>OW386294.2:23188754-24488284 GCA_936432065.2 Rutpela maculata | reverse complement strand
GTCCCAGAATGATCGAGGAAATGTCTATACAAACGGTTAAAACCTTGGAGAATTTGAGCTACTTTGAAGCTCGAAAGAAAGTCTGTGGCTTCAGGAAGTCTAATTCTCCTACATATGCACAGGTAACCAGTACGGATACCCACAAAACACTTGTAGAACAACTACTGCCTAGCATCACTAAAGCTATAGAAGATCAAATCCAAAATATAATTAATACGTTCACAAAGGAATCTAATAAGGACTTTCAGCATCCAGCGCAATCCTCTCAAACATCTTCTGAAATGAATCCACCAAAGTCGAACACAGTCGTAAATGCATCCCAAATCTCAATAAGAGAAAAGAGAAAGAGAAACGATGGTACTTACGCGATTGAAGATTCACTTGATTCAGACGATAGCGTATTTTCGTCGCAAACAAGCGACGCGTCAAAAAAGGGAAAAAAGAGAAAAGGATGGCCAAAAGGTAAGGCAAGAAAGCCTTACGGCCTCTCTGGCTCCTCAAGACTCTCGGACCCTCCCGAAGAAAAAGCTACATGAGCTGTGATAAAATTTCTGTGATATATATGTATATACGTGTATATACAGTTTTAACTATTTTACCTATTCTAGTCATTTTATCTATTTTAACAATTTTTTATATATATCTATATGTGTGTACTTATTTTATTCACTTATTTATTTATTTTGTTTTTGTCTACACACTTATTTTGTCTGCCCGTACGTCTATTTACACATTCTAATTCCACCCATTCATCTTTGTTTGTTCACAAAACTTTAAATTAATCATTATGTATAAGCTAGAAAACATAATTCAATGGAATTGCAATGGATGCAAAACCCATTACTGCGAACTTAAATCAATTATGGTGGAAAAATTGCCTTCAATTATCTGCCTACAAGAAACTCATCTCAAGCCTGAGGAGAGTTTCTCCCTTAGAGGATACAACTCTTTCAGGTTTGATGTTGAACCTAACTTAAGAGCTAGAGGTGGTGTAGCATTATTTTTAAAAGATAATATACCCGCAACTAGTATCAATCTACATACTAGTCTTCAAGCTGTGGCAGTGAGAATATCATTCCCCATGAAAATTAGTATGTGCAATATTTATCTACCGGACAACTCCTGGAATCTCGACAATCTGAGGGAACTAATTTCTCAAATTCCCTCACCATTTATACTTCTTGGAGACTTCAACTCACACCACACTCTCTGGGGCTCAAGTACCATAGATACACGTGGTAGAATCTTAGAGCAATTCATTGAGGAACAAGACCTGGTTATCTTAAATACAGGCAAAGGCACCTACCTTAACAGCAGATCGCAGACCTTTTCAGCCATTGATCTTTCCATCTCTAGTCCTTCTTTGGCACCCAGTCTTCGCTGGAGTGTCCTGGAAAATCATCATGATACCGACCACTTTCCTGTCATGATAGAATTTGCCGACAGAGCAATCAGTCAAAATCAAACGCGACGATGGCTACTAGAACGAGCCAATTGGACACTTTACCAAGATATTATTAAAAAATTTAACTTTACAGCCAACAATATTGATGATATGGTCACTAATCTAACCAACGCAATGATTACAGCAGCAGAAAACACTATTCCCCAATCAAAAAATTCTTCCCGACCGAGAACAGTTCCATGGTGGAATAGTTCAGTAGCTGAGGCAATTTCTGACAAGAAACACGCTTTCAATGTTTTCAAGAGACACCCTTCTAAAGAAAATCTGATCAACTTCAAGCGACTAAGAGCTAAAGCCAGACGAACAGTTCTAAAAAGTAAGCGAAACTCGTGGGAAGGTTTTGTATCATCTATCACACCCAAGACTCCAATAACCGAGGCATGGACAAAGATCAGATGTATAATTGGCAAAAAATTTAATACTCCTTCTCCCATACTCCTCATTAACAACGAGGAGGTAACGGACTCATCAGAAGTGGTAAATGAATTGGCAAACCACTTTCAATCAATCAGCTCTTCTGAAAATTATGATAATAATTTCATCCAGTTTAAAACAGCATCTGAAAGGATATTAGACTTTGATACTCAGTTGGACCTACCGTATAACAGACCTTTTACCATGAAAGAACTTGAAGAAGTTCTTTCCTTGTGCAGCAACTCTAGTCCAGGCCCGGATAAAATCCCGTATGAACTAATCAGGCAACTACCACAAAGTCAGAAAAATAATCTTTTAGCTCTGTATAATAAAATATATTCTGAGGGAAGCTACCCAACCCGATGGAAGGAAGCTTTTATCATTCCGGTTCCTAAACAAGGCAAAGACCCTATTCTTGCAAGTAGTCACCGACCAATATCACTCACCTGCTGCCTGGGAAAATTGCTGGAAAAAATGGTTAGTTTTCGTCTCACCTGGGTATTAGAGTCAAGGAAACTTCTCTCTGCCCATCAAACTGGTTATCGAAAAGCTCGCTCTTCTTTAGACAATCTGGTACATATCGAAGACAGCATACAAAAAAGTTTCGCTGAAAGAAAACATCTCGTAGCTATATTTTTTGATCTCGAGAAAGCTTTCGATATGACATGGAGGTTCGGAATACTGGAAAAATTACATAAATGGGATGTACGAGGAAATATGCCCCGCTTCATTGAAAGTTTTCTGTGCGACCGTTCTTTCCGAGTCAGAATTGGCAACGAAATTTCAGAAAATCGCTCCTTAGAAAATGGCATACCTCAGGGCTCCACCCTAAGTGTAATGCTATTTGATATAGCAGTAAATAGTATAGTTGAGAGCATTGAATCTCCAGTCCAAAAATGTATGTACGTAGACGACCTTGCTATATTCTATAGTGCAAACACCATCGAGGAGATAGAGGAAAAGCTTGAACATAATATCAACAAAGTCTTAAGGGAAGCAGAAATATCCGGCTTCAAATTTTCCTCTACAAAAACTAAAGCGATACATTTTTGCCGACTACGAAAACCCCACCGTGACCCACGAATAGAAATCCTGGGAACACCAACTGAATTCGTTAATTCATATAAATTTCTGGGAGTTATCTTAGACAGAAAACTTCACTGGGACCATCAGATTGACAACATCGTAACAAAGTGTAAAAACATTATCAACATCTTTAGAGCTCTATCCAGCCTTAACTGGGGATGTGATAGGGATACTCTGATCAATCTGTATAAAACCCTTGTGTTGCCAAGAATCGACTACGGATGTATTATTTATGGTGCGGCTCGTAGAACCAAGTTGAAAAAACTTGATAAAATTCAGGGTACTGCTCTAAGACTCTCTCTAGGGGCTTTCCGCACTAGCCCACTTGAATCATTAAACTGCGAAGCCAGTGTTCCGCCTCTGACCAACAGAAGACGACAACTTCTTCTAAACTACGCAATCACCGTGTGGTCTCAACCGGAACACATTAACTATGACTTACTGTTTAATGAAACCAACAGAGCTATTTACGAAGGCCGCAATACTATCACCAAACCAGTTAGCGTAAGAATCGAAGAGGCACTAAACTCTTTGTCAATAAACTTTCCGGAAATGTTCAGTAGAGGTCCAAGTGAGGTCCCTCCTTGGACGACTGAAAAACCGGAAATGATCCTTGATTGTACAATATTCAAAAAGGCAGAAACAAACAGATACTTACTTTTAACAAAATTCTGGTCGATACTAGAAAAACACCCTGGAAGCCAGGTTATCTATACAGATGGATCAAAAACAGATCACGGGGTAGGAAGTGCATTTGCAATCCTGAGTAGAACATTTTCATGGTCACTTCCACATTATGCGTGTATCTTTACAGCTGAGTTATATGCTATTTGGCAAGCATTACAATATATAGACGAAGCTCCTTGGCGTAATACACTAATATGTTCGGATTCCTTAAGTTCTCTTCAAGCCCTTTCAAATACTCACAGTCTGGATCCCCTTGTGCAAAAAGTTCTTGCACTCATAAACAAACTTAAAAACGATTCCAAGGACATAATCCTTGTATGGGTTCCAAGTCATATAGGAATCCGAGGTAATGAACTTGCGGACCAAGCAGCACGGGACGCAACAGAAAACGAAACTGACGAAAACATTCCAGCGCACCATCTTGACATGAAAAATCATGTCAAAAACAAAAGCATTGAAAGCTGGCAGGAGGACTGGTCTCGAAATGAGGCACGTCTCAAAACGACGAAACCTTCTGTAGGTTTTTGGAACTTCCCAATAGAACTGAAGAAAAGAGAAAAGGTGGCAATTACGCGACTAAGAATCGGACATACCCGACTTACAAGTTCATTTATGTTAACTGGTACCAGACAACCCAGATGTGAGGAGTGTCAATCCTACTTGACGGTGAGCCATGTACTTCTTTTCTGTACCAAGTACGCGGGGACAAGACTACGACTTAAAATGTCTAACGAATTAAGTACATGCTTAAACAATGAGGCCAAAAATGTTGAAAAACTCAAACAATTTCTACATGAAACGGGATTAATCAAGAACCTTTGATTAAATCGGCGAAACAATTACGTGACAGCGGCTAATAACCTAGGTAGTTGATGCCGCTAGGAAAAAAAAAAAAAAAAAAAAAAAAAATAATAATAATAATAATAATAATAATAATAATAATAATAATAATAATAATAATAATAATAATAATAATAATAATAATAATAATAATAATAATAATAATAATAATAATAATAATAATAATAATAATAATATTATTGTTCACTTGCTCCGATGTCTTGCGGTACCCGGTCCCGTAGTGAGATGCATCGAAGAACTGATGCCGCTTTGGAGGACTCGCTTTACCATTACATCGGGTAACGATAGAGTCCAGACGGAGTCGGTAACATTCAGAAGGGGAGTATTTCAGGGAGACTCCCTCAGCCCCCTTCTGTTTTGCATCTCGCTACTGCCATTATCCGTTTCGCTCCGGAAAACCCGTGGATACAACTGCGGTACCCCCGGCGATAGGAGGCATAAGGTCACCCATCTGTTTTACATGGATGACCTTAAACTTTATGCCTCCGGAGAGAGGGACCTACACCAGTCCCTCAGGGTGGTACAGGAGTACACGCAGGCTGTCGGTATGGAGTTCGGGTTGGACAAATGTGCACTGGTCCATCTCAAGAGAGGACGATGCGGGAACTACGGAGAGGACGCGCAACTCGTTGACGGAAGCATCTTACATCATCTAGATGCCGGAGAGTCGTACACTTACTTGGGTGTCGAGCAACGCTCCACCCAAGAAGTGGGTGTAGTGAAAAACGCTCTCCGCGGCAAGTATCAGCACCGACTCCGACAGATCTGGTCCTCAGAACTGTCGGGGAAGAACAAGGTGTCTGCTACCAACATGCTTGCCGTTCCGATCCTACTCTACTCCTTTGGAGTAGTGAAATGGACTCGAGAGGAGTTGCGTCAACTCGACGTAGGAACCCGCAAGAAGATGCATCTCAATAGAAGTTTGCATCCTAAATCGTCCGTTCCACGGCTATACCTCCCACGACATCGGGGAGGCCGTGGACTCTTGAGTTTGGAGAGTCTCCATAATAGGATGGTTCTGGATGGAGCCTGTAAGGTCATCAGGAGTTCGGATCCCCTCCTCTGCATGGTCCGAGACCATGAAAGTGCAGGAATAGGAGCCTTTTTGTTTAAGGCAGCACAAAGAGCAGCCGATGAACTTGGTCTCTCCTTCGACGTCGAGCGGGTAAATCCCGACTCTGTCACCGAGTTGGAACCTGCTCGACGAAAAGCCCAAATTAAAGCTGCAGAACACAACATCTTTCTGCAGCTTCACACGGATAAGCCAATGCATGGAGTTTTCTATAAAAATATAGAGAACCTTGGCTTATCCGAAAGGCTGACCTTTGCCTTCTTAAGGTCAGCCGGGCTGAAGTCTGAGACCGAGGGATTCATAATGGCTTGCCAGGATGGTGTATTTAATACCCTCGTCTATCGTAGTCGTGTCATGGGTATAGAGGTCCCTGATGTCAGCTGCAGGGCCTGCCGCAGGGCGCCAGAGACTTTAATGCACCTGTTGTCGGCTTGTCCGACATATGCAGTCTCGGCCTATATCCAGAGGCACGACGGAGCATTACGAGTGCTTTATTATCACCTAAGGCACTCGTATGGGATAGACGAGACACCAGTGCTGCCTTACGCTCCGGGGGATATTGAGTCCGTTGTGGGAAATGAGAAGTGTCTAATTTATTGGAACTACTCTTTTCCCACCGTCAGGCAAATACAAGCCAACAAGCCTGACGTAGTACTCCTCGACCATCAACTCAAGACAATGTTTGTTGTGGAGTTCTCGGCTCCCGCGGAGAACAACATTGTCTTGAAGGAGGAGGAAAAACGGACAAAATATCGAGATCTGCTCTTCGAACTCCGCAGACTGTATCCAGACCATACTGTTAAGATAGTGGTACTGATTATAGGAGCCCTCGGTGGAACGAGACACACACTGCTTTCAGAACTTAAGATCATACCGGCATGCCGAAATTCGGCAGAGGTCTTAGCCGGCAGAATGCAGAAGGCCGTCATCCTCGGTTCATTACGTCTGCTCAGGGCACACGATTCCCGGACCCAGTAGTCACTTACCCCACGGGTGTGGGGAGTGGCTGCCGGTACTACCAGCTCCCCTCTGTGAGGGTCGGAGCCACAGAGAAGGGTGACTGGTTTTTAAAAAAAAAAAAAAAAAAAAAAAAAAAAAAAAAAAAAAAAAAAAAAAAAAAAAAAAAATAATAATAATAATAATAAGGTAGGAGCCTTTCTGTTTAAGGCAGCACAGAGAGCAGCCGATGAACTTGGTCTCTCCTTCGACGCCGAGCGGTAAATCGCGACCGAGTTGGAACCTGTTCGGCGAAAAGCCGAAATTAAAGCTGCAGAACACGACAACTTTCTGCAGCTGCACACGGATAAGCCAATGCATGGAGTTTTCTATAAAAATATAGAAAACCTTGGCTTATCCGAAAGGCTGACCTTTGCCTTCTTAAGGTCAGCCGGGCTGAAGTCTGAGACCGAGGGATTCATAATGGCTTGCCAGGATGGTGTATTTAACACCTTCGTCTATCGTAGTCGTGTCATGGGTATAGAGGTCCCTGATGTCAGCTGCAGGGCCTGCCGCAGAGCGCCAGAGACTCTTACGCACTTGCTGTCGGCTTGCCCGACATATGCAGTCTCGGCCTATATCCAAAGGCACGACGGAGCATTACGAGTGCTTTATTACCATTTAAGGCACTCGTATGGGATAGACGAAACACCAGTGCTGCCTTACGCTCCGGGGGATATTGAGTCCGTTGTGGGAAATGAGAAGTGTCTAATTTATTGGAACTACTCTTTTCCCACCGTCAGGCAAATACAAACCAACAAGCCTGACGTGATACTCCTCGACCATCAACTCAAGACAATGTTCGTCGTGGCGTTCTCGGCTCCCGCGGAGAACAACATTGTCTTGAAGGAGGAGGAAAAACGGACAAAATATCGAGATCTGCTCTTCGAACTCCGCAGATTGTATCCAGACCATACTGTTAAGATAGTGGTACTGATTATAGGAGCTCTCGGTGGAACGAGACACACACTGCTTTCGGAACTTAAGATCATACCGGCATGCCGAAATTCGGCAGAGGTCTTAGCCGGCAGAATGCAGAAGGCCGTCATTCTCGGTTCATTACGTCTGCTCAGGGCACACGATTCCCGGACCCAGTAGTCACTCACCCCACGGGCGTGGGGAGTGGCTACCGGTACTACCAGCTCCCCTCTGTGGGGGTCGGAGCCACAGAGAAGGGTGACTGGTTTTTAGCTAGCTAAAATAATAATAATAATAATTACGAGTGCTTTATTATCACCTAAGACACTCGTATGGGATAGACGAGACACCAGTGCTGCCTCACGCTCCGGGGGATATTGAGTCCGTTGTGGGAAATGAGAAGTGTCTAATTTATTGGAACTACTCGTTTCCCACCGTCAGGCAAATACAAGCCAACAAGCCTGACGTGGTGCTCCTCGACCACCAACTCAAGACAATGTTTGTCGTGGAGTTCTCGGCTCCCGCGGAGAACAACATTGTCTTAAAGGAGGAGGAAAAAGGGACAAAATATCGAGATTTGCTCTTCGAACTCCGCAGACTCTATCCAGACCATACTGTTAAAATAGTGGTACTGATTATTGGAGCCCTCGGTGGAACGAGACACACACTGCTTTCAGAACTTAAGATCATACCGGCATGCCGAAATTCGGCAGAGGTCTTAGCCGGCAGAATGCAGAAAGCCGTCATCCTCGGTTCATTACGTCTGCTCAGGGCACACGATTCGCGGACCCAGTAGTCACTCACCCCACGAGCATGGAGAGTGGCTACCGGTACTACCAGCTCCCCTCTGTGAGTGTCGGAGCCACAGAGTTTAAAGGGTGACTGACTTTTACATAATAATGATAATAACAATAAATAAGCAGGAGGGGCTTTCTTACATCTCACTAGCCTTTGGTGAGTAGCGACACCACTTACTCCAGCCGCGGGTGCAAAATCCGGACCGACAGCGCTAGCGCACCCGGGAGGGGAAAGAGACTTCCCTTTTGGTGTCGGCCGTGGGCTTGTTAGGCTAACCACCTAACAAGCCGAAATCTTCTGGTTCCAGGCAACAGAAGACAGGGTCCCCACAATCGACCGCATTCGGATGGGGGTCACAGGCAAGGTGGTGGGGCCCAACCGGACGGATTGCCTGGCAATGACGACCGCGAGCTACATGGACGCTTCGAGTGGACCGATGAGCTGAGGAATAATCTTCTGCTATGCTACAAAAGCAGTGAGCCCGCGCGAAGGGGATACATGGCGCGAATGCATGCTCTGTGGTGTGCAAGACACCCAGAGCACAGCGCCTTCACGCCGCAAAATCTTCGTGACTATGTATCCCACCTTCGCATTAGGGACTACGTGAGAGCTGTTCCTCAGCCGGTAAATGGGGCGGTCGAAGGGCCGCTGAATGAACCGGTTGTTGAGGCAGTTCTAGACGTTCCACCAAGACCAGAGGGCCTCAACACCAGAAGGGGGTTGCACTACATCAAACCCCCCAGATCAGAAGACCTAGCCAGAGTGGATGCTGAACTTCGCGAAGCGATACCAGAAGGGGCTGACATCTGGCACATAAATTGTGCCGTATACGCTGCTGCCCAGCGCTTAACTCCGGGTGAGAGGCGGAATACTGCCTCCCCACAGGAGAGAGCGGAGCGGCTTATACAAAAGATGGAAACCAAGATCCGGTCGGCGAGGCAACACGCATCCCGTATCCAATGTGTGATGGACTATATGGCGGCCAATAGGACATTCACGCCTAAAGTTAGGCGCATAGCCGTCAATTTAAGACGCGTCCATCACACACTGAATGGGGCAGTGCTGCGAACCACCAAACAGCACTGCCTTCATCGGATACGGATGCTAGTGACTTGTAAAAAGTCACTAGTGAGGCGGGCGAGGGGGCTGGCGGAAAACAATCTATTCCGCAAAAAGCCCTCGCGCCTTTTCGAACCGCCTCAGCGTGTTGTAGAGAATCCGCCGACTGTAGATCAGGTGGAAAACTTCTGGAAAACGTTCTACGGACAGAAGCTCCCACTCAACAGAGACACTCCAGCCCTGACGCACTTTGAAGCCTTTTGCCAAAGGTTTCAACAACCAAACGAATTATGCCAACCGATAACCCCAGAAGAGGTTCGAAGAGCTCTTGAGGGCTCTAAGAACTTTGCTGCTCCAGGTCCCGATGGGATAAATAACTTTTGGTGGAAAAAGTTTTCCAGTACCCACCACCATTTGGCCAGAATTTTTAATTCATGGCTAAATGGGGAGCAGCAAATTCCTTCTTGAGTTGTCGAGGGGCGGACAGTACTGATCCCGAAGAACGGAGATTTGTCTAACCCAAAAAATTACCGGCCGATAACTTGCTTAAACGCATGCTACAAGTTGTTTACACGCATCTTGTACATGCGGGTACTCCAAGCAGTTGAACGGGTTTACGAACGGTTATATGAGCAACGAGGGTCAAAGAGAGGTGTCGCTGGCTGCAAGGAGAACCTGCTGATCGACAGATGTATCACGCAGGACTCCGTGCAGTATAAGCGTAACCTCTCTATGGCCTTGATCGACTACCGCAAGGCATTTGATATGACATCCCATGAGCTTATTGTCCACTTGCTCAGATGTCTTGCGGTGCCCGGTCCCGTAGTGAGATGTATCGAAGAACTCATGCCGCTCTGGAGGACTCGCTTTACTATAACATCGGGTAATAGCAGAGTCCAGACAGAGCCGGTATTGTTCAGAAGGGGAGTATTTCAGGGTGATTCCCTAAGCCCCCTTCTGTTTTGCATCTCACTACTACCATTATCCGTTTCGCTTCGAAATACCCGTGGATGCAACTGCGGTACCCCCGGCGACAGGAGGCATAAGGTCACCCAACTGTTTTACATGGATGACCTTAAACTGTATGCCTCCGGAGAGAGGGATTTACGCCAGTCCCTCAGGGTGGTACAGGAGTACACGCAGGCTGTCGGTATGGAATTTGGGTTGGACAAGTGTGCACTAATCCACCTCAAGAGAGGACGATGTGGTGACTACGGAGAGGATGCGCAGCTTGTGGACGGAAGCATCTTACATCATCTAGATGCCGGAGAGTCGTACACTTACTTGGGTGTCGAGCAACGCTCCACCCAAGAAGTGAGTGTAGTAAAAAACGCTCTCCGCGGCAAGTATCAGCACCGACTCCGACAGATCTGGTCTTCAGGACTGTCGGGGAAGAACAAGGTGTCTGCTACCAATATGCTTGCCATTCCGATCCTCCTCTGCTCCTCTGGAGTAATTAAATGGAATCAAGAGGAGCTACGACAACTCGATGTAGGAACCCGAAAAAAGATGCATCTCTATAGGAGTTTGCACCCTAAATCGTCCGTTCCACGGTTATATCTCCCACGACATCGGGGAGGCCGTGGACTCTTGAGTTTGGAGAGTCTCCATAACAGGATGATTCTGGATGGAGCCTGTAAGGTCATAAGGAGTTCGGATCCCCTCCTCTGCATGGTCCGAGACCATGTAAGTGCAGGAGTAGGAGGCTTCTTGTTTAAGGCAGCACGCAGAGCCGCCGATGAACTCGGTCTGGTCTTCGACGCTGAGCGGGTTAATCTCGACTCTGTCACCGAGTTGGAACCTGCTCGGCAAAAAGCCCAAGTCAAAGCTGCTGAAATTGATCTATTTCTGCAGCTACACTCGGATAAGCCACTGCACGGAGTCTTCTATAAAATATAGAAGACCGCGGCTTATCCGAAAGGCTGACCTTTGCTTTCTTAAGATCACCCGGGCTGAAGTCTGAGACCGAGGGATTCATAATGGCGTGCCAGGATGGTGTGTTCAACACACTCGTGTCATGGGTATAGAGGTCCCTGATGTCAGCTGCAGGACCTGCCACAGGGCGCCGGAGACATTAATGCATTTGCTGTCGGCTTGTCCAGTATATGCAGTCTCGGCCTATATCCAGAGGCACGACGCAGCATTGCGAGTGCTTTATTATCACTTGAGGCACTCGTATGGGATAGACGAAACACCAGTGCTGCCTTACGCTCCGGGGGATATTGAGTCCGTTGTGGGAAATGAGAAGTGTCTAATTTATTAGAACTACTCGTTTCGCACCGTCAGGCAAATACAAGCTAATAAGCCTGACATGGTCCTCCTCGACCACCAACTCAAGACAATGTTTATCGTGGAGTTCTCGGCTCCCGCGGAGAATAACATTGTCTTAAAGGTGGAGGAAATAGGGGCGAAATATCGAGATTTGCTCTTCGAGCTCCGCAGGCTTTACCCTGGCCATACTGTTAAGATAGTGGTCCTGATCATAGGAGCCTTGGGGAACGAGACACACACTGCTTTCAGAACTAAAGATCATACCGGCATGCCGAAATTAGGCAGAGATCTTAGCCGGCAGGATGCAGAAGGCCATTATCCTCGGCTCATTACGCCTACTCAGGGCACACGATTCTCGGACCCAGTAGTCACTCACCCCACGGACGTGGGGAGTGGTTGCCGGTACTACCAGCTCCCCTCTGTGAGTGTCGGAGCCACAGAGTATAAAGGGTGACTGGCTTTTATAAAATTAAAAAAAAATAATAATAATATACATTTATTCATCTTTAAATATTGCAAATTGTCAGACTTGTCACTAATTACTATAAACTAACATTATTCAAAATTACTAAAAAGAACATACAAACAATAAACGCTAAAAAACAAACTAAACACTACAAGTTAAAAGCTCCTCAACCGAATAAAAAGCCTTACTTAGTAAGTACATATGTAATTTATGCTTAAACATCGTGAAGCTTAGTGTATCAACATCATCTAGTATTTTTTTGGATGAACTTGTAGCAGGTGATACCAAGATAAATATGTGAATTTTGACCCACAGACAATCTTGAAAATGGCATGTGTATTTGGTTTCTTGTACGGATATTGTAGTCATGTAGACTGTTATTTCTTTGAAACTAACTACTAATTATTTTTAACGCCTGACCCCAAAAGAGTTATAAGTTTGACGCGTATGTTTGTATGTCTGTCTGTCTGTCTGTCGGTCCGTCTGTCGGTCCGTCTGTCGGTCCGTCCGTCCGTCTGTCTGTGGCTTCATATCTCTTCAACGGGTGATCCAATTTTGCACTTTTTTTATTTCAAAGAGTATTTTGACGAGAAGGTTTTGCCATATTAGATTATGATGTTTGGTTGCCATCTTGATTACAAGCTTTTATTTAACTTACATTGTTCTTGTGGGTCAAATCTTGTAACTGAATTTTAAAATTGTTATCCTCAACCGATTGAGCTGAAATTTTGCATACACGTTTAGTTTGGATGACAATGCATGGTTAGCTAAGTGACGTCATTCCAAATCCAATATGGCGGACTCCCAAAGATGGCGGACCAGTTATTTTTTATGCACCCCCATGATATGGGTATCAAATGAAAGGGTTTGCTGAGAAGAATACGAAAATAAAGTGACATCACACTAAATTCAATATGGCGGACGCAACTGAATTTTAAAATAGATATCGCCAACCGATTGAGCTGAAATTTTGCATACAAGTTTAGTTTGGATGACAATGCATGGTTAGCTAAATAACATCATTCCAAATCCAATATGGCGGACCAGTTATTTTTTATGCACCCCCATGATATGGGTATCAAATGAAAGGGTTTGCTGAGATATATATATATACGAAAATAAAATGACGTCACACTAAATTTTTTTAGTTTTAACACTATAATTTGATCGTATAGTGTATTCGCTCATACGTTGCATTCTAAGAAATGGTGAAGGCTTCGGTTTAAACTATAACTTTTATATCGGATAGGAACGACGCAATGAGTATACACTTCTCCAAGAAATTAACGCACCACCAAAAAATAACCAAAAGTTTGAAGTTAGTTAAATTTTAACCCCCGACCCAAAAAGAGAGGTGTTATAAGTTTGACGCTTATGTTTGTATGTTTGTCTGTCTGTCTGTGGCTTCATATCTCTTCAACGGGTGGTCCGATTTTGATGCACTTTTTTTATTTGAAAGAGTATTGTATCGAGAAGGTTTTAGGCCATATTAGATTTTGATGATTGATCGCCATCTTGAACTCGCCATGTTGAACTTCTCTAGAAATTGTCCGATTGAAGTAAAACTGAAAATGTGCAGACAATTATGGTAGCCGAATATGATTTCGGCCTCATTTTGATTCGGTCATATAAAACTGGTACGATTAGATACATTGATCGGGTTTTTTTTAAAATTTACAATTTTTTAACCCCCGACCCAAAAAGAGAGTATAAGTTTGTATGTTTGTTTGTCTGTCCGTCTGTCTGTCTGTGGCTTTATATCTCTTCAACGGGAAATCCGATTTTGATGCAGTTTTTATTCAAATTAAATATAGCACATAAATATATTTATAATAGAACCGGTCTTGTAGACTGTGTGCGACTAGTAGAATACAAAATTGGACCGCGTCGGCTTAAAGGTTAAAAAGTTCTGTGTGGGACTCGTGATATAATAATACGCTGTGTTGTATGTATATGTTTAGTTTAAAAAGTATAAAATTAAATTAAATTACAAATTTAAAAAACCCCCGACACAAAAATATTGACTAAATAACTAATATAAAAAAATTAATGCAACTTTAAAAATTATGAAATAATTTTGATTCCATATACGAACTCTTATGGTTTATTTAAATCCAGCTTACATTTTGTTTATGTCCTCGAGATTTGCTTTCTTATACGCATGAATATGTCGGGGGCTGCTGTATAAATAAGCAAATCTCGAGGACATAAAGAAAATGTAAGCTGGATTTAAATAAATCATAAGAGTTCGTATATGGAATCAAAATTATTTCATAATTTTTAAGGTTGTGTTAATTTATTTTTTTTATATTAGTTAATTAGTCGATATTTTTGTGTCGGGTTTTTTTAAAAACATTTTGCATAATAAACACTTTATCAACGTGTGCCGAGTTTCCCCAGAATAGCAAACCATGTGACAGAATTGATTGTGCCAATCCAAAATATGCACATTTTAATATCCCCACAGAAACGGTATCGCGAATTTGTCTCATAACAAAGCATACAGTGTTTAACTTTCCGACCATATTTTCAATGTGATCCCTCCATGTTATTTTCTCATCTATAGTAACGTCCAGAAACTTTATAGATGTTACATGTTCCATGGTTTGATTATTAATTGTAATAAAAGGGCTAAAGTCCTGTTTACTATTTTTGGTCATGAACTGCATATACATTCTCTTTTTGGTATTTACTTCTAAGCCATTATTTGAGCACCACATTGCAAACTCATCTGCGGATGAGTTGGCTTGGCGTATTGTTTTATTTATGGTATTTCTACAAGTGATATTGTTACTGTCGTCGGCATATATAATTGTCCTGTCTGCAGAGGCATGCTGTGGCATATCGTTCATAAATATTATAATGAGTAAGTATCGACCCTTGAGGAATCCCCATATTAACCGGTAGTGGTTCAGATAACATGCGTCTATAACTATTTGTTGCATTTTATCTTGTAGGTAGGATGCAATCCACTGATGTGCAATTCCCCTGACACCAATGTAGTTTAATTTTTCTAATAAATTGATGGTCTATATCTGTGTTATTAACATTCAAGCATCTGTAACTCCAAAAGTAAGGCATTTGGAACAATGTGCCCATGAAGACTTTTAATCAGGACCTCAAAGCCTACAAAATCCTGTAATATGAACAAATTTGACCGAAACCCAATTTCCATAAGATTAGTGCGGGGTCCTTTGTGACCCTTCTGAAATATTCTCGAATGTTTTGCAATCAGAGATGAACATAGTACTCATTTAAACTACTTCAAGTATCAAGTACCAAATAGTTAGTTGGGGCACTTGTTGCATCAAGTATAAATTACTTTTCAAAAAGCAGAATACTTCAAGTATCAAGTACTTTGAGGTAGTACTTGCAATTTTGGGTGTAAGTACTACTTGTACTACTTTCAATTAGTCATTTAATTCTAACAAGTACATTTAAATACTTCAAATATTTTCTTGTTGTATCAAGTATCAAGTACTGTCTAAAAGTACTTACAAGTACATTTAACTACTACAAATACTTTAAATTTTCTATTTTTATCTAAACCAATCTTTATGTGTAAATATTTCTGTACATTGACATATTTTACTTCCACATCCAGTGGAAGTATAGTAACGACAAAAAATTTTTTAAAAATTTTTATTGTTCAAATAGGCTTAGAATGTCATAAAACGTCGAGATTTTAAGTTTGAGCGAAAGAAAATTTCTGTCGGTCTGTCTGTCTGTAACTTTTTTGTGCGCACGTTTACTCTGGAACCGTTTAAGATACTGACTTGAAATTTGGCACACATATGTACTTTAACGAGATCTGGAACTAGATTATATTTTCATCTTGTTCCATCGAAGGGTTGGGGGTAAATTGGGGTAAATTTGGGGTAAATAGGTAAATCAAGTAGGTAAGAGTCCATAAAATTGGTATTTAGTATATACTAGAGAAGCTAAGGTCTCAAAAATTGTTTGGCCTTAGCCACTACCATCCCCACTCCATTACTTGAAGGGGTGAAAAAAATAAAATTGTGATTTAATATGTGTAAGAACTAAAGGATTCAACATTTTTTTTACTGCATTTACTTAAAATATGGATAAATAGAGATAACCTACTACTTATTAATATTTGATGTCATACTGTGAAAGGGCAACATTCACTTGGTCTTGCTAATCATAAAGTTCTGAAAAGATTTGTTTTTATGATTTTTTTTTCGTTGTGAGAGACTTGGATAGAAAATCTGGATGTGGAAATAGTGATTCTTTGGGCAGCGATTTTTTGTCACATACTGTACTGGACAAAGACTTACGCAAGGATTTACGTAAATTTTGCCACGAAATCAAGTTTCGAAAATGCGTTCTTCTGAATTTCTTTGACATCGGTTTGCAACTGTGTTGTAACAACTATTTGTTCTGATACATCAGCTACCTTCGACATAGTTTCACAAACCTTCAGCAATATTGAAACTAATTTACATATTTCTGGTATAATATCATGGGGGCTCGGTCTATATGCGTCATATTCACTGAAGTATTATTTGAAATCAGGCATGGGGGAGCTATAGCCCCCTTCCCGTAATCCTCCACTGATCTAAGGTAACACTACATAGACTAAAATATTTCAATTCAGTTCAGCCAACAGATTGAAAACCTAAAAGGCGACTTTAGCAAAAGGCAACGCCAAATCTTGTTATGGAACATGTCGGCTTTAAATCAACTTTAATGTGAATTTTACATTAAAGCAGCTTTTAGTCCTTTTAAGTAAAAGCTCTTTGTGGATAATATCATGAAATATATGTAGGTACATAATTTTATTAGAAGGAAATAAATTTGTTCGATGTGGCCTTTATTAACAAATTGACAGTTCAATATCGGATGCACTCAGCCGTTATTAAATTAACTTATACTATATTTTGCAAAATAACCTTTTTGGTCCGTAAGTGCATTGCAAAACTAATTATCTATTGAAACATGATGCATTTGGCTTATGCTCGATGGCATTATATGATACTTTGATGTTAAAATAGGAATCGAATGCGTGAGATTTGAAAGTTTCCATTATAGTAGGGAATCTAGCGCTCAGGATGCAATTTAAAGGTAATATGGTCGACTAAAGAGTATATGAAAACGAAAAACAGATTCTTACGTAAAACTGTCTGTCACATTCGAATTTCGAGTTTGCCAATTAATTCGGAACTGCAAAATTGGAGAAAAATACATAGGTACTGTTATGAAAACTGACAAAAACATGAAAATAAATATTTTTTTATTTCACTCAGTATCTCATAAGCTGTCAAAAATATTGTTTTCAAATATGAATATGTTTCTCTGGTATTATTCTTGTACGAAAAAGCATTATAAAATATAGTAAGCGAGAAACTTTTAAGGATAGGAAGGTGGTAAAGCGGCAAGAAGTGAAGTTAAGAGGCCATAGAAGTTTTCAATTCGATGTTTCTTTTTGCTTCTGTTTAGTTTAACCGCAAAAGGATTGTTAAAATACTCCGCGCCTACACCGAGTTCCGCTTGATATCAGTAGGTAACTTAACTAAAGTGGTTCAATATACCAAGCGATGCACGTCACTCTTCGACACTGACGGCACAGTTTTAATTCGTTTACGTGATGTCAAAGTTATTGCTTATAATCTGTAATGAAACTATTCACAACAATATTAATGCTAATAAATTAATAATTTAAAAATATTGCACTAAAAAGCAAAAAAGAATCATCGAACCTGTTCTCTCTGTCTACCCAGTAAGGGCCTTAGTGTAAGCCGTGTTTGTAATTAAGCATAATATTTGAGTATAAAAGCGTAGGGCGCTTTTCGAAAGCTATTTCGAACAGGTTCGATAATTAAAACGCTGAAGACAACATTAGATTAAATGAAAAGCGCCCTACGCTTTTATACTCAAATATTATACTTAATTACAAACACGGCTTACACTAAGGCCCTTACGGAGTAGACAGAGAAAACAGGTTCCATGATTATTTTTTGCTTTTTAGTGCAGTATTTATAAAAGTGTGTTTTTTTAGTTTTTTTTTAACTATTACTTTATTTTTTACTTTTTAGTCTTATATTAGTATATATTGTTAAATTCGGACCGAATAATGATAATCTGCAACCTCGATAATAATAATAACCCACTAAACAATGCATTATTACTTTAATAGAACCTCAATATTACAAAGTTACATGTAATGTTATGTAAAACAGATCATGAACAGTGTCGTAATATTACTACAAAGTAATTTGTCTTACTATTAAATGTTACTCTGTTACATTGTTAAAAAGGTAACATTGTGAAAATATTACTTAATGTTCATAACATATTGACATAATAATTTATCAATATAACTTGTCATATTACATACTTATTTAACGTGTTACATTACATACTTATTTATATCTCACCATGAATATCATTGCTGCAATGTATGCTTAATATTCGAATCATGCGCGGATCTAGAAATTTCAATAATTTTTTTCTCGTCTGTGGCGCATGGGACCCATACGAAATATGGGAAATAACATCTCGAGAAGCACTTCTCTAACGACCCCTAAAAAATTGTTTCAAAATTCGGTTACCCCCCCAGGTCTAGGCACTCCTGTTTAAAATTATTTTTTTTTGTTATATGCATTTTACTTTTCATAAAAATACAATTAAAGAAGGGGCTATAATACTATTGATTGAGGATAAATGCGTGTCGAATTGTTCCGTAGATGTTTGCACAACCTGGCTGCCGATGTTAAAAGAAGAACTTAACAAACTCATTTTTATGAAAAGTAAAATGCATGACAAAAAAAAATTAAACAGGAGTCCCTAGACCTGGGGGGGTAACCGAATTTTGAAAAAAATTTTCGCAAACTGCTTTTTCAAAATTTTTTAGGGGTCGTTACAGAAGTGCTTCTCGAGATGTTATTTCCCATATTTCGTATGGGTCCCATGCGCCACAGACGAGAAAAAAATTATTGAAATTTCTAGACCCGCACTTGATTCGAATACTAGTAAGGCAATGTAGTATCAAGATAAATGTAAATATTAAGGCAACATTAATTTAGTTCTGAATTAATATTGACCCAAAGTAACAACCTTGGTTGAATACTATAGTTGTCCCAGTGCCAGTTAGTATTAGAGGATTACGGACAGAAATATTGTGTCAAATTATGTGTTTCTACTCATAGGAAATTGTAAGATGTACTGTACAAATGAGTGGGGGACACATTATTCGACAGGCTGTCCATAATCCTTCAGCACTAACTTGCATCAGTTGAGGCATCTATGGTATTTAATAAATAATCACCTAAACCTAAAATAAAAAGAAAACATTTAATCAAAAATATATTTTGTTAAAAATATACATAAAAATATACAATGTATAAAAATAAATAAAAATAAAAATGCAAATTCTCAACAAGTGTTATAAAAAAAAAAATCCATATTATTCCTTGCATCTCTCGCTGTTTCCTTTGTTTGGCGAAACGCAGCCATTCAGCTACCACATCTTCGAATTGTTTTGCTGTGGTGGCTGAGAAGGTAATTTTGACAGCCTCTGTTAAAAAATGGAAAATATTAATATCTGATCGAGAATACAGTATAGAAGTATCGTAGTTACTGACATAACATAGTTAATCATTATCTTTATTATGGTACAAAAACACGAGACCATAGGTCGAGTGTCTTTCAGTTATCGAGTTATATTATCAAAATGGCAACCAAGCTTAAGTGCAAATAAAAATGTATGCTATTCAAAATAGAAACCTCGAATGGTGTTTGGTAATTTGTTAGTTTTTCCATTAGCAGAGAAAAACATTGGCTGACGTGTACGTTGCTGATTTTCAGAAATATTCTCAATTTACTCCAAAAAATGTCAAAGTAAGACAATCAGTCGGGAATTTTGCCCTGCAAAAAGTGAAGTAGTAATGATTTTGATATATGTTGTTTAAGTCGAGGCCATGATAAAAAACACAAGTTTTTCAACCTTGGAGGTGGGGGAAAAATGTCGAAGACAAAGTTGAAGAGGACAAAATTTCCTACATTTTTAAAGAGATACAGCGTTAGACAAATGAATTTAAGAAGAAAAATTTTTTTTATTATATAATGCATGTTTATAACAACATATTTTATAATATTTGTATTATTATAATAAAGATATATTATAATAATACTTGTATTGAAACTAAAAAAAAATATTAAATTGACGGGATAGTATTACAGTGGCTTACATCATTCCTCGAAAATAGGAAACAAGAGTTATTAATTTTAATGATAGGCATTCAGAAAAATTGGCAGAGTCGCTACTTGCTTTTATACTCTTTTTGTAATTTTTAGATAAGAATCCAACATTTTTTAAGGAAATTTCAAATTATAAAATTGTATGTCCCGACTATTGGCTACAAAATTTTAAATCCCTTACAAAATCCTTACACACATTTAATCCTTACACAATTGCTTAGAGACATTCAATATATTCAAAATGTAAGTAAATATTATCAAATCAAAAACACTGCTCTCTAAGCCTGTACGTATTAAAGGTAGAACCGTTCGCGCAACAATGAAGTTTGAGCATTTTTTGAAAAAAAAAAATCGTTAAACTTCATTTTCCCACCGCTGTATCTCGTTACGTATTAGACTTACAATAAAAATGTATATACAAAAAATGTACCTATGCAATTTTGTCCTCTTCAACTTTGTCTTGAACATTCTTCTCGTAGGATCGAGCATTGCTAAATTATTTCGAAAAAACATATTTTTTTTTCACTTCTTAATTATTAATAAGAAACGTCAGCCAATGAGAAATCAGCATTGTAAATTTCAGCCACTGTTTTTTTATGTGCTTTACAAACAAAGCTTCCTGCAAAGTGGTTGAAACAATAAAATAATATAGAAGCGTTTTTTTTCGCATTTTTGAAAATTCACCTCCTTTAAATGCAGCAGTACACAGGTGACTGAAGTTTGTTTTATTGTTTCTTACCGCTTTGCGAAACTTTTGATATATGGTACAGCGACAATAAAATCACTTAATTTTTAGTATATCATAAATTAATTAAAAAAATTAAATTACAAAAAAACGCAGACACATAGATTTCAGCCAAAAGCATTTATATCAATGTCATATTGACAGGCAACGTTTAAAGCAACTGGCTGATACAATAAAATCATATAGGAGCGTTTGTTTTTTTTTGCACTTTTAAATAACTGTTAATTAAAAAATCAGCAACGCCGTAATGACTGAAATGGTTTTTCCGGCTTGTTATTATGAGATCTTTATACTTTTCGACTTCAGTCACACGATAAAATCATATAAAAAATTCTGCCACCAGCTCCCTAGCTATTACGTTGGTCGAGCAGCCAACTTAAAACAGGGACAATTGATTTACTTATCGGTGGCCTACGATCAAATTTTTATTTTTTTTCATTCCCGTGATTAGGACCACATATGCAACTCCGATGAGTAAAGCAATAAATAACTGACCTAAAATAAGCAGGTTGAAACAAGAATAATATTTTAATGTTATATGTTTATTAATAAAATGCAATTAGTGTGCTTCGACAAATAACACAGGTGTAAAAATACCGCAAATTTAAGGTAACTAAATAAAATTTAAAGTTTATTTTTATTTTGTTGCTAAAAGTTTCCACGAATTTCTACATTACTGTAATTATTATCTACTTACCTTATTCTCGCTTTTATCACCCATTTCTGAAAATAAGGGCATTAAGGCGCAACACACTTACTCACAAGATATCGAAGATTTTAAGGTTATGTTCATACTATTTTAGGCGAGAATAGGCGAGTTTTCATAGAAGTTCATGGTAGTTACATAGAATAAACGTTGCAAATAATGTTAATGTATGATCAAATGCATATTATTCATAATGTATGAGATTCATTCGTAACACATTTACAGTTATATATGTGAAATATTTTCGTGTAATATTACAAGTTACATTCTTGTAATATAATATGGTTATTTTAATGGCAATATTAAAGATACATTGATTATAATATGTGACATACATTTGTTAAATATAATTTTTTATATTACGGAGATATTTTCGAGCTAATATTAACTAAATGTTTCTTCGATATTTTGCAATTTAACATTTCTCAGCTATACCAAAGTTAGGTTATTTTAATATAAATATCATATTGCAAGAAAACATTAAATATGTTACTTCAGTTTAATATTGCGTAATATTACGGATATATATTTTGTTTAGTGGGAACACAGCCCCACAAAACAAAAGTGGTCTGTCCGGCGGACCAGACCAATGTATCCGTACATACTTGAACTCGCTGAATCCGAATCCGAAGTCAGAATTATCAGATCGGCTCGTTTTTAACCCCCAACCCCAAAAAACACCCCCAAAACAAAAACAAATTTGTCTGTCCGGCGGACTATACCAGTGTATCCTTATGTATTTTGACCTTCTGAATCCGGATTCGAAGTTAGAATTGAAGGATTGGCCCGTTTTTCACCCCTAATCCCGAAAAACACACCCCCAAAAGAATGGATTCTTCGATGGACTAGACCAGTGTATTCTTATGTATTTGGACCTGCTGAAACCGAATCTGATGACAGAATTGTCAGATGGCTCGTTTTTCACCCCCCAACCCCAAAAAACATCCCCAAAACAAAAACAAAGTGGTCTGTCCGGCGGACTATACCAGTGGATTCTTATGTAATTTGACCTGCTTAATCCGAATTCGAAGTCAAAATTGTCAGATTTGCTCGTATTTCACACCTAAACCTAAAAAACACCCCCAAAACAAAAAAAGTGGTCTGTCCGGCGGACCATACCAGTATATCCTTATATATTTGGACCGCAGAAACCGAATCCGAAGTTGTCAGATTGGCTCATGTTCACTCCTAACCCCCAAAAAACACCTCCCCCCCCACAAAATGGTCTGCCCGGCGGACCATACCAGTGTATCCTTATGTATTTGGTAAGGATACACTGGTATAGTCCGCCGGACAGACCACTTTGTTTTTGTTTTGGGGGTGTTTTTTGGGGTTGGGGGTGAAAACGAGCCAGTCTGACAATTCTGACATCGGATTCAGTTTCAGCAGGTCCAAATACATGAGAATACACTGATTTGGTCCATAGGACAAATCATTTTTTTGGGGTGTGTTTTTCGGGGTTGGGGGTGAAAAACGAGCCAATCTGCCAATTCTGTCTTTGAATTCGGATTCAGCGGGTCAAAATACATATGGATACACTGGTATAGTCTGCCGGACAGACCACTTTGTTTTAGTTTTGGGGGTGTTTTTTGGGGTTGGGGGTGAAAACGAGCTAATCTGACAATTCTGACTTTGGATTCGGTTTCAGCAGGTCCAAATACATAAGAATATACTGGTCTGGTCCGCCGGACAAACCATTTTTTGGAGGGGTGTTTTTTGAGGTTGGGGGTGAAAAAAGAGCCAATATGACAATTCTGACTTCGTCGGTTTCAGAGGGTCCAAATACATACAGATACACTGGTCTGATCCGCCGGACAGACCACTTTTTTTTGTGGGGCTGTGTAATTTATTTCGTCCATAGAGATCATACAATGATATTGGATAAGTCACAAAATTTATATAACAAACATAATACACAATTGACTAACAAACATTTAGATATAGTTGCCCAGAATGTTGTAAAACACATAAAAAATCACAAAGCTTTGCCGCGAATCCTCTTAGGATAGAGCGGGTCATACCTTATTTTGCTACAGCATATTAAATAATAAATATAATGTATTACTTAATACATAAAACATCATTATTCTCGTGTAAAGTATGTTCTGGCATGATTAAAATAAGAAATTAACGGAGACACACCTGTATCAATTATAATTTCAAATTATTTTGATATAATTACGCAACTCCCTCCTAACGGTTACTATAGCAACTATAACCAGCGTTAGGTTGTCAAAGGGAGTTGCGTAATTATATCAAAATAATTTGAAATCATAATTGATATAGGCGTGTTCCCGTTAATTTCTTATTTTAATCATGCCAGAACATACTTTACATGAGAATAATGGTGTTTTATGTATTAAGTAATACATTATATTTATTATTTAATATGCTGTAGAAAAATAAAGCATGCCCCACTCTATCCTAAGGGGTTTGGCGGCAAAGCTTTGAGATTTTTTACATGTCTCATAAAGTTGAGGGCAACTATATATACATAATCGAATATAATCAGTAATTTACATAAATATAAAATAAAGTAAAACAAAATTCTCAGAACTGGTAAATTAATTACTTAAATTAAAAAATTCAGATACGTTAGAAAAACATTTGGTAACTAAAAATTCCTTTACTTTAACTTTAAAGGCATTCAAGTTTTTTTCTTCATTAATATCAAGAGGCAGAGAGTTAATAAATTTTATACCTATATATGAGGGTGATTTTTCATATAAGCTAGTGTTGTGATGTGTGGTATTCTAAGAAGATTCCCACGTCTAGCCCTAATAGCACAGGACATCCAATGGATGTCCGATTAAGATCCAATTACTGTACAAATGTCCATGGACATTGGATGGACGTCCTATGGATGCTCATTTTATGTACGTACAAGGACGTCCTCTATGGGGTATTGAATGGACATCTTAGGGACGTCCATTTACTGTACATGAATGTACAAATACTTTATGTTCCTACTTGGACAACTAATGGATGTCCCGCTAAAGCCAATTTATTGCACAAACGTTCATGAAAAATAAATTAACGTCCCATAGTTGTCCCTTTTATGTACATAAAGGACATCTTCTATGGACGTCTATTTATAATGTACATAAAAGAAAGCACACTTTATGTTCCTATTTGAACAACCAGTGAATATGTCCCATTAAAGTCCATTTATTGTACAAATATGCACTGAAGATAAATGGATGTCGCCTAATTGTCCATTTTATGTACGTAAAACGATATCATCTATGTTTTATTTGTTCCTACGTGGACGTGGACCGTAAGTGAAATATCTGTTATAGACTTTATATTTTTTTCATTTGGAAGATGCCGGCAAATTTGACTCTGCAAAATCCAAAGCCTTGTCTATTTTAACTTAAACCATGTTGTGCGCACACGCTTTTATTTCGACTTTCTTTCATAGCATAGTGGCACAGTAAAGTAGGAGATATTTAATAATTTAAGAAAAAAGTACGAAGTGAAGTGTAAAATATCTATACCGCCAAATTATCCACGTATGTCTTTATTTGCATGATGTCTTTGTGATGGATTTTTAAATATGAAAAATGAGAAAGTGAACAAAACGGTAAGTTTGAGGTTAGGTTATATATTTTCGATGACAAGTATGTTTATTACCTTGTGATTACTACTAAATATTTCTCTAGTATACCCGGGCAACAAGTGCATGTCTTTTGCTTTTAAACATAGCCCTCTCCCGCACAAAGTCACTTTAAGCCTTCAGGGATAAAGGTGTTCTATTGCCTGTAGTTTTTATGTGTGAAAATTTGAATTATTGTATAGTATATTATTTCACTCATTCCAAAAAATTAAAATAGAATTTCAAACACAGTTTTAAAATACTTAGTGCACAACAGAGTTAGTATAATAACGGTAAAATTTTTTAGCCGCAGCACGGGCGTCTCTATCAAAGTCTGATGATCATTTCGAGGGATTTTCTATGAATTAGTTCCAGTACGCCAAAACCAGGCATATGAGAGGCAAACATTAATTTTTGGTTGAAAAATAGAAGATACCTAATTACCAAATGATATTTTTTATTATTAAATAAGTAGTTCTAATAAGTTAATAAAATAGCCTTCTATTTTATTTGATATATATTTAATAAATAATTATTTTTTAATACATAAAGCGTTCATATTTTATTTTATAAATTAGATATGCTACGTTTACTATATACTAAACTTAATATAAATAGGTACAAATTTAAATATACAGTACTACGAGTTTGCTATAGAACTGTTTTTTAAAAAATTCTCGATAAGGTCTCCACTATAGACCGATCGCCATTTTTCCATATATACAAATAAGAAACAATACCTATATAATACTTTGAAATAGAAAAGAGGACAGCCAGTAGAACTATTAATGTCCTAAGTTCTTTCATGTTAAACACGTCGGAGACAGTAAAGAGTTTATTCTATCCGCTGCCCTTTTTTTCTATCTCATGAAGTGACATACATAATAATATAACTGTTTCGATCTGTACATATGGTAAAACAGTGATGGCACTAGTGAAGATCGTTTCGCATATTTTTTTCAAAGATCATCTTATAGTAAATTTATAGAGAATTTACGAGGAAATGTTCATACCTCGGTTTATACAGTGCACCAAGTCTGCACCATATGAGAAACTCTGTTGTTAACTTTCAAAAAAATTTCGGTTTTGATAAAAGTTAGTGAATATTCTCAAACGAAAAAGCGGACGCAAAAATTTGTGTTAGTCCTGGCGCTTACGTCGGAAAATTATTTTTTTGGAAATTGGCCCAAGGGTAAACTACCGTTATTTTTGAAGATATCGAAAAATGTTATTTCAAGAAGTTGCTTACAATACAAAGTTATAGCTAAATATCAAATTTGGCTGTTCTATTTTAAAAATAAAAATTTTCTACTTTTTTACGCATAATTTCTGAACTATTTTGATATTTTTTTGTTATCAATAATTCTATCTCTTTAATAGTTTCAGATTAAGTAATGGATTAAAATCATCTTTAAAGAAATTTTAAGGGTACTTTTTTACCAAATAGATATTTTGGAAAAAAAACGCTGTATTTTGCGGAATTGTTCTCTCTTTTCCAATTTTAACTTTTTCAGGAATTAATCATAAAAGAGTGGACAATTTTTATTTTTAAACTAGAAGAATCCAATTTACTTTATAAATAACTTCTTAAAATAAAATTTCTCAATTTCTTTAAAAAAACCGCTGCCCAAGGAATCACTACTTCCACATCCAGATTCTCTATCCAAGTCACTCACAACGAAAAAACTTTGTTTATGGAACTTTAATAATATAACATTTGAAATCCTCTACCCCAAAAACCCATAAAACGATACCCCACGTCGGTAGAGGGGGTGGGGGGTAGTGATAGGGGGGTGATAGTGGGGGGTGGATGAAGTAAAAAAATATTTTGAGGTTTCTGGTTCCTGTACAAACACTAAATCACAATTTTTGTTCATCCCCTTTAATAAGGGGGTGGCTAATGCCAAAAATTTTTTTGAGACCTTAGCTTCTCTTGTATATACTAAATACCAATTTTATGGACTCTTACCTGCTTGATTGACCTATTTACCCCAAATTTACCCCAATTTACCCCCAACCCTTCGACGGAACTAGATGAAAATATAATCTAGTTCTAGATCTCGTTAAAGTACATATGTGTACCAAATTTCAAGTCAATATCTTAAACGGTTCCAGAGTAAACGTGCGCACAAAAAAAAGTTACAGACAGACCGACAGACAGACAGATCGACAGACAGACCGACAGACAGAAATTTTTTTTTCGCTGAAACTTAAAATCTCGACGTTTCATGACATTTTAAGCCTATTTGGACAATAAAAATTTTTTTGTCGTTACTATACTTCCACTGGACGTGGAAGTAATAAGGGTGGTGTACTCTTGAGCCAATTTCAAAAAATTTAATTTTTCAACTTAAGCACCAGGACTAACACAAATTTTTGCATTCACTTTTTCACTTGAGGACATGCACTAACTTTTATTAAAAATAAAAATCTTCAGAAAGTCAATAACAGCAGAGTTTCACATACAGATTTTTTGGCAGACACTGTATGAGTTATATTTGTAACTCGAAGATAAGCTTCATTAGGATATTTCAGTAAGTAAATAATTGAACATTACATGAAAATAAATTATTTGTTCCTGCGATTTGTTCCTTGTGATATGTGACATTGTAATGCAATATTGTCGCGTGGACATTAGGGCTATTGCATCGATGTGACAGCAAACTAAATATTGATTCCTAGAATGTCACAGTTTCCAGGGTAAGATTATTTATATTAAAATGCTTTATAGATTTCGTGTTTGTTCACTAATATATTTCTTTTCCAAAATGGCTTGAGACTTTAGAGTCACCCATTATTGGTCCAAATAAGGACAATTTTTATTGGTCCAAATAATGTCCACCATGGACCATCATTTAAGGTCCAACACTGGAGGGCATTTATACAGAAAATGTATGTTAGTTTAATTGATCCAAATAATGTCCATCACGGACCACCGTTTAAGGTCCAATATTGGACTTCCATAAATTATCCAAAGTTGTGACATTTGGGCGTCCCTGGGACGTCCAACTGTACAAAAAATGAATGTCCATAGGACGTCCCGAATGTCCCGTGGGGACGTCCATTGAGCATCCATAGGATATCCATGTGCTATTAGTGAGTGTCATAATTATGTGTGTCAGAATTACTTTCAAATGAACTAATATTTTTGGCGGTATGTAGTATACATTTGTATATATAAATACAAGGAAATGTCAATATTTTATGTTTTATGAAATACAGTTTGCAAGTGTTAGTTGGCGCAATTGCGAATAGTAAACAGATAACCTTTTTTTGACAAACTAAAATTTAATTGACATTGAAACTGCGTGCATTACCCCAAATAATAACATTATATGCCAAGTGGGCATAAATTAGAGCATAATATATATTAAGAAGCTGTTTAATATCAAATACTGTTTTCAACTGCAGTAAGGCATAATAGCCACCGTTAATTCTTTTGCATACATAGCCACAATGACTCTTCCAACTCATATCACAATCTATAAAAGTACCTAAAAATTTAGTAAAGCATGATCACTGAATTCTTTTGTTATTTACGACAATATGAAGGGAAATATTATTTTTCGAGAATAAAATTGCATGACAACAGTTTTCTCGGTATTTACTATTAAGGCGTTTTTATATCACCAGTTGGTAAAATCAGCAGATAAAGTGTTTAGACGAACTTGAAGCTCCGCAACTGCTGCAAGTGTGACATCATCAGCATATAATACTGTGCAGTCAGTACAAACATGGGATGGAAGATCGTTAATGAAAATAAGAAATATGAGCGGATCAAGTATTGAGCCCTGAGGAACTCCTAGGTCTGTATTTTGAACGTCAGAGATATTATTATTTAATTTTACATACATTTTTTTGTGCTGAACATGTGACATTAACCATGATAAGAAGATGCCTCGAAAAGCGACAGCGTACAATCTGTATCTAATGAAAACGAGGTATAAGCAATCAAAGGCCTTGGAGAGGTCAAAGAATATTGCTCCGACATATTTACCCTTATCAAGACCTTTATATATGTAGGTGGCACTTTCCATTGATTTACTTGGACAAAACCCATTTTGGCATTTAGAATTTATTAAGATATTATAGCATTTTATCATATATTATCCTCTCGACTACTTTACTTAAGATAGTTGGAACTGTAATGCCTCCAGCGTCAGACTGTACTACCGGGAAACCGGAAAATTTCCCGGTGGGCCCTCGACTTGCCAGTTTTGGGGCCCCTGGGGCCTCTTGGTCGAGAGACAGTAATATTGCTATTATTCTTAATAAAAATAATATTAAAGTTGAAAGTAGAAAATATATAAAACTTGCTCCCATTTTCCCATATAAAACGTATTTTTGAAGACTCGCTCAACGCGGCAATAAGCTCTATTATCGCCGTCGCTTGACGGGACTTCAGTTCACTTGTATTTGCTTGGTAATGTATACCTGTTCCTAAATTGCATTTAACATGCGTGTCTCGCTTGGTTTAATGTTTAGTTGATTTTTCGCAAAGACAAAGAGCAACACTCGTAGCAGGAGTTCTCCATAAGGCTAACTAGGCTACAGCCTAGAGGTGACAATGCGTGAAGAGGCGCGCGCAATCAATTTTCGTTTCCGAGAAAATTTTTTTTTTCCATTTCCTTCTCTCTGTTTATCAATTTTTTTTTCATATTCCTGGTCTGGGGCCCCCCTATACCGGGTGACACAGGAGATATGTAACACCCCGTAGCATGTTTATTTAAAAAGATATTATTTTGAAATTTGGTAGACCTATATAATGTGTGATTGTCCTTTTTTTAGTACAAACAAGAAATTTTTTCCACTTCCGGTTTCACCGGAAGTGGCATCTACTTTGTTATTTTAAATGGCACCCTGTATATATTTTTTCCCTATCTGGTTCTCCTTAAATTCCTCTTTTCAACTATGTATAGCAAGGTGGCATTCATTTTTAAAATGGCTACTGAAAACCATTTTATTGCAATAAGTCAAGTTGGCTATGGTATGAAATGTAGCGGTAATTAATGCTTAGTGTGCTGCAATATCAAAAGAACCGTGGTACACAATTTTGTGTTTCATATTTGTTTTGTTCTAATCAGTAGCCGAAGAGACTTTGTACAATTTTTATATTAAAGAAAAATCTCTAGACTAAATCCACGAAATCACAAAAACTAAGATAGAAACACTAATTTTAAATTTTATCCATTTGTAAAATATTTATTCATATTTCACTTTTACCAATTAGATGGCCCCCGAGGTGTCCGAATTTTACGCCACTTGATTTTTTCATATGGGGCCATCTCAAGGAAATGGTTTATAAAACTCCACTGCAAAATAGGGAAGACTTAAAAATGGTTAGCAATAAATTAGTTTACTGAATTGCAGTTAGAAAATGTGCTTAGAGGTACTGGTTACAAGAATTCGACGCTGCAGGGAAAATAATGGCCAGCATTTTGAGATTCTTCGAAAACAATTTTATTTAAAAGCAAGCAAAATTAGACATAACAATGAATTGTATTGGGTAAAACTGAAAGATGAATAAATATTTTACAAATGAGTCAAATTTAAAATTAGTGTTTCTATCTTAGTTTTTATGATTCCGGGGATTTAGTCTAGAGATTTTTATTTAATATAAAAATTCTACAAAGTCTCTTCGGCTACTGATTAGAACAAAATAAATATGAAACAGAAAATTGTGTACCAGGTTTCTTTTGACATCGCAGCACATTAAGCATTCATTACCGCCACATTTCATTCCATAGCCAACTTGATTTAGTGCAATAAAATGGTTTTCAGCAGCCATTTTAAAAACGAATGTCATCTTGGTATACACAGTTGAAAAGAGAAATTTAAGTAGAATCAGATAGGAAAAAAATATATACAGGGTGCCATTTAAAATAACCAAGTAGATGTCACTTCCGGTGAAACCGGAAGTGGAAAAAATTTCTTGTCTGTAATAAAAAAGGGACAATCACGCATTATATAAGTCTAAAAAATTTCAAAATAATATCTTTTTAAATAAACATGCTACGGGGTGTTACATATCTCCTGTGTCACCCGGTATATTCTTCCCGGTGGGCCCTTGCGCTCACAATCCGACGCTGAATGCCTCTATAATTGTTAATATCCAGCGGGTAATTTTTTTTAAATATTGGAGTTATTACACCAATTTTTAAATTGTCAGGAAAAGTTCCTGTCTCAACGGATAAATTTATGATAAGACGGGGGTAGAGCAATTTGAGTACATATGTGTTTAATTATTTTTGTCGATATACAGTCAATGCCCATAGAATTAGTATTCTTTAGCCTCAGAATTACATTTACAACATCGCTACCTTCTACTCTATGGAAGAAAAATGTATTATCGATATTTAAGTTGGTTAATGTACACTTAGTAGAAGTGTTATTCTCAAAATGACTTTGTATGGCTAACTTAGCAGTACTGCTAAAGTAGTTTACAAAAGTATTAGCCATAATATATGTTTCCTCGACGAGACAATCATTAACATATAATTGAATGAGTTTTTGATTTTTAGTTTTGCCTGTTTTTTCACCTACTAAATTCCAGACATATTTTTGTTTTTGATTTGAAGTTGTTGAAAAAACAGTTTCTTAGTAATATTAATTTTTGTTGTATATCCTCTTTTAAAATTTCTATAGTATTCATCTAGTCCACTACTTTTCAAATTGCTTTTTAGCCAAAACAGGTTCTTTAGTTTATTACCCATATCAATAATGTCGTTAGTGATCCATGATTTACTATTATGTTGTAAAAGTGTCTTTGATAGTGTTGGGCAGTGTATATCTACAGCATAAAGTAAAATATTCAAGAATACATTAAAGGTATCATTGACGTTGTATTCATATACTGCTTGAAAAGTTTCGATGTTCAAAAAATTTTGCAATTGTAATATATTATTGCCACTTGTATTCCTATATGTAATTGTATGTGAGGTACAAAACAAACAAAAAAATATATATTATAACATTTCGCAAGATTTCTATTTAAGTGCAAGCGACAAAAATTAAGAAAATAATTATTTTTAAATTAAATGATTAATAACTTTCTTATTTACTGATTGATTTTTTTTCAAAACAATACACAACAATAAGGTTCTTCCTCTAGCTAACACTAACTTACTTTCCAAATTTCAATACAATCGGACCTTTCTTTCTTAAGTTATCATGCTTACAAGAAACGTGACGGACGGACAGACGGACAGACGGATATTTTGAAAGTTGTTCAGAATTCGTTCACTAACACAATGATATGAAAATTTTTTCTCTACGAGCGATATTTCCGGTTTTAGAAATGTGCCGATCAAATGCAATATACTCTTCGTTTTTGCGAAGAGTATTAACAATACGATGAAGTTAAGCAGAGTTATTCGAAGCAACCAGGATAGAGGATAGAGGAGCAATCCCAATTCAGTACGTAGGGTTTATTTTGACCGTGCAATAAATGCTCGAAGGACGCATTGTGGATGAAATTGTTGGCCCTAATTGCAGTAGAGTATTGCTTTGAGGGATACAATTAATGAATGGATATTGTTTTTTATTGATGTTCTATTACTAGTTGAGGCCAAATCTATTAGTTAAATTACTGTATAAGTACCTACTAATAAATTAAATTAAATTTAAAAACGGAGTAAATGCTGTTCTCTATATTTTTAAATTATTGACAAATTCCATAACATTAAGTTAAAGTGATGCCCATGATGGACTAGTTGCTTACAAGGTCGATGGCATGTACCACGTCCACTTTTCCAATCTCTCCTTATGGTCAGTGCTCCTTATACTTAGGTATGGCAAAAAAATATGTATCGATATATCTATTGATATGATATATCGCAAGCATGTATCGATATTTCAATATATCGATATGTTTATAAAAAATTGATGAGCAGAGAGAGGGAGAAATAAAAAAAAATCCTTGCCTTGCCAACTTATATCTCAAATTTCCAACTTTTACCAAGTCTAACAAAGTTGAGAAAGAACATACCCCCTTGGCTACGGCCCTGCAGTCAGACTATTTCGATATATTTATTCGATATGTGGAAATATATCGATAGTTATGTTGATAGTTATATCGGTATTTCCCGAATAATATATCGATATATCGCTGCCATTCCTACTGATACTAGCTTCGAGCCCCTGAATATCAATCACTACTTATGCCTGGTGCACGCATCAGCAAATGTTTATCATGTGTTTGGAACTTTTAAAATACATTTTATAATGCTATTAAAACTGAATATATATTTTTTAATCAAATTTTTAACCTTTACCAATATCCGTCAGAATTACTATTTAAAGAAACAAATATAATGGATCTCTCAGGTTTGTACATGTTAGCAGCTTTATACTTTATAAAAAAAATAATGTCCAATGGAAGGAAGAACTTAATATGCCACGGATATAGCACAAGATCAAATAGAAATAATGAAATATGTATCCCGAAAGCTAACAACACGGCGTATTTAAGATTTGTCACTTATTCAGGAATAAAATTTACTAATCACCTCCCTGTTTCAGTAAAGCAATTACACAACAAAAAATTAGAAAAGAAAGGTAAAGCAATCTGTTATAATAAATAATGATTACATGAAAACCTTAATCAGTTACAATATCTATAATTGATAAAGTGACAGTTCGTCCCCATTAGGGGGGGACAGTCCCCCTTTTGATGGAGCTGTCACATTTCTCCTCCCCGCTCATCAATTATCAGACCGCAGAAAATTTGCTTCACATTTTTCTGGAAAAACTTGGAAATTTTATTCCATTATTTCCCCCATTAGCAAGATTCAAATATGGCCGCTTTAATTATTATTTATCTCTTTTTTTTTCTCTATGCTCTTGTATGTTTTTATATTTTACATTACAGGTAAACATTAGTAGATGGTAGGTAATTATTTCTTTAGAATTTGTATTGTTAAACAAATTATGTTTCATATTTTATTTATATAAGTATTTTTTTTATTTGTATGGTTATCAATGACACTCCATGAGTCTTTTGATGAAATGTTAAATGATGCTTATGCAGATGTTACAACTGAAATTATAGCATAGCGTTCGCACAATTTTTAGTAGGGCTAATTGATCAAGTTTTCCTTCACCTCCGTACAATTTCTTTACGCGCTTTCGTAAATCATACAACCCAGGTAGCAAGGGTACGTTATAACGAAATCAAAATCTAGTGATACTGGTCAGAAAGACGTCAATGGACTAAAAATGACGACATAATGACGTGTCATAAATGACATTATAATGACGTGCTACAATCACGTCATAATGTCGTCTTTTTTCGGTGTTTTTATTTATATTTTATCGGATTACAAACATTCTAAATCTACAGGTGAAATAAATGGTAGAAGATGACGTTTTTTTAACGTTTGTCTACTCATCTATATTAATGCATAAAATTTGCGCCAATATTCTTGGCTAAAGATGTCGGTCTCAGATGACTGGGGCCGGGCAGGACTATTGCCCTTTACCCCAATACATCGCTGTAGACCGGGGACCAGCCTCGTGCAGGGCGGGCGAACTTACTTTACGTCAGCCCCACTCACAACTGTGAGCGGTGCAGATGATTTCGGCCCACCTCCCTGGGTCCTGGCTCGTTGGACCTTGCTGGCTAAGGCCTCTTCTGGCGTTCTTCTGTTTTGATCTTCTTTTCTTCGCCAGCTTGTCCCCCCCGGGGGTAGTCATCTGTCAGTTGGGTGTTTTGGATTTTTGACTGGAGTGACTGCCGGTACACAGAATGCCAATTGACATCCTGTCATCCGGATCATCGGTAGGGTAAGGATGAGCTGTATAGCTCGAGGAAGGGCAGACCTAACTGCTTTGGTAGCATTTTCGGTCTGCCCGGAGCTAGGGGAACTACAGATACTGGACGGTTGTTTGTCCAGTACCCGCAGGGTCTTGGGTGGGTGGTTGAGTGATCGTCCTGTCTCTTCCGTGGGGTGTCTTCATCGGTTTTATACTCACCCGTTATCCAGTATCTGCACCTTCGGCCGCTTGTGCCTCGGAGCATCTGCTGGGTCGTAGTCAGTAGCCTCCCTGACCAGTGGGTTCCCATGCTCCTCAGCAAGGGCGTACATCTTCCTGGCTCTCTCCTTGATGATTTCAGTGACCGGGGTGTACTCCAGGTCCCTGAAGATGTCCCCGTTGCGCACGAACCAGGGTGCGTTGACTGCTGTCCGGAGGGCGACGTTCTCCACTCTCTGGATCTGTTCAAGGTAGCTCTTTGCTTGGTAGCCCCATGCTACCGAAGCATACGTCAGTTGAGGCCAGATGAGAGACCTGATGAGCGTGAGCTTGTTCCTCAGGTTGAGTCTGCTCTGTCTACCCGTCATCGGGTAGATTAGGGCTTTCGTCCTCCTGGCCTTCTTGACGATGGCATCCGTGTTCTGTCTCCATGTTAGGCCTTTGTCCATGATCACGCCAAGGTAGTTGACGGAATCGTGCCATTGGATGTCTTCACCAAACATGGAAACGTGACCTGTGGGGTTTTGTTTTCTTACCTTCTTGAAGAGGACCGCCTTGCTCTTCTCGGCGTTGACGGCTACCTTCCATCGGTTGCACCAGTCCTCTAGGTGGGTGGCCGCCTCCTGGAGGTTTCTGGTGGCTATCCTTGCGTTCCAGGATCTGGCTGTCAGGGCTGTATCATCGGCGTAGAGGGCCATGGAGGTCCTCTCCGTCCGTGGTAGATCGGATGTGAAGATGGAGAACAAGTGCGGGGAGAGCACTGAGCCTTGGGAGACTGCTGCCTCCATTGTTCTATACGTGGACACCTTGTCCACGATCTTCACCCTCATCTGTCTTCTGTGCAGGTATGATCTCACTAGCTTGACGAGTGCAATGGGGTAACCCATACTCATCATTTTGGCTAGGAGACCATCGTGCCAGACCCTGTCGAAGGCTTTGGCGACATCCAGGAACAGTGCTGCCGTGACCTGTCTCTGGTTGAACCCCTTCGTGATCTCCTCGGTGAGGCGGAGCACTTGGAGTTCGGTAGAGTGCCCTGTCCTGTAGGCAAACTGTTCGTCCGGTAGGATGTTCAGTTCTTCTGTCTTCCCGGCTATCCTCTTGAGGATGATCCTTTCGGCTACCTTGCTCATTGCTGGGAGGAGACTGATTGACCTGTAAGAAGAGGGAAAGATTAGATTCTTACCTGACTTCGGGATGACTATGACGTCGGCCTTCTTCCACCTGGAGGAGAAATGTCTCAATCTCAACATTGCGTTGATGATGTTGACCATCGCTGCTACTCCTTTCCTGGGTAGCTTCTTGAGGGCGATGTTCCCAATGCCATCACATCCTTGAGCCTTCCTGGGTTTTAGGCTCCTTAGGATCTCCTTGACCTCCTCGGGGGTAGTCGGAAGGATGTGGTCGTCATCTGGCAGGCGGTTCATCCGATGTACCCTGCGTTCCACGTCGTCCACCCAGTCCTCGTCCTCGTCATCGAGCTGGTTTTCCCTACACTGCAGTTCCAAGCTGTCGGCGAATGCCTCGGCTTTTTCCTGGCGAGTGTAGACAATACCATTCTCTCCGTGGATCGGGGGCATGGGTGTCCTCCGGTTTCGCAGGGCCCGCTGGGTGGTCCAGATACTTCTGTCCTGTGTGTCCAGTGACTCCAGGTGGCGCTGACATCCTTCTTGTCTGTGTTCCTGGAGGGCAGCCTTGACTCTCCTGCTCAGGATGTTATATTCTCTTCTGTCTTATGGGAGTCTGGTTCTCTGGGCCCGTCTCTTCGCGCTTCGTCTATCCCTTATCAGCTGCCTGGTAGCCTCCGGGAGGTTTGCCATCGGCGCTCGTCTCGTCTCCATTTCGGTGGTACTTTCCCTCAGTGCCGCCTGGATCTGGTTCTCCAGGGAGGTGATGGCCCTCTCCACGTCTGCCTCGGTTTCGAGTCTGGGAATTTGTGCGATGTCCCTCTGGAGTACTGCTCGGAACAATTCCCAATCCGTCCTCCTTTTGATGAATGTTGTCGTATTCTCACCGTCCTTTTCTCCTAGTTCTAGGAGAATTGGGTTGTGTTCGGTGAAACCATCCATCATGACGGTGATTTCAGCTTCGAGGGTCATCTCCTTCAGCATCGCAATGTCCAGGACATCCGGCCCAAGGACCAATAGGTTGCCATCGTGTTGTCCCAGGAGTCGCAGTAGCTGTCGTCTTCGAGTGTTTGTTATCCTCTGTGCCATTCTGGGGACTTGGCGTTGAAATCGCCGATGGCCACCGTCTGGGTCCTCGGGGGCAGGACCGCCTCCAGGTCTGCGTCTCGCAGCATGACATGAGGTGGCTGGTAGCAGGAGACCACTCTGATGTCGCCATTTCGTGCCGTGGACACTACTACGGCAGTGGCCTCCAGGTTCTCCATCTCCGGGAGCAGGATCGGATGGTGTGCGATGCTCGTCTTAACAAATAGGGCTACTCCTCTCATTTCTCTTCTGCCCTGAAAGTCCTTCCTGTATATGTGGTAGCCGGGGAAGTGGATAGCCTGGTCCTGTCGCAGCTTCGTTTCCTGCAGTGCCATCACGTCTATGCTATGCCTGGCGAGAAGCTCCTCCACCTCGAGTTTGCGTTCTCGCAGTCCATTCAAATTCCATGATGCTATCTGTAGGAAGCTTGGTTTAACCTGAAAAGACATTTATTGGTTAGTAAAGGCTGGCATTTCTGCAAAAAATGCGCTCAGCGTTGAGCACATTTGTTGCATTTGGGCGAGCACCGCGGTGAGGTTGTTGGCCTCAACGGGTGCCCGCTGCTGCTTGGAAGGGCTGTTGGCGTGCTCTGCTTTGCCCTGGACCACTCTGGTGTAGCTTATTCCCCCACTGGCGGTGGATAAAAAAAAATAAACTCCCTTAGAGGCTTCCAAAAATTGAGGCTTCCAAAAATTGCCGTAGCGTTATCCCAGGAACCGCAGTAGCTCTCGTCCTCGAGTGTTTGTTATCCTACTGTGCCATTCCGGGGACTTGGTGTTGAAGTCGCCGATGGCCACCGTCTGGGTCCTCGGGACGGCCTCCAGGTCTGCGTCTCTCAGCATGATTTGAGGTGGCTGGTAGCAGGAGACTACTCGGATGTCGCCGTTGCGTGTCGTAGTTACTACTACAGCGGTGGCCTCCAAGTTCTCCATGTCCGGCAGCAGAATTGGATGGTGTGCGATGCTCGTCTTAACTAGCAGGGCTACTCCTCTCATTGCTCTTCTGCCCTGCCAGTCCTTCCTGTACACATGGTAGCCGGGGAAGTGGATAGCCTGGTCCTGTCGCAGCTTCGTTTCCTGCAGTGCCAGCACGTCTATGTTACACCTGGCGAGAAGCTCCTCCACCTCGAGTTTGCGTTCTCGCAGTCCATTCACATTCCATGAGGCGACCTGCAAGAATCCTGGTTTGACCTGAAAACCCATTAAACGTTAGTTAGTTTTGGCATTTGTGCAAAAAATGCACTCATTGCTGAGCACATTTGTTGCATTTGCGCAAGCATCGCGTTGAGGTTTTGGGCCTCAACGGGTGCCTGCTGCCTGTGGGTTGGTCCTGTCTTGCCCTGGGCTACTTTTGCGTAGCTCAGGCCTCCTGTCGTGGTTGTCTTCCTTGCTGCAGCACCGTTAGGTTGCTGGGTCGGCTTGACGGGTGCTGGTTTCGCTGTTGCCGTCTTCTTCGGGAATTTTGGGCATCCCCTGTAGCTAGCTGGGTGTGCCCCCTGGCAGTTGGCACACTTCGCCGGTACATCCCTGGGTTTTTTGCACTCTCCGGAGTGATGGGGCTCACTGGACTTCACGCATTTGGCCTGTGCGGTGCATCGTCCTTGTGCGTGGCCGAAACGCTGGCAGCGGTGGCACTGCGCGATGGCCAGGGCAGCTCGTTGTCTCTCCGTCCTCACGACCAGTGAACAGCAGCGGTTGACTGCTAGTATTATTTCTTCGCTGAGTGGTACTTGGACCAGCATCAGTGGAATTTCTTGTTTCGTTCGTCTTGACTTCATTCTTTGGACGGCCACGGGTGAAAAGCCCTGTCCTTGGAGGTCCTCCTTCACCTCTTCGCATGTCACTCCGCTTCGAATACCTCTGATTACCACTCTCAGTAATCGGTCTTCGGGCAGGGCGTAAGTGTGACTGCCGGTTCGATGGCGATCCCCTCGCCCACGACTTTGGCTTTTGTGAACTTGATGTTGGCTTCGTCCAGTCTTTTGGCTACCACCGACCATGTCTCCTTTTTCCTCAGGATTACTGGGGGGATCTTGGGGGCTTTCTGCGAGTCCTCCGGGACCACAGACTCCTGTTTGGGAGCTGTCTGGCTGGTAGGTGGGGCCGCCTGTCTGGTGGACGGGGCCGCCTGTCTGGTGGACGGGGCCGCCTGGCTGGTGGGTTGGGCCTGGGAGGTTTGCGCCGTCTTCTTTGCTTTTGCCCTAGTCACGAGGGTGAACTCTTCGTCACTTTCTACTGCGGCTTTCCGTTTAGCGGCCTCTTTTGCGCTGTTTGCGCCTGGGACTGGTCTTGGGTGTGGGGCCTCGGGCTGCTCCTGGGGGGCCTTCTCGGCCCTGATGGCTGCTAGTAGCTCGGCGTGTTGGACCCGCTGAGCCTCGATCTGGGTGCGCTGTACGTCCAGCTGTTTGGCCATCTCTGCCCTTAGTTGAGCCATCCTCTGGATCATTTCGGCAATTTGCGCTTTTAGCGCAGTGTTTTCGGCCATGAGGCTTCTGATGAGACCGTCTCTGTCGTCCGACTGGTCCATCGGTCTAGAGCTGTTCCCTTTTTCGTGCATACTGTCCTCCACAGTATCGTCCTGGCTTCCTGAAATGAAATGTATATTAGTTATGGTATATTTGGGATAGGAAAGGGAAGGGTAAAGAATAAATGGTGTCTCCAGTGAGGGAGACTTTATTTATCTTTTGTATATTAGCGTCTTAAAAAAGACGTCTAACATTTCTCCTCTTCTACTGTAGCGCTCGGTGAACGCTAGACTTCTCACTCGCTGTGGGGCTGCCACTTCACTGTTCATTCACTACTGAAACTACTGCACAACACTAGGTGGTCTGCTCGCTTCGGTGTCCGGGTGAACTATGAAAAATTTGCTTGCTTGCCACGTAGTTTGTTGCAGAAATTATTTCTAGATGGCGCCACATACTCACCACTGACAATAATTAGTCATACTTTATCTCATACTCTTATGAAGTTATAGAAAATAAATAACATCGATTGCAATGTTCAAATTCCTTCAGGGAACATCGATTTCTTAAAAGCAACCAAATTAAAAATGTTCTTAATGGATAAGTTCAGTTTTGCACATATAAATATTCGTTCTCTGTCTTCAAATTTTAATAGTTTTAGGGATTTTGTGGAGACAAATGATTATGATGTACTTGGGATATCAGAAACTTGGCTTAAGGCGAATATCGACAGTAAATTATTAGAAATAAACGGGTACAATTTTATTCGAAATGATAGAGTGGGTTCTAGAGGTGGTGGCGTTGCTCTTTATGTTAAAAATCATATAATTATTAAAGAGATCAATTTTACTAATAATTTTGAAGAAGTAGAACACTTATGGATTAACTTTAGTATTAAGTCAGATGCTGTTGGGTACTTTATAGACCCCCAAATAATAACTTATTAATATCATTAGATCAGGCAAATGACATGCTTTCGATGATTATGCCACAATATGATCATGTAATATTTATGGGTGATCTTAATATAAATATGCTCAACTCGAACGCTAATAATGTTTTACAACTTAAAAATATACTGGATTCATACGAGTTAGATAGATAGATATTTATTTACCAATATAAGATACAGGTTAGTGTACATTTGGCAGGTCAGGATACATACATAGGAAATTTAACATTTTCAAATATAATGGTGTATAAAAAACCTATTATTACAATAATATATAATTACATAGGACACACATATATACACATATAAATATATATATACACATGTATACATACACACATGGGTAATAAATAGATAAGTAAAATAACAAAATTAAAAAAATGTAGACATGGTGCAGTGTAGGTTAAAGTTTACAGACTGTTGTTAATTATATTTGTCTATGAACTCCTTTACTGAGTAGAAACCATTTTTCAGTAAAGTTTCTCTAACTAGGCTTTCTCTGTTTTCAAAAGAACCCGGACTGATACAGATTGGGAATATTATAGAACCCTAAGGAATTATACCAACCATGCCATCACACGAGAGAAACATGCATTTGCGCAACATTGTTTAAACAATTCTAATAACACGAGAAATATTTGGGACACTATAAAAAAATTTGGATTAAACCTAAATAACACAAATAAAATTCCCCTCATCTGTCTGATGTTAACTCAATAAATAATTATTTTGTCAATCAATGTGCAAATAATATCTCTGACTGTCAAAATCAAATATTGTATTATGGCAATTCTCAAAATCGAGTTTTTACAAACAACTTGTTTGATTTTAGAATGGTTCCAACTGAAGAGGTTATAAAAGCATTGAATTCTATAAAAACAAATGCGGCTGGAACTGATGGGCTCAATATAAAAATGATCCGACTCTGTCTGCCTAACATACTACTACAAATTGTTCATTTGGTTAATTTTTGTATAGAACACCATAAAACTAATAAACCCGATAATTTTTCTGATCTCCGGCCCATTAGCGTATTACCTGTACTGTCTAAAATCTTGGAAAGAATTTTAAATGACCAGCTTACAGATTACATATCTGAAAAAAATATATTGCCGGAAACTCAATCTGGGTTTGTTAAAAGTAAGTCGACAACATCAGCTTTGTCAAAAGTTTATGACGACATTGTCAGTGAAATTGAAAATAACAAGGTTTCTGCTTTGATTTTACTGGATTTTAGCAAAGCCTATGACAATATTAACCATGAACTTCTTTGCACAAAACTATATCATATTGGATTTGATAAGAACGCTATTGACTTAATAAAAAATTATTTAACAGGTAGAACTCAAAAAGTGGTATTAAATAGTTGTGTGTCCAGTGAATTACCTGTTAATAAAGGTGTCCCCCAAGGATCCATTCTTGGGCCTCTTTTGTATAATATATATGTCTTTGATTTTAAAAACTCAATTGAGCACTGTGACATTAACATGTATGCTGATGATACACAATTACGCAACTCTTTTTTACCTGAACATGTTATGGTAGCAGTTGATCAGATCAATGAAGATTTAAATAAAATCGTCAGAACGTCTGAAAGTCACAATCTCACGATTAATGCAAAAAAATCTTGTGTGCTGTTTTTTGGGAGCAAAAATAATAAAAATAAAATACAAAATATGACAAAAACCATTAAAATTAAAAATATTGCTCTTAAGGAAAAAAGTATTGCAAGAAATTTAGGCTTGGCAATGGACGATAAATTAAAATTTGGCGAGTATATTAATAATTTAACACGTATCTCCTTTGCTAGGCTGAAATTCTTGTATAACTTTAAAGACTCTTTTCCGGTAAAACTAAAAGCATTATTATGCGATACGTTGATACTATCTAGGCTCAATTATGCTGATGTCGTGTACGGGCCAGCTCTGGACAAGCATTTAATCAATAAAATAGAAAAAGTACAAAAAGCCTGTCTTCGTTTTATTTACAAAATTAGGAAATATGATCCGGTGTCACATAAATTAAATGAGTTAGGTTGGTTATCTATGGAGAAACGACGTAACCTTCACATGGCAACATTTGTACATAAAGTAATAACAACAACAAAGCCTAAATACTTAAAGGAAAAATTACTCCCCCGATCTCACTTCCACCCATTAAATATAAGGTCTGACAAAATACAAAATATCCCCAATTTTAGGACAACTTATTTTAAAAAATCCTTTACATACGCAGCGTGCCACCTCTATAATAATATACCTGAAAACTTTAAGACACTGTCTAATTCAAGATTTAAAAAAGCTATGCGCCATTATCTGTCACAGATTTCTTAAAAATTAGTAATGATAACGAATATTACAAAATTCTACTTACTTAATTATTGTTTTTTTTTTAATTCAATCATTATTATTAACAATTTATGGTTGCAAATGTTCTGATTAGTTAATTTTTAGTGTTTTCCTATTTAAAATTCAATTTAACTGTTAATGTATATATGTATATATATGTGTGTGTGTGTGTGTGTGTGTGTGTGCGCGCGCGTAGGTCTCGCAATAATTGTGTGGACACACACCTCTCTATAACCATACTTGTGTGGCCTTTGCTAATTGTGTGGCCATACACATGGCCACACAATTTAAAACCTATTTCTACAGCATCTATGTGGCCTCCCCACCCTATATCTGTCGATTTCTGGAAATGGCCACACAAGTATAGTAAAAATTTGGTGTGTATAATCTCAGAAATTTCACCAAATTGTGTGGCCTTGTACAGTGCTGCCCCCAGCGGAAATATATATTATACTGCTATTATTTCCATTTCTTCGTGTGTATTCAAGATGTGTGTTAAATATGTCTTTTATGTGGCCCTAACAGTTTTATTGAATTGGTGGGTGAGTATTTAGTAGGTCGTACTACTATTAATAGAACATTATTATAAATGAAATAAGATCATGTTTTATTTGTATAAACGGACTTTTTTTAATCAAATATTATTGATATTATTTATTTATTCTTTTATCAACTGCATTTCATCTAGGTAAGCTTTTTCTTTTTTATAATAATTTGAAGAAAAAAAAAAGAAATATATCAGTATAAATGTGAATACACAGTATGTTACACAATAACGGAGAGGGAAAATTGTCATATTACGTTTTAGAAATTAACTTTATTAGCTAGAGGATTAGAAATTTGCTTATGGAAAAAATAATATTCACATAATAAAAAGCGAAATTTAAACTAAATGATTCCAAAAAGATAAGAAATGTTAAATAAAAAAAAAAAAATTTTGTAGATAAGTCAAATACCAAGTTTTGGAAAGATGATCAAAATTTTAAAAAGTCGAAATTTTTATTTAAATATATTTTAAAACAATAAAAGTCTTGGCAAAAAAATTAAAGGATTCGGGAGAATACGATGCTGGAATGTCGCTTTTGAGAACGTATATCTTAGAGAATCGAGCTCTCTAAACCCACATCCCGAAAGCATCAGTACGCCATATGTCTACATCCATGACGGTCCATCTCTTAGAAGCGTGAAAAAAGATGGAGAAAATTAGGGCGTTAAGGTAACCTGATCTTAGTATGTTAGATTTTTTGACAAAAATTTGATGGGCTTCTTATATACATATTTTCTTTTTCAATTAGCCTATCCTGGACACCACTTATAAAATGGTGCATCAAAATCCCGTATTTTTCTACGAATAAAAATCAGTAGTGCTCTTTTGTCAATTTTGCTGCAGTCGTAAAAAATGGTGTGTATATTTCGAACGGAAAGTACGCATGCTAACTTTTCATGATTGCAATATGCAGCAATATTCATGCCTAAGCTGCAATAGACCACTTTCCGCTCTTAATATGCAAATAGTCATTATTTGAATAATTAGAGTAATAAAATTTAGAATACAGTTCTTATAAAGCTTCTAAACTAGTCATATTGTAAAGAAATTGTGATAATCAAATACTTGTTTCTATACATTTCTTTCGCTTGGGAATCAGCCGTTATACAGGGTGAGGAACAGTGCTTCGGACTTCGATATTTCGGGTTCTACGATAGCTAGAAATTAAAAAAAATGCAAGTAAACTAGATAAAAGAAGTCTAAAACCAGAAATTATTTTCGAATATACAGGGCGAGCCAAGACAAAATTACAGGATCGAGTGCCTTTTTTTAAATGGAATGCTATGTACCTATATCAGTATATTTTTTGAAGCCTCGTTCTATACTCTGTTCATTCCTATATTATTATTGGCTATCTGCCAACCACTCGAATGTAATGAACTTTTATGTTGAAATAATGCCATCTGCAGATGCATATTGAAAAAAATCACCAGTTACAATTATGGGTTTTAAGAGAAACTTATGTGAATGCTAGTTATGAGACATCTGATTAGTGTTTTTGAATCATTGTTACTTCGTAAAAATGTACAGGGTGGCCAAAAATTATTTTTCAATTAAGAACTTTTTAAATTGAAAGTTATCAATTTTTCGACGATGTGATGAAGAAATAAAAAATGAACATTTTTTGTGAATACTTCCCTATGGCTAATTGCAACCATTTTTGTTTTATTGAGCAATAAGTATAAAATCCGAGAAAAATTTTAAGAATAGAGTTTTCTTCAAATAATTCATTAGAAAAAATTATAAAAAGTGCTCAGTTTGCTCATTTTGATCGACACTCTATGCGCTTTTGAAATGAGGTTTCTACTGCTCCTAAAATTGCCGGTGTGATAGATCTAAAAGGATTTATTATCGTTTTCTTCATATTTTGTACTGTTGTTGGTGTGTCTTTATAAACAATTTCCTTCACATATCCCCATAAAAAGAAATCCATTTTTGTAAGATCTGAGGATCCAGCAGGCCATTTAGCGGGTTCATTTTTTCCAATTCATTGAAATGGGTAGGTAGTATTTAAGTGATCTCTAACTGAATTTTAATAATGTGGTGGAGCACCATCTTGCTGAGACCACATCCCATTTCAAATCCTTTCAGGAAGATTTATCAATAATTGAAGACCTAAGTGGATAAAGGTGTTATGTCGCATTTTTAAAAAAATTACTTTATGCAATTTTTGAACACCCCTGATACAGATTTAACACCCAATAAACGGTAAATTCTAAATTTGTAATATTTTATAGAAACTTTTTAATTATAAAGGCGCCATGTCATACATACAACCAGTAATTTTAGTGGATGTACACAGTTTTGGACAGAAAAATCTAGTTTCATAACAGCTTGATATTTTTCTTTAATATTAGTGTAAACAAAAGAACAAAATTATCTATTTTATCAGGTATTATTTATTTGAATCGAAGACAAAATAAATAAGTTCCAACTCATAACCGTTTTGTTTAATTTACTCAAAACTTTAAAAGTGTGACATAACACCTTTATTCACTCAGGTCTTCAATTGTGGCAGATAGTTTTCAAGAAGATGAAGATAAATAGCTCCAGTCAATGTTCCATCAAAAAAATGTAGCCCTATTACATGTTCTCTAATAATTCCTCTCCAAACGTTTATAGACCATTTGTGCTGGTTATCAACTTGCCTAAAAAAGTGAGGATTTTCCGAAGCATAATAATGGAAATTGTGCCTATTAACAAATCCATTTTTATGAAAAGTTGCCTCATCAGTGAATAAAACATTATGAAAGAAGGTGACATCTTGCATTTTTTCTCTGGCTCCATTACAAAACTGTAGACGCCTTTGAAAATCGTCATCAGATAATTCCTGGTGCATTTGAATATGATATTCCTACTAACGAGCACACTTCTCTCTGACTAATATGAGGATTCTCAACCGTTGCCAGTACCACAGAAAACGCATTTTCTTCATTCACAACACGTTTTATTCTTTCACTTTTTTTATATTCGAAATTTTCAGTTTCCAGAAATCTATCGAGAAGGTTTTGGAAGCTGCTAACATCCGGAATCCTTCTTCAGAATACCTTTGCTTATAAATTCTACTAACAAGCAAACAATTTCTGTCCGACTACCCCAAAACAAAAGTCATGTCTACCAGTTCCGCTTTATTAAAATTCATTTTGTAAAACTCGAAATATTTTAAATTTAATACAAATGATAACTGACGACTGATAAGTACGATAAATGTTCAATTGTACAAGACAATTCATACCAAACTGAGCAAAAAAAATTACAAAAAACTATTACAGTAAGGGACCAGTGAAATACTATTTACCCACTTCAATGGATTAGAAGAAATGGTCCCACTAAATGGTTTTATTTCAAAATTGCATAAAGACGTGTGTCAATCAAAATGGACAACATATAGCAAAATATACAGGGTGTTCTATTTGAAAAAATTGAGAAAATTCAATTTAAAAAGTTCTTAATTGAAAAATAATTTTTGGCCACCCTGTAATTAGATGTCTCGTAACTGGCATTCACATAAGTTTCTCTTAAACCCCACAATTGTGACTTTGGTGATTTTTTCAATATATACTTCCAGATGGCATTATTTCAACAAAAAAATTCATTACATCCAAGTGGTTGGGAGATAGTCAATAATAATATAGGAATGAATAGTCTAGAAAGTGGCTTAAAAATTTTTACTGATATACACAGCATTCCATTAAAAAAAAGGCACTTGATCCTGTAATTTCGTCTTGGCTCGCCCTGTATATTCTAAAATAATTTCCGGTTTTAGACTTTTTTATCTAGTTTACTTGTATTTTCTTTTTAATTTCTAACTATCGTAGAACCCGAGATATCGAAGTCCGACGCACTCTTGCCCCACCCTGTATAACAAAAGCCTTATAGCAATGGGAATAAATCTTTAAACGTAATTTGCCTGAATACTGTAAAATTGAAAGAAATATCGAACATTAGTGTGACAATTGTTTTAAAGAGTATGAATTGTCAAAAACCACAGCATTTAAAATTTTTTTTTATAAACAATCTATCAATACCCGAAGTATTACAATTTAAATACAGGCATCCTACTACACACTAATCATAGAATAATGCAATACCTAATATGATATATAATCTATATGACATTTATTTTAAAATAAAAAAATGTCCCTTCTAGCATAACGTAAGTAGTGTAATCCTAAAGTAGCAAAGGGCAGGCGACGGAAAGTGCATAAATAAACATTTACAGATTTTTTAATATGAAAAATATGTACATGAATTACAGGGTGTGTATTATTGTCCACACAATATACACAAAATTGTGGGGCTTGGCCACACAATTATATTTTTGCAAAAAGTAACATTAATTTTGAGTGTAAGAAAATTTTGAAAATAGAGTTAGAAAACTCTCGAAGTGGTGAGTATTGATTACGTAATAACTTGAAAGACCCCATTATTTGGCGAAATGTCCAGTGTCCACACAATTATTGCCGCACCTGTATGTGTGTGTGTGTGTGTGTGTGTGTGTGTGTGTGTGCGTAGGTCTTGCAATAATTGTGTGGACACACACCACTCTATAACCATACTTATGTGGCCTTCTCTAATTGTGTGGCCATACACATGGCCACACAATTTAAAACCTATTTTTACAGCATCTACGTGGTCTCCCCACCCTATATCTGTCGTTTTCTGGAAATGGCCACACAAGTATAGTAAAAATTTGGTGTGTATAATCTCAGAAATTTCACCAAATTGTGTGGCCTTGTACAGTGCTGCCCCCAGCGGAAATATATATTATACTGCTATTATTTCCATTTCTTCGTGTGTATTCAAGATGTGTGTTAAATATATCTTTTATGTGGCCCTAACAGTTTTATTGAATTTCTAGGTGAGTATTTAGTAGGTCGTACTATTATTAATAGAACAGTATTATAAACGAAATGAGATCATGTTTTATTTGTATAAACGGACCTTTTTTAAATCAAATATTATTGATATTATTTATTTATTCTTTTATTTACTGCATTTCATCTAGGTAAGCTCTTAATTTTTTTATAATAATTTGACGGAAAGAAAAGGAATATATCAAATTAAATTTGAATACACAGTATGTTCATGATTTGTGTAACTGAGAGGGAAAATTGTCATATTACGTTTTAGAAATAAACTTTATTAGAGGGAGACCAACTAGAGGAATAGAAATTTGCTTATAGCAAAAATAAGATTCGCATAATAAAAAGCAAAATTTAAAGTACATAATTCCAAAAATATAAAAGTGTTACATAAACTCAACTTCCTTGATAGATAAGTCAAATGCCAAATTTTGTAAAGATGATCCGAAATTTTTATTTAAATATATTTTAAAACAATAAAAGGTCTTGAACAAAAAAATGAAAGGATTCGGGAAAATACGATGCTGGAAAGTCGCTTTTGAGAACGTACATCTTAATCTTAGAGAATCGAGCTCTCTAAACCCACATCCCGAAAGCATCAGCCGTATGTCTACGTCCATAACGGTCCATGTCTCAGAGGCGTGAAAAAAGATGGAGAAAATTAGGGTGTTAGGTAATCTGATCTTAGTACTTTTCATGATATTTCTGTTATACCAAATTTTGCTCAACTGACACGTTACCGATTTTTCCATCTGTATTCCTCACCGAATCTCATACACGCAGTTGCCAGTATTGTCGACAAGGGCTCCAAAGTATATCATCTTATTTATTACCACAGAGTAATACGTAAAATGTCTGTAGTTATCATTTGCTTGGTCTAGAATCATAATTTTCGTTTTGTTGTAATTTCCCTACATTTAAACCATAATCAGAGCTTATGTTTGAGACTGGTCAGCAGGTGTATGAGCTAATCCTTGCTTGCTGCAACTAAATTGTGTCATCTACAGTTCTCAAGCTAGAAATGTTGGTTCCGCCTAGAGCCACACTACTCTGTTATCCCAACATCCGTCGCATCACATGTTCACTATAGAGGATTTGTGACGGAACGCAGCCCTGGGTGACGCCTTCGTCAACTTTACATTTGTTTTTTCATACATATCATGAATTAAATATACATATAATTCTCTGTACGAGGTATTAAATTGAAGAACATACAAATTTCTGAACGAAACATTTTAGCCATTAAATAATGTGTTTCATTTTTAGTGAGCTATATGCCGGAGAATCAAATTTGAAATATAGGACCAACGAAGATTTCGAAAATGAAAGTATTATAATTCCGTCAGTCTGTCCGTCGCGTGTTTGTCTGCTTGTTAGCGATGTAACTAAAAGACTATTTGATTGAGAAAATTAGTATTTCGCGGATAGTTGACGGCATTGCCAAGAAAGAAGCCGGCTTTACTTTTAATAAACAAAATTGAAGGTTAACGCCCTAAAAAAGTAATTAATGGAAAAAATGTTGCACAGGACAATACACGGCATGTAGTTAATACAATTGCCTAGGCACAAACCTGCTATAGTTTTAATGAAAATTATACAGGGTGATTGATAATTACCGAAAAGGGCATTTTAATTGATAAATAAAAGTTGCCAAACAAGGAAGGAAGTTTTGTATAAATACTTTTAAAGAATTATATTTTAATTAGACAAAATTTACCCGTTCATCGATTGATTTTTCTCTACCCTCTTGACTTATAGAACCAAAAAAGCCCTTACGATACGTCATACCAATTTTTTTCTGTTGGGTTTTATTGTTATTGCCCGCCATCTTGAGTAAAATATGTTGAAAAATTAATAATAATAATTATTATTAATATGAAAAAACATGTATCTGAAATAAATCGTCAGAACTTTTTTTGCAATAAATTATGGTGTGTATTATTGTCCACACAATATACACAAAATTGTGGGGCTTGGCCACACAATTATATTTTTGCAAAAAGTAACATTAATTTTGAGTGTAAGAAAATTTTGAAAACAGAGTTAGAAAGCCCTTGAAATGGTGAGTATTGATTACACAATAACTTGAAAACCCCATTTTTTGGCGAAATGTTCAGTGTCCACACAATTATTGCCGCACCTGTATGTGTGTGTGTGTGTGTGTGTGTGTGTGTGTATATACATATAAATATACATTGTGTATATGCATTTAGAATCAGTATGAATCTAAATATATTTTATGTTTAAATATAGTTTTTAAGTGAAATATTGGAATTACTAATCTTATATTCAGTAAATATGTTCAGGGTTAAGTGTTAGAGAACCATAAATGTAAGGTTAACTTCGCCCTTAATAAAGACATGTTATTATTATTATTATATTATTATTATTATTTATTCGGATGGATCTTATAACAATCAGGTGTTAAGGATAATTTATTCTGTAGCTGGGCTGAGGCAGCATACAAGTTTTATGCTGAGGAATTGTTGATACAATTATTTTGTAATGGTTGCAATAACTTTTACAAAATATCAACAATGACTAAACTATTTTATAAGATGGTGCCAATTTTAGATTTATAGCTGTCGTAATAACGTTTTTAAAGTGTTTCTGAGACTAATGTTGTTTTATAAAATTTGTGTCGGAAACATTTCTGCAGCTTTTATCTTTCGTTAACAATGATTGTTTACAAATGTCACCTTTCTTTTGCCTGTAATATTATATCAAATTAAAGTTCAATAAAAAATATTTTGAAAGTAATTTTTTACTTTTAAATAAATTAAATAAAATAGAAAAACAAATAGCATAGATTTGAAATAGATATCCATGAATTCAGAAAAAAATCTATAACTTATTGAACACTATGAGCCACCACCTTTCCCACTTGAAAAAAAGTTTTCGATAAAAAAGTGATATGTTCAACTTTGGAGGCTTCGTAAATAGTTATTAATGAAATTAAACGAAAAATTATATATTTCCCTTGGACTTTACCTGCCGTAGAACAAATTTTGGTATGCTAAAGCACTCTAGACGAATGTCTTAAAATGCTTAAAAAAACGAACATCGACTCAAAAATTCGCGAAAGTCTCATAGTAGATATACTCAGAACGTTGCCTTGAATCCAAATACGTAAAAATATACAGCGTGTTCCATTTAAAAATCGAAAGTTGTGGATATTTAGGGTAAACCGGAAATGGTTTCATACCGTTTTTTATGTCCGAAAAACCATTTTTATAGGTAGTTTATGCACCCCAAATTTTAAATGTTCTCAGTGCGTTAGATAAAAGTATTTAGGTTCTTTTCAATTGAGCACCTTGAAAAGGGGACCTACCTGGGGTGTCCCTTTTGTAGATATTAACGGTGTCCGGCATTCCTTACTGATGAGTGATGTTCAATTCCCTTGGTGCTGTGATACCTAACATGCAAAACCTACGAATACGACGTATTTACGAATTTCTCTGATGGCTACACTCAAGCCAGTTTGTTTTTTGTAATTCAAAAAAAGAAAAACATATTTTCTTTACACAAGAACGTTTGAATAAATGTACGGAAATTTTAGAAATTTGTCAACAAAATAACTCGCAAGGGAAAAATGTGTTTGAGTAATTTCACGGCATTGAAAGCAAAATATAAAAAATTTGGTAAGGATTTAGTTTCCACGAGCAGTGAACAATCATTATCAGAGCCTTCAACATCTGGTGTTACACAGTAAGTATAAACAATTGGTCTATTGATTATATATAGGTAATACATTATTTTTTCAATCATATACTGCGCGTGTTATAATAATGAATTTTCTTTCTTTTTCTCACTTTCCTTTTTCTGTTCTTTTGGGTACAGTCGTGGCCAGATAAAGGTTTCCGACCTAAATCAACATTACTCCTGTTTGAATCAAGCTCCTTAAGATCATTTATTTTCGCTCCGCCTACTGACAGAGATGAATAACGTAGCCGCGTTTTGTTTACAAGTTTTTACAGGGGTTTATGATCGCAAAAAATATATTTTCAGTAATATGTTTCAATTGCCAGTGAACTTAAAAAGACATGCGGTAATTTTTTACTAGTCTATTTTTTTAAATATTATTATTGTAGGAAGCGTTAGTACCAGTTCTGTCCATATACAATAAGCTAACTTATTATTATATCTATTTAATTTAATCAAATAGATATATTATAACAACCGGACAAACATTTTTAATAACCATCATAGGAAAGAAATTTTTTTGTATGTTTCAAATTTTTAACATATGTAAAAGTGCAAAATAAGTAACGTGTATGAAGCACGATTAGCTTATAAATGTAACGACACCCAGGAACAGCTCAAACTGCAGTCGACAAGCTTTAATGGCTCAATATTACCCCCGTGTAAGGTGGAGTTGCGACAACAAATTTTAAGGGCAATTTATATTTCCAGTGTGTGGTGCAACGTATACTCCAGTGCCGGTTTACCTACTAGGCACACTAGGCACGTGCCTAGGGGCGCCGACGCTCTGAGGGGCGCCGAAGGCGATCCTCAATAACGATAATTCTGGAAAAAAAAAACGAAATTTTTAAATCTAAAACATAAAATGCAGAGACGCCTGTAATACCTACCTATTCTTAATTCATCATAAAAGCGAACAGCAAGCATCAAACTGACAATGATAATGACGCAGTGACGGTCTGGCTAGGTCGGCTAGTCGGCAAATGCCGACTGGGCCCTAGGGTCGCGCCTAATGAGGGGCCATTTTGGGCCGCTCAAAAAAATTTTTTTCGAATTTTTTTCGGATTTCTCCCTCCCACTCAGCAAAAAAAGTTTTTTCGGATTTCTTTCCTGCTCATCAAAAAAAAATTTGGGACGAAAAAAACTTTTTCGGATTTCTCCCCCCCACTCAGCAAAAAAAATTTCTTCGGATTTCTCCCTCCCCTCTCATCAAAAAAATTTTGGGGCGACGTTTATATACATGCGAAGCAAAAATATTCAAATCGCTGACGAACTGAGTTGAATGTTTATTGTAAAATGCCGACTAAGCCCTAGACACCCAGACCGCTAGTGTAATGACGGATTTAATTAGATTTTGGATTGGAGAAATACTAAAATTTATTAGATCTAAAGGTCTTTCGTCTACATTTCCTAACATAGAAGTCGCTTTACGAATATTTATTAAGTTTGGCAGTTACGAACTGTACAGAGATCTTTTTCAACATTAAAATATGTAAAAAGAAAAAGTTATTTAAGAAATTCGTTAGAAAACGAAAGACTAAGTAAATTAGCCCTCCTACACTTAAATAGTGACCTGTTAGATACAATAGACTCCAACAGCATAAGTTCAAGGCCGTGTTAATGCTTGATAAAGCTCGTAAAAATATGAGTGAGGGCTCATTGGATTCACAATGACGTCTAGAAAAATGTGGAAAAGTTTCAAACCCGCATATAAACAATTGCAAAAGTTATAAACAAATGAAGATTGATAAAATAACGAGTTTCGTTTTTTGCAAGTAACTCGAAAACTATTATTATTTAAGAAATTTTAAAGAAAGCTTCTTAAAGAGGAAGAAATTTCCAATAAAAATTCCCAACTTCCGAAACTTTATCTCTAATATTAATAATTACTTCCACGTCCAGTGGAAGTATAGTAACGATAAAAAAATTTTTTTAAATTTTTATTGTCCAAATAGGCTTAAAATGTCATAAAACGTCGAGATTTTAGGTTTGAGCGAAAAAAAATTTCTGTCTGTCTGTCGGTCTGTCTGTAAATTTTTTTTGTGCGCACGTTTACTCTGGAACCCTTTGAGATATTGACTTCAAATTTGGTACACATATGTACTTTAACGAGATCTAGAACTAGATTATATTTTCATCTTGTTCCGTCGAAGGGTTGGGGGGTAAATTGGGGTAAATTTGGGGTAAATGGGTAAATAAAGCAGGTAAGAGTCCATGAAATTGGTATTTAGTATATACAAGAGAAGCTAAGGTCTCAAAAAAATTTTTGGCATTAGCCACCCCCCACCTCCTTATTAAAGGGGATGAAAAAAAATTGTGATTTGGTGTATGTACAGGAACCAGAAACCTCAAAATATTTTTTTACTTCATCCACCCCCCACTACCACCCCCCTATCACCACCCCCACCCCACTACCGATGTGGGGTATCATTTTATGGGTTTTGGGGGTAGAGGATTTCAAATATTATATTATTAAAGTTCCATAAACAATTATTTTCACATACAAAGTTTTTTCGTGAGTGACTTGGATAGAGAATCTGGATGTGGAAGTAGTGATTCCTTGGGCACCGGTTTTTTAATTTAATGTTGAAAATAGAGCTCCGCGCGGCGAACACTAAGCCGTTACGATGCTCTGAAAGCGGCCATAATAAGTAAAAATATGTTTGTATGTTATTAAATATTAATTTAAAAAAATATGGTATTATTTAGACACTTAAAGGAACAATATCCCGTTGGAAAAAAATTGTTTCACCGATTTTTCATAAATGTACGAAGGCGTAGAAAGGTCACGGATATTTTTTCCAATTATTCCCACATAAACTTGTAAATAATTTGATTATTCCCTGTTAAATCTGTAAATTATTGATTTACTTCCAGTTTCAACTGTAAATCTTATTATTCCCAGTTCAAACTGTAAACAATTCAATTGGTTCCCGCTGAATCTGTAAATCATTTAATTATTCCCAGTTTAAACTACATCTAATTGAATTATTCCCACTTCAAACTGTAAATTTTTTTATTCCAACTTTAAATTGTAAACAATTCTATTGTTTACAGCTCAATCTGTAAATAATTCAATTACAGCTGGAACTGCAATTGACTCAGTCGTTTTCAGTTTAAAAAAAAAGCAAATACCTATATATATTGAATATAGGTATTTACATTTTTTTAAACTATTTACATTTTTTTTAAACTGGAAAAGACTGAGTTAATTGCAGTTCCAGTTGTTCCAGTTCAATTATTTACTGTTTAAAATGGGAATAATATTTGTTTACAGTTTAAAGTGGGATTTAAAAAAAATTACAGTTTGAACTGGAAATAATTCAATTATTTACAGTTTAATCTGGAAATAATTAAATTATTTGCAGTTTGAACTGGGAATAATTCAATTATTTACATTATAAAGTGGGAATTTTAAAAAATATAGTTTGAAGTGGGAATAAATCAATTAATTACAGTTTAAACTGTAAATAATTGAATTATTTACAGATTGAGCTGTAAACAATTGAATTGTTTACAATTTAAAGTTGAAATAAAAAAATTTACAGTTTGAACTGGGAATAATTCAATTAGATGTAGTTTAAACTGGGAATAATTAAATTATTTATAGATTCAGCTGGAGCCAATTGAATATTTTTTTACTTTATGGGTTTTTGGGGTAGAGGATTTCAAATATTATATTATTAAAGTTCCATAAATAATTATTTCCACATACAAAATTTTTTCGTTGTGAGTGACTTGGATAGAAAATCTGGATGTGGAAGTAGTGATTCCTTGGGCAGCGGTTTTATCCATTATTTTTGAAAGAACAGTGATTTGTTTAAAAATGCATAATTTTGCAATGTTCATTTTTTTTGAAATAATAATAAAAATTAGAATGAATTATAGTTTATGTACTTTTATTATACAACTCAAAACGAACATTTTCCTTCTTTTTATTGTTTTCCATAGGACATATAGATTTCGAGATATTCAAAGAAAACCGATGGAAAAATCGGTCTAAAAAATTAAATTGTTTAAATAAACAATACGCGCTGACCTCGCAGGAACTGCAAAACTGAGCTGTGAACTTAAGTTGATCCTCTGAACACGTTAAAACAGAAAAACTGTCCTAACCAGACAATTCACATTAAAATCCTAATTTGACTCTACTATAATGATTGTAAATAAATATAAATGCTAACAGGAAAAATTTAGGTTTAGGAACACAAATAGAAAATAGAAAAAACGGATTTGAACGATTAATACACATAATATTTTGAATAATGTTGTTTATCAAAAGTTCTATTAGAAATTCAATTTCACATAATAAAGACTTATTATTCCTGACCTCATTAAATACATTTCCCACATATTACTAGGTATACCACTTTTAGCATCCAAAATAACGGACACCTAGATAGCTCGATAGGTATGAGAGTCAGAAATGTTATAGAGACAACGCAGGCGTTGAAGGTTCGACCCCCCACCGACCGCAATTGGTAAAAAGGTAATAGAAATTAATTTTAATAACTTAATAAACATTACAATTTGCAGGCAACCCTTGTGATAGTAAATTGGAGTGTGGTAAACAATATTAGATATGTTAATGTAAATAATATACATATGGAACTATTATATATTCCTTTGTTTTTCTTCCATCCGAAAGGAGAGACGACATAGTTAACACGCATAAGAGTTCAATTGATGTCGAATATATAAAAACCGCTGCCCAAGGAATCACTACTTCCACATCCAGATTTTCTATCCAAGTCACTCACAACGAAAAATCTTTGTATATGAAAATAATTGTTTATGGAACTTTAATAATATAATATTTGAAATCCTCTACCCCAAAAACCCATAAAACGATACCCCACATCGGTAGTGGGGTGGGGGGTGGTGATAGGGAGGTGATAGTGGGGGGGTGGATGAAGTAAAAAAATATTTTGAGGTTTCTGGTTCCTGTACATACACTAAATCACATTTTTTTTCATCCCCTTTAATAAGGGGGTGGGGGTGGTAATGGGGGTGGCTAATGCCAAAAATTTTTTTGAGACCTTAGCTTCTCTTGTATATACTAAATGCCAATTTCGGGGACTCTTACCTGCTTGATTTACCCATTTACCCCAAATTTACCCCAATTTACACTCCAACCCTTCGACGGAACAAGATGAAAATATAATCTAGTTCTAGATCTCGTTAAAGTACATACGTGTACCAAATTTCAAGTCAATGTCTTAAACGGTTATTTTCACATACAAAGTTTTTTCGTTGTGAGTGACTTGGATAGAGAATCTGGATGTGGAAGTAGTGATTCCTTGGGCAGCGGTTTTTTTAATTCACAGTGCGATGTTTCCAATGTGGACCTGGACATTTGGAACTGTTTGAGCTATCTCAAATGCAGATATGTGAGTCGCAATGTAATTCTCATGTGTGACGCGGTACCTAGATGTGACTCTGGTTTATGTATCAGAGAGGTATTTGTGTTTGCTGGGTGTTTCCACAAAAGTGGATAAGTCTTCAACGTCGGAATCTTCACTATCGCTGGAATCACTGTCACGTTAAGATGCTCCATAGTGTTATTGACATCCTGTTCATCAGTCACCACATCAGATTCTGTATATACATTATGAACAATTTAAAAATTAGTGACATTGTTTTTTTTTTAAATTAATTATTCAGTTGGAAAAGTGTTATTATTACCTGCGACGTCGGTTTCAGCAATTTTATCAACAATTAAGTCACTGATAGCAGTTGGTAATTGGTCGCCCTCAAACCCAGGGCCGCCGACAGCTTTACCGGGCCCCGGGGCTGCTTAGGATTGAGAGCCTCTTCCAGGCCCACCACATCAAATCATGGGCCCCGGTACCAAATTCATTGGCGGGCCCCCGCGCCTAATAATTGATGAGCGAGAAAAATTTTTTTTGTCAAAATCTCTGGCTGGTCCCTCGGAAGCCAACGCCCCCCCGCGCTTAATAATTGATGAGCGGGGGGAGAAATTTGAAAAAATTTGCCAAAATCTCTGGCGGACCCCTCGGAAGCCAACAGGCTCCCACCCTTAATAATTTACGAGCGGGGGGAGAAATTAAAATTGAAATATTTATATAATATTGTTTTTTGAGAATCACCAAATGTGCATAACTGAATGCCTAGCCTATATGACGTAATATAGTCGGAGCCTCGGTCCCCCTACGAGTGTCCGGGCCCCGGGGATTTATCCCCCCCCCCCCTGACCTCTCTGTTGGCGGTCCTGCTCAAACCATAGGAATTCCAGTTTATTGTCAACTTCTTTCCATCCGCAATCTCAAGGAGATAATAAGGTTAGGTATTGGGAGTATACCAGTGCCGGTTTATGAACTTATGCGCCCCTAGGCACTACATTTTTTGGCGCCCCCTTAGTTTTTAATGAAATGGCGCCGAAGGCGAAAGCTAGTGTCGAGGGCAAATTCGTCGGAGGCGAAAATTTTTGGCTGGTGAACAAAATGGCGTCGCAGGCGAAAATTTTTTGTGGCACCACTTTGAACAGTTTGCCAAAAAATTATTTTTTTGTGGTTTTTATTGCTCTTTAATTTTAATTTTGTTATCTTAAGACGAACCTGAACCAACCTACATTTGTTTAAAAGTACAGATGAAAAACTCCTTTTTGTTATATTTTACTGAAAAACATAAGTATAGGACAAAAAAACAGCAAACAAAAAAGACTTTGGAAAAAACGGTTCAACAAAAACTATACAACTAAAAAAGCCAACAGATAATAAAAAATATTTAAAAATAAACAAATTTAGGTTCCAGAAATATATCATTTAGGGCCAGATTAAACCTAAATTTAACTAGAAGATTCTGTTGAGGTCCGAAATAAAAGTAAATAGCGTGTTTAGTAAAGTGTATATTAAGCCCATTCGTCAAATAGGAAATTATTAATAAATTTTAATAAAGCTTCTGTGGTATTGATAGTTGTTATTGACAGTTATTATCGATAGTTATCGAATGATTTTGTAGTAAAAAAACTGCTGTGAGAAGAGTCTTTTTGAGTTCTTGTTAAAAGGTTCTTATTAATTTCTTGTTTGATGAATGTGCTTAATATACTATTTGCTAAATATGCTGTTTACTTTTATTTCGGGCCTCAACAGAATCTTCTAGTTAAACTTAGGTTTAATCTTAATAAAACGAAACACAAAACAAAACAAATTGTCTTTGCAGACTTAAAAAATCTTTTTTCTTGCTTTCTCAGATGCAAACTGATCTATTAGACTAGTTCACAAGTTCAAAGCCGTGTTAATGCTTGATAAAGCTCTTAAAAATATGGTTCATTGGATTCGGAATGATGTCTAGAAAAATGTGCAAAAATTCCGCACATAAACAATTGCAAAAGTTATAAACAAATGAAGATTGAACAAATAACAAGTTTCGTTTTTTGCAAATAACTCGAAAACTATTATTATTTAAGAAATTTTAAAGGAAGATTCTTAAAGAGGAAGAAAGTTCCAATAAAATATTTATAACAAATATAATGGCAACATTTTTTTTTTCAAAAATACGTAATTTATAAAATGTATTTAAACAAATAACAATAAAAATTTAAAGTTTATGTAATCTTATAGTATTTTTGAATATAAGAACAGTAGTAATAATTAAAATTAATAAAAAAAATTTTCAACCTCACTTTTTCATTTTTTTGTTTTTGTTAGGTTAAATAATTAATAACTAATAGACGATAACAACTAAAAACATCGCAATGTCGTAATCCCATAAAGTATAGTTCATATAACGTCTCCATAGAGCAAAATAATTTTAGTGGCTTTTGTTTAACAATTATCCGACTTGAAATATAAACGCAAACTCTAAAAATTTATTAATTAACAATGGGCTCATTTATACGAAGGCGTAGAAGGGTCACGGATATTTTTTTCCAATTATTCCCACATAAACTTGTAAATAATTTGATTATTCCCTGTTAAATCTGTAAATTATTGATTTACTTCCAGCTTCAACTGTAAATCTTATTATTCCCAGTTCAAACTGTAAACAATTCAATTGGCTCCAGCTGAATCTATAAATAATTTAATTATTCCCAGTTTAAACTACATCTAATTGAATTATTCCCAGTTCAAACTGTAAATTTTTTTATTTCAACTTTAAATTGTAAACAATTCAATTGTTTACAGCTCAATCTGTAAATAATTCAATTATTTACAGTTTAAACTGTAAATAATTGAATTATTTACAGATTGAGCTGTAAACAATTGAATTGTTTACAATTTAAAGTTGAAATAAAAAAATTTACAGTTTGAACTGGGAATAATTCAATTAGATGTAGTTTAAACTGGGAATAATTAAATTATTTATAGATTCAGCTGGAGCCAATTGAATTGTTTACAGTTTGAACTGGGAATAATAAGATTTACAGTTGAAGCTGGAAGTAAATCAATAATTTACAGATTTAACAGGGAATAATCAAATTATTTACAAGTTTATGTGGGAATAATTGGAAAAAAATATCCGTGACCCTTCTACGCCTTCGTATAAATGAGCCCATTGTTAATTAATAAATTTTTAGAGTTTGCGTTTATATTTCAAGTCGGATAATTGTTAAACAAAAGCCACTAAAATTATTTTGCTCTATGGAGACGTTATATGAACTATACTTTATGGGATTACGACATTGCGATGTTTTTAGTTGTTATCGTCTATTAGTTATTAATTATTTAACCTAACAAAAACAAAAAAATGAAAAAGTGAGGTTGAAAATTTTTTTTATTAATTTTAATTATTACTACTGTTCTTATATTCAAAAATACTATAAGATTACATAAACTTTAAATTTTTATTGTTATTTGTTTAAATACATTTTATAAATTACGTATTTTTGAAAAAAAAAATGTTGCCATTATATTTGTTATAAATATTTTATTGGAACTTTCTTCCTCTTTAAGAATCTTCCTTTAAAATTTCTTAAATAATAATAGTTTTCGAGTTATTTGCAAAAAACGAAACTTGTTATTTGTTCAATCTTCATTTGTTTATAACTTTTGCAATTGTTTATGTGCGGAATTTTTGCACATTTTTCTAGACATCATTCCGAATCCAATGAACCATATTTTTAAGAGCTTTATCAAGCATTAACACGGCTTTGAACTTGTGAACTAGTCTAATAGATCAGTTTGCATCTGAGAAAGCAAGAAAAAAGATTTTTTAAGTCTGCAAAGACAATTTGTTTTGTTTTGTGTTTCGTTTTATTAAGATTAAACCTAAGTTTAACTAGAAGATTCTGTTGAGGCCCGAAATAAAAGTAAACAGCATATTTAGCAAATAGTATATTAAGCACATTCATCAAACAAGAAATTAATAAGAACCTTTTAACAAGAACTCAAAAAGACTCTTCTCACAGCAGTTTTTTTACTACAAAATCATTCGATAACTATCGATAATAACTGTCAATAACAACTATCAATACCACAGAAGCTTTATTAAAATTTATTAATAATTTCCTATTTGACGAATGGGCTTAATATACACTTTACTAAACACGCTATTTACTTTTATTTCGGACCTCAACAGAATCTTCTAGTTAAATTTAGGTTTAATCTGGCCCTAAATGATATATTTCTGGAACCTAAATTTGTTTATTTTTAAATATTTTTTATTATCTGTTGGCTTTTTTAGTTGTATAGTTTTTGTTGAACCGTTTTTTCCAAAGTCTTTTTTGTTTGCTGTTTTTTTGTCCTATACTTATGTTTTTCAGTAAAATATAACAAAAAGGAGTTTTTCATCTGTACTTTTAAACAAATGTAGGTTGGTTCAGGTTCGTCTTAAGATAACAAAATTAAAATTAAAGAGCAATAAAAACCACAAAAAAATAATTTTTTGGCAAACTGTTCAAAGTGGTGCCACAAAAAATTTTCGCCTGCGACGCCATTTTGTTCACCAGCCAAAAATTTTCGCCTCCGACGAATTTGCCCTCGACACTAGCTTTCGCCTTTGGCGCCATTTCATTAAAAACTAAGGGGGCGCCAAAAAATGTAGTGCCTAGGGGCGCATAAGTTCATAAACCGGCACTGGTATACTCCCAATACCTAACCTTATTATCTCCTTGAGATTGCGGATGGAAAGAAGTTGACAATAAACTGGAATTCCTATGGTTTGAGCAGGACCGCCAACAGAGAGGTCAGGGGGGGGGGGGATAAATCCCCGGGGCCCGGACACTCGTAGGGGGACCGAGGCTCCGACTATATTACGTCATATAGGCTAGGCATTCAGTTATGCACATTTGGTGATTCTCAAAAAACAATATTATATAAATATTTCAATTTTAATTTCTCCCCCCGCTCGTAAATTATTAAGGGTGGGAGCCTGTTGGCTTCCGAGGGGTCCGCCAGAGATTTTGGCAAATTTTTTCAAATTTCTCCCCCCGCTCATCAATTATTAAGCGCGGGGGGGCGTTGGCTTCCGAGGGACCAGCCAGAGATTTTGACAAAAAAAATTTTTCTCGCTCATCAATTATTAGGCGCGGGGGCCCGCCAATGAATTTGGTACCGGGGCCCATGATTTGATGTGGTGGGCCTGGAAGAGGCTCTCAATCCTAAGCAGCCCCGGGGCCCGGTAAAGCTGTCGGCGGCCCTGGGTTTGAGGGCGACCAATTACCAACTGCTATCAGTGACTTAATTGTTGATAAAATTGCTGAAACCGACGTCGCAGGTAATAATAACACTTTTCCAACTGAATAATTAATTTAAAAAAAAAACAATGTCACTAATTTTTAAATTGTTCATAATGTATATACAGAATCTGATGTGGTGACTGATGAACAGGATGTCAATAACACTATGGAGCATCTTAACGTGACAGTGATTCCAGCGATAGTGAAGATTCCGACGTTGAAGACTTATCCACTTTTGTGGAAACACCCAGCAAACACAAATACCTCTCTGATACATAAACCAGAGTCACATCTAGGTACCGCGTCACACATGAGAATTACATTGCGACTCACATATCTGCATTTGAGATAGCTCAAACAGTTCCAAATGTCCAGGTCCACATTGGAAACATCGCACTGTGAATTAAAAAAACCGCTGCCCAAGGAATCACTACTTCCACATCCAGATTCTCTATCCAAGTCACTCACAACGAAAAAACTTTGTATGTGAAAATAACCGTTTAAGACATTGACTTGAAATTTGGTACACGTATGTACTTTAACGAGATCTAGAACTAGATTATATTTTCATCTTGTTCCGTCGAAGGGTTGGAGTGTAAATTGGGGTAAATTTGGGGTAAATGGGTAAATCAAGCAGGTAAGAGTCCCCGAAATTGGCATTTAGTATATACAAGAGAAGCTAAGGTCTCAAAAAAATTTTTGGCATTAGCCACCCCCATTACCACCCCCACCCCCTTATTAAAGGGGATGAAAAAAAATGTGATTTAGTGTATGTACAGGAACCAGAAACCTCAAAATATTTTTTTACTTCATCCACCCCCCCACTATCACCTCCCTATCACCACCCCCCACCCCACTACCGATGTGGGGTATCGTTTTATGGGTTTTTGGGGTAGAGGATTTCAAATATTATATTATTAAAGTTCCATAAACAATTATTTTCACATACAAAGATTTTTCGTTGTGAGTGACTTGGATAGAAAATCTGGATGTGGAAGTAGTGATTCCTTGGGCAGCGGTTTTTATATATTCGACATCAATTGAACTCTTATGCGTGTTAACTATGTCGTCTCTCCTTTCGGATGGAAGAAAAACAAAGGAATATATAATAGTTCCATATGTATATTATTTACATTAACATATCTAATATTGTTTACCACACTCCAATTTACTATCACAAGGGTTGCCTGCAAATTGTAATGTTTATTAAGTTATTAAAATTAATTTCTATTACCTTTTTACCAATTGCGGTCGGTGGGGGGTCGAACCTTCAACGCCTGCGTTGTCTCTATAACATTTCTGACTCTCATACCTATCGAGCTATCTAGGTGTCCGTTATTTTGGATGCTAAAAGTGGTATACCTAGTAATATGTGGGAAATGTATTTAATGAGGTCAGGAATAATAAGTCTTTATTATGTGAAATTGAATTTCTAATAGAACTTTTGATAAACAACATTATTCAAAATATTATGTGTATTAATCGTTCAAATCCGTTTTTTCTATTTTCTATTTGTGTTCCTAAACCTAAATTTTTCCTGTTAGCATTTATATTTATTTACAATCATTATAGTAGAGTCAAATTAGGATTTTAATGTGAATTGTCTGGTTAGGACAGTTTTTCTGTTTTAACGTGTTCAGAGGATCAACTTAAGTTCACAGCTCAGTTTTGCAGTTCCTGCGAGGTCAGCGCGTATTGTTTATTTAAACAATTTAATTTTTTAGACCGATTTTTCCATCGGTTTTCTTTGAATATCTCGAAATCTATATGTCCTATGGAAAACAATAAAAAGAAGGAAAATGTTCGTTTTGAGTTGTATAATAAAAGTACATAAACTATAATTCATTCTAATTTTTATTATTATTTCAAAAAAAATGAACATTGCAAAATTATGCATTTTTAAACAAATCACTGTTCTTTCAAAAATAATGGATAAAACCGCTGCCCAAGGAATCACTACTTCCACATCCAGATTTTCTATCCAAGTCACTCACAACGAAAAAATTTTGTATGTGGAAATAATTATTTATGGAACTTTAATAATATAATATTTGAAATCCTCTACCCCAAAAACCCATAAAGTAAAAAAATATTTTGAGGTTTCTGGTTCTTGTACACACACTAAATCACATTTTTTTTTTCATCCCCTTTAATAATGGGGTGTGGGTGGTAGTGGGGGTGGCTAATGTCAAAATTTTTTTTGAGACCTTAGCTTCTCTTACATATACTAAATACCAATTTTATGCACTCTTACCTGGTTGATTTACCTATTTACCCCAAATTTACCCCAATTTACCCCCCAACCCTTCGACGGAACAAGATGAAAATATAATCTAGTTCTAGATCTCGTTAAAGTACATATGTGTACCAAATTTCAACTATACTATACTTCCACTGGATGTGGAAGTAATATTTAATGAAATTTTATAGCTGAAGTACAGTCACCACTTAAAATTTCAAATCGAAATGATTACTAAAACAGTTCAAATATACAATTGTTGCTAAAATTTTGCACCCTTGTGAAATTCTGTCATCAAGACCAAGAAATGTGTACGATGGCTTAAATTGTAGTATAAGTACTTTAAGATCACGGAGAAAAACATTTTTTTTTTTTTAATTTAAACCCGTTTTATTGCGGTTGTTTATAGTTTTCGAAATTTTAATTATAAACAAATTCAAGTAACCCTGATTTTTTTATGAAATCATAAACGGTAAAATAGTAATGAAAGTAGATAAAAAAAAGAAAATTTTTGAAAAAAAAAATTAATGCTCTACTTGCATTTGGAGCTGAGATATATTAGTTTTTACGTTTAGGTCACTTATAAATAAACAAATCTATATTTCTTCTTGAAATTTGGGCTGGTTATTCTCCAATGCTTATTATTTTGTTTCTGCTATTTGAAGACAATCCAAAGCTACAATTGTTAAAATAACATCGAATAAAGCGGCTTTGAGAACCTAATGCACATTTTCAATTTTTTTATAAATTTTAATTTTTGCCACGGAAATGGTAAACCGACCTAACTTGAACAACTACCCTTATGTAACAAAATATCTAAAGACCCCACTTTCGGGCCTCTATACAGTATTTTTTAACAATTATAACTTTGGATTATTTTCAAGTAGCAGAGACAAAATACTAAACAGAGAATTACCAGTCCAAATTTCAATAAGAAATATCGATTTGTTTATTTATAAGTGACCTAAACATAAAAATTAATGTATCTCAACTCCAAATGCAAGTAGAGCATTAATTTTTTTTTAGTTGGCTTTTTAAATCTACTTTCATTACTCCTTTACCGTTTTTTAATTTGCAATTGCAGTTGCACTTTGTGATCTGCTCTGAAGCCATTAGTTTCTTGAAATGATGTCTCTTTAGCTTCACACATGTAAAGCACATATTATTCCTTTGGTAGACAAATAATGAGGTTATTTCGAGGGAAATGCGAGTTACATTTATAATCACATTTTTATCCCTCCCGTGAAGCCTTTGTGCTATTTCATGTGAGTTAAATAATAATTTTAAATGATACCAATAAAATCATATAATGCGATCTCGTTGGGTGATACATTTATTCAATTGGCATCTCTTTGACTTAACAAATGTAAATCAAAATGTCTTACTCAATGGGCATTAATGTGATGTCTCAGAGAGGTCTGTGTTTGCTGGGCAGTTTATAAATATATCGTCAAAGATACGTGTTTGTAAATTTTTTAACGCTACATATTTTTTATCCCTAAATAAATACAAAATAATCTTGTGTGTTGAAACAAAAACTATATTCTGTTTTATGTGATACTACCTTACTACTTCCTAGCACCTGCCGAAGCCAGGTCCCATCAAATGGCTGGCAGGACACGTTTTTTAATTGTTCGAATAATTGAAGAAATGACAAAAAAAATTTCGGCTTTTAATATCTGTATCAATTGATTTTTTTTTCACAAAAATAACTATGCCAGGAGTAGACCGGTCTACGGGAGAACTGGCAGGAGGTTATTTCATATCTTATTGAAATACTAATAAACAATAGAAAAAGTTTCAGCTTTTAAAATTTCTAACATTCACCTTTTTTTTTTTTTAACATAATTGGCAGGCCGTTGTCAATCGCTGTCCCGCTGGTACCCCTGCAGGAGTCGATTTGAGGTTTTTGTAGCTCCGATATGGCACAAATAAAATAAAACTAATCTTTAAAACATCTTACAAAATTTGGTGTCGCCAGCTCCCGAACATTTACATGTTTTTATTCTTTAAAACAAAAAAAACCAACGCAAAACACAAACATTTATCTCATACATTACTACTTATTACATGAATTAAACATATTAAAATAAAAAATTACAAAAAGGAAGTTATAGTCACTCCTAGAGGTCACAAATTTCCTACCTGGGCACACATTCCACACGTTTCAACTCCAAATCAATTTTCCACCAATCTAGTTCCTCCTACTACTAGCCAAAGATTAACCTCAGAAGCTTCTTAACTTCCCGAACGTTCGTTACTTATTAGAATCTTATAACCTACCATTCCATTCTCTGCAGCGGTGAGATATAAATCGCTAAATATACTACGAATCTAGAAATTCCAAGAGAATCGATGGAAATATTGTGGAATGACATAATTTTCTAATGGATATATTATCAACTAATATGCCAATGTTTATAAGAATAATTAATGGTAGTTTCAACTTTATATATTTTACTTTCCTCCTTTACCGAAAGGAAGTATTGTAATCGTGAAGATATAATTTTCCGCGTTTTCTTCGAATTTTTACGTTTCAGGCAATATAGATTACGAAAATTAAGGTCTTTCAATATCATCAGCCTGTATGTCCGCTTGTCGCCCGGGCAGCAAGGTGCCGTCATTATGACGTCGTTTTTTCGGCATTAATTACGTCAATTTCACCTTCAGCATGACGTAAAAATGACGTGAAAAAGACGGCACAATTTCACAGTCCAATGACGTCATATGACGTCGTACATATGACGCCAATATGACGTATTGGTAATCAGTGAATTTTGCGATAAGGGATGCAAACCTCTCATTATAATATTTTTCCACAATTATTAATAAAGTTTTTGACGAAAAAAAAACCGCAATGTGCAGGGATCGAACCGCCGACCTCTTGACTCGCAACCATTAACCATTAACCATTAAAGCTCTTTATTAAATTTTATATGTACATGTCCTTTAGAATTATGTATATTGCAATATCTCACAGTATGTAAAATACATATTATAGATTTTGTGCAGGCGTAACAGGCGCGCGTTGGCGTGATGCGTCCGAACAATGGCTGGTGTTAGCCAGGGATGTTGCTCAATAATTCTTTTGTATTCTATGGTTTTTCAGGCAAGTTTCCTAGTGTCTAAATGCATTTTTAGTTGTGATGCCGTAGCTTACAGTAGTAGGAGAATATAGGCTCGAGGAGGTATATGGATGTGTGGTCGCTAGTGCAGGAAAAGAAATGCTAAAAAACCTGCTTAAGGTAATGTTGCTTATCGTCCCAAGATAAAAGTTTGCAGTTTTTATGGCAAAGTAGACAAATCTACTTTTTATAGCAAAATTTAGCGATGTGTTAAATATTGCATTGAGAGGATTTGGCTTTTTAAAATAGAAACGTTCAGAGACGTTGTGTGTTTTCTGTTATCCTGGTACAGGATTCCTCAAAGGGGGTATATTTCAGGTCAAGGATGATGCTGGGAAAGGATTTTTTATGGAATTTCTCCGGATTATTGCCTCCTGAGGTTGTATATCTCGAGTTTTTGGTGTAGTAATTTATGTGTATGTCTGGGATTGTCGTGGCTTCTCAGGTCGGCAATATTTCTGGTAAGATTCGAGGCGTCTATTTTAAGACTAAAAAATTTCTGGGAAGTCTCCCTGACATGGTCTATGATCATAGGCATAGAGGTTATCCTATGGAGCTCCTCGATAGTAATATATCTAGGGGAGTTGGTCAATAGACGAAGCATTTTGTTTTGTGTTATTTGTATCCTGCCCAGCTGCGTGTTGGAGGCCCCGTTCCAGGCCACGCAGCCATAGAGCAGGATAGGTCTAAATATTGTTTTATATAGGGCTAATTTGTTTTTAGTAGTTAGTTTGCTTCGTCTATTCACCAACGGATAAAGACGGCTGAGTGCTCCATAGGATAGGTTAATTACCCTTGTTATATGAGGGCCAAAGCAGCCTTTTATCTAGGGAGACTCCCAGATATTTTATGGTATTACGCTCAGCAACTTCCCGCCCATCTACCTTTAATTTGGTGATGGTTTTAGTGTTTGTGAACTTCCTGTTGAATGTTATTGATTCTGTTTTGCTAGGGTTTATTTTAATTTTCCATTTATCATAGTAAATAAGTAATTTATTTAAATGGTACCTTATTTTTTGGGTAGCAGTTTGGGCGTAGAAGCTGCTGGCGTAGATAGTGACGTCATCGGCAAAGAGCAGAAGGGAGGTGTTGGGGTAGGAGGGGATATCGGAGGTAAACAGGTTATAAAGGATGGGTGAGAGAGAGGACCCTTGAGGAACTCCTGCGGAGAGCCTAGTTTTGTTGGAGAGCGAATTGTTAACCCGTACCAGAATATGTCTGTCTGTTAAGAATGAGCTTATAAGCATTGTTATGTACTTGGGGAATCTATGGGTAGTATCCATTTTATATATGAGTCCATTCCTCCACGTGGAGTCGAACGCTTTTTCTATGTCGATCAACAGGACAACGTTGCATTGTTTTTTGTTAAAACTATGCAACGTGTCCTGTACTAATTTACAAATCGCATGGGTCGTCGTATGTCCCTGTCTAAAGACTCGCAACCTAACACTTAGCTCACTGAACCATTGAACATTTTTATTTAAATATGTTTAAAAGCTGTATACCTAGTTAGAAATAGTAAAACAAAATTATTATTACTATGTGGCAAAAATTGAACTAGTCACTAAATACTTCTATTTATTTTTATTTTATAATGATTTATTTAAATTAAAATTTGAGGTTGCAAATTATATTCGGCAACTATGTCAAAACATAGTGATGTTTCTATATGTACGTTTTTATTGTAATAATATATTGCTATTATGATTGGTCAAAGATGTCTATATACATATATATAGTGAATATATGAATATATATAGTGAACCAAATGACCAATTTTGACGACAAAATGACGTCATTTTAATGACGTCAAAATAATGACCTAAAAGAAACGTGTATTTGACGTCTTTATGATGACGTCAGAAGTGCGTTTTAAATATTACGTCTCTGGTACGTTATTTATTGGGACAATGACGTCGGCGACGAAAAATCACCTTTAAAAGACGTCATAATGACGTCACCCTGCTACCTGGGTGGTTTCCTTGTCTGTTGGCGCTATATTTAAAATATTATTTGACAGGCAAAAAACAATATTTGGTCAAATAAGAAATTGGATACCGGGTGCCACAGGCTAGTGGCTCCCCTCTATATTTCCTTTATTTTTTAACTTATCCAATTGAAATTTGGGGTGCATAAACTGTAAAAGTGGGTTTTTGAGCATAAAAAACAGTATGACACCATTTCCGGTTTACCCGGAAATGATCGCAACTTTCGATTTTTAAATACCTAATAAAAAACCCTGTATATTTTTACATATTTGGATACAAGACATTCAACGTTTTGAATATACTATGAGATTTTCGCGAATTTTTGAGTCGATGTTCAGTTTTTTTAAGCATTTTTCATCGGTCTAGAGGGCTTTAGAATACCAAAATTTGTTCTAGGGCAGGGAAGGTCCAAGGGAAAAATATAATTTTTCGTTTAATTTCAGTAATAACTATTTACGAAGCCTCCAAAATTGAACAAATTACTTTTTTATCGAAAACTTTTTTTTTCAAATGGGAAGGTAGTAGTAGTGAGTGGCTCATACTGTTCAATAAATTATAGATTTTTTTCTGAATTCATTTATATCCATTTCAAATCTATACTAATTGTTTTTCTATTTTATTGAATTTATTTAAAAATAAAACATCACTTTCGATATAATTTTTCTTGAACTTCAACGTAGTTGCCTTTGCAAAAATCATGTCTAATAATGAAATGTCAATAACTACCTTTTGTAAATATAAGGATCAATTAAAAATTATTTTGAAAGTGATTTTTTATTTTTAAATAAATTTCATAAAATAGAAAAACAAACAGCATATATTTGAAATTGATATCAATAAATTCAGAAAAATATCTATAATTTATTGAACACTATAAGCCACCACCTTCCCATTTGAAAAAAAAAGTTTTCGATAAAAAAGTAGTTTGTTTAATTTTAGAGGCTAAATAGTTAGTAATGAAATTAAACGAAAAATTATATTTTTCCCTTGGACTTTACCTGCCGTAGAACAAATTTTGGTATTCCAAAGCACTCTAGACGAATGTCTTAAAATGCTTAAAAAACTGAACATCGACTCAAAAATTCGCGAAAACCTCAAAGTATACTCAGAATGTTGTCTTGAATCCAAATATGTAAAAATATACAGGGTATTCCATTTAAAAATTGAAAGTTGCGGTTATTTCCGGGTAAAACGAAAATGGTCTCATACAAATAAGTCGACGTCGAAGAGTGAAATCACCCCAGATGAATTTAACATATTCTTTTCTAACATAGCAAATCAAGTCATCAACGATTTACCTCAAACTGAACTAAACCCAATTGAGATAACAAAAAACTACATTCAAAGTAATAAAACTATTCTTTTATATCCGGTAGAAAACAGAGAAGTGGAAGCCATTATCAATAAGCTCTCAAATAGTTCAGCCTTCGATATATACGGCATTAGTAACAAAATTATTAAATCAATTATAAGCGGAATAATAGAACCCATGACGATTATAATCAATAGATGTTTTGAAGCAGGGGAATTTCCAAATAAACTGGGCAATACAAAAATTACACCTATTCATAAAAAAGGCAACGGAAATGACGTCTCCAACCATCGACCAATAGCTATAATACCACCCGTCTCTAAAATAATCGAAGTTGCATTTAACACCAGACTTACTGGCTTCATTGAAAAAAACGATTATTTTGTTACCACACAATTTGGCTTTAGAAAAAGTCATAACACAGTACAGGCAATTATCACGATGGTCACACAAATCACGGAAGCTTTCGAGAGGGGTGAAATCACAACAACTATGTTTTGCGATCTCTCGAAAGCCTTTGATTGTGTGTCACACAAAATATTGTTAGAAAAATTAACATACTACGGAATCAGAGGCAAGGCGTTAGATTTTGTAAAATCTTATTTAGGCAATAGACAGCAAATCGTGGAACAGAACGGAAAAAAATCAACCCTCCAACCGGTCACCGTGAGGGTCCCACAAGGATCCATCTTAGGACCCATGTTATTCACGCTTTATGTTAACGACCTTTCATCATATCTCGATGATACATTTTCCCTACAATACACAGATGATACTAGTATTTTCTGCAGCGAGTCTGATCTGAACATTCTCGACCACAGAGTAGAGTCGGCGCAGAACAAATCACAAGAGTATTTCACTGCAAACAAACTATGCTTCAACAAAGACAAAACTATCAGAATGAACTTCACCTTAAAGAATCTAAACAACGACGTTAAACACACAAAATTCTTGGGAATACACCTAGACAACAAATTAAACTGGACGCACCACATAAACTGTCTGGAGAATAAATTAGCTAGCGTTATATTCTTGCTCCGAAAATTAGCCAATTACGTCCCACCATACATATGTCGATTAGCGTACATGGGACTTTTCCAGTCCCAGTTAACCTACGGTATTATATTATGGGGCAATTCAACAGAATGGGACTCTGTTTTTAAATTACAAAAATCAGCACTTCGTGCAGTAACAAAAAAGTCAAGTAGAGAATGATGCAGGCCATTTATTCACTAATTTAAATATACTCACACTTCCAGCACTCTACATACAGCATTGTTTAGACTACGTCAAAAAAAATCAAGCAAATTTAAAAACTCATGCATCAAATCATGATCACAATACTCGAAATAAAGAAGATATCGTTACCCCCCAACACAAACTTCAGTTAACAGGAAAAAGCTTCATAAACATGTCTGTGAGGTTATTTAATCACCTTCCACTCAAAATACGAAGCCTAACGTCGAACAAATTTAAGTTTGAATGTAAAAAACTACTTTTAAATTTACGGCCTTATTCTCTACAGGAGTATTTTGAAGTTTGTTTTGTTGATTAAAAAAGATAGTTTTAAACCTAAATATGTACTTGTAACTTATGAATGTTTCTGTAACTAAGTCGTAGCTTAATATCAATAAGTGTTTCTTCTTAAGAACTTAATTTACATTAACCTAGGATTAGTATACTTTCATCTCCTTTTACTGACAAAGCTAAAACAATACGTGTAATTGTTATTTGAGCAAATAAAGTATTATTATTATTATTATTATTATTATTATTACCGTTTTTTATGTCCAAAAATCCATTTTTACAGATAGTTTATGCACCCCAAATTTTAAATGGATAAGTTAAAAAATAATGAAAATATAGGTGGGTGCCACTAGTCTGTGGCACCCGGTATATGGGAATACTATCTGGTGTGTAGTTAACACAATTGTCAAGGAAGAAACCTGCTGTAGGTTTAGTAAGAAATATACAGGATTCTTTGTCTTTAATAACGTATGCGCTACTTTCATTAAGTTTACCAAATGATGGATGGGATTTCCAAACTTTTTTTTCTTTTTGAAATTAGTACATTCAATACCTCACGTTTTCATACATATGTTTACATAAAAACGTCTCACTTGATGCCTTAATGCTATACCTATACGGTTATTCATAATCCAGTTGAAAATAAGACTATTTATTTTTTAAATTATAACAATATTTACAGTAATGTATCCTAAAAAACAAACAGTAGTAAACTAAGCACTCCATACTCATATAGAATGTAATAAAATGAAAAGTATGTGTTGCCCGATACGGTTAGGGATTGCGTAGTGTACAAGCCCTTTTTCCTATGCATTTTATAAAAAAAACGCTCCAAAATAAAAAAATCCTCATTTCATTACACAGGTCAACAAAAAAAAAGGTTCTGCTCCAAAGACTAAGCTTATCATGCCTTAAGTATTTTTGTGCGCTGAAACCGAAAATTGTCAAAAAACCGTTTTCTGACGGTAAAAACCAGGATTTACTCGTGGTAGAAAAATTTTTAAATTGAAAATTTTCTACCACGTAGATGTCGAGTAAATCCCGGTTTTTATTCTCAAAATACGGTTTTTTGACAATAAAAACCGGGATGAATTGAAAATTCGGATTCAGCACACAAAAATACTGAAGGCGTGATAGGTTTAGTCCTTGGAGCAGATTTTTTTTTGTAAACCGGTGTTAGCTACAACTAATTATGCAGTAATTTGAAAAAGGAGAAATTAACTCGATCCATACTTTTTCGCTGTAAATTATATAAAAAATGGCAACTGTTCCATTACTGTTTATATATTTTTCAGACATATCATAACAAATATTATTTTTACACACACTGTTAGAAATGGAAAAGTTTGACTATTGTAATGCTAAAATATCAAGTTTTTTCGACAACAAATGACAGATATACAAGGGTGGGAATGTTATAGAACCTCCCAGAATCGACCAAGGGCGAATTTACGGGAGGGGAGGGGATAATGGGTGTAATTCCCTCCCCATAAATTATAAAGATATAAAAAAAAATTATGTTTTGGTTATAACAAAAGACGAGTAACGGATTTTGTTATTTAATTAATGTACCTTACTAAGTAAAAATTAAAATTTTTACTGTTTTTAATTAGTTGTTTTTCAAATATGATTGTTTTTATATTTTATGTATGTTTCATTTGATAAACTGTAGTTACTTTTCTCTCATTTTAAACCCAGTAAACACGCATGTAATTTTACCCTTGTGAGAAGTAAGATTAAAAGAACATTTTATATAAAATATTTATATAAAATATACATAAATAATATGTAAGGAAAGGTTCCATTTTAACAAAATTCTTTAATGTATATTTTACATAATATTACGTATATCGTACATTAGGGAATACCTAAAATTTTAGGGAAAATATGTCACATAACATCTACTTAAAATAATATCATATTTAAGTCAACATATTAACTTAATTACTTATACACAAGTTTACATATTTTTGCATAATTTTACTTATAAATGTTTAAGTACCTACTTCATATATATATGCACAGGTATGGTTATTGTTTTCCGACTTCTTATAGTACCTACTTTATTTTATTTTCGTTATTGTATTGTACATATACCGTGTGTGTAGCGGCTCGCTAGGCATAGGTAGTAAGAATTACAACATCGCGTGTGCCAGCTGGCTGAAATGAAATAACTGAGAGCTGGGATACTCCGCTAACGGGCGAGTTTACAGCGCTGTGTTGTCATATCTCTCGCGCTACGTGAATGTACATGCCTAACGGACAATTACACGCACGGTATTGCAAGGTTTTGTATGTGTAAAGTAGGCAAATATTTTTCTGCAATTTTTCTTTTGTCCAAAATTGGCTTCAGCGCGTCAAAATATTTCAGAAAAGGTAAATCAGAACCTTGGGCCAAAACTTTTTTTTACCTTTTTTAGAGGATAAAAGGGGTGATAACCAAAACTGATAGATTTTTTTAATATCAAAATCGGTTTCAGCATGTTAAAAAAAATAGGATCAGATGGTTCTGATCAAAAGCGCAGCCCTTTTTTTTTGTTGGCCTGTGATTAATGATGATGATATTGCTCGTATCGCCATTAAAAAAATTAAGTTGATCATTATAAAACTACGAAGAAACTAGAATTGTCTGAACCTTTTTGGTTAATTTTGTTGCAATAAATTAAAACAATTAAGATTTGCCATTATTAAAATTTATTCAAATATGCTTCTGGTGGAGTTAAATCATGTTGACAAATTTCAATATTTATAAAAAAAAAAAGTTTAAGAAGGAATAACAAGTTCAAAAATTGAATCATCGATTGTTTACTTTTCAGTGGCGTTAATTAAAAATTTGTTTCCTATGATTGTTAAACAAACTGTACTTTTTTCATGGGATTCTCACAAAATTGATGTACTCGTCTACAGCTCATGCATGAAAAAAGTACTGCTTTATACACTTGTTGCATAAATAAGTATTTTAAAATTATTTAAAATCATTTTTTGGCAATTATTTAACAAATGCATTTTTTTTTCACGCTTCACGTCTCCCAATTGGCATAGAAAAACTCTTTTTTTTTATTGTTTCTTTTTTTGTGATCTTCTAAAGCATTCTTCTAATCATTTTTAATTGTGTTTAATTTTGAGAAAAAAAAATGCTTTATAAAAAATTTAAAATAATTTTAATAGTTTAAAAAAATTATGAGTGTTAACACCACTGAAGAGTAGGAGAAAAAATCTACATTCTAAAAAAAAATTGTTCTATGCTTGATGCACTTAAACAGTCAAAGGTTCAATTTTCGACTTTGTTATTGTTTTTTTGGCGTTGTTATAAACGTTTCCACTTGAAATTTGGTGTGATGATTTAATGGGCTCATTTAGCATATTTTTTTATTACGTTTTACAAAAGATCTCTTAATTTCAGAGTGAAATGCAAAAAACCAGGATATTCTAGGATCTCAATAGGCTTTGAAATGAATCAAGAACATAGACGCTGTGTGATATCATTCACTCCTAGTTGCATTTTCAGTCCTCTAATTTCTGCACTTATATGCTGCATACTGTTAAGGCCAAAATGCCTTGTATTTTAATTGTTATTTACAGTTGTTTATATTTAAAAATAACAAAGATAATGTTGTTAGCAACAATAATTTAAGAAAGAATGTCAATATTTTTCTTTAAAATTTCAATATACATTTTATCAATTCAATTTGTTTAATCAATTAACAATCCGATACCCAAAGAGAGAGATACATTCCATAACCAACTATTATTTGGTTCAATCCATAACATTGGTCCTTCGAGTCGACGATATATGTATTGGAAGCCTATTTCCTAGAAGAAAAGAAACAGCTACAAGTCAATTACAATTTAGTGACAGAAATACAATAAGCAAGAGACAAGATACAAGCAAGTTAAACAATCATTTAGCAACAATATTCTATTCAAGTTCCTTAAGTCCATTTCATTTTGTCTAGCATATTTAGGTCTTATAATTTGTGGTTTTAATCTGAGTTAGCAAAATGACGCATCTCAATAAATTAAGATTTAGTCGAGGGCTATTAAAATCTAAGGTTACAAGATTTCTTACTTATTTTGCTGGTGTAGATTTGGAGTCTTAAAAATACAATTATTTTTCAGTTCAGTTTACGATTGCAAAACTTTAAGTCAGTATTAGACGAATTCAATAAAATACAATTTGAAATAGAATTTGCAATCGAAAATGAAGATCCAGATGAACGTAAAGCATTCGAAAGTTCGTATTATGATTTGATAACAGATATTCAAACGGTAATAACAGAATTTGGTAACAATGACAATAACGATAAACGAGATAATAAAGTAAATTCTGGCCATCAACTTCAGAAACAAATAAAATTACCTTTAATAAGTTTACCATCATTCAGTGGTCGTTATGATCAGTGGCTTGAATTCAAAGATGGATTTAATTCCTTAATTCACAATAATAAATCTATCACTGAAATTCAAAAATTCTATTATTTGCGATCCTGTTTACAAGGAGAAGAAGCACAAATCATTCATTCGATTAAAGCTTCAGTAAATAATTATAAAATTGCTTGGGAACTTTTACAAGAACGATTTGAAAATAAACGTCTTATTGTGTACAATCATGTAAAATCTATTTTCAATTCTCCAAATTTAATACGAGAATCTCATGTAGGCTTCAGAAATTTATATGATAACATTTATAAGTAATTTACGTGCATTAAATTCATTGGGACGACCCACCGATTCATGGGATACATTAATTATTTATTTAATAATAAATAAATTAGATTCCACGAGAATGGGAATTATATAGTGTAGAAAATCAGTTACCCACAATGAAAGACGTCAATAAATTTCTAAAAAACATATGTGAAGTTTTAGAGACGTTGGAGCACAATAAATGTAGCATTCCAAATTCAAATAAATTTCAATTAAAAAGTAAAAGTCAATCAAACTCATGTGTCAATACTACGTCAAGTCTAAGCTGCTACTATTGCAAAAAGGCTCATACAATTTACAATTGCAGTGCGTTCTTAAATTTATCAGTAATTGAGGAGATAAGGAAACACAAACTATGTAATAATTGTCTTAAACCTTCTCATTTGGCACAAGCATGTATATCTAGTAATTGCCGAAAGTATGGAAAACGACACAATTCACTCCTTCATTTAGAAAGACATTCAAATTCAACTTTGAATGTCGATTCTGATATAGGTACAGATCCAGCTTTACCGGCAACATCTGATGAAGTATCGGCAAGTCAAGTAGCAATCGTAGGACACTCAACTGACAATGCTATACCTTCACTTTCAACCGCGTTATTGCATGTTGTAAACGTCTGGGATTACAAACGAACGGAATTAACTTCACGATATCTGGTGTTGGTCAAGCAATGTCTAACATCAAACAAAATACATTAATTAAAATAAAATCACGTAACAATCATTTCAATAAAACCATTTCATGCTTAGTTTTGCCTAAAATAACCGAATATTTGCCAGCAGTTTCATTTCCGCATAAAAAATTACCTATACCAAGTCATTTAAAACTAGCAGATCCATCCTTTAATAAAAGCGCCCCCATTGATATGTTTTTAGGTTCCCATGTATTTTGGAAAATTATTTGCATTGGACAAGTACAATTAGGTGCAGGTTTGCCTATACTGCACAAAATATTATTGGGTTGGATTATTGCTGGAAATTTAAACTTCAAACAAATACAATTAAATCGTTCGATCAGTTTTCTTAATATTCAGCCCCAATAACTTACAATTAGACAATCAATTAACAAAATTCTGGCAGCTAAGAAGTAATCTGTCAATCACCTTATTCAATAGCTGACAAATATTGCGAATCTCATTTTTTAGAAAATACTAAACGCGATAAAGATGGACGTGTCATAGTAGGTATTTCATTAAAATCCAATATTAACAATTTACCCATACAGCATGAAATATTTTATAAATATTCTAAAAACAGTGCTTATATGTAAAAAATATTATCAATATTTTATTAACATTTTATACACCTTACGGAAAAAATATTATTTTAGTAATATTTAGTAATCAATTATTAAACAGTTTTTAAATGTTTTGAAAATGATTTTTTTGAACATTTTATAAACACTATTTTCATATTATTAACATTGTTTTTAAATGTTCTTATTAATTTTTTTAACATAATTTAAAAAATGTCAAATAAATATTTATAATAGTATTATTCCTGTGGTACTATTTAAAATTTCCCGCGTCAAACCTAGCAGTGGCGCCACTTTTACCATCATGACACATGACGACGTATGTTGAATGTCGGTCGATTTGATGGTTTTTATAAGTTTATGTTCAATCTTTGCATAATTTATTATCTGGGTAAGGAGAATTTTAATAATTAATAATGCTCTAAATCTTAGGATTATTATTGTACCTCTGTATTGATACCACGAACTTCATAAATTAAACTTTATGAAGTTCGTGATTGATACATGCTGTGTGTTTTTTACAATACCGTGGATTTGATACCTACCTATATTAAACTAAAACATTGCACTAAGGGTGAGTTTATAAAAAAAGTCCCAGTCCTAACTTAGCCTATCTTAGTCTTAATTTTTTCCCTAAAATGTTAAATGTACAGGTTACCCGTATGCCGTTTATAAAATTCGTAATCCTGTCTTGGTTCTAACTTAACCTAAAATTTTTAGTTTTTTTCCTATGTGCTAATACCACAAAATAGATCAGAAATCAATTCCAATGGACCCGTTTAGTAGTGACGTCAAATATTATGCAACCAACAATACAAGTGGGATAACGAAATTTACAGTTAATATTTTCGCTCTTATGCACCTTGCTATTAAGGATGACAAAAATTGCTGTTAACAATTTTGTGTTATTACTCAATTATATGGCATATCTAAGACAATTCAATTCATAGGCCATATTCTTAAAATACGTTAGATTCGTTCTACATATAATTTACTCAATTAAATTAATATGTGTTTTAACCAAATAAAATTAGAGGCCCTGATCAACAGCCATATTTTTAACCCTTAAATGTATCGTACATAAGGCTCAAAATCTTTAGCAACACACACTTGTATTGTTGGTTGCCTAGAATCTGACGTCACACTAAACGGGTCCATTGGCGTGAAAAGTTCGCGTATATATTTTACGATCAACTTAGAACAAAGGATAGTTTTTATAAATCCGTCTTAAAACATCAGATATATTTTAGGGAAAAATTAATTCATATAAGTATGATATATGAGCTTCTTAACCTTATTTTTTAATAACGAGTACCTACATCGTATTTTTTTGTTAGTTTTGATAATAAAATAATATTTACCTTGTTTAATAGGCAATGTAAAATGTGCTCTATTTAACCTCAATTTAATTTCGCCGTAAAATAAACGTTTTGCTCATATTTCCATTTTGTGTAGATACTAATAGTAGTGGAGTAAAACTAAGAGTCTAAATCGCCTAAAAAGGAATTGTCTTACAATAGCAATTTTTTTTGTTGGAACTTGCCAGAAGCATTACAATAAGGAGTGTAGCAAAAAGTTTTGGAATAAATCGTATTCCCGCAAGGCATTTGTTTAAACAATAGTAGATTGTAATGCAAGTGTGTATGATGTATGAAAGTAGGAACACGAGCGCAGCGAGTGTTCCTATCATACGAGTTTTGCAAAGAAGCTTGCCACGTGTGTTACATACTACTTTTTCTACGGTTGTGAAGTTATTTCCCTTTTTTAAAGTCTTTCCAAAATTTCAAATTTGCTGCCTGTCAGATTTTATTTAAAGTGACGTTTTCCGCAGTCATACTGAAGTTAGAAAATTTGACTTTGTAATTGCAATTCATGTGTAATTAAATGTACATTAATAGAGTTTAATTGTCATTACCAGTAAGTAATATAAAATTCTTTACGGTAAACACACTATTTTATTCCGGTGTGTGAAGATGTAATCAAGGCGTGTGGCAAATTCTTTGCCGCGCGGCAAAGTGATATTTTCTGCAGTCATTTTGAAGTTAGAAAATTTGACTTTCAGCACAATCGTAGAAAAAAGAATGTTCAAAATTGTGTTTTTTTTACTGCTTTTCTTAAATATTTCTAGTTGTATAGCTCGTATCTCAATGAACAAATAATGAATTGTTCGTAATGAAATTGCGAAGAAAACTGGATTTGTCTGAACCTGCTTGAACATTTTTTTAAATTGTAACAAATCAAAAGAATTGACAATTAAATAATTAATGATAACTTAAACAATAATGCATTATTTTAACTAAACTTTACGAGTGTATACCCCCAATGGAGGTAAATCGTCATACCAAATTTCAAGTTGGTATGTTGAGAACAACGCTTAAAAAATAAAAGTCGAAAATTGAATCGTCGATTGTTTAAGTGGATCAAGTCATACAACAAATTTTTTTTTCAGATTGTAGTTTTTTTGTTCTTTTCAGGGATATTAACAAAAAAAAATAAGAAATTTTTAAACGAAATTTTTTAAATTTATTTACTTTTTTTATAAACAAATGCATTTTACTCATCAATATTTGGCCCACAAATAAAAATTGTTAGCATGTATCAAAAGTATATAAAAGAAATAATGTGGGAAAAAAATGTTTTGTGTTCGCCAATTAATTGGGAGCTGAGATAGGACATCTTTTCCGTTTTAGCCATTTATAAACAAAATAAATGACATAGTCAGAAATCATTTTTTATTTCTTTCCAGGAGCAGTTCGTAATTGTTTTAAAGAAGCCGCAGAGGCAGACATTGTTGACTGTGTTAAGGAGTGGCTGGTCAGAGCAAAATTCAGGGATATCACATAAAAAAACTGAAACATAATTACTTATTACCCATTTCTATAGTTTTACTTATTTTTTCCTATAGATACGGCTGTTTTTATAGTTTTAAAATTGCATGTTTGTTTAACAAATAACTATATATCGAGTGCGTCTCAAATTGACGCTACATGTGTATTGCCATTTTATTAAAATGTAGAAAGTTTATTAAATGAAGGTTTTAGATAATTTTTTGTACATTTAGTGTTGTTTAACAATAAAAAAAAACTATAAAAAAACTAACGAATTTCTTTTCAGTATGAATGTTTCGCTTGAATGGTAGGGGTGGACCACTAATAATAGGCCATAGTTCAAAGGTAGATTCTCTGGACCAAAATATGAGGATATAACTAAACATGCTTTAGTAAATTGTTGCTGTGGAGAAAGATACAGGGTGTCAAAATTGTAATTTTTTTTTTCTTTTTTTTTTTGCGATATCTCAACCACGTCTTAACCAATCTTCTCCCAATTTGGTAAGGAAACATTTTTTAAGTTAAGAAACAATGATTTATGTATTACGTCACCCTATCCTGTGGAGGGCGCCTCACGAGCTATACCTGATGATGAAATATTTTCTCTCTTTTTTTTTTACGAAACGTAGTGGCACCTTTGACTAGAAAATCTCATGCAGGAGTCATTTCTACGTAAAACAGGTAAGTACACTTAAATCCAACCATTTTCGAGAAAACTGCCGCATAGGTCTCAAAAATTTTTTGAAAACAAACTCAATTTGAAAAGGACAAATTGTGTTTATTGAAAAGTGTGCTTTGGTAACGTCTTAGTTCTGTCGTTTACGTACAACTTCATTAGATTGACATTTTGACCGAACTAAGATGTCACCAAAGCACACTTTTCAATAAATACAATTTGCCCTTTTCAAATTGAGTTTGTTTTCAAAGAATTCTTGAAATCTTTGCGGCAGTTTTTTCGAAAATGGTGGTGAATTATCAAGTTCTATCAAGTGTACCTTTTTTACGTAGAAATGACTCCTGCATGAGATTTCCTAGTCAAAAGTGTCACAACGTTTCGTAAAAAAAAGAGAAAAATATTCATCATCAGGTATAACTCATGGGGCAAACGTTTCCTTACCAAATTGGGAGAAGACCGGTCAGAGGTAGTTGAGATATTGCAGAAAGAAAATACAATTTTGCCACCCTGTATCTTTTCCCACAGAAACAATTTACTAAAGCATGTTTGGTTATATTCTCATATTTTGATCCACGGAATCTACCCTTGAACTATGGCCTATTATTAATGGTCCACCCTGTATAAAATAAATATTTCAAAAATATTTTTAAATCGTGTTAAATAAGTTTTAAAAAACGTTTTAATAAAATTTTATGATATTTTATTTACATTCGTTAAATATTTCAAACATATTAAATAAATGTTTGTAAAATGTAAATGAAATATTCAATTTTCATTAGGAAAATATTTTAAAAATATTTTGAAAAATATTTTTACCATATATATTTCACATGCAAGTAGGTGATTTTTGCTGGTTTATAAAATATTTTAAAAATATTAAAAGGTAATATACAAATATTTTTAAAATATTAGAATATTAGTACTCAAATATTTATTTAATATTTTAAAAACGTGAAAATGTTGTATGGGTAGGTACATCTAGACAAGAAGCTTTGAATCGATTTCTTTCACTTGAGGAACGAATATGTCAAATTTATGACAGAAAGTGAAACTCTTGGTCATATGACACTTTTCAATGAAGACGACGACAATTCCTATGTATTTTCGGTCGCTGAATCCGAATCCGGGGTAAAAAAAAATCGTACACCCCCAAAATAATTAGCTAAAGCCAAAAAACACCTCTGAAATGGGGTAAAAATAATATTAAGCTACGAGAATAGTTGTTACATCTTAATCAATTGAATTATATAAATTAAGGTTAAACAGCACCGTACATACAACAGATATGAAACACACCCCCAGGGAGGGGCGAAAACTAGCCCCCATATAAAAAAAAATCGATCCAAAACAGCAATGACTGCTGAACGAGAAAAACAAGAAAAAACGTAAAATGGAACACGATTTCTATTTTCATGGATGCTATGATTGGCTGAAATTGCGTAGTACTCTAAAATAGAACTAGAAACTTACGTACCATCAACATTCTACAGGGGGTATGAAAACTACCCCCTATGTAAGGTTTGACTATAAAAAGTTACAGTGACTTCTATAAAAATTCGAAACACCTGCGTTGTGTGGAAGAGAGAAGAAACTAGACTATTGTAACGGTTTCTTGTCGGGTAGCTGGTTCGGAGATTAATCAGGGTCCAGATTAGTTAATAAGACAGCCCAATAAAAATATAAACAATTTATTTACTTTTTCAAACAGGTAATGTGTGGCAGTGTTACATAACATACAGGTACAGGTTATATGTCCGTATCTTTTACGGTTCTTAAGACAACATTTTCTATTATCTGAGAGAGAGAGAGAGAGAGAGAGTGTAACGGTTGCGATGCGACGTCTCTGGCTTTGGCGGCGAAACGGCGCCGGGGAATGACTAACGACTCGAGGGGGTCCCAGTTCAACACGCTGTAGGATTCCCAGGGTCAGATTGCATTCGTTCCGTCGTGTTTGCGTCGGGAGATGCACAAAACTGCAATATGTCCAGCTCAGCACGCTGTAGACAGATTGGCAGGATTATCCATTCTGAATTATGCGCGCCAATATTCTTGGCTAAAGATGTCGGTCTCGGATGACTGGGGCCGGGCAGGACTATTGCCCTTTACCCCAATACATCGCTGTAGACCGGGGACCAGCCTCGTGCAGGGCGGGCGAGCTTACTTTACGTCGGCCCCACTCACAAATGTGAGCGGTGCAGACGATTTCGGCCCACCTCCCTGGGTCCTGGCTCGTTGGACCTTGCTGGCTAAGGCCTCTTCTGGCGTTCTTCTGTCTTCGTCTTCTTTTCTTCGCCAGCTTGTTTGCCCCCCGGGGGGTAGTCATCGGTCTGTTGGGTGTTTTGGGTTTGTGGCGGGAGTGACTGCCGGTACACAAGATGCCAAGAGGCATCCTGTCATCCGGATCATCGGTAGGGTAAGGATGAGCTGTGTAGCTCGAGGAAGGGCAGACCTAACTGCTTTGGTAGCATTTTTGGTCTGCCCGGAGCTAGGGGGACTACGGGTACTGGACGGTTGTTTGTCCGGTACCCGCAGGGTCTTGGGTGGGTGGTTGGGTATCGTCATGTCTCTTCCGTGGGAGTGGATCGTCGGTTGGTGGTATGCTTCTCATACTCACCCGTTATCCAGGAGCTGCACCTTCGGCCGCTTGTGCCTCGGAGCATCTGCTGGGTCATAGTCAGTTGCCTCCCTGACTAGTGGGTTCCCATGCTCCTCGGCAAGGGCGTACATCTTTCTGGCTCTCTGCTTGATGATCTCAGTGACCGGGGTGTATTCCAGGTCCCTGTAGATGTCCTCGTTGCGGATGAACCAGGGTGCATCGACTGCCGTTCTGAGGGCGACGTTCTCCACTCTCTGGATCTGATGGAGGTAGCTCTTTGCTTGGTAGCCCCAAGCTACCGAAGCATACGTCAGCTGAGGCCGGATGAGGGACCTGATAAGCGTGAGCTTGTTCCTCAGGTTGAGTCTGCTCTGTCTACCCGTCATCGGGTAGATTAGGGCTCTCGTCCTCCTGGCCTTCTTGACGATGGCCTCCGTGTTCAGTCTCCATGTTAGGCCTTTGTCCATGACCACGCCAAGGTAGTTGGCGGAGTCGTGCCATTGGATGTCCTCTCCAAACATGGAAACGTGACCTGTGGGGTTTTGTTTTCTTACCTTCTTGAAGAGTACCGCCTTGCTCTTCTCGGCGTTGACGGCTACCTTCCATCTGTTGCACCAGTCCTCTAGGAGGGTGGCCGCCTCCTGGAGGTTTCTGGTGGCTAGCCTGGCACTCCAGGATCTGGCAGTCAGGGCTGTGTCATCGGCGTAGAGGGCCATGGAGGTCCTCTCCGTCCGGGGTAGATCGGATGTGAAGATGGAGAACAAGTGGGGGGACAGCACTGAGCCTTGGGGGATTCCTGCCTCCATTGTTCTGTACGTGGACACCTTGTCCACGATCTTCACCCTCATCTGTCTCCTGTGGAGGTACGATCTCACTAGCTTGACGAGTGCAATGGGGTAACCCATACTCATCATTTTGGCTAGGAGACCATCGTGCCAGACCCTGTCGAAGGCTTTGGCAACGTCCAGGAACAGCGCTGCCGTGACCTGTCGTTGGTTGAACCCCTTCGTGACCTCCTCGGTGAGGCGGAGCACTTGGAGTTCGGTGGAGTGCCCTGTCCTGAAGGCGAACTGCTCGTCTGGGAGGACTTCCAGCTCTTCTGTCTTCTCGGCTATCCTCTTGAGTATGACTCGTTCGGCTACCTTACTCATCGCTGGGAGTAGACTGATGGGCCTGTAAGAGGAAGGAAACGTTAGGTTCTTACCTGGCTTTGGGATGACTATGACGTCGGCCTTTTTCCACCTGGATGGGAAGTGTCTCAACCTCAACATTGCGTTGATGATGTTGACCATCGCCGCTACTCCTTTCCGGGGCAGCTTCTTGAGGGCGATGTTCCCAATGCCATCACATCCTGGAGCTTTCCTGGGTTTTAGACTCCTTAGGATCTCCTTGACCTCCTCGGGGGTGGTCGGGGGATGTGGTCTTCATCTGGCAGACGGTTCATCCTACGTACCCTGCGTCTCACGTCGTCCTCCCAGTCCTCGTCCTCATCATCGAGTTGGTTTTCCCTACACTGCAGTTCCAAGCTGTCAGCAAATGCCTCGGCTTTTTCCTGGCGAGTGTAGACAACACCATTCTCTCCGTGGATCGGGGCATGGGAGTCCGACGGTTCCGCAGGGCCCGTTGGGTGGTCCAGATGCTCCTGTCCTGTGTGTCCAGGGATTCCAGGTGGCGTTGCCACCCTTCTTGTCGGTGTTCCTGAAGGGCGGCCTTGACTCTCCGGCTCAGGGTGTTGTAATGTCTCCTGTCCTCCGGGAGTCGGGTTCTCTGGGCCCGTCTCTTGGCACTTCGTCTGTCCCTTATCAGCTGCCTGGTTTCCTCTGGGAGGTTTGCCAGGGGAGCTGGTGCTCGCCTCGTTTCCGTCTCGGTGGTACTTACCCTTAGTGCCGCCTGGATCTGGTCCTCCAGGGAGGCGATGGCCCTCTCCACGTCTGCCTCGGTCTCGAGTCTGGGAATGTGTGCGATGTTCCTCTGCAGTTCTGCACGGAACACTTCCCAGTCCGTCCTCCTTTTGACGAAAGTTGTCGTGTTCTCACCGTCCTTTTCTCCTAGTTCTAGGAGAATGGGGTTGTGCTCGGTGGAACCTTCCATCATGGCGGTGATTTCGGCTTCGAGGGTCATCTCCTTCAGCATCGCAATGTCCAGCACATCCGGCCTGGTTACACCATTGTCATGGGTCGGCGCCTCCGGCCCAAGGACCAGCAGGTTGCCATCCTGTCGTCCCAGAAATCGCAGTAGCTCTCGTCCTCGAGTGTTTGTGATCCCACTGTGCCATTCCGGGGACTTGGCGTTGAAGTCGCCGATAGCAACCGTCTGGGTCCCTGGGGGGAGGACCGAGTCCAGGTCTGCGTCTCGCAGCATGTTGTGGGGTGGCTGGTAGCAGGAGACCACTCTGATGTCGCCATTTCGTGCCGTGGGCACTACTACGGCTGTGGCCTCCAGGTTCTCCATCTCCGGGAGCAGGATCGGATGGTGTGCGATGCTCGTCTTAACTAGTAGGGCTACTCCTCTCATTACCCTTCTGTGGGGCCTCGTCCAGTCCTTCCTGTATACGTGGTAGCCTGGGAAGTTGACAGCCTGGTCTGGTCGCAGCTTAGTTTCCTGCAGTGCCATGATGTCTATGTCGCCCCTGGCTAGGAGCTCCTCCACCTCGAGCTTGCGTCCTAGCAGTCCATTGACATTCCATGAGGCGATCTGCAGGAAGCCTGGTTTCACCTGAAACATCATTAAACGTTAGCGAAGGCTGGCATTTGTGCAAAAAATGTGCTCATTGCTGAGCACATTTGTTGCATCTGTGCGAGCACCGCTGCGAAGTTCTGGACTTCGGTGGGTGCCCGCTGTTTCTTGACGGGGGTAGTGGTCTGCCCCGTCGTGCCCTGTGTAATCCTCGCGTAGCTGACGCCACTGGTGGTTGGCGTCTTGGCTACTGGCCTCTGTGGTGCCCTGGGTGTCTGCTTCTGGGAGGGTCCAGCTGTCTTCTTGGGGTACTTTGGGCACCCCCTGTAACTCGCTGGATGTGCCCCCTGGCAGTTGGCACACTTGGCTGGGACATCTCTGGATTTTTTACACTCTCCCGAGTGGTGTGGGTCGCCGCATTTCACACACTTGGCCTGGGCTGTGCACCTGCCTTGTGCATGACCAAATCTCTGGCAGCGGTGACACTGCGTGATTGCTAGGGCTGCTTTCTGTCTCTCCGTTCGGACAACCAGAGAACAGCACCTGTTCACGTTGAAGATCTTCTCCTCGTTGAGGGGAACCTGGACCAGGACCAGGGGGATCTCCTTTTTCGTCCTCCGGGATGTCATCCGTTGGACCGAGGTGGGGGAGTAGCCTTGTTCCTGGAGGTCCTCCTTTACGTCCTCACAGCTTACGCCGCTGGGGATGCCTCTGATTACCACTCTCAGAAGCCTCTCTTCCGGCAGCGCGTAGGTGTGATATTCGCGCTTTTCTAGCGCGAACATCCTGGTCATTTGGCGGTAGTCGTCCGCCGTCTGGGGGGTGATGGCGATCCCTTCGCCGACCACCTTGGCCTTGGTATACTGGATCCTGGCCTCCTTGAGCCTGCGGCTCACCTCGGACCAGGAATCTTGTTTCCTCAGTATTACCGGGAGGATTTTGGGAGGCTTCTCTGCGGCCTCAGCATCCTTCTCCGGGTTGGCTTGGCTGGTGGACGGGGCCGCCTGGTTGCTGGTCCCTTCGGAGGCCTGGGTCGGGGGGGTCTGGGACGTCTTTTTCGCCCTAGTTTTGGTTACTAGGGTGAATTCACCGTCCCCTATCTCCGTCTCGGCCTTTCTTTTGGGGGCAGCCTCTTTTGTTTGGGTGGGCTGTCCTTGGGCCTGGGGCTGGGCTTGGGGCTGGGCCTGGGTGGCCTGGGGCTGGGCCTGGGGCTGGACCGGTTGTTGTTCCTGGGGGGTCCTTTCGGCTCTCATGGCTGCCAGTACTGCCAGTAGCTCCTCGTGCTGGGCTTTTTGTGCCTCGATTTGGTTTCGCTGCACTTCCAGCTGTTTCGCCATGTCGGCGCGTAGTTGAGCCATCCTCTGGCTCATTTCAGCTAACTGGGCCCTCAGCTCGTTGTTTTCAGCCATGAGCGTGTTTATTAGCTCATCTCGCTCGTCCATGGGTCTGGGGCTTTCGTTGCCGGCCATTTTGTCCATACTGCCCTCCACAGTATGCGTCTGGTTGTCTGAAAAAGAAAGTGAATTAATAACTGGCACTAGGTTAATATTAGTCCTGAAAGAAAAATTTTGATTAGTAGAAATGGTTGGGATGGGGAAAAAGGTAAAAACAAAGTGTCCCCAGGCGGGGGACTTTATTTATCTTTTTACACTAGTGTCTTGATAAAGACAACTAGTGTTTCTCCTCTTCTCTACTCTCCTATTGTAACGCTTGCACACGTTACAATTCGCACTCACTGTGGGGCTGCCACTTCGTTGTTCACTGACTGCACTGGGAAACTGCACTACTCACTAGGTGGTTTGCTCGCTTCGGTGTCCGGGTGAACTGTGTCTGAATTATGTTCCACTAGTTAATGCGCAGATGCTTGCAGCTTCCGCCCTCTTTGGGCGCTTTCTGCGGTTCTGATGTGTGTTTTCTTTCCATGAAATAATTTGTCAGGTAAGGGTAGGAAGGGGGGGTATTACAATATATTGGTTAGTATATTTTTACAGAGCTATTCTACAAGTGTTGACATCATTGTTGTGTTAGTAAATGTGTATTTGGCATATAATATAGTTATGGTATGGGCATCTTTTTTTTTTTTTTTTTTTTTTTTTTTTTTTTTTTTTTTTTTTTCCTTAGTATTGTTTACAATTTTTGGGGTGTTGGTGTGAGGGGGGGGGGTAGGGGGTACAACAACTAGGTTCGGATTTGTTTATGGGTTATAGAGATAATTGAGGGATGGATATTTAGGGGCGGTAGAAAATTTACTTGTTAATGGGTCTTTGAGGGTGGGATTAGGGTGTACCACTAGCTTTTGCGCAAAGGCCGGTATCAGTCTTAATAAAATGAAATTTTCTATTGTGGGGGTTCCGGTGATATTATGTAAGTATGGAATATTTGTCGACCTGGGTAGGTTGGACGCCACACGCAGGTTCTTGTTTTGGGCTACTTGCAATTTATTTTGGTTGGATTTCGACAGGAGGGGATACCATATTTGGGAGGCATATGTGAGGATAGGTCGGATATAGGATTTATATAGTAAGGAAGCTACGTAAGTGGGAGAGGAGTCTAAGATAGGGTAAAGTTGAGTAAATTTAGCCTGAGCTTTTGTAATTACAGAACGGAGCTGGGTATTGAATTTTAATTTATTATCGATTTTTACTCCTAGGTAATCAATATCCGAGGCCCACTCAAGGTTCTGGTTTTTTATTTTGATTTTATTTGGCGGGTAGGGTTGCAAGCTGCTTTTTGTGACTGTCAGTACTTGGGTTTTATTGGGATTTACCATTAGACCCCATCTCTCGAAGAATTTTGTGGTCCGGTCAGTTTGTTTTTGCAAGAGCTGTGTAAGGAGGTCTAAGTTTTTAGATGTGGCCATGATGGCGGTATCGTCGGCATATATTGCGTATGTGACTCTATGGTCCTGTGGTTTAGGTATATCATTTATGTATAGTAAGAACAGCACTGGGCCTAGTGAGGAGCCTTGAGGGACTCCGGAAAGGATAGGGGATAAGGAGGAGCACTCCTGATTGGTTGCAACTCGAAAATGGCGGTTTTGAAGATAGGATCGTATTAGTTTGATAATACGGACCGGAATGCCCGCGATATGGAGTTTAAATAGCAACCCAGGGTGCCAGACTTTGTCGAACGCCTTCTCGAGGTCCAGGGATACGATCCCTGTGGAGAGGCCCCGATTGGCGTTCGTGGTCAGGATTTCACCAACTCGGAACAGCTGTTGGGATGTCGAATGATCGGAACGGAATCCGTACTGGAAGTCGCTGAGGACGTGGTTGTCCTCGACGACCTCCAGCACGTGGGTGAGGATTATTAGGTCTAGGATTTTAGCGAGGCAGGATAGGAGGCTAATGGGGCGGTAACTAGAGGGTAGTTTTTTTGGCTTTTTTGGTTTCGGGATTGGGACAATTTTGGCTACCTTCCAAATGGTGGGATAGTGGGTTAATCTGAATGTGGCATTGTATATTTTTGTTAGGTACAGTATGGCCTTTGGGGGGAGGTGTTTGAGAGCATAGGAGGGGATATTGTCCAGCCCGGGGGCTTTTTTTGGGTTTAGGTTTTTAATGTGTGCCAGCACCTCCGTGGGGGTAGTAAATATAGGATTTTGGGTGGTTTGCAAATGGGTGTTTAATAGGGTTTGTTCGTAGTTTAGGGATGTTGATTGGTATCTGTGGTAAACGGGATTGGGGGTGAATTGACAGGAAAATTGTGTGGAAAAGGAACTCAGCTTTTCCTCGTCGGTGATGGCCTGACCGGTGCTTGTAAGAAGTGGAGGTATGGGTTGTTTTTTCTTTGTGAAGATACGTGGGAGATAATAGGGATCATCCGGGTGGGATAGCACTGTTCTTGTTATTTGGTCTTGCTTATGTAATCTAATTTTTGTTGCAATTTCTTTTTGGATTTGATTAACTTGAGTTTTAGTTGCAGGGTTTCTCGAATGATGGTATTGTTTTCTTAATTTATTTTTACATTTAATTAGGTTTATAATTTCGGTGGGCAGTTTATTTTCAAAAATTGGATGTGCGGTTAAATTTTTATTTAAACTAGATATTAGTGCCTCCGAAATTTCTCGTGTTATTGTTTCGGCCGCATTGTCTAAGTTTTGTGGGGTGTCACAGTTGGGATTGCAGTTTAATTTTCGGGTGAGTATGTCGGCAAAAAGGTCCCATTTGTAGTCTTTCTCGCGGGGCTTTCTATTTAAGTTTATGTGTTGTGGAGTGATTTCCATTTTTGTTATGACCGGCTCGTGGTCACTGCTTAATGCAGATATGGTTTCCGAAACCGTGGGGCAATAAATCTTGTTTGTAATTATGATGTCAATTATTGACATCGCAGGTAAGGGACGGGTGGGTTGAGTTGGGGCCAATATTTTAACTGTTGGGGTTTTAACTAGGTAATTAAAAAGGATTTCACCTGAACTGTTAGTGGTTTGACTGTGAATATTCCATAGGGGATGCTTTGCATTCAGGTCTCCTATGATAATGAATATTGGATTAATTTTTTTGATCTTTTTTATGTCTGCGATGTCGATAATAGAACTAGGCTTGTTATAAGCGGATACTATGAGGATATCTTGTGTGTTATAGGTAATTGAGAGGGCAGTGGACTCAAGGGTTCTCAGCCCCTGGATACACTGTTCCGTATGTTTTATGTTATTCTTGATAGCAAGTGCAGTGCCTCGGCCGTCATCGTTTCGGTATAGTTTATACCCGGAGAAGGAGATATTATTTTGGGGTTTCAGGAGGGTCTCACAAAGGGCGCAAATATCTACATCATTGTCAGATAAGAACTGTTCTAGTTCGGCTTTTTGTCGGCGGACGCCGTTCGCATTAAACTGTAAGATTTTTAGCTCGTTTTTTAGTTTTGTTAATTTGCCGGCTAGTCAAATAACGAAGTTATTGCTTCTAGTAGGATAAATATTTTTTCTGTTGCGTCCCTTGTACTTTTTAGTTTGACTATTGTATGTTTTAATGTTTGCCAGAATTTTTGTAGGTTAAATTGTTTTAACAAGTTTAATATTTCTCTTATCGGGTTCTCATCTTCGGTGTGTGTGTCAGAGTCCGGTCTTGGTTGGATGTTCTGTTGTATGTGTTGGGTTTTGTTTTGTGTTCTGAAATTTTTCCACGTTTGAGCGTTTTTTGTGACGATATCTTCTGTGTTTTGAGATAAGGGGGGGAGTTGTACCTGTGTATGGGTTGCTTTTTTTGTGGTATTATCTTTGTCCGTTTGATTTCTTTGTGCCGGAGTAGGTAGGGGTTGCGTGTCCGGGCTGTCTGGTTGTCTGTTGTTTGGGGGTTGAAGTCTATTGTCGGCCTGGCTTTTAGCTGCCAGGTACTGGGGACAACCCCTGTAGGTTGCAGGGTGGTCTCCTCCGCAGTTGGCGCATTTGCACCTTTCTGCTTGGCAGGGACCTGGCCCGTGCGTGTCTCCGCACCTGACGCAACGTCTGGCGCGGGTGCACAACTCTGAGGAGTGCCCCAGTCTCTGGCAGTTGTAACATTGGGGTAGACCCTGCCTGACGTACTCCGTCACGGATACCCTGAGGGCGCAGAGGTCCGTGAGCGCGTACCAGGCGTCCGCTGCCTCCTGGGGTATAGTGACTAGTAGCATATTAGAGGCCTTTTTTTTACCATCAACAGTGATAGTTAGTCTGGTAATATGTGAAAATGGTAGTTCTTTTAATTTTAATTCGAATTCAATTTCGTCCTGTTCTATATCTTGCGGTATGTATTTTACCACAACCTTGAGCGGTCTGTGCTCTTTCAGTGAATAGGAGTAGAACTCGATTTTCCTGTTTGTTAAAATATTAATTATTTTACCGTGCTCCTTAGGGCCGGCCGGGTAGCAGATTAATGAATTGTTATTGAACTTGAAGGTGGGAATTGGGCTTGTCTGGGTATTAATTAAGCGTATCGTTTCTGCATGTTTGTGTGTGTAGATGATATGTATAGCTGGGGGGCGTCTTTGTGTGCTAGTGGTGTGTTCTTTATTGGCTTGTTGTTGTCGGGTAGGTATTTGTTGTTGTTTTTGTTGTTGGGGAATGGGGGGGGGGTTTTGGGATTGGGTTTCCATAACTTCAATAGCGTCTAGGTCTAGAGAGGAAAATGATGGTTTTTTTGTGTTTTGTCTAGGTATTTGTTGGTTTGATGCGAAGGTAGGTGAGGGGGATAGCTGCCTCTTTTGGGCAGGGAATCTTTTTGTTAAGGGTTCATGTGGTTTTTGTATAGGCGGGGATATGTCAATGTAGTGTAGGGTATTAGTTTGGGTGTTTTCAGACTGTTGGTTCTTGGTAGTATCCTGGGAGTTGGTTTGTGGAAAAAGGGGAGGGGTGTTTAGGTTATTTAAATTTTTGTCCTGGGTATTGGTCTGTTGGCAGTTTGTGGTATTGGGGGAGGATATGGGGGTGGAATGGACAAGTGCCTGGGTTATTATGGTAGTAACTGTAGTTGTAGTGGGATTTGATGTGATTGTCGTGGTATTTGTGGTGGAGGTGACCGGATATTGCGTAAATAGCGGGGGGGTATAATTAAAATTTAAAGGCCTTGCGACAAATTCTAGTGGTGTTAGTGTTAATGGCGTGGTTAGCGGTGTTTTGTAATGAGAAGAAGAAGAAGAATTAGAGTTGTTATTATTGTTATTATTGCTGTTAGGGTTAGGGTTTTGCATATAGTTAGAGACATAGGAAATACTAAGTGGATTGTTGGGGTTTGAGGATTTAGAAGACCCTGACAAATTAATGTCATACCTTGTAGAATTTGTAGAGTGGTCGGTGTTATTGCCATCATCGTGATCGTCCTCGTTTACAATGCGGGCCCTTCTTTTATGTTTCTTTTTTTTTGGTGTTCTTATCATGTTTGTGTTGTGTGTTGTTTTTGTTGGGCTAACGTGTTTTGTAGGTGTATTATTTTTGCTTCTTGTGACTTTGTGTGTAATGTTCTGGTAGGTGCACCACTAAGATCTAATATATAGTTCACAAATTGGTAAATTATAGTTCCACAGCACTACTGTCACGTACGTGTGATCTGTTAAGTAGCTAGCAGGATACTAATGGTGAATTATGTTGATTTGCGGCCGGGCTTTTATATCCGAGAATCCTCGCTTGCTGGTGACGTAGTACTGCGTATAGTTTAGTGTCGTGTGCAAATCCATGCCTCTAGACGGGAGATGGGCAGGTTTGCGGGCCGTGTGCACATTGGTGTCGTGTGTAAATCCGGAATCTTAGTAATGGAGCAGGAATTTAAAGAATGCTTCATTACACTCCCCTCTTTCTTTACAAAAAAAAATTTTCAAAATTCTATCAGAGAAAATTTTTACTAAGTTAACATCAAAATATAGCAATGAGAAAACAAGTTACTAAACATCGTCAAACAAAATGAAAGAATGGCCAATTCTTTCGTATACACCTGGTATATATGTATGTGCATATGTAGAGAAAAACAAATTTTTAAATAACATAAACAGTATGTAAAACATCTTGGAGCCATGGTACAAGTAAAATAGTTAAATAAATGAGCACAAAAAAAATTGCAAGAAACAGGTATACAAATACAAATGTGGTTCTTCCGGACGTTTACTGCAGGGGCGATGGCGGACAGGGGGGACGGTGCCAGGGATCCTAGAAGCGGGGCCATCTTGGTTGTGGCGCCTGAACTGTCGCTTCCGTTGCGGAGCTGGGACCGGGAGGGCTGCGTCGTTGTCCTGGAAAAACACCTGGAGGCAGGCAATTGGCCTACCTGGGGTCGGTGGCTTCGGGGGGCTGGGGCTGTCTCCGAACTGGGGACGGCATCGGGGACGGTACGTCTCGGACTAGGGACGGCATCGGGGACGATACGCCTCGGACTGGGGACGGCATCGGGGATGGTGCGTCTCGGACTGGGGGGCGGCATCTGGGACGGTACGTCTCGGACTGGGGGCGGCATCGGGGTTGGCATCAGGGACGGCATCTGGCATGATACTTCTCGAACTGGGGACGGCATCGGGGACGGTACTTCTCGGACTGGGGACGGCATCGGGGGCGGTACATCTCGGACTTCGGATGGCATCGGGGACGGTACGTCTCGGACTGGGGACGGTACGTCTCGGACTGGGAACGGCATCAGGGTTGGCTGTTGCGTCTCGGACTGGGGGCGGCCTTTTGGCTTCGGGTGTCGGAGGCAGAGGTGACAGCAGGTCTGGCACTTGGACTTCCGACTTCATCACTTATTTTGGATGACTCTGGTTTTACTGGACTTGTTTTCGTTACGGTTGCGGGATACAGGGTTTCCATGGGTTGGAAAATTCGGGATCTATAAAATTATTACTGCTCCATATATGGCGGTACAGGATTCAGTCTATAATGCAGTAATCTGGATTTGTTTCTGGACATCGGTTCGTTTAACGTATTTTCGGGACTCTGGACATAAATTTAAATATATTACTGCTCCATATGTGACGGTACATCTATCATCTCTAATGCAGTAATCTGGATTTGTGTCTGGAATTTGGTTCGTTTAACGTACTTTCGGTACTATTCGGAATCGTGTCTCTTCTGGGGTTAAAATTGTAGTAGTCTGGATTGCCACCACAAAATCCTTTTCATTTTCGTTTTCTCTCTTGACTTGAAATATCTTTATATCTCTCTCTCATTCGTGAACGTCTCTTTTTGGGCTATCTGGAATAAACTAAAATCTCAAAATGTACTCGGGCGCCAAATTATGTAACGGTTTCTTGTTGGGTAGCTGGTTCGGAGATTAATCAGGGTCCAGATTAGTTAATAAGACAGCCCAATAAAAATATAAACAATTTATTTACTTTTTCAAACAGGTAATGAGAGAGAGAGAGTGTAACGATTGCGATGCGACGTCTCTGGCTTTGGCGGCGAAACGGCGCCGGGGAATGACTAACGACTCGAGGGGGTCCCAGTTCAACACGCTGTAGGATTCCCAGGGTCAGATTGCATTCGTTCCGTCGTGTTTGCGTCGGGAGATGCACAAAACTGCAATATGTCCAGCTCAGCACGCTGTAGACATATTGGCAGGATTATCCATTCTGAATTATGTTGATTTGCGGCCGGGCTTTTATATCCGAGAATCCTCGCTTGCTGGTGACGTAGTACTACGTATAGTTTAGTGTCGTGTGCAAATCCATGCCTCTAGACGGGAGATGGGCAGGTTTGCGGGCCGTGTGCACATTGGTGTCGTGTGTAAATCCGGAATCTTAGTAATGGAGCAGGAATTTAAAGAATGCTTCATTACACTATGTTCGACGCTGTGCTTGAAAATCACCCCCACGGGGTTGAGAATGCCCCCACGGGGTTGACAATATTACGTGGAAATGTATTCCTCCGCGGTCTCCTAATTTTGGAGGAATATACGAGGCTGGCATTAAAAGCACAAAATTCCATTTAAAGCATGTAGTTGATAATGCTTTATCTTAATTTTGAAGAGTTCTGTACTGTACGGACTCAGATTGAGGCCATACTTAATTCGCGCCCATTATGTCCATTGACCTCAAATCATGACGATCCAATTCCTGAACAAGACGTAACCAGTATACAAGAGAACCGCTTAGATAAATACGAGAGATTACAACAAATTATTCAACATTTCTGGATTCGCTGGAACAAGGAATACATATCTGAATTACAAACACGTGTAAAATGGAAACAGGAGTATAAATGATTATTAAAGATTGGTTCTCTAGTGATAGTTAAACAAGACAATATGCCCCCATTAAAGTGGAATACATGGGCGAGCTTAGAGGCGACTTCAATGTGAATATCAGTCGATATTCCGTTGAAGCAACGTCGAGCGCGGTTAGTACTTGGATGGGTGACCCATCTCGTCCCACCTTCTAGCGGCTTGTTATCAGTGTATACGTGGAAGCAACGTAATTTCAGACGAGGATTACGTAGTGGATATACCATCCTTCGGAGGGGATGTAAAGCAGACGGTCCCTTGTCTATTAAATGTTAGGCAAGTAAAAGATCGCTACTCTTCTTAAGGGAAGAGGTTCGGCAAAATTTCCAGGTTGGGGGTAGCTCGTCTCCTGGCGTCGGTGATAGGCCCTGATAGCGGAAATAGGCCGACGTTAAATAGTTAAAAAAAAAAGTGGAATCTAGGCCACGTGGTAGAACTACATCCAGGAAAGGACGGAATTATTAGAGTGGCAAGCATAAAAATAAACGACAGTGTACAGTGAAACGTGCTGTCACAAAACTGCATTTTATCCATTCCTAGTGAAAATTAAAAACTTGTTATTAAAAGTGTTGCACACATTTCAAGGAGGCCGGCATGTTAAGGTCAAAATACCTTGTATTTTAATTGTTATTTAAAATTGTTTATATTTAAAAATAAAAAAAAGATAATGTTGTTAGCAACAATAATTTAAAAGAAAGAATGTCAATATTTTTCTATAAAGTTTCAATATACAATTTATCAATTCAATTTGTTTAATCAATTAACAATCCGATACCCAAAGAAAGAGATACATTCCATAACCAACTACTATTTGGTTCAATCCAGAACACATACTCTTATGTTAAAATACTCCAATAGTTTCCATATCTCTAACATATCACCATCTCTCCATGTTTGAAGCAGTATAGATATTTCTGAAACTACTTATCGGATCGACCTCAAATTTTCAGTGTTATAATTATTCGACGATTACTTCGCATAAACGTACTAAAAACTGAAATATGAAATTTGACTAAATGATCATCCCATTCCATTGGAAGCATGTTTTCCGAAAGTTTTGTTAAAATATATGCATTATTAATTAAGCTATTATAAATTGTTTAATAACTTAACAAATTGATCAAAAAGGTTTATATAGGTCTAGTTTTCTTGACAATACAGTAAAGAATAATCTGTTTTTCTTTATTGCGATACAGGCTATATAACCGAATTTACTACACTGTATATGAAATGGACCAATATTCGAATTTTTTTCACAGGTTGTGTAACTGATGTTCAAGTAGCAAATGTCAAAGTGACGAAGGCTACCCAAAGAAAGAGTAAAAAGAGAAACGACCCGAGAAATTCTTAGCACTTATTGTAGATACTTATAGTTAACTTGAATATAGATTAGTTACATAAAGGACACTAGTATTAATGGAACCTCTCTCCTAAATCAACAGCTAATAAAATTCATTAAATGAAATTTGAGGAATGCAAGGCGGGGTAGACAGGTATAAATCATTGGAGAAGAAAAAAATATCGTATAGCTGCTTTCTAAAGAACATATATAGGTGACAACGTCGAGGACAACTTCTAATTTTTGGTTTACCTACTAGGATATGCAGAGATTAAGATGGAATTGAAGCTTGTAGCGTACTTACCTACATATTAATATGTAGGTAAGTACGCTACAAAGCTCTTTAGTTTGTTGATACTAATTAACTTAGTTTAAACTGGCATTCAATTCAATTAGATTAACTCAGTAAAGATTAGAGAATCTTTACTAAGCTAATATATGTTGACACATGTAGGGTACCTACTACACATATGAATATAACTATGGTTAAAAATAACAACAAAAAAATGAATTATTACATTTTTATATTTTGAAAGTAAATACAAAATCTTTTACGATCTATTTTTATATTTTATTAATAGCATTATATTTATGCTATAACAAATGAAACAACCATATCTTGCATTATATGCTTTTATCTCTTTTTGATGTAGCATGTATTTATTTTATATACCTACCATAATGTTCGAAATAGCACCCTATAGTACTTTTTAAATATTGATACTAGAGAACTGGATGAATATAAATTCCTCATAAATTGTTCAGAAAAACTGACATTCTTTAGGAAATAACCGGAGGAGACATCAACTTTTATTTTTAAGTAGAATACCTCTGAACATTTTTAGAAAGTTAGATAGTTTTATATTTCAAATATGACCATTTTTTACAAAAAAATTGTGATTCAAAATATAAAACCGCTGCCCAAGGAATCACTACTACATCCAGATTTTCTATCCAAGTCACTCACAACGAAAAAATTTTGTATGGGGAAATAATTGCTTATGGAAATTTAATAATATAATATTAGAAATCCTCTACCCCAAAAACCTACAAAACGATACCCCACATCAGTAGTGGGGTGGGGGTGGTGATAGGGGGGTGCTATAGTGGGGGTGGATGAAGTAAAAAAATATTTCTGGTTCTTGTACACACACTAAATCACAATTTTTTTCATCCCCTTTAATAATGGGGTGGGGGTGGTACCCAAGTAGCACCTTAAGTCAGAATTACGTAATGTAGCCCTCGTTTTGGTCCCGTTTTCCCGTTTAACCTAACCTAATTGACTTAAAATTTACGTAAAATATAAGTAAATGGGGAATGAGACGACGTCATGAATAACTCTTAAATAAGTCTGCTCAGTTATAATGACTTATTGGTTATAGAACATATTTCCCTGAACAGGTAATTTAAACGTTAAAATTTTGTTTAATTGTGGTTGTTAATAGGTAATATTTACCAAACTAGTTATCCTCTTTCAACTGCAATCTTTCTTTCTCAGAAATAACTAATAAGATTTTATAAACAACAATAATGATTAACTTATAAGTCACGAGGCATAAGCAACAAAGACATAACTAGAAACCATCAGACATCTCTATTATAATGATGGAGTAGGAGTGCATCATATGTCATACGTAGTTGTGAAATAATGTGTCCACTTCCCCTCTGTGTGTTTTTTTACTGCCAATCAATTTTCATTGTAAATATATCCATTATACCTCGGAATATTAAAGGGGCCTCAAGTATTTTACTTTTTAAAGAAAGAAAATTTTTTTTAGCTTAAATGTATTTTAAAAATATTTGTAAAAGCCTATTCAATTGCCCGGCAGGACTTTCCTGGAGCATAAAATATTATAATATTGTACTTTGTATCTGTTAAATAACCTTATATTAATGATTCTTTTCAATTAAATACTCATCAAAATTTCATTGTAAAATGGCCTCTTACAGCTGGTTGAAAAATATGGCGAACATAGTGCCATGCGACTTCGAAGTATTCTCTCCCAACATTTTAGGCCTCATTGACGTTTTTCCTTGAGACGAAGTGTTAAAACTTATATTATTTACTTTAAAGTTAAATGGGACCAATATAGGTTAAAATAATTTTGTAGTCTTCAAAATTGTGAAGTCTTTAAAGTTCACGCAGAACTAAATTGGTCATATTTCCCAATTAGGTTAGAGAAGGCGGTAAATTGAGTGACGTCACTTCTGTTTCTAACCTCAAACTTCTTTGGCTGCAATTGTTGTTTTGTGAGTTTGTGGTTTATTCCTTCAATTTTCTCTTGTATTTTGTCAATAAAAATGGATGTGTTTTGTTTTGAATGTGAGAAAGTATTCTCCAGCCAGTCAGCGTTAAATCGGCACAACAGAATTGTGTATAAATAAACAAATCCGACGTATTTATATCAAATCTACGGTGCCCAAAAGATACCTGTGCTTAGAGTGCAAATTGTGTTTTAACTTTAATAACGACTTGCATTTGATAGAAAAACATGAATCACATCACGGATTCGGTGAATTTGGAATTTAAAAATATTTCAGGTAAAATAATTAATATTTTGTTAGTTGGTTACTTTAATACTTTATTTTTTATTTAACAGAAAACACATCATATGAAACTTGTTTTTTAATTCTTAATTACTACTTCCCCATCTATCAACTTAAATTTGTTCATAGGTATAGGTTTAAACCTTCTATAGGGCCATAAACTATTTTTACAACTTCTCTTCAGTGAGTACATTCAGGAACACTGAATACAATCCAAATAAAGTCACTCAGTTACACTACTAACACTACTGAACTTCACTTAGCTTTTCATTCTGCAAACTAAGTACTGAAATTTAGAGAAAAAAAATAGTTATATTTTACTAAACTCTCTGAAAGATGAACCAACTGTTTTAGCTGATATAATGTACTCATTATTCCGAATGCAAACAAGTCCGTAATAGAAAAGTTGAAATACAATTACAAGTATCTTTAAGTACACCGCATATTCGATATAATTATAATTATGTCCTATTTGCTTATGCACTTTTCAGTTGTGCCGACTAAAGGTTGACTGGCTGTAGAATACTTTCTCGCATTTAAAACAATTTTATTTTTAAAAACACGAAAACGGAAAACCCAAACAACAACAAAATAAATTGCTACAAATTGCTACAAATTAGGACATTATCCCACTAATAAAGTACAGTTGACACTGGGAAGGGCATCAACATAAAACAATCATTATAGTCCTTTGAAGTAATTTAGACAATGAAAACGTAATTTTGCTTTCCAGGGAAGGGACCTAATTCTATTTTTTAAGTAAAAATAACTTTCAGGACATTTTATGAAGTAATATTTGCTTTTAGATTAAAGACATATGCTAGGTTAGTGGAGAAGTAAAATTAGGGTAAATTTTACCTAAAATTGGAACTAGTTGTGACCATGAGGTTAAAGTTATAACCTAAATCTGACTACAAGGACAAGACAAAACTCAGGTTATACTTACGTAAAAAATTGGTAAAATTTCCTTGTTTTTATTCAGATAAAAGACAGCGACTCCAAAGTTAACAATTTGGACTAAAATTATATAATATTTTCTTACACATAGACTTCAATATGCACTTTAACTTTAGAGTTAAATTTTAAGGAACAGTAACGTAAATATTTCTTGTAAATTATACTAAAGTCAATGTGACTTTATCAGGCATTTCATAAGAAAATATTACCCAAATATTGCTTACTAAATTACTATTAAGTCCATATACCTTCAAAGTTGAAAGCAATGGTTGCAATTACGTTATATCAACTATCTTAGGTTATTGTGGCTTTAAACTGGTAAAATAAACTAATTGTGCTGCTTGGGTAATGGGGGTGGCTAATGCCAAAAATTTTTTTGAGACCTTAGCTTCTCTTGTATATACTAAATACCAATTTTCTGGACTCTTACCTGCTTGATTTAGCTATTTACCCCAAATTTACCCCAATTTACCCCCCAACCCTTCGACGGAAAAAAATTAAAATAGAATCTAGTTCCAGATCTTGTTAAAGTACGTATGTGTACCAAATTTCAAGTTAATATCTTAAACGGTTCCACAGTAAACGTGCGCACAAAAAAGTTACAGACAGACCAACAGACCGACAGACAGAAATTTTGTTTTCGCTCAAACTTAAAATCTCGACGTTTCATGACATTCTAAGCCTATTTGAACAACAAAAATTTTTTAAAAAATTTTTTAAAAAATTTTTTAAAAAATTTTTGTCGTTACTATACTTCCACTGGATGTGGAAGTAAAACTACTCGGCTCTCTAAAGGTGTCCCCTTCGGTAATTTTCTAAAAAAAAAATTTTTTTCTGCATAATTTATAAGAAACTTATATTCGTATATTTAACTCCAAAAATCCAATTGTGTCAATATTTAAAAAGTGCTGGGATATGCTATTTTGAACGTACGGTAGGTAGATAAAATAAATACATGCTACATCATAAAATGGTAAAAAGTTTACATATATTTTATATAGCATAAGGTCATAGTTAAGTGGAAAAGAGTGCATGTACATGCTAAGTCATAAAGAGATAAAAAGTTTACATAGCGATCACATATAACTTACCATAGCGAGAGGTCACAGTGCCTTTGCTATATAAAAATCATGCGCACATTTGCAAGAGTGGGCTTATATAATTACGCGTCACATATTGCATAACATGTTACTTCTGGTAAACAAAAGTTATGTAGCATTTACGTATGCTATATTTTTGTGTTTGTTGGGCAGCGACTCGTCACTTGGGCGAGTGCATTGGAAAATCGGCCGAAAGCAGTGGTAGCCAAACCAAATGTAGGTCTTTAAAGATGGCAAAGTTATATAGAGAGAACCACCGTGCTTAAGTAAGATAAAAAGGTCATTTGCAAAAAAGTCGCTCGAAAGCGAGGTCACCTACCCCAATTCGAACCTATATGGGGCCAGTACTCGCCGTAAAGTAGGTAGAAAAGCAACATAAACTCATATAGGTATGCCTTAGTAGACTAAATTAAAACAAATAAACACAGATTTTAAAAAAAGTTCTTCAAAAAGGTGTCATGAGGTTGTGATCTAAGTTTTTTGACGCGCTGTAGTCAATTTTGAGCACAGAAAATTTTTCTATCGTGTCATTTTCCCTCTACAACCTTTGAGCCCTTCATTAATTTTGTAAGTTTTTTTTTATTTATATTTTATCTTTTTACAGTAAGTTTACATGACATCATACATCACACTGATGTTGTTGAGGTTTTTTGGCTAATGTATTGTATTTATGAGTTTTTTTTTTCTGGAAGATATTGGTGAAGCCTGGTGAACATACGCAAAGCTGTAGAAGTGTAGAAGTTGATGTATAGGCGAGACCAACTCTTAACTAAATGATATAACCTGCATGCTACATAAAAATAACGGAAAAGATACCTCTATTAGGTATCACCTATACATATTCATTTCTGGCTTAGAGCCAGTTTATCATTGCACATGCACAGTTAGCCTGAATTAACCGTCGGTTAGTCACTTCTTGACCAATAAGATTCTTCTATTTGACCCCAAGTGACAGCTGATTTAATTATCTAATCTTTTTGATAAACCGGTCCTAAGAGAGATAATTATAAACTTTAAGATCAGATCTCTCCAGACCCGGATTGGGCCGGCGAGTTACCGAGTAAATCGCCTCGGTGGGCCGGTTTTAACTCCGGTGGACCGCCGGCAAATTTTCTGCCCCCGCCCATCAATTTTCAGGCCGGAGTGAATTTTTTTTTCTGATTTCTCCCTTCTCTCGCTCTTCAACTTTTGACCTAAATGCTTTGAGCGGGTCGATGTAAAAAATCAAACTCGAGCCGAAAAAAATTCGAATTCAGCCAAATCCATGTATAATTTTAAATACATATTTTTTCCATTTCTCTCAACGTTTTTCACCTTTTTCTTAAGTTGTTCGTTCTCCGCTTTAACGACCGTTATGCTGACATCTATTTTCGAATAGCCGTACCACACTAATGAGTTCTAGTCACATGTAGATTTCCACTACTGAATTCTATGTATCAACTACTTATTATCCACATACATATACCTACAGATTTCTGTAAACATATTACAGTTACACTGATTCTAAACTATGGTTATATACAATGCTATGGTGGTAAGAGTATTAATACAGATCTCTTTAATCTAATTAAGAACTTAAGCACAGAAATAAAACTACGAGGAAGCGTTATTCGCGCAAATCATAAAAGGTGCGACATCTATTATCTAAATATATAACTGGCGTAGTGAGGAAACCAATTATTTTTCGTAGTTTACCCGTTAATGTTTTTCAAAAAAAACCGCTGCCCAAGGAATCACTACTTCCACATCCAGATTTTTATCTAAGTCACTCACAACGAAAAAATTTTGTATGTGGAAATAATTGCTTATGGAACATTAATAATATAATATTTGAAATCCTCTACCCCAAAAACCCATAAAATGATACCCCACATCGGTAGCGGGGTGGGGGTGGTGATAGTGGGGGTGGATGAAGTAAAAAAACATTTCGAGGTTTCTGGTTCTTGTACACACCCTAAATCACATTTTTTTTCATCCCCTTTAATAATGGGGTGGGGGTGGTAATGGGGGTGGCTAATGCCAAAATTTTTTTTGAGACCTCAGCTTCTCTTGTATATACTAAATACCAATTTTATGGAGTCTTACCTGCTTGATTTACCTATTTTCCCCAAATTTACCCCAATTTACCCCCCAACCCTTCGACGGAACAAGATGAAAATATAATCTGGTTCTAGATCTCGTTAAAGTACATATGTGTACCAAATTTCAAGTCAATATCTCAAACGGTTCCAGAGTAATCGTGCGCACAAAAAAAGTTACAGACAGACCGACAGACAGAAATTTTTTTTTCGCTCAAACTTAAAATCTCGACGTTTCGTGACATTCTAAGCCTATTTGAACAATAAAAATTTTTAAAAAATTTTTTGTCGTTACTATACTTCCACTGGACGTGGAAGTAATAATAAATGTTCTATATGGGTAAAATTTTTATATCGGGACAATCCGAAACCATTCTAGTAAACTATTAGGCCTAAAAAAATAAATTGGATACCTCTGTTTAGCTCAAATGGATATCTAACTGGTACAAATATAATGGAAATCATGATAACTCGTATTTTTTTTTAATGTATACATATATGATGGAAATCGTCATTCCGGTAACTGTCCTAAACGCGATTTCTAAACTTTAAAAGGTATTTTCCCCTAATATATTTTTCTAAAGTATTACAAAAATTAGTATCGTAATATTCAAAGTATCTACTATTCATATATACCAGTCTTTTTCCGATCAATCATAGTTATAATATTTTAATATTCGATTGTTTTATGTCCGGAGGGTTACTCGTCATACCGGAAACTCAACCAATATATTTGAATATTTCGAATAACAGAACCTGGTATTACTACGCATGTGCACCTAAATGTAGCTTGTGTCATGTTAAATCCAGAAATGCCGGCAAGTTTTTGTAAATATTTATGCTTTTTTTAAACAAATTTTAGAAGGGTGGAATATTTTTGCGTACCTTTATTCCCCATATCAATTCAGAAACACATGCTGATAATAGTGTTCTCTTCTTTGGGAGTTTTTAAGTGATTGTTGTAGTAATACCGATAGCCCTAAACATATACGAATGGAGAATTATGCTCTACTTGCAAATTCCTTATAATATACTATAAATTTTATACAATTTTATTACAGAAATTATACTAAACAATCCATTTTAGGCACATTTCCAACCGTTGCCGAAATGATGATTTTTGTGATAAATATTTATAATTTCTTAACTATTAGAAATCTTTCGTGGCCACTTTACATATGTCTTTAGGAAACATGAAGATTTAAAAAAATATATGAGCTGCGGGTCAAAAACTAATTTCAGTTTTTGACTTTTAATTTTTAGTATTTGTCCCGCTATAAAAATTTTACCCATATATGTAAGAGTACAAAGATGCTTCATATCAATTTATGTTCCAAAATGACTAGTAACAGTAAAATATATTGTACAGTGCCCCCAGTGCAGTATATATTGTTCAGAAGCCGTGGCACAGTTCTTCTAACTTCAATTTTGCAGTTACAAATAAAAAAAAATTTCAAATTCAAATAATTAACTTCTTCATTTACTGATCGATTTTGTTCACAAACAATAGGGATCTTCCTCTAGCTAACGCTAACTTACTGTCCAATTTTCAATATAATTGTACTTTTCCTTCCTAAGTTCTAGTGCTTACAAGAAACGTGACGGACAGACACACGGACATTTTCAAAGTTGTTCAGAATTCGTTCACTAACACAATGATATGAAAATTTTTGTCTACGAGTGATATTTCCAGTTTTATAAATGTATTGATCAAATCCAATATACTCTTTGTTTTTGTATTTGCGAAGAGTATAAAAACAGAACGCCAAAATTAAAAATAAAACCAAAACTCATCAACATCATTGAGAATGAAGTAAAAAAATTTTGATGATGAATATGCTAAACTAAGAGAACATAATAAACAGTTAACAGCGGAAAACGAAGAACTTAAGAAAAAAGGTGAAAAACTTGAACAAACGGGAAAAACAATAATTAAATTATGCATGGATTGGCTGAATCCGAAAATGGAAATATTATATTAAATGTTTATAAATAACAACCTCAATACTATCAACCGGGGATCGATATCTCAGATCGCAGGGTAATATCTGATAATGGGTATTTTTTTAAAATTCCCGCTCTGACACCTACAGTTGTCAACATTACGAATCAGAAATAAAACGGCAAAGAAATTGTTCATTAGTCAGTATTTTTGTAAAAAATGATTTATAAATGTGATATTTTTGCTAAATTTTGCTACTTGTAAAAACTCCCATATATAAGCCAAACTATTGGATATACAGGTTTGGTTCTTTGAGAAAAAATATTAGTACATAACTCATTAACAAATCTACAGAAACGTAGAAGACTCTAAAACTTTCCCAATTTATTTTTCTTCTATCTCGAGATTAATCCTGACTTATTATATATATTTTCCCGAGTTATACATAAGTCAGGATTAATCTCGAGATAGAAGAAAAATAACTTGGGAATAGTTTCTGAGCCTTCTACACTTCTGTACAATTCAAACAGGTGGCTTCTAAATTTTGCTTTTCGAAAAAAATTTTTTTCAAAATTATCCGATAGGGGTGTATAATGAATTCTATTTTGAAAAAATATCAAAATCAACAAATTCTCTATGAAAAAATCCAATTTTCCGATACAACCCAAAGTGGCGGTCTGGGTGTCTCGGGCTTAGTCGGCATTTTACAATAAAGGGCCCAGTCGACCTGGCCAGACCGCCACTGACAACCCAAACCACTTAAAAGTTATAAAAAAAAAAAAAGATTGTGCACTTCATTTACTTTTTTTGCATTAAAAGTTCCCTGGGTATACTTCTATCAATGTGCTTAATCAGATTTAAATTATGCAGATTCGTTATCGAGATATTACATTTTTTTTTTTAAATCAGCCAATATATCCTCGGTTGACGGTACTTCTCTTTTAAGCCTGAAATAAATAATACTTATTGTTTGAATAAAATCACCAGATAAAACGCATAATCCCAGGCAGCAGACTACCATCATTTTTTGGTAACATTAGTCGATGACAACAGGTGACGAAAAAATGACATTTAGTAACGTCATATTTGTGACGTCATTTTGAGGCGTCGATTTGACGTATTGGTGACGTCAATTTTCATTTTAGAAGATTGTATGCATTACCACATAGTTTGTTAGAGAAATTATTTCTAGATAGTGCCACATACAAACCAATAATCAGTCACTCTTTATCTTATATTCCAATGAATTTATAGAAAATAATAATATAAATTGCAACGTTTAAATTAATTCAAGAAACATCGATTGATTTGGATGGATCTTAGATCGGTCAGGTTAAAGATTATTATTCTGTGTCTGGTTCGAGCTAGCATAAAAACCAGTGGGTGCTTAACCATGATACTATGAAATATAGAAGAAAGACTCGATACGCGTACCAGCTTTTGACCTGCTGTGCGCATAGTCACTCACTAGTCATTTTCAAATCGAGCCCGCGGCATCCGCGTGTCTGATGTCTGCCTAAAAATACATCGAAAACCATAAGGCTTAGAAAGCTGAAATTTGCAGGCAGATATTTTACTTTTTAATATCATAAAATTCAAATACTGTATTTGTCAGCATTTTTTCACTTTGCAATAAGACCTCCAAATTAATTGATACAAGCACGTATGATCTTTTGCACTGTTGGCTTTTCAACAGGTGTAAAGCTATTAGTATATTAGTTGCTATTTAATTTGTTTTTATTCACCATCAAATTTTAATTCATTTAATTAATCACGAGGGGGCAACCGCTGAGGGGAAATAGTGTACACATCGGAGGAATTAGAAAGGAATTGAAGGTATTTCGAAAGGAATTATTAGGTATTAAGGGAATTGGAGGTATTAAATGAGATTTGCGGATGCTCTCATCTACATCAGAATTTAAATGAGGTTACGTTGTGTTAAAAACATTATATTACGTTAGTTAAAAATAGGTGCATTGTGCTGTCTTGTGCTTAGGTAAGTATTAAAAATAAATCATTTAGATTAGAATTGTTAGTCGACTACCAACAACTATCAAAATATGTAGTTGCTTACCAAGAATAATAAGACTAAGAAGGATAGTTTATTACCATATGAGACCCTCCTATGTTGGCTTTTCAATCAGCGCGTATAAGGTATTATTATTTTATCTTAACTAAATTGTGTTTAAAATAGACAAAATTGAATATTGTGATTGTATTTTACGGTATTTTGTCGTGTATATTGTAAGTTGTTTTATTTGCTTTAATTTGATGTATAAGTACATACTTGGGCGCGTAAAAATATTGAAATGGAATGTTTATCTTCAAGAATTACATGCCAATTCTTGTAGAAAGGACGTCAGTGTTGCAAAAACATTAGCGCCGAGATTAGCGCTACAAATAGCAAGTAAATAAAAAATATTTAATTTAATTAAACTACCGATGACTTCTAGTTCAGTAATATAACGATTTATATCGGACAAAATTCATAAAGTTTTGAAAATTGGTAGAAATGTTAAGGATAGCATAAGAATTACTAAACCGAAAAGTTCCCTAAATAGTGTGCTTCATCCCCTAGGACGCAGCTTCCACCCCCATTTTGAGGTTTTCTAGATTATCTCGGGAACGGTGCACTTTTTGACAAGAATACCTATATACAAAATTATTCCTTATAAAATTCTCTATAAAAAACATCTACACTTTTTTTCCTAAAATTAATAGTATCGTGGGAAATAAGGCGCACACAAGGGTTGGTTCCGGTCAACACAATAAGTTGTAATGTTTACTATAATCTATTTTAAAGTTCAATGCTTAACGCTAAAGCAGTAGCTACTAAACTCCACCTAAAATTATAATAAATGTACCACTTCCACCCTCTCACCCCTATAAAATAACGCGATTTTAAAAGAATATTGCCTATTTACTTGTTTACATGCCACGCCACCTCAGAGGTAAAATACTTGGCGTGGTGTGGTGTCCCCTGTAGGCCGAATCCACTAATTATTAAAAGGTTACCTACGTTAATTAATCTTCGTCGTCTTCCATAGATTCGACATTCATACATGCTTGTCCATGGTAATTGTGGACCAACGTAAGCCTGCTCTTCTGCAACTGCACCTGTTTTCATGAACAAGAAATTAGTGTCAAAGCAGATTCGCGAGCCGGTTCTTCTGTTGTCATAGTTCGGGTTAATATACCACCAACTTTTTTCCATCCCCAATCAGTAGCTTCTAGCGCAACGTTTTTCCATGTTTTAATTTGGTAAAGAATGAGATATGAATGTTGCCGAGCAGCAGCAGAAGTTGTTGGTAGTTTTGATATTACAGTATTGTTCGCTTTACCAATGAGTTTGTTGTCATGAATCTGTATACATCTAGACTTTTTTCTGCGGAGGTAGAGTTGTATAAAGCTAGAACAAATCGCTCTTCTACCTTTACAATTTCTCCATGACTAGTTTTTTCATTATTAAACCTTTGCACGATGTCTTGTAATAAATCTTCAGTAATATTACAGTTAAAATTGTAATGTATCGGACAAAATTCATAAAATTTCAAAAATTGTGTGCTTCATCCCCTAGGACGTCGTTTCCACCCCCATTTTGAGGTTTTCTAGACTCTTCTGGAACGGTGTTAGGAGGAAATAAAGGTGTTTGAGGGAGAATTACAAGGAATTAAAGGGTATTTTTCTAAAATAGGTATTAGGTGTACAAAATTTCGACAGCGGTTACCCCTTCGATTAATCACAATAAATAGTAGTAAATAGTATTCGCCTAACGTTATTCAGGAAAATAGACAACCAGTCCAGAATGAAAAATATTTATTCCATTATTTAGTAATTTTAACTATTTTTCTTGGAGGTAAATTGCCGGATTCTTTAATGTTTCTGTTAAGAAAATACATGTTACATCTATAAAATAACATTTTCGCAGTACGACTCATATTATGAACATATTAATGTGTAATTATTACAAATATTTAATGAGTCTCCTTTGGTTTGCTCAAAAATCTCATTCATTTTTTAACATTGCAAGAAAATCTGAATTCTATTTCATTAAACAACACTCTAACGCACATAGCTTTTACACAATTCGCTGTGTTGTAATTAAAATTCTCTCGAAAACCGTTAATTCTAGAAAAAAAAGCTTCAAATAAAAAAGTTTGCTCCATCCTTTATCTTCATATGTCCTGATATACTTGGTATCTATTTCAAAAGATAAAAAAGTTTCTCGCTTGTTATATTCGCACCTGTAAATTTTCACAATTTATCAACATAGCCTTAGAAAAAAAATCATATTTTCTACACTTATTAAAATTTGATCTTTATATTAACACATTTTTTTAAGAAATATGGAATCATAACGGTAGAAATTTGGTCGCACTAGAGTAGTACTGAAAACAATTAGAAACGTTTTAAGTAAATATTGGCTCTGTGACAGCAAAGTGTTGGACACACGTTGCAGGTTCACCTCACATTCAAGACATATTTCAGAAACAGTTTTGTGTGCATATTGGAATTAAGTTTGACCACATCTTCATCACCATTCCTATACAGTGTGGACTGTGTCGTGTCCAAATATACGTTTCCAGTGTCGACACATAACCTAGAATGCATCTTTGAATGCTCGTTGGGTATTGTTCTTTCCCCCTATTTGGAGGTTTACCTATTTGTTATTTCCCATTCTATTATATAACTTTCGATTCACTGATTGGCATCCGCACTCTTTCATATTTCGAACACAAGTCTCCCCAGTGGGGTTAAATCGTCAACTTTGGTTTTGGTTTATGTGGGGATAGGGGAATCCTAGCAACTAATGAAAAATCACGTGTCTATATAAAAGAGAATTATTTGATTTATAATTTTCTATACATAACAGAATATGAAGAATATTACTGACGACATAAATAAAAAACTACAAAAGGTAACTGTCAGTAATATTATACAATTTTATCATGTTAATTATATAAATGTTACAAATATAAAAAATGAAATACCAAGCCAAAACATTAAAATTTGGCACCTGTAATATCAAAGTACAATTAAAAATAAAAATATATTTTGTAAGAACATTTATTGGAAAAAATACTGTAATAAAAAAACATACAAAGATTTGTCTTATATAAATATAATTCGCAATCTGCATACACTACACGAATGAGTATACATAGCTCAGATTTTTTTAAACAAGGAAAAAATAAATTGTAATACTTCAAGAATTCTTTAATTGAATGAATTATAGTCATACATTTTGATAATGTTATTAATAAGTAAAGTAATACTTTTAAAATCTTATAAATAATAATCATAAGCCCTATTTTTATATAATCAACATATTTTGAGACAAACAAACAGTGAATCTGTAGTCAAATAAAAACAAACGCCAGTACTCAGAGTTTTACCAACAAATAATTTAGTTCACTGCTTGCTTTATCAAAATTTTTAAATATATGTTTTGAATTTTGATAATACATAACATATTATACAAATATATATTACATAGTAAGTACCAAATTGTTTTCAGTTCGAAATATATAGTTAGGAATACAGGATGTCTACTAACAAAGATAACAAAAATAGACCTACCATCCATAAAAAATATAAGATAGTACGGAAAGAAATCAGTGGTTAAAATTGCCAATAATAAAGTTAATGTATAAAGTTTCATCATAAACATTGGTAAATTTAAACACTTTACCTGAGAAAAAATTTTTTTGTCTTATTTTTGAATGCAGAGTAGGTCGTAGTACTGTCATTGTAAAGCAAAACCGCCTGTGCAGTGTATCCATTTAGTGTCATTCCTTCTGTTTCTTTATTTCAATAGATAAGGAAAAAACTCAAGCACATAAATGTGGTATTACACAAACTACATTTCAAAACTATCATCAGATATACAAGCTATTCAAAAAGCTGTTGTTGAAATGAAGTCAAATTGACAATTTTCAACTTTGGCACGAAATATTGAACAACCTGTGTATCATAGAAATTTTAGCAGTAGCATTTCCCAAGCTGTGTTTGTATTTTTAAAAATTACATTGCAGTTTGAATGTAGCACATCTTTAGCATTTACTTGTACAGAAGCAAACCGCAAGAAAGTATTAATTAACTTGGCAATGCTGCAGCCAAAGTCTATGAAATTGTAGCGTCAAATAGTGATTAGCGAAGTGAAAAATCCTTTAAAAACTCCAAAAATATACAGAGTTTTCAACATAAAATATTGTGACTAAACCTATACATTTATTTAAATTATCCTGTATACATCATAATAGTTTCAGAATGTGCTTCGTGCGTCATACAATCTTGATTAGATTTTTCCTATCTATGCAAATAACGGAAAAATAAAAGACAACTCATTAAATTTACAGTGTATAACATTCATCCTCGTTAATATAAATTTTTGTTACTAACAAAAGAAAACTCAATTCCCAAGTTTTATGTACAAAACCCAACAGACTCATTATTAGCGTTGTGGTAATTTTGCTGTTGCAATAATAAACTTAGCCGTTTTAAATATTTTTGTTTCTTATTCATTAACAAGTTTTAACAAATCCAACTTCATTTTAACTTCAGTTATACGAAATTTTGTATAAAACACCACACTGATTTTTTTTACAAATATACAAATACAGACCACGTTTGGTGCTAGCTTTTTAATTATAAATAATCGATAAACTTTTGACCAACAAACATTGGCTGCCAATATTTTTTATTAAAGAAATAAAAACAGATAGTGGAAGATAGTGCCAAGGAAGAAACTTGACATATTTTAGTACAAAATACACACCGACAACACTCTGACAAGAAATGATTACACAGCCACACAAAAAAAAAGTTCTGTGCAGCAGACCAAATTATATGGATATGGTGTATTTTTCGACGCTGAATCCGAATTCATAGTCTAAAAAAGGATCTATCGTGTCAGTTTTGTTTTTTAGTTAAAAACATCCCTTAATTAGAGAATCATCATCACTATGAGCTCAGCACGATTTGGAGAAACGTCAAAAAATTTTTCTTTTCTGCTGCCATATAATAGATTATAAGAGAACAGTTGCCGGGTCCAAGGTTTATTTAAAATAGTTACATCATAACTTCCTTATTGACCACCAAGATGTCTAATTATGCCTTTTAAACAGAAAAACGAAAATTGGGGTTGTGCTATAATCAAATGGAAGAAAATGAAAACAAAGCTATGGAGCCTTGTTTGAATCTTATGCGCATTTCACATTGGGCAGATTTCTAAATTCATCGCTGGATCGCACCGGTAAGCAATAACATTATTTGATTGGCTATTTTGAAAAGCATAGCCAATCAGCTTCGTATTTTGTCCACCCGGTGCGTCCACCGGTGAATTTAGAAAAGTGCGGATTATTAATACTGGATTTTCTGACAATGAAGTGAGATTTGAGAATGTGGAATTACCTCTAAAAATTAATTATTGTAGATACAAGCCATTTTCGGTTTGAGCCATACTAGAGCAAATAATTCATTGCCAGCAAACTAAAAATTTTATAATTATTCATTAATTTAAAAAAAATAACTATGTAATATCCAGTTTTTTCAACTGATTCGGAATTTTTTATACATAGAGCATTAAAGTCTACTTTAGCACAAATTTTCGTAATTTTATTGGCAATTTTTTTAAGGGCCTTAAAGTAGTCTTAATCAAAATTTCATCAAAATATGGTTAATAAAAAAGTTATGAGAATCAATTTTTAAAAATGCACCGTTAATTATTTCAAAAAATGGCTACCAATTACATATGGTTACCATGACAATCAAAGTTTTCAAATAAATGTTATTTCTACAAGCCACAATAAGAAAAAAGTCATAGGATCAAAAACATGGTAGTAGGAGGAAAGGAAAATAATACTTCCTTTATTTGTGAAAAAGTCCAGTTAACCATCAATTGACAATACACCAGTTCTTAAAACTAACATATCCCGATTGGTGAATCAGGAATAGTAGACCTATTCTGGAGGTCTTTAAGGCCACTGGACTTTTTCGTGGGTAGGATGAAAGAACTCGTTTACAATTAATGAGGTTATTCAAAGCCGTGCTCGACTGATAGACTAACATCTAAGGACAAAAATCACACTTTCCGTCAGGGCCAACGCATGTGCGTATTATGCTCGTTGCTGCTTGAATGGATAACTCGTAAACAAATAAAGTATGGTTCAAGGAAAGCATTATCAAATAATTTATTTGATTAGATCATTTTCATTTTAAATGTTTACTTTATTTCTTGTTTGTTTGTTTTAGTGTTTACAAAAATAATAAGTGCAGGTTTTATATATTTTTATCTGCAACGAAATAGGTAGCTATTTTTTAAAACTATATTTATTTGCTTACAAATCATAGAAAAAAATGTTTTATTTCATTTTTAACATTAAATGGCTTTGCATTTGGAAACTGAAACTTTTATGGCATGTTTAAAAATGTGTAACATCTTGGGAAAATAATTTAATTGCTAAGAGTTTTGAAAATTTTTATAGTCGTTACGCTAATTATAAATAAATAAAATATGAAATTGTTTGTCGTGCAGGGTTCAGAGTCATATGGAAAACCTGAAGAACCTGGAAAATTCAGGGAATTTTGAATCATTATATACAAAACAATAAACTACTTAAACCTTTCACTGTTATTTAAAATTATTTTTAAATAGGGACTTAAAATTTTTTTAAATGTATTTTAAAAAGTTGACTTGATAATTCCCAGTTAAAAGCATACATTATACAATAATTCCCAGTTCAAACTGTAAATTATGCATAATTCCCAGTTTAGACTGTGAATTATACATAATTCCCAGTTTAAAGTGTAAATTATAAAACAAAAAGCACCTTGGCCTTTCTACGCCTTTGTAGACTACACCACTATATACGACTGAAATATTGAAAATGTCTATAACAAGAACAGATATTGTTATAATTTTAATCAAAACATTTAAATAAAAATTATGATATACAGGGTGTCCCACTAAAAACTCCTGGCATCATTTTCTCGATAACCAAAAGTGATATTTGAATTCTGTAGACGGTAGCCACTCGAATATATAAATGACTTCAATTTTGAGTAAAAATGGTTTTACATATTGAGGTATAGATGGCGTTGCTTTGTGAAGAAATTGTTCGATCCTAGGAATGTTGAAATGAGGTGCATGAGTTGGAGAATTATATTCTAAGCAACTTTTTTAATATGAACAATTTTCGAAAAATCTCTGGTTTTCGAGATATTTGACTTCAATGTCAAGCATATGATTTGTTTATATGTCTCAATAGTTTCAAGGATTTGTTTTCAGACTAAAACACTGCATATGCAAATCGTCTTGCTCTTGGATTGGATAACACCGATATACCAGTTCAATTGTACAATCGGCGTCAGCCTAAACTCACCGCTATTGGAGATGGAATTAACACAAGATTGGGATGCAAATATGATAGACGTGGACCAAATATATGAAAATCTTTATGTAAAACATAGAGATGTTATTGATAAAATTGCCCCAATTAAAACTATCAATTTAAAAACAAGCTTTCTTCCATGGTTTGATGAGGAGATTAAAAATAAAATAAGAGACAGGGATGTTGCATATAAACGGTTCCGGAGCTTCAAATCGGAAGGTAATGAAAATGTGTTGAAAAATATGCTGTGGGATGATTATAAAAGATGTAGAAATGACGTTGCTAATGCTCTAAAATATAAAAAACAAAAATACTATCAAGAAAAAATAGATATGAATCAAAAGGACCCAAAAGCCATGTGGAAAGTACTCAAAGAACTTGTATCACCAAACAGGAATACGGATATTACATATGAAATTAAACTTGCTTTCAGTAATGATGACGTCATCATTACTAAAACAAACAGGGATATTGTCGAAAATTTCAACAAATATTTTATTGAGAGTGTGGTTGAGTTAGCTGTTACGATTGGAGCAGTGGATACATGGTCCCTCATTGGTTTACTTGTAGTTGAAACTAGTATTAACATGTTCGCTGTCCAGTGACCAATCTACAGGTCATGCCTTATGTTTTCCGTAAGTCCTGTTGTGCCCCATAATGGGCTCACATTTAGGTTCTATTTCATGTTAGATTCTAAGACGGACTGTCAACGAATAGGCAGGTTATCTACAGGGACTCCCTTATATAAGAAGGTTACTATACAGAACATACGTATGAACCAAATTTGGTGCATGGACTTATATTACACCATTAGTTACTGTACATATCTCATTGGACTCTATGCATGTAATTTTTTAATTACAGAGTCCCATGACCCAAATATGGCATATGGTTTTTTATACGGGGACTCCTTGCTATGGTTTATGACTGACCATTGGGATAGCGAACGTGTTAATGATTTTAAACAACTCAATTTAAAAATCTTAATGAAAGATCTGGATAATAAAAGTAATTCGTGGGTATTAACAATAAAGTATTAAACTCTATTATCGATGTTGTAGGTTTTTGTCTGCTAAATTTTATTAACATATCTCTTAGGAAAGGTGTTGTCCCAAATCAATTAAAATGTAGCTGTATTACACCAATACCTAAGATTAGGAACACGAACGAGGCATGGAATTTTAGGCCAATTAATACTTTACCTTCTGTGGAAAAATTGTTAGAAAAAGCCGTTTACAATGAATTGATGGATTACTTTAATTCAAATAATATATTAATAAGTCATGTCTGGTTTTCAAGCAAAGCACTCGTGTGAATCTGCACTTCAACTAACATTTACTAGCTGGATTCAGATGATCGATAAAGGGAAATATGTAGTTGCGGTATTGATAGACTTAAAAAGAGCATTTGAAACCATCGATCAGAAAGTATTATTGGATAAATTATCTTATTATGGTGTAAAAGGTAATGTTCTGAAGTGGCTAGAAAACTATTTGACGGACAGAAAACAGATCACCAATATTAATAACACATATTCTTCAAGCCTTGATGTTGAGTTTGGTGTACCACAGGGAAGCATTTTAGGACCCCTGCTATTTATTATAAATATTAATGCTTAATTGTGACTTCTTGAATTTGTATGCTGATAATACATTATTGGCTGTATGTGATGACGATCTAGGCAATGCTGTCAATAAAATGAATATGGAACATTCCAAAGTAGAAAAGTATTTCAAAGTCAATAAACTCAAATTAAATTCAAGCAAAACAAAAGCAATGGTGATTACAAATAGGTTTAGAAGTGGTAACATCAATTTTAATAATACTAATCTGTCCATAGATAATTCGCCAATTGAAGTAATCAAACAAATTAAAAATTTGGGTATAATTTTGGATGACATCTTGTCATTTAAACATCATTTTGATTATACAAAAAAAATTGTTTTATTTCTCAAGAATAGCAATTAACTTAGATATCAAAACTAGAATCACCGTATACAAAGCAATCATTTTGCCACACTTTGACTTCTGTGCTACTGTTTTGTATTTACTTGACCAAAGTAGTATTAATCAATTACAAATATTGCAGAATAGGGCGATGAGAATAATTCTCAGATGCAATAGATATACACCTATTATAACCATGTTAAGGATTCTAGAATGGATGCCTGTATCGGTTAGAATTACATACTTTGATATGATTTTTATATTTAAAATTCTAAAGGGCTTATTACCTGAGTATTTGAATAGGTTCTTTATATTTAACCATGAAATTCATGCATATGATACTAGGTCTCATGCTGATATTCATATTAGCAGAACTCACTGCTGCAGAGCAATGAATAACATATTTTTTAAAGGAGTCTGTGATTACAATAACTGACCCAAAAAATCAAAAACAGCAACTCCCTAAACACTTTTAAACGTGAATTAAAATTGTATCTAAATAAGTGGCGATTGATTATATATTTTAAATTCTGACTACATTATTCATAATTGTATAATGTATGTATTGTATTAGTATATTTATGTATTAGGAAGTACCTATTTAAATAAAGGTATTATGCTCTCTTTCTAACATGCGTCACTACAAATAAGGTTAGAAAGGGAGCATCTCTAACGGTGGTGAGTTTAAGGTGACAGCGATCGTACAATAGTACAATTATGTGCAGTCTGATTTTCACGCATCTAGCATCATGAGATGTGTTTAGTACGAAATACGAATACGAAACTTCTGGTACGAATCTTTTTGCATACGGTGGACTTGACTCAGTGAAAACTGTAATTTCTGTCCCTAGATGCTAGTAACTGATATCAAAAATGAAGCATGCTGCCCTACAATCTCGAACAGAACTAAGAATAATGATGACTAAGGTTGAAATAAGAAGTCGAGCAAGGAAAACTATGCACAAACAGCTATTAAAAACCATTGAGATTTGTTACTACCTTGTATAAATAAAAACAATATTTAGAAACCAATGCACCAAAGTTTTCATACATAATTTTTTGGGAATTATTTTTACAAGATAAACTCAACATGATTTGTTTTTTAATTCCTGGAGCTGTAGGTACGTTGTATTAAAAAATTTCTAACTCAGCCTGTCTCTCATTTTAATACATAAAAATATAATATATACCATAACGTTACGAAATTTTGGGAAAGTTTATTAATTTATGCCGGACTAGAAACTGCCGTCTTCTTGAAACGTTTCCTTGCAACAACACTCCTTTATTTATTATGAGAATAACAAACATCTGTTAATAGTAGTACTAAAAAAAGTATTGTACAAGGAGACTTCAATAAGTTAAATTAATTAAGTCTGTACTAAAATTTAATGGCTCGAATCACAAGTAAATAAGACAAATGAAACAAACAGAAGCCCCCATCTTCACTTAAAAATATCGATTTTTATTTTTAGTAGCAGGGGTTTCAGTTTCAAAGAAAAATTAAATTTAAACTCAATTATAGCAATGAGGCGGGGACAAAATAATAGTATAAAATGTTATGTAATTCAAAAGTCAATAATGATCTTCCATTCGTCATAGTAATGAATGTGACTACTTTTTTGAAAAGTAACAAACTTAATCCATATTAATTAAAACAAACGAAAAATAGTGCACACAAAATGAAAAAACTAGTAACAGTAAAGAATAAATCCATTTAAAACCAACACGGCACTCAATCTTACTACCTCAGATTTTACCACATCTGCTGATGAAGCTAAAAATAACATTTCTTGGTTTTAATAACACAATTTAAAAAACTTTTCTATACATGATCATAAATAAGTTCCATGATGAGACTCACTCACAAAAATTAACCCAGTACTTTCGATTCGTTTTAAAGCCACAGATTCAGGTCAAAGGGTCTAGATAACCATATGAAATGGGCCCCCAGAGAAATAGAGTGTTGAATCAAAAACATTATTGTAGAGAGTATTATGAAGAAAATTAAACATATTTTTTCAGCTGTCTCGCTTAACTATCAATAATTTTATTTAACAAAAAGTTTTTATAGGATTTCATCAGTGACCACCTTAGGAAAATTCTTAACTATAGCATTACTTTATTTAAGTAAATTGGTAAAAGTTCCATCAAATCAGCCTGTTGCAACATAATCAAAAATAAATATATGTCCAGTTGTTCGCGGTTTTGTCCACTCTATGGGTTATAATTATTCGATTGAAATAATAAATATTAGCTTTATTTATATTTTTTATTAATCGTCATCAATCAATGTCAGTTTTATCGTTCTTATTACGTTGATTATGTTCTCCACAGTAAGAACTACACCAACATCAAGCGCTAAACTTGTCATTGTCCTTAATGGAAATAGAAGTGGGCTGCTGTTCACATGTGGCAGCCATGATATATTATTTATCGTACGCTAGGTATCTTTCTAGAACAATTACGCCAGCAGAAATATCAAAAATATTCGAAAAAGACTATCTATTGTAATAAATCACGATAGTGGTGATTAATAAAAAATACAAATAAAGCTAGTAGGTATTTATTTTTTGAATCGAAGAATTATAAACTGTAGAGTGGGAAAACCCCGGGCCAACTGGAAATGCATTTATTTTTCACTATGTTGCATGATGCATGATTTTGATGAAACTCTTACGAGTTTATCTACATATGTGCTTCTATATTTAAGATTTTTTCTACGGTGGTCACTCTGATGAAACCCTATAAAAATCACCTTTGAAAAATTTTTTTGTTAAACAGAAATAGATAGTCAAGCGAGACAATTGAAAAAAATATATTTAATTTTCTCCATAATACTCTCTACAATAACATTTTTGATTCATCACTCTATCTCTATTAGATTCACAGAAAAAAAATATTTAAAAAATACATACTTTTCAATGCTACTAAGTAATGTTATGAGATAGACGAGCAAAAACTACATAAATAATAGTGTAAATTAACAACCTATTAAACAAAATAGTAGTTGTCATATTCGGTTCTGGCGACACATTTCTTATATCGGGTGAAAACAACAGAGCCCGATATGTTTTCTCAAAATTACAAAATGTACTTACCCTCTTATTAAAATGAAAGGGATATATGTACATAGCATTGTAGCATGTAGCATTTTCAAAATAAATTTATGGTGTCCATTTACAGAACGGTAATTAGTTCAAGAAACTGAACATTACAAAAGAAGTAGAAACTGCAAAATTTCACTATACCGGATGCCACAGGCTTAGTGGCTCCCCCCTATATTTCCTTTATTTTTTAAATTATCCATTTGAAATTCGGGGTGCATGAACCACCTGCACAAATGGATTTTTGGACATAAAAAACGGTATGAGACCATTTCCGGTATACCCAGAAATGACTGCATCTTTCGATTTTTAAATGGAACACCCTGTATATTTTTACATATTTGGATTCAAGACAACATTTTGAGTATACTATACCACGAGATTTTCGCGAATTTTTGAGTCGATGTTCAGTTTTTTAAAGCATTTTAAGACATTCATCTAGAGTGCTTTGAAATACCAACATTTGTTCTATGGCAGGTAAAGTCCAAGAGAAAAATATCATTTTTCGTTTAATATGTAAAAATATACAGGGTGTCCCACTTAAAAATCGAAAGTTGCGGTAATTTCCGGGTAAACCATACCGTTTTTCATGCCCAAAAATCCATTTTTACAAGTAGTTTATGCACCCCAAATTTCAAATGGATAAGTTAAAAAATAAAGGAAATATAGGGGGGGAGCCACTAGCCTGTGGCAGGTGGTATTTACCTTGAGCTGAGGCCACCTTTACACGCATTCTTTAGGCAGCATTTTTACACTTAGCTTATAAAAACTCCTTAATTTTATTTTAAGTTGTTCATTGCATGTTATTTTTTAGGATACTATGTATGTAACATTATCTTTGTAAGGTTACCGTTAGATGTTTTTCAGATCGTGTTGCATTCAACCAGAACAGCTCTGAATTTGCCCCTTAACCACAATAAATGGTTTGCAACGGTTTATACAAGTCCCTGTATTTCATATGGGTATTTTTTTGACATAGGAGAGTGATAACAAAAAAATTAAGTGATGTCCTCAATAACAATAATAATTTTCAATCAAACCTAACATTTGCCAATAATGTATTTCACTTGGAAAACACAGTGTAATTTTAGTAAAAATCAGCCATTTGATTATATTCTTTTCCGCTGAGCGCCAATTGTTTCTCTGTGAAGATTCGTAATCTCTGGAAGTGATTTATAGGAATGCACCGAAGCGGCTTCGGCCGAATACTGAATATTTATCCTAAATTTCGCCGATGCACGAACATCTTCAAACACGAAATGAGACATCATAATATATTCTTATTTCTAACCGTGCATAGCTAATTTGCGAGATATTTTCCTGTTGCATGCTTCGGCCGAAAAATCCGCTTCGGCGCATCCCTAGTGATTTATCATTTGAGCTTAGAAATAACTCAACAAACAGATCAAAACAAATTGAGCACTCTAGACATCTCAAGCGGCACTATTTAGGCCCCATACCAAAGTTAAGTCTGGTGCATGAGGCACAAAAAACGAAGCGTAAGTACTAGGGTATGCAATATAAAAAACGAACTTCTGCAGATCTGCGATGGTATGTTGTTTTTACTTGGATATACCCTAGATAAAGAATGAAAACTCACATTGCTATTTGCGTAATAGAAGTTAACACACTGTATGTGTAACTTATTGCATTTTAATGAAAGAGCAATATGTTTATTAGACAGACAATAAGCCCGTCTGTGTGATAAATTATCTATTAAATTAAATATATACATCGACAAACTGCACATATAATTTAAATATTTTACATATACGAGGAGAATTTACAATTAGAGGTACTAAAAGATTGCAAACGTAGCAATTACTATACAAGTAATCAAGTCTCTCAGACTCTAAAAACCGGCTGTCAATACAATAATTTGTACTAAGTGTGACCAGCGACCACTTTTGACTCATCAACAAAAAAAATCAACAATTAGATCTTGCTAAAATGTACAGGTGCACTATCTTTTCTTACTAAGAAAGGCCTTCTTGTGCGGAGCCGCAGGCGTGTGTGGTCTGGAAGAATGATGTCTTTTCCTTGAAATACTCCCATCTTGAGAACCGTTACAACAAGAACACAGCTTTCTAACACTCCTTCTTGCCCCTCTCCCGCTCGGCGAATCTAGATCTTCATCACAGTGCAACTCGCACTTTTGTTCTTCTTTCACAATGTCCCTTTTCGTTATAGCCACGTGCACTACTTTAAAATTATCTCCCTCACAATTTATTTTTCCCAGTTCTGTACTACCTATGGTATCTTCAGAGCTGGATACTATTTCCCCACTGAAATCAGATTGTTTGAGTCTTTCACCTTTCTTCCTATTACTGTACTTGAACTTATACTTGTTCGAACAGCTTTCGGTGTACATTTCTGGTGAAATGGGTGAGTTAAGCGTTACTTCAGACATCGTTGCACACTTTGCTAAAAGGGTGTTATCTTCACATCCTGAAGATGCAGATTCGTTACTGGTTGTATTCCCATTCATAAGCTGTCGAGCTTGGTAGTCCAATGCCGTCTCCACAGTCTGATACTCCACATATTCAAACAAATCTGTTCTAAGCGAACTTGAATTTTCGTCGTCGCTAAACAAGTTCATAGCTGCCTTAACTTCCTCCTTGATTTCACTTGACTGTGGTGCTCGTTTGATGATGTCTTGAGATGACTGATCAAATGAAGGCGAGTGATTTGAGTCAAATAATAAATCTGCCTCTGGAAATAAATCACTAGTGCTAGGCTCGTCTACGCCCAAGTCCTCACATTCCTCAGATAGAGACTTCTGCAAACGCAACTCCCTTTCAATTGCGGCTTGCTTTTGCATTTCGCTGTCTATCTTCTGAGTGTCAACACAGTTTTTCTTTGATTTATTTGTGTAGTATGTTATATTACTCCTGAAGGTCTTTTGGCCGTTGTTGTTGGTCTGGAAATGATATTGAAATTAGATTGCAATTTTTGGTATTAGAATAGAATAAAATATTAAACAAAAAAGAATATAAACTTATTACCATAATTATACCGGGTGTAACAGGATCATGGTAGACCCCTTTTCTCCTTTAGTTTTGAAGATGATTGAAATTTGGGATGTCCTATATACATAATAAGCGGCACTTTTTGATGTACAAGTGATTTTTTTTTTCTCTACCGGTTTCGCCGGAAGTGACACTAACTTTCGATTTTAAAATGGAACACTGAATATTATTGCATTTTTGAATTCCGCATAATTTTCTGAATCCAACGATACCAAATAAGTGACATTTCAAACGTCAATATTTTTTATAATATAATTTTTAGTTTTCCATTTAAGTGTGCCATGACGGTTCCGATTTATTCTAAATGACTCGTGAAATGCTAGAAAAATCGAAATCCTCAAAAATACTAAATTACATGATTTATGAGCAAATAAAGTTCATCAAAATGGTTTTTGGGGCAAAACTCAATTTTTTCAAATGGAACCATATTGGTACCGTGGTACCATTTATTAGTACGATTAATAAGGAATTTATTCATATGTCGTATTAAAATGTGCGATAAATACAAACAAAATTACAGCTAAAAGAAAATAAGAAAATACAATCTTGTTCTAACTATCTTGTTATACATAAGGTGGCTTTGGAATATAAAAAACCACTGCCCAAGAAATCACTACTTCCACATCCAGATTTTATATCCAAGTCATAACGAAAAAATTTTGTATGTGGAAATAATTGTTTATAGAACTTTAATAATATATTTGAAATAGTCCACCCCAAAAACCCATAAAACTATATCCCACACGGTAGTGGGGTGGAGGTGGTGGTAGTGGGGGTGGATGAAGTAAAAAAATATTTTGAGGCTTTTGGTTCTTGTACACACACTAAATCACAATTTTTTTTCATCCCCTTTAATAATGGGGTAGAGGTGGTAATGAAGGTGGCTAATACCAAAAATTTTTTTGAAACCTTAGCTTCTCTTGTATACACTAAATACCAATTTTATGGACTCTTACCAGCTTGATTTACGTATTTACCCCCCATTTACCACATTTTACCCCCCCAACTCTTCAACGGAATAAGATGAAAATATAATCTAGTTCCAGATCCCGTTAAAGTACATATGTGTACCAAATTTCAAATAAATATCTTAAACGATTCCAGAGTAAACGTCCGCAGAAAAAAAGTTACAGACAGACGGACAAATTTTTTTTTCGCTCAAATTTAAAATCTCGACGTCTCATGACATTCTAAGCCTATTTGAACAATAAAAATTTTCAAAAATTTTTTTGTCTTTACTATAATATACTTCCACTATTGTTCAAAATGCTGTCCATTAACGTCAATGCACTTCTGAATTCGCATAGCCGTTTCTCGAAGAACAAGAATGACATTTTCTTCGGGATCATTGTTGGGCTTTGTTCGGAATTGATTTTCAAGACGTTTAAAATAATTTCTCGCTGGACATTGTCTATCAGGATACCGTTCGGCATAAAGATGTCTAGCCGCTATGGCATTTTTTCTACATTTCCAATAAAAACATAAACACACCACAGATAGTAGACAACCCCCAAATCCAAAGCCAAGGCTGTGCGGAAGGGGATTACACATTTGGAAAAATGCAAATAAATAACAAGCTAAAAACGTACTCTTCGCCAATTTACTCAGCTTTTTATATATAATTGTTACACATTCTATAGGATACTCTTCGCAGTTTTCTTGTAAATAATGTTAGTTTTTGGACATCCTAAATTTTGTGATACCATCTTTGTTGTGAAAAAATTTATATATAAAAAAAAAAAAAAATGAAAAAAAATTTCCAACCTGTGTGGGATTGCAACGCAAAGCTTTAGCCGCTGCGCCACCACATATTGCTACGAAAATTGATTGTCTGTGATATACCTATATCTTTCGACAATCATACATATTTCAACTCATACTTCTATGAAATATATATTAGTAAAATTCATAAACAAAAAAAATATATTATGGAAATAATATTTCGCAAGATTTCCATTTTAGTACAAGCGAAAAAAATTAAGAGAATATATTTTTTTTAAATTAACTAATTAATAACTTTTTTATTTACCGATCGATTTTCTTCAAAAACAATAGGTTTCTTCCTCTAGCTAACACTAACTTACTTTCTAAATTTCAACACAATCGGACTTTTCTTTCTTAAGTTATCGTGCTTACAAGAAACGTGACGGACGGATGGACAGACGGACGGACAGACGGACGGACAGACGGACGGACAGACAGACGGACATTTTGAAAGTTGTTCAGAATTCGTTCACTAACACAATGATATGAAATTTTTTTCTCTACGAGCGATATTTACGATTTTAGAAATGTGCCGATCAAATACAATATATTCTTCGATTTTGCGAAGAGTATAATTAACATTTCCACTTTTTTATCCCTTGTATTTTGCGCCATTTTGAACACAATTAACAAGAATTTTAAACGATTTTTAAAGAATAAAAACACCGGTAAACCAACAAATGTTTGACAAGCTAAATATCATTGTTTTCAGAGCCACCTTAGTTAGTTACTTCTTAACATTTAATTAGAACAAAAACATATTTTTTTTTATTGGTACCCTATTTTGCTTATTTAAAGTACGCCTCAGAGTGTTTAAATCCAAGTTTTAAAAACGCGCGTTTTAAAGTTACCATGGCAACATCAAAGGTAAGCAAGTACAACTCGTTCATCTGTATCTGTTACCTTTTGCTCTTCCATCCATTTGATGAACTTGTATTCTTTTTTATAAGCGTCTTCCGATTTTTGCGGCATTAACCGCAATTCTGCTTTTCTCTTTAAGTAATCAATGTTAGAACTCATTTTAAAGCAATATACAATCAGTGACAACTGTAGTGACAATTAATCCTATGTGACAGATTGCAAATTAATTTTTGTTTTCTCATTTTCATGACACTGACAGGTATCCTGATGTCACATCACGAATTCAACCATTTTACATTCTTAATTCTTATTTCCATTTTTTTGTAGTAATAATACCAGTATTTATGATTTCAAAGTGTACCAATAAAAAAAAAATAGCGTAAAGTATTCGTGGATAACTGGTCTTTAAAACACTTGCTCTATTTCGAGCACTCCGGCTGCGCCGTCGTGCTCGAAAAATCGCGCGTGTTTTAAAGACCTTAATATCCACTTATACTTTAATATACTATTCTTATTATACTCTTCGCAAATACGAAAACGAAGAGTATATTGCATTTGATCGGCACATTTCTAAAACCGTAAATATCACTTGCAGACAAAAAATGTTCATATCATTGTGTTAGTGAACGAATTCTGAACAACTTTCAGTCCGTCCGTCACGTTTTTTGTAAGCACGATAACTCAAGAAAGAAAAATCCGATTGTACTGAAATTTGGAGAGTAAGTTAGTGTTAGCTAGAGGAAGAACCCTATTGTTTTTGAACAAAATCGATCGGTAAATTGTTATTAATGATTTAAATTTGAAAAAAAATGTTCTGATTTTTATGTTCTTGTAATTGAATAGAAATCTGGTGAAAAGATATTTCATTTTAACATATAAATATTCATATATTTTACAAATATGCATTTCATAATGTAATATACAACCGTGAACAATATGATTTTAGCTCGTGTCTTATAATGTAAAAATTTACATTTTTTTTACGTGTAAGGTGGTGGTGTAGTTCTTACACTTTTGACTCGGAATCCAAGGGTCCCGGGTTCGAAACCCAAATGGGGTATGGTATAGAATAGAATAGAATAGAATACTTTATCTGTCTTTGTGGCTACAGTATTTGTAGATAAGATATATGTCATCATGTAAAAAAATTAAAAAATAGAAATATAGTAAAATACAAAAGTTAAAACTACATACATACAGATTAAAAGGTACACTAATAACAAACACTTACAAAAGCTACATTAAATAAAATTAAATAAAAGAAAAAACATTGAAATTACTCTAAATTACAATTCTTCTTCAGTTTGTATCTTTAACACAAACTGGGGAATGGTGTAGAATGCTTTATTTGCTAAGTAATTTTTTAACTTTTTCTTAAAGTCTTGAGCAGGCAAGTCTCTGAGGTTTACAGGAAGTAAATTGAACATATGGAACCCTGCATAAAAGGGTGATTTTTCGTAAAAAGCATGATGATGTTGATTTATATATATGTTATTTTTATGCCTTGTATTATGAGTGTGAATGTCAGCATATGATGGGAAATGTATTTTTGTTTTCATAACTGTATATTAAAATTTTTAATATCTAGATACATGCAATTGTTAATATTTTTTTCTTTTTAAAAATCTCTACAGGAGATACGACAATCAAGGTTATATATTAGTCTAATAACTCATTTTTGTAAAATGAACACTCTTTGTACATGGGCGAATCGACCCCACACAATAATATTATAACTAATAGCTGAGTAAAATAAAGCATAATATACTGGCAATAGAGAATTTGGATTAAGTTTATCTTTTAATTGTTTAATTGTAAAGTAGGCCTTATTTAATTTTTTAGAGAGAAATGTAATTTGTTCTTGCCATGTTAGTTGGTTGTCAACGATGGTTCCAAGAAATTTTGAATTAGATTCAAGTTTAATAGGTTTGTTGTCAAAAGTGAAATTAAAATTGTAGGTTTTTTAAATTTGTTATGAAATTGAATCATGACTGTTTTTTCACTATTTATTATCAATCGATTTTTGTGACACCAATCATGGAACTGAGATAGAGTAGTTCTAACTTTGCTCTCTACTTCTTTTGGATTGTGATGTGAGATAACAACTGATGTATCATCAGCGGATAAGAAGACATTACCTTCACTTAGGTGGTTGGGAAGGTCGTTAACGTACAATAGGAAGATTAATGGTCCAAGAACACTCCCTTGTGGGGTACCAATGTCAATATTAAAGTGTTTTGATTTTGCATCAGCATGTTTGACATAAAATTTTCTGTTAGATAAATATGATGAAAGACATTTATTGATGTTGCCACGAATTCCTAGGTTATTAAGTTTCTCTGATACGAAGTCTACATGAAAGCTCTTGATAAATCATATTCCAATTACAATATCATTAATGTCCATTTTATCACTAATTTGTTGGATAAATTCATTAATAGCAGTTTCAGTTGAATGAGACTTCCTGAAACCATACTGACAATCGTTCAATAATTTATAGGTTTTTAAATATTCATGAATTTTCTGAGAAATGACCGTTGATGATAGTTTTTTTATTTTTACTTTATTTTACACTGAGTCTTTTACCAACTAAGTTTGTACTATAAAATTAAAAATGTTTACAAAAAACTGCGAAGAGTATCCTATAGAATGTGTAACAATTATATAAAAAGTTCAGTGAACAGGCGAAGAGTACGTTTTTAGCTTGTTTTCTTTTAGCTGTAATTTTGTTCGTATTTATCCCACATTTTAATATGACATATGAATAAATTCCTTATTAATAGTACTAATAAATGGTACCACGGTACCAATATGGTTCCATTTGAAAAAATTGAGTTTTGCCCCAAAAACCATTTTGATGAACTTTATTTGCTCATAAATCACGTAATTTAGTATTTTTGATGGGATTTCGATTTCTCTAGCATTACACGGGTCGTTTAGAATAAATCGGAACAGTCATGGCACACTTAAATGGAAAATTAAAAATTATATTATAAAAAATATTGACTTTTGAAATGTCACTTATTATTTGGTATCAAAAACGCAATATATACAGGATGTTCCATTTAAAAATCGAAAGTTAGTCACTTCCGGAGAAACCGGAAGTGAAAAAAAATCACTTATTATGTATATAGGATATCCCAAATTTCAATCAATCATCTTCAAAACTAAAGGAGAAAAGGGGATGTACCATATTCCGTACATGGCTAAATGGCTTTTTTTAGGGCCTCAGTGAAACTGTTAATATTAATTAGTATACTGACATCGCTTTCGCCTATGTAAGGAACAAAAATAAAATTCTGTATATGTCGTGCAATAGTACAGGAAATTGATAAATTAGTATGAAAGTGACTGTAGCCATGTTTCTGCATGCAGTTGAAAAACGAGTTGCAAAACGTTACTAATATCCTTATTATTAGAAATACAGATTTGGAAAATGTAGTTTTATATGTGTATAGGCAAAAAAAAAAATCAAACCTCAAGATAGTAATGATAAATTTACCAGAAAAGTTTAGCCTATGACAAAGTAATTAGTAAAATTTTATTATGTATAAAACAAGCCTAATAACGAATATGTGTATATGTATAGTGCCTTAAATTTAATCAATGTAAAAAAAAAATAGAAAAATATATGGGACAAAAAAAAAACATTAAAATTAGACAAACTAAACAATAAAGATCATCAACTGTCAGCCATTAATCCTTATGATAGTTATAACTGTCAAATGAACTACACGAGTCACTTGCCCTCTATGCCAGGTGTGCGTAAGGATAATCAGAATGTAAGTGTAAATGTAACTTCAAATAATGCAGGTATAAATATAAAATGCACGCTTGTGAATTATATCTAAGCTTCTCAAGAAGTAAATTGAGTAGATTAAACCAGCAACGATTATTTACAATGTATAAAATTTTAATTATTCGAGTCCAATTTCGACTTTATAAAAATTTTATTTTACCAACAATACAAAAGGTGTACCATTATATTAACACTCATTGAACGGCCGTTTACCGAGTTCACATGAAATTTCTAATTATAATGCATATATGGATTTACTTTGATCTCTTGATATAATTTAGAGACATTGTCTTCATACTAAGAGTAAATAAACCGAAGCTCAACACTGTTAAGGCGCGTTTGCACGCATCCAGTAATTTAGTCGAGTCGTTTAGTAATTTAATACTTGACCAATTCGGACAGCGTGTTTTAGTCGAGTAATTTAGTGGAAAACAATTATTAAATTACTCGACCGTCTCTCTACTCGACTAAATTACTGGATGCGTGCAAACAGGCCTTTACAATAAAAATATTTATTACTCAGGCCCACAAAAGAGAAAAATTGTCTGCGCCGGGGTATTGACCCTTGTATTTTGACCCGCTGAACACGAATCTGACCTTAATTTTTCCCCTATACGTCAGGTTTTTTTTTAAAGCAAAAAAGTCTAATATTTATATATTTATTTGCTGTTAAAAGAAAAACCTGACGAGCTGGGGAAAAACTAAGATCAGATTCGTGTTCAGCGGCTCAAAATACAAGGGATAGATGTGGTCAGTACCCCCGCGCAGATGACTTTTTTGTGTTGGATTGTGCCACACTGAGTGTGGCACAGTGACAACAAAGAAAAGTGGTTTGCGCGGGGGTACTGACCACACCTATCCCTTGTATTTTGAGCCGCTGAATACGAATCCGACCTTAGTTTTTCCCCAATACGTCCGGTTTTTTTTTAACAGCAAAAAAAGTCTGTTGAATCGTAATATTTATATTTATTTGCTGTTAAAAAAAAACCTGACGTCCTGGGGAAAAACTAAGATCAGATTCGTGTTCAGCGGCTCAAAATACAAGGGATAGGAATGGTCAGTACCCCGGCGCAGACAACTTTTTTTTTTTGTAGGCCTGTGTTATTAATGTAGGCATTACTAGTTGCATACCCAAGAGGATATTATACCATTCCATGAAATTGTTACAATAGGTAAATAATATTTGGAAGGTAGGTAATGCTGTTGCCAACAAAGAAATGATATATACTTTTAGTGAAAAATGTACAAGGTAAGATCCCCACTCGCATTCCTCCACTGTCAAATTTTTCGCTCCAGGTATTGGTATGATGATAGCCTATCGTCTGGCATCAATGATTTTCTATTAATTAGTAACAAGTAACAGATAAACAGAAAAATAAAATTTGAAATCAGTATGATGGAAGGAACAGAATTTATAACATTTTATAAACGTACCCAAGTGATTAACGCATCACGGTGGTTATAAGGATGCATACTAAATAACAAATTTCAATTCTAAATATAATTTTTATTCACACTAATATTTACATACAACAATTTTCATATATATTATATATATTAAATAATAAAGTACATTAAATATTTAATCTATACCATAAATTCATGATAGTTTTTCTCAATCATTGCTTTAAACAGCAATATCTTGCTCACCATAGCTTGTAGAATAAAAATTAAAAAGTATAATAAAATTGGTGGAAAAAGCTTTACGTTAGTGCTTGATGAAAATGCTCACGATATTTTTAATTTTTAAACTCATTTTAAAGACAAAAGGTTTTCCTGCAGTATTTTAGATTTTTTTTAAATTGGAGAGAAAAAACGTAAAAAAATTTGGAAAAAAAGGCAATTGATACAATTACTACTTTCAAATTATACCGTGTGACTCTGCCGATAGGGACACTCTTGTATCTTTTTAATGGGTGAACGGATTTTTCTCAAATTTGGTGTAGTGATATGGAATGAAATTTTCAATTATATAATGTAAAGATCCAAAATGGCCTACTTCCGGTTTCGATGCAATTGACATGAAAATCAAATTTTTAAATGGGACGACCTGTATATTTTTGCATATTTGGATCCTGCTGGCCAAAATACATATTATCTGACTCTCAAAAATTATTTTGATTTGCAAAAAAATATAGATTTTTTTTTAATTTTTAGTTTTAATCATAGAAGGCTGCAATTTTGCCAAAATTGTTAAAAAACAGTCTGCGAGCACCTTTAAAATATTATCTCTTTAGATACTAACACTAAACACGTTTTATTCTTCATTAAGTCCAATGATATTGGTTTTTTAACAAAAAATATTTTTTTTAAATGGAACTCCTATGGGACAACCTGTTATTCAATTAGTACTTTAAATTACGAAAAAAATGATATACATAATGTCTACCTTCTCTTTGTACTAAATTTGTAATTAAAAAAATAAATGCTTTGATACTTGATCTTCCACGATAATAAACTTAAAATAAAAAAATTTATAATTTTTGAAAATCAAAATAATATTTGAGGGTCAGATCATATGTATTTTGGGCCAGTGGGATCCAAGTATGCAAAAATATACAGGTTGTCCTATTTAAAAATTTTATTCTCATGTAAAATGCATCGAAACCTGAAGTCGGCCATTTTGGTTCTTTTCATCATATAATTGGAAATTTCATTCCATATCACTACCCCAAATTTGAAAAAATCATTTGCCCATGCAAAAGTTACAAAAGTGTCTCTATCGGCCGAGCCGATGACACTAAAAGAAAGGTTTTTCAAATTACTTTAAAATGCTTCTTTTATTTTTAGGTCTTGTAATTTAGTTTTTAGGATAGGAGTGAATTTGATATTACATTGTGTTTTTTTTACTATATTCTTGTTTTGTATCTTTTGAATGGACAAATAGGTTTTTTCAAATTTGGTGCAGTGAAATTTCCAATTATATTATGTAAAGAACCAAAATCCACTTCCGGTTTCGATGTAATTTACACGGAAATCAAATTTTTAAATGAGACAACCTGTATATTTTCCTTTTCCTGCTGGCCAAAATACATATGATCTGACCCTCAAATATTTTGATTTTCAAAAAAAAAATGTATCAAAACATGTTTTTCTTTTAATTATAAATTTAGTACAAAAAGATAGTAAACATTATGCATATCATTTTCTTTGTAATTTAAAGATCTAATTAAATAACAGGTTGTCCCATAGGAGTTCCATTTAAAAAAAAAAATTAGATTTCATTGAAAAACCAATATCGTTGAACTTAATGAAGAATAAATCGTGTTTAATGTTAGTATCTGAAGAGATAATATTTTAAAGGTGCTTACAGACCGATTTTTAACAATTTTGGCAAAATCGCGGCCTTCTATTATTGACATTAAAAATTAAAAAAACTTATATTTTTTGAAAATCAAAATAATATTTGAGGGTCAGAACATATGTATTTTGGCCAGCAACATCCAAATATGCAAATATATACAGGTTGTCTCGTTTAAAAATTCGATTTTCATGTCAATTGCGTCGAAACCGGAAATCAGCCATTTTGTTTCCTTATTGAAAATTTCTTCCCATATCACTACACCAAATTTGAAAAAAATCCATTCGTCCATTCAAAAGATATAAGAGTGTTCCTATCGGCTGAGCCACCCGGTATGTAGTGCTGTAATTTTTTTTTTTTTACTATATTGCTACTAAAAAGTTTCTTGAATTCTGATATAGAAGATTTATTAATGTTTCCATGTTGTGAGGAGTTCACCACATCCATATAGTCGGCAAAGATGGCACGCTCTGCTTATATCATATTGACAATTAATTTTGAACCAAACTTAATATTTCAATAATTATTTATATCAAATAGATACGCGTTTTCAAAAACAAATTTCAGAAGTATTAATTTAATACTGTAGCCGTTTCGTTTTAATTTTAATTATATAGACAAACAAAACTGATTTAGAAAGGATTTAGCTAATAACATAATATTTTAATGCAGATACCCTAAGGTGTTAAGATAATATTAAGGTATATTTTATAGTACAATACTGGTACAATAGTATATTAGTGTTAACCGAGAATTAATATCGTTACAAAACGGAGTCAATTCTGCGCTGTGCTAGCATCTGTTTACTAAATTAAGAATTGCCGGGTGCGACCTGAGAATTATTGAATTTTATATGAGGTAGAAATATAACAACGAATTCGCCGCATATTTGGCTCTGTAGTGATAATGAACAATGTACTTATTATTTCTGAAATAATAGTATGGCCATTTTGCAACAGTTCTCAGGGAAATTAAGGTGTCAACACACTTTTCATGTTTCAAATTTCATGTTATGGTTATGACTTCACTTGCCCATCATTCAAAGCGAGAGGTGAAGTGTCCCCAGCTAACAATTTAGGTGTCGACGACTTCAGCTAAAGGAAATTCGACCAAAACAGGTCGAAATTAGGTAATTTTAAAGTTTAATTGGTTAAGTCGCTGTGTTCCCTATTAGGTACAGGTAAATTACTAGTGAAATTAATGCCTTAATAAGTTATGACAAATATTTTAGTAACTATTTTCACCCAATAGGGAGGAGTAGGTAAAAGTGACATGTTTGAAACAATTTGGTAATGTAAATAAGGGGATATTTGTGACTTAATAAGTAATATGTTCGTTAAATAACTTATTAAGTAATTTTGTTGGCGTTATCAATATACCCTAATAGGAGATATTAGTGAAGTGCTTGAAATGACTAAATAGGTGATGGTATGTCTTGAAGAAAGCTTCTTAGACACCTAATAAGGACCCTAAAAATACTTATATTTCCACCAGAAAGTCGAAATGACTTTATTATTCAACCAATAAGTTATTTGCACCTATTGGTCAAAATTATTAATTACTTATTTTGTCGAATTTTACCAACATAAGTGACGCGCAGAAAATAGCGTATAGTATTAAGAACTTGCCATCAATATTCATTTTTCTGTGGTCCAGTGTGATTGTGTTGCCATTTCGTTCATTTCACTTTCTCCGTAATAACTTTACAACATTATGAGTAAAAGAAAAGTGACATACACGACCGATTTCTATCGCCAAGTTAAGAAAATAAGTAAAAATGAAATACAGTGGAAAACTGTGTGCAGCAATAATTATTCTCTTGTACACAAGCCGTGAAAGTTATCCGTGAAACCGTGATAGAACAAACCAATTGAAGATCCATCTACATCTACGTTTTTATGGCGCCGCGCCGAACTCGTTGACTAGTCGCCTACTGTACCTATTATTTTATGCTCTAAAAAAGACATACATTTTGTAAATCGGAGTTCGAATAAATAAGTAAACTAGTTAAAATTAGAAAAAAATTACTCTGAACAAGTAATAATTTTGGTTTCAAGTTGATTCATTGTTAAATTTTTTGGCACCTTCGGCGCATCTTGTATTATGGCGCCCAGGGTGGTCGCCCCGCTCGCCCTGCCTCCTGCCTTAGAACCGGCATTGGTTTCATCGATAAATCAACTGAATTATCAAAGCACTTTTTAAAACAGTTTGTATTTTCTGAAATATCCAATTTGTATAAACACTATATACATTATGTTACATGCATAACCATGGGTTTATAACATAAATATAATTTTATACTTTGATGTATAGAAACCTATTTTCCACGTAAAAAGCTGTTTTCTTTCGTGTTTGAACGAACTGATTGCAATCACTAAACAGCCAATCAAATCGAGGAATTTTTGAAATCCTCGATCTCTATTGGTTGCTTACTGATCGTGTTCAGTTTGTTCAGCTATCGAATATATTTAACTGGAGATGAAAGCCCTAAGGGAATAGTCTGAGCACAAATAAACACTAACAATCGAATAAAGAATAAAGTAACCTGTTGGTTCATGTAAGATCTAATAGGTGAAATCACCTATTATGTATGAAATAGCCACCAAAACGAGACTTGTTAGGTTGTAGAATAACCCCCCAATAGGTGAATTTAGTGATTTACGTAGAATTAACGACATATTAAGTGTTAAGTAGATACATTAAAACAGGGGACCAATTGGTGTAACAACGTAATTAGGTGAAATAATTACAATTATGTGAACAAATATTGGTAATATTAGACACTTATTACCTAATAGATGGCAAAAATAGCTTGTTTTTCACGAATCTCTAAAGATGAAGTCAAAAATATTGGTGGAAATTAAGTTCTTACACCTATTAAGTAACATTGCAAGGAAGTAGCCATATTTATTCGAAAATACGGAACGCCGAAAACTCGCCATGAAAATGTAAACTTTTGTTTTTGGAAATAATTAAATTCATAAGTATTCATTGAACATATTGAGAATTATTGAATTATTATAAGTTTGAAAAAATAGAATACCAAGTCAAAAATTGAAAATAAAAATTTTATATAGTTATAATTATTTTTTTTTCTTTATAATAGGTATTTTTAAAGGGCTTAGTAATATTTCAAGGTATAACGCCTAATTTCAACAGAAAAAAATCATTCCCTAGTAAATTCTCGCGTATATACAGTGCAAATTAAACAATAGTCACGGATAAAAATATGTCTCATAAGTAGTTAATAAGTAGTTATTATTATCAACCATTATATAGGTATACAGTTTTACCTTTTTGACGAAGCAGTTTTAAAGCAGGTATGAAAGGTAGCAAATAAGTAATGTGCTACTTAGATATAATGTATTTTCGACCTAAAAAAGGTGTCTGACAACCTAACCTAATAGATCCAATAAAACCTATTCAGCTTGTTTTCCACGTCGAATCGACATGTCAAAAAACACCATTTAGGTTGATTCGACGTCGAATTTATGTCCTATTTCACGTATCGAAATTGGTGGCGTCACCTGTTCGACATCGAATCGACGTCAAATAACACCTAAATTGTTAGCTGGGTCAGCCTTTGCAATTTTTTTACTCGACTATATAGATGTGGTAAACTATGGATTTCTTATTATCATAAGTTTTATTATTAGTATCATCTCTCCAGATTACCATCTGTGCGTGATGATCAGAAAGTCCTAGATTGAAGTATTATTAGATATTAAGTTTTCTTTGTTAATATCAGTATGTCAATGCTGCTCTGTGTTAACTAGTTGTTTAAGCATGCTAACCCGGTAGGGTCCTCAAAGAGGGAGGATAAACCATATGATTGAACTATGTCTTCTAACATGTAATAATTTAGTGATTTGTTCATACTGTTGACATTAAAATCACCACATTATATTTGTTTGTAAGTCTTGTTAACAATTTTAACAGTTGCACTAGAAAGGTATTTATGTCACTGTTGGGGATCTATCATAAGGATATTGTAGTTTACTTATTACTGATATTTAAAAGTCCTTGCGCCTTCCGTAATCAGCACGAATTTTTGCATGACAATCGAACCTTCTGTAAGTAATTTGCTTCGGCCAAAAGTTTTCCTTATAGACCATATCTTCTTTGTCCAAATTTATTTCAACTTTAAAGCATTCTGTTTCTTCTGATAAGTTCTGCGTTTAACATTTGATCATGCCTCAAGAGTTTTTTCTGTTAGTTCTGAGCTGTATGTCATCATAGATGTTTGATGAATGCAAACAAAGTAGAAACACAGAATTTTTGCATTTTATTCTGAAATTAATGATAAAGTTGTTCAACTAATTATTTAAAAATGTTTTATTATTACCTCCTCATCACTAGGAACGTATGCGGGATCTGCATCAGAATCATAGTCGGATGTTGCTGGTGAAGGCGTTGCGACCTTAAAATTGAAAAAAAAAATAAGCAACAGATTTATTAGCAAGGAATCTATTTGACAGCTGACAATGATTTAAAATAAGCATTTTACATTCTTTTTCTTTTTACACAGGCTTAAAATTGATATTATGTAATAAGGTTTCTTTTTTTTTTAAATGTTTAGTGGCCTCTTACACATTGAAGAAAAATATTATTATTAGTTATTTTTTTTAGTGGTTAACTTGTATATTCACTTTTACTAATAATCATGTATGTCTAAATGAAAGAATTATAAATCAATTACTTAAGGAGATTCATAAAAATTGATCAACCATCTTCGAAATGCGAGTAGATAAAGATACAACAGAAATTAAGGATCTCCTTTTCTTTTTTCTTTTTCTTTTTTTTGGAAGACAGTTAAAGAGTGGAATTATTTAATACTGGAATTAGTTTGACATAAATATATTTAATAGGTACTGAAATTATAAAAATTTAAGACAAATTTAAAATTATAGTGTGACCGAGTTTTAAAGGTACAACATCAAAAACTGTACTTTTTGGACAAAACGCCATATTTTATTTTTTATAGTGATAGCCTACCGCGATTTTTGTAGGAGCTAAAATTCAGGAAACCGTATTACCGTATTAGCAATTTTTTTCATGTAACATCTGAATACTACCCTGTATTTAGCACCTTCCTAAATGGGTATGTACCAAATTTAATAAAAAAATACGAGTTAATAAAATTTTTTTAAAAATTAAATTTAAAAATGAAAATATTAGGGAGTTCGTTTAGAGACCTTACGGTAAACAGACGCCTTATTAGATACGTCCCTTTAAATCGGAAAAAAAAACGGTAATAAATTGTGCATACCGTGGTGGTGTCAGAATAACAATGATTAATTGATAAGTGCTAATATTTAATTAATACGGGTGATTCAATCTTTCAGTGCAGTGTAAAAAAGTGAAAACAGTTGACAAATATCGAGTATCTGACCCGAAGGAACCATAAAGGAAGCCATAAATCAATCAAGATAAGTCCACTTGAACCTTTAAACTATTTACGTCTTAGATACTTGTAGACAACTTAAAGAATTTCATAAACAGACCTGACCAGGTCAGGCAATAAATTAGAAATAAGTTAATAAACAATTCTCTTCCAGCAAATACATATATGACTACCAGGGGCGTACTATTAGAGTAACAGTACACCGCGCCAAATTAAATCAATTTAAAAATAATGAAAATTTGGTTAAAATTGTTGCTCATTAGCTTGGTTTCGGTGCCATTAAAATTTAAAAAATCTCATGCATGCTATAAAGACATACTGACTGCTTACACTTCACATCTGGTACCGCTCTGGTAAGGTTAAAGAATTTTATAAAAAAGTTTAGGTGTGTAAGAATAAGCAAAAAGTAAGCAAGAAATAAAAACTCTCCAGAGAACACAAAAATAATGTATCCACTACAGAACGTAAGAACGAAGACACATCAGCCATTGGTACAAAAAATCGATGGGAACTGTATACATGGAACACTAAGCCATCAGTTAGAAGTACAAAACATAACAACCTCGGCACACACCAACGCTATGAAAAATCTACAGAAACAAGTAGCGGACTATATACAAAACAACATAGATTATTTCACCCTGTTCATGCTGGCATTCATCAACGAACTGGAATTCCGTTACAACCAACAAGGAAAATATAGAGGCGTTCATCGGAGATCTGAGAAAAGACAGTTTTTGGGGTGGGCAGGAGACGATAGCAGCAACAGCAAACTTGAAGAGGACAATAATAATACACCAAGAGGAAGGCGAATTCATAACTTTTCACCCCAACAACCAACAAGAAGACGACAACATACCAATTGAGATTGTGTACAGGAAGCAAGGAAACAACAGAAATCACTACAACAGCGTAATCACTATGCAGAAAAGAAACAAACTAGAATGATTAGAAGAAATAAACCCCCCAAGCAGAGCAATAACGCCCCGCCCAGAATAGGAGGAAGCGACGAATATCAACTGGTACTAAATATCGCAAAGAACGGAAGAGGGACACAGTCAGGAAGCACCAGCTGATTGTACAACTCTGGCAACATGAAAAGTTAGAGGATGCATACAGAGAGCAAAAAGGGCAAAAATCGACGAGGCCTTGCAGGCAGAAAACATCGACGTCGTAATTATACAAGAAACACACATGATAGACGGAACAGCAATCACACAAAATTATAAATGTCAACTAAACGGGGGGGAGGGGGCAAGAAAAGACCAACAGAGTTGCAAGGGTAACCAGACGAGAGAGCCCCATCGAAATAAGGATGAAAAATATAAACGAAAACATAGCCACTGCAATCATACAAAATGGAAAGGACAACATCTGCATGATAGGAGTCCACGTACCCTCAGACCCCATAGCAGGAAGGGTATTCAGGCAGCTGACCCAAGAAACCAGAAGAAAGTGGCTTTAATTGTTACGTCCCTAAATTTTTTAATAAAATTCCAAATTGGGCGAAAGCCTTACCAGAGGTGAAGTATAAACAGTTAATAAAAAAAATTTTAATAAAAGAATGTTTCTATGGTATACATGAATTTTTAAATTTTAATGGCACTGAAGCCAAAATAATGGACAACAATTTTATATAAATTTGCAGTATATTTTGTATGTATATTTGAAATATTTTTAATTATTTATGTTATTTTACGATTTATTTATGTTATTGTATCCTCTATTATATAATTTATATAACATTGCATAATATTATGACAATTTCTATATTTGACTTGTGTAAAACTATTGTTAAAGCACCAATAAATCTGATTTGATTTGATACTATTAGGAGACTTCAACACACATATAGGAAAAGACGATCAGACCGAGGAGGATAAAAGCATCATAGGAAAAACTTTACTCCACACATGGTCTAACGAAAGCGGAAACGCACTGAAAAATCTAGCACACATTTGACCTAACAATAAGAAACACATGGAGCAAAAGCCAAACCTGCATAGACACCTGGAGCAATGGAAACTCAATCTCACAAATAGATCATATCCTGGTAAGTAGAGAGATAAGAGAAAGGATCAAGAACGTTAAAGCAAAAAGAGCAGCAGAAATCAATACAGACCACAAAATCCTATATGGAAAATTGACGATTTGCACAAAAGAAAGTTTGGTAAAAAGTGTCCAGATTGACGTCACTGTAATTCACTGCACATGTTGACCAACTCGTCTAATTTCCAAACTTTGCAATTAAATACCTATAATATAATAATCATAACATCGTTTTCATTATCTTTAATGTTAAACCTGCTTCCATTGAATATAAATCGTCTTTATTAGGTTGTTTCGTAGTCTACAATATTTAAAAAATGTCGAATTATGCAATTTATCAAACACTGTTTCCAACTCTCAGTTTATTAGAAGAGTTGGCAGCAGTGATTGACAAATTGCATAATTCGACATTTTTAAAATATTGTAGACTACGAAACAACCTAATAAAGATGATTTATATTCAATGGAAGTAGGTTTAACATCAAAGATAATGAAAACAATGTTATGATCATTATATTATAGGTATTTAGTTGTTGCAAAGTTTGGAAATTAGACAAGTTGGTCAACATGTGTAGTGAATTACAGTGATACAATTATACTGTGAGCCATGACACTTTTTACCAAACTTTCTTTCATGCAAATCGTCAATTGGAAATAAAAGAAGAAAAAAGAGGTCAAGGACAACAAAACACCACACAGTAGCTGGAATAGTTCTCTACTACAGCACGAAGACTTTTAGAAGAAATACAGTGAAGAAATAGAAAACCAACTGACAGGAGAAGAAATAGACTGGACATCAATGGACGCAAAAATACAAATTACAGCAAGAAAAATGTTAAAAAGGGACAGATCACCTATGAGCCCGACAAGAAAGGAAATAAATAATAAGTACGAACAGCTAAAAAAGATGAAGGCCACAGGCAAACAACAACCGACGGGGAACTAACGAAAAGCTAAAAGAAGCACTGAAGGAAAAAAGAGAGGCGGAGATAAACCACAACGAGGAAAAATGCAGATCATTCTTCGAAAACATAGAAACACTCCCAACAGGACGACTAAACCAAACCTTCAGATATCTGAAAAAATATAGAAGAAACAACAGTACCCAAAAGAGAAGATACATACCAATGCAACATTGGACCAAGAAGCTGGAGGAAGAAGAGAAGGCAACTAAAGAACGAACAAAACTAATAAAAGAAACGGACCACTGGCCCTTGGACAAGCCACCATCAAAAGACGAACTGCTAGAAATAATAGCCAGAGCCAGAAGAAACACTGCACCTGGAGTAGTCGAAATAATCAACGAGCTAATACACTACGGTACGGAAAGCCTAAAGGAGCAAACTCTGGAAATCATCACCAGAGTATGGACAGAAACCACACCTCTGCATACGGAATGGACCACGACTATACAAATACCCCTCTCAAAAACCAACTCGCCACAGAATATAGATTACTACATAAGAATAACACTCTGCAGCATAGGATACATATACTACACACAATTCCTTCCCAACTAGAGAAACGTTCAATGAAGGGAACCAACACATCTACTGAAGAAAGCACTAACATAGAACAGCAGCAAACTAAAAATAGGGAGACCATGTTACACGTGGAAAACAACAATCAAGGGGATATCATGAACAAACTGGGAAAGGACCAAACATACTGGGAAAGAAAAGCGAGGGGAAAAAATGAATTCCACAAAGAATTCGGAGCGATATATAGTTTACCAGAATCAGAAACGGAGGAATCAGAAGGCTCAGAAGAAGAAGATTTGCAGAAGCAGAAATACAAAAATAGGAGCACAAACAGCAGCGACACAACGTGGCAACATATATCACAAGAAGACCCAGAAGAGGCAGAAGTATAGAACCAAAAATACAAAAAAAAAAATGGAGCTTGAACGCTCCCTCACTACACAATGCGGTAACGCATCTCACAAATACCTACACCTCCCATCTCACATTCGTTTACCATGCGCCATATGGCTCTCGCTGCTGGCAACAAGCATGACCCTAGTCCAATCCAGCGTGGACGTAGCAGGCCCAGCTGTATAAAATCCTTGGAAGTGGCAGGAATGTCTACCGCACGTTGGTAAATCAATCAATCAATCCAATTTAAAAATGAAAATATTAGTATGCATTTATTATTGCAGACATAGTAAGTCATAGAATAAATATCAAAAACAGATAACAAAATTAATTCTAATAATATTACTGATTAATTAAAATAAGATTGATAACAGTGAAGTACGGTAATCCCCCATTATGTTTAATTCGAGGTTCAATTTTCGTGAATGATGAACACACACTTTCACCCTTTATAACCCTTTCAGCGATCTCAAAAAATGTTTTTTTTCAGCTTTATCGCGAAAGCGGTAAATAATGACAATGACTTCAGTATCAAACAATGCTTTCTTTAAAAATTACGTTCTGCTGACTTGTTTTTCTAGACTTGCAAGCGAAGTCATTTCCTTTGCTACCTATAAGTTAGCCACGAAAAGGCAATGGGCTCATTTAGCACTTTTTTTTTATTTGGTTATCTGAAAGATCTTATCATTTTAAGACCCTGTGCAAAAAACTAGAATTTTGTGAGACCTATAAATCGTCTAAAAAAAATCATAAAAATGGATAGCACCCGCGGTCGAGTATCGACCGTGACGTCATTTGATAGGAACCCGCTAGCGGAAGCGGTTAGCTGCAGTGCGTTATTACAGTTTCACAATATTGCAAATCGTTAACTTAAGCAGTGTGTTTTGAAACTTATGCGTGTTTGTGAAGAATTTCAGTTTATCAACTATTTTCACCGATTTATATTACTATCCTCTGACGTCACGATGTTGGTCACACCGTGCTCTTTAAAAGTCGTATATTTCGAAATCCACATATCGGATTCATCTGAAATTTTCAATATTGTCTAATTTTAAGTAATACTTTATCCACAAGAAGTAACAACTACTAAATGAAATTCATTAAATGAGCCCATTGCTGAAACATTCAAACAATATTGTTAACTGTCGTTTAGAGCGTGAATAAGTTTTGTGTGCTAAATATTTGTATACAATATAAATAAAGTTTTCAATGACACAGGTTCCCTATCAAAACATATTATCAGAGGCAGAAATCACACATTTTTTAGCTAGACATAATGATCAAATTTTGGAATATTTTTGTAATAGTTTCCAACTTAAGAGGTGCTAGTCTAGATTCAAATATTCCAAGAGAAACTATTAGAAGATGTCTTGTAAAGAACCATTTGAAACCATACAAACCAAAGTTTTTGAATCCTTTAGACTCTTTAGAGCCTGGAGATGAAGGTAGAAGATTGGAATTTTGTTTATGGGCTCAAGGAGAATACCTCAATAATACTAATTTCATTAAAAAAAATTTGTACACTGACGAAGCCACTTTCACTACCAACGGTACGGTTTCATACCAAAATTCTCTCTAACTGGTCGTTAGAAAACCCAGAATGGATTATCAATTGTAATCGATTCACTAAAATAAATGTGTGGTGCGGGATACTCCATAATAATATTATTGGTCCGTTCTTCTTTGAAGGCAATTTAAATAGATTTCAATTTTTGGATTTTTTGAGGAATGAATTTTCCGAAGCACTAGTCAGTTTACCCATTCGTTACCGAGTTAATTTAAAATTCCAGTTATATGTACATAATGCAGTGATAGTGAGACAGTAGTTAAATAATAATTTTCGAAATCAGTGGATAGATTCCAACAGCTCTCCAATTGAATTTCCGCCTAGGTCACCGGATTTAACACCAATTGACTTTTTTCTTTGGGGTACTATTAAGGAAATGATATATAAATCAACATCCCAGACCATTGAAAATAAGGAATGCATGCCTAGAAATTACCCCCACACAATTAAGAAAAGTGTCAAATATTAAAAAAAGATATGACAAATGTGAACGGTGGATTGGTGGAAGCTTCAAAAATTTAGTTTTCCTTTATAACCTTTATTTATTACATTACATTTATTGTTGTTAAGAAAATTATTTTAGTGTTTAAATATTTAAATATTACTTCCTTACGATTACTGCATGCTGTTATTATTGGTTCCATGTAATTTCTGGGGCGTGATTAGCGTCATTATGTTTTCATTGCTTATTAGAATTAATATTGTTATCTGTTTTTGATGTTTATTCTATGAGTTATTATGTCTGCAATAATAAATGCATGCTAATATTTTCATTTTTAAATTTATCTGCAAAAATTTTATTAACTCGTATTTTTTTATGAAATTTGGTACATACCCATTTAGGATGGTGTACAAGGATGTATTCAGATGTTACATAAAAAAATCGCTAATATGATTTCTTGAATTTTAGCCCCTACAAAAATCGCAGTAGGCCATGATTATTAAAAATAAAATATGGCGTTTTGTCCAAAAGTACAGTTAAAAAAAACGGTCAAAATCGATTAATAAATACAACTTTTATGAGGGTGTTCAGATTTGAAATGGGTCACACTGTATATACTACGTGATCTACCGTGACTTGCGGAAAATTTAACACTACGAGTTAAAGAAATGAAATTTTTTTTAAAAATGACCCAAAAAATTAACTTATTTTTTTGTAGAAATGCTTTAACCAATCTGACATAATGCGGTACAACCATATCACTTTATCAGACTTGGGATTGGCACTATTGACAGCAAAACTGGGGGGAAGTGACTTTTGGTTTTTTGGTTTTAATCAAATCACACTACAAAATCAGCTAAATAAATCGAAAAGACATTCGCCTTATGCTAGTGAATTCTGCAACAACAAGTAGATAAAAGAGATAATTACCTAAACCCGTCAATAACACGCCGGTGTCCTGATTGTTTGATCGAAAGCAAAAAACCGCGGCACTGACCGCACTCGCCGGCTTCACTTTTTATCAGGGACCGTAACCGAACCGAAACCGCAACCGAAAACCGTACTGTAATTACGATTTTTTTCTAACTGTAACCGAAAGCCAAAATGACATATTCTGAAAAACCGAAACCGTAACCGAAAACCGAAATGGTGTACTTTAGGTAACCGTAACCGAGCCGAAATAATTTCGTTTTCGGTCCCTGCAAGCATTAATTTAATTTTAACCGAACCCTTAACCGAAAACCGCACCGTAATTACGAATTTTCCTAACCGTAATCGAAAACCGAATTGACGCTGCTTTGAAAACCGAAACCAAATTAACGCTGCTCTGAAAACCGAAACCGTAACCGAAAATGGTGCTTTTTATGCCATTTAAGGAAATGTAAACATCTCCAATATGTTCTTTCACAAGTAAGTTTGTCGCCCTATTACTGACCTACTCAATAACAGTAGTGTATCTTCGTAAATTTTAACCATTTTTAATACACTAAATTACCTCTGGGCACTCTAAAATTTTGCAGGGGCTTTTCCACATTGAAAATTAGTACACCATTTCATTTTCTGCATATCATGGTAATCACGTATAACCGAGATAAAACAAATTATTGAGAATATATTATAAAAGAGTCAATAAAAAACAACTGAACCAAATTGATACTGCTGTTCCCGAGTAATCTTTATACTTACATAAAAATACATAGTCATCGAATACGTCATTTAGGATTTTTTTTTAATTTTACTAGTCATTATAAAACCCTATTCATAAAAGCCTATTCCTAAAAACCTAAATTATTGCGATTAAATTCACCATTAAACATCACTGAGAATCACTGTCTGTATCTTTTATCCTCCCTTTGTATTCTTTGTTTATGTAATAAATGGTATTATTATTATTACTATTACTTTCTTTAAAATGGGGCATGTGACGACATCATCACCCATCCGCCGGACATGCTGTCGAATGTTCGAGTATGTGTTGGTGTTATTTACATTAAGCATTTTCTCCTAACTAAAGTTGTGTTGTAGAATGTGTAGTAAGAGTGAATTCGTTTTCATGACTAGTATTATGTTATTTGATCTACAATGTGACGTCACTATTTTAGGTCAAATAACTGACTACTTCAGCTTCCAACTATGGTCTTCCTGTATTCAGTGATATTCTGAAAACATTTTTACTACTTAACATAGTATTTCATTTTCGTGAAAAACTTTTATGAGATGCATCATATGAAAATAGAAAGAGAACAAAATAGTTACCACATGTAAGACAAATTATCTATTGTCAGTAGCGAAAAAATGTTTATTGTACATGTGTATAATCCAGTTTATAATTGTAGTACTTTTACATTGATGTTCTTATGCCATTGTTTTTATTTTATTTTAACGTGAGTGTCTATATTAATCTTTGTATCTGACGAGTGTAAACAATATTGTATTGTCACACTCAATAAATAGACTACTACTACTACTACTACTACTACTATGTTTGCCTATGCAAAATGAGAGATAATAAAAAACAAGTATTGCACATGTACAAAGTGTGGAAATACAGCGAATAATACCACCTATAAGCTTTTTATTTCCCCGTCATCAGACGGAAGTTGAGGAAATTATGGCAGAAATCTATGCTATGAACCTATTTTGCTATAAAGGACCCCGCACCAAATGCATGGGTAATTTATTGTCGACGGAATCGTTGCAAATTCAAGACATAGAATCCTTAGGTCATTCTCAATGAAAACTGTTATGGATAAACTTCCAAAATGTCTTTATTTTAAAAATACAGCAGGTCGAAGCTCCAAAATTCAAAATTTTAAAAACGCGATTTTACGTATTTTTTATCGAAACGAACTTATGTATTGATTTATATGAAGCAGTTACATGAATAATATATTGTGTACTTATGTAAATAAATATATAATTACTTTTGGCCTTATTTATGTACCAGTAGGATACAACAGGCGCAAAAGTTATTAGTATGCAAAAGCTTACTTTTACTTTTATTATTTATCTATTTTATACTATTAAATAAATACATATAAAAACTAATAATCTATTTAGAGAAATAAATATATAAATAATATTATTATGCTTTATTTTTATTACTATAGCAACGTGATCTGATGTGAATTTGTCCTGTTTTTCAAATATGCAATAAAAATGTCAATTTTACTTTAAAATGCTGAAACCACATTTTTTAAGCTAAAGAACTTTTGTGGCCTAGAATCATTAAAACAGAAGGAAAAAGGTATATTTATTTTCTGGAGTCCAAGAAAAATACTTTTTTCTATTATGCATGCAAACTTTTTAATTTTTAGTAATTTTTATAAATATATTATCAGGAAAACAAATCATACGATCTCGTTTGTATTTTGTTTGTTTTGCTGATTTCCATTGGAATAAAAATAGTATTCTTCTTATTTGCGTAAGAATCTTTTATTTGTTTATATTATATGAATATTAGAATAATGTATTTTCCTATGCTATACTGTACATCAGTATTACATTCTTAAAGCAAATTAAATATTAAAAGTAATAAAGTATTTACCGTTTCGATAAAAAATACATAAAATCGCGTTTCTAAAAATTTTGAATTTTGGAGCTTCGACCTGCTGTATTTTTAAAATAAAGACATTTTGAAATTTTATCCATAAGAATTTTCGTTGAGAATGACCTAAGGATTCTATGCCTTGAATTTGCAACGAGTCCGTCGACAACAATTTACCCATGCATTTGGTGTGGGGTCCTTTATAATCAAAATACTGTTGTAAAGATAACTTTCATATATGTACATTTCAAATTATTTTATTACTTTTATTAATTAAAAATGTATGTAAATAATTAGATAGAGATATATAGGCAATTTCTGGTTTATAGTTTAGTTCAACCTTGGACACACGCTCTGTATTGACGTGTGTAAACACTTTTGTGAATTTTAACACTAATAAAGTATCTATCTCTATCTATCTGAAACAAAGTACGACTTCTGTACAACCAATCGCAAAATATTAGGAAAATATCTTTTAACTTCCCTCAGATACCGAAGGGAAGTATTGTATTCGTGAAAAAATCACTCTCCGAGATCTCTACGGATTTTCGTGATTCATTATGTAGACTGTGAAAATCAAGGTCTTTCTATTCCGCCAGTCTTTCTGTCTGTCCGTCTGTTGGTACTATATCTAAAAAACAAATTTTGAAGAACAAGGGGAAAAATTAAGATTATATGTCCAGGTCTAAATCTTGAGGCAAACTCACCATAACAAATAATACCTCACTTACTTTTTCATTTTTACGTCTCTCAGCTCTGCACTAATATAGTCTTTATTCTTACTGAAATATGTTCCATGACCATTAACACAGCCAGAATGGGAGCCTACAGGCTACAAAATTCTCAGAACCCGACTTCTCTTGGAGGCATCTCAGGGCACATGAGGATAATAAACAATGTAGTGGATCCTCTATTGAGCATGAGGTCGGACTACATGACACCAAAAATTACATTCAATAAGCCCTTCACTATCACCATTTGAGATAGGAAGGAATGGATGACAGGTACTCCTGATGCTCTACGCAGAGGCCTGGTCTGGTATACTGACGGGTCCAGGATGGAATCAGGAGCTGGAGCAAGAATACATGGTGTGAGGCCGAGAGAGAGTATAAGTCTTTCTCTTGGACGGCACTCCACTGTATTCCAGACAGAAATTCTGGTTATACTCGAGTGTGTACGCGAGAATGTTAAACGACAATACGTGAACCAGCAGATCTCAATCGCAACAGTCAGGCGGCACTTGGGGCACTAGCCTCTAACAAAGTGTCTTCCAGACTGGTTTGGGACTGCCACGAAGAGCTCAAAATTCTGGGTGAGCGAAACAGAGTAAGACTACTCTTGGTGCCGGGACATACCAGTGTAGAGGGCAACGAGAAAGCTGACGAACTTGCTAGACAAGGAGCAGCGAATATATTCTATGGCCCAGAACCTGCGCTGGGTATCACAAAAGGCTCAGCCAGAAGGGTAATCAAAGACTGGGTCAAGAGTAAACACAACCACTACTGGAAAAATATTCCAGGAAATCGACATGGGAAAACACTTATCAATGGACCATGTTCAAAACAAACTGAAGAACTACTCACAAGGAACAGGATTCAGCTGAGAATCATAACTGGTCTTCTGACGGGACACTTTCCCGTCAAGAAGTACCTGCATTTAATTGGAAAGTTTGCTGGCGACCTTAACTGCAGACTGTGCGGCAAGGTACCAGAAACTGTAGAACACATTATACATGACTGCGAGGCATTGGTCCGCAGAAGGTATAATATCTACGGGCAAACACAAACAGACCCGGAAACCATCAAGACTCGTCCATTTTCAGACCTGTATGACCTTGTCAGTGACACAGGAATATTATAATGGACAAATGTAAACTAAAAACTGAAAAACAAGGTAGGCACAATAAGCCCAGGAGGCTGCAGTGCATTCGGAGTATTCCATACAGACGAGCCCTAAGAGGAGGGGTTTTAGTCAGTTGGAGCCTGACACTCAGACCTATTCCTAGTTGGGATAGGCAGCCCGTCTGGGTTTCCCCCCTCGCCAAAAAAAAAAAAAAAAAAATAAAAATAACACGTTTACATATGGTTACCCAAGGAGCAAAATGTGTCTGAAGCAGGGCACAATGTACAGTGAGTTATTATCTAACCTTTTAATTAAATAAAACATCTAAGAAAGGTAATTCACTATTATTCTCTACTTCGAAAACAAACACACACAAATAGATATTTGAATTTCAGTTCAAATCAATATATTAGAAGGGTTTTTAATCCCGGGACGGGATTAGTCTTTCGGGATTATCGGGATTACAAATTCCAAATCCCGGGATTTCCCGGTCATTTTTAAATGTATTTTATTTATTTGAATGAAATAGTAATAGATAACAAAAACGAACAGTTTAAAATTTATTTTTAAAAAAGGATCTTAGAAGAACTAATGTATCTAATGATTCATCCCCTAATCTGGAACAGATTTTTGTACAGAGCCCACCAGCATTAGAAAAGGCCCTCTCCGACTCTACACTGTGGGGGGTATAATTGTTAAATTCTGATATGCAATTTTTAAATTTTTTCAATTTTCAAATAACGCCATTTTTTATTTTACAACTGTTTGTAGGCTTAATGGCAATATCACCGCTCTTTCCTTCAGCTTCATACTGCTTTGAGTTTCTTCATTTATTTTATGAGTTTCTGTTTATACGTTTTTGCGAAATTACTTTTTTACGTTTATTGGTAGTATACGAATGTATGATGTATGTGAACATTTATATTTGCTAAGTTGGTTATATATTATATTATATAATAACATGAAGCAAACAAATCAGTAAAGCCGTTTATACCAAATTTTGAGTGAAAACAACAATATTTCCCAGAATTCCAAGCATACTCCAGTCCTGAAGAATGCGCGGGATTGATTTTTGAAATCCCGGAATTTTCGAGACCACAAATTCGTCCGGGATCCCGGGATTGAAAACCCTACATATTAGCATTAAGAAAGGTGTTGTAAAATGTTTGTATGATAGGGCTAAAGTTAATTTCTTCGAATGATGAAAGTTTAAATAACGAGAAACCATTTATAAAAACTGTTCTATTGAATAATCAATACCCCGAGAGTTTTGTTGATAGCCAGCCGGCAAACATTGAAAGCAGAGTAACCACTCAACATTTACAACCTGAATTTAGATCTTTAGCATTAATTCCATATATACAGGGTTTATCATATAAATTACGAAAAATCGGAAATAGATTTTCTATATGAACGGTTTTTCAAACGGGAGCCACATTAAGATCTGTTTTACCAAAGTCTAAGCTGGTGAATATTGTTCAAAATGCCAAAAATTGTATTTATAGTGTTCCGTGTGAGTGCGGTAAGCATTATGTAGGTGAGTCATCTAGACCTTTCAACGTAAGGCTTGATGAACACAGAGATTATGCTAGAAAGGGAGAATTTCAGAAATCAAAAATTTGTGAACACCAGTAGGATAACAATCATAGGATCCACTGGGACTCCGCGAAAATTTTGGAAAAAGAAAGTGACTCTAAAAGAAAACTTAAGGAATCCACTATTATTTTGTTAAATGAGGATAAATGTGTTTCTAATTATTCTACAGATTTCTGTACCAGCTGGTTGCCGATTCTCAGAGACGAAGTAAGTAAAAATAAATATAATTTAATGTCTCACGTGACTATGGAAATACATAAACAACAAACTGTCATGTTTGACATGCTTAAAAGTGAAAGTTTTGATAATGGAAAAATAAATATTTTCCGAAACGTTAACTACCAGCCCCTTCTGATCCTTTTGGCGCAGAGGTTTCTTTCATTAAAATTTTTAAATATTTTTACAATAGCAAAATATCCAACAAACGTAAGAAATCATGACTATGCCACAAATAATAAATTATAAACAATATTTTTTACTATCTATCGATCTAATTTTTTCAGTGAATCTTTAAATTGATTAGATGTTATAATATTAGCTAATTTATTGAAAATTCAATTTGACTAAATGACCCCATAGAGAATCTCATCCTTTTTTGAAGTTGGTTAAAAACAGGGAATATTAAACTTATCTAAAAGAACAAACAGTATTTTTATACTGTTAGAGCAGAAAGTTTAATTAAGATTTAAGAATTAACGAATGCCGATAGGTTTAATAAAATATTTATGTTTTGGAATGTCAAATATTAGTTTCAAAACACCTTAATTTCAATTTTACTATGCTCACTTCTAGGTTTTCTTTCAGTCACAAATTTTATAAGGTAAATCAATTTCCCACTTCTGCTGGTTTGTTAAATATTTTGTAGTATCACTAGGCTGCAAGGTACATTAGGGTGATTTATTTTTCAAAGTTCTGAAATGGTGCTATTGATATCCGTTAATCTAAAAAGTTGCTAAAAAATAATTTTTGCGAGTGAGTAAAATATATCAATATTTAGGAGTAGCCGTTGACGTTTACTTGAAAACTGGTGATATTAGGAAAATGTTTCGGGACTAGCCAAAAATTAGTCTACCCCCTACAGAATTTCCTCAAGAATCCGAAAAAAATAGTGTTGACCACTCAAAACGGCGGCTTTAATTGTTATTTAACTTTTTGTAAACAAAATTAATTTTGCAACTTAGTTTTTTCCTTATATTTTCGCTTCTAAAGGTCGTGGAAAAACGTTCATCATGAGCTCCCCTATAAGGCAGGTAGACGAATCTTTGATTGTTAATAACATTTTATGGCAAAAAACTGAAAAAATTGAATTTTTCGATCCTCGAACTTTGAAATAATGTAAACAAATATAAAATCTGTAGGTTAACGATATTATGAGAAATAGTACATATCTTGACCCTTAATAAAATGTGTCTTGTCCCATTGCAAAATATTAATTGTCTCTTCTGCAATTAATTTATATAAAAAAAAATTCAAACTGTTATATTAAAAGATCAAATTAATATTTTACAGTTCTGTTTCGGTAAATACATTGTATTTGACGTACATTTACATAATCAGAATATTGCAATAAAAATTTAATTTGCAACTTCTTTACACGAACAATGAATTTTGCAACTTAAACAAAGGTAAATATCTCAGTGGATTTTGCATAAAATTTATTGCAACCAACAGCATTTCAATTGTCATAAAAAAACACGAATTAAAAAAAAAAATTGTGCTACGATACTTTGGAGTCGAGATATGACTCACGTTTTTGCGATTACGGCGAAATTTGAAAATATTTTTACTTGAAAATTTAACTGAATATTCCTTAGAGTGTGTTATCACTTACAAAAAGTGCCATGTCTATATACAGTGTGTCCCAGGATAGATGTAACAAGAGGTGTAATGGACCAAAAATTTTGGAATTTTGGAATGGTATTTGGGGATTGAGTCCTGCTTGTTATAAAACTAAAGCATACCAAAAATGACTTGATTTGGTGTTCTACAGGGTGTTTTATAGGCAAAGTTGTAAAAATCACCACTAATAAAGTACCTTTATTTTTCAAAATATGAAAAAATTCCACTAAGAAAAGTAAGTTATTTAGAATGCAATTTTATACCTCTATACCAAATTTCAGGAATATAAAATTATTTTTTTGAAACTTCCCATTTTTTTCAATAAATTAGTATTTTATTTTAAACCATTCAATTAAAACTGCATAGAAATTATTTTTTGTGAATTAATATATAAAGTTATGTAGAAGCTAAAAGTAGGCTATGAGGAGAAATGCAGTGGATGATTAACATTTGCTCCTACACAACTTTAAATATGAATTCAACTCTTAATTCGCAAAAAATGGGAAGTTTCAAAAAAATAATTTTATATTCCTGAAATTTGGTATAGAGGTATAAAATTGCATTCTAAATAACTTTTCTTAGTGGAATTTTTTCATATTTTGAAAAATAAAGGTACTTTATTAGTGGTGATTTTTACAACTTTGCTTATAAAACACCCTGTAGACAGTGGCGGTCTGAGTGTCTACGGCTTTTACAATAAACATTCAAACTCAGTTCGTCAGCGATTTGAATATTTTTGCTTCACATGTATATAAACGTCGTCCCAAAATTTTTTTGATGAGCGAGGGGGGGGGGTCCGAAAAACAAATTTTTCGTCCCAAAATGGCCCCTCGTTAGACGCGGCCCTAGGGCCCAGTCGGCATTTGCCTGTAGAACACCAAATCAAGTCATTTTTGGTATACTTTAGTTTTACAACAAGCAGGATTCAATCCTCAAATACCAATCCAAAATTCCAAAATGTTTGGTCCATTACACCTCTTGTTACATCTATCCTGGGACACACTGTATATAAATGGTCCGTGAAAAAAAAAATCGAGAAAATTGCATCTTTGGCGCTCGTGCTGACGCTAGACATCAGATCCTCCTCCCCCTTCACTGCGAGCGACGTACTTGGACAGTTTCACCGCGGCGGCAGCTTTATTTTTCTTTTTCTTGGTTTCAGGAGTGGCTAGACTGACTTTTTTTTTAATTCAACTTATTTTTTCTCAACTTTCCGATTCTTTTTCAATCAATCAATTACGTTGCTTCGCAAAAAGAACATTTTGTAATACGGTGGCTTTATTTTAGTTTATAATAAAACGTGAATTCTTCATATCTCGGTTCCAAAGTATCGTCGCACAATTTGTTTTTTCCTTAAATTCTTGTTTTTTTTTTATGACAATTGAAATGCCGTTGGTTGTAATAAATTTCATGCAAAATCCACTGAGGTATTTACATTTGTTTAAGTTGCAAAATTGATTTTTTGAGTAAAAAAGTCGCAAATTGAAATTTTTTTGCAATATTCTTTTTGATTATATAAATATATGTATATTTGAAAAAAAAAAACTGTAAAATATTAATTTGATCTTTTTGATCAGTTTTGATCAGTTTGAATTTTTTTTTATATAAATTAATTGCAAAAGAAATAATTAATATTTTGCAACGGGACAAAGTGCATTTTATTAAGGGTAAAAATATGTACTATTTCTCATAATATCGTTAACATACTGATTTTATATTTGTTTCTACTGTACTTCAAAGTTCGAGGATCGAAAAATCAAATTTTTTCACATTTTAAATGTATTTTGATAAATACTTAAAAGTTTATGGCTTTAAAAGTTGTGCTCATTGTCATTAAATTGTGTAAACAATTACATAAAAATATACAGATGTTTAGGAATATCATGGTCTTTTTATAATATAAACTTCAGAAATCGAAGGAGCTGAAAAATTACAAAAAATTATGCATGCTTGTTAAGTAAAAGTATACAAAGTCATCGAATGCACAGAAACTAACGCAACACTGCAGCATAGCCTACTTGAGCCAGCCTCTATAATCCGGTGACTTTAGCTTCAAAAATAACGATTTTTCGGAAAGTTTTGGGACTAGCCAAAAATTAGTCTACCCTCTACGGAATTTCCTCAGGAATCCAAAAAAAAAAGTGTTGGACACTCATAACGGTGACTTTAATTGTTATTTAACTTTTTGTAAACAAAATGAATTTTGCAACTTAGTTTTTTGTTTCCATCTTCGCTTCTAAAGGTCGCAGAAAAGCGTTACACCCGTCATGAGCTCGCCTATAAGGTAGGTATACACAAAGAACGAATCTTTGATTGTTAATAATATTTTATGGCAAAAAAACTGAAAAAATTGAATTTTTCGATTCTCGAACTTTGAAGTACTGTACAAACATAAAAATAAAATCTGTATGTGAACGATATTATGAGAAATAGTACATATTTTTATCCTTAAAAAAAAACACACAACCGCCCTTAAGCCGCCCCTGCAAGTCACTCACAACGAAAAAATTTTGTATATGGAAATAATTGTTTATGGACCTTTAATAATATAATATTTGAAATCCTCTACCCCAAAAACCCATGAAGCGATACCCCACATCGGTAGCGGGGTGGGGGTGGTGATAGGGGGTGGTAGTGGGGGTGGATGAAGTAAAAAAACGTTTTGAGGTGCCTGGTTCTTGTACACACACTAAATCACATTTTTTTCCATCCCCTTTAATAATGGGGTGGGGGTGGTAATGGGGGGTGGCTAATGCCAAAATTATTTTTGAGACCTTAGCTTCTCTTGTATATACTAGATAACAATTTTATGGACTCTTACCTGCTTGATTTACCTATTTTCCCCAAATTTACCCCCCAACCCTTCGACGGAACAAGATGAAAATATAATCGAGTTCTAGATCTCGTTAAAGTACATATGTGTACCAAATTTCAAGTCAATATCTCAAACGATTCCAGAGTAAACGTGCGCACAAAAAAAGTTACAGACAGATAGACCGACAGACTGATAGACCGACAGACAGAATTTTTTGTCGCTCAAACTTAAAATCTCGACGTTTCGTGACATTCTAAGCCTATTTGAACAATAAAAGTTTTTTAAAATTTTTTCGTCATTAGTATACTTCCACTGGATGTGGAAGTAAAATTTGTGCTTCGATGCTTTGGAGCTGAGATATGAAGAATTCACGTTTTTTGCGATAACGGTGAAATTTGAAAATATTTTTACTTGAAAAGGAGGAGGGTCCATAAGACCGGTTTTCGGCCTAATTTATTTTTGAACAAAAAAAGCTGAAAAACATTTTTTTATTATTTACTATCAATATGGAATCGATTCTACCCCAAATGCAACTCATCTCCTCTTTTTGTACCTCCCTAAACTATTAAATAACCAGCATTCACTTGACTTTTTGCAGGTTTTTTTTTTAGGTTGATTTCCTGTGTCGGACTCGCTGTCCGTTTCATCTCGCACTTCTGCGTTCAGAAAATCATTGTCATCATCATCATTATTTAGATCAACATTTCCAATAACTTCCTCATTTTCTTGCATTTCATTTAATTCAAATTGACAGACATCAATATTGGTTTAATTTGTTTTAAACGGCGAAATAAACATCTAATTCATAACATAATACAATATGGGTGATTGCTTAAATTATAGGATGTTTGTAAAAATTATAAGATGTTTGATTTGAAATTATTTTATCTAATAAAAATCTAAAATAATAAAGCCTAAAGACTGTATTACAAAATGTTTTTTTTTTTGCGGAGCAACATATTTGAATAATTAAGAAATAATCGAAGAATCGGAAATTTGAAAGAAAATAAGTTGAATTTAAAAAAAAGTCCATTTAGCCACTCCTGAAGCCGAGAAAAAGGGAAATAAAGCTACCGCCGCGGTAAAACTGTCCAAGTACGCCGCTCGCAGTGAAGGGGGGAGGGAGATCTGGCGTCTAGCGTCAGCGCGCGCACCAAAGAAGCAATTTTCTCGATTTTTTTCCGTGGCCCATTTATATATGTAGACATGGCACTTTTTGTAAGTGATAACACACACTCTGAGGAATATTCAGTTAAATTTTCAAGTAAAAATATTTTCAAACTTAGCCGTAATCGTAAAAAACGTGAATTCTTCATATCTCGGCTCCAAAGCATCGTAGCACAATTTTTTTTTTTTAATTCGTGTTTTTTTATGACAATTGAGATGCCGTTGGTTGCAATAAATTTTATGGAAAATCCACTGAGATATTTACATTTGTTTAAGTCGCAAAATTTATTTTTTGCGTAAAAAAGTTGATTAAAATTTTTTTGCAATATTCTTTTTAATTATGTAAATGTACGTCAAATACAATGTATTTACCGAAACAGAACTGTAAAATATTAATTTGATCTTTTAATATAAGTTTGAATTTCTTTTTTGTAAATTAATTGCAAAAGAGATAATTAATATTTTGCAACGGGACAAGGTGCATTTTATTAAGGGTAAAAATATGTACTATTTCTCATAACATCGTTCACATGCAGATTTTATATTTGCTTCTATAGTACTCTAAAGTTGGGGGATCGAAAAATTCAATTTTTTCAGTTTTTTTTTCCATAAAATGTTATTGACAATCAAAGATTCCTTCTTTGCGTATACCTACCTTATAGAGGAGCTCATGACGAAGAAATCGAACGTTTTTCTACGACCTTTAGCGAAGGTATAAGCAAAAACTAAGTTGCAAACTTCATTTTGTTTACAAAAGTTAAATAACAATTAAAGCCGCCGTTTTGAGTTGTCAACACTATTTTTTTCGGATTTCTGAGGAAATTCTGTAGGGGGTAGACTAATTTTTGGCTAGTCCTAAATCTTTCCGAAAAATCGTTATTTTTTAAGTTAAAATTACCGAATTATTAAAAAATCAGTTTAGAAACGGTTGATAGTTAATGAATTTTGCTAATAATCACAAAAAACCACCTCAGCATTAATCTTCTCTATAGAAGTTCGAAAGTGGTCCACATTTTTTCAATATCCACTTCAATTGTTCGGCAATTTACTTACAAAGTTATAATAAACCACTTACCTCATGAATTCATCATTAATTTAGCTTCTTGATTCATGTTTTCTGCTTCCACACTACACACATTTAGGCACATAAATAAAGTAAATTCCGAAACTTAGGATAGCATTGAGATAATACTTTCCTCTTTTAGAGGAGTGCTCGCGTTGACAAAAGTCAACGCCATTGGCACTTTTAGAGAAAAATGTATGACCTTGCCACATATGTGGCTGACACCCTGTAAATTAGGAATCCACTTGTCGTAAAAAAAAATCGTAATGAATATAAGGGCACAAATCAAAATTTTCTAACTAACCACACCACGTGATAGAGCCAATCATGAAGCATATTTTATCCAAAAATCATTAAATTCTCAGCTAAAATATCCCAAGGATATTGATAATACGAAATAATTTTATCACAGTTTCCGAAAGCACTTTGCTTGGTAATATATTATCCTAATATTACCTAAAAGCAACGTGCTTGAGGAAATTGTGATAAAATTATGAGCTATTTATCAGCGTTCGAGGGGTATTCGCATAGAAAATTTTTGCAATTTATTTTATTTATTTGTTCAAAACTGTTTATTAAAAACATAATTATTAAAAAAGCAATTTGTAAAATTAAATGTAGATTATGTATTATGTATTATTTGGTGTGTGTTCCTCTATTATTATATTCATTAAATCGATATTTGCAGTTCCAAATCGACATTGTCAAAAAATAAATTTTAAATTATTGAACTGTCATTACTGTCAAACTGGATGACATAAGTGAAAAGATCCCTTAGGGATCTTTTCAGTGTAATTTTGTTCTTAATGGCTGTTTCAGCACACGTGATAGAAATGGGCGAATGTAATAGGATTGCTATTTGAGCTAAAAATTTTCTGTAGAATTTCTATTTTTAAAATAAATAAATAAATAAATAAATGATCTTTTACGTTGGCTTATATGGCAATAAAAACAAAAGTCCTCATTTTCTCCCTTTGACTACAGCAGAAAATTATTTATTTTTCAAACACTTTTTCTTTCCCACGCCGATATCTCCCAAACTATTGTAATATGTTGCAACCTCTTAAGATTTAAGGTTATGTTGGTTGCACTGAAAAGTAGGTACAGAATTCAGTAGTCCGGATGTCTGAATGTGGAAAGAACTTACTAGAAGGTCTAGAGTGATGACATATCTGTTCTGGAACTGTCTAGAGTATGGTGACGTCATCAGAGAAGCTTCTAGATCTGTCATCTTTAGGTATATAAGGCATGGAGTAAACCAAAAGGAGAGAAGTTAGTGCAGTACTAATTGTCAGTTGAAATGGTCAGAGAGTAAACACAGTGATAAAGTTCAGTTTAGATAACAAGAGTAGTAAGATCAGAACAGAAGAGAGTAAAGTGATCAAGTAGTACACAGTGTGTTATTAGCCAAGTAGTTATTGTTGTAATTAAGTAAGTTAATAAATTAGTGTTTAGTGTTACCCTGGTTGTTATAATTTCCGAATCCACGATACAGGGTGTTTACGAAAAGGGTGTAAGCACATCACACTATATTTATCAAAAAAAAAAAAAATTATTCTTTATAAACCATTCGCTATATTTTCCAGATTACTAAGGTTTTTAAATAAGATTTTTTGAGGATCTAATAACCGAGATATTTAATAATATGTAGAGTGATATTAATTTTCGAAGCATATCAGCGACATCACGTTCGCCGGAGATACTCGCTATCTCACTACTTTAAGACTGTTTCAACAACCCACGCTGCTTCCCGCAAAAGCCTATCGTTAAAAAGTTACGCGTATTGTAACTCTTGCGGTTTGTGATGTTTTTAAATTTTTTGTCATGAAAATGATTAATATGGAATAAATATAAAAGTATATTTGTTGATTATATTAATTCAGTATTATGTTATATGGACCTACATAAAATTTGTATGTAATAGATTAACACGTTTACTATCTGCAAGATACTTTCAGCTGGTATGTATTTTTAGAATTTTCTACCACATAATTATGTGCTTTTCAGAAGAAATCAAAATGGAAAGTACTACTGATGTCACAAGTTCTAAAAGTGAGGTAGAGACAATAGTAAAATTTAGTATAAAATAGACTCGTAAGAAATTATGCTTAATTTGTAAATAAAAATCAACAAGTATAATCTTAAGGGTAGGAGTTTGCAAAGTGAGAGGGAAATATGCGATTATTTTCGGTTTATTATAAATATTTAAATCATAAATGGTATTATTTTTAGAATAGTTTCAGATACTTCCCATTGCTCTAAGGCAGTGGTTCCCAACAAGATTTTTTCAAGGACCCCCTCATCAGTCGCTATACTGACATGGACCCCGTAAAAGCTTAAATTCTTTAAATGATGATGATGTAGAATCTACCATAAATTACTTACTAAACTAATATACTTAAAAGTGACAGTTGACTGCAAGGGCGGATCTGGACCTTGAGCTTGGGAGGGGGTAACACTGAACCCAAAATTTTTTTTTTTTCGTCTCAAAAATTTTTTTGAAGAGCGGGAGGGGGATCCGAAAAAAAATTTTCATCCTTATTGACTTACACAATCTTGGAGATTAAAAATTGATGGGAATCCCTGCTCTAAGGAATGCAACCTTGAATTTTTTTGATAAATATAATAGTTTGGGAGATATCGTTGTGGGAAAGAAAAAGTATTTGAAAAATAATTAATTTTCAGCAACCTTGAATTATTTTTTTTTTGATAAATATAATAGTTTGGGAGATATTCATTGTGGGAAAGAAAAAGTGTTCGAAAAATAATTAATTTTCAGCTGTAGTCAAACGGAGAAAATGAGGATTTTTGTTTTTTACTGCCATATAAGCCAACGTAAAAGATCATTTATTTATTCATTTTAAAAATAGAAATTCTACAGAGAATTTAATGATTTTTTAATAAAATATGCTTCATGATTGGCTCTATCACGTGGTGTGATTAGTTAGAAAATTTTGATTTGTGCCCTTTTATATTCATTACGATTTTTTTACAAGTTTAAGTCTACAGGGTGTAAGCCACATATCTGGCATGGTCATACATTTTACTTTAAAAGTGCCAACGGGCTGAAAGATCGAAATTAAATTGCACTCCACTATTTCAAGATTGCCAGATTGGAGGTTGCAATGATGTTATGAGAATAGGAAAAATATATGTTAAATGTATATTTCCATAACGGCCTCTAACAAAAATTTGATCAACTGGAATTATTCAACATTCTTCATTACGCTAATGAAACTGAGTCAAAGTCAATTCACTATTCTGGTCCTAGATGGGACGTTTTGCAAAATCACCTTGATATTGATCGTGATTAATGTTAGAGGACATGCGATTGCATATAAATGTCAAAATGAAGGTTACAGATGATGGAAAATAAAAAATACAAGAATGATATTGCATTAGATATACGGACACAGTAACGCGATGGACCTAATAATAAATGAGAATTGCATTTGGTTGGATGTCATCTAAACTAGTTTAGACAACCTCGACCCCTCTAGGAGCCTACTTTCCACAAGTCAATCTAAGCATTTGACCTAGAAAAAAATAGTAGGGAGCTAATTTTTGGTATAGATATTTCCAAAGTAAAAGTCCTGAAAAGTCCTCCTTATGCAACTCCCTTTTTTTTCACACCCCAAATGTGCACGTTTCATATTACGATTATTTTCTCAAAAATGATTGATTTTATAAACGAAAGCAGAAATACTTTTTTATAGCAGACAAAAGGGTCTAGCCGAATAAGCATGTGAAAAATACCCCTAAAGGAAATTACATGAAATGGACATCAAAGTATTCCCTTGGATGTAAGAAAATATTTGATATAATACTATTCCAGAAATCCAAGGGGGAGCTGAATTTTTGCAAAAAAGGTAATTGTTTATTGAAATTTTATTGCAACTTACATAATTGACAAAAAAATCTCGAATATTATAAAGTATTATGCCGTATTTGGCGCGAAATTCAAATTTTATAAAATGAATAAAAATAAAAAGTGCCCTTCTCACCCCTTTTTTGAAAAGGTGCTATCATGACTTTTGTCTAACAGACGCGCCTCTGCATTGCTAATGTACTTAATATTTGCTGAAAAAAATAAAAACCTAGCCAAAACTATTTATTAGTTTCTACATCACTGATTTCTACTAATATAATAAGGTACGATTAGTGTTTTTTGAAGTGAAGACTCTGTGCGTGACGCATGAGGACATAAACATGTAACTGTAATTAGTGTAATCATAAATCTGGGATCACGAAGGTGGGGATGTAGTCTATGATATTACAACAGAGTTGTGCATCACTGCATGAACTTTAGTTGCTATATAGCAAGTTTGAAAATCTACATATAGTGAAATGCGATAAGGTCTCGACAAATTAACAGAAAAACCCGCAAGTACTACACAGATTACAGGCCAAATTCTGATGGATATAGTGGAATACTTCATTTTTGTGATTGTACCAAGTGACTACGAACAGTTGCACGTTGCTCACACGTTGCGGCTGCTGTTTATTATTTATCACAAAGTAGATATCTATCTAGATCGGCAACAAGTTGGGCAAAAGAGTGACCCAAAAAACCCGTTTTTCGCCCTTTTTGGGGACCTCATGAATTTTATTTAACCTCTTGCGTTATCTTAAAATTCTCAACAGATACAAGCAGTACTATTTTGAACGTAAAATTTTCTGTTCTTTTCTAATCTTTCATTAGATTTTACCAGAAATATAGTAAAAGAAAGGTTATTTAGAAATATTTTTTTACATATTATCGAAATACATTTCTGTAATATAACCTAATCTTTCTTAGAAATATACATTTACTTTTTAATTTAAAGGCCGTCGGATACAAGTTTTGGAGTATCTATCGAGATTTGCTAAGTCTCCATATAAAAATACCGATTAATCGAATATTATCAGCAAAAATCCTGATTTTTTCCTGTAAAATCGGCTATACCTTACTTGAACAACGTTTTTGATAAAATACAATGATAGATTCCAAAAGAACTGAAGATTTTACACTTTGCGTATTTGAGAATCTTGAACACAATGAACGAGATTGCCCAGAATGTTGGATTCATCTTGCCGTGAACAGGTCAACTAACTGTTCGACTCATCATATCTCCAAAACAAAAACTATGCTCAACTTGAAATTTTGCCTATTTTAAAGTATCACCATAAGCTATCATTTAGACCACTTCCGAATCGAATTCATGAGGTCCCCAAAAGGGGCGAAATTTTGGGTCACTCTTTGGCGTGACAGAAATATCACGAAATGCACAAAGTCCAGACCTGCTGACGAACTAGTTCTCTCTGTATACCTCTGAGACATGGACCATTAGGGAGACAGACAGACGACGTATTGATTTTTTCGAGATGTACACCTGAAGGCACTTGCTACGAATTCCGTGGATAGCCCATCGTACCATCTCAATGCTCTAAAAAGTACGTCCCGCAAGTCTCCAGCATTGTATTCTCCTGAATTCTCTCATTTTTTAGTCACATCAACCGGTGAGAAGACAACATAGAACGCACTTCTCAATCTTGGGCTGATATTATCAAAGAGCCGATGGAAGAGAGCTTTGACGAGGCTTTGTGCCTAACCTACAACCGCAGTGGTGTGATGCTGTCAGACGTGCCATATAACAAAGAGAAGACAACTAGAATAATTAATGGATCTCAAAATGTTTGCCAAGATGTTGTGAATAACAAGAAGAGGAAGACATCTATTATGAATTTATTAATCCAGCTGAAATTCTGGCCCCTATTTTTGATACCGCAAACGTAAAGCTGGTGATAGACGAGGAAAGTAACGAGGATTAATTATCTTTTTGATGTTTAGTTAAAAATTATGTTATTAAAAAAATTTAATAAATATCTGTTTTGAAGTTTTTATTTTTTTCAACATGATAGCACCTTTTCAAAAAATGCATTTTTGGACACTGTGTTTTTCTTTTTTTAAATTTGAATTTCGCTCCAAATACGACGCAATAATCTTTTCTGAGTTCATATGGAAGATCTTTGTTCGATAATTTATTCAAATTTTTTCGTAAGTTGCAACAAATTACTTCCACGTCCAGTGGAAGTATAGTAACGACAAAAAAAATTTTAAAAATTTTTATTGTTCAAATAGGCTTAGAATGTCATGAAACGTCGAAATTTTAAGTTTGAGAGAAAAAAAATTTTCTGTCTGTCGTCTGTCTGTAACTTTTTTGTGCGCACGTTTACTCTGGAACCGTTTAAGATATTGACTTGAAATTTGGTACACATATGTACTTTAACGAGATCTGGAACTAGATTATATTTTCATCTTGTTCCGTCGAAGGGTTGGGGGGTAAATTGGGGTAAATGGGGATAAATAGGTAAATGAAGCTGGTAAGTCAATAAAATTTGTATTTAGTATATACAAGAGGAGCTAAGGCCTCAAAAAATTTTTTGGCATTAACCACCCCTATTACCACCCCCGCCCCATTATTAAAGGGGGTGGGAAAAAAATGTGATTTAGTGTGTGTACTGTGTACAAGAACCAAAAACCTCAAAATATTTTTTTACTTCATCCACCCCCACTACCCCCTATCACCACCCCCACCCCACTACCGATGTGGGGTATCGTTTTATGGGTTTTTGGGGTAGAGGATTTCAAATATTATATTATTAAAGTTCCATAAACAATTATTTCCACATACAAAATTTTTTCGTTGTAAGAGACTTGGATAGAAAATCTGGATGTGGAGGTAGTGATTCTTTGAGCAGCGGTTTTTTTAAATAAAAATTGCCTTTTTTTTTTGCAAAAATTCAGCTCCACCTCGGATTTCTGGAATAATACTGTAACAAATATTTTTTTACAGCCAAGGAAATACTTTGACGCCCATTTCATGTAATTTCCTTTATGGGCATTTTTCACAATCTTATCCGGCTAGACCCTTTCGTTTCCAATGATATATAACACAACCTTTGTTTTTTTTTCCTATAACCACCCTAGAGGCGTAAGAATTAAGAAGCTGATTTAAAAATAAACAAAACAATTCAATTTTTTTATTATTCTTTTGACTAAAAATACTTTTTTAGCTCTTTTGAATATATTTGTCATAACTCACACACAACCTTTCCATTTAATTTTAAATTTTAAGTGCATGCAACTGAGTGTGATTTTTTTCACGATTACAATACTTCAGTAAGTAAGGAAAATAATAACTAATAACGCAACTTTCTTGTTTTGCTTTCATTAACCATAAACAGTGCACAAGACTTAATACTGTTAAATAAATTTATATTTACAAAAGAAAATATTAAAACTACAACTGAACTCTACTATTATAAATGGATGGCCAATATAGGTATATGCGCGTGAACAAAACATGGCAATTACGCCACAGATTAAAACTCAAAATATAAAGCCACGCGTCGACGCAGTAGAGAAATTGATGTCTGTGCTTGAACCAAACGGCTGTCTACGATTCTGTGTTTTATTCGTTTCCCATAGATTCCGTAGCGTAAGTCTTGGATTAGATGAAATTTCCAGAGTCGGTGTCACTCATTTTATTCTTTGTTTATTTCTGTCATTTATGTAAAGTTGTTATAAATTGATTATTTTGTGAAATATATTTTGTGACTGTTATAAACAGTTAATTGAGACAATATGGTGCAATCTTGTATGGTACTGTGTTGCAAGAATCGTTGCAAAGTCCCGGGTTTTAAACAGTTGCAGTAACAATAAGACCGGCTCTGGCGTATTTTGTAGTGCGATTGCGCTCCGCTTTACGGTCGCCATACTTGCGCGAGGTTCAATTTCACGTAAAAATTGGTATGGATATTGACCTTCCATTTATATAGTAGAGTTCAGTGAAAACTACCAACTATTTCAATTCATTGATAAATGATCAGTGGCGTAGTGAAAAATATTCAGAAGGGAGAAAGGGGTCATGACAGGAAAGGAAATAGTATATCAATAACGACAGAACTCTTTCTTGTGCACTAAGTCAATGTGCATACAAGTTCGAAAATGATACATATAACATTTCTGTAAAATTTTAGTGGTGTTGGGCAAAAAGTTTGTATAGCAAATGCCTATTATTTTGACAAGTTCTTTTTTTGTCCGAACTTACAAAAATGAAACTGAACCATCTTATAATAAATAGTGTATGTTATTTAATATCGCAACACTCTGTTATTCTGTAACGCATTGCCCGATTTAAAAATTTGGCCATTGAATAACAAAACTAAAATTTTGTAGAGGTATTTGAGAAAACTTGCCTTGAAAATTTGAAAATTACAAATTTTTTAAAATAGTCAAATAGATTACTATATCCTTAAAGATTTTTTTTAACCCATTCAGTGCCACTCTGTTTAGACGATTGTCTCTAAGGAGAATATGAAAATTATTTGTTATAATATCTAAGAATAATAATTACAATAGTGGACGTCACCACACACAAGGAGCGAGGTCGGCCGCCAACGGAAATACCCGAGCACAGACCCCGTGTGTGGTTGGCAGTGAAAGGGTTAAATTAGACAACGTATTTCAAAATAACAAAGTGTTGCGGTATTAAATAACACACACTGTATATAAATATGACGGAACTTTAAAAGATTTGTTATTATTCAATGAAAAATTAAAAATATAAGTTTTAAGTTTTCATCATTTTAAACATTAGCTTCTTCTACATTTAATGTGATTGCAGGTAAACTTTGTAATAAAATTATTTTCTGGTAATTTGTTCATTTAGTTTGTTTATAACAATCGCCCCCAAGGAGCAAATTACAAATTACATTTTAGTTTTTGTGCACGCAATATTTCTATGTTGGACCTATTCTGGAACATCAGACACAATTTAGAAGGTGTGTAGTGTGTACCCAGCTTGTTACTGAAAGGCTATAGTCGGATAAGATTGGTGAATTTGCCCCAGCACGGATTGCGCTTATTTTTTTTTGCTTGAATTGCTATCAATATCACTTACAATTTTGCAAAATTTCAAATAACATTTATCTATTGAACGGCATAACCGATTCAAATAAAATTTTAACCACTTATAGATATTACCAGAACATAAATGTGGAATAAATTAGAACAAAATCTGGCAACGGGAACATTGAAAACAAGTCATGAATTTTTCTGAATTTTTTTTAACCCCTATAAAGTTTCGGCACAACTACCAAATTTTTTCTGTGGAATCTTGGGATGGTTCTTTACCACACATAATTTTTCTAAAGCTATCAAATGGGTACTTTTTTATTTTTTAAATTACTATACGGTGATGCTAAACAGTCATTAAATTACTAGTCACATCTATGCAAGTCCAAAAATGCAAAAATATATAGGGTGTCCCATTTAAAAATTAACAGTAGAATTACTTCCGGTTAGAGAATGCAATTTTCCCAAAAATCGTTTTTTTCCCGGGAGGGTTAAAATCCATTTTTGAATTTGCCGCCAATTCTAACAACTTTTAGTCGCAGTCCTCAAAATTTCGTTATTTGGTGTGGGTGTGAATTTTCTCCAAGTACCTAATAGTGTTAATAATTCTAATGCTAATGCATAGTAATTAAAAAATACTGAAAGGAATTGTTAGTTTGGTTAGAATTGGCGGCAAATTCAAAAATTAGTTTTTAACCCTCCCAGGAAAAAAACCATTTTTGGGAAAATTGCCATCTCTACTTTCGGTGAAACCAGGTAGACTACAGTGAAGTATGGCGCAGCTTTAATCTGTAGATACATAAGCAGCATATTATTATATTTGACTTATATTCTTGATTTGTGTAGTTTTTAACCATGACAGTGTAACTGTCTCTACTGATACATTACAGCATCTGTTTCATTAACTATCATCATTTTATGCTTAAGTTATCAATGTTTACAAATAAATACTGCAGCGAACAACGATAGCAATTAAGGTTTATTACGTAATCCTATTGAATACATATGATACTGCAATGTAGGGAGAATTATTTATTGTTCATTAATGTACTGTTTACTATATAAAAGTGCTATAAATTGCAATATATTCCCGAATAAAGACAGTTTTGGGCCGAAACGTCTCAAAATGTTTTAATTTTTTACACCATGATCCCCTCTCTAAAAAATTTGAAAAAATTACAGCTAACAAGCATATGAAGCCGTTGTCCTTTTAAAAAAAAATAAAGTCACTTTGGTCAGATGCAACCAACCAATTTGAGTCAGGAGCGTTTTTCACTATGCTTATCCGGCTATACCCTTTGGTGCTGAAATAACTTTTTCCTGATGAAATAATGAAAAATTGTTTATTTCATTCATTCATTTATTAATAATCATTTGGTGAATTACTGCTATTCATTGGGCGCATTATGGATTTCAATGGTTTTCAAGTTTTGGAAAGCTATTTACATAAAAATAAATAATAATTCGATAGTCGGGAGACAATGTGTGAAATGAAAAGTCTGAAAAATAATAAATTTTCAGCACCTATGAAACAGAAAACGAGTATTATGTAAAAGTATATTTCTTTTATTTTAAAATAAATAAATAAAAATTCGAAAGAGAATATTATGATTTTTGAGAAAAATATTCTTCATGATTAGCCTTGTGGTTAGAAAATCTTGATTTGTGCCCTTATGAACTACACACATTTTTGAAATTATTTAGTCTAACAGTGCTCATGAGGTAAAAAAACTAATTTTTTTATTCTGAGCACTCTACTATATTACATAATAATCAAAAGCATAAAGCATTTTGAGAAAGAAATAAGATATCATATTTTTTTGTAAACATTTTTTTCTTTTAATATAATCTGAAAATACATTTTACTCACATATCATATTCAGGGTGACTCATTCACTTGTGTAGATTTTATTATTAAAATCATCAAACTTGAATGTTTGTTTTAGTCCTCAGCTTACTGCGAGAAATTTTTCAGATAAAGATTGCGTATTTTAAATCTAAAAACATACATTTTTAATTTACGTCATTATTAATTAAATTAGGCATGTTAAGACAAATTTCTCATAAGGCACCATACGGTAGCAATGGGTTAACCAAAAAAATATCCCCAGGCCATGAATACCATCGGCTAATACACTATGAATAGATATGTAGACACACAATATTTTGGGAAAAAAAAAACAAAGCCAAAAAAAACGTCAAAAAGGTCTGTCTTATAGGGCAATCTCGGTCTATTTATAACGACAGAAGTGTGTTGGACTGAGTCGCTTGCGTACAGATTCCCAAAACATGACTCGGTCTTATAAATCGAGTCGGCCCACGGGGCAAATATAAGTACTCAGTTTTATCGACCAAGTTAGCCTCACAGACAATAAAAACCTTGGTATTATAGACCGCGATGGAAAAGCCAAAGTGTTAAGGGGTATTTGGCCACGTTGGGGCCAATAGACCACTAGACTACTCTTAACCTGTCACACTCTTTTTTATCCCTATAATAATAAAAAATCTACAGAGGTGAAGGAGTCCACTAAAATCACCCTGTATGTTACTAATAAAAAATATTTTATTATTATTCATCGTATTACATTTAGCTAGATTCTTTACCTTTTCCCCATTATGCAAAAATTCCTCCTTATTTGGTAAATCGTTATTGTTCGTCCTTCCAGTATCAGAGGGTTTCCGGTATCTTGGAGTGGTGTGTGATAGCATAGGTCCATTCGAAGAACAGGCAGTCACCAAAACAGATTGCATTCTCTCGCCCGACTTAGGCCCAACTTGAAAACAAAATTAAAAATAAGTCACATTGCTGATAGTGCAGTGACTTGTTTCTCGAAAATGCCTCGATACTTTCACTTTTGAGTAAAGGCAAATCCTTTTAACCATGCATAGAACAAGTTAAAATAAGTAGATTTTCGAACAGACTCACCTCGAGAAATCCTGCCTGCTCCCCCTGTCCCCCCTAAATGGGCTACTTGCATCTGCCAATATATTTTTTTTTCTCAAAAATGGTACGAGATAGAGAAATGATTTGACGCCATTTGATACAGCATACAATTCTGCATAAGACCTTTATTTTGTTTTTTAATATTTTCTTTTATGTAAGGCCCCACAGCAAAAAAACTGGGTGGAGCCTGCTGTGGAGCCTTACATAAAAGAAAATAGTAAAAAACAAAATAAGGGTCTTATGCAGATTTGTATGCTTTATCGAATGGCGTCAAAATCATTTCTCTATCTCGTACCGTTTTTGCTGAAAATATATATATTTATACAGGGTGTTATTAAAAAGTATGGCAATCACTTAACCACAGATTCAGCACCTTAAAAAAGTTGATTGAACCTAATTCACCTCTATCCAAAATCGCACCTCTATGAAGATAGAGCCCTCTAAAGTTGGAAATAAAAAAACATATTCTTTAAATATTGTACAAATGGCTACAGATATTTTTTTTCAATACTGGTAGGCTGTAACATGTCAAAGGGTAACAGTTTAAAGAAAAAAATTTTAAAATATAGTTTTAGAAATGGCTGGTTTAGGGTTAAACAACCCTTCCTCCCTACCCCCTTTTTAAGTGGTACGCCTATGACTTTTTTGGTATATTGTATTTTATAGAAAATTTTATTCTACAACTTGTTTGCATCTTATCTTTTCCTCGTTTAAGTGATCATTTTTAAATGAAACTTAGAAAGAATACTAAAAACATTGTCATGTGTTTTAAAGGATGAAATGTTAAAAACTCTAGAAAAATCATTTATTTTATCAGTCACTTCTTAATTTCAGTTCTACATGTATCTAGTATGAGTAAAAAACCAAAATAAAATTAAAATCAAAACAAAACAAAAAAAATAAAATCAAAAAATTCATTATTTTTTTCCAGCTTTCAGCATTTTACCCTTTCAAACACATGACAATGTTTTTAGTATTCTAAGTTTAATTTAAAAATGATCACTTAAACGAAAAAAACAAGATGGAAAAAAGTTGTAGAATTAAATTTTCTATAAAATACAACATACCAAAAAAGTCATAGGCGCACCACTTAAATCAGCAATTTCTAAAACTTTGTTTCAAAATATTGTTACTTTAAACTGTTACCCTCTGACATGTTACAGCGTACCCAGTATTGAAAAAATATCTCTAGCCATTTGTACAATATTTAAAGAATATGTTTTTTTATTTCCAACTTTAGAGAGCTGTATCTTCATAGAGGTGCGATTTTGGATAGAGGTAAATTAGGTTCAATCTAGGGTTTGCAATCCCGGAGTCATAATGCAATCCCGGGATTTCGGGATCGGGATTAGGAATTGAAAAAATAATAGTGTAAGTAGTAGATACATAATAAATATATGAAAATATGAACAAAAATTTGCCGAATGTTTATTACTGACAGTGTTGACTAAACCCGTAGCGTAAAAAAATCAATTCACTAAGGGTGTTAATTATAGAGGTGTTAAATTAGTATGTAATTTCCATACAAATGGTACCAGTTGCGAAAAATGTATTTACAAGCTTTCATTTAACTTGCCCTGTTTGAATGTTAATGTTTAGGTCAAATCTTGCAAGTCAACTTTGAACCACTCAACGACGTCCAATTGAGCTGAAATTTTGCATACACGTGTAGTTTACAATACAATAGTATGGTACCAAAAAGTGTGTTTTTTAATTTTTTAAACTACAATCTGATTGGATAGTATATTCACTCAGACGCTGCATTCTAAGAAATGCCAGAGGATTCGGTACTTTTAAGTAAGGACGACGCAATGCAATGAATATAAAAGTAATAATTAAGACGTAACTAAAAATTTAAAAATAACATATATAAAAAAAATTTTTAAAAACAAGCTTCTATTATTATTTAGGTGTACTAAAACGAAAAAAGTTAAACTAATGGTCTTAAAAGCTTGTCGCGTAAATTGAAAGAAAAATACTTACTTGGCACTTACAATCTCTGTCAAACAAAATTAATGCCTGTATTAACTTCTCGCGCGCGACAAGCTTTTAACACAATTTTTTTTCCGTTTTAGTACACCTACACTCAAAGAAATAGTATGGGTAAATTCAACAAAAAAAATGGTTAACTAACAATATCGTTAATTTTGTTAAACTAAATTATATTGATGGTATTTTTAAACAAAAGGTGATTGTTATTTTAATTAATAAAAAGTTGTCGTACAACAAAACAAACATTAACTTAAAAAATAGATTAATAAGACTATTATTTTTTTCGTCTGACTATTATTTTGTTGAATTCTGTCAAATTAAACTAGATAATAGTATATTTTATTTTTAACTATTATCGAATTGTAATTCTAACCCAGTATTAGTTTGCTGTATTATTGTATGTACTTGATGGACAAACCAATATTATTGTCGTCTTCTAGAAGTTCTAAAAGAATTACTATAAAATTTGCTTGCTTACCACGTAGTCTATTACAGAAATTATTCCCAGATGACGCCACATACAAATCACTGACAATAATCAATCATGCATTCATTATCTTATACTCTTATGAATTTATAGGAAATTAATAACATGATTGGAATGTTCAAATTCTCTCAGGGATCATCGATATATTTGGATGGATCTTATAAACGATCTCTAATCTTTGGTTTGGGTGGTCTGATGTCTCAATACTGAGATTTTGGCTAACCAAAAAAAACTTCATCATACAATAAAGTGTAGATCAACCTAAAAATTAGTTGGTGAACAAAAAACAAAGTCGTTGTACTATTTAGTTGTAGACCAAATTGAAAATGGTTAGTGAACATAAAAAAATGTCATTGTACTATTTAATTTGTTACAAGAAGATATGATTATTAAACTACTATTTGTTTACGAAAACAAATAAAGTTGTATGACTATTCTTTTCTGATTGATTTAACTATGAAACTAGATAGGCGCGATTTCATATGCTCTTTTTGGTTGAATTTACCTATCATTTTCTTTGAGTGTATATAATAATAAAAGCCTGTTTTTAAAAGTTTTTTACCTATAATTTGTTTCAGATTCTACATTAGTTGGCGGTATTGGTATCAGAAGATGCTAGCTGAAGGTACATATCTGTGTTGCCTTCATTTTCAAAAGGTGTCAGTTTTTTTTTTATTTGATATCAAATCGGTTTCAGGGCGTATTCGAATTAGGTGCACTGCATTTTTAACATTTTGTTAAAAATGTTTTCCAATGATTTTTCTGTGCTGTGAGGAGAATTTTATCTTCTTCATCAATTACCTCTGAAATTTCTTGGAAACATTTTATAAGATTCTCTAATATTTCCCTTATGACATTTTTTTAGGAACCTGGAATAGTGTGTCTGATTCTTGCTCATTGAAATTGTGCAAGTAGGTATAGGAGAATGCCCGGGTAACAATTTCTGCGTTAAGTGATTTACACCCTTAGTGCATCGTGCAAATATTCACTAAGAGTCAGGTCAACATGTATAATTTGCTTTAACATGAATTTTAAAGAAATATCTGATAAATAATTTCTCATCGTGCCAGCACAGTGCCTCCACTGTGACCTTAAGTGGTTCCAATAGTTTAACCAAATCCTCAAAGTTTATATTCCGAATTCAGTATCAAAAGAGGCATTTTTAAGACGAGCATTACTTTTTGAACGCAATTCCTGAGGTAACTAAAATGTTGTAGCATTAAGAAACCGTTCCATCTTGTTTTACAATCCCGAAAATCCCGGGATCCTATGGACTACGATCCCGGGATTTGCGGTATCCAAATATCGCCGAGATCCCGGGATTTTCGGGTTCGAGATTTCGGGATTGCAAACCGTAGTTCAATCAACTATTTTTAAGGTGCTGAATCTGTGGTAAAGTGATTGACATACTTTTTAATAACACCCTGTATATACCGGGTGCCACAGGCTCGTGGCTCCCCCTTATATTTTCTTTATTTATCCATTTGAAATTTGGGGTGCATAAACTACCTGTAAAAATGGATTTTTGGACATAAAAAATGGTATGGGACAATTTCTGGTTTACTCGGAAATGACCGCAACTTTCGATTTTTAAATTTAACACCCTGTATATTTTTACATATTTGGATTCAAGACAACATTCTGAGTATACATGAGATTTTCGCGAATTTTTGAGTTGATGTATCAGTTTTTTTAAAGCATTTTAAGACATTAGTCAGAGTGCTTTGGAATACCGTAATTTGTTCTACAGCAGGTAAAGTTCAAAGGAAAAATATAATTTTTTGTTTAATTTCATTAATAACTATTTACGAAGCCTCCAAAATTGAACAAACCACTTTTTTATCGAAAACTTTTTTTTTCAAATGGGAAGGTGGTGGCTCCTAGTGTTCAATAAATTACAGATTTTTTTCTGAATTCATTGATATCCATTTCAAATCTATGCTATTTGTTTTTATCTTTTATTAAATTTATTTAAAAATAAAAAACCACTCCAAATAATTTTTATTGATCCTTATAGTTTGCACTAGTACTTATTCCTATTAAGAAACAAAAGAGAGAACAAAAAGGTAGTTATTTACATTGCATTATTAGACATATGATTTTTGCAAAGGCAACTACGTTAAAGTTCAAGAAAAATTATATTGAGATGATTTTGAGTGATTTTTTATTTTTAAATAAATTTAATAAAATAGAAAAACGAATAGCATGGATTTGAAATGGATATCAATGAATTCAGCAAAAAATCTATAATTTATTGAACACTAGGAGCCACCACCTTCCCATTGGAAAAAAAAGTTTTCGATAAAAAATTATTTGTTCAATTTTGTAGCCTTCGTAAATAGTTATTAATGAAATTAAACTTAAAATTATATTTTTCCCTTGGACTTTACTTGCCGTAGAACAAATGTTGGTATTCCAAAGCACTCTAGACGAATGTCTTAAAACGCTTAAAAAAATTGAACATCGACTCAAAAATTCGAGTAAAATCTAATGGAATACTCAGAATGTTGTATTGAATCCATTTAAAAATCAAAAGTTGCGGTCATTTCCGGGTAAACCGAAAATGGTCTCATACCGTTTTTTATGTCCAAAAATTCATTTTGACAGGTAGTTTATGCACCCCAAATTTCAAATGGATAAGTTAAAAAGTAAAGGAAATATAGTGGGGAGCCACCAGCCTGTAGCACCCGGTATAGGCAGATGCAAGTAGTCCCTTTGAGGGGGAGCAAGGGGAGCAGGCATGATTTCTCGAAAACCTACGTATTTTAACTTGTTCTATGCATGGTTAAAAGGATTTGCTTTTACTCAAAAGTGGAAGTATCAAAGACCTAAGTCACTACCTAAGTCACTAAGCTATACTGGACCAAGAGCTGATGACAGATATTATTTGAAGGAAGATATTAGGGTATGACTGTTTTGTATTGTTTCTTCACTAAAAAATTTACCAGTTTAGTACGGCGACCTTTCCCACCCACAGAAAAAGCATGGCACCAACTTTCCACCAGGTTTTTTTTATGAAAACTGTTGATACATGTTAGCGATGTTTGAATTAATCTCGTTTCAAGACACACGCAATTTTAGTAGTTGAGTATATTATGTATGTATTTGGTATTTTAATGTGTTGTATGTGTGTGTATGTGCTCCAGTAATCTGGCATTTTTTTACTGGTAAAAGTGTACCAAGAATTTTAAACTTTAGTGTAGTTTTAAATAACAAATAAAACTCCAAAATGGTGCAGTATCATATAAATGTTAAAGTACAGTGTAATAATAATAAACAAAGTCTTAATAGTCTGAATTAAAACAGGTACCTACAAAAAACTCTAAACACAAAGTGTGAGACAAAAACTGTAAAGTCACAGAAAAAACTGTAAATGGACGCCAGGGGCGTGGACCCACATTTTTAACTAAGGGAATTGTATATACAAAAATAAAAAATATGAAAATATGTCTTTTTCCTGTATAAAGTGCAAAGAAGAACCTAAAGACCAGAAACCGTCAATATGCGACCTATGTATGCAAAAATATTGATAAATATGTGCGGAAATAACATCATCTGAAGAAAAATGTACCGCTCTACAAAAAAGAAGGTTACGCTTTTACTGTCCAGAGTGTTGCCCAAAAACAACCAAGTACGATACTGTTATAAAAGAAAACAATGAATTGAGAAAAGAGAAAGAAACTTCTTAAACAGAAATGTAAATGTAAAAATAATCAAGGAATCTAACGAAAATAACACAACAGGCACAATAACCACTAACTACCCACCATTGAATGAAAAGAACCAACCACCTCAACTTAATTACAGCACTGTAGCTGCTCAAAAGAAGATACCAACCAGTTATAGCACTGTGCACCATTAGCTGACCAATAAATAAGACTCAAACCACCAAATAACCAAAAGTTGATGATATCAGCGGAAACTAATAAAATAGATGAAATAAATCTGGATCATAGACACAATTATCCACTACTCAACAGTAACAGACATGCAGAACATAAAACATCTAACCCACCATACAGAACATATAAGAGAAAACCACAAATAGGCGGAGAAGAAAATAATAATGAATCAAACACAGGTTTTCAAAGCGGCAACCCAGGACATAATAGACCAAAAAAAATATGGCTCTTCTTAACTAGATGTAAAGACTCAGACACTGAAGAAGATATTAAACACTATATACCCAGAAAAGCTGAGTCCGACATAAACTCCATATCAGTTAAGCATGTACGAACCAATAATCCAGCATCAAACAGAAAATGCTCCTTATTGGGAGTTGACCTATCTATCCAACAAATTGTATACTGAAACCATTTCTGGCCCAGAGGTGTGGCATTCGATCGTTTCAACTTCCGAAGAGGACAACGTTTTTCAGACAATCCGGGGCCAACCCCAAGGACTCCCCCAGAAAGTCCGAACCAAGCTACAGGTTTTATGTAGAATCAATCTTAAACAACAAATGTAAACACCAACTCAATTTTCTTCACCTTAATATACAGGGTCTACCTAAAAGTATTCTTGAACTAGAAGCTTTCTTAATGAGCAGTAAGTCCTATGACTTTGTATTACTGAACGAACATTGGCTAAAAAATTGGAATTAGACAGCATAAAAATACCCGTATATTCTGCCGTCTCCAAGTATTGTAGACAGCATTTTGAAAGCTAAATCTAACTTAAACTGTCAAACACTCAATATTAGTCATATTTCTGAAGAATTTCACTATGAAGTTACAGGGATCATTTATAAAAACTACCAAATAATCACGGTATACAGGTCACCAAGTAATGGAAATTTTGACATTTTTATTGAGAAACTAACTGAAACCTTAAATAAAATATCAACGCATAAGAAAATTATATTAACCGGTGACTTTAATGTAAAATTCAACACTAAAGATCCACAAGTTTAATTATTTGTAATCTGTTAAGAACATTTGGTTCAAAACAAACAAACTTTGCGAATACTAGAAATTATAACTGTTTAGATAACATATTCACTAACATTGACTCTCACATAGCTATAAAAGTCTTAGGCATAAATTTCTCTGATCATGATGGCTTAGCACTGACATAATACCTAACAAAAAAAAAAAGAAAAAATTACAGACCTATAACTGACTCAAGTCTTAGGCAATTTTTTAACCAAATTGAAAATACAGATTGGAGTTTCATTAATAATCCCCTAACGAATGATGCGGAAACAAAATTTGAAACATTTAATAAAACACTATTGAAAATTGCTTCCCAGTCAAGTCAAAAATTATGACTCCTAATGATAATGGTCCAAAAGTAAATTGGTACAATGACCAACGTAAAGGTATGCGAAACAACTTAAACCTACTTACTGACATAAACAAAAATGACCCACTCCTTGTTACTAATGATTACGTAAAAAAATACTGTAACAAATACCGAGTAGAACTAACTAAAGCAAAAAACAGGCATACGATAACTATACAGAAAAGGTAGACAACACCCAAACAGTCCTGTGGCAAGTAATAAAAAGTAACAATAGAAACTTATCATCATCAATTAATACTCAATAATCAATCATACAATTAATGCAACTACATTTAATTCATTTTTTATAAATATTGCAGAAAACATCGTAAAAAACTTGCCTCGATCTGACATCAAACTTGAGCAATACCTCAAAAATATTGATATACAAAAGGTTTTCAAATTTAGAGAAGTATCGTTTAATGAAGTGAGAACAGCAATTTTAAACCTAAAAAATAGTAAAAGTAAAGATGCATATGAAGCCACTGTCAGACTAATAAAATCAGTGGTAAACCAAATAGTCTATCCTCTTACAAAATTAATAAACCATTGCATTAATACGAATACTTTTCCTGATCTGCCGAAATTGTCAAAAGTTGTTCCCATTTTCAAGAAAGGCTTAAATTCTGATCCAACTAATTACCGCCCAATATTGCTGGTGCCTATTTTTGCGAAAATTTTTGAAGTCCTGCTAAAAAATCAGATAACTGAATACTTTGAGGCAAATGACTTGTTTCATCATGGTCAATATGGTTTCAGGAACAAGCGCTCAACTACACTTGCTATAAATAATTTTACCGAAATTGTTTTGAACCACTTTGAAAATAAAAACTACACTAAAGCCACGTTTTATGACTTAACAAAGGCATTTGATTGTGTCACATGATATCCTCCTTCTTAAACTCAAATATTACAACTTTGATAAGAACAGTTTAGAGCTCTTACAATCATATCTCTCAAACAGATATTAGTATGTATACTATAACTTGGAAAGATCACAAAAAGAAAAAATTAATCATGGAGTCCCTCAAGGGTCGGTCCTCGTACCAATCCTTTTTCTTATTTATATAAATGATTTATCTTACAGTGTTAAAGTTTTATACTTTTTGCTGATGATGCGACAATTCTTGAACACCACCATTCACTAGATACGCCAAATCAAAATAATCCTAACACACAATCAAATATCAAAATGTGGTTTCTAGCTAATTGCTTGAATCTGAATGAAAGTAAAACTCAATCGTTGACTCTAGCACTGAGAACTCTTGTAAACACTAATACTTCTGAAAAAAAAATTATCTTATCAGAAATTTAGCAAATTCACTATCTCAAAGAGTATTACTAACAGCCTACCACAGTTTTTTTTTTCATTCAACTTACGCCATACTTAATTGGGGACATTCCCCTCGTGCCTCAAAAATCAAGAATAATCACATTATTAAAATACCAAGATGATTGTCGTGAACAGTTTTAAAAAAGTTATATTCTTACTGAACCTTGTGTCTATATTCTTGAATGTCCTCTGTATATGAAAAAAAATAATGACAGGTATAGGACTCACAGCGAAACACATAATTACCCTACAAGAAATAATAATCTAATTGCACAAAATTTTTTACGACTTTCAAGCAGAAATGGCACTGGTTATTACTGCATAAAATTCTTTAACTGTTGTGACGTCATAGAACACAACCGAACTTGGAAGGTAACCAACCAAAATTCGTCCCGGCAGCTCTAGTGTCGGAAGCGGGTCGTGGGAAAGGTTTGTGACATCTGACAGTTAATGCAATAACCTCACCATAATTTATTTATTCATCTCACAATTAATAATGTTAAAAGCTGTTTATTATAAACTTATTCGGGCGCCAGCCAAAGTTAATTGGGAGAAGGGGATGGAGAACAAGACGCAAAACTTAAAGGAAAAACCAATGTAAAACAATATAATTTAATATAAAGATTAGAAGGTAAATACTTGTATAATGGGTAGAACAAAATAATTGAGATATGGGGTTGAAGTTAAAACCCTCCTAATTAAATGAATCACACTTAGGTAAACATTATTAGCATTAGTGTAAAGAAAAGTTTGAGACTATTAAATATGGATATCGATAAATCTGTATACAGTTTATGTATATTTTAGGACCGTAAACAGGGTTTCACAAATAGAATACACTATGCTACGCTGAGGATCACTTAAACATTTACATAATACAATACAACAGTGATAAAATAAATGGACAATAAATAAGTATACGACAACGGACTAATGGAATTTAGATTTTCTATATCGCTGAATGCAAACTTGGCCGTTTCCAATTCTTTGACCCCAAGCAGGAATCCAAAAATTAAAAATTTACAGTACCTGTACTCCACATTTGATTACCGATCAAACAGGTTCACCGTGCGCCAGCAAATCTCCTCTGACTACGTATGAGAATGCTTCGGAGCAGCCTTCGCACCCAACACAAGTCATGCAGCATGCAGCTCTGTACAGTTTATCACTTAGTACCAATTTAGGCTAGGGCTCCAGTACGACAATATCCAAATTATGATTTGTGATATTCCAAATATAATAATTATAAAAATTATAAACCATCAGTTGGCAAAGAAAATTAAAAACCAGCAGGCTTAGGGCTTAAGGACGGAATTTCTATGGTCCAAAGAAAAAAACCTTAAAAAGTTACACTTCATGGAAATTGCCCAGGTATGTTTATGTAAAATCACAAATATTTGACTCCTTTCTTTTAGTAATGCAAAATTTATTAAAAATGTATGTACTGACCTTAGATGTTATTAGGTTTATTTTCTTAATAAAATTTATATCTTTAACACATGGAGAACATGCCCCTGTTCTTCCAGAAATGAAAAATGTCTACCGCTTTTTTGTCTTTTTATCACAAAAAAAACGGAATTTGCGCCAATTGATTAATCAGGCCTGTTCTTTAATTAAAAATCCCTAAATGAGACTTTTGACATTTGTCAACTTAAAAACAAAACAGACTTCATTGAACAAACTTTTATGAGTTTAAAATATTTACTATATTTTGGAATACCAAGGTAGCCTATTTTATATCTTTTATTTAAATAATTGCATACTGATTAGAACATAACCTTATGACTTGTTTTAGGAAGCGACATCAGGCTGAAATGTTTATCACATTACCAAAATTTTGGTTCACAATTGAAATCAATGAAAGGCTGGATTTAGTAAAAGAGATTAACTGGCACTAAAAGATTTATCGGCTTGCCAAGTGTAGTTGAAAACCACCGGCACGGATTTGAACTGTCACACTGTCTTCCCAATACCATTAAAGATCTAAACATTAAATCTAAAATTAAAACATATCTGCAGATAAAATCTTTCTACACCATACAGGAACATCCTGCCAATGATTTTTCAGACATATAATAGCATAAGGTGAAGAAAAATGATAGGTTTCACCCAATCAGTGATATATACCTTCAACTGTTAAATTTTTATAAAACTAATTCCTATCTTAACAAACTCATTCTGTTATTTTATGACTTGTATAAATACTTTGTATAATTAATACCAATAAATTTGTATTCTATTGTATGTATACAGTATCGGAAAAAGTTTGTATTGGTATGGTAATAAGAGCAAGTGAGAGCGAAGCAAGCAATGATGTAAATTAAGGGGCGTGTCACACTTTGCTCTGCTAGGGTACTGGTAGACGCCTTTATTGTGGGCGGTCGGTTAAGTCATTGAAACTATGCAAACCCAAAAGCAAAACTTGCCGATACTGTAGATAGTATGTATGACTATTACCTAGTGTGAAAATAATAAAATTAGACAATTCTGATTGATGTAATCTGTCACTAATTTTCCATAATTGTACTTTTGATTATAAAATAAAAACTCAGATAATTATAAACATCTTGTCTTCCAGTTAATTCTAACGAAATAAATAACAATTAGTCGGTAGGCTATAATACAAAAAATACACATTTTTTTTTACAATACAAAAATTTTAACATGACACACCCACGAGAAAAGTATAGCAATTGCGTTTCCTTCATTTTAATCAAAAATTTGATGAAGTCATTAGGGTTTTAAGCGGTAGTAATGATTTCCTACCGCTTACCATACTTTAAAATCTGTATCAACTCCAAGTCTATAAGTAAAATAAAGCAAATTACCTTTTATATTGTCCGAAGTCAAGTTCATATTTAGGATAGTCTGAGAAGCATTCTCATTCCCTTCCTTAACACAAGAAGAGGACGCCGTAGCAATCACCGAAGTAGCAATTGAATTTGTTATAACAGACTTTTGAAAACTCTGAAATATCTTGTCATTTGAGTTGTCTGATTGCAAACCCGATTCCTCAATTTTAATATCATTGCTATCACTAGAAACACTAGTACTACTATCTGGTTGTGGTATATCACTTTGGTGTTTGGAGCCTCCTTTGGAATGAGAGATGGTTAATAACAGTTCATTATTGTCTCTATCATCATTCAGTTTTTTCAGGGTTAGCGGATGACCGAGAGCCACTGCAGTTGCCACAGAATTTGAAGGTAGAATAACTGGAGGCTGAGCACTAACACCTGCCAAACTCTGAGATGATATACCAGTGATTGGTTGTATGGCGGAGTACTTGACAGCTGATATAGCACCTTTTCTGTTCTGGTTCATGAAGCTCTGAAATAACAGCATGTTTTGGCCAGATCTTGCAGGGACAGTAGCGAGTATTTTACTTCCACCAGACACAACTGCAATTTGCTGACCACCTAAAGAAGAAGAAGAATCCCAATGAAATTTATTTTTTGTCAGATCCTTGGAATGATACTGAGAGAATACATTAGGTTTTCTTTAGCAAGAAGTTACAAACTAGTCAGCGCCAATAAGCTTTATCTAACATAGTCAGCTGATCAGTCACAAACTGTTTTCAACCAACCGTATTGCGTCTAACTAGTCCGTGATTGTTGCTACAACAAACCTATTAGGTAATAATTTAGTTTAAGTACAGATAATGTAAATATATCACTTTGACATTTCATGCTCAAGAAGTAAATTTAAGTTTATTGAATTGCACGTTGTTTTCTGCATCTCATGAATATTTTAAGTTATAATTTATAATGCAATACTTTGTTCGCAAGTAAATTACTCTTTAAATTTTTCTGTTTTTTTTTCATAAGTGCTAATATTTATGTATAAATAATAAGCATAATAAGAAAGTTTTAGAAATGTTTTGCAGTCACAGAATATTGTAGTGCAAGTCACTGATCGGCCAGAGCACGCAACACGTGCACTTATAAACTCAAAACTGTAGCGGAAACAATGCAGAGCTGTACAAAAATAATCATCTTTTACACCAATAAAACAATGCAGATAATTAACCTATATTAAAATCTGATCGAGCTGTACCTCTTACTCTTTCCAAATTTACAATAACAAAGGCTTTTGTCACGCTCAATTCTCTGGACGCGGACCGATATTGACGGATACACAATCAAATTCTTTCTGGTACAGGCTATATTTCATCGATTCCATTTAACGATTAACTTCTTAATTAACTAATTAAATTCGTCCGTCTCTTTCTGGACGCATTTTTACGAACCTCACTTTTTATTCACGATGCTCCTTTTGGCTAAGTCACGCCCCTCGCTATTTACCCTAAAAGTCACTAAATGTCACTTTTCATTCGTTCGTGCCGATCCGAATTTTCGATTTACCATATGCAATTTACGATGGGGATCAACTAGAACTCTTCCTCTTTCCATCGCGACATCGTACGGTCGTCCCGCTGGTGTATTTAAAAAAATATGAACATTTTAAGATTGCATGTTTTCGCACTTTTTTCGGCTCCAAAACGCTACTTTTTTTTCGCCGTTTTTCGTTTATATCTCGGAAACGGCTGCAGCTAGCTCAAAAATAAATTTTCACACGGGTCCAGATAATTTATTGAGGAATCGCCCAGTTCCATCAGAATTGTCCTAAATACTTTCTTTTCGGAGAAATCGACCCAAAATGGTGTATTTTTCGCTCAATCAGTCCATAACTCCTAAACGGTGGCCCCTAGGTCAAAATACTTCGCCCTAACGAATTTGTACAGAATTAAATTATCTAAATCTTTTTTTTTTATCGTCAAACTCCAAAAATTAACGAGCTAGGAGCAGTCAAAGTGGAGGCTTTTTTAAATTTTTTTCCATCCCGGCCGTGCCTACGTCATAGCTAAATCTCGATTTTCTGAAACGTCCAATCAGATTCGTTCACTGCTGTCAATCTGCGAGGCGATAAAAAATCATATATAGGGCGATTTGTCTAAATTGACAATTGTTTCGTGTTTTTGCGCGATGCAGATTGAAACCAAGGACAATTTTATAAACCGTCGATCTGCATAGCGCCCTCAATTTTACATGCCAAAAGGTAAAGCTACCGTTCAATAGATGACACTAGCCGGCAAATTTCGATCGATAATAATGTCATTTGTTTTACCGAATAAGTAAAGTGTGATATACAGGGTGATATTTCTTAAAGTGGCAGAGCCTCCAAATGATTTCACTGATAACTCGGGAACAGTTGTAGATATCGAATTGAAATTTGAAATGTAGATGGAAAAGTAGAAGGACGGAATACAAGTGAATTAAAAATACACCTACGTCTACGTGACGTCACAAAGAAGAAAAATTCTTACACCACACGAACGGGTAGAGATACTAACTTCATATTTGAAATGTAAGTGGGACTATTGAAGAAAAACGAAATTCGAGTGAATCAAAAATACACCTACGTCATAGAAATGAAAAATTCTTATAACACACGAACGGGTAAAGTACGAACTTCATATTTGAAATACAGGTGACACTATTGAAGAAAGACAAAATTCGAGTGAATCAAAAATACATCTACGTCACAAAAAATAAAAATTCTTATAACACATGAACGGGTAAAGATACTAACTTCATATTTGAAATATAGGTGACGCTATTGAAGAGAGACAAAATTCGAGTGAATCAAAAATACACCTACTTCACAAAAATGAAAAATTCTTACAACAGACGAACGGATACAGATATCGACTTGATATTTGATACGTAGATGGAACTATTGAAAAAAAAAAAACAAATCCGAGTGAATCAAAAATTCACCTACGTCACAAAAATAATTTTCAGAGAAATGTCACTTTTCAGCAAAATTTCAAATTTTCGGAGGAATGCCACTGTTCAGAAAAATGTCAAATTTTCGGAGAAATATCACTTCAGAAAATGTAAAATTTTCGGAAAAATGTCAAATTTTCGGAGGAATGTCACTTTTCAGAAAAATGTCAAAAATTCAGAAAAATGTCAAAAATTCGGAAAATGTCAAATTTTCGGAGGAATGTCACTTTTCAGAAAAATGTCAAAAATTCGGAAAAACGTCAAATTTTCGGAGAAATGTCACTTCTCAAAAAAATGTCAAAAATTCGGAAAAATGTCAAATTTTCGGAGAAATATCACTTCAGAAAAATGTCAAATTTTCGAAGAAATGGCACTTTTCAGAAAAATATCGAATTCTCAAGAAATTTCAAATATACGACAAAGTCAAATTTTCATAACTCTTAAATTGATTGAAAAGTTAAATTGAGCGCAGAGCGCTCAAAATTGAGTGCGAAGGACTCAAGCCCTCCGCAGGAGATAGAATGGGCTTTAGCCCATTCTAGTTGTTTAACTAAAAATTGATCCATTTTTTTTTCTGCAGTCTGTCCCAACTTGTCGCAAGAAATTGAATTGACTATTCCAAGACTGTCCACAAGGCATTTTATCACATTTAAACTGGACCTATGCACAACAAATATGAGTTTAAGATCTCCAATTAATATTACGTGTACGAACTATAATAATTTAAGTAACAACTGCGACATTAACTTTTCCAACCTTGATTCCATTTTAAAAATAATAATAAGAATATTTATTCATCCGATGAATCAGAATTGGGACATAGGATAGGTCACACTACAGACATTTGTTACATAAGTTAAAAAAATATAAAAAGACATTAAGATAAAAATACAATAAGACTGATAAAAAATAGATAATAAGATAAAATACATAGATAATTGACTATATTAGTTTATAGATTTATAAAAAAAATTATAAAAAAAGCTTTTTGTTACTGCTGAAATATTCACTAATTTTATACATAGGGTTTTTAACAAGCACATCTTTAAGCTTGCTTTTAAAATGTTTAGGAGGGAGAAGCTTTAGTTCTGGAGAGATAAGATTATAAATTTTAATACCCATCACAACAGGAGCCTGATTAGTTTTTTGTAAAGTATGTTTGGGCAATATAAGCTGGATTTTCCTAGTATCATAAGAGTGTGTAATTAGACTGTTGTGGTATAAATCTCTATTTTCATGTATAAAACATGCTACTTCTAATAAATACAGAATAATGGGCCTCTCTCGCTATTTTTTTGATTGTGTTATTGGAAAGATCCTATCAAAATATTACTAAAAATAAATTTCAATTTTTTTTTTTGAACGCATAAAATACTACAGAAAATATTCAAATGTTCCCTAAATCAACAGCAGATTTAAACGATAGCATTCGGGCGGCAATGTGACATCATAAACTACACCAATCAATATGAACTTAAACCACTGCCAGAATTAGCTAAAGGTGCATGCCCAAACCAAGTTCCCAAACAATCTCACCTGCGTTCTGCTTTCCACATCTTGCAATTCTATTGGTGCCTCAAGTACATTTATGAGGAACCACCAATAGAATCTCGTAAAGTAAAGTGCTAACGTTTAATTGAGAACGTCCGTTTATGATCCCGATTGACATTGCGTAAAAGTAAATGTTGTGATTTCAATCTAAAGAGACAAATAAAGTATAAAATAAAAAGAAAGTTAATAACAATGTACACATACGTTAAAATGATCTTCACAACAGAAAAATCCAGGAGCAGTATAAACAACACCAGGAACTTTTGCAACTTTCCACCACAATTTTCGAATTTCCAAATTTATTAGGACACGCAAAAATAACTTAGTATTTTCATTAGTGTTTGGACACACTGGTACAAAACAAACCCTTGTAAGCGGCATTTTCTAATTATAAAATAAAATTACGTAAATATCGTATCAAATATAAACAATAGAAAGTGAGGTTATCGAATATGATTTGAGCATTTCGGTACAGCGTTGCCAGATGACACCGATATTAGACCATATGTGAACCAAAACAATCAAAAATAGAGAATATAAACATGATATATAGATTTTAGACTCAGACAGTGAAAGGTGTATAGAATGTTTGCTTTTATTTAGTATCAGGTTAACGAAGAGTACGTTGTAATGAAAAAAATGCACTATTCAAAGTAGACAGTTGATATCGTAAATATGATGTTCAACTTAAAACACATACACCTGGCAATAGACAACTCCCTTTAAAAATACGATTTTTTATTGATCTACTCAGACTGACGTTGCAAGCATCACGCTTTAAAACTCATGTTTCAAATTAAGTAAATATTTGGTAGAACATAAAAAATTGTAAGAAACTAAATTAATATAAAATTATAGTACAGTTTATTCTTTATTATATGGGTTGGTCATGGTGAAATAGTAAAATTCAGTCATGCAGGAAAGGCCCATTACTGTTAAGATTTTAAGATTTTGAAATATGGGTCGACATGAGTCGAATACAGGTATTTGGTCGAAGCTATACATCTTATTATTTTTTTTTTGTGCTAGTAACACTTTCTCGGCATGTGGTGATGTTCCCCATAATAAAATACCATACCATATCCGCGATTCTATGTCGCTATGATATATATTTTTCATATGAGATTTTTCAAGATAATCTTTTAAGTTTTTAAAGCTTAAGTATTCACTGTAAAAAGTGAACCATCACGCGATTACATGGATAATCAATGGTCCATTTGTTGCCAGCGATTATTCTGGTAATGGTACACAAATGTATGTTTTCCTGTAAAAATTCCATATAATTGTGTAATATACTGATGGGCAGGTCCTGTAATTCACCGGATTAACTATGTATTTATACATTTGATTATGTAATTTATACATATTTATATGGAAAATTGCATTAATCAAAGACACATGAATGTGTGGTTTTAATTTACTTTATGTAATAACCCATAAATATGTTTAACTTTACCCTGAAAGTCCTGGTAAAAATAAATTAATTATGTATAATTCCATGTACGAAATTATACATATACATTAAAGCTCATAATGGATCATTTTGTTTTAAGGCAATAACTGGTGAAGAGGTCAGTGCTGCTATTAAAAAGCTTAAAGTAGGCAAATCAGTGGCACCAGATGGTATTCCTTCTTACATAATAAAGAAGGCCTGCTTTATTGTGTCCTCTAGTGCACATATTCAACAGTTGTCTCGTTAATTGCCAGTTCCCGGATAAATGGAAGCTGAGTAAAGTCATTCTAATTTTTAAGTCTGATTCTAAGACAGATATAACAAATTATAGAACAATATGTATTGGCTCTAGTTTAGCAAAGTTGTTTGAAATAATAACACAGCCCCACAAAAAAAAAAGTTCAAAGCAGCGAACCATGTATCCCCATGTATTTTCAGTCGCTGAATCCGAATCCGAGGTCAAAAAAATTCGTACACCCCGAAAATCTTAACTAGAGCCAAAAAACACCCCTGGACTGGAGTAAAAAGAATATTAAGCTACGAGAATAGTTGTTTCATCTCAATCGATCAAATTATACAAATTAAGGTTAAACAGCAGCATACATGCAATAGATATGAAACACACCCCCAGTGAGGGGCGAAAACTAGTCCCCATTTATAAAAAAATCAGTCCAAAACAGTAATGACTGCTGAAAAAGCTCGAAATGTCCAAGTTTTGTTAAAGTGATAAGAAACTGCATCAGATCCGACCTAATCTTCATAAACTACCCCTATAGGGTTGAGAACAACCACCCCCAAGTTTAAAGGACACAAAACAAGAGAAAACGTAAAATCCAACAGGATTTCTATTTTGCGTAGTACGCTAAAATAGAACTAGAAACTTATGTACCATCAACGTCCTACAGTGTCAACCCTCAGATGGTGTGAAGATTTATCTATAAAAAGTTACAGTGACTTCTATAAAAATTCGAAACACCTGCGTTGTGTGGAAGTGAGAAGAAACTAGACTATGTTCGACGCTGTGCTTGAAAACCACCACCATGGGGTTGCGAGATGCTACACCTATATCCGTAGGACGCTGGAAGTGTGCATCACGATTTTTCCTAATCATAGCATCCATAAAAATGTAAATCCGGTTAGTTTCTCTCTGTTTTTCCAGCATCCTACGGATATAGGGATGGCATCTCGCAACCTCGTGGGGGTGGTTTTCAAGCACAGCGTCGAACATAGTCTCACTTCCACACAACGCAGGTGTTTCGAAGTTTTATAGAAGTCACTGTAACTTTTTATGGATAAATCTTACATAGGAGGTAGTTTTCACATCTGAGGGTTGACACTGTAGGATGTTGATGGCACGTAAGTTTCTAGTTCTATTTTAGAGTAGTACACAAAATAGAAATCTTGTTGGATTTTACGTTTTCTCTTGTTTTGTGCCCTTTAAACTTAAGGGTGGTTGTTCTCAACCCTATAGGGGCAGTTTATGAAGATTACGTCGGACCTCATGCAGTTTTTTATCACTTTAACAAAACTTAGACATTTTGAGCTTTTTCAGCAGTCATTATTGTTTTGGATTGATTTTTATAAATGGAGGCTAGTTTTCGCCCCTCACTGGGGGTGTGTTTCATATCTATTGTATGTACGCTGCTGTTTAACCTTAATTTGTATAATTCGATCGATTAGGATGTAACAACTGCATGAAGCTTTCAGACATAGTCAACAGGTGGATGTTATCTTAACAGACCTGGAAAAGGCTTTTGACAGAGTGTCATAATGAAGTAGTTCAGGCATTAATTCAGCTTGAGCTTGATGAGAATATTATATTATTAATAACTTCATACTTACTAAATAGAGAGCAATATGTTGAAATCAAAGGATATAGATCATTTCAATACACACCAACGTCGCGGGGGCCCTCAGGGATCCAACCTGGGTCCTTTGTTATTCTTACCAGTAATAAATGGCTTAGGTTGCAACTTAGGAGATGCACAAGGGCTGATCTATGCCGATGATTTCAAGTTATTTCAAATTATAAATGACACTGATGATTGTAGTGCTTTACAGACTAAGTTAAATAATAGAGCTCAATGGTATTTAGATTATAAATTCACTATTAATATTCAAAAATGTTTTGTAATGTCATATTCCTATAAGAAGGGAGTGATTACATTTGACTATGTACTGAACAATCATGCACTTACTAGAAAGAAGTCTCAGAAGGATCTAGGATGAAAAACTAAACTTTACAGAACACATTGATAAAGTTGTCAGTGAATCATAAAGATGTTAGGCTTTGTAATAAGAAGTTCTAGAGGTTTCAATAACATTGATGCAATAAAAGCGCAATGCATTCATTATTTCTAAATTGGAATATGCCTGTATTGTGTGGTGCCCCCAGTATGGAGTAAAAATAAATGCACTAGAAAATGTAGCGAAAATTTCTAAAGTTTCTATATTTTAAGGCATATGGCAGTTATCCAACCAGAGGTTATGAGAAACATTTTTAATTATAAAAGCTTGGAATTTAGAAGATATGTAGTGTGTATAATGTTTGTATTCAAATTAATAAAAGGTTTAATTGATAACACAAACTTTCTTGCTCAGCTTCCATTTAGAATAGGTACATCAATAACAAGAAATAATAGCCTATTTTATTTAAATGTTCCCAGGACAAATTTGTACAAAAACAGTTTAGAATGTGTTCATTGGTCAATACGTATACTAGCAATGTTGACCACTTCAGCAATAGTTTATCTAGTCTTAAAAATGAAGTAATTAATCATCTTGAAAATGCTAGCTAAATGTAATGTATTTCATGTGTGTGCGTTATTAGGTTAAGGCAATTTTATATGTATGTTTATATGATTATGTATGTGTGTAGGTGTGTGCGAATCCATATGCTTTCATGTAGTCTTTTTTTTTTAAGTGTATCTGTAATTGGTCATATGTACTGTTGATACAAACAAATAAATGAATAAATAATTTTATCATAAAAGGATATTGCACTAATTGTGGACTTGTTTTTACGGAAACCATATTGTGTGCGGCTTAAGATATTGTTTTTTTCAAAAATGGCAATACAAGGCTTAACATCGCATATTCAAAAAGTTTTGAAATTAACGATAAAAGTGACACAGGCCTATAATTTGCCATATCACCTTTATCATTTTTTTTGTGAATTGGAGTAACATTAGCAACAATAGCAACTTTAAATACTTCAGGAAAGATACCGTCTGCCATGGACTCATTTATAACATGGCCTATTGGATCTACTAAAAATTGCCTGTATTCCTTCAAAATTATCTTTGAAAAACCACAGATACCGAAAGATAATTTGTTTTTTAAATTTATAAATAATTGTAAAAGATCTGCTCTACAATATTTATACTACAATAATATGGATGTTTAACTCCAAAAACTATTTTATCTGCGTTGTTACGTTTGTTATATTCATGTAATAATGGGCTCATTTAGCATTTTTTTTTTAATTCATATTTCGTAGTTGTTGTAGTTAGTAAATGTGCAAAATATTAGATTTTTTTTCAACTCCTTCTCCCTCAAAATAAATAATAAAAATACGCAATGTGACGTAAAAACAACTGCAGTGGTTGACCGCTTGCCTGGTCCCATATAGTTTCATATGGCAAGCACAACAGACGTGCTATAACCGCATGCGCATAAAACCAGTCATGCGAATGCCGTGACGTCATCAAAGTCAGTTTCAAATATGTTATGAATTGGAAATCAAATTTTACAGTTAATATTAACGCTAGCAGCCTAATTTTTTCACTATATACTTAAAGGGTTAAATACTTACGGAAAATGCAAAAATAAATTTTAAATTAAATATCACTAAATGAGCCCATTATTTATGAAATTACTTGTATGTGTTTTACCCTGTAAGTGGTTTTACTGTTGGGTAAGAAAGAATAAATAAATAAATAAAATATTTGTTTACCTTTAACCATAGAAACGGGCATAATATAGCTGCCAGGTACAATAACAGCAGTGTTGGGCATCTTCAAAGCTTCCCCAACGCTTGAATCAGCGATAATAAGATTCCTTGACTGATTTCCACAGCTGCTGCTCTCTGTCAATATTAGCTGTCTAGAACTTGATGGACTCGAGTTCTCTGTGGATTCAGGTGTGTTGATTGTAGCAGCTTGTGACTGCTCGTCATCCGTCACGGAAAGCTGCACAATACCACCACCCGAACTGTCCTCGCTGCCTACAGTAATATCATCACCATCGATTTCTATGGCACTGCTAGACTGACTGGATTTTTTCGATCCAGATGAACTTTTCTTCCTCTTGGAATTCTGGCTAGGATTTGTTGGAGGATTAGACCTCCTCCTTGGAGCTGGTTTATTATTCAAATCCGGTGAGTTCCGAAGTTGTTCTGCATACTCGGCTAATATATCAAATATCCTCTGCGTTGTATGCTCATCTTCTTGTGGTTTCTGTTGAGGTTTGGGTATCGGGGACGATTTTGCTGTATTGTTAGTAGTGGTGTTTTTCAGAGTCTTCCCCTTAGAACTCTTTGTGGCAATCTTGGGTAAAGTAGGCGTTGGTGCAGGAGTTACACAAGGACTCGAACTTCCTTGAGAAGTAACACTGAGTGCAGGGGATGCAGCTGGTTGCAGATTGCTGTAGCTACTTACAACTACAACGGGAGATAGCTGGGTGTATTTCTGTAATTGATTTACGTAGGTAACGCTGATTCTCTGCTGCGTGAGTTCTTGGTTTTCCGGTGGATTATTACCCGTTTCTGCTGGAGTCGTACTACTACTTCTTTCTTTGATCTGCTTATACACCATGTCAAACTCTCGAAGTTGTTCCAAGGTTGTGGAGCTCAAGTTGGCATTGGGTGTTGTGCGAACGACATTCGGCGGTATTTGCAATTGAACTGGCTTTACAATTCGGGCATTTTGCACTAATGTAGGGCGAGTTAAAGTGACTTTCTCGTCACTATGAAGCAGATCTGATTCAGAATTTTTTGGTCTGCCCTGTAAAGCAGCTGCTAACAATGCACTCATTTTACTGTGAATAACGCTATCTTTTACTAGGCTAATTTGTTCTGAATTCGACGTTGCTATGCGGAAAACTTGGCGGGTTGTACCTCCAGGTGGTATAAGACTAATAGTTTGCCCCACAGGCATTTGCCTGCTATATATGACACTTCCTTGTATTGGCTGTACATTCACAGGTACTGTTTTTGTAATATTTTTTTTGATATCTGACATGGCATTGGTCTCGATGGTGCTAGTGGTTGTACTGGATGTTTCCGTGTTATTCTGGTACACCGTTTTACCAAATGCTTGTTGAAATTTTGGCAGAGTTGACTTACAAATAAACTGTAAAATAGTACCACCTGGACCAGGTACTGTTGGGCTTATGGTTTTCAGACTTGCAGATGCATTTCTCGGCACATTATTCCCTTGGCTATTCACAATCTGTTCGGTTGTAACTGCGGGTTTTACCTGCAAAAGATAATTTATTTATATATATAATCACTTAGACTGTTACAATACAGATGTGAATGTCAGTAAAAAAAAAAATACATAATTCAGTTTACAAGTTGAGACAATAAGTAATAAATACACTATGTCTAGTGGCGGGCTGGGCATAGGTAGTTAGAATTGCAACATCGCGTGTGCCAGCTGGCTGATATGAAATAACTGAGAACGGGAATGCTTCAGTGGTCTAATGCCGACTCTAATCTAAGCCGCCGACGGGCGAATTTGCTGTTACCTGGGTTGTCATATCTCTCACGCTACGTGGAGTACATGCCCAGTCCGCAATTACACGCACTGTATAAAACACAAAAAATATGACAAATACAGATTAAAATTCTTTGTATCAATATAAACATTTCTCGAGTTAAAATTGTTTGAGACTAGATCTGTCTTTATTAAAATTGTTGACATCTTTAATCTCACTAGAAAATTTGGTGTAAGGGAGCTGGAAATCGGCCCGAGCCAGGCGATAAAGTACCTGGGCATATGGCTTGATACAAATGTGACAAAAATGGAGGAAAAAGCTGGGCGGGTGGCAACGGGCATAGGCAGGCTGACGCATAATACTAGCGGACCGCGCGTGCACTCCATTCTCCTGTATTCAGCCCTGGTATGGGTAAGTGTGATGGCAGTGGAAAGAACGTGAAGAAGACTGGCTAGGGTACAACAATGTGCGGCCCAAAAAACTCCAAAAAATAAAAACCCAGTTTTTATCTATCTCTGTCAAACTCTAACTACATGTGAAAGGGTCTAGCATGACAACCATATGAAAAGTGACCCCAGTACCGAATATGACAACTACTATTTTGTTTAATAGGTTATAGTTCGTATAAAGAACAGACAGTGGAGAAATTCGAGTTGGCGACTTAAATAGGAGAGCGGCACATGCTTTAGGATGCGTATGCGCCGCACGCGGTTGATGATCCGGTAAACGTTATCGTATTATGAAGAAAATTAAAAATATTTTTTCAATTGTCTCGCTGAACTATTAATATTTTTATTTAACAAAAAATTTTTTTTAAGTGATTTTTATAGAATTTCATCAGAGTGGCCACCTTAGAAATATTCTTAAATATAGCAATACACTGGTAGATAAACTGGTAAAAGTTTTATCAAAACCAGACTATTCAACTAAGTTGAAAATTATTCCACATGTAGGCCTCCTTACTAGTACACATTTTTCTAATTTTTAGAGATAATTTTCCCAAAAATGGGTTTTTACTGGGAGGGTTAAAACCCATTTTTGAATTTGCCGCCAATTCTAACCAGACTAACTAACAATTTCCTTCAGTATTTTTTAATTACTATTCATTAGAATTAGCTTTATTGGTGAAATGGTGAAGTTAAAAAGTAGTGAACTAAGAGATTTATATTGGCTAAGTAAGTCTTTGAACAATAATGAAATCATAAGTAATTATAAGAATGCTAAGCGATTATTTACTAACATGATAAATACAAAGAAACAAGACTATTATAACTCAAAGATCTCAAAGGCAAATATAACATGTAAAGAGGTTTGGAAAATAGTCAATGACAAATTAGATCATAAGAAAATATCACCCACAATTAGCTCATTAAATATCTCAGGAAATACAATCGATAATCCCACTGAACTGCGTGAAGCATTCTGTGAATACTTCACAACGGTTGCTGAAACTACTCTGTACAATCACTTCCCGGTCCTTGATTATGACAACAGTGAAATAAATGGAATATTGCATTCAATTTTTATTGACGACATAACTACTCAAGAAATCAGAGATGTAATAAACATAATGCCCAATAAAAAATCTAGCGGACCAGACGGTGTCCCAATCTCTGTAGTGAAATCCTGCTTAGAAATTATAATAGAACCCTTCGTTACATATATAACCTATCAATTAGCACATTTCCCGATAAATGGAAAATAGCTTCTATCATTCCCATTTTTAAGCAAGGAAGCCATGAATTAATTGAAAGCTTTCGACCTATTACACTGGTGTCTATCTTTAGTAAAATCTTAGAAAAAATTATACACAATAGAATTACGACATTTTTAGAAAACTATAAGATACTTAGTTCAAGATAACATGGATTTAGACCAAATTATTCAACAAATACTGCCACTTATGACGTTCTGCAATAAACAAATTTGTCCTTGTCTTTCACTTAACAAAAGCATTTGATTGTGTAATTCCGGACTCCTTAATAGACAAACTCCATAAAATAGGAATTAGAGGCCAGTTAAATGGCTGGATAGAATCATTTTTAAAAAATCGCAAGGTATTTGTTAAATTAGATGATAGTACCTCTCACAGTCGGGAAATGAATCTCGGTGTTCCACAAGGAGCTGCGCTGTCTCCATTACTATTTACAATTTTTATCAATGATCTAGATGCACATATGAGGAACCCAGACTCACTCCTAGCCATGTTCGCTGATATCAGCCGCATCTCTACAGACTCTTCATAAAAACGCAACGAATCTACTCATCAGATTCGAGGAATGGTGTATTAGAAATAAATTAATAGTTAATGTATCTAAAACCACATATATCACATTTCATAAAAAAAAAGTAATAGAACCAATAAAGCTTCTCATAAATCAAAAAATAATATCACCATCAAAACATACCAAGTTCCTAGGCATTACAATAGATGAGACACTCTCATGGTCAAATCCTATTGACAATGTCGTGAGTAAATTCAACAGTGGATATTTCGCCATTAGAAACCTCAAATCCTTTTTAGATCGAAAATATCTGATTAATGTTTACTATGCATTAATTTATCCACATCTAAAATACTTAATCATATATTGGGGACAGGGAACTGATTGGAACAGTCTTTATTTTTACAAAAAGGAATTATAAGAATAATTTTTGGGCTATCACCAAGAGAGTCTTGTAAATCTACTTTTAAAGATAACAAAATATTAACTTTACCAAGCATCCTCATATTAGAAGCAGTAATGTTCACCAAGCTAAAGCTAGAGTTATATAGTCACAGGAATGATATTCACTACACTACACGAAATAACACAAATATTCAAATAGATCAGTTGGCATCCGAAAAAATTCTTTGCCACAGAATAATTACCAAAGAGAAAATGGTAGGGGGATTATTATTATTATTATTAGCACTATTAGGTATTTGGAGAAAATTCACACCCACGCCAAATGATGAAATAACGAAATTTTGAGGACTGAGACTAAAAAATATATTAGAATTGGCAGCAAAAATGGGTTTTAACACTCCCAGGAAAAAGCCATTTTTGGGAAAATTGTCAACTGCACTATTTTTCTTTATAAATTCTGCAAAGATAGATAAGATTACATCCAGTAATGCCGTGGATTAGAAACATCGACAACTTTAATAAACACAAATCCAGCTTTAAACGATTTTTACTTGATAAATGTTATATTCATATAATCATATAATGAATTTTAATCTGAATTTGTTCATATTTTTTATAATGACTGTTTTATATTTACTGCTTTTTATTGTCTTATCTTGTAAACGGAATTATGTATTTTTTTTTCATTATTGATGTTCACATCTGTATTACAACATGATTACACAGGGTGCGTCGAACTTCGATATCTCGAGTTCTACGGTAGCTAGAAATTAAAAAAAAATACAAGTAAACTAGATGAAAAAGTCTATAACCGGAAATTATTTTCGGATATACAGGGCGAGCCGAGACGAAATTATAGTACCAAGTGTCTTTTCTTTAAATGGAATGCCATGCATATTAGTATATTTTTTGAAGGCTCTTTCTAGACTCTATTCATTCTTATATTATTATTGACTATCTCCCAACCACTTGGATGTAATGAATTTTTTTGTTGAAATAACGCAGATCTGCAGATGCATATTAAAAAAATCAGCAAGTCACAATTATGGGTTTTAAGAAAAACTTATGTGAATGCTCGTTACGAGACATCTAATTAATGTTTCTGAATCATTTTTACTTCCTAAAAATGTACAGGGTGGTCAAAAATTATTTTTCAATTAAGAACTGTTTAAATTGAATTTTCTCAATTTTCTCACATGGAACACCCTGTATATTTTTCGACGATGTGACGAAGAAATGGAAAACGAACATTTTTTGCAAATACTTCGCTATGACTAATTGCCATTTTCGTTTTATTGAGCAATAAGTACTAAAGGATAAGCTAAGAAAATTGACACCAATATATCACAAAAAATTTAACTATATTTTTTTTATATTTCTCATTATTTTAGTAAAATACAGGACACTAACTTAGAATAGAAGAATAGAAAAAATGTTTATTGTGTAATATACAATATACAAATTATACATACACAAAAAGGTGGTGTTCGTAAACACGTTCTTCCACACCACCTGCCATAAAAACATACAAAATACCATACCTAATAAAAACCCTTATCAACTAATGTGCAAAAAATATTAGCCAACTTCTAATGATTTGTATTGCTTAATTGTTCGCCACAAAGTAGTATTTTTAAATGTTTCTTAAAACTTACAACAGATCTATCTAGATGAGAGGACTCATATGCTGGGTTATTTAAGAACTGTACTGCTACATATGCAAAACAACATTCGAATTTAGTGGTCCTATGCTGCGGAATTTCATAATTTGTTTGGTTTCTAAGATGCAAGTTGTGTATTTGATGCCTAGGTATTAGATAATTAACCAAATAGTTGGGTTCTCTGCTCAACAAGATCTTGTAAAGATATACTCCAAATAGTAATCTAAACCGCCAACTCATTTTTAAAATACCATTATTATTATAGATATGCGTGATGCTCGTACTTTTTTATATTAAATGAGAAACGTAAACAAGCGTTTTGAGCCAGCTGAAGCTTATTCTTATATTCTACTGTTAAGAAACTATAATACACACTTAGACAATAATCCATATGACGGTACAACAGAGATTCAATTATCTTATATTTAGTTTTATCTTGTAGTAAAAATTTAAACTTATAAAGTGACTTTAACTTCATGTACAACAATTTCAATTTATTGCTTACATGCAGTTCAAACTTGAGCTCTGAGTCAATAATAACACCTAAATTTTTCGTCGCCTCTTTTTGGGGTATCTCTATGTTTTTGATATGTACCGTTGTGAAATTGTAGCTGTAGTACCTGTTTATTGAATGCTTTGTTCCAATAATCAAGAAACAATTTTTTTTTAGCATTTAAAGTAAGTCCATGATCCCTCAACCAGTCTGCTATTTTGTCTAAATCCGAGTTTACTTCATGTAAAGCAGAGCTTGCATCTATGGGATTAAATGATTTTAATATTTGGGTGTCATCTGCGTACAGGTGGATGCTACAAAATTGTATGACTTGGGCCAAGCTCGCAGTATAGACACTATTTGTGTTCTATCTTTCACATAATTTGTAAACCACAAACATGCTAGGTCAGATAGACCGTAATAACTTAATTTATCAATTAATAGCTCCTGGTTTATTAAGTCAAATGCTTTACTGTAGTCTAATAATACTAAACAGTTCACCATTGATTCGTCAATCCCTCGTGAAATATCCGTCGTAACCTTATGTAGCGCTGTGGCTGTACTAAAATTTGCTCTGAACCCAGATTGTATTTGTGGTAATATACTATTAGTATTGATGTATTCTAGTAACATTTCACGAACTAAAATTTCACACAGTTTGGATAGTATAGGTAAGATGTTAATTGGTCGAAGATCATTAAATGTATCAGCATTAGGTACTTTAGGAATAGGTTTTACAATAGCAGTTTTCCAGATATTTGGAAATTCCCCAGTCTCAAAAGACATATTTATGATTTCTTTTATCACAACATCAATAAAAGGTAGACTCCATTCCAACATTACATAACCTACGTTATCAATACCCATGGCTTTTGACTTTACTTTTCTAAATGCTTTTCTTATATCGTTTTCCGAAACTAGTCTAAAATTAAATTCAATATTTGGGTTATATTTCGCGTTTCTATAAAAATCTAATACCTTCCCATCAACTGGCGTTACCCATTGTTGTAAATTTGCAAAATGATCATTAATTTCATTAACCTTTTTTAGCTTACTTGGTATATCATATGTTTTTGTATTAACGCCCCACTGGCTGAATTTGGACCAAAGTTTTTTAGAGTTATTACTAATTCTGCTTATTTCTAAATTCATGTATACTTTTTTTTCTGTTCTAATAGCAAACGATAAATAGTTTTTTAAATCTAAATACAAATTTTTATCAGCTGGGTTTTGAGTTCTTTTATATTTATTAAATGCCTTCTTTTTTAACTTTATAATTTCTTTAATAGTATCTGTTATGTAGGGTTTGTGTGGGTGCTTAAGTGTTATTTGTCTCAGAGGTGCATGTACATCAAATATGTTACTCAGTATATCATTCAATTGTTGTACCCTTGCGTTAATATCATTTATTTGTTAGTCTACTCCAATTTATTTGCTGCATGTCGAGATTAAATTGTTCAATGTCCACGTCTCTAAAGTTTCTAAAAATTATTGTCTTAGGTGAAACTCTAGGTGTATCTAACTCAGAGTTGCGAGCACTATTACTTTTGTAATAGATCTATTACTATTAAACGCTCCCTATTACGCTATTACGCCGCAACGAACATCTATTACTTTTTTTTTGTTATGCCGTTATATATTTATACCGATGAATGCTACCAGCAGAACTGGTAGTCGGTGTTGACAGTGAAACGAAATCGCTAAAGACTTAAAAGTCATGACTTGTTAACGGTAATTTTATGCAGGAAAAAGAAGAAAGCCTCTATTTGACTTTATAATAAAAATTTTCGCCATTCACTGACAGGTGGCGCCACTATAGAAACATTAAAATATATTCAATTTATTCATTTCGATGTAATAAGTATATATTACATGAAGATACTCTAAAAACTCACGATGACCTTAAAAAGAAATTTCGCCCGTGGCGTTCTCCTACTCTTCTCTAGGTATGTGATTACGAAAAGTTGAAATCTATTACGAATTTACAACGACATCTAGTACGAAAAAACGAGACCTGCTCGCAACACTGATCTAACTCTATGTTACAATAAGTAAGTCTATGATCTGTTAAGTTATACATTTCACTTGTCCCTGTTTCTAGCACTGTTAACTTTGAATCTACACAAATAATGTCTATTAGACTTGAAGATGTTCTAGTTATTCTAGTCGGATCTGTAATTACTTGTGTCATATTGAAAGTTTCCAGCATGTTTAACATAAATCATAATTCCCTATCTTGCCTGAAAAAGTCAACATTTAGGTCTCCTAGAAGAATGGTGTAATCAAATTGCATAGAAAGAATAGATAGAACATCTTCAATACACTTCAAGTTACTGGATGATATTTGTGGCAGTTTGTAGACGCTTCCCATTAATACTTTACAGTTCTTAACACTAATGCTTAACCATAGCTGTTCAACTCCATTATTTCTAACTGAATCAATAAATGTGACATCCAAAACCTTAACATTTATCACTGATGATACGTAGGCTGCTATTCCACCTCCTCTTGTTTCTCTGTCGTTCCTGAACAAAGTATAGCCTGGCGACAACCACGTACTCTGGCGACAACCACGTTTCGCTTAGGCATAATACATGAAACTTATTACCCTCAAAAACTGGACAGTAGTCATATCCAATGAATACAAACCCTCTCTCCATAACTTTCCTATAGGTTGTTAGATCTACTTGTAACACACATTGTCGTACTAGGGTTTTATTTTTTACTGGTTTATAGCTCACTAGTTTAACTACGTCACTATTGTCAATAAGGGATTTATTTTGTTCTTTGAATAGATTTATTAGGATGTCCTCATCATGTTTTTCTGTTATGCCTGTAATTCTTATTCTGGGATGGAAATTAGCAATGGTTTTCACCTCATATTTATCGGCCATTTTATTCGCAACCAGGTCCTTAAATTTTATAGCTTCTTCCTCCGTTGAACAATCTACTATTATTGCACCTTGACTGACATTTTTTAGTTTATTAATACTTATATTTTCATCGACGGGATTTACCTTTTGAAATAGTTCAGATTTAGTCATTGATGTTGGTTGATTACTACTCTTTGGTTTAACCATAACAGGATTTTTATTTTTTGCTACAGCATTAGAATATAACATCGGTTCATCTTTTCTTTGTCTCACCTCTAATATTTTATTTTGGATTTCATCCAGCTTTGGGGTAATTTTGGAAACTATCTTGTCCTCATTATCTTTCCATGGCGACACTTCATAAAGTTTACTTATTTCCTGTATCAGACTTTCAATTTTTTTGGTTTGATCTTCGATTATCTGCTTGTATTCTGTAACGCTGTTATTCACCTCATTAATGATTTCAGATTTGAACATTTTGATACCCTCTAATACCTCTTTGGATTTCTTTTGACACTCATCACAATAAAAAATTAAGCATCTATTTTTTTTTAATTCCATGCATTTTACTTCTGACGCCGTTAATTTTACACAATTTTGACAATACTTTTGCAGAAATCACATGGCCATAATTGCACATCTTCATCTGGGAATTTGCATAGGGTACAAGTTGACATAGCTTAAATTTATTTGTTAGGTCCTGAGTCCGACCCTGGCCCACAAAACACACATTAAAAGTTTTTATAATATTAAAGTTTTTGTTTGTGAAAGAGGAAAGAAAAAGTGTGTTTTTTGTTATCACTAGAGTAATGTATCTGCCTTATTTGTTTAAATAATCACTTAAGTAATTGTTTGCTTCAATATTTGTCTTCATCAACTCATGCACAAGGAGTTGTTACATTAATCACCAAGATTTCAAATTTTAAAACAACTTATTTCCACCTTTACATTCAATTTAAAACCCACAGCTTAAAAACAGTACACAACTCCACACAACTACGAACTTTTAATGTTAACGCTACAATAAATTAAAAGTAAAAATGACTACGTTTTCTTCACGAGAAAAATCGAAAAACTGAGGTCAAAATGACTTTCTTTGGCAAATTGTACCCTTTTTTACTATATAGAGTTTTTTAGACATGAGCGCATTTTTTTAGCATGGTGACTTTTTTACATGTTGTTCTTTAGACGTCAACAAATATAAAAATACAAAAATTAAACTGCTAAAAAACTGCACTCATGTCTAAAAAAGGGTACAATTTTCCAAAAAAAAAAAAAGCTATTTCGGCCTCAGTTTGTCGATTTTTCTCGTGAAGAAAACGTAGTCATTTTTCCTTTTAATTTATTGTAGCGTTAAGTTAGTGTCCTGTATTTTATTAAAATAATGAGAAATATAAAAAAAAATATAGTTAAATTTTTTGTCATATTGAGGTCAATTTTCTTAGCTTATCGATACCCCTCCCTTGAGAATAAACTTAAAAAACAGATGTTTCATCAAATAATTCATTAGAAAATATTATAATAAGTGCTCCACATGTTGCCCATTTTGATCGACACACATCTCCATGCGCTCTTGCAATGAGGTTTCTACTGTTCCTAAAATTGCCGGTGTGATAGATCTTTAAATATATCAGTTGCAGTTATTATCCTTTCTTTCATATTTTGTACTGTTGTTGGTGCGTCTTTATAAACAATTTCCTTCAGGTATCCCCATAAAAAGAAATCCATTTTTGTAAGATCTGGGGATCTAGCAGGTCATTTAGTGGGTCTATTTCTTCCAATCCATTGAAGTGGGTAGGTATTATTTAAGTGGTCTCTAACTGCATTTAAATAATGTGGTCCATTTACCGTCTACTTATTCGTACTAACGAGCTCACTTCTCTCTGACTAATATGGGAATTCTCAACCGTTGCCAGCACCACAGAAAACTCATTTTCTTCATTCACAACACGTTTTAATCTTTCACTTTTTTTCATATTTGACATTTCCAGTTTTCACAAATCTATCGAGAAGGTTTCGGAAGCTGCTATCAGGATACCTTTGCTTATAAATTCTAGTGGCAAGCAACGAACAATCTGTCCGACTCGCCCAAAACAAAAGTCATGTCTACAAGTTCCTCTTTATTAAAATTCATTTTGTAAAACTCGAACTATTTTAAATTTAATACAAATGATAACTGACGATTGATAAGTGCGATAAATGCTCATTTGTACAAGACAATTTATGCCAAACTGAAGTTTTATTGCTTGTCGAATAACGAAAACAGCAAGAAAATTTACAAGAAAACTATTACAGTAAGAAACTAGTGAAATACCATTTAACCATTTCAATGGATTGGAAGAAATGGTCCCACTAAATGGCCTCATTTCAAAATTGCATAAAGACGTCTCTCAATCTAAATAGGCAACATGTGGAGCAATTTTTTCTAATGAATTATTTGAAGAAACCTCTATTTTTAAAGTTTACTCTTGAATGTTGTACTTATTGCTCAATAAAACGAAAATTGTTGTAATTAGCCATAGAGAAGTACTTACAAAAAAATGTTCGTTTTTCATTTCTACATCATATCGTCGAAAAATATACAGGGTGTTCTATTTGAAAAAAAAAAGAGACAATTCAATTTAAAAATTTCTTAATTTAAAAAGGAATGGAAAACGACTACCCGTCGATTTGACTGAAACTTTTAGAAAATGTTCTTCTCGGCATCCCGAACAAAAGTCTCCATGGGCACAACAAAATTCTATGATTAGTTTTCGAATTATGGGACGTTGAAGTCCCAGATTTTACGGGATCCTAGGAGTGCAAGTAGCATAGGGTATGTATAATACTACTGATAATTGAGTTATTATTAATTCCAAACGCAATGAAAGTTATATCTCTTAATATCGCAAGACTTTTCACTGAAAACCAAGATTGAAAAAGTAAACACGTACAAGTATCTAAGACTCAATGTACCACAAGATTTTTCACTTGTAACTCAGATTTAGCGATTTTCCAAGGTTTTCCACATCGCTAAATCTGAGTTACAAGTGAAAAATCTTGTGGTACATTGAGTCTTAGATACTTGTATACGTTTCAATGTAATGTATTTAAAATTGTGGATTTCGCATGAATTTTCCGGGGTTTTCCAACATTTTCCGACTTTTTCAAGCTTGGTTTTCAGTGAAAAGTCTTGCAATATCAAGAGATATAACTTTCATTGCGTTTAGAATTAATAATAACTCAATTATCAGCAGTATTATACCTACCCTGTGCTACTTGCCCTCCTAGGATCCCGTAACATCTGGGACTTCAACGTCCCATAACTCGAAAACTAATCATAGAATTTTGTTGTGCCCATGGAGACTAGGGATGCAACGGATAGTGTTTTGGCCTGATACCGAATACCGCATATCCGGCGTACTTCTTGAACCGGATACTAGATATCCGGCTTACATTGAAAGTTGATTTGAAATCACGTTTTGGCAACATCGACGACAAAAAATACTCACTGGCAACTCTTCTAGACCCTAGATTTAAAACCAGTTTTTTGATAAGAATCAGGCTAAAATATCCTGTCAAATTATTCTGCTGGAGGATTAAAAAAATAGTTGTGATGATTCATATTCAAGCAGTGATAGTGAAAGTGGTTCTTCTCCTTCCAGTAAACAAAGTAAGAGAAACTCGATAATATTACTGCTGATATTCACAACACTTTTTGGAGTTTTTGGGACTGTTTTGAGGAAGTGGCGAAAACGTTTCGGAGAAAAGTTCAATGGCCAAGGAGATTGTTTATATGAAAGGAGCACGGATTCATAGAAACAGTGTACTAACTCCAATCAATATACACTTTTGTCAAAGATTAAAAAAACATATCTTTCAGCCCCTTGCAGCAGTAAAGCTTTTTTCAGAAGCTGGCAACGTATACGAAAAGAAACGCAATCGTCTACTACCTCTAAACGCTGAAAAACTCGTCTTTATACACCATAATTTACCATTGATAAACTTTAAATTTTAAGTATTAATTTAGTAATTAATCTATAGATATTTACAGTTTGTAGTAATAATTGTAATGCAGGATAAGTGAAAAATAATAAAACTTTTATTTTTTATACCACTTTTTATTTTTTAACTATCCGGTTTCGGCCGGATATCAGGTCACTATCCGGTGCCCAGCCGAATAGTAATAAAGTGGCCGGATAGGCCGGATACCGGATAGTAACCGGATATTCGTTGCACCTCTAATGGAGACTTTGGTTCAGGATGTCGAGAAGAACATTTTCTAAATGTTTCAGTCAAATCAACGGTAGTCGTTTTCCATTGCTTTTGTGCGGGGTCCTTTCTTAATTTAAAAATAATTTTTTGCTACCCTGTACATTTTTAGGAAGTAAGAATGATTCAAGAACATTAATTAGATGTCTCGTAACTAGTGTTCAATAAGTTTTTCTTAAAACCCATAATTGTGACTTTGGTAATTTTTTTCAATATGCATCTGCAGATGGCATTATTTCAACAAAAAAATTCATTACATCCAAGTGGTTGGGAGATAGTCAATAATAATATAGGAATGAATAGTCTGCAAAGAGGCTTCAAAAAATGTACTAATATGCATAGCATTCCATTTAAAAAAAAGACACTTGATCCTGTACCCATAATTTAAAAAATCCTCTGTATATCGGTAGCAAACGACTACAAGAGGTCTTTCCTATCTCCCATTAAATTACGTACAGTTACTCATGAAACACCCTGTATATTGAGTTACCAACACAAAAAAAAAAGAAAATGAAATTGTTATACATGAAGATAATACTAAAATAGGTGACAAAAATGTTGCAAATAATTTTATTATACATTTTAGGTCCTGCAATAGCAATTACCGAGATTTTGAATTTGTAGAAAATAATATTCTACATTGCAATCAGACAATTAGTATGTTTAAAATACATGAGAGCGATATAATATCTCTATTGGGTAAATTAAAAAACTCAAACTCATCTGGCATTGTTAACACTTCAAATAAATTGCTGAAAAAATGTAGCTCAAAATTATTCAGGTGTCTAGCATACTTAATAAATTTAGCTATAGAAAAAGGAATATTTCCAAAAAAGGCGATGCAAATGATTATGCCAATTACAGAGCAATAGTCTCCTTTGCAGTATTCCTAAACTTTATGAATTAGTAATAAAAGAACAATTAACTGCCTTTTTTGACCAAAACAATATCCTTTCTATGTCTCAGCATGGTTTCACTAAAAACAAAAGTACTGAATCTGCACTGTGCGTTTCAAAATATAATTGTTAATGCGCTAGATAATAAGCAACAAGTTTTAGGTTTATTCATAGATTTCTTGCATGCTTTCGATTACGTTGATCGTGACTTATTACCAGTGATAGGAATTTGGGTTTTTCAGGTGCGTCGTTATAAGGATTTATTAAAATATGCATACATTTTTAGTTGTACATATGTATACATGTATTCTATTATGCCAAAATAAATGAAAAACTCATAAGGTATATTCGTATTACATTTAATTTCGATTTATTTTGTAAGAAAGAACAAACATACATTTAATTTCTTGATGTAAAATTTTATATACCTATGTGCGCCACTGAAATTAAACCCAAATTCCAATTATTGCTTATTACTGACAAAATTAGCATGTGCAGTGAATTACAGTGATACCATTATACTGTGCGCCATCACACTTTTTACCAAACTTTCTTTCGTGCAAATCGTCAATTGTTCTAATAAATAATATTACAAATACTAGTTGTAATATTAAACAGGGTGTACCACAAGGTCAATTCTATTGCTATTTGTAGTTTTTGCCAATGACATCAAATTTTTGAACTTGTACTATATGCTACGCCGATGGCAGCAATGTCTTAGTAGTGGAAAATGATTTTGACGGCCTTAGAACAACAGCAGAACAAGTATATCAAGATCTAATTTTAGGGTAAACAAAGATAAAACAAACTCAGTTTTCTTTAGAATACGTGGAAATTTTAATGAACTGTGTCTTTTTGAGAATGAAGATTTTGAAATTACTTGTACTGAATCAGTTAAGATGTTAGGTATTATTTTTAACAGCAAATGGTGGTCACCACATCTTGACGTGTTATGTTGAAAACTGAGTAAAAGTGGCTAAGCGCTGAACTACATGGCGAAACATTGAAGCCAACAAGTGCTGCTAACATTATATTATGAGAACTTTCATTCTCATTTAAAATATGGGATTTTTAATTGGGGAACAGGCATCCACGTTAAGTCTTTGTACTTCAGTATGTCATTAGGATAATCGCTGGCGTTGAGTGAAGAGTCCTTATAGAGATGCAGCCGTGTACTTAATATCGTAGCCCGTGCAGGGTCTGTGGTGTAGTAAGGCGCCACCGGCATTGTGGTCTAGCAATCTCGTCAATCTCAGTCCCTCAGTCGGCTGATAGCACTCGCATGGTTCGTGTCATTTGTTGTATTAGTGCACCGTAAAACGAGGAAAAAGTAGCTTCTTTCTTGAAAAAAAATTTTTGAAGGTACAACCACATGGGACCTTCACAGCATGATAGATTAGGTCCTTGGCCATCTGTAATGTCCAATTACAACATTTTTTGGGAGGTCAAACTATTTTTATGACGAAAAATGTTATAAATCTGTCAAAATTAATTTTTCTTACATTTTCACACATCCCTCGTGATATCTCCGGAACCAATTGAGATAATTATACGTATTTTTTTTAATTGATGGAGGAAATGTGGGCGAAGGTCACTGCTTTAATTTTGTTTTTATGGAAAATCTAATTTTTCTGTAAAACGAGGTAAAACTTGAACATTTACTTCCCTTGCAGCGCTTTTTTCAGTAAGCGAAAAACTTTTTTATTTTAAGGAATTTTGACATACCATCTGCGTATGAAATAAAGTCTACACCTCAAGGAAGTTTTTAAAACAAAAATCAGGTCTCTACGACTTATAGTGTTCGAAATTTTGTTATTTAAAGCTGAGTTTTTCGATCCTAGATGCCTAGATGTCCGGCAAGTGTGGACTATTTAATACAAGTAATCTTATATTATATTATGCCAGTTAGAAACAAACTTTTCTTTATATAATGTGAATGCAAATGAGTATTAGTTATTTTTATTGAGTTATTACATATTATTTAGTGCTTAACAATGGAATGTTTATTCTGTGGACAAACTTTGAAAGATAATGACAAATTAGTGAGACAAAATCCTAGATTGCAAGGAGTAAAAACAATTATATATGCCACGGTAAAAAGGCGAGACATTTGTGTCGAAAAGATTTTGCAACAAGAGGAAAATATTTTAAGTGGAAAAGTCAAAGTGAAATTTTATATAGCCTGCAAACAAACCTATATTAGCTTGTAAAATCTTAAAAATCTTTCCCAATTCAGTGAAATTGAAAATGTATCTTCGTCTTCGGTAAGATGCAATAAATTTAATATTCGGACAATGTGTTTAATATGTAATACATCGAGAAAGAAAGGCGTAATATGGTATACGATAATTCTCTGTAGACGTGATTTATCTTTATATTTCTTTGCCACCTTATTATCAGTCTAGTCGATACATTGTTGACAAGGGGCCGACGGGACATTTTTATTGTTAATGATGGGATTTTGGAGAATGAGAGGGGAGTATGCGTTTATTTTCGATTTATCGCAAATATTTGAGAAACCAAACATAGTATAATTTTTCACATCCAGTGGAAGTATAGTAACAAAAAAATTTTTAAGAATTTTTATTGTTCAAATAGGCTTAGAATATCACGAAACATCGAGATTTTAAGTTTAAGCGAAAAAAAAAATTCTGACTGCCTGTCTGTCTGTCTGTAACTTTTTTGTGCGCACGTTTACACTGGAACCGTTTGAGATATTGACTTACATATGTACTTTAACGAGATCTAGAACTAGATTATATTTTTATTTTGTTCCGTCGAAGGGTTGGGGGGTAAATGGGGGTAAATTTGGGGTAAATAGGTAAATCAATCAGGTAAGAGTCCATAAAATTGGTATTTAATATATACAAGAGAAGCTAAGCTCTCAAAAAAATATTTGGCATTAGCCACCCCCATTATTAAAGGGGATGAAAAAAAAATCTGGTTTAGTGTGTGTACAAGAACCAGAAACCTCAAAATATTTTTTTACTTCATCCACCCCCACTACCACCCCCTATCACAACCCCCCACCCCACTACCGATGTGGGGTATCGTTTTATGGGTTTTTGGGGTAGATAATTTCAAATAAAGTTCCATAAACAAGTATTTCCACATACAAAATTTTTTCGTTGTGAGTGACTTGTATCTTGTACAAAAAAGTCCCTGAGAGCATATTTTTATCTATTATAGCTCACAAGCTAAAGGCACCCTCGCGCAAACTTCAAAATAACCTTTTTGCGCTGTTCTTTAAGCAGCCCGTTAAAGCAGTTAAATATTAGCTGCCCTATGAGAATTTATGGTTGATTTTTTTACTTACGAATTTTTGGTTGCTCTACACGATGGCATCCTTTATTTTTTTTCTTAAATACGTATTTTTTAACGCAAAAAACATTAAAAAAAAACATAAATTTGGACTTTTCCACCCCTTGTAGGATGTAATTGATTGATTTAAAAAAAAATGATCTTTGCATATACAGCGAAGAAATTGATTTACAAAAAAAATATTTAAAACTTGTTATGTTAAGTAATTTATAAATAATGAATCAATTGTTTTAATGTATTTTTTCAGCAGTCGATGAAGCTTAAAGACACAAAATCAAGCCCAATTTTTTTTCTTAAAAAAATGTATTTATTGTTGACATAACATTTTATTTATCGCATAAAAACAATTAATGTTAGGTACCGAAAAGTGTAATTTTACTTCCACATCCAGTGGAAGTATAGTAATGACAAAAACATTTTTAAAAATTTTTATTGTTCAAATAGGCTTAAACTGTCATGAAACGTCGAGATTTTAAGTTTGAGCAAAAAAAAAAATTCTGTCTGTCTGCCTGTCTGTCTGTCGGTCTGTCTGTAACTTTTTTTTGTGCGCACGTTTACTCTGGAACCGTTTAAGATATTGACTTGAAATTTGGTACACATATGTACTTTAACGAGATCTGAAACTAGATTATATTTTCATCTTGTTCCGTCGAAGGGTTGGGGGGCAAATTGGGGTAAATTTTGGGTAAATGGGCAAACCAAGCAGGTAAGAATCCATAAAATTGGTATTTAGTATATACAAGAGAAGCTAAGTTCTCAAAAAAAATTTTGGCATTAGCCACCCCCATTACCACCCCCCACCCTCTTATTAAAGGGGACGAAAAAAAAATGTGATTTAGTGTATGTACAAGAACCAGAAACCTCAAAATAATTTTTTACTTCATCCACCCCCCACTACCACCTCTATCACCCCCCCCCCCACTACCAATGTTGAGTATCGTTTTATGGGTTTTTGGGGTAGAGGATTTCAAATATTATATTATTAAAGTTCCATAAACAATTATTTCCACATACAAAGTTTTTTCATTATGAGTGACTTGAATAGAGAATATGGATGTGGAAGTAGTGATTCCTTGGGCAGCGGTTTTTCATTTTCATCGATTTTTAAATAGCTGGAACTTGCCGCATATTTTTATTAAATAGTGTTTCTTTTTTCTATAAATACATTTCAATAACAAAAAAATGTTTTCTTCTTTTATTTCAACATTTTTTTAATGCTTGCCACTCCATTATTAATATTATGCATTGTACAAAAAACAGTTTTAAACAAAAGTTACTCAGTATATTTTGTGTAATTTAAATTTGACTATTTAGCGTGGCTAAAATTCGAGAAATGTCGTAAATCGATTCAAATTTCTCCAAAAAATCATGCATGCGATTTAGAAGCTCCCTGAAGTCTTTAAAATTTTTCTGACGTTCTCTTAATTTCTTTTTGTTAATTAAGTCGGTCCCCTCACGTGCCGCTTGCAGAGTAGCGTAAAAAAGTCATTTTTATACTTACTTACTTAAAATTATAACAGATAAAAATATGCCCTCGCGGACATCTGTAGAAAATCCGATGTACAAAAAAACCGCAATGCATTTTTGTCGATAATTATTACAATTCTCGCTACGTAAGCGCTGAAAGACCAAAAACACCATTCTCGACATTTACATTTTCTTTTTTTTAATTGTTTAAACACAATTGGGAGGTCTTAAAAGTACTAAGTACTCATAAATAGGAGCTGAATCGAATGACACAATAATATATTTTTTTCGCGTAATGGGAAATTAATGTAAGTGGTTAAATCACAGACCGTCTAATTGCACTGGTCTACAATCTGCGTATAGAATTAGTATTTTATTTGTACCCTCGTTTCGACATCAACGATGAGAAATCTCGCGAGATTATGACTGCTTCTGCTAAGTGACGACGGTGGCAGTGGTGGCACCACCATTCAACGCACAACATGTGGATAGAGACGTGCGGGGGCTGAGATAAGAAAGAAGGAAATACGGGAACGATAATTCGCATAAGGGCAGCACCTCTTTAAGGATTCTTCACTCAACGTCGCTGGTCTAAATTACCATCAGTCTTGTCGTAATGCTTTTACAGATTCTAACAGTAGCAGGAGCATACATTCTAGAAGTATGTACATATGTATATAAAAATCAACGGGATCGTGGTCACGATATTTGATCTAGAGACTTGTTAATGCCAAACAACTTTAGGACCACATTTTACCAGAAAAGTTTCCATTACACTGGATATAAATTTTATAATGCATTGAACCCGGGAATAAAAAACTCCTCTAATGCTCATATTTTTAAATCTAATTTAAAACAACATTTACTGCAAAGAAACTGTTGTACCCTACAAGAATTTTTTTAATTCAAATCCTTTATAACTCCTGACAGTATTGTACTTTTGTCTTTTTAACTGTAAGAGTACATTTCATGTTTGCTATATTTATTGCTATGTGCAAGTCTTTTCATATATATACATGTATATATGTGTGTTTGTGCGTACATGTTTATTTTCATTATTTATATTATTATTTACTCGCCTTTTTTTGATTTTTTACTTTTGTTAGTGTATTTCATACATTTAAATTAAAGAAATGAAATATATTATTATAATACAAAAAAATAGCAATGTTCCTACCTGGTTATTTTCCGTCACTGAAATACCACTATTAGCCATCGTCTTTTGGGTTTGAGAGGGCCTAATAATCTGCTGCGACAAAATATTGATCAGCGGTGTCTGCCGTCGTACAGTATTGGTTTGCGTCGAAATTGGCCGAATGATTTGCTGCGAAAGTATATTTATAAGAGCAGAGGGCTGTGTAGTTGTTGTTTTAGCCGTGGTAGTTGTAGTGGTGAGGGCAGCGGCTGAAGTAATAGAATTTGATTGTTCAGGTTTTTGGTCTGCAACTCGAGGTTGTCCGATTCTCTGAATGTGGGGACTGACTTGCGTGCTAGTTTGAGTGTTCTGTATCGGAACATTCTGAGCGGATCTGCCGCCAGAAACTTGAACAACATTGACTATGTGGTTTACATTGGTTGGCCTTATCATCTGGTAGTCGTTTAAACCGGGAACATTGGCTAACACAGATCTGGCATAATTCCTGTTATCTATATGAATTCTCTCAAGCAAGACCCGAGGAATCATAGAAGCATTAACTACAGTATTTGGTTTGGCTAAGTCATCACAGCACAATTTAGAATTTTCTTTAAAAATGACCCTTGGGTTAATATCCTGAAGAGGCGGAAATGCAAGATTTTGTACTCGATTTGGTGCTTTATCAATTTTATTTTCAGACTTATCCATACTTTTACGTCTTCTGGTGTTTCTTGGAGGAGTCTTCCCTCTATCACATTTTTTGATACTTGGATATTCTTCTTTAATTGATGCTGACTGTCCTTTTTGAATGGTATTCGAGGCGAGGCGATACAAAACAATTTTTAATTCTTTACAGTTGGTCTGGGGCTTTTGTACATTGGAATGTGGTTTTTGGACACTATTACTACTATTTACATTTTTACAAACATCTAAATTATCATCACCAGTTGGTGTTTTAATACAGTCTTTATTTACTACAGGTAGCCTTTTTGTGGATTTCTTCGTGTACGTCCTAATACGATCAGTCAAATTAAAATTCTTTGGTAATTCTTCATCAGGACTACTCTCAAATATATTCACGTCCCTAACAAAACTAGTATAATCGTTATTGTTCTGAAAAAACACATCCTCAGATTTATTATCAGCTAAATCAGAGAAAATCCCATCATCAATAACTCCTAAACAATTTTTCATCACTTGATGTTGAGCAACCATATCCAAATTTTCAGACTTCTCATTCTTATCCACATCATCTACACTATCAGTTACCTCAACTCGCATACTACTCCCACCGTCTCCAATATTATTGCACTTCACATCTAACCTATCTAATACGCACCTATTCCTATCACTTCGGTAACCCTCATCTTTGCCAAAAGCTTCCTGTACGTTGCTTACCGGATTTTTCAATTTTTGCTGACCCTCACGTGTTGTGGTTTCCGTGTTCGTCAATCTGTCGCACAATGTTTGGCAACCCTGAGAACAGGTATCCTTTGGTTGCAAGGAGCTGCTGGGGCAAACCAAGTTGGCGGGCAAGTTCAGAGATACTATAATCTTCTCCGGATTGGGAGACAGAGTTGGTTGAATCCTGTCCTGTTTCAAGTTTAGAGGTGTCGAGGGCTCCACTTTTTTTAGAACAGGGGATATTGAGAATTGTGCCTTGTCCCACCTGGGCGGTGCGGTTTGTTGTGTTTGATTCAGTCTCAGATTTACATCGTTTTTTGACCAAGTCAAGTTGGGTGGCGTGTCGCTTTTCTGTGTCTGATCCAGAATGGGAAATGTGGGGGTCTGTGCTTGATTTAGAAATGTATTGTGTTGTGTCTGATCGTAAGAGGGAGGTGTATTGTGTGCTGAAAGGTCCGGGTGGAGATTTATACTTGTCCGATTCTGATCCAAACTGGATGATGCGCTCCGATCCGGATTTGGTGATACACTGTCCAGATTGTTCATCCTGTCCAGTTTGGGGGAGACCATGAGTGGACTTTTTAGTGTTCTGGGCGCGGAAATGTTTGGAACCTTGTCTAGATTGATAGATGGGGTAGGTGGACTTCTTTCCACTTTGGGATATGTGTTTTGTAGGTCTAGCGTGGGAGATCGAATGGGTTGCTTGCATTCCAGGTGGGGACATCGAATGTTTGATTGGATGCTCTGATGACTGAACAATGTGGTCTGTTGTGGGTCTGGCTTGAGTGGAGGTGGCTGAATGGTTTGAAACTGGTCCGGGCTTGACGACGTGGTTTGCAATTTGTCCTGACTGGGAGATAGAATGGTGCGAACTGTTTCCGTGCTGGGAGGTTGTCGCTGTTTGGCTTCGACCGTGGGTGCTGTAATAGTTGAAGTTTTTGATTCTTTGTTGAACTTCGTTGGCAGTTTGAAGAAAACTTTGGTCTCTTCGATAGGGAGAGGCGAATTCGGAGCTTTGTCTGTTTTGAGGTTGTTTAATATTTTGAGATTGTTGTTTTCTTTGGAACCACAGAGCAAGGGCTTGCTTAGCAATTTGAGCATCAGATCTTTCCTTGTTGTTTCCGTTATGGTGCTGTTGGATTGATTGTAAGGTTTGAGTGCTTGACCCACTGGGGTCTTGCATGTTTGAGATGAATGTCCTTTCTTTTGCGTGTCCAGAAGTTGAAGTTTTACTTGGATTGGTTCGATTTCTGTCCTTGCCACTTGCCCACCAAGTGGAGGCAATGTGGCAGCTTTTACGTTTTTTGAATCAGAATCTTGAATATTTGAATTGGCTGTGTGTGAATAGGTAGAAATTCCATTTAAAAAATTACTTAAACTATTACTATTAATAATATTATGTGATGATGGTTCTTTGAAGTTTGCGGTGGTCACTGTATGAGGCTGATTTATACTAGTAGCACTGGGGTCCGCTTTGAGTAACTTTTCCGGAAGATTATCAATACTTTCATTGGTTCTCGGCCTTTTGAGATTGGGTCGAAACATCCTAAGGCTTTTAAGAGTGTTTGGATCAGACTTAGACTGCAATGGGAGTAATGGCAAGTAAGGCCCTTCCCCTGCTCCATCACTGCCAAGGCTGTATGGTCGGGAATCTTGCGACATAGAATCTTCACTAACAGAACTCGTTTCTTCATCAGAAACAAAGTCTTGATCTAAATACTGTTCATAGCCTCTTTCAATGCCAGCCAATTCATCTAACGGTTCCCGTTTAATACCTTTAAAAATGGAATAGTCAATATCTACAAATTTTAATTCCGTAACAATATTTTTAGTGGTTTGGGGATCTTGTAAATACATAATACAGAGCCGATGTAGATCTTCCCATGGCAAAAACCAACTAAGAATCTGATATCTAGGGTTGGATAAACACACAACAAGGTCATCACATAACGCTTCGGAAATTCCTAAAACGGAATTTTGAAGGGCTTCATTAAGGGCCATATTAATTTTTAATGGTATGTTCAACTGGGGTTTACACATCCAGTCTCCACATTCGGGACATATCCATGCAATATCATCAGAAGGTAAAACCGGTGGATGTAATCTGCATTTCCACTCCTGACCTGTATCCAAGACTTGAAATCCACTTCTCTTTGCTAACGTCTCAATATTTTTTAAACGTTCCTTTGTAGGCTCCAAACTGAATGCTGTTAAAATACATTCTCTTGCTACTTTGACGTGTTCATCCAAGAAATCAGCTAGATTACAGAATGCGGCTGCTAATCTTGATGTTGTGGCTGCAACTTTTTCCTTTTCATTGGCGTCTTTTTGCCGTTCCAACTCATTCATGTCCGTCGTTAAAGCTCTGATGTACATTTCAATCACAAAAGGCTTCAATTTCGTTCCAGCCTAAAAGCAATTAAAAAAATTTAAATATTAATATAGTGTCTGCCATAAAGAAAACTATGTTGTTATTAACTTTCAGAAAAATTTTATTCTTGATAAAAGCTAATGTATGATCTCAAATGAAAAGGGACTCCACAAAATTGTGTTAGCCAGGTGCTCAGAAAAATCAAATTATATTATTTAAAATTGGCCCAAGAGTAAAGAGCCTCTTAAGGATGGCGGCGCCCGTCCTCAACTTTATAAATTTGCTCATTTGGCAATATTACATCGTGGATATAGTCTAGGAAACAGCTACATATATAACATGTTGGTCTGGGATATAACATGTTGGCATTGCTGTTATGTTTTAGCAAATATTTTTCTGAGTATTTTATCTTAACAGCAATGCCAACATGTTATATCCCAGGGCTCATATATGTAGCTTTCTCCTAGACTAATATCAACCAGGGGTCAAAGAGTCAGCCACTTGGCCACTGACTCTAGGAAAAAGCTGAGGGGAAATGGTTATCTTCTAGGAAGCTTCTCTCAAGATCATCCGTGCGCGACTTAATGTCACATCCTGCTCGAGGTGACCCTGCGTTTGGTTAAACGCAGCGGATCTAGACAAGGAAAGTCGATAAAATCCCCCAAGCCAATGTGTTGCGCGACCCGTGCCGAGGGCTGAATGGCACCAGGGTGAAAGGTGTCACTAACGGGGCCTCGGGAAAACAGGGCTAGATTCCAGAGTATTCTCGCCTTACCATAGCATGCGGGGCTCTGCTATGGCGTAGCTCCGTTTCCCCAGTAATTTGTGGGAACTTTATGGAACACAATAAAAAAAAATAACCCAACTGGGGGGGGGGGTCTAAATCTCGATCTTCTACCCGAAGAAATTGCTTTAATGGAGCTTGGGATCAATCCCATTCCATCGTCTAGCCCGATCCTCCCAACTCAGGTTAGGGAGCCGTCAAGGCCTCCGACCTCTGAGCCCGAAGGAGAAGGCAATCCTGGGGAAGAGGCGTCCAAAATCTTGGGCAACCTCTCCCTGAAAAGGAAGAGATTTGGAGGCGCCGCAAGGAAGCGTCTGAGTCGTCTGGTCAAGAGCGGAATACCTCACAAAACCGCCTTGGAACAGATCTACGAGCGGCAACGTGAAGCCAACCGGCCACTGGAGCGGGGACAAACCTCCTCTGCGTGCGCTGAAACAGCCAAACGTCTACGCTCTGATGATAACTCACCTGAACAGCGGGCAAAAAAGCCCCGGGAAGGTGAGCTCACCGTCAAACCTTCCTTCAGCGATGTCTCTGAGGGTATCAGGGTGGGCATCATCCATAATAATAATAATAATAATAATCTTTATTGGCCATTTCTGACACAAAAAATGTGTATATGGTACGTCATTACAATTAACATTAACATAATACAGAGAGAAAAAATAACAACTGAATACCTTGGAACAACCCCGGATAACACACAACTGGGAACTCTGCAGAAAGCGATAATGCGCTCTCTAGAGCAAATCCCAGAGGGTGGTCCGCAGGTCAGATTCCAGAGCTGCACACATCGGCCTGGATATCTCCTGATATAACCTGCGCGGATCAGACGAGTGTCACTTGGATGGAGGCAACGACAACGTCCCTTCAGCCTTGGGATGAAGCTCGACTGAAGCTCGTGCAGGGAAAAGACCTTCCTAAGCCACACATCTGCATGGCATACATCCCTGATGAGGCTGGTATTCGGCTCTCATCAGAGGTTGTAATAACAAGACTGCGTAAGAAGAACCGCGGCCTGAACACTTGGGAGTGGAACATCCTACACAGAGAAGAATCGGGACCGAGGTAGACCTGGACGTTCTCAGTTGATGAGGTGACTAGAGCTACACTGGAGGGGCTGAACTACAGGCCCTACTTTGGTTTCGGGCAGGTGGGGACTGCATCAACCTCTAAACCGACTTCGGTGGCGAAACCGCCGGCTTAAAGGGGCAAACCAGATTTGCCCCCACAGGCAGGCGAAAAGCTACGATTCACTGGGAAGGGCAAATCCATCCCAGGCCAACCTCCTCGGAAGAAGAGTGGGAAGAAACCGCCTTCCAAAGAGGACACAAAATCGCCCCCTCAAACCCCCAAAGCCTAAATAAACTAAAACTCTTTCCTTCCTTACTTCCTAGTTCCTAGTTCCAGCCGTCTCAAAAACCTATCCTAAATCCCCAACCTGATGACTACCCACATCAGGTTCCTACAAGCGAACTTACAAAATGCCAAGGCCGTTACATACGTCCTTGGCAGACGATTCAAGGAAGAGCAAATCGATATTGCTCTTATCCAGGAACCTTGAACAACCAATACAGGCCGAATAAACGAACTGGGTAACACTTCTGGTAAGGCAATAGCAATTGGCTCCGGTGGAAGACCCAGAGTCTGCATCCTAATCAGAAACAGCATTAACTACTTTGTACTTTCAGATTACTGCAGCCAGGATGTCGTAGTAATCCACTTATCGCTACCGGTGGGGGAAAGCAAGATGGACGTGATCGCCTGTTCTGCATACTTCCCGGGAGACAGGGGTGCTGATCAACCTCCTCCACCTGCGATTAGGTCGTTAATCGCCTACAGCAAGAGGAACAACATTCACCTTCTTATTGGATGTGATGCAAATTCCCACCATGGGGCAGCACGGACATTAACCAAAGGAGTGAGTCACTTTTTGAATACATACTAGGTGAAGGGCTAATTGTGAATAACATTGGAATGGAACAAATGTTTGTCACTAGAAATAGAAGAGAGGTACTAGATTTAACAATCAGCTCAAGCTTTGAGCAACAATATCACTGATTGGAAGGTATCCTCTGAACCCTCGTGTTCAGATCATAGACACATTCTTTTTAATATAGAAACTAGACCAAGATGTGTGGTGACGTACAGGGATGTTAGGTGTGCCAACTGGAGCGGGTACAAACAATCCCTCCAGTCACACCTTCAATCCACTCTCACCACAATCAGGAATCGTGATGAAATAGAAATTGCGGCGGAACAGACCCGGAGCGCAATTATTTCAGCATATCATGAAAACTCTCCACTGAAATCGAAAAAAGACAATAGAGGGGCATCTTGGTGGAACAAAAAACTAGATAAATTAGAAAAGAAGTTAGACGCCTCTATAATCGAGCTAAAGATTCGGGCGACTGGGAGCAATATAGATTTGGGCTAACGGACTATAATAAAGAAATCAGAAGGACTAAAAGGGAATCTTGGAGGAAGTTCTGCGAGAGTATTACTGACTTACCTGGCAGCACTAGAATCCACAAGATCATTTCCAGAGAGCCGGCAAGAGAATTTGGTATGGTGAAACGTCCAGATGACTCATTTGCTGAATCTGGAAAGGAAACCCTTGAACTCCATACACTGAACCACTTCCCAGGGAGTTCGATCCTGGATAACCAACAACCACCACCATCGGGAGGCCGAATCAAACGACCTCACAAAGACGGCTGGCTGGTGGCTAAAAAGGTTATCACAGCACCAGCGATTGAGTGGGCAATCAAATCTTTCCAACCATTCAAATCGCCTGGTGAGGATGGCATTTTTCCAGCGCTGCTACAAAACGGACTGGAAATACTGCTACCTTTCCTCATTAGACTATACAGAGCTGGTCTGATATGGAATTACATCCCATCCAGTTGGGCGGCGGTTAAAGTGGTATACATACCAAAAATGGGCCGGACAGAACCAGACCCTAAATCGCTAAGACCCATCAGCCTGACATCATTTCTGTTGAAAAGCCTAGAAAAGGTTCTGGACGGACATATCAAGGGAAACATCCCGAGCACTCATCCTCTAAATGTTCACCAGTATGCCTTTCAACCCGGAAAATCAACAGAACTAGCATTAAACAACCTAGTCGGGAAAATCACCCAATCTCTTGAGGAAAAAGAGATTGCAGTGGCGGCATTCCTCGACATCGAAGAAGCATTCAACAATGCAATGTCCAACTCCCTATATACAGTGGCAGCCGCTAGAGGGATCGAGCTTACTATAAATGGCTGGATTCAAGCTATGCTTGAAAACAGAATCATAACGACTTCTCTACAGGGAGAAACAGTCAGATTCAGGGCCGCAAGAGGGTGTCCACAAGGCGGGATTCTTTCCCCTCTTTTTTGGTCACTGCTTGTGGATGATCTGCTGGCCATTCTCTCTCTGTGGGAAGCCGAGATTCAAGCATATGCGGACGGTCTAGTCATTATGGTTAGAGGAAAATCTGAAGAGGTACTCTAATACCCTTCAAGAGGTGCTAAATACAGTCCACATTTGGTGTGAGAAAGAGCAGATAGATGACACAAACTGTAATAGTACCCTTCACCAGAAAAAGGAAGCTGAACAATTTAGTGTCGCCTTCCTTAGCAGGTGAAACCATTCCATTTTCGGGAGAAGTTAAATATCTAGGAGTTACACTAGACAAATCACTGAACTGGAACTCCCATCTGGAAAAGGTAATCCACAAAGCACGACTCTCCTTGTGGACATGTCGCAAAATTTGTGGAAAGTCCTGGGGCATAGGTCCCCAACAAATATACTGGATATACGTTACGGTCATAAGACCAATGGTAGCGTATGCCTCCATAGTTTGGTGGTCGAAATGACCAAAGCCAAACTATCTGGTCTACAGAGACAAGCATGCCTGGCGATAACTGGTGTCAGCGTCAGCAGCTCTGGAAATCCTCCTGGATCTACCCCCTCTCCACATCTACTTGGAGAGAGGCCAGGTGAGCAACATACAGATTTCAACAAGCGGTAAATAATATGCCGCAGGCTAGCATCATGGAACGCAACAAGCTGTCAGATGACATGGAATGTCATGACATCCTGGGAATGCTTTCAGATGTGATGCCTACCGTGACCAACTATGAACTGCCCTTTACCGCCCTTTTTCCTGGAAGAGACGAATGGGATCGGAACAAAACTGACCTACAAAGAGCAGACATCTGTTGGTTTACAGACGGCTCCAAAGCTCCTGAGGGAGTTGGAGCTAGAGCATACAGTCGCAACCCAAAGGTAAGAATCACTCGAGCCTGGGTAACTATGCGACTGTCTTTCAGGCAGAAGTTCATGCCATTGAACTCTGTACAAGGAGGCTTGAGCAGATGCATCCTAGACGTAGATCAATAAAAATCTTTTCAGACAGCCAAGCAGCTCTCAAAGCTTTTGGCTCGCATCGCTGCAATTCTAAATTGGTCTGAAACTGCTAAAAGGCTCTAGCCCGATTGGGCAGATACAATAAATTAACTCTGGTCTGGATACCGGGCCACTCTGGCATGGAGGGCAACGAAATAGAAGACTCCTTAGTCAGGGACGGTGCGGTATCAAAATTTATCGGACCAGAACCAGTGCTTGGCATATCGGTAAGCACTGCGAAAACAACCATCTTGGTCTGGACTGAGGGAAAAATCCTCCAATACTGGCAAGAACTACAGTCAGTTAGTTCATTCAAAGGAGTTTATCACATACCCTTTGAAATCAAGAACTAAAAAACTATTAGAGCTCAATAGGTTACACCTAAGAACTCTAGTTGACCTATACACACACTGGGCACTGCAGACTCAATCACCACCTACACAGACTCGGAATAGAGAAGATGAAATGGCAGCGCACGTTTTATGTACCTGTTCTGCTGCAGAAAGAACCAGGTTCTCACTTTTTGGCAAAGGGCAACTGCTGCCAGAGGACCTGGACAACCTCTCATTCAATAAGGTAGTCGGCTTTATCAAAAAGCTGAACCTATTAGGTGAAATATAATTAGGAGTGAGCCACAATAGACCAGATGGTCGCGGTGGAGGGTCTGTTACTAGCCCACTCACATATCAACCTAACCTAACCTAATATCAACCAATAATTTCAAAGAATTTAAACAGTAAGTTATAAAAAATATGACAATGTATATGTATAAAAACTGCACTTACTTTATTCTGGATGACATCACAGAAAACATACAATCCAGCTGCATCAGCCAGATTGCTTATACGCCTTATTGATGTAGTAAAATCTAGTAAAAGACTTTCTGTATTGCAGATTGATATATAAATTTCTATATAATTCTCTAAAAGTTCCTTGAGGTCTTCGGTATATTTAACTACAGCTTGTGATATATACATTTGTGTGGCTAGAACAGCAACTCGATGGCAGTTTTTCCATATTTTTGATATTTTGACACGCTTCTTAGCAAAACGTTTTACTAGCTGCAGACCTTCGTCAAATTTCAGTTCTTTCAACTAAAAAAAAAAAAGGTTCTCTTATAAATAACAAACACAAATTCTCAGTTAGATTGCATTTCATACTTTATCTCAACGAATCTATTTAAATATATATTTAAAAATTACTTACCAAAACAACAATTTTTTGCCTTTCTTGAAATTTATAAAGCAAAGCAATATAAATATCAAAAATAAACCACATTTGAGTCTCGGTTGCATTAAGGCTGAAGTTTTGTGTTTTCGATAATTTATTACAATTCATGAATGCTGTTACTAAGTTTAAGGCCAAATCTTCACACTGTGATTCACAAAGCTTTTTTAAACGAACAGAAACGACGTAAGCAGTTTCTACGCAGAAGAATTCAATTTCTAAAAAAGAAGAAAATTGTTTTATTGTTAATTGTTCTAACAAACTAAAAACTAGTACACTAAGTCCCATTCCCAAAGTTGCCTGTAATGCAGGCCTGTTTTTTATTGAAAAACTAATTTAATAATATTGATAAAATGCTTTAGAACCTCTATATTCAAAATTTAAAGACATTTTGATTTATTGTTTTCGAATTACGGCCCCCTAAAATTATATTTTTCAAATATTAAATAATTAATAACTTTTAACGAATTGTATTTTGAAAAAAAGTCATTCTTCATTGTCTTTTTAAATTAACTTGTTTATCAAAAAAATCATTTTGAAGCATCAGCCCCCCTGTAAATTAGAAAAAGTGAATTTAAATAGAAAATCAAAAATTACTTTTCTTCGAAATACAATTTGTTACATACAGGCCCGCATGCCTGCAAGGAGGTGATGTCATATTACTAGCCTGTGCCTGGGAACGTTTCTTAGCCTCAACTGCATTTCTATCACAAGTAACTGGCAAAATAAAAATATAAATATTTTTTTATTGTTGCATTAGTTTATGACATACCTATTGTGAAAATATTTTCAAAAATAATCATAAAGCATGAAGGGTTGGGGAAAATCTGATTTTTATTTAAAAAAAATAAAAAACCATTGATTTGAATAAAAAAATTTAAAATTTTTTTATTTTTTTTAAAGCAAAGGGCATAGCAGGATAAGCATGTGTTAGGTGCCCCCGCACCAATCGGGTCGAAATTTTTAGCACAAGTTGATAGTAGTGTTAGATGAAATTTCCCAAAATATTATTTTTGGAAAACCATTTTTACGGGAGTTATGGGGGTAAAAAGAAAAATGGAAAAAAATTTTTTTCTCGAGAACGGATAAACCGATTTTCATGAAAAAAATATATGTTATGGCTTTTGATAGTGCAAATGTGGGAAACAATTATTGAGTCCATTTGTCGAAAAAAAGTGGTGAAAAAATTTTTTCTTAGGGGATGTTCTAGAGGCACACCCACCATTTTCTTCCAAATAAAAGCTTATATGCCCCTTTAAAACATATCCAATTTTCAAAGCGATAGGAAGGGTACAACATACACAAAATTGATAATCATTGGCAGACTGCTATGTCTATGTAATGAAGCACGACTTTTTTGTAAATATTTCGTGCAAAGACAAAATTACCTTTTCCCCCTCGTTTTCGAGGGTGCTGAACACGATGCAAGTGGTGGGAGAAGTTTTTGACCGCCGCAACCCCCTGCAACTTTTTTGTAAAATTTTTCAAAATAAAATTTTTTTATGGGATGTTCTCGAAGAATGAAGACTAAGAAAAGTCTCATCAATATAGAGTAACCTGATTCGTGAGAGGCAGGAGGACTCACGCAAATAAGTCAACCCGAATTGTGTGAGGCAAGGGGACTCATAATAACCAAGCACCTCGACTAATGAGAGGCAAGGGAACTTACAATAAACAAGCGCCTTCACTAGTGAAAGGCACTGTAACCTCCTCGTAGTGGATTTTGAAAACTAGTTCTTTCGTACGGACGTCATCCTTGCAAAATCTTCAGATTTTCAAACTAGATTTTGTTTGACCCCACAATTGACGTTCAGAGAATTTTTGCACCACACTTCTTGATGTTTGATACTGATTTAAATGGTAGGGTTGTAATGGCCGCCAGTGACCGTCGTAGTAAGATGTAGTAATGAACCGCTAGTCTATGTAATAAAGGCAGAAATAGTGTAAATATTTCTTGCAAAGACGAAATTACCTTCCTCTGCCCGTTTTCGAGGGTGTTGAACACGATGCAAGCGGTGGGAGAAGTTTTTGACCGCCGAAAACCTCCTAAAACGGTCACTCCTCTTATGGATCTCTTTATGTTTTCTATACGAGTCTAGAGAGTCATTTATCAACGGGTTATACTTGAAATAACATGGAAGATGGTTATAGAGTAAGTTGAGTCCAGGCAGCAGGTCTAGGGGGTTAATTAAACCCTTCCGAGGAGTGGAAAATCATTTTTATCAAATAATTCGGGGTTCAAACGCGTTTCCCCCGTTTTTGGGCTGATCGTGGGAAAAATATTCATTTTTAGCTCCAACCTCTCTTCATCTCTCAAACGGTGAGTGAGAGGTGATTTCTGCCCGTTTGAGGGGGTTGGAGCTAAAAATAAATATTTTTCCCATGATCAGTGACCCCAAAAAAGAGGTATAAGTATTTGAACCGAATCATTTGAAAAAAAAAAAAAACTACACCTCTCGGGAGGGTTTAATCAACCCCCTAGGCCTGCTGTCTGGACTCTACTTGCTCTATAACCCCCTTCCATATTATTTCAAGTATGGCCGTTTCAGGGGGTTGCGGCGGTCAAAAACTTCTCCCACCACCTGCATCGTGTTGAGCACCCTCGAAAACGAATGGGGGGAGGTAATCTCGTCTTTGCACGAAATATTTACAAAAAAGTCGTCTTATAATGCTTCATTACATAGACTACGCGCCGCCCGGAGTCTGCCAATGATTATCAATTTTGAGTATGTTATACCCTTCCGATCGCTTTGAAAATTGGATATGTTTTAAAGGGGCATATAAGCATTTATTTGGAAGAAAATGGTGGGTGTGCCTCTGGAACATCCCCTAAAAAAAAATTTTTTTATTTTGAAAAAATTTTTTCACCACTTTTTTTCGACAAATGAGTTCAATATTTTTTTCCCACATTTGCACCATCAAAAGCCATAACATATATTTTTTTTATGAAAATCGGTTTATCCGTTCTCGAGAAAAAAATTTTTTTTCATTTTTCTTTTTACCCCCATAACTCCCGTAAAAATGGTTTTCCGAAAATAATATTTTGGGAAATTTCATCTAATATTACTATCAACTTGTGCTAAATATTTCGACCCGATTGGTGCGGGGGCACCTAACACGCGCTTATCCTGCTATGCCCTTTGAGTATTTCGTTTTTTATATTTTTACATAGTTATTTTGTTAATTTTTCTACTTAGTGATGCACTTATTGTTTGAAAGTCATCAATTTCTAATTTGTTCATTATAAGCATAGCAAATTATTTATTGTAACAAACTATATCTGGTCTGTTTAAACTTTTACTTTACCTTATTTGTCCCCGTATGGGGTACCGCACTCTTGTAAATTTTCTTATTTTCGATTTGTCGAGAAAGTCATTCTTTTTGAAAAGTTTTGCTTGTCTTAGGAAGTCATAAACAGTTGTCAAACTTAAGATAAATTATACAGGGTATTCTGAAAATTAGAATATATGATATCGACTTTAAGCAAACGCAAACTGCCTGTTTTTTGCATTTTTATTGAAAATTTTATTTATCAAAGTTTTTTTAATTATGAAGAAATACTTAAATACGGAGTTTAGTTGCAAAATAAGGAAATAACAATTTTCATGAAAAATAACATTTTATTCAAGTAAGTCGAAAACTATTCCACATGTAGACCTCCTACTAGTACACATTTTTCTAATCTTCATAGACAGATGAGATCACATCTTCATTTATGGTTGCAACAACATTCACAATTTTTTTGCTTTAATAAATCTATGTCGTCTTTGTCGAAATCGTTTGCGTATATTTTTTGCTTCAAATACTCTCATAAGTAATCCAACGGAGTTAGATCAGGCGAACGGACCGGCCATGCTGTGGGTCCATAGCGGCCAATCCACCTGCCGTGGAAGTGAAAGTCTAACTAGAACTGTACAGGGTGAACCAAATTTGATGGTATATGGGATTTTCTCTAAAACTATGGCAGATAGTCAAAAACCAATATACTTAGGAGGTGTTCTGAGCTCGATTTTCGAGAAACAAACAACGGCGCAAACCACGATCGTCTATCTTTTTCGACTACCGAGCTACAGAGCGTTTTTGAAAAATTGGCATTTTTTGACCTCTATATTTCAATTACCAAGTGTCGAATCGAACATCGAATAACACATTCGTAAGGCACTTTTTTGAGCAGAATTTGTTGCTGATAAGAAGAAAATCATGCATGCCTCAATTTTCGAGGTATAGACAACTTTTGTTTTTTTTAAATGGAACACCCTGTAAATATATTATATTTCATTATTCGATCACAACTTAAATTAGCTATCCAACGATATATCATATAATAAATAATAAAGTACTTTATTGGTAAAACCAAATGGCTATCGACCGAAGTCCTTCTGCCATCATATAATATTTATCTCTAGAAAAGTGGTTAATTTTCGAAAAATGTAACATATTTGTGAGGAAGCCATGGAAAACTATTAATAACAACAACACTCCTTATAATATAAAATAATTTCGCCAAAAATAGGAAAACTAAACTACTATATTTCGCGAGAGGATACACTGAAACAAGTACTTGTGTAATTTTACGTGCTTCTTCATGCAGATCTGTGACCAATGATAATGACTAGAATTTCACAGACGATGTAAAATTACACCACCGTTGTCTATAAATTTACACGAGGACTAGTAATTAGTAATGTAATTTAACAAGACAGTTGACGTAAAATCACATTGGGACAGGAATAAATTCATAAGTTATGTATATTTCAATGTATCATGTATTTTTACATGTATTTGTCTGTAGCGATTTCTTATTACAACTTTTGCACGAAAAATTACACAAGTACGTTTTTCAGTGTATATTAGGATTTTCTCTTACAGTTTCTAAAACAATATTTTCTACAGCTTCTCTACCTGCTTAATTATATATTATTGCTCGAGGTTTTACATATGATCCAAACTATTTTAAATTTTGTTGTAACCTTTTGAATATTTTTATTAGAGATGCAACGGATAATGTTTTGGCCGGATACCGAATACCGGATATCCAGCGTATTTCTTGTACCGGATACCAGATATCCAGCCAACTATCCGGCTTACATTGAAAGTTGGATTAAAAACACGTTTTGAGAACCTCGACGACGAAAAATACTTACTGGCAACTCTTCGAGATCCCAGATTTAAAACAAGTTTTTTCGATAAAAAACAGGCTGAAAAATCCCGTCAAATTACTCTATAATTCATATTCAAGCAGTGATAGTGAAAGTGGTTCTTCTCCTTCCAGTAAACAATGTATGAGACATTTTTTGGAACTGCTTTGACGAAGTGGGTACAGAAAATAGGATAACGTTAAGAATAGAATTTTGCAGAGTGAGAGGGAAATATGCGTTTATTTTCGGATTATTATAAATATTTAAAAAGTCATAAATGGTATAATCTTTAAAATTGCTCTAAGGAATACAGCTATCTACAGGTTTTATCATAAATTTTGTACATAGTTAATGCCATGCTCTAATAATGGAATTAGGAACTATTTTCATTGACAAACTGCAATATTCAAATACAACAGAAATTTACAATAAAAAATATATGTAGTTGTATTCGTTAGAACAATAGCAAGTATCTAAAATAGTTTTAAATATTATACTATGTTTGGTGTCTTAAATATTTATAATAAATCGATAATAAACGCACATTTCCCTCTCATTTTGCAAAATCCCATCCTTAATGACAACGTTTCGGAGTAAACTTCAATGGCCAAAGAGATTGATTATTATTTGAAAGGAGCACGGATTCAAACTTCAAAGTAATAGTGACCCTTACGCATGGTGGTATACTAACTTCAATCAGTATAATAAAACTGTTTCATTTTTTATACCACTTTTTATTTTTCAACTATCCGGTTTTGGCGTGATATAAGGTCACTATCCGGTGTCCAGCCGAATAGTAATAAAGTGGCCGGATAGGCCGGATACCGGATAGTAACCGGATATCCGTTGCACAATCTAATTTTTATATCTGGCTGTCTATTTTCTGGATATCAAAAAATATTATTTAGGCGGCACTTTTGACACAAAGTTTTGCTGTCTATAACTTACCAATTATAATAAAGCTCAGAAGCCAAATTTGAATCTTCTCCGCATTCTATAAAACACTTGATCATATCATATTTTTCACCATTACTAAATTGAACTATTTTTAACAATGCTCGCTCACAATTAACTCACAAATTAGTTTTTGACATTTGCGATTATTGATTTTCTTTTTTCTACCACAGCCTTTTCAATAAATATTAGAAATGCGATAAATATTCATAGTCAATGGAAGATCGAACATTTATTGTAGTTTAGTTTTTCCTATTTTTGGCAAAATTATTATATTATAAAGTGTTGTTGTCAATAGTTTTCCATGACCTCCTCACAAATATATTAAATTTTTTTAAAATTAACCACTTTTTCTAAATAAATATGACTTATGAATCTTATGATATATCGTTGGATAACTAATTTAAGTTGTGATCGAATAATGAAATAATTTACAGGGTGTTCCATTTAAAAAAACAAAAGTTATGTCTATATCTCAAAAACTGAGGCACGCATAATTTTCTTCTTATCAGCAATGGATTCTACTCAAAAAAGTGCCTTAAGAATGTGTTACTTGATTTTCGATTCGACACTTGGTAATTGAGATATAGAGGTCATCCAAAAATGCCAATTTTCCAAAAACGCTCTTTAGCTCGGTAGTCAAAAAAGATAGACGATCGCGATTTGCGCCATTGCTTGTTTCCTGAAAGTCGAGCTCAGGTTTTTGTCTTCTAAATTCTAAATTTTTGTTGCCCAGTTCGCCCAAAGCAAAATTATATAAAATTTCTAAATTAGTATTTTGATTTAAATCTAAATCTATGAAATCAGGACCGAGTGATGCATTATGCAGCACCAAATATTTACGTTTTTAAAATTTTTACTATTAGGGGTAATTCAGAAACTAAGATTTTCCTCAGCCCAGTACCTACAATTTTCAGAGATATTAGTCGTAAAAATAGATTCGTCTGTGAATAAAATGTTTCGATGAAATGATCTATCTGCTAAAAATGTTCTGACCCATAGTTAAACAAAAGTCCAAACGACAAGCATCATCTCCAAGTTGAAGTTTGTGAATAAACAGGTTTGAATGCATAAAATTTGTTGCTGACTAAAATCCTGAATATGAGATTGGTAATACCTAAATTTATTGATTTTCTCCTTAAAGACCATCTTGGGTGTTCTTGTGAGTCTAAAACTACAAGGGTAGCAGCGTCATCTTCATTTAATTGTGTTTTGGTTTTTTTGATATTTTTTACATCCCCAGTGGAATTAAATTTATAAATTAATTTACGTACTGCTTTGCGAGTCACATCTGGATACTTTTCATTAAAAACTTCTATTACGTATTTATAAGAAATATTTCCGATTCCATAGCATTTGACCCCGTAAATTCATAGTTTCAGGGTTAGCATAATTCAATAACCAGTAATTTATATTTTTATTGAAATGTGCACTAGTAGAAGGTCTACATGTTTTCAACTTAGTTGAATAAAATGTTAATTTTTTTTTTTTTTGAATACTGTTATTTCCTTATTTTGCAACTGAAGTTCGTATTTAGGTCTTTCTTCATAATTGAAAAACTTTGTTAAATAAAATTGTCAATAAAGACATTAAAAAAAAGGTAGTTTGCTTAAAGTCGATATCATATTTTCTAATTTTGACAACTGTTTATGACTTCAAAACAAGCAAAACTTTTTCTAGGCAAATCAAAAATAAGAATACAAGAGTGCAGTACCCCATCCGGGGACACATTATATATTCGAAATTTAAAAAAATAGTTTCCAATTTTCTTACATGTTTAGTTCATTTTTTAACCTCTTCCCACCCATAAAAACGGAGAAGTTATGCAGTTGATCCAAAATTGAAAATTGAAATAACACCATATCGTTTGATTTTGACTATTTTGAGTTCCCAGGAAGAAAAATGGTTTTTTAAAAATGTCTGTGTATGTTGTATGTGTGTATGTATACAACGTGATCTACCAGGACATGCGGAAAATTTAACAGTAGGTTGTCCCCACCGAAAGGAGTAAAAAAAATGAATTTTTTTTTAAATGACCAAAAAAATTACTTTATTTTTTTGTAGGAATGCGCCGCCAACTAATCTAACGTAGCGCGGTACAACCCGATTGACACTACTGACAGCAAAGCTGGATAAGATAGAAGAGACTTTTTGATTTTAAACAAATCACACTACAAAAATCCCGAAATAAATCGAAGACATTAATCTCATGCTGAAGTGACAAGCAGATATACGAGATATTTAGTTATACCGGTCAATGACACGGCCGTGTAACTATTGTTCGACCAGAAGCAAAAAACGCGGCTCTCTAGGGGTCTACACACGATCCAGCGGCACGGAGCCAGCCTTGTCGGCATGCTTTGAACTCATTCGTAAAAGTGAATTGGTCTGCTGGAATTCCAATTATCTTGAAAACGTACCAACAATGTTGACTACCTGCCGCTGAATCGTGTGTAGACTTTTTTTTTTTATCTCGCCGGCCGGCTTCACTTTTTATGCCAATTAAGGAAATGTAAACAACTCGAATACGTTCTTTCACCAGTAAGTTCGTCGACCTCTTCAGAATTAGGTCAGGACTTACTCAACATCAGTAGTGTACCTTCGCAAATTGACTAATAATTTAATATACTAAATTACCTCAGAATCCTCTAAAATTTTGCAGGGGCTTTCCCACATTGAAGACTAGCACACCATTTTATTTTCCGCATTTCTTCGTAGATCACGTTGTATATGTATGTATGTATGTATGTATGTGGATACGATAGCGCCGAGACTAGAGAACCGGTATTGATGAAATTTGGCACAAAGATATTGGTACTGTAGATAAGCTGAAAAGGTTTTGATGCAAATTAAATGACATTTAGTGCCCTTTTTGCACACAGACCTTCTTATTTTTCGACAATATCAATTTTTTTTGTACTATTCAAAATTAGATGTTAATTTTGATTTCAATAACATATCACACCTCATTCTTTCCTGTCAAAAAGATTTGCTTGAGTCCTGCAATGGCGGGCCATCAAGAAATTAAGTTCTAGTACCCGTGGAACGAAGGCCTGCATCACATAGCTCAGCGGTAACGAGTCCAGTTATTAATTAAATTGACGAATTTTCGCCAACATTTGGTGGGGAGGTTCCAGTCGCTTAAAGTAGCTGCCCATTTTTTATTCAATATTTTCCTTATTTGTATTGTTTTTAAAAATATTTGAGTTTGATTTAAATCGTGATTTTAATTTAAAAAATCAGCTGCAGAGCTTTGGTTACTGCGGGAAAAGTACTAATTTTAATTAAACCGTTTTTTTTTTTAATATATTTATGTATGTGTGTGTGAGTATATTATGAGTGTGCATGTATGTCTTGTGTAGTTCGCATACATATGTGCTATGTGTTTGTATGTGTATGTATTTGTTTATTTTTGTTCTATATAATGGTTTAAACGTTTAAGTCATTAATGTATTAATTATCTGTATATTAGATTTCCCATTTTTCAATAAACGATTATTATAATTTTAATGCACTGTTTACATTTTGAAAATCCACTATCAATGGAAACATGCTGTTGAAAGTGGGTTTTTGGAATGACAATTGCAATAATTGCATAACTGGAATTTGAGTTGAAATAACAGATTTGAAAAAAAGAAAATTTCGTTTTACCTGGTGGACCAATTTCTGCGTCTTTAGTTTTCATAAGTGTCATTAAAACTGGATCTTCCCACGGGTTTTTCACAACATCAGCCAACTTTTTACATCGTGTTGCAAATCCACTGTTTAATTTTAACAGTTCGTTTTGAGCTTTCTCAATTTCATGGAGGAGTTTAACTTGGTGGGTTGCTAAAACGAATATGTTTTAATTAATAATCTCAGATTAATTTAATTACAACTGTTTATTATAAAATAATGTATCAGATTTATTTTATTTTATCTGCCTTCCTGTACCTAACTGCATTACTGCAAAAATAAAATAACATTCTTTCTTTCTATCCCATTATAAGTGGAGTGAAATCGACCTAAGAATGTCGCGTTTATTTATTTATTTTTTTGGCGTAGAACCAGATGAAACCTTATAGATCTTGTAGAGTAGGTTATTTGGGACCTGTAATGAGCAATTACGATATTTTTCTGTGGTACAGGACTTTTTTATTTCGAAAAAACTTCAGAAATTTACTGTTTAGAAGATTCATGTTTTTTTAAAATTTACATCGCTATATCTTGAAATCGAATTGAGCTATCAATCTGATTTTTTTTAAAATTAAAGAACACAAATAAGCGCTTCTAATAGTGTTTTTGTTTCTATCAATTATTATTTATTATTTTCTTTAAATAATAATAATAATAATAATAATTTTATTAGTCAAAAAGAAATTACACCGCGGTGCTTTGACATGTCTTATAGAAAAATATAAACTAATACAAATAAAAAGACTAACAAATAATACTAGGATAGAGTCCTAATATGGTCAAAGACTTAGATAATACAAAACATATAAATATAGTTATATACATACATAATCACAAGTATATAACAAACATTGAATGTGACCAGAATATAGTCAGCACTATAACAAACAACATATTACATATCGTCACCTCAATATTACAGGGTTCTATGAGCACTAAATGCAGTTCTGAGAAAATTGACTTTGAAGTTTAGGAGTGTTACAAAGACAGAAGCGGTTTAATTTTTTTTATTTTTTATTCCTCTCAATTCACTCAAAGTGCTTATATTACTCGACTATGTAATGGTCATATTTTTTACGTTCAATTTCAAAACATATATTTTGATTTAAAAAAATACATACAACTTTGGTCTCCCACCAATGAGATTTGTTTTATCACATACAACTTAGTTTTTCTATTGTGTATTTAAAAAAAAAGAATTATGGCAAATCATTTATTTATTCTAGGATCCAAAAAAATATTGAAATAAAGTATAATAGCATTATCAAAGTAAAGTCTAATTGGCTTTTTTACCAGTCTTTTTATTAGTTTCCCCATTTTTTTTTTTTTTAATAATGACGTCATAGTATTGCTTCTCAACAGTGGGCATCCAACATTGAACGGATTGCATTAACTTTTTGATTTGGCAATGTATTAATTTTAATAACTTGTTTTGGTTCAGGCAAATTTATTGCCAAAATTTTGGTCCCCGGTCTATTAGTCATGGCGTGCTTTATGTTGATGGTAATGAATTTGGTCTGACTGTACGATGTTTTGTACTTTACGATATAATAAGAGAACGAATTTAAAAAACTTAATTCATCATTGATGAGCAGTCCTGGAAGTTAACATACACCTATCTTACTTTAAAAATATCTCGATATTAAAAAACAGAGTTGTATGTTAAAACATGCAACTATGTTATTCAACTAGTGTAATATTTTTACATGCACCTTTGTTTTATAAAGTATAAAATTCGGTACAGATGTGCTGCCATCTATTAAAAAGTCGCAAAATATTCGCCACGTCACATACAACTTTGCATTATTACTAATTAAAAATTCTCAAATATGTTACATACAACCTTGTAATATTGAGGTGACGATATAATAAACATAAATTTACAAATAATTAAAATTTGATAGATCATAATAAGCATTGGCCAAAAGGTGCAGTTTTAATTTTGTTTTAAATTTTCTGATGGGCAATTCCTTAAAACTATTTGGAAATGAATTAAATAAATCAATTCGAAAGTTGATTCTCTTTGTATAAGCCAATCTCTGGCGTGGTGTCTATTTTATCCGGATTACGAGTGTTGTATTTGTGAGTTTCACCATTCTTGCTATATTCGCTCAGGCGTACCTTTATGTGAATTAAGTGACAGTAGATTATTTCAGATGGTAAAGTCATTGTATTAAATTTAACGAACCATGGTTTTTTACAACTCTCAAGTTGATTCACATCCGCTAAAGTTCTTATGGTTCTTTTTGCAAAACGAAAACGTCTGAAATTTGATTGGATGTACCCCAGTTAATCAAACCATATACCATAGCACTGTGGAATAGTGCATGATATGCAATAAGTGCAGCGTCTAGGTTTGCCTTGTTTTTAATCTGTCTAATTGCATATATCTTAGACAATTTTGCAGTTAAATTATTGATATGTGAATGCCAATTCAATTTACCATCCAAGGTCAGGCCTAGAAATTTCACGGTCTCCGAGAAATTATTCTTCGTAGAGAAAAGTAGTGTGTTTGTTTTATTTGTATTTAAGCATAACTTGTTTGCATTGAACCAGTCAGAGGTTCTAATTATAATATTATTTGTAATGTCAGTAACATTACTGCCAGATCTTTTAACTGTCTCGCAAAAGTAGTATCGTCCGCAAAAAGGACAGTAAAAATTGACATAGCGTCAGGTAAATCATTTATATATGTTAAAAATAATAGCGGCCCCAATTCACTACCTTGCGGAACACCGTGTTGTATTGGCAGCATGTTACTCAGTTTGTCCTTACAATACACACACTGGTATCTATCCGATAAGTAAGATTTAATAAGATTAAGTGCTAAACCATAAAATTCTAACTTATTAAGTAAAATCTCTTTGAAAACACAATCAAATGCTTTACTCAAATCTAGAAAAAGTGCCAGCTTGGAGTTTCCATTTTCAAAGCCCTCTCTAATAAAATTGACTAGTTCCAGCACTGCCATTGACGTATTTTTACCCTTCCCGAACCCAAATTGCCTGTTTGTAAAAATATTACAAGATTCCAAATAATTGATTATTCTTATAGCTATAATTTTTTCACAAATGTTAGCTAAAATAGGAAGTAGTGCTATTGGCCTATAATTGGGTAAATCCTCAAGATCTCCTGATTTTAACAAGGGAATAATTTTTGCTATTTTTAACTTGTCTGGAAATATACCTGTTTCAAGCATAAGGTTAATAATATGGGTCAGTGGGGCAGATAAAAATAATAAGTTGTCTTTGTACATATCAACTGAATGATTGTACAGGTTAGTAGCTTTAGAATTTTTTAGGGGCCTTAACACATTTTGTACTTCTAATTCCTCAGCGGGATAAAGAAAAATTGTTTTTCTATTATTGTGTAAGTATTCCATGTATGTTGAATTTGACTTAGGTACTTGACTTATTAATTTGTATGCTATTTGGGTAAAAAAGGTATTGTATCCATCAGGAGATATTGATATTGCTTCCCTTTTTATTATTGTTTTTACCGGTATTTCTGTTGATAATATTCCAAATAGTTTTCTGTCTGTTATCTGAATATAATATTTCTTTATTTACTTGGCCTTTTCTTAGTTTAATAATAAGTTGTTTATATTCGTATTTTTTTTGTTCTATTTCTGCTCTTATTTTTTCACAATTGAGAAAAAGTTTTATTATATTACTGAGGCGATTAATGTCTACTTTTTTTGATATTACTTCTGGATTTGAAAAAACGGCATTTTTAGTGTAATTTGATTTGATTTTAACAGAAATTTGAGGGAAGGATAAATCATGATAATTTATTATATTATAAAAGATGTCAATAGCTTTATCTGGTGTACTTTCATCATATAGTACTGCCCAATCTTCAGAAATTAGGTAATTAGAAAATTTTATTTTATTTTCCGAACTTTCATTTAATACAGCTTTATACAAAGAGTTTTCTTTTTTGATTCATCTGTAAATTTAACTATTTGTGCCTTGTGATCGGAAAGATAATCTACAATAGTGGCTTCTGGAATTTCAAAATTAACAAATATGTTGTCTATGCATGTATGAGAATTTTTTGTACTCTTGTAGGCTCTGAAATGCACTTTTCTAGACTGAAAGCCTGAAATATATTAATAATCTCTTTAGACATTTTTGAATCAACTTGAAAGTTTACGTTGAAATCACCACCTATGAGCAATCTACAGTTCTTATGTGTTTCACATAAAAGTTGAAGAGCATAATATAAATTATGCTTGAAAATATTTATATCACCACACAACACTTGGTGAACGGTATAAAATAACAACAATGCAATTTAAGTTTGATATTTTTATACAACTCTCAAAGTGTTTGTCATTGTTGAATTCATTCATAGAAACTAGACACTAAATTGAACTTAGTTAAATGATATAAATCTTGTTCCCCATCTTTTAACCAATGCTCACTGATCATTACAACATTAAAACCATTGCTTAACAGAATAACAATGTACTTATTACTTTGCTAAGAATATACTCATATTTTGACTAAGCGACAAACTTTTTATTTTTGCAAATTTTCAAATACATGCAGCGAAGCAATTGAAGCTAAGATCCCAGCACCTTTTTTAGTTTTTTTTAAATGATTTTATGACACTTTTTCCAAAATTTTATTACAAATTTTATGATCACTTATTGTTGTTTATTGTTTAATAACATTAACTTCATAGAACAATATTTTTTAATATATATTTAATTATATACAAAGAAAAGAGTACAATATTCTTAGGTACTGGTACAATAATATATAAATAATTTTTGAAATATAGTAGGTATAACAAAAGTACATTTTCTGAAACTGAAACATAAATAATTAAATAAACACTAAATAAAAATGGTAATAAATGTAAACATAACAAAACAAATAAATCGAGGCAAAGTTTTCTTACTTCTTAGGCTTCTTGAAAATAAACTTTTTGACTAGTTTTTCTTTTTTCATTGGGATTTCCGTAATTTCAGTCTTAAGTATATTCGCCTTATCAACGCCCATGCTTATTGCTTGTGCCTCCAATATGTCCTCTCTTTTAGATGTGCTCTTCTTCAACACTTTTTCTAATTTTAGATTTCCTTCTGATATCAGAGTGTTAGCTACCTTCAATTCAGATTCTTTTTTCACTATAGCATTTCGAATTTCATCCAATTCTTCTGTTTGCTTCCTCTTCAAATATCCTCCTTTTTTTAAGTTCCCGTTCCTTGTCTGATTTGTCCAAATCTCTTTTCTTATCTTTTTCAATTCTCTTCAACTCTTCTACTTTTGAAATGCCGTTGAACATGAATTCAACAAATTTTTACTAATATTGAAGTTTGCAATTTTGTCTGGAGTTTTGATGTAATCTTTTACGATTCGCACAGCAGTTATTGTGTATTTCTTTAGTGATCCCTTATCCACTAATATATTTTTGTTAATGCTGACGCCCGCGTAACAATAAAAATAAGAAGCACCAATTCAATTTTAAGCACGAACTTTGATTAAAAAACACTTAAAAAATCTAATTAATTGTAAGTATGAAAAACTTGTGCTGTCTATTTTTTATGATTTTTATGACAAAATAAATAATTTATGACATTTTACAAGAAATTTCTTAATTTTATGATGTTTTACGATTTTATGACAACTGGGACCCCTGAACATACAAAATTTTTTATTTATGAATATTTTTGTTAACGCAATAGCACATGGCATACATCCGGCAGGCGCCCGGCTGCCACTGCATGATCAAATATTACGACTAGTATTGACAAAAATTTACGGGAAACAAGCAGAAAGTATCAATTTTAATTAAATGTCATCTTAACATACATATTTATTATTTTAAAATTTTTTTAATTTTAAAGACAATTAAAAAAATGCTTCATCCTCATTTCATCATACAGTTTTATTTGGGAACCAGTCAGCCAAGTACCGATTTTAGAAATAGAAATATTTATTTGCCATGTAGAATACAATTTATGTACATATGGCAGGTCAGTTATAATACAGTTGCATATATAGTAAAGGACAAGGAATTAATCAAAATACAACCTAGTATTATATAAAGCATTAACATATAAACATAAAAATATTAATATCCAAATTGTCATAATAATTTAAAAAAGGAGTTAAAATAAATACATAATCAAATGTACAAAATATTTATTAGAAAATTACAATCGTAAAGCTAAAAACACATCGATATTATAAAAGGCATTTTCCATAAGTAATTTTTTCATTTGAATCTTATATTTACATAACTCAAAATTTTTGAGATTTTCATTTAGGCTATGATATAGTATTATACAAGTTATAGCGAAGTGATTCTTTAATGTTCTTTTTTAACATGTTGGAAATTCAAAACACTAAAACCCCTATATTTCCAAAGTTGCCACTTTTTATTTATTCAATTATTTTTTACATTTCTTTAAAATATTTTTTTATAACTTTTATTAAAAAAATGTAATATTTTTTTGTCGCTTATAAAGAGACCTTTAATTTGAGCCTAGGTTGGTCGCTGTATCTTAAAAATTGAATGTTTTAGCTTTTAATGGAATTAAAATGTTTTAGCATTTTAATTCCGCTATCAATTAAAATGAGAGTTCAATCCCTGGGGCCACGTCAAGGCGTCTACCAACCCAGGGTAAGTTATAACCTGGATTCAGAAAATACCTTCCCTATGCTACCTATCTTAAAGTTACTTAAAAGCTTAAAACATTTTGGAAAACAATAAGCTTTCACTGAAAAATTTCATCAATGTTAAGATGCTAACCGTAATTTGCAAATGCTATCTGGGGGCGAGGTTAAGTGTACAAGCAAAGGGAACTTGTAATTCAAAAATAATTTTCAGTTTTCATTTTACCGACAGATTTTATAAAAGTTATAACGGTTGCCACATCTGATTCGTATTTATTTTTATTTTTGAAAGAAGCAAGTGAGAGATATGGATGAGTAGGGGGGATCCCTCACGTCCAAACAATTTTTTTGCCATTTTCGGATTCGGCGAATTTTACTAAAGATAGGTGGGTTGGATGGCCAGTGTTGATTTTTTGAATTTTTGGGGGAATTGAGGGTGTATGGGGGGGGTAATCCATACGTCAGAATTTTTTTTTACCATTTTCGGATTCAGCGGAACATTTTACTAAAGATAGGTAGGGTCAAGTCTCTAAAACAATAAATTTTTTTTGTCGGCCTGTGTTATCTTTCGTTTTATTATCTTTAAAATGAATGAAGTTAAGATGAATTGTTTATAAAAGAGTCGGGTGCGTGAAAATCGGCAAACATTAAATATTTAGGGTAGTTTTGTCAATAAAATAATACATGCAACTTTCTTTACTTTGCATTAAAAGATATTGTCAGGGCCGGATCTTGAACCCTGCGAACTATGCAGTCGCAGAAGGCCCCAACTGAAAGAGACGCCAAAAAGGCTCTCCGCTGCAGCTTCCTTCAATTTATTCACGTCTGTCAATTATTATTTGAAGAATTTTTCTCCATTACAAGTTGCTACAGTTTTATTGTCATTGAGATGGGGGACGCCAAAATATCATCCGCTTACACTTGAAAAATGTCTAGAACCGGTCCTGGATATTGTTAAAGATAAATAAAAAAATTTAAAAATCCATTTCAAATTGGCCATTCTTTAGCTAAAATAGCTTATTTTGGCATTTTCTTTATCATTTTTGGCTGTATTTTAGCCGTAATATTGTTTAAATAATGAAATATCGACGTTTGTCAATTGAGTATCAAAATGCCACGCAAAAAGATAATTTATTTTTAATACATCGTTCTTTATAACCACTTTAAACAATTAAGGATTTTTAAGAAAAATATATCATTGAAATATACCATAGCACCTTCGTGTTCAAATTGTTCAAATTATTCAAATTTTTTATCACGGTTTTAATAAAAAAATGTCTACTTTGAAAATGCTTTTTTATCAAAAATGTTCTAAAAAGTACGTACATACATTTATTAATTTTTTTCAAATTTACTTAAAAACAGTACAGCGTATGATAAAATTTGATAGAACTTAAATTGAAGCTTATGAAATTTCCTATAAAGTATTCAAATTATTTTTGTATGTATTTCCAATATCACTATCAAGCGTAAAAATGTTGTGAATTTTTTAAAAGTTTACACCACTGCGAAAAGTGCAGCTTAAATAGGACATAAAACGTATTTTCTTCAATTTTTTCATAGTATTTTTAAAGGTAATGTTCTTATAGCAGTTTTTCATGCAATTTAAATTACTGAATGAAATACGGGTTTATTAATTATTTTCAGGGGTAAAAGCAGTTTTCCAGCTCTAACTTTTAACTGCGTGAGATGGCCGACAAATTCTAAAAACAATTTTTAAAAAGAATTAAATAATGATCAATTTGACGTCATAAAAAATTATTATTCTTCACGACACCATCCACGATGTAGACGGATTCACATTATATATTATTACGACACTACAACATATCGTATTTAGCGCCCGTGGGCACATAGAACCGGTAACCGGTAGTCGCGCGCCTGCCGGGTGTATGCCATATGATAGTGGGTCACAAAAATATTCACAAATAAAAAACTATAAGTCCTAGGTGAAATTTTATTTTTCAAAAACTTCTGTATGTTGACTTCAATTGCTTTGCTGCATGTATATGAAAATTTGCAAAAATAAAAAAGTTTATCGCTTAGTCAAAATATGAGTACAATCTTAGTGTAGTAATAAGTTTATTGTTATTTAAAGAATATAATAAACAATAATCGATAGAAACAAAAAGACCATTGGAAGTGCTTATTTGTGTACTTGAATTTAAAAAAAAAATTCAGATCGATAGCTCAATTAGATTTGAAGACAAGGCGGTGTAAATATTAAAAAGCAGGATTTTTATAAGCAATCAATTTTTCAAGTTTTTTCGAAATAAAAAACATCTGTACCACAAAAAAATATCGTAAGTAACCATTTCTTATGTAGAATTGTTCACTTTATAAAAATTATAAGGTCTGGTCTGGTTCTACGCTGATTTTTTTTCTCGAGAATGGTCTATTTTTCTCCACTATGTAATTAACATAAATATGTAAACAAAATAGAGTTAATTGACATAAATGTTTAAAGCTAAAATTTTTTTGCGAGTAGTTTATTACTTGAAATTCTTAAAAAACTTGTGCTGCCGGCCATTCGACAGAATATGGCTTTGGCATGAGCAAAAATAGTTTTGTCAGGCGTTGGCCCGCTGGTGCGCCGCAGGAATCGATTTTATAGAAACGGCCTAAATATAACACAAAAATAGGAAATAAATTTAAAGCAAATCTTACAAAAAAAAGTGTCGCGGGCACTATTGTATTACTATTGAAACTCAACATAGTTGTCTGTCTAGATTACCAGGTAACTTATAATAATTTTATTATATAAGGTGGAGTAGGGTAAGTGGGGACTAAAAATTTAAAAGGTTGACTTTGAAGTCACGTAACTTTATGGAAAATTGAGATACATTGGTGTGCTTTGAACAAGAAATAGTATGTTATACTCACAAAATACCCATATATTACTTTTATTAATTCAACGGTGTTCTAAAAAAAAAAAAAATCAGTTCTGTAAGTTCACCTGTAGTACCCACTTGCCCCGGTGACTGGGGCATGGGTTTTTCATCTCTACTTTTCATATGAATAGTTATATTCTCAATTGGGGCAAGTGGATTAATCTGCACGATTTTAGCTACAAAACGTTTTTTTCAAATCTAAAATATTCCCAAAATTATGGGAGTTTCGAACTTAAGTTAAGTTAAGGTATTTTTCTGGAGTAAAATAGTAAAATGCTATTAAACTATTTTATTGCAAAAGCAGAACGAAATGATTTAAATTAAAGTTTTGTAAAAAGAAAAAGTTCATTGGGCACGTTTAGGGAATGCAACCGCTGAGAATAATCACTCAACCTGATAGTCCACAGTACATAGCCCTTTTTTTTAGTGATTAGTAACAGGCTGAATTTTCGTGAGTAGGTTCGTTTTGACGAGACGCCCAACTTTTCTCTCTGCAAAAATTCTCGGTAGTGGTAGCTAATGGCAAAAATTATTTTTTCTATTTCACACGAATTAGGCAATTCGACAACCTGTCAAATTATGTTGTTGTGGACAAACACGAGGCTTATTATAATTAACTCGCGCAAACGTAACCAAGGCAATCGAAAAACAAACTCTTTAACGAATGAAAAATATATTGCCAAAATAATTTGACAGATTGTCGAATTGTCTAATTCGTGTGAAATAGAAAAAATTATTTTTGCTATTAGCTACCAGCTACCGAGAATTTTCGCAGAGAGAAAAGTTGGGCGTCTCGTCAAAACGAAGCAACTCACGAAAATTCAGCCTGTTACTAATCACTGAAAAAAAAGGGCGATGTACTGTGGACTATGATTACTTTTTGATTCAAGTCAATTGTTGTGAGTTTGCTAAACGATGTAAAGCAAGTTTACAATAAATGTCAGTGAAAGTGAGTTAAGTCTCACCGATGACTAAACTTAGCGTGAATTTTTGCTGTGGCATAAAACACTCAACAGTTGACGATTAGCACATTTTCAGCATTGTCGTTTGTGGAACAGTTGCGTTCCCTAAACGTATCCATTTTATAACAAAATAAAAATAAAAAATTGGAAAAGGGGCAAGTGGGGACTAATCCCCACTTTCCCTTAAGGACTAGTCCCCACTTGCCCCGCCAACAAAAATAGCGGGGCAAGTGGGAACTATGGGGTTAAACTTGGGAGACAGGGTAATAAAATTTTTTTAAAATTGCAAGAAGTAACATTAGTGACATACAACATCAGCAGTCTTGAAAGTTTGACATATTATAGTCTGCTTTCATAGATAAAAAATTTTGAATTTTTTGAAGACAACTTGAAAATCTCGATCAAATGTAGACAATTTCCAAATGAACAAATTGATGCCTTAAAAGTGTTCCAAAATCTATATCCAATACGTTGCAGCTGCATGGAGATCTGAAGAACAATCTACTGTGAGTTAAATTTACAAATAGGATTTTTCTCACAAATTATAATAAAAATACCCACTTGCCCCAGATCCCCACTTGCCCCACTCCACCTTACGTAATGTAACTATTTAAACGAGAAAAAAAACAGCAACTGCAAGCTACTTCAATTTAGTTAACATATTATTAATTTATAGAAAGAAGAACATGAGGAATTTTGCAGTCCATAAACGTGACTCAAGAAAAAATGTTGAGCTCTTAATGCCGAAAGTTTTATAAAATGGTGGGCGAATGCTGACGCAGAACAACAAAAATTCATTATAAAATGAAGAATTTTCAGGCAAGATTGGCTAGTGCTGAGAAGGTGGCAAATTGTATTAATTTTACAAATTTATTGGAATCTATAAACGAAACTATATATCTTTCATAATGCTACAAGTAATGAATCAAAATTTACAACCAAAAGCTAGACGGCACTTTAAATGAAAAATATTATCATTGACATTATTGAAAGGAAGTGGAAAACTCTATCGGCTCCTTCCAGAAGTTAATGACCATATCGTCAACTGTTTAACAAATACATATTCAAAACTTGAAAATCCTAACGATAAACTGTGTGCTGATGCATTTGATGAAATATCTCTGTCACCATTGTTATCTTATAACAAAAAACATGATTGTGTGGATGGCTTGGAAGATTTTGGTATAGCTGGTTATGCCAATGTTTTTATGATAAAGGGCATGTGCAGGCAATGGAAGCAACCCTCTTCCTTTACTTTTAATAGTGGTCCTACTAAAAGTCCTCAAACAGGGTGTATATTAAATCATATTTTCGAAATTCCCTGACTTTTCCAGGTTTTCCAGGGCCTTTCAATAAAAATTCCAGTTGCTTGTCAAAAAATAAACATATTATTAATAGAAAAGTTTTATTAAAATGACTAGTAACTAGAGGTTTTAACTTCGGAATAATGTCATATGAATTAGATTTAATTTACTTTTGGCAGTTTAATAGTAAATGCCTCATAGTCAAAAGTTTTTATATTATGCGGGGGTTTGCTAATTTATAGGGGTTGAATGCCTGAAAACAAAACCAAATTTTGAGATGCAAAGGCTCTATGCAACTTTTCATATAAATGAGTCTTTAAGTCACAACTTCAAAATTGCGATTTGAGCTTGAAAACAAAAGAGGTATTTCAAAAAGGTTTTCGTCCAAATAACTCAAAAAGTATTACATTTAACGAAAAAATGGTAAAGACAAATAAGAAGCTTTCAAACGATTTTTTGACTGTTTTCAGAGCATAAGTAAAGAAGTTATGATAGAAACGATATGCTTCTACATATTTTGTAAATAAAAATGTCGCCATCTTGTTACGGTTACTTGTTAAAATATATAACTGCTGTTTTCGTTAACATATAGCATGTCCTAGATGCTCAATTTTCCCTGTGTTTACAGCACTTGCTTTAGAAAAAAAAAATGCATTTTAAACTATAAAAAGATTTTTGAAAATACCTAAAATTTGTTTCTTTGAAAATATCCCAATAAAAATTAATTTTAGAGAAAAAACCGCTGCTCAAGGAATCACTACTTCCACATCCAGATTTTCTATCCAAGTCACTCACAACGAAAAAATTTTGTACGTGGAAATAATTGTTTATGGAAATTTAATAATATAATATTTGAAACCCTCTACTCCAAAAACCCATAAAACGATAACCCACATCGGATAGGGGGCGGTAGTGGGGGTGGATGAAGTAAAAAAATATTTTGAGGTTTCTGGTTCTTGTACACACACTAAATAACATTTTTTTTTCATCCCCTTTAATAATGGGGTGGGGGTGGTAATGGGGGTAGCTAATGCCAAAATTTTTTTTGGCATTAGCTTCCCTTGTATATACTAAGTACCAATTTTAAGGACTATTACCTGCTTGATTTACTTATTTATCCCTAATTTACCCCAATTTACCCACCAACCCTTCGACGGAACAAGATGAGAATATAATCTAGTTCTAGATCTCGTTAAAGTACATATGTCTACCAAATTTCAAGTCAATACCTCAAACAGTTCCAGAATAAACGTGCGCACAAAAAAGTTAGACAGACCAACAGACCGACAGACAGACAGAATTTTTTTTTCGCTCAAACTTAAAATTTCGACGTTTCGTGACATTCTAAGCCTATTTGAACAATAAAAATTTAAAAAAAATTTTTTTTGTCGTTACTATACTTAATAATAATAATAATAATAATACTTTATTGCACTTAAAACATACATTACAGTTGTATAAGCCAGTCAGCAGAATGAATAAAAAATCACGTACTTATATAAAACAAGTTAAAATATCGTAAAAATCTTTAATAAATACTATACAGTTATTACAATTAAATGTTATAATTTGTAGTTTAAAATATAACAATTAATTAAAATAATAAAAATAAGGAGACTATACCAATATTACTATCTAATCCTATTATCTAAAAACTCATTCACAGTGTAAGGTTCCAATTCACAAAGTAGTGATAAAAGCGTTTTTTTTTATTTTATTAAATGGTTCATTGACTTTTAAATAATTTGGAAGATGGTTATAAAGTTTTATACAGGCATATAATGGGCTAGTTTCGGTAAGTGTGAGCCTATGGTTAGGGTAAGTATACCACTCCCCATGTCTAGTGTTATGCATTGGGTTCATTAAGTGTATTTGAAAATTATCTCTATTATTACATAAAAATTTAATACATTCATATATGTATAAACCACTAAGGGTTAAAAAACCTACATCCCTAAAATGTCCTCGGCATGACTCTCTAGGTGCCAATTTTCTTAGAATACGAATTGCTCTTTTTTGAATTTTAAATGTGCTATCACTATTAGTACTATCACCCCATAGAATTATCCCATAACGAATATGTGAATAAAAATTCGAATAATAAAATGTTCTGGCTATATTATCATTAGCATACTTAGCAAGTATTCTCAATCCATAGCAGGTTCGACTTAATTTTGCATTTATATATTGGATATGTTCATTATAGCGTAATGTTTCGTCTAAATATATACCTAGGCACGTCATATGCTTTGAGAAATCAATTTTATGGGAATTAAGAATAATATTAGAAGGCGTATCAAGCCTTTGATTAGTTTTGAAAAATATTGCATTAGTCTTATTCTGATTTAATATCTGTTCATTTTCATTGCACCAGGTTTCCATATCCTGCATAATGCGTGTACCATCAATAACTAAGTCAATAAATGATTCATGATTTTTTATGACTATATTCGTATCATCTGTATAGTTAATTAGGGAGATTTTTTCGCTGCTAAGTGTGTGAATATCATTAATGAATATCAAGAAGAGTAATGGTCCTAATGTGCTGCCCTGTAGAACTCCCCTGGTTACATTCAGTGCTTCTGAACTCACATAATTACCATTATTAATATTGAGCATTTTAACTGCATGTTTCCTATCTGATAGATAAGATTTAAACTAATTTAGAGTTGTACCTCTTATACCATAATGGAACAGTTTAGTAAGTAATATAGTATGATCGACGAGGTCAAAAGCCCTGGACAAATCCAGGAAAATTCCACAAGTAATGCAGTCCTCCTCTAATGCCGAATATATATAATTTGTAAATTCAAAAAGAGCAGTTTCTGTGCCCAGAAAGCCATGCTGGGACTTGCTAATTAATTTATGACAATTAAAAAAATTTATAACTCTATTATAAATGATTATTTCAAAAAATTTGGAAAAAACACTGAGTAAACTCAGAGGGCGATAATTTTTGTAAAGACTTGGGTCATCTTTTTTAAACACTGGTTTAATAATTGCAAATTTTAAGTGTGAGGGGAAAATGCCAGTTTCTAATGATTTATTAATGATATCACATAATGGAGCTACGATATATTTGAAACATTTTTTAAGTATAGACACAGAAATTTCATCATAACCTGAACTCTTTTTTGCCTCCATTTTATTCAGTATTGCCCACAATTCACTTATAGTGACTGGTTCAAATACAATCGAGACTGGATTTATAGGTATACTACATGTGTAATTTGTTGGTACTTGTTCATTAGCAGTTAAGTTTTGTGCTATATTATTGAAATAAACGTTCATGTCATTAACACACTCCTTAATGTCCTGGTATGGAGGTTGATGGTCAGTTTTTACATTTCCTACTATATCAGATATAATTTCCCAACTCGCTTTAGATTTATTTCTGGATTTTTCAAGTCTATTTTCATAGTGTTTTATTTTTTCATCTCTTATTAAGTCTTCATATCTCCGTTTATAGTTTTCAAGCACATTTTTATATTCTGGAACATCATAAGATATGTTTTGATAAAGTAGCATAGCTTTTTTGCATTCCAAGATATTGAGGTTATTATTTAAGTTAAGCTTATGTCTCTTGTTACTAACAGTTCTGAGAAAAAAGTGTTTATTAAAATATAGTAGAAAAGTATTAATAAAATTGCTATATTTAGTGTCAACATCTGTCGCTTGATAAACTACTTGGAAGTATTCCCCTTCGAGATCTTTGCAGAAATCTTTAATAGCGCTTTCAGAAAATATTCTTCTCTTACTTGACTGAAATGTTTTTTTAGCAATATTAGTGGTTAGAATTTGTGCTGAGTGGTCAGACATAGAAGTAAGAAGGTTTTCAGTTTCAAAATTGTTTTCAAAATTGGTAATAATATTATCTAAACATGTTGCACTTGTCTTGCCTTTACGAGTGCACTCATTGATTGTGCAATACGCACTATATGATAGAATTAAGTTTACAAAATCATTTTTAATATTAGTATTAGTCAATAAATCACTATTAAAATCCCCTGCTACAAAGAATAGGCATTTTTTTGAAATAGAACATCAAGCATAATATTAAATTTATACATGAACATATTAATATCCCCATCAGGGGGTCTATATACACATGCAACTAAAATGTTTGTGTTACCAAAATATATTTCTGCACCGCAGCACTCAAATAATTTACTTTCAGATATGTCGTTGATTTCTCTAAGCAGTCTTGTTCGGATTCCTAATGAAGAATATATTGCCACTCCTCCATGTTGATAAACTGGCCGACAAAAACTTGAAGCCAATACGTAATTCTTAATGTTAATTACGTCTAATTGTTCCTGACATTGCCAGTGTTCAGAAATGCACAATATCTGAATATCCTTATCTTCAATAAAGGCTTCGAGTAGATCTGTACTGTTACCTAAGCAGCACACATTATGATGTAGGATTTTAAAAGCGTGTTTTGGGAATTCTGATCTTTTGGAGGAAACTTTACGTAAATGTTCATTCTTATTAGGTAGGTCTCGATTTAAAAATCCTCTGGGGATTTACTTTCATAGTTATGGTACTTTTTAAAATCAAACCTCTTAAATGCCATACCCCTAGGCCACGTAGAGGGTTTATAAATCTCGTCCTTTAAGTCCCAGTCTATACCGAACATAAAACATTTATTCTGATGTTCACTAATTGGGAGTTCCTTAACAGTGATATTAGCCTGTTTAAATATTGGTTGATCAGTAATAAGTTTTTTAATTTTATCTGTTGTAACATGCCTCTTGATTCTATATAGATACAGCCAAGCCTTTCTTTCCATTGCAAAATCATTGTTATAATTTTCACCATCCACTGGATGTGGAAGTAAAATGGTGTAGATCAAAAATAATGTTTATAAACTGAGAATGAATTTGTTTTTTTTAATATTTATGTATGAATTAATAGTTTCGGAGATATATAAGTTTAAAGGTGGTGTCCGAATCTTCGAAGGATGGAATATTTAGTTTAAATGTTGAATATCTCAGAAACTATGACACTTGTTAAACATGCTAAGGATCAGTAGTAAAGGTAATTAATCATACTTTAAAATGATTCTTTGTTTATTTCTGTATTGTAAAAAACAAAGAAGTTATGGTCGAAACAATGTACACCTTCGCATTTTTTTTAACCCTTTCACTGCGGGAACCGGATAATTATGAGAGGATGGAGGCATACTTAAATGCAGGAACCGACCGAATCTGTAGGTGAATATGTTTATAATATGTACTAAACTCCAATTTGGCACCCCCACAAAAAAAAAATGCTCTTCTTTTATGTTTTTATACTGAAATATTCCATACCTAGTTACGTTATTTTTAAAAGAATTTCCTAAATTATTAATACGAATTTACTTATTTCTGTACTTTAAAATAATTCTATACAAAATTAAATAACAATTAGATAGTATTCCGTGCATAATTTTACTTGAAATGCTTTTGTTCTAATAAATACGTGAATATTCAGTTCAGTATTTAGGGAAATAATATTTCATACAGTATATTACTATAACCACATCGACATTAAAGTTGAGTCTCAAGCGAGAAAGTATTCCAACAAGAATGTGTCAAATAAATAAACAAATCATAAACGTAAGCAATAGAAGATCATATTGATAATATAGTTGGGGTTGGAAATCTTGTAAAGGTGTAATTTAAAGGGAAGATGTCTATGTGACAAACACTGCATCGCGCTTAGGAACTTCGTGTTTGTCCATCGCACTCATGCGTTGTTTCGCGTACTTTTGTCTCTTAAAGGGCCCACTATAAAAAAGGCTGGGCGAACTCGTTTTGGGAATCAGTTGAGGTGATCATCTATTGGTAACTCGCTGATATGTAACTATTTAGGGAAGAGAAGTGATGCCTCTATAGGCAACTGCTCAAATTTTTATCCAAATTTAACTTTGAGATTTTAATTATTTTAAATTAGAAATAACTGTTCATTTTATTCCAATTCATAATTATATTCTCTGGACGAGAAGTGGTGTCTGTACAAGCAACTGCTCGGTTTCTCTGTTCAATTTCATTTTAAGATTTGCATTATTTTAAAGTCAACATTTGATGTCTACAAAGACAACTGTGCATTTTCATCAGAATTTCATTTTGAAATTGCAATTATTTTATCAAGTCTGTAGAGCCACTTGTCCACTTTTCCAGTCAAATGTTTCTAATTATCATTCAAAGTCAATTTTCTGAGATTTTATTAACTTAACTTTTTGAGCAGAACCTTCAGGTTTCTCTTTACACAAACCGTTAAATATGGAGACCAAGGAACAATTTAAAAGTCATTTGGACTTGAGGAGGTTTTAAGAAAGGTTTGTCAGTTAGGAAATAGTCATGTGCTTTATTGATGTTGTAGTTAAGGCCTTTTAGGCTTCAAGTATACTTGCTCTTAATAGTAAGTTTTAAAGCATTCTGTAAGACCTAATTATAAAGCTAATTTGCTTCTAGGATTATATGTATTTGTAATGGATTTATCATAACCTACATAAATCTCTCCATAAAGCTAATTAGTTTTATGAACGTCTTAAATTCCATTTAGATTTAAAGAGGCTTTAAATTATTCTTTATGGTTTTAACATATTTGCAATAAATCCATTTTAAATCCTTTTTAAAACTAGACATTTTCAATGCCTATTAGTACTTATTAAAGGCGATTACAAAACTAGACTCTTAAAACATCCTTGATAAATGTTGTGATGAAACCGTTACGAAGAAAAAAAGGCCTCTATAAATCTAAAAGGCAAATTTTAATTCCATAAAACACTTTCCAAAACCTCAATCAAACATTTATTATAAAAATAATAAACAATATGTCTGCCTGAAGTGTCGTTGATGAATGTGTGTGTGTGTGTGTGTTAATTAAAAGCATTTCACGACTTACTGATGTGTAATTGTCTTTTTTGGAAAGGTGGAAGAAAATAAAAAAGAGTGGCCATTTTAAAAGGACTGTTAAAACACACACACACATACAAATTATTTTGAGGTTAAGTTTTAAGTTTTTTGTATCAAAAGTCAACATCCCAAACGTTTTATTACAGCTTTTATCAAGTCCATGTGATCTTCGCCAAGTGCATTTGTGATAGTATACAAAAAGACTAAAAGGGCTTCATTTAGAGTAAATGTTCTAGGTCATTACCATTATTAGAATATATAGTTTAATGAGAGGACCAGTGTTGCCAGATCAAAATTTTAAAAGTTATCAGACGACGCTTTAAAAAGTTACTAAATCTTACTAAAATTTCACTAGATTTGAAATTAAAGCTTTCATCTTTAATTTTCAAAAGTTGCAGTGTCTGTAGGACACGTAATTTTCTTGAGCTCTCTGAGCACAGCATAGCTTTGGGTGTCCTCTATCTGATTATTTCGTTGCCAGACTTCGTAGTCTGTATTGTATTAAATGGTTTGTAACTAGAAAGTACTGTTTGTCTACGAGACGCTAGAGGGCAACGAGCCCAGGCTATTCGATTGTAGCGATTCACGGTCAATAAATTATACAGTTACCTCAATTAGCAGCTTTTAGACGAGAGAGACGCCCGGAACGGGGAATCGAATGAAAGATATTCTGTTAGGGTCTACAGCCTACGTCAGCTGTAGACACTACAGGCATCTTTGTCTGTGTCTTTTGCACGGAAATCAGATATGTCTGTCTCTTTCATTCGATTCCCCGCTCCGCGCGTCTCTCTCGTCTAAGAGCTGCTGATCGAGGTAACCGTAGAGTTTACTGACCGTGGTAGCGATTAACGTGAACAGTTCTGTATAAAATGGATTGCAACTCGAATTTAATGTTTGTCTACCTACCAGTAGAGGGCAATAAATTGGATGATTCAAAAATCATTAAAAATGGGCATTTTCATAAAAGTTTTCACTAAATCACTAGATTTTAAAAAAATCACCAGATCTCCAGTGTTGCCAGGTCTAGTGAAATTTCATTAGAACTTAAATAAAATTATAATTCTTTCGACAAATAAATCGATTACAAATAAAATTGTAACCGCAGTGAAATCTTCATTAAGCAAAATACAAACAAAAGGTACCAAAAGTAAAGAGAATTAGTAAATTAACGTTTCCAAAATTAAGGTAAATAAATTAAATCAGTAAACAGAAACAAGTAATATCAAACTTTAAAAAGAACCTGTTTAATAAAATTACTATCACAACGTAAATTTGGGTCTTAACTTTAAAAATCTAAACGATCACGCAAACTGCCAAATTCGTGTATTTTTGTTTGAACAAAAAAAGAGAGATAAATATACGAATAGGGTTGGTGCCGTTTCAATACATTCATTGTTTTCTATTTTATGTTTTTATAATAAATACTTCATCCTAAAACAAAATTTATTTAGAAATCAGTAAAATGTGACATTTTACAATATTTACAAGTAACATTTTGTATACAATTAAAGCACACCAATGAGGAAAACGTACACATCCGCGAACGTGATCCATCTGTAGTTGCGGGAGACGTACAAATTCGCAATGCCTTACGGCAGCCGCAGTGAAAGGGTTAATAAAATGTCACCTAGATGCTCAATTTTTTTGATCCATTTAAAACACTTGCTTTAGAAAAAAATTCTGTCCCACATCTTGAATTTTTCAATTTTGACTTCAGATTCGCAATCAGCAATCCCAAAACCATAAATCTCCTACTTTTCAAAAATAAATCAGCAATACTTTTCAAATACTAAATATCTAAATTTAAGAGTGGTTTTCACCCCTTGGGAGTAAGAGCAAGTATCCGGTCCGGAAACTGAAGATGACCAATTTTCTTATACTAAAAAATCTTTTAGAATGTATATTTTATTAAAAGTAATTATTAATAATAATTTTCCCTGACTTTTTCAAATAAATTTATAAATTCCCTGACTCTTCCGTGATTCCAGAATTACAACGATTGTTGTTATAGTCCCTGATTTTTTCAGGTTTTCCGTGTTTTCCAGAAAGTATACACCCTGCCTCAAATTAAGGACATGATTAAACAAGTTATAACCCCATGTCAAAATATAGGTTTGAAAGTAGTAGCCACGATCTGTGATCACTGATCAGGGTAGCTCTAACCGAGCAACTATTGATGCACTCTTAAAAGAAACTAACGAAAACTGTTTGACAGATTGTATTGAAAATAAATATTTTCGTTTTCTTACCAATGGAGTCGAGATGATACCAATTTATGACGTGCCTCATCTATTTAAAGAAATACCAAATAACCTACTCAATAAAAATTTTAATTTTAAGATTAATGCAGCCCCAAAAGTTACGAAATGGAAACATATCTAACAATTTTATATATTGGATACAATGGATGAAACCACTTTGTCTACCAAGTTAACAGGTACCCACATATTACCAAAGAATATAAACAAAATGATGGTGTCACTGATGACTTATCACCTAAGTCATCAAGTTGGTTCATTAATAAAACGTATTTCACAGTAGGGTAAGGATGTTGCTTTTTTTTTTTATTATATATTTATTAACTATATTAATGCTCTGTAAGGGGCGAGCGTAGAGGCGACTTCAATGTGAATATCAGTCGATATTCCGTTGAAGCAACGTCGAGCGCGGTTAGTACTTGGATGGGCTCCCATCTTGGGAAATACAGCGTTTTCGTCCCACCTTCTAGAGGCTTGTATATCAGTGTATACTCGGAAGTTACGTAATTTCAGACGAGGATTACGTAGTGGATATACCATCCTTCGGAGGGGATGTAAAGCAGGCGGTCCTTTGTCTATTAAATGTTAGGCAAGTAAAAGATCCCTACTCTTCTTAAGGGAAGAGGTTCGGCAAAATTTCCAGGTTGGGGGTAGCTTGTCTCCTGGCGTCGGTGATAGGCTCTGGTAGCGGAAATAGGCCGACGTTAAACAGTTAAAAAACAAACAAAAAATCTCTGTAAATTTAAATTGCAGATATTGATTTCAAGTATAAATTAGAAAAGGAGGCAGATACTGGATATTTCATATTACTAATGGACAGATTATTTCACGGTTTAAATGGAAATTCCAAGGCTGCAGCATCAAGTAAGCCACTCAAAGGTGCAGTGACAGATGTATCAGAACATGAAGAATTTTGGCGGACATCCATCAGAGTACTGCAGGAAATGAAGTTCTGGGATGAAATGAAAAAATTTGTTCATTTATCTAAAAAAAGAATTTTTTTTAGGAGCAACAGATCACATTGAGTGAGGAACACCTCTCCTAATGTAAATCATTTTATAACATCATTTAAGTCATTGTTATTAAATAACTTTATGATTAGTCATTCGCCAGGCTCCAATTGCAAAAATTATATCAGCAGAGGGACTTTGGATGATTTAAGGTGTTTTGTAACTGGTGAATTAATTGCTGGGGTTCATCCTTTGGAGGATAATGAACGCCTACCAGATGCAAGTCTTTCCTTAGTTAAGAAAAAATCAACTATAGCATATGTTGCTGGTTTTGTGGTTAGAACAGTTTTAAAATCTACTAAGAATTGCCAAAACTGTCAAAATGTATTGCTACTATATTCTGATGCATGTCAAGGCAAGGCAGTGCCAAAATTCTAATTTGGTAAAACCTGGTAGCTATTTACGTTTTGCGTCAAGCCAATCACTGTCAAAGCTTTTTTACCTTATTCCCAGACTTTGCCACCGAAATAATAACTTGTTTGTCATGTTAAAACAGATCGTTTTGAAGGAAGTTAATTTTATGGTACCCAATTGTGCAGACCAAAAACCCATAGGCATCATGTGAAGGAAATAAAACTCTAATTGACCCCATTAAGTTAGAAGCCAGAAATACATATTTAAAAAAAAAAAAAAGTTCAAGTGCCAATAATTCATTTTATTTATTTCATTATCTAATTTACTCATTAAAGCATCACTACCAGTCATGATCCGTCATTAAGATAGTTAGTAGTTTTTGTTAGGTATCTGTTTTGGTTTACTTTTTGTTTTGTTATATTATTTGACATTCCATCATTCCATACTTTTTTTTATCTTCCTCATATATTCCTAAATAATTTTTATATCTTCTGTACGACTACTGCAAACTATAATAATCAGCGCCAATTTGCTTAGAATGTATTGATTGTAATCAATGTGCATAAATCAACATCTATTTCATGGAAGAACATTTATGCGAATGCCTCCTTTTGGGTTTATATACAGTGTCCCAAAAGTATAAATACGAGATATGAGGAAAGTTACTGCTATAAAATCTGTTTAGGCCATCGGAGATATAACTTGGCGACCTTGAATTTGACCTTGGAGAACATTTTCAAGGTAATTTGGAGGTCAACTTTCGTTTATCAAATGGGACCCCCCCTACTCGCCGAAGTCGATCATGAAATGGTCTCGATCTGACCTTAAAATCTATCTTTAACGTCATTATAATCACCATTGTCTGCCTTCAGCCAGATTCAACCGGGGGGCAATAGAACCGGCCTCCCCAGAGGATGAGGAAAAACTTTTCAGAAAATGATTGAAAACGGATGTGTATAGATTCCTCTACTAGATAATATTGGCATTAATTACAAAATATTTATTTCAAGGGATAATTTGGATACTGCTTTGTACTGATAGAGATTATGCTTCTTTGTTTTTTGGTTCATGGAAGACGGCTGGGGGGGGGGGCGGCCCCCTGGCTGCACGCCTGCACCCAATGCAAAATCTTTCACTCTTTCAGAAAAGTGGGGGTTTCTATTAAAAAAACGAAAGTGGACCTTCAAATGACCTCGGGAAAAAAAATGCTGCCACCGATGACCTCAACAATTTTTATAGAAGTCATTGTACTCATATCTCGCTATCCTAACGAGTTATTCAGACGTATCCATACTTTTGGGACACTCTGTATATGTTGTATATATTTAATTCAATACGAATTTTTCTATTCTATTCTGTTTCATTATAGTTGTTTATTTTTTCTTTAAAAGACAAGTAAAACTTTTCTCACAAATAAATATCTTTGAACGAAAGTGTTCAAAAGCTGGTAAGGAATTGAATTACATTAATAATTATTTTAATGGAATTAAAATACAATCAAAAGTTAGTTCCAGGTTACAACACAGAACTTTCTCATCTAGTGTACGTGATCTGTGCACATCTAAATTAGATAGTTACTTGAATGTCAAGTAGGCAACTATATTTGCATGGTTGGAGTATTCAAAGTTGCCTAATGAATTAATCTCTTCTGGGTTTTTAAAATTAATCATGTTTTCTGTAATTATTTTATTATATTGATAGCTAAGAAATCAGTTTTATAATGATTTGGACAAACATTCCATGAAGCTTTTTATCTAGTAGCATAATCACATAAGGCGGGGTTCAGACATAAAAGTAAAAAAACAAAGAAATAGGGGGCGTACATTGACTCGTAGCTACCCAGTAAGTTCTATGAATCTGCAACTTTGAGGTTAAGTAAAACGACAAAATACGCAGGCGTGAACTTTGGGGAACCGCAGCTCATTTGATAGAGATCTGCAACTTGCTGAATCCTATCAAAAATTTTTATTGGTGCTAAAACACTTTACAGCATGTACACAGGTCAATAGAAATAGAAAGTTAATGCAATAGTACGAGATATAAAAAATAGTGTTTACGAAAAATTTGACTACATCTAAGTGTATATAAATATGTAAAATATTTGATGAAAATCTAACTGGACTTTCTTCAGAATATAATAATTCCACAAATTATTCAAATTTCCAATACCAATATTGACGAGGTTTATTTACAACAAGATGGGGCTGGACCACACCATGCTATTATCGTTAGAGATTACCTAAATGAATTGTTTCCAGATCGTTCTATTGGGACCCATGGTCCAGTCAGATGGCCAGCAAGGTCTCCTGACTTAACCCAACTCGATTTTTTTATTTAGACGCATTTGAAAAACAGAGTCTACGCGAATGTTCCAACCACAAGGCAAGACCTGGAAGAGAGAGTTAGACACGAAATTGCACAAATAATATCTTAACAACTACAGAACGTTAGTCGTGCAACAATAAGTCGCGCTACTCCGTGTATTAATCAAAATTATTTCTTGTTTAATTTGTGTTTACCTTTTTAAAATACTTTTATTATTACGAAGGATATCGTTAAGAAATAGTTAACGGCCAAAAAATTCAAGTTCATGAATCATTATTTCTGATTAATAAAAGAAAATAGCAGCTTCAATGAGGCTGTGCGCCTAACAGCCTAACGATAGATGGCACGATGTCACCAGGCGTGCTATACAGCAAGTGCAGGCCATCTAGAATAATTTTCATGAATAAGAAAACGTCTCTCAAAACATTGTGAATAAGAAGAAAAACCTGGCTAATTGGAAATCAAAATTATGAATTAAAAGATAACTGTCTTCATACGTCAGCAGTTAATATGTAATCTTATAATATTTACATATACTTTCATGTTTTTAGATCCTATAGAGAACCAAGTACTTTGTGGCACTGGGATGGTGACAAAAAGTCTACGGAGGCTCCCGCCGTAACTTCCACAGATAAAATAGATTACTTCAAGAGAGATTCACGTATATAGTACCTGCATGTAAAAATACTGTAGTCACTGCAATTACTTACACCAGTGGAAACTGACACTGACAGTTTTGTCAGTGCTAAAATTTTTTTGTAATAGGAAATTAAGATAAAAACTTGGAAGATTTGAGGATGCAAAATAATATGAATGAAAAACTTCAATGGGCCGTTCCCATGTAATTGAACTTGATGTTTATTATGTCATAAATCATTTAACACCTAATGAATATTGTATATACATGTCATATCGTATAATATTTTAATTTTAAATAGACATTTAAAAATAAAAATATTGTCTACTTCACCCCACATTTCAAACAACTAAACACGCTCAAATATACGTCATCGGCAGACCCTCCAATCAAAATTAAACAATTTCCGGCTTTATACCAACATTAACCGAACCTGTTGATGTTTCTGAATTTTACATCTAGTCTGGAAGCCTGCCGATGAGACTATTTCTATGTTGCCTAATATATATGAATATTTAGCGTTAGAGGAAATGCTTTAATTATTTTACTAAATAATGAATTTCTATTTAATAGTACCACCTACTATAATAAAAATGATAATAATTAACAGAAGAAACACATTTTACATGTCGGCTCTCAATAAATAACTGACACTTGGCAACACTGATGGAAATAAAATGAATATTAAATAAACAGATAGGTTATGTTCTCTTATTTACGTTGTGATAGTACGTATCTAATATTTTGACTTTATAACTTTGTTTCTTATTAATTATTTAAGTGTGTGTTTGTACTGTGTAGACATTAAAATGGAGAAAGGTTTTGAGAAGGCAGCAAGTGATAATCTTCATATTATTTACAGTGAAATAGTGAATGACTTTTATATCTCAAACATGAACTTTTTGTCAACAGAAGTAAAAAATGTAAAAACTAAGCGGTAATCTATTAATTAGCACCTAAACTTTCATTTAATTTAAAGGGAACACTGATATAGATAGAGTCTTGTGTATTCAATATAATTTAAATGTACCAAGTTTATTAATACACCTGTTTTTAGTTCTGCAAGTCATACGAAGATAAAATGCAGTGGGATATGTCATATCTGTCAATTCGGTAATGCTAGAAAAAGACAAACACTTATACATACAATCTGTGCATATGTAGCCTCTACGAAGGGTGCTAGAGTATACTGATTGGTCCGTCCGCCCAATGAGTCATTAGTGGAGAAATAATGCCGCCAATTTTAAATTCATTTAATGTAATAATTTTTTCTGCAGAAAAGAAGCAAATTTCACAAAAAAGAAAAACCCAGGCGAGTTGTTTTAAAGAGAACTTATCAAATATTCAATAAAAAAAAACGTGGGAAAGGCCCATTATCAATGGAAAAATTGAAAACCCCTCTCAAGATGAATTTAAGTCTCATTGCGATAAATTTTTAAGTCCAAATATTGTAAATTTTGTGAAGTCAATTGGACCTCTTAGATTCAAACATGGTAGGCATTATAGTAACTGTTAAGTTATAGCATGTATATATGTATAGTACCTAGTTATGAAAGTAAATAATATAATATCATGATAGTAACTGTCTCCTGTTGTTATATATAATTATTATTATGAAATGTAAAATGTTTAACTCGATTAATAAAGTTGTTAATATAAATAAAATAAATAGAGGTTAATTAAAACAAAATCACAAAAGGTTATGGGCCCGGAAGTAATTGAGTAATTATAACATAATTGAAGATACATTTTTCAAAAATGCAAGTATTGCCCCAACTATCTGCTAATAACTTTGATAACTGAAAGTTCAGAGTTAAAATATTATAAGAAGAAAAAGCAGTATCATGTGCACTAGAAATAAAGATTGAAGATATAGTAGAAGAAAAAGAAAAGCAAGCATTTCAAGTTAAAGATGCCAAAACTAAATCGATAATAGTGCAATGTGTGACAGATAAGCATTTGGACTGCTTAAAAGCCGCAAAGACAACAAAAAATATGATGGAAATTCTTGAGAAGTTATTTGAAAGAAAAAGCTTGTTCAATAACTTACATTTAAAAAGAAATGACGTTAAAATGTAATATAAATGAAAAGTTAGAAGATCACTTTCTCAAATTTGATTTCATAATTCGTGAATTAGAAACAACTGGCATGAAACTACAAGAATCTGATAAGGTTTGCCATCTATTAACAATGAATGAAAATTATGATTCTGTTGTAACAGCACTGGAAATCATGAACAGAGATTTAACAACTGAATTCGTCAAATCACGACTTTTAGATGTTGAATTAAAAACTACCAATAAAAACGAAGAAAAAGGAACAAGTGAAAATTCATTTAAAGCATTTCCTTATAATTGTTACAAATGTGAGAAATCTGGTCATAAAGCAAATGAATGTAAAGAAAATGATAACCAATATAGAAATAATCAATATGGAAATAATAATAATCAATCAGGAAGAAGGAATAATTACCAAAGTTTATATACCGCACTTTTCGAAATTCACCGGTGGACAAAATACGAAGCTGATTGGCTATGCTTTTCAAAATAGCCAATCAAATAATGTTATTGTTTACCGATGCGATCCACCGGTGAATTTAGAAATCTGCCCATAGAGGGATGTGAAGAGGATTCCGTCGAATGACCAGAAATTTTCAGCCAAGAGCACAGCAAGCAACAGAAACTAATGATGTTACCTTCATTGCATTGAATTGTGAAGTAAATCATAACGTTTTTATACTAGATTCTGGATGTACTGAACATATGGTAAAAGAAGATTTGGAGCCTTATGTGGAAAATATTAGAACATTGAAAAATGAAGTTCGTATAAAGATAGCAGATGGAAGAAATATGATAGCAAAGAAAAAAAGTGAACTATCGGGTATTTGTCAAGGAAGAAATATTAAATTAGAAGCATTAGTAGTAACTGGTATGAGTCATAATCTATTGTCAGTGGGAAAATTGATGAAAAATAATCATAAACTTATTTTTGACTCACATAATGTCATTATTGAAGGACAAGGGTATAAATTTAACTGTGAAGAAAAGAACAATCTTTTTACGTTAAACATTGAGATAAATTCAACAAAAAATGGTCTATCAGCACAAATAGATAAAAATATATGAGGACATCTAAATAGACGCAGTTTACGTGAATTGGGACTTCCGTATAATAATGAAAAATGTGACACATGTATCCAAGGTAAATTTTCAAGACTCCATTTTGGAAAGACATGGAAACACACCAAACACATTGGAGAATTAATTCATACAGATATCTGTGGGCCAATAAAACCTGTAACAAATAACAATGAACAGTATTTTCAAGTTTTGATAGATGATTTTTCACATTTTACTATAGTAAAGTTATTGAAAACGAAGAATGAAGCAGAAAATAATGTTATTGATTTTATTAAACAAATCAAAACACAACATGGTCTAAAAACAAAGAAAATACGATGTGATAATGGAGGTGAATTTGTGTCGAATAGATTCAGAAAATATTGTAAGTCGAAAGGTATTCAATTACAGTATGCAATGGCATATAGTCCTCAACAAAATGGGATAAATGAAAGAATGAACCAAACGTTAATAAACAAAGTACGTACGAAATTTGTAGATTCTGAATTACCGAAACATTTATGGGGTGAAGCCTATTATGTGCTCAGCATATGAATTAAACAGATCCCCATCCCAAGTTTTACCTAAAGGAAAAACACCGGCTGACTATTGGTATGGAAAGAATTATTTAAGCAAATTGAAAATTTTTGGTAGTCAAGCATGGATGATACAATTACACTCAAAGAAATAGTATGGGTAAATTCAACAAAAAAAAATGGTTAACTAACAATATCGTTAATTTTGTTAAACTAAACTATATTGATGGTATTTTTAAACAAGAGGTGACTGTTATTTTAATTAATAAAAAGTTGTCATACAACAAAACAAACATTAACTTAAAAAATAGATGAATAAGACTATTATTTTTTTCGTCTGACTATTATTTTGTTGAATTCTGTCAAATTAAACTAGATAATAGTATATTTTATTTTTAACTATTATCGAATTGTAATTCTAACCCAGTATTAGTTCACTGTATTATTGTACTTGGTAGACAAACCAATATTATTGTCGTCTTCTAGAAGTTCTAAAAGAATTACCATAAAATTTGCTTGCTTACCACGTAGTCTATTACAGAAATTATTTCCAGATGACGCCACATACAAATCACTGACAATAATCAATCATGCATTATCTTATACTCTTATGAATTTATAAAAAATTAATAACATGATTGCAATGTTCAAATTCTCTCATTGATCATCGATATATTTGGATGGATCTTATAAACGATCTCTAATCTTTGGTTTGGGTGGTCTGATGTCTCAATACTGAGATTTTGGCTAACCAAAAAAAACTTCATCACACAATAAAGTGTAGATCAACCTAAAAATTAGTTGGTGAACAAAAAACAAAGTCGTACTATTTAATTGTAGACCAAATTGAAAATGGTTAGTGTACATAAAAAAATGTCATTGTACTATTTAATTTGTTACAATAAGATATGATTATTAAACTACTATTTGTTTACGAAAACAAATAAAGTTGTATGACTATTCTTTTCTGATTGATTTAACTATGAAACTAGATAGGCGCGATTTCATATGCTCTTTTTGGTTGAATTTACCTATTATTTTCTTTGAGTGTACTTAAGATAAATTAAATCCAAAGGCGAAATTAATGAGAATGATTGGTTATCGTGGTGGAGGATATCGACTCTGGGATCCGATTGAAAATAAAATAATGCAATCAAGAGATGTGACCTTTAATGAATACAAAATAAAACATACGGATGTTACAAAAGAAAACAATCCTGAAAATTTCAAAAAATTCAAAGGGGAAGACGAAGATGAAGATAAAAATGAAGAAATACCAGATACAAGATAAGGAAATAGAGAAGATAAAGAAGAAAATAGAAACGAACAAGAAGAGATTCCAACAAGTAGTATTTCACGGAATACTCAGATAACTAGATCTGGAAGAGAATCTAAGATACCAACAAGATTAAATGATTATGAGCTATATTCGGCTTATTGTCTTATTGGATGTGAAGATTGTCCAGAGACTTATGAAGAAGCTATTAAAATTGGTGAAGGTTGGCAACAGGCAATTAAAAAGGAACTAGATGCTCATAAAGTAATGGAAACTTGGAAATCAGGTACATTACCTCCAGAGAAAAGAGCTATAGATACAAAATGGGTTTTCCGAGTTAAAGAAGATGGAACTAAGGAAGCAAGATTAGTTTCCAAAGGATTTCAGATTCAGGAGGAGAATAATTTTAATAATAATTATGCTCCAGTGGCAAGAATGAGTACTGTAGAGTGAAATTACTTAGAGAAGATACCATACTAAAACTACTAAGTTTACTATTTTCGTTTATTAATAATATTGGACAGTCGCAATTAAAATAAATTTCATTTCATCTGTTTTATTCATTGAAATGGTTGAATATGCACTATAAATATATAATAAATACCGAACACGACCTAGACAATCGGCACGCGCTAGCGATATCGGTTTGTGCGGATGTTATCTTCTCTAAGTAATTTCACTCTACCAATGTTCATTGCACATGCAGTATCTAAAAAATATAAAATAAGGCAATTAGATATACCCACGGCATTTTTAAATGGGAAATTAAACTCAGAAGTATATATAAACAAACCACAGGGTGTGAAAGACGAAAGCGAAATTTTAAGACTCAACAGAGGATTGTATGGTTTGAGAGAATCTCCAAAATGCTGGAACCAACGATTTGATGAATTTGCAATGAAGAATACATTCGGAAGATCAAATCATGATTTTTGTCTTTGTACTTGTAATAATGCATGGCTACTTATTTTTGTTGATGACATTCTGGTAACAGGACAAGAAGAAGAAATAAATAAAGTAATACCGGCACGGTAGCTCAATCGGTTAAAGCATATTGAGTGGCGAATATACTGATCGACTGCCTACCGCGCTCTGGGTTCGACCCCCAGCCCCGGTATTGACAACACCGGTGGGTGTGGATGTATGTCTGCGTTTTTCCAAATGTGTAACTTCCTTCTGCAAAGCCTTGGCTATGGATTTGTTGGTTGTCTATTCTCTGTGGTGTGTTTATGTTTATGAATCAGGCCATTAAAAGAAGAATTCAAAGCAAAAGATCTTAGTGAGATTAAAATATTTTTGGGCATGGAACTACATCGAGACAATGAAAAGTGCAAAATTACTCAGAAATATATAGAGAATAGAAAAATTTCTTTTAAAAGAATGTAAAAGTGCTAAAACACCCATGGAAAAAGGATTTCAAGTTGATTTAACTGAAGGACTAGTACAGTAGGTATCGATTCAATAGAGATATCAAAAGGGTAAAAACTACCCATATTCACAGGGGGTGGAGCACTATACACAGCACCTAATATTAAAAAAATAGGTACCAAGATGATTAAAATGTGCAAAATGATGTTTTAATACTAGTTGAGCCAACCTTCAACTGATTCTGACCTCATAGTTCCTATTTTCAAAAACAACCCCTATAAGGGTATGAAATAATGTTCGCAGCAAGTATTATTACAAAAAAAGCGCTTTAGTCAGCGACCCTGGAAACCACCAAACTACCTGTTCAGGGGTGCAATTCCATTCACAGTCTCGAATACTGAAAAAAATGCCACGGCGCTCAGTAATGCACCAAATTATTTTCTACTAGTAAAAGGTACAGACAGCCACTTTGTCTTGATGTGAGTATCCTTAATACAAAAAATTACCTCTACAGGGTGATCTACCATGACATGCGAAAAATTTATCAGTAGGTTGTCCTCACCGAAAGGAGTTAAAAAAATGAAAAATTAATAAAAAAATGACTAAAAAAATTACCTTATTTTTTTGTAGAAATGCCCGCCAATGACTTTAACCAATCTGACGTAACGCGGTACAACCATATCAATTTATCAGACTTGGGACTGACACTATTGGCAGCAAAGCTGGAGAGGGCAGAAGTGACTTTTTGATTTTAATCAAATTACACTACAAAAATAGCGAAATAAATCGAAAAGACATTGATCCTATGCTAGTGAACTCTGCAACAAGTAGATATGAGAGATATTTACTTAAACCAGTCAATAACACGCTGGTGTCCTGATTGTTCGACCGAAAGCAAAAAACGCTGTACTTTGACCGCATCCGCCGGCTTCATCTTTTATGCCAATTAAGGAAATGTAAACATCTCCAATGTTTTTTCACAAGTAAGCTCGTCGCCCTATTACTGACCTACACAATAACAGTAGTGTATCGTAAATTTTAACCATTTTTAATTTACTAAATTACCTCTTATCACTCTAAAATTTTGCAGGGGCTTTCCCACATTGAAGACTAGTACACCATTTTATTTTCCGCATATCATGGTGAATCACGTCGTGCAATATGAATAATATTTACAGCACGTAATGTTACAATAGATCTGTATGGTTTTAGTAAACACGTTTTTTTAATAAAGAACAAGTAGCGAGTTATTTAACATCCTCGAAACAACCAAACTGCCCTATTCAGGTGGTAGAATCGTATTCACCGCTTCAAATACTAAAAAATAAGAAACAAGGTGACTAAAATGAATCAAAAATCTACTCCAGTTTAGGGATGTCAGGCACTTTAGATAATGTATCAGAAACAAAAAAGATTTTCATTTTATGAAATATATAAAATCATAATAAAATATATCAACGCTTTCATTCAGTACCTATAAATAAGCTATTAGTCAAAGCAAGTTTAAAGGTTGTTTTTACTTTTTAGGGGTGAAATAGAATTTTCCCCAGTCTTCTGATGCCACGAAGACGTATTTTTATTCATTTTGATCCTTTTCCAACCATTTTCTCTGGGTCTTATGATTTCCGCGATGGATGCCAAAAATCCGCTATTTTCTCGGCTATTTTTAACATTGTCCTATAGATAAATAGAGGCACTCGAAGGGTATACTTTCAGATAGATAGGCTGCATTAAAGGCTGTCAGGTCCTATACCTTGGAGTCTAAAATTGCCTGGGAATGCAGACAATCCCTGAAGCAACTAGCAAAAAACAACAAGGTTACCTTGAAGTGAGTGCCAGGGCATGAGGGAATTGAAAGCGTTGAATCGGCTGATAGCCTCGCAAGAAAACCCATTTTTTGGACCCGAACCGTTCTGTGGCTTATCTAAGGGACACATAACGGAGGAGGTCCAAAAATGGGAAAAGGAACAAAAGTCCTACTGGAGAAATACTCCAGGCCAAAGACAAACGAAAAGGTTTATAACCTATTCAACAAAGAATGTCACAAGGCTTCTCGAACTTGAAAAGTCAGACCTAAGGCTGATCACAGGCCTTCTAACTGGCCATTGCCCCTTGAGATATCATCTCAAGAACATGGGCATGGCAGAGGATGACAAATGAAGATACTGTGAAGCTGCAACTGAGACTGCGGAACATATACTTTGTGAATGCAAGGTATTAGTCCGCATTAGGCTAAAGTACCTAGAACAGGCGGAATTAACGCCTGAAGACAGCAAAATCACAAGCTTTGCAAAAAGTCTAGAAATCCCGGGCAACAACTAGTAGTAGGGTAATTCACAAAAGACCTTTTAGGTTGAAGTGAAGAAAGCCCAACTCAGGGCCAAGCGACCCCTTTAACAATCTACAATCTACAAACATTGTCCTTTCCTTACCACGTCATATTCTATATTGTCAAAGAACTTTTAAATTCGCAATACATTAAAACAACAAATGGCAACTCTGCTTGTGTTGAAATTAAGCATCTCTGATGTTCCATGTCTATAATATAACATTTGATTTGATCCGATATATGAAATTGAGCTACATTCGGCAACAGCACGATAACTCCAAACTAAACCGTCGAGGTCATAAGCGTCATTACTAATAGATCAAAGGAATTTTGCCCGCTGTCTTCTCTTGTTAATTCTCTACTTTTTGGCATTGCTTTTTATGCAACTGATGGCCAATAATTGTTAATGATGTTCTCATTTCTGTTTATATAGTGCACAATTAATATCAGTTCATATTTCAAGAGGAGAATATTACTGATAGTACGAGGATTCCGCATTCCTGTTCTATCTAAAGTGTTTAACATTATTGCTATTAAACAATGTCGAAAAAGAATAACCCGACTGACTCACCGGATTGGCACCTAATAAAAACTTGATTATAAAACAATAAGAGTTAAAGATAAATTATGATATCACTCACCAGCAGTTTGCATAGCAACTAATAAATATGAAGCCATTATTGACTTAATAACAAATGCAACTGCCTTTTAATTTGGATAATTAAATTGGTAGGTGTCATTAGGAAAAGTTATTTATATAATTTTACACGAGAAAAATCATTCTAAAATATACTTTTTAAAAATAGTTAACGTTTTTAGTGTTTTCTGGTTCTAAGAACACAAGTTATTCAAATGCCAGTTATTTACATAATGGTTAACGTCTCCTCTTATAGGTGCTAGTTTTTATCTTAAACAAACAGAAGTTTAAATACACAAAATAAGGAATAAAATGAACTCACCTTTAAAGGCATTCCATTCTGCTGTAAGCACAATATTTAAGGCATGTAGTTTAGCCCAGTCCATAATTTGGATCACATGGCGAATATCAAACTGTGACAGATTTAATTCACCCACACTCTTCCACACGTCAATTAAGGACTCCACTTTGTTTTCGAACGACTCATTTTTGTTATTTAAAATACATTCATGTTTCTGCAAAAGAAAAGTCTATGATACAAAAAGGCAAAAATTATATTTTTTTTAAAGAATGGCTAGAAAGTAATGAACTACGTAGGTAGGAATTTTTTTGTAATATAAAAAATAAACCAAATAAAACATAGCACTAAGAAATCTATGAAAAGCAAAATGTAACATTAATAATAAATATGATGCACTAATATTAAAAAAGCACAGGCCAAGTGATTTCACCAAAAAACCAAAACCACCACTTAAAAATAAATGTAGATATAAGAAATTAAAAGAAAGAATGGTAAAAATTTGTGGATTAAAATATAATACAGAGATATTAAAAAGCTAAAAAGAAGCATGCAGATGCAAATACAAATAATAAATAATAAACATAATATATTTTGATGGACAAGTTTTAATTGTTTTAAATGGACAACAATGTGACAAGATGAAACTGGTTTTAATTCTCCATGAAATCACTTTTGCCCTGAAATAAAAAAAAATTACAAAATAAGAGAGATACGTGCTTTGAAGGGTGCGAAATATTTTTTTTCTTCGTTAACTAAACTCATCTTGATTGGTAACGTAGGATCAAGCAATTAAACAAACTATCTAGCAATTGTTTTGGTTTTGGGGCTACCAAGATGACATTTCAATTGAGGCACTTTAATAAAACACAGTCTACACAAATGAGCCAATACTCCACTCGACGATTTTGTTGTGGTATACATATGATGGCCAAATTCTTCAATTTTCCGTACAAATCACCGATGAAACATGGCGGCCATGCGAATATGAAACTACACACTTTCACAATAAACATGCGAAAATTAAATAAACTAATGTACTATAAGCACGAAAATTAAGTTCTTCACCTTATAAACATTTAAGAAGTATCTTTCTTGCTCTTTGTTTACATTTGAAATACACTCAAGTTTGTTATCTTCCTCCTGCGACGCCATATTTACACCAGTTATCTGCACGCAAACGCTCAACAAATGCGCATGCGTTTCCTACTACTCGACTTTTCAGGGGGAAATTTGACATTTTAATGGTATTTGTAAACTTATCTCATTTTTTCAATTTAGATGTTAAATTTATGCAACCCCTTCTAGCTCAACCTGAAAAATTGTGGCGAATTTTGTTAGATTCTTTGCATATGGTGGAGTTTTTAGTTACGTTTTGTTCAATTGTAAAATATTAGATAAACAAGATAATACATATTATTTTCAGGTATTCGCTTCTTGTCAATTAAATAAAATACTAAATCGCACGCTGAAACAAACGAAACCTTCTTTACGTCCTCAGGGCCGTGGAGAGGAAATACGGGCCCGGGGAGAAAAATATGGGCCAATATACAATGTGATTTACCGCATGATATGCGGAAAATAAAATGGTGTACTAGTCTTCAATGTGGGAAAGCCCCTGCAAAATTTTAGAGTGTTTTGAGGTAATTTGGTACCTATTATTAAATTATTAGTAAATTTGCGAAGATACACTATACTGTTATTGACTAGGTCAGTTAGGGCGACGAACTTACTTATGAAAGATTGGAGATGTTTACATTTCCTTAATTGGCATAAAAAGCGAAGCTGGCGAGTGCGGTCAAAGTGCCTCGTTTTTGCTTTCGGTCGAACAATCAGGAAACCGGCGTGTTATTGACGAGTTTAAGTAAATATCACTTAGATCTACTTGTCATTTCGATTTATTTCGCTATTTTTGTAGTGTGATTTGATTAAACCCAAAGTCACTTCTACCCGCTCCAGCTTTGCTGTCAATAGTGTCAATCCCAAGTCGGATAAAGTGATATAGTTATACCGCGTTACGTCATGTAGATTGGTTAAAGTCATTGGCGGCACATTTCTACAATAAAATAAGGTAATTTTTTTGGTCATTTTTTTTATTTTTTATTTTTTTAACTCCTTTCAGCATGCTCAGATCCAGGAGCTCCCTAGGGGGGGGGGGGGGGTCCACTTGCACAAATTGACAAATATTGAAAAGTCAATAGAAAAACCCATGTAGCAAAATAAATAATTTATTTTATAGTAGTTTATACACACAGCACAAGGAAGGCCCGGGGGGGGGGGGTCAATTGCACCCATTGCCCCCCCCGTGAATCCGAGTCTGGCTTTCAGTTCAATTTTCCGCATGTCATGGTAGATCACGTTGTATATGCAGGATTTATGATTTACATGAAGTATATTAATATTTCTTTAAAAATTGATGAGCGGGGAGGAATCGAAAAATATTTTTGATGAGCGGGGGAGGAGAAGTCTCGAAAAACATTTTTGGTGGGCAGGGAGAGAAATGCCGAAAAAAAAATATTTGATGAGCGGGGGGGTAATTCTCGAAAAACATTTTTGAATTTTTGATGAGCATGAGCGGAGAGGAGACTAGACCAAAATTTTTTTGACGAGCGGGGAAGGATAAGATGAAATAAAATGACACCCGCTAATAGGGAACGTGAGCTGGGTTTAGACCGTCGTGAGACGGTTCACCCTATACTGATGACTAGTCGTTGCGATAATCCTGTCGGGATCCCGCGGTTCCTCTCGTACTGAGCAGGATTATCCTGCTCAGTATGAGAGAAACCTGCACATTTGGTTCACGCACTCGCTCGAGCGGGCGGTGGTGCGAAGCTACCATCCGTGTGGGATTATCCCTGAACGCCTCTAAGGCCGTATCCTTTCTAGTCGAAGATGGCAACGACTCAGGCAGCATTTTGACGTCACTTTTTGGTCATATGAGACGTCATTTTGACCTTTGAAATGACGTAACAATGACGTAAAAGTGACGACATTGTCACAGCCCAGCGACGTCATTCCTTCGCTCTTTTTTCAAGTCGTACAGTGTTCGATTCAGATTCAGGAGGTGCTTAAATTCCCCCAGTTAAATTATATTTATATATTATGCATAATGCGCATTTGACCCATATCTGGTAACTACCATTAACATTTCGCGAAAACGTGCCTTTTCTACAGCGCGCCCATTTCTTGTTTAAATGATGACAGCAGTGTTGCCAGATACCACTGAACCTTCGAGCATATAAGGGAAAATAGAGGTGCCTTTTCGATTTTACAACAATGCGAATGTTTGTTCTCAACACATATGGCCAAGGGACGCGAGAGGTAAAAGTAGTAAACACTATAATTAACACCCACAAAACACAATAGAACACGAAAGTAAACAATACGCAAATGAAACTAAACGCCATATTAGAAAGCATCCCCTATGGAACACGTCATTATTTTGTATCAGCCAAGAGAATCGGAAATTAATAATTTGCTTGTTTACAGTTGTGACTGGAACAAACAAACAGTTGCTTGACGACCTTCATTTTCCCCTGTACTATCCTTAAGGTAAAGGCCATAAATGTAGCCGAAGAAGAAGAACCTATAGGAAAAGGGTAAAGGTAATAAATGTAGGAGAAGAAGAAAAAGATAACCTTAACCGTACTTGTATTAAAATTCGATTACAGTTCTAGGATCTAGTTTTTCGTGATTTCTGTCGTTAAAGGTTGTTGGTTGTTTACTAAATGGTTGATGGATGATAAAAGCGATAATAAAGTGAGTAAGTAGATAAATAAAAACATGGAAACTAGCAACAAACTACTTAATAAACTTTACATGTAAATTTGTTTAGTTACTTTAAATTTGTAATATTCTGTAGACCTGTGCGTTGACAGCCAATAAGGTAAAAAACTGAAGAATTCTTAAAAAAGAGACATTGATTTGCCATAACTACGTAGAGTATGATATTGTTACGATTTACACCCCTTTTGTAAACACCCTATATCGTGGATTCGGAAACTATTAACACCAGAGTAACACTAAACACTAATATTACACTGGTTGAATTCATCACGGTGTTCATTTTGCATGAACGGCATTAGCCCGACTGATCAAGGTGATCGCCAAGTTATCGACAGCCATTTTATGCAGCAAAATAATTGTATGATACATGATCCGTGATCACTGATCAGTTATTTGAATTTAAAAAAATTGGACATGAACACAACTTTTGTCTTGTCCATTAACATATTATAAACCTAAGCAAACATTTTCTGTTTGTATCTGTTAATCGGAAGGTCATAGAAATGGACCAAGAAAAGTTGGAAATTATTTATGAATATGAAGATTATTAAATATTATTGTCTTTTGATTCTAGTTAGGGATGCGCCGAAGCGGTTTTTTTCTGCTTCGGCTGAATACCGAATATTTATTATAAATTTCGCCAAAGCACGAAGCTTCAGTCGAATCATATACCGAAAAAGGAACATCCTGAAAAAAAACAACAAATTTTTCTAAATAGTAATACCGAATAGATAGATAGATAGATAGATATTTTATTAACCATTTAAGAATACAATAGTGTACATTATGGTAAGTCAATAGTAAAATAAAACATAAAAACACGTAAAGTATACTTATACTTATTATAAACCGAAACGGACAAGTGAAATAAACGATACAGCTATCGAAATGAGAAATAACAAAGAACATTTATTTATTTATTTATTTATTTATTCAATACATTTGTCCAACAGTACAAAAGAACCAATTACAGGACAAGAAAGCTACAAAAATAAAAAGAAAAATACATAGACATACATACATATGAGTGACAAACAATATAAAATTAATTACAGGTGCACTACATGTTTATACTATTTTAACATTATGGGACGCTGCAATTCTTAAGAAAAGTACGAGTTGTATTAACCGAGCAGTTGAATATATCACAAGTATCACAAATTGAATTGTAGTTAGCACAAATAACGAATATAGGAGACTTCAGCATTATATTGGTTCGTGCCGGTTGACAATAAAATGTGAGAGGGTTGCGATTGGCGACTCTTGGAACCAAGAAGTTCAAGTGGCTTAGTGCAGGAGGGCAGTCAACCCTGTTGTGTATGAGCAAATACAGGAATTTTACAGCGTAAAATTGCCTTCTAAATTGTAATGAGTCGAAGTTGAACCTATTTAACAGATAAGTCTGGTCGCAGCCTCTGTTTGGATATCTCCCATCAGTGCGGAAGCAGAGTAGTTTTAAGAATTAAGAAGAACGGACTCGATTAATTTGACTTGATAATCATAGATAGGGCTCCAAATAAGTGAGCAGTATTCAAGTTTAGACCGAATATAGCAATAAAATAGTTTGATTAAGACGCCATTGTCGCAGAAGACCTAATTTTAGTGGCCAAATAAATTAAGCTTTCGACACTGGGGCTATTCTTTATTAAAACTGGATATAATATCTCACTATTTATAACTGATGTTTTACATGTTTTATATCACTGAACAGCCGTATTTTAATTTTTAAGTACATACTAAGCCTCTGTCTAATGTTCACTATAAAATAACATTTCTATATTTAGTTTACTTTAAGAAAAATATAGTATAAAGTTGTTGGTACTAATAATTCCAACTAATATTTTGCATGCTAATTCAGATTACAGCTGCTCTCTGTCTATCATTTTTTATAGTGACAGAATACACCGTTCAGCACACAACTGATCAATGATGACAATGATAAGTGATCGCTTAGTTAGCGCTAGGGCATGATGAACGCAACCAATGAGTACTATAATTCAATATTTCACTTTATCACTTTGTTTACTCCTTGATCCGTTCTCACTAACTGAACTGAATTACTCTGCTAACTGAACTGTACTGTCTGACCATCTGAACTGTATGCCACAGTCCTCTCTCGGCTTCTCCATGCCTTTATATACCCAAAGATGAGGGCTCCAGAATATTCTCAACTAATCCGTAACTTTCTAGTTTATAACACGCGCCATCTCAGAGATGACGGCCAAACTAACCAACCAACTTAATTCTCTGTTGTTTACACATGGAACTTGAAATTCCCATAGATGTCTTTGGGGGTAGAACATGTAACAATATAATGCAAATGGCTCCATTAGAAAAACGTCTCCAAAAAGGATGGAATATTAGGAATTTTGGCTAAGATAGGCTTACCCGTAATCTCCAGAAGGAGATCAGGAGAGAGGCAGTGGTAATCCTGGGGAATATGACGAAAATAATAACACAGGTCTGCGAGGTTTTATTGTTGGGCAGATGGGGGTCATTTCCGAAGTAATTTTTCGCGCTGAATCCGAATCTGGCCTCAGAATTGGCCCATCACATTAGGATTTTGAAGTATTTGAGGTTAAGTACTTAAAAAATGACTTTTTAGCAACTCTTGAAGAACTCAAGAAATTTTTCAGCTTATTTCTAATAAATACATCATTTAATAGTAATACCATCCTTCCTCTTTAAAATAAGCTTTCGAATGGTCATCTACGATGTTTCCCCCTGGCCATTTTAAGGTGACATGAATTTGAAACCATATTCCTTACAACCCAACAATCTTAACCAAACGATTTTAAATGAATCAAGATTTAACACAACTGAAAGGATAACCCAACAATCTTAAACAAAAGTTTGGTTAAGATTGTTAAGTTGTAGAGGATCATGGTTTCAAATTCATGTCACCTTAAAATGGCTATAACTTTGTGAGGAAACATCATAGATGACCATTCGAAAGCTTATTTTAAAGAGGAAGGATGGTACTAAATTATGTATTTGTTAAAAATAAGCTGAATTTTTTTTTGATTTCTATACATAACTTCAAAAGTTGCTAAAAAAGCCATTTTTTAAGTACTTAACCTCAAATATTTCAGTGCGAAAAATTACTTCGGAAATGACCCTCAGCTGCCCAACAACATTCATGGCCCTTTTATTCGCAGACCTGTGTAATGAGAGCATGCGACGCAGTACTGCCCAAGACATAGTTCATCTGTAGCAGGAAAGCTGCATACTGGTGGAATGATGATGATATTGTAGAAGAACACACTACCGGGTGTCAAATTGACGCAACACCAATTTATTTATTAAGGGGCGCCAGCTGCGTTCTGCCCCGTTCTACTCCCAAACGGGTTCGAGATAAGATGCACTTCGATAGCCGAGTAATGGATCGAGGCTGCACTACCTTAGATCGTCAACGACGCTCTCTTAAGAAGTGATTTCCCCGTTTTAGGGTTTTGATACCTTTTGATTAATTAAATTTTCGCATAAAAGAAATCCCAATCGAAGAATTTCTCTCCGACGGGATTGATTTTTTGATGTAACTCTCACGTTTTTATCTGTTAATAACGGACTCTACACCTAAGGATTTCTGAGAAAAATGCATAAAAAAATCCCTATCAAACTCCCGTTAGGCAACCAGAAGGTCGAGTCTTAATGTGAGTTAACTCGACACATCCGGTCTTCCAAGCGAAAGTTCCAGGGATGGTAGACTAACAACAAGCCTCAAGATCAATTAGATGCAATTAGTTCAGAGAATCCGTGTATTTAACAGATATGGTTATATACAAAAATGGATATAGCAAAATTCTTATTTTAAGAATCACGCCTTCCCCAATTGAGGCAAATGGCTTTCAAACCATACAAGCGAGAGCGCTTATGCTAATGATCAATTAGGTAGAAAAGATTCATGCAAATCTTCCCAGAATCAAATGCAAGCTTTTTTTTAGAGAAGTCTTAGACTGTTTGTAATTTCGTAATTACGGCTGACTGATTATAACATAAAAATGTTTTACTAAAAAAATTTAGTTTTCTAGAGACTACTTAGCTTTAAAGTTCTCGTATCGTGGCGGTTCACATACTCAAACACATTCATGAGGACTTACTACTACATAAGTTAGATAGCGTTCGGTCAGTCTACAACTTACTTGCCCTTGATGTAGGTGTATTAGCAAAATTGCGACGATCCACCTCCGCGCGACTTGGGCAAAATTGAATTTTTGGTTTTTTATGCACGAGGCGTTTTCCTCTATAACTTTATTATTTGGAAAGTCTTGCTATTGGCTTTCCTACCATCGCTTTGTATGGATTACTCAACGCGCTCGACGAAATTGCGAGCCGCTGGGTAAATCCAAACTCGTTTTATGTGAGAAACTGTCCTTGTGCATGTTCATTGATTTTTATCAATTTTTTGCTTATCGGCGCTACATTGTCTTTGTCAAGTTCGTCGATTTTGCCTTTTAGATGCAGTGCATCGTTTAAATTTTGCACTTAATCTTTAGAACAGGACATTCAATGACTGTACCTCTATGGTCAATGTCTTTGGCGGAGGAATAAAATGGAAAATATTTTAATATTTTTCAAAGTGCCTTTTTGGAGTACTTTTTAAACTAGCTTCGGCGTACTTTTGATAAAAATCATTTTCAAGTCCAATTTTGGCGTACTTTTAAAAACACTATTTTTTCAAAGTCCAACTTTGTTGCACCTTTGAAAAAGTATATTATTCTTAAATCCTTGCCACTATATACTTTCGCTCTCATATCCTGAACCAAAACATATTTTCCTAAGTGAAAATTCGGTGTTTCTTCGAATTTTCACCAGGTCATTTCTAACGCCTTATAAAACTTATAACAGTTCTTATGGACTGGTCTGTGGCTCTGTAGTCCCTCAGTAGTAGTCCTTAAATGAAATTTTTGCCTAAGTCGAATTTTACTTTTGCTTTCGACGGAGCAGGATGTGACTATAAGCGGGAGCAATGCCCTAAGGCGAATGGCTAAGCGACAAGGGATTGGAATTGGCCCCTGAAAAAAAAAACAGAAGCCGTCTTGCTTATGGGTAGAAGAAAATTTGAGCCTGTAACCTTCGAAATAGGGGACACGGCGATAAAAGGATCATGCCTAATGCTAGTAGCAGTAAGAGGAGGCTGCTGAGCACTGTCGCTCACTCAGTCATGCTGTACTCTGTCCCGATCAGGGAAAAGGCTATAACCATTGGCAGAAATGGGAAGAAACTGAGTAGGCTGCAGAGGAGGATGACACTTAGAGTATGTAGGGCACACAAAATAGTGTCTTTAGATGCCATACTAGTAATCGCCAGCCTACCGTCTATAGAATTACAGTTAGTTGAAAGGAAAGAAATTCAGGAAGGACGAGACAGATAAAGTGCGAGAAGACATCTTTTGGCAGGAAAGATGAGAGGGTTCTGGCAACGAGGCTTGGACAAGAAAACTAATTCTGGATTGGGTCCATGGATGAACAGGAATCGTGGTGATCTTGACTACCACCTAACTCATGTCTTGTCTGGCCATGGTAGCTTCCGAAATTATCAGCAGTGAGCAGGATGGCTTCAAGCACAGTGTGTGTGCCCTAGGTGGAGGGAAGAATGAATATGAACCAGTATATAGATAGATACATTTATTGATGTTAACGTACATAGTACTTACAACAGGTCCTAATATATAGTATAAGATCATATTATTGATCTACGTAATGACATAAATATTTATATCATTGGTCACTTAAAATAGATAATATATAGACAAGTGAGTAATGAAGTAACTATATACAGTGTGTTTCACTTCTCGTGAAGAGACCTCTGTATCTTTTTTATTTGTGGCCCAATTCATTTAAAATTTTTATCAGCCAGACAAAAATTTTGTTACTGAAAGTTGTTCAGAATCATTAGACATACCCCCCCCCCCCCGTAAAATTTTGTAAAAATCGGAATATTTTCAAAAAAAAAAAAAAAATTTGTTTCACTTCTCGTGAATCCTGTATCTTTTTATTTGTGGCCGAAGACGATTTTATCCAACACATAAAGAGAATTTTTTACAGCATGAGAAAAGTTCACGAGAAGTGAAACAAAAATTTTTTTTGAAAATATTCCGATTTTTACAAAATTTTACATATCAAGTAATTCCGAACAAGTTTCATTAACAAAATTTTTGTCTATCGCTAAGCCTACTATGATTTCTCGAAAATTGCGATTTTCTTTTCATCGCAGTAGACGAATTAGAGCTTGTCGAAATTACAAATCCTCGGAGCCCGAATTTAAAAAAAAAAATTTCCTTTTTTATTATATTAAGTTGAAGGCAAAGAAAAATTTTTTTGGCCTTTAACTTCATATAATAAAAAAAGAAATTTTTTCTTTTTCAAAACGGGCTCTGAGGATAAGAACCGTTCGCAAGTAGTCTATGTGAATGGAACAGAGGACAATATATATCGCATAAATGCAGGTGTACTACAAGGGCCATTTATTTACCTTGTCTTCACCAACGATCTAGCCTTATACATCCAAAGCAAATACAACGTACATATTACGTGCTACGCCAATGATACAAACTGTGTAATTCGGTCAAAGAAAAACAAACCCGCTTAATAATGAAAAAACAGCTAGTGTCATTTTGATATAACATCGAGCCGAATCTTAATCAGCATTTAACAGCATTAACACTGTAAAAAATGTATGTAAAATTACATTTATGTATGTAAAAATACTTTGAAAGTTAGTTCAATTTTCAATGAAATTATACATAACACAGGCACACAAAATAAAAAAAAAGGTCGAAACCCAGAGGATAGACCCCCTTACCCACATGTATTTGGGGACGCTGAAACCGAATATGACAATAAAAAAAGATTTTCACTATCCAAATTTCCCCTAGCACCCCCTTACAACCCTCCTGGGGGATATAAATTCCACTTGTTCTAAATATTTAAAAAGCAGGTTTTTTGGTGCGCTGAAACCAAATATGACGATAAAAACTGATTTGAACCACCCAATCACCCCCTACAAGCCCCAGGGAGGGTTGAAATTCCACTTTTTCTAAACATTTAAAAAGTATGTTTATTCTTATGTTTTTTGGTGCGCTGAAACCGAATATGATGACAAAAAATGTAAGGGGATGCTAGGGGGTGACTGGTGGTTGAAATCAGTATTTTGTCGTTATATTTGGTTTGAGCTCACCAAATGACCTAATATTAACCATACTTTTTAAATGTATAGAATAAGTGGAATTTCAACCCTTCCTGGAGCTTGTAGGGGGTTGCTAGGGAGTGACTGGGTGGTTCAAATTAGTTTTTATCATCATATTCGGTTTCAGCGCACCAAAAAACCTACTTTTCAAATGTTTAGAACAAGTGGAATTTCGATCCCCAGGGGCGTTGTAAGGGGGTGCTAGGGGAAATTTGGATAGTTAAAATCTTTTTTTATTGTCATATTCGGTTTCAGCGTCCCAAAATACATGGGGGGGGGGGGGGGTAGGAGGGTCTACCCTCTGGGTTTCGACTTTTTTTTTTATTTTGTGTGCCTGTGTAATTAATTGATTTTTACCAGGACTTTCAGGGCAAAGTTAAACATATTTATAGTTTATTACATAAAGTAAATTAAAACTACACACATTCATGTATCATGTATCTATGTAATTTTCCATATAATTATGATAATTATGTATGAATTACATAATAAAGTGATGTATAAATACATAGTTAATCCGGTGAAGCATTTCATACATTTGTGTACCGTTACCAGAATAATCGCTGGCAACAAATGGACCAACGATTATCCATGTAATCGCGATTATTTCAGCACATCTCATAGTCAGGTCTCCTAATTTTCAATTTTATTGCACTGACATGTATATTTTATTTGTTCATGAAGTATTTTCTTAACTGCTTTCTGCTTTCTCGTCTTATATTATATATTTTTTATGCTATTGTAATGTTTGTATACTTATAATTTTGTATGTTTTTTACCTTCAATGTAATTTTGCAGTGTTTTTTATTGATGAGTGTACACAATTGTAATTTTCTCACATGAAATAAATTATCTATCTACCTATCTATAATTTCATAGAAAATTGAACTAACTTTCAAAGAAGTTTTACATACATAAATGTAATTTTACATACATTTTTTACAGTGTCTTTTATGATAGCTGTAAAATGTATAATAATCATTTATTAATTCCCATGGATCAAATCCATGATATAGGTTAAGTTAAATGATTTTGGCACCATTGTTTACAAATATTTACAAAATACAAAAATATTTATCTGTACAACGTGATCTACCAAGAAATGCGGAAAATAAAATGATGTACTAGTCTTCAATGTGGGAAAGCCCCTGCAAAATTTTAGAGGATTCTGAGGTAATTTAGTATATTAAATTAATAGTAAATTTGATGAATAATGATGATGAGATCAAAAAACACCAGATCCAGCGGCAGAGAGCCAACATTGTCGGTACGCTTTGAAGACAATTGGAATTCCAGCGGACCACTTCACTTTTACGAATGAGTTCAAAGCATGCCGACAAGGCTGGCTCCCTGCCGCTACATCGTGTGTAGACCCCTCGAGAGCCGCGTTTTTTGTTTTCAATCGAATGGGGACACCACCGCGCTGTGTCATTGACCGGTTTAAGTAAATATCTCATATACCTGCTTGTCGTTTCAGCATGAGGTTAATGTCTTTGATTTATTTCGATTTATTTCGCTATTTTTGTAGTGTGATTTGATTAAAACCAAAAAGTCACTTCTATCTTATCCAGCTTTGCTGTCAGTAGTGTCAATCCCAAGTCTGATAAAGTGATATAGTTGTACCGCATTATGTTAGATTAGTTAAAGTCATTGGCGGCGCATTTCTACAAAAAAATAAGGTAATTTTTTTTGGTAATTTTTTTTTAATTATTCATTTTTTTAACACCTTTCGGTGGACACAACCTACTGTTAAATTTTCCGCATGTCATGGTAGATCACGTTGTATTAGCTGCCAATGCAGAAACTCATCTACAGAGTAAAATGCATTCACTACTAATATAGATTTTACAGTAAAAAAAAAATTATTTTGGTTGGTTATGTTGGTTATGTCATTACTTAGTGTATTATAAAGGATAGTTCCTAAGTAATATGGATTTGATTCTATAGCTGAAGCCTATGGATGTCATGCTGTAAATTATATCCAAGATGAGTTGGATTATGATATATATTTTGAAAATTAAATTGTGATAAATTTTGCTGAATAAAAGTAAATTTACAAGAATTCCTATAGCCCAAACCGAACATACAGCGCATTGCTCTTTTTCGTAGTAAAAAAACCCTATTTGCCGGTCATTCTAAAATTAAGGGAAATTTTGGGTATTAAAAGTAGACTATCAACGTATGTGTAAATTTAATGAAACCAATGATAAAATTTAGTGTATCATGGATTTATTAATGAAAGTACATGTATAACTGCACATATTTTTGAAAACTTAAGAAAAAAAACAAGAGAAACGACATGATAATGTCAAATAAAGTACACGGTAATGTCATTAAGATCACGGTAATGTTATATTAATATGTAAACACTACAAAACACAGGTGTATATAAAAGTAAAATAACTACTATAAAACTAAAAACTATACTAATAGTTTATAAAAACTATTTTTATAAAATACTAACAGTAAAAACTATGAAACTAAATAGTTCCTTGAGGTAAACCAGAAAAAGGCAAAAAGCCCAAAAGTTCTGCGACTGGACCGCAGGACCCGTTTTCAAGATCGGGGAACACGATGGTGACAATATTTTCCTACCTACCCTCCAACCACTACTCCTAAACCGAAAAAACCACCTCTTTTTCCGGTGCTCTGCATTTTTTTATCGGAAAATTTTATTAACGAAAGTTGTTCAGAATTGTCCAAAAACCCTAAATCCAATAAGAAAAAAACTGCCGTTAATAACTTTATATGTAAGCCAAAAGTAAGTAATACAGATATACAATTTCCGCTTTAAATATCTCTGTTTCCTTTTGACTCTGTTGCTCATATTTTTCAGGGTCACTTTTAATTTTATTTCTGGTCACGCTCTCTATTTTTTTTTCTTCTTCCAAACTTTTTTTTGATTTATTTTCAGATTCTTGTGCTTCATTACTTATATTTAGCTTGTTTTTTAATTCTCTTTTCCTAGCTTTTGCCATTTTTTTCTTACCTACAAGATTAGTTGAAAAAAAAAATAGAATTACTTTAAATATTAACATTACCATACTTTGCCGACATTACCGTGGCTCCTACAAGACATGGTAATGTCAGACATTTTGAACATGGTAAATAAAAATAAAAAGGTACTTTACATACTTTTTTGTTAATTATCAGGTACACTAATTGTAGGTATAATGTAATAAATATATTAAACAAATTACGCCAAAATACTACTTACACGGTAATGTCATCAGTTTTTATACTCCTACAGTAATTCAACACAAACTTCTCTGTCGCACTTTAAACTAACACTGAGGTCAAAACTTAATGCATAACCCATATATTAGACATTTAAGTGAATCTTTTACCAAAAGTTCCATCTAATTAGAAATTTACACACTACTAAAAAATTAAAGTTTTTCATTCACCATGGTAATGAGCAAAAAAAAATTACGAACATTTTAATGCATTGCATAATTTGTTATGTGAGTAATTAATTATAACTATATATAAAAGTTGATATAATAAGACTTAATAAGAAAATATTTCTAATATACACATCTTAAAAAAGTAATTGACTTTATTTGTTACAGACATAAACTCTTAAAATTTGTAAGTGGGGACAGCCATGGTAATGTCATTTTTTACTATATTTTGTATTTTTTTCTTAAAAAAAACATGCTGAATCAAAAAAATAATAGTTGCACCAGAAAGATGGCGGTTTATTCTCCATAATAAAATATTATTTAAAAAGATTGAAATTATAATTCTATGATTAATATTGAGGAACGTTCAAATTTCCCTTAATTTTAGAATGACCGAGTTACCATCATCTACCTACTGATATAAGAAATTCCCACAGCCTATTTATCTTTGTTCATTGAAAAGTGTCAATGTCAATTTTATTTAGTCTAACTACTTTTTTATGTGTTTATATGTTTATAGTATATGTATATGTTATGTGTCTTATACAGTTTTGTGTGTATATTTTATTTTATATTTTACATTTTGTTATGCTTGTCTAGCCCATTTATTGGGTTATGTATGATTATTACTTAATTGTATCTGTGATTGGGACATAAAGAATATTATATTAATATTATTATTATTATTATTATTATTACAGTAGTAAGCAAGGAACTAAAATTGCAAGAAACATGGTAACCTAAGCACCTAGAGGAGAAGAGTTGAAAAAGCGTAGCCGAATTCACGGGTAGAGTTATAAAACGTAAGGAAGAGGATGAAAGGATTGAATATGACCCAAACCTTTAATCGCCAGTGACAGAGGAGGAGTATTGAAACAACTCATATCACCCTCGTATAATTTATTTCTTTTTGGTTGAGACAGAAAATTATATAAAGTTGTCAGTTTACGTGATTTCTAGATTTTTAAAAGTAGGACACAAATTTACGTTGTGATATTTATTTTATTGAACAGATTCATTTATAAAGTTTGATCTTACTTGTTTCTGCTTAGGTACTGATTAAATTTATTTATTTTAAATTTTGAAAAACATCTTTACTTTTGGTATCCTTTTATTTGTTTGTAATTTATTTAATGATTTCAGTGTGATTACAAATTTTATTTGTATGTGATTTGTTTTGTCTAAAAAATTTTTAAAGAATATTTTTATTTAATCTCACCTATTCCTGCAATTTTTTTTTGTAGACCTGTGCACAGGTTTAAAAAATTTCTGTTCCAAGGACTAAACCTATCATACCTTAAGTATTTTTGTGTGCTGAATCCGAATTTTCAATTTAAAAAATTTTCTACCGCGTAGATCTCGAGTAAATCCCGGTTTTTATCGTCAAAATACGGTTTTTTGACAATATAAATCGGGATTTACTCGAAATCTACTTGGTAGAAAATTTTGTAAATTGAAAATTCGGATTCAGCGCACAAAAATACTTAAGGTATGATAGATTTAGTCCTTAGAGCAGAAATAAAAAATTCTGCTCCAAGGACTAGTGTTATTGAACTGTCTAGTATTCCTGACTAGAAAACCATACATTTTGGATATGCTTTTCAAAAGATAAGGTAGAGTCAAACGTTACCCCTAAATCTTGGATTTCGTTAACCTTCTCCAGTAAATTTCCATCAATTTTATATACATAATTGATCAAGGATTTTCGACGACTATATGAAAGAATATTACATTTTTTTAAGTTGAAGTAAACTTTGTTATTCAGGGACCAATTATATATGTTAGAAAAATCCCTTTGTAGGGTGACAATCATTGATATGCATACATTTTCAAGTCATCAGCAAACAGTAGATAAGATTACTTGATTTGGACAGTTATAGAGGACCAAGATTGGAGCCTTGCGGAACCCCAGATACAGCCTGGACCCTGGAACGAGCCAGAAGCATTTCCCCTGATAACAACTTTTTGAATTCTGTTTTTGAGATATGAGGTTATGAATGTTATGAAGTTAATATGAAAACCAAATTCCCTCTACAACCTACCTATTGATGTGAGAGACTGTGTCAAATGCTTTAGCAAAGTCGGTATAGTCATCCATCTTGCTTCACTTGTCAAGTGCATTTGAAATAAACTGGGTTAAATTACATAAGTTTTACGTGTTGTGGACCTGCGTTTCATAAAGCCATGCTGATGCACTGTAATAATGTGAGAGACGGATAAATAAACTGTTTTAGAAATAGTATATTCAAATACCTTGGCAGGCGCTCACAATATGGCAATCGATCTATAATTTGATTTATCGGATTTGTCACCTTTTTTAAATATCGATCAAATTTTGACTTCTTTCGATGCATTTGGGAAAGATTAGTTTTTAAACATAAATTGAATATCAATCGTAGTGAATAAACAAATATATTAGCACAACCTTTTATCAGAAAAGTTGTCTGGGCCAATTGATCTATTTACCTTGAGGTAAATAATTGCTTCACTTACCTCATCATCATCAACAGAGGGTAGAGAGATTTGTTCTCCATTAACGTTATTCACGAAATCTACGAGATTGTTGATATCAACAATTTGATCTTCTATGTAAACACCACTGAAATGTTCAGCAAATGGATTCGCAATTGCTTTGGCATCATTATATTCAATACAATTTAAATACATTTTGTTTGGAATAGAGACAGATACCAATAATTCTTCTCCAGTCGATGTTAAGTTAAACGTAAATGGTAAAATCACTGACAGTCCTAATGATGTTGCAGAACATTTTGCAAACTCTTTCGCTTCAGTCACTGTAGACAAAGTAAAAAATCACTTTGGCGCTAATTTATCACATACTTGCACTTCCAGTGAAGTCAATGATCAGTCCATCTTTATTTATCCAGTTACACCCGATGAAATAAGGCAAATTATATTTGAATTAAAAAATTTACAAGCTCTCGGTTCCAATGAATTGTCCACTAAGTTTGTCAAGTATGCATGTGATTTCGTCATTGAATCATTGTGCATTTTGATCAACGCATCTTTTCAATTGGGTGTTTTTCCATCCCTATTAAAAATAGCTTATCTCAATATTCTTAAAAAAATGATTCTTTGGAACCAGAAAATTACAGACCAATATCCATCTTAAGCGTGATTTCTAAAAAAATGGAAAGAATTGCGTTTAATCGAATAATGGCATTTTTTAATTCTTTCAAAATACTGACGGATCGCCAACATGGGTTTCGCAAATATCATTTTACTGACACTGCTATAATTCAGCTTTTGCAATTTGTTTATAGTAGTACTACTACTACTACTTCTACTAGTAGTTTATTTATTGTGTGTGACAATATCGTTTACACTCTTCAGACACAAAGATGAATATAGACACTTACGTAAGATAAATGTTAAGACGCCAGCTGACTCAAGGAACATAGACTGAGTTGTTTAACCTGTGTTTAATATTATTGATCAATGTTTATATAAAAGTTGCTATGTCGGCTGGATGAATATAACAATTGTAAAGATTATTAAAAATAAATGAGTTAAAGCAAGCAGACGTTTTTATTTCTTGCTCTGGTAGTTTTTTTATTTTAAGACACTAACATAAAATAAAAACGATGGCATAAGAACATCAATATAAAAGTACTACATTTATAAACTGGAATATAATATTAAAATAAAACAAGTAAGATCAAAATTACAGACATTTAAAGACAATTAAAGTACGTGAAATATTCATCAATCTCATAAAAGACATTTTCTTTCAGAAAATTTCTTACTTTCTTGGCAAACGCAGTATCCTTAAGTGTTTTCCAGCTATTTGGCAGTAGCTTGTAGAATTTTACTGATAGATATCTAAATGAATTTATGTTTCTAGTCAGACAGAAAAAAGGAACTACAACAGATTCATTCCTTGTTTTGTAGCAATTTTGAGTTTGGTATTGTGACAGATGGTATCTAGCAAAAAGAATGCACTATAAAAAATACTGATTAGTGCAAGTGATGTAGCATTTAAAAATGCCACATTATTTATTACATCTAAAATATACCGAATTTATATAGTGATCAGAATTATCAAGGAATTATTTGTAATACATGTTGAGTTGAAAGTCCATACAGTATAGTACGCGGTGTTTTCAACGTTCCCAATGTCTCTGCATTATGCTGCCCTCTGCCATAATCCTGAAGGACTAAGAATTTGAAATTGAGCAAAACGAACATTAGGTGAAAGAACTGATAAGTGATAAGGTGCTATTCTGTGAATGTTAATGTGAGAGCACACAAAAATAGTTTGTACTTGTGGTTAAATATTATTATATCTTATCAGCTTTGCAAATAAAACCACGGGGCATTTTTGTCTAGTGCAATTCTCAAATTTAAAATAGTAAATGAGCAAGCTTTTTTAATAAGGCCCACACAACATCTTGGGTGAGTTTTTTCCACTTTTGTAAGTGTTTGCCAATTGTAATTTCGATTTTTCTCCTTCTCTTTTAGGCCTTTTTTTTTGTTCCCCTTTATTCATTTAATTTTATGTCTCTAGTAAAATATATGTAAGGATTTGTTATACGGTTTTTGTCCCGTTACGACGATTTTTTTGTTCTTGTGTCTGTTCCTGTTTAAGAAAAACTATAGTATATATGTTTTATGGATGTTTCCCTTTTCACTGTTGGTAAAAATTCATGAAATGGTCGTTGGATATATGGATCATGGTAACATCCCCTGGAAAATTGTTGCTATCCACGAGTAATGTCCAGATGTAATCCAGAACATTCTTAGGAGCAAATTTCTTATTCCGCCAAAGGATATCTCAGTTAAGCAATTATTTCATTACACTTTTTATTTGATTAAAATTACATGCTAAATTTACCATTACATACATATTACATATAAAAACAATTTTGAAAAATATTCATATGATATTACATTTCATTTACATAATTTTTTTTAGACAGCAAAATTTCTGTAAAGCAAAAACATACGTATGCCATTGCTAATCATATACTTTATAATAATTAATTAATATATCATTAATCAGAATAATATTTTCTACACATTTTTATACTATTTTTAAAGTTTAATCAGACATATTATAATCCTGCTTATTAGATTTCCCTAAGGAATTAATGCTATCTAGGTATATGAAAATACCCTTTTTTGTCTATATGTGTGTGTTCGTCTATTTAGTAATATAAGTCTCAAACAAAAATATTTTTTTGTCTATCTCATTTTAACAAACATAACCATCTATTAACCTTATAGTTAAATTTATTGGTTGGTTAACTATAAATTAATTTTTTTAAACACTGTTGGTTGCAACTAATTGGCGCCCTCTATAAGTAAATATAGATAGTTAAAAAAGAACATCAGCATAACAACAAAAAAAATAATACAAAAAAATAAAACTATAGTTATTAAGTAATCCACGACCTAAAGGCTCCCGTAAAAACTGAGTAACCATTAGCGTTTACGGTGTTACCTAATTTTTCCAAAAATTACGGTACAGTGAGGATACATAACCTTTTAAACAAAGGTCTACAGGTTTCGTTATATTTTGAATTCGTAGTAATTCTGATAGCTCTCTTTTGCAATTTTAAAATCTTGACAGTGTGTGCAGAGCCGCCCCACAGTAAAATTCCATAGCACATTATACTATGAAGTCCATGATATGCAGTCAAGATAATATTTTGATCGATTTGATTTTTAAATTTTTTCAGCAAACATATTCTACTAAACAATTTTCTGGACATGCAGTTTATGTGGCTTTCCCATGTCAATTTGCTATCTAAAGTAATACCTAAGCACTTAACTGGATTATTATTATCAATATGAATTTGTATGTTTAGATTAAATATTACATATTTTGAGTTTTTTCAGTGTTTAGACTTAGTTTTAAATTAGAGAAGTTTTGCTCGGCTTGTTGTTGTGCATCTGATGACATATTAGTGAGATTATCCATATTATTATAGACTGAAAGAAGAGTACTATCATCGGCATATGCAATAATTTTACTAGAGATGTGATCTGATATGTCGTTGATATAAACAATAAATAACGTTAGTCCTACTATCGACCCCTGAGGAACACCAAACTTGAAGGGCTTTAAGGAAGAGATTTTACCAAAGATCTTTAACTACTAGATGGTTTAACCCATAAGGAATTCCTATATGACAAAGCTGCAAACATCTCAACGGAGAAAGCAATATTAACACGCCTCAAAAAGCGAGATAGCAATGCTGGAATTGTCGGACTTTACCATTGCTAGGTCGGATCAGTTCGAGTTTGTTAAACAAGATTTTTAGCTCTTACAGCGCAAACGCAATCAAATATCAATCGGCACTAACAACAAACTGGAGCAACCAGCGGCGTTGCCAACCTTCCACCATTTTCTCTACATTCTCCGATCGCACAACGTTATTGCATTTGACCACTTCAAAATTCCCCGCTTTAAACGACTTTTGTCTCTGATCTTTGACAAGGTCGCGAAAGTTTGCGACTAGAAGCAACTAGAAGTGAGGCATGCGCATAGACAACACGCGTATTTGGAGTTGGGTCCAGAGTGGGAGCAGAGCGGGAGAGATAATGGGCGGTTCTTTACTTGAAAAAGTCAGGATATGTTGTACGCAGAATTGAGATAAAGTTGAGTGATCTAGGAGTTAAAACATCTTTGGATTTTACCATTACTGCCAACACACTGACGTTTGCCTAACATATAAGTTTTAATGAAAGAAAGCGCAGATCCTCTTATACCGAAACTCTCTAATTTTATTAATAATATGTCGGCAGACACACAATCAAAAGCTTTAGGCAAATCCAAGAAAGAAGCAGCTACCATATGTCCATCTTCAAGTGCATCTGTTATAAATACAATCATATCGGTTAATGCTTTAATACTAGAAGTACTTTTACGGTAACCATATTGACTGGGATTTAGTAAGTTCTCATTTTCCAAATATAATGAAATGAACACAGGTAACCTCGTCATGGGATTATTCTTTGACCTATCACGAACGTTTGACTTCCTCAATCCGTCTGTTGTTAAAGAAAAATTATTTAAGGTAGGCATTCGAGGAGTATCATGTCGTATTTAACGGACAGATCTCTTCTGGTAAAAATCAACCAAACGATTTCAAATCAACATGACGTTAGTCTTGGAGTGCCACAGGGCTCGGTTTAATATGAAATTTGGCAAAATTGTAAGTAATATTGATAACAATCGAAGCAAAAAAATGAGCACCATCCATGCGGGGAGCAAATTCACCCATCTTAGCAGACTATATATGGCCTATACTTAAGTCATATCATTATAAGCTTATCTCTCATAACTTTTATGTTTTAACATTGTCTTTTAATTTTGTATTGTTTGATACGAAAGAAGTGTCAGCAATTTTTTACATTATTTAATAAGATTTCATTTTCATTTTATCAGGATCAAGGGTTTGGTAAAAATGTGACCAACAGAGCTGGGCCAAGTACACAAAAAATGTACTCGAGTACCAAGTACCAATTACTAGAAATGATTTCCCACAAAGTACAAAGTACCGAGTACTACCATAATTTTTTTGGGTACTTAATTACAAGTATTCGAGTACAAGTACTTGAACCATCCAAGTGCGTCATACGAATACATTAACACTTAAAATTTGATTGATGGTAAAAAGAGGAAGTAAAGATATCTATACTTTTTATTATATTAATGCTTAATATTAATTAAGTTACTAAAATAAAATGTACTTCTCTTCAGTCTTCTGTCCCGTTTTTGAAAAATGAGTTCTGCTTCTGTTAAGAAAAAAAATCAAATTAATACATAGTTAAATTCAAAGGTGTTTGTCGTGCTTATCGACTTGCTACTTGCTATTGGTTTACTTTATTGGCTTTCATGATTACCAATTTTTGGAAGTTTTCATCACTTAGAGCATGGTGTTGGTGACAATTTACTATGGATGCATATGAAAAAAAACACTCAACTGGAGCTGATGAAGGGAGACAGGTGTTGTAGCGAATGAAAAGTCTCCCAATTAGAGGGAAATCTTCGAGCATGTTCAAATTGCTCCTCTTATCATCTACGAACTTGTAAAGTTCTAATTCAATTTTAGGTTGTTTTTAAGTATTCCTCAATGTTGCAACTAGGAGTGTGCTAGGTGTTACAGGATTAATTGTATCTCTCATTTTCTCAAAATAAAAATCCGTCTGTCACTGGTAGAATCAGGATCTGTTAATTCATTGCTATTGTCAGCCAGTGTATGGTTTTCTGCAGCTAATATCACCATTTTACGTATGGATTCAACGATAACATCTAGATTTTTTATTATCTTGTACGACCTTAATTTGAATTTAGGATGTACAACAGCTGCAATGATGGCATACTCGCAAGACATATTCAGTATATCTGAAAATCTTTTATCTAAACTCTCCAGACAAGTGTTTAATAGTAGTGATCCTCCACAACTTAACAACGGCTGCAGTTTTAATTTTTCCCATTTATTTCTCATGGATAGAAAACACATTCTTCACCTTGCAGTATATCAAGTGTGATAGCCAGTGGTTTTAGAACTAAGCAATACTCCTTTAAGTATTGCAACGCAGTTTCCTTGAAGTATGTCTGGCTTTATATGTACTATGTACTTGTGTACTTGAATTTTGAAAGTTCGAGTACAAGTACTTGTATTTAATTTTACGAGTACATGAAATATACTCTAAGTACCAAAGTCAAGTACTTGTACTCGAGTACTGCCCAGCTCTGGTGACCAATCACAGTTGGTTAATGCTATTTTATAATTTCCTATTGTATAATTGTTTATTGACCTACATGTCATCTGCTCTTTAGATCCATAGATGTTCGTTGGCTCAGGGTAAGAAAAACACAAACAGTTGTGATCAGATAAGTGAGGAATGAGGATTAAATATTCTGATTTTACCAATATTCAGAAACGCATAGTCAATTTTGGTTGCAGCTCTATCAGTGACTCTTGCGAAATCATTACCACACTTGCATGGCAAAGGATAAGAACAAATCTGTTATCAGTTGGGAATTGGTAGTTTTAACTGAAAATCAACATTAAAACTGGCAAAAAATGTAATACATTTTTCAATGGAAAGGTTATTCAGAAATGCAGTTAACTTATTGAAAATATTTAGATCTCCTTTGCAAGAACGATAAGTACAGCAAATAGCTGACTTTGTTTTGTGTAATTCAATATTTAACTCTGCAATAATTACTAGCGAAATTATGTTTTATAATCTAAACCTACACTGACAAAAATTGCTACTCCACCATGGATATGGATAGACCTTTCAAAGTAAGCGGCCAGTACGTAATGGGCTCATTTTGCACTTTTTTTTTTATTTGATTATCGGAAAGATCCTATAATTCTAAGATCTTGTGCAAAAAACTAGAATTTTGTGAGACCTTGTTTCATAATATTACAAATTGTTAATTCAAGCAGTGTATGTTGAATCTTACGCGTGTGTGAAAAATTTCGGTTTATCAACTATTTTTACAGATTTATATTAACAATGAATAATAATGATGGTAAAAGGAATTAGAAATATTGTATTATTCCTGGGTGTCAAAGTAGCACGGTGTAGATTGTAGATTGTTTAAGGGGTCACTTGGCCCTGGGTTGGCCTTTCTTCACCTCGACCTAAAAGGTCTTTTGTGAATTACCCTGCATCTAGATGTTACCCAGGATTCCAAGACTTTTTGCAAAGCTTGCGATTTTCCTGGGGGCTAAATTCCCTGTCTTCAGGCGTTAATTCCACCAGTTCTAGGTACTTTAGCCTAATGCGGATTAACACCTTGCATTCACAAAGTATATGTTCCGCAGTTTCGGTTGCAGCTTCACAGTATCTGCATTTGTCATCTACTGCCATGCCCATGTTCTTGAGATGGTATCTCAAGGGGCAATGGCCAGTTAGAAGGCCTGTGATCAGACTTTTCCAGTTCGAGAAGCCTTGTGGCATTCTTTGTAGAATAGGTTATAAACCTTTTCGCTTGTCTTTGTCCTGGAGTGTTCCTCCAGTAGGACTCTTTTTGTTCCTTTTCCCATTTTAGGACCTCCTCCGTTATGTGTCCCCTGGATAGGCCACAGAACGGTTCGGGTCCAAAAAACGGGGCTTCAGCCCCTTTTCTTGCGAGGCTATCAGCTAATTCGTTGCCTTCTATCCCCTCATGCCCTGGCACCCACATCAAGGTAACCTTGTTGCCAGTTGCTTCAGGGATTGTCTGCATTCCCAGGCAATTTTTGACTCAAAGGTATATGACCTGAGAGCCTTTAATGCTGCCTGACTATCTGAAAGTATATAGATCTTTGCCCTTCGAGTGCCTCTATTTAGGCATTCCTGGGCGCATAGATCTATAGCATAAATTTCTGCTTGGAAGATGGTTGGGGTGTTACCAAGGGCTTTAGATAGCCTGCATTTAGGGCCTGCTACGCCCACACCAACCCCTTCATCCATCTTGGATCCGTCTGTGTACCAGATGTGTGACTCTTTCTCCAACCGCAATGCTCCGGCCCTGCCCGCCTGACGGCTTTCAATCAGCACATCAAACGGGCAGTCAAAGTCATATTTGATTGGCATTGAGTCAGTGGGTTTGGTCATAGATTCGAATTGGATTAACTCCAGAATCCTTAAGTGACCAACCAGGTCGCCTGGTCTGAATTTAAGTGCCTGATGCAGCCTTAAGGCACTAACTGCTGCCTCCTTCCTCACATGCAAATGCAGAGGGAGTAAGTCCAGCATTGCCTCCATAGCTGCTGTGGGACACGAGCGCATTGCTCCTGTAGTCCCTAGACAGGCAAGGCGTTGCAATTTCTGCAACTTTCCTTGTGCTACTTTTTCTTCTGTTTTTGGCCACCATATGCATGATGCGTAGGTAACCATAGGTCTCACAACCGATAGGTATGACCAATGTATCATTTTCGGCTTTAGACCCCAAGTCTTACCAAACAGCCTACGGCACGTCCAAATGGCCGTTGTTGCCTTGGTAAGTGTCCTTTCTAAATGTGAGTTCCAGGTGAGTTTTTGGTCCAGAATTACTCCTAGATACTTGACCTCACTGGAAAAGGTTAGTACTGTTCCATTCAACATAGGAGCTCTCAAGTTGAGTTTTCTCCTTTTGGTGAATGGAACAATAACTGTTTTGCTCGGATTGACACTAAGACCCTCTGACGAGCACCATTTGGATATTATGTTTAGGGCAATTTGCATGTAGTTTGAGATCATAACCTCATGCCTGCCCCTGACAGTAACGACCAGGTCATCAGCGTAGCCCTGAACGTTGAAGCCATAATTGCTCAGCTTATGGAGGAGATCGTCGACCACCATTGACCACAGCAAGGGCGATAAGACTCCACCTTGTGGACAGCCCCTAACTGCAGTCACGGTGGCCGACTCACCCCCCATATCTGTGGTAATTATTCTGCTTCTTAGCATGGAGTGTATCCATTTGATTGTTGGGGATTGTGTTTTTCCGCGGCTCTTTGTATGGATTCATAGGAGGTGTTATCAAAGGCACCCTCTATATCTATGAAAGCACACAGAGCCAGTTCCTTGGCAGTAAATGTCTTTTCGATGCCTTTAACCAGGCCATGTAGAGCATTTATTGTTGATTTGCCAGGTTGATAGGCAAATTGTTTCGAGTGAAGAAGTTTCACTGTAATGATTTCGCTTCTAATCTGTTGATCTAATATTTTCTCCATTGTCTTAAGGAGAAAAGAGGTTAAGCTGATGGGGCGATAAGATTTTGGCTCGTCTGGTGGACGTCTGCCTATCTTTGGGATAAACGCCACCTTAACTTCCCTCCAAGCTTAGGGAATATACCCAAGAGTGTAGCTTGCTATGAATATGCTTCTCAGGCATGGGATAAGTTCCTCAATTCCATGTCGAAGCAAGGCAGGAAAAATACCGTCCCTGCCCGGTGATTTAAAGGGCTTGAAGGTCGATACCGCCCATTTAATTCTACTAGGGGTGAATATTTTTCCAGCTAGCCTTTTCCCTTCCCTGGTAGGACGATGTGCATCCTCTTCCAGGGAGGCCTGTGGAAGTTCACCTTCGATTACATGGGAGCCAGGGAAGTGAGTACCTAAAAGTACTCTTATGTTTTCCTGCTGACTCTCTGTATGTTGACCATCGGGCTTTTTGAGCAGCCCTATTCCATTTGAGTGGTCTTTTGCAAGGACTTTTTGGAGACGGACTGCTGGGGCTAATTCATCTATCCCCTCGCAGAACCGTCTCCATGATCTTCTTTTAGACCTTCTCAATTCTTTGTTGTACTCCGTGAGGGCTTTTTTATAGTCCTCCCAGTTTCCAGACTTTTTGGTTCTATTGAAAGCTTTTCTGGTCTCAGCCTTAAGGCGGTGAAAACACCTACTATAGTCGAGTAAACTCTAAGCTGGCACGTCCAAAGGTCGATTCATCATATACTAAGAGAATAAGACATACGCAACTAGTTCATCTCTATGTCACTGCGATAGCTTTATGCGCATCGCATATCAAATCGTACGTCGTGTTACCGACTCATTTCACCTTAGAGTTTACCAGACTATAAAATATTTATTACCATTCCTAGAGATTTAAAAATGCGAAAGAAATAGCAACAAACTATAAAAAGAAAGAAAAGGTTTACTACTAAATCAACTTATGTTTGTGAGGACCATTTCAATGTAAGTATTTATATATTGAATTATTTGTTATTAAATGCAGTATTTTTGAAACTTAAACGTAAAATATAATTTAAAATTTCAGCAATTTTTATAAGTCTTTTCCATTTCGGTTTAACCCTTTCAGTCACGAGTTTTTATTTTTGTAGCTAAAAATTTGAAACCAAGAGGCAAGTCTAAATGATTTTTTTAAAGATTTTTGAAAGTAGTTTCAGGCCCTAATTTTTCAAAAAAATATTATGTTCGTTAAAACGAACATGGTGACTCAATGGAAAAATAAAAATAACTTGTCCACAATAATGGTTATTTTGTACCAAAAACTTCAATCATGAGTTATGATGAATGAATGAACCTTGCATTTATTACTACAAACAAAATGTGTTTTCTTGAGGCATGTACCATTTTTGCATCTTGCACCATCCCTTTTTTCGTCGAATAGAGGTAAATGGCCCACTTCATCAAATCGAACCTCTTGTATTGGTCTCATTTCATTTTTGATTTTTTAGTTAGTGATGGTGTAGGGGATTCATTATTATTAAATAATGGTCATCCTAACCTTTTCTTCATTGTTCAATAACTAAATCAAACCCCCCACCCTCCTCATTTGAACCTTGCAATTCGTCTTCATCCCCGTCTTCATAATATTCACCATCACTCAAACCATCAATATCTGAGAAATTTTCAATTATCTCGTAAAGTTCAGCCTCGGTTAGTGGTTTTTTAGAAGCCATTATTTTTTATTGGTTCACCAATTCTGCAAAAAAAATTCCTTTGAGTCACCATTGAAACAAACATTTGTATTTTATTCAAAAAAAATATAAAAAAATTAATATTCATTATATTGTGTATAATATACACAATAATAATACCTAATTGAAGTAACTGATAAAAAATTATATAAACTCAAAGTAATTTACTGCAATAGTGAAAAACACACAAGAAACTCACAAATACACAAACACAGGTGGCTGCTCAGACATGGATTGAGAAGATGACTAAAACCTGAAAAGACCTCAACAAGATGGCACCACAAGCACTAAATCATAAAATAAATGTGATTGTTGAGACTACCAAGAGGATTTAAAAGGTTAAAATGTATTCAGCTAGCATTTGTAGTTATGTCAAGCTTATGTTCATTTAAACGACCATGGTGACCGAAAGGGTGAAAAATATTTGAGAAAAAAGCTATTTAACATTTCAACACTGAACTGCTATTATACAGGGTGTAGTGCAAATATAATTTAAATAATAATTAAATTTTGATTGTGGGGAAAAATTGCAAATTTCTTATGGTTGTTTTATAATATACTGTTATTAAAACTTATTTCTTAAATAACTATTTATTATCCCTTTTATTCATTTTAATAAAATTCTTTTAGCTCGAAAAAGACATGGAAAACTTTATGTATTATAAATTAATGGGCAATGTTCATGTAAGAATGAGAAATCAACCCCCCTCATCTCTGCATTAATGGGCTCATGATATAGACAAGGCGAAAACCTCACATTTACGAAAAAATTACAAGATACCTTTTTTGTTCAGAATGACCAAAAAAACCTAAAAAAAAATTCATTCGGGTCAAAAAAAGGGATTTTTGCAATTTATATAAAAAAGTTAATTCAAAAAAATTGGGACCAGATTTTATTCAGGGGCATGTCCTGAACGTGAATATGCAAAAAAATCGTATGTCTAGACAAGGCGAAAACCTTGTGTAGACAAGGTAAAAACCTCGCATTCGTATGAAAAGAATTTCCCATTACGATGTTTTTGCATATTCACGTCCGGGACATGCCCCTGAATAAGGATCAAGAGTTTGCCGGACGAAAATCTGGTCCCAATTTTTTTAAATTAACTTTTTTTATATAAATTGCAAAAATCCCTTTTTTTTGACCCGAAATTTTTTTTTGATTTTTTTGGTCATTCTGAACAAAAAAGGTCTCGTCATTTTTTCGTAAAGTTGACCGTTTCCGACTTATAAACAATTTAATGTTTGAAAAAAACGAAAAACGTCTATTTAACAATTAAAAATTTAAGCTTTAGAATAAAATAATCTGCACTTACTCTTCAGGCACAGACTAAAACAAATCAGATGTTTCACTCAATAGTATTCCCTATGTTACCAGTTTCATTTTTTGTGACGTGACGTATACCTGCCAGGATTCTGCACAGAAGACATAAACAGAGAAATCTTGCGGTTGACATGGAAGTTAAGACCAGCGAGTACAATCTCACAGGAGGGAGTATTTAGTACTGAAATCTAAGAGACGGAAGTCGTCAACAGCTCCATCGATTATATTAATTATTTTGGAATGTGGTGTATTGTATTGATGGTTAGAGTTGTTATTGTTATACATTTAAGTGGTTTTTTGAGTATTTATTAGGTCACTTTTAATTATTGTTATGCATCATAAGGTCCCTCCTGTGACTATACTCGCTGGTTAAGACTGATTGGACAATGCGCAGATCATGACACAAATTGGTACCTGCCTGGAGTTGATTTATTATCTAAACCATGATACGTCAGAAGTGAAATATCTGATTTGTTTCTAATCTGTGCTTCAGGATTTTGTTAATGGATGTTCAAAGGTTTTATAAAAATTTTGGTGAACTCAAAAAATGTATTTTTTAATATTGTTTTTCAACCTTGAAAATGACCGTTATTGCGTGTTTTCAAACATTAAATTGTTTATAAGTCGGAAACGGTCAATTTTACGAAAAAATGACGAGACCTTTTTTGTTTAGAAGGACCAAAAACACCTAAAAAAATTCATTCGGGCAAAAAAAAGAAATTTTTGCAATTTATATAAAAAAAAGTTAGTTTAAAAAAATTGGGACCAGATTTTCGTCCGGCAAAATCATGATCCTTATTCAGGGGTATGTCCCGAACGTGAATATGCAAAAAAATCATATGGGAAATTTTTTTCATACGAATGCGAGGTTTTCGCCTTGTCTAATATGGAAGATTCTAACAGTCTGCTTTATTAAAGTTTGCTTCATACATTTCTTAATCACCGCAAAAAACAATAAAAGATATTACCTAATTTAGCACACAAAACACTAAGACTCGATGATCTCAAACAGAATGCATGATCGTTTGTGTTGCACGACCGTTTCATTTCCTATTAAGTGATGTCACGATGTTAGTCGCACCGTGCTTCAAATTCCCTCTTTAAAAATCGTATATTTCAAAAATCACATATTGGATTCATCTGAGATTTTCAATATCGTCTAGTTTTAAGTAATACTGTATCCAGAAGAAGTAACAACTACTAAATGAGCACAATATTTAAAGCAACTAATTTTATAAAGCATCTGCACGTGACGTAGCAAGGTCAGGAGTATAAACAAATAAATAACCTCACTTTATTTCTAACGTTTGTGGTTTGGTGACAGTTGTGCTTTGTGATATTCGAAGTTTGTATACTTTGTTTCATTGTGAACAATAATATATTATTTAGCTGGGTGATTTTCTGCATGTGTTACAAGGAAATCTGACTCTAATTATGTATAGTAATTATTATTCTACGTTGGACACTGAAAGTCATAAGGAAATAAAGTGAGGTTATTTATTTGTTTATCATCCAGGCAACGACCTTGTGACGTACGTGCAGATGCTCTATTATACTATACTAATTTTATTTGGCCCTTGAGAACTTTTGATCAGCCTAAACTACCTTTTTACGAGGTTTCAGCCAAATTTGATGAAACCCAGTTTCCATAAGGATTTGGTGCGGCCCTTTTTAAATAATACTATAAATTTTTGTTTGTGGATGAGAATGTAAAAATGCAGTTATGACAAAAGTAAAATTTATTTTTCTGTATACAAAATTAATATTCCTTAACACCATAACAGTGAAAAACAAAAGAATAAATATTAACAATAGTTTATCTAATATATTAGAAAACAACATTAAACATATATTATATCAATAATCATGCATCAGTTAGTCTTAAGTTAAAATTAGTAATAGGCAACATCATATTTGCGATTAAATTATATCTTAAGCGAATATCAAATTTAAACAAACTTTCAATAAATCCCTAATATACATCTCCCAGAAATGTATGAGAAAAACGAAGTTTTAAATGACTTTTCACCAAATTTTCTACAGATTCAGAGTAATTCTGAAATATATTAAACGAGATATTCTAAAAAGTCTTCCCGATAACACCAAATATTTGACAAAAAGCTAAATGATGCATCAACATTTTTATGTAAAACAAAACAACCACACCTAAGAATATATTTTTTATTCAATATTCTGTGATATTTAGGATATTAGATATCATTCAGGAGTTAAAATTTGACTAATACAGTATATAAAAAATATATGTTTTAAATAGTAAATCAGGCGATGTCATTACAACCTTAATATTATAATTATATTATGCATAAAAATAACTACTATATATAATTCAGTAACACTACTGGACGTATACAGTTTGTAAAATGAGTTTAGTTTTATGTTGTACTAAGCAAGACCTGCAACATGATTAAAACATAAATATTTAACACGTTCACTGCTTATGATTCGAAAGCGTAGTACATAGAAAGTATTTGAAAAAATTACACCTTAGCCTGGGGGGGGGGGGTCGCAACTAATTGGCATGAGCAGTGAACGTGTTAGAAGAGAATAGGTACTGCTGAATGCACTTTCAAAAAATTGAAAACTGAAAGCCTGTCATTAAAATTAAACATAAATACTAGATGAAGAAATCTGTGTTAAACGTCAAAAGTAATGCAAGATACGGCAACGTATATAGTTTTGTAATAATAGTGTTGTATTGGTTACATACGGAACATAAAGTGTTGAATCATGTGCAGTTCTTTTTCCATTAACATACATATTTATTTACTTTCATGAACAAAAACAGACGCCCTTATTTGTATAATATTTAAATTAACATTTGACTAATTAGTATTTATGATGTATTAGTTTGTCAGGCATGCTAGAGGCAAGATTGAGTTAACGTTGCCTCAGCTCTATAAATAATACCCCTATATTATTTTTTCCTTAGAATAACTTGGAAATTAATCTTATCCCCATAAAATCTATTAAACAATTATCCAAATATCAAGTTTATCTTCACATTCAGTGATTAGAAAAATCTTCATATAAAGGAATTTACTATATTTTTTGTTTTTCATTTAGAAAAAAACATTGATCCAACTTGTAAGGTTGTCAGTAAAACCAGGCAACTTGGTACCACATTTTAAAAATATTCAGATAGTTAGTTAACTGATTTCTTCCCGAGTAAAAGCAGCTATATTAACACAAAGATAGTGGCTGGATGATTCCCATTTGTATTTGTATCCAATGGATTATGGTACCTGGGTATAACCGGATTATATTCACATTCATATTCAAGTAAACCTGAAAATCCATTTTAGAGTCCGTTACGTGGAGTATGCAGTTTCGGATAAGTAGGAAAATCTGAATCTACAAAGGCTGTAGCAGGATTAATACCCCCACCATGAAAATGAAATGGTGTCCTAATATTATACTGTATAGCAGGAATTACTTCCACAAGTTTGTTCCTGTGTGGCTACTTGGGGGGTTGAAATGGATGTTTTACCTCTAAACAGTCTTATTTTTATTCTGTTTGTTATTGATCAATTAGGTTGAAATTTAGTTCACATATTTTATACCATTAGCACACTTATTAAAAAAATCAATTGTAAAAACATGTCAACCATCCAATCATTGATTGGAAGGTTTCTGGAATATTCGATATTTGCTATTACCTGTTCATTAAGATTCGAGTGTTTTCCGTTGATATTTATCTGTGCGACGTCATAAGGATATTTCGGGAAATTTTATGCAGAGTATGTAAACCAAGAGCGTGAGCCGACGGGCAGTCAAGTCAAGTTAACTTTGAATTTAATAGAATTTCTAATCGTGTATGTGCAGTAGATATACAGGGCGTTTTAAGAAGTAATAGCACAGGGCAATTTGATTGCTTTTGCTTTCACGGACTTAGAATTTCTTTTGCTTTTTTACGATTTTGGAGATTTACATAGGTATTACATATTGAGTCGGCTTTTGAAGAACGATGGCTTCGAGAAGATCTGCACGGGTCTCATTATTAGCCCTGAAGTAAAATACGATGATATAGCGTTAACTTGAGACACTTGTAATTTGAGATTGAATAGCTTTCACGAATTGAGAGACATGTCAACTCATCATCTCATCATAATAATAGAGAAAAGGGTAGTTCTCTACCGCAAACAGATTATTATTTTGATTTGGCGCTGATGATGATATGTGCCAAGGGGCTGTCCATAAATGATGTCACGCTTTTTTTGCCCCCCCTCCCACCCCCCGTCTGTCACGTCACACTAACTTTTATGTAAATTAATGAAAATTATAAATTTTTAATTTGAACCACGATACATATTTTGTAAGGAAAAATTTTTTCTCAGGTTTTTGTTTATTTGTATAAAATATTAGGCATAAAATTACTTTCTTGTATTGTGACATCACAAATGTTTGAGACCCTCCCCCTCCCCTGTCACAAAGTGTCACAACTTTCAGAACCCCCTCCCCCCCTAAAAGCGTGACATCATTTATGGACGGCGCCCAATATACCATGGTCAAAAGTAAATAATCAACTTTTTAAATCATTTCTTCAAAAATATTGGTGTGGGACAACATACACCCGACGAATCGACACTTCGTAAAGAATTTTTGACAAAAGTTTATGAAGAAACAATGGTGAAACGATTTATGAGGGGACTGCTTTTGGGTTTCAATAGACGAAACGACTGATCGTTTAGGTCGCATCTTTTATTAATGTCGTTGTGTGACAGTATATCAAAAAAATGTTATTTAATAGCACCTAAAGTGTTGGAGAAAGTAAGTAGTCAAACAATTTGTCAATTTTATGAAGATACATTGAACTGGTTCTGGGGCGATTTTGCAGAAATTAACAAACAAAAAATATTACTCTTCTTCTGATTCGGTACCCTATATGCTCAAAGCGGGACGGCAACTAAAGTCTAGATATACACAGTTACTTCACATAAAATGTTGATAAACTTATTGCAAACGTAAAAAAGAAAATATTTTTAAAAGCACGTTCAAGAATTAGATATTTTAAACAAAAATGTCCCGGCTTACACACTACCACCGTGGCCGACAATAACCCGATGGGGAACACGGATCAATGCTGCCTGTTACTACACAAATCATTTTGAAAATATTCAAGAAGTTATTAACACCTTACCAGAAAAATCTAGTGCCATAAAGAAAGCTAAAGACTTGTCATTGCCTAACCCAAAAAAAGGATTTTATCTTCATTGAAAACAATTTTAAAAAGGTTGTCGAAACAATAGTGGGCTTGAGAATTCTAAACTACCTATCAATGAATCATTAAAAAAAATTGAAAATGTGCAAGAAATAATAAACAATATATTATATTATATATTACTAAGTGGTTTGGGAGAAAAGCTGAAATCAATATTCATCAGTTTTAAAGAGAAATCCTGACTTTGAAATTGTAAAAGAAATAAAAGAAAAAATTATTACTGACGTACAAACATTATGGGTAACACCTATACCGGTACAGATACCTATACCGGTAACTGATATACCGTTATCAAAAATAAAATATGCTCCCATGATGACAGTTGATTATGAAAGATCGTTATCGGTACATAAGTGGATATTGAATCCTCGTCGAAACAAGTTAAACAAGGAAAATTTGGAAAAAATAATTACAGTACTTTTCGGCTTAATTAGTTAATTGTCAAGACTTACTTGATTGAAAAAGTATACATATAGGGTATTTGTTTCTTAAATAATCGTTTAATTAATTTGGTTTTTGACTTATTTCAACCCACTATTATTATTGTATGTACTATAGTGTAACATAGGCATATTGTATTGTGGCTGTTTGAAATAAAGTAATATTATTATTATTACCGTTATTGTTATTAATATTATTATTGATGCCCAAATTTCCGATCTCTGATTATAAGTTAATATTTGTTTAAATAAGTCTAGATATATAGTAAGTTAGAATGTGACATGAAACTTGATGTAATTAAAAATTAATTTTACAAAACACTAGAATACTTATAGTTTTATTTATTGCATATTTTAGGCTCACATCATAGCAGGTACTACAGATTTTTTTTTTTACCCTGTTCCACCACAACATAATGAGTGAAACTTGGACGTGTCAAGTCATCAACACATATTTCAATAGAATATAGTGGTTGTACTGGCGGAGGTTGTTAGAAGGTGCAAATTATTTTTATATGCTTCAGCTGTGATTGGAATAGTTGCAGGGGCTCCTGATTTTTTAAATAAGTGTGCTAATGATATAAAATATGTGTACGAAATTTTAACCAAATTGATCAATAATAAATACAAAAAAAAAAATAAGATAGTTTTAGGAGTAAAACAGCTATTTCAACGTCTTAAGCACAGGAATGGAATCGATCCCCGCTATAAAATACAATGTTAGCACACCATTTCATTTCCATATGTGCGGGGGCCCTTTTCAGTAGCTTATCCTGCTATAACCTTTTTTATATTGACAATACCAACATATTGTCCGTCCGACCAACCATACTGAATTAGTAACTAACTATGAGCGAAGGCTGAGTGCTATCGTAACTATTTCCCAACATAGGGGGTCCGAGGAGTAGGAACAGAATACTACAATACAACGTAGTGCAGTCAATCCTGTTGTATGGAAAAATAGAGTGATGATGGAGAGAGTATAGAGGAAAATGCTATTGAGGGAACCACTTCCACGAGAGCCAAGCAAGCCATAATGGGAAAACTACCTACTGAACTGTTAGTCAACGAAAGGAGACAACTGCATCAGGCAGGCGAGGGTAGCGCGCCAGCAAGGAGAAAGAAGGAAAGGGAACAAATCTTCCTAAAGTGGCAGTCTATATGGAACGAAGAGGCATACGTAGCACAATGGACCAAGAAGTTGTTCCTCAACATTGAACGAGTACACACTGTCCTATCCTGTGTACTCGATGGGAAGAGCTAGAGGGGGATCTCATTAACAACAGAGAACATCATACCACATATAATTAACAATGAAAGAAACTGAAGAATAATACATCTGATGATAAAGAACATCATGAAGCAAAAGAAAAAGAAGGAACGGAACATCAAGATCAGGGCCGGCGAAACGTGGTCAATCCATGTGGATAAAACGTGATCAATCCAGGTGGGTAGTGCAGAGGAGTTCTTAAAAAAACATGTTAATAGTGTAAAATAATAAGTTTTCAGGTGGGTAGTACTACCCACTGGACCCACCTCTTCCACCAGCCCTGATCAAGATCATTACAAAAAGGTAGATCGGTTGCAAAAAGACCTTGACTTTCATTCAGTTCATCAATTGTTACCGACCTAGTCAATATTATAGGTATTATATGACTAAAATGCCGTATTTTTAGAGAAAATTGTTGAATTGTTGAAATAGGATAATAATTTTATAAGACTATTGCTTCTTTCGGGTCAACATATTATCATGCAAAATATTTTTATATACACTACAGACACCATGTGTAGGAATGTTTTTGATGTATAGAACACTTTGTTTTTGAGTAAACTGTGAAAATACAGCGTAAAAGTTTGATTCTTCAAAAGGAAGAAAAAGGACCATAAGCTGAAGATGTGCATCTCACACAATTTTTATTGAAAAAAAATTTAGCAAGCCTTTAAAATATCTCGACAGTGTCTGCGGAAACGCTTATTTTACGAGATATTTACAAAAACTTGATAGTCAGAACATGAATTCTAAACTAATAGTACTTTTATTGAGTTAACATGTTGAACTGTTTCAAATATTCATATAATCCATATTAGTAGAAATAACCTTAAGTGTTAGAAATGAACTAGTAAACACGTGGTTTTATTGTTCCACAACATTGCTAGAAATAGTTGAGCACCAATTTTAGACTTAAAAATATGCTACAGAATTAGATGTTTATAAAACGATGAAAAAACTATTCCCCACAGATTACAAATCATTGGCTCATGCTATAATATGTAGTATCCTCGAAATGTGGCTCCCATACTTTTTATGCTCTCACATTTTTCAATTTTTTTTTAGACAGATCATATACAGGGTGAGTAGTATGTGGACGGTCAATATCTCCTCAACCATTTGAAATCTGAAAAAGTGTCTGATAAAAATTGTGGGAGGTCAAGAGTGGCATATTCTAAAACTATTTTGAAATCTACAGCATTTCACAGAGTCGTGGCAAGCTAATACTATCATTTTTTAAACGGAACACCCAACATTTCTTTATATATTTGTATTTGACTCTTAATTCTCTATCAAGGCATATACTATTTTTGGGCTACACAGCGGCATTGCCACATTATTCCACTTATTCCGCAATTAAATGCATTTGATCATGTAATACGTACTAATCATTTGACTGTAATTTTACACGAAATATTCAAGAAATATTTGACAAATGACGATTTTCTCAATAATCTAATGAACATTGACAAAGAATGAATGTTTTGATGACAATGTGGATGAAAATAACTGGGGAAATGGTGCAGGAAGTGAAGACAACAAGTGTTTAGTAGAGAGTGTTCCCCTGACTCTGCCTAATATCGAATTTAGGTACCAGAACTGTACGAACACGCATATGTCTCCCGCCATGGTCCGACGGGTACAACGCTCTGAGTGACTGCGGTCCTGAATAGGTTAATGGTGAAGAGTATAGTGTTTGGAAATTTCGTATTAGAGCGTTAATGGCCAAACTTGAAGTGCTCAGTGTAACTGACAATGAAGTGCTGGAAGTGCAGAGGCGTGGAAAAAGAATGACTTAATTGCAAGAAATGTAATTGTGGAGTACTTGAATGATTCTTTTCTCAGGTTTGCAAAAGACAATGAAAAGGCACGTAGTCCCAAGTAACAATTTAAATTTCACCTCATAAACCAGTGATTTATGCCAGATATAAGAATTTACATTAAAACTAAATTATCTTGTAGTCTTTATTGCCTTATGACTAACTTATTAAGGTATCTGTCAAGCCTTCAATAAAATTCTCTAGTTGTTAAGTCCAACTTAGGTGGATTGAGTTTTATTGAAGAATTTAGGAGATGTTGAGGTTTTATAATCGCTTTATAAAATTATCTTGGGGTAGTTGTTAATGCTGGCTTATAAATCTAATATGCTTTAAGATCCCTAAGTTTCGAGTCGAACCTTCATAAATACAACTTAGTAGAGTTGTAATGAAATGGGTAGAAACCTAAAATAAGTCAGGCTTAACCATAAATGGATTTGGTTTCTCTTTGTTCAGACTATAGTGTTTTAAACTATAGGTAGTTTTAAAGCTGTATTAAGAAATATTCGTTGCCATTTCATGTATTTGTGGATGCCGTGTGTATCTGGATGAATAAACACAACACACATAGTAGACAAACCCCAAATCCAAAGACAACGTTGTCTGGAAGGGGGCAGGCAATATCCAATACCGACCGACATTGCAAGCGGTACTACCAATAACTTTCTACAAATGTGGCAAAATCTGAAAATCAAACCGAATTTTTAGGTTAGCTTTTGCAGGTGCCATAAACCCTATAGGTCCTAAAGCGGTTGCATTAATTACTTAAATGGTTTAGAATAGGTTTTGAAATAGACTAGAAGTTTTAAAAAATATTTTAAAACCAATGAGACTTAAAATATACTTCTACACGAAGAAATCGGCATACTTAAAGAGCAATTGGTAATTTAATAGACATTTTAAGACAAAACACGTTAGAAGTGGAAATATTCACAACTAGTAGGGTTTATGATTACAGCCGCCATTATTTCTAGCAACCAAGCAATGTATAGAGGTCAGTCATATTGGGGAGGTTCTAAGTTTTGGTTTTGTGAAGGTTTTAAGTCACCAAAAAGAAAAATTAATTAACCATATATTTTTTTAATTTGTTTTTAGAGAGAGCGCGAATTTTTAAGAACTATCTAACCATGTTTTACATTAAACTTAGTCTCTCAGTATTCGCCATACGTTCATTTTATAAGTATGCATGGCGGCCCATATATTGCATGGATGATGTGAGTGTGGCAATAGATTTTAATTTACTCCATTAAATATAAAACATTTTCTCAATGCATTTGCGTGTGCCTTTTAAATTTTAATATAGTGCTGATCCATAACCAAATATTGTTTTATAATACTCGTCAAATATTCTACGAGTAAAGATTTAGATGATTCATTAACACTTGAAAGGTTTAATAGTAGTTTTAAATAGAGACAGGTCTTTCTCTAGGTGGGCCCCTGTACTCTTATAAGGGTTTTAAGTCAGTTTTATAGAGTCCTTCCAGACCATTTATATTTATAAGTAGTCTTAGAAATAAGCTTTCAGAATATCTTATAGAGTATATTAAAACTAAAATTGTTACTTGGGTTGATATCTTTATAAAACTTGATAATATTTATGAACGACGAAGTTTAGCAACGCAACTGGCTTTGCGTAAACAGTTATTGAGTTCAAAGCTGAAAGATGATACATTATTTCAATATTTCACTCCTTTTGATTCAATAGCGGCTGACTTAGTAGCAGCTGGAGCAATTTTGGATGAAATGGACAAAGTTTCACATTTATTGTTAACCCTACCAAGTTCCTATGATGGAGTGATTATTGCATTAGAAACATTGGAAGCAGTTAATTTAAATCTTGCTTTTGTAAAAACTCGTTTACTTGACCATGAAGTTGAATTACAAACTGGAATTGAAGCTACCAGTTTAAAAGTATTAAAGGCCCAGATACATATCCTCAACAATTGCTACGAAATTAGCTTGCCACCACTATGTGAAACGCTAAAAACTTGAAGTAATTTTAAAATATGCCACTCTTAATTTCCTACAATTTTTGTCCGACATTTCAAAAGGTTGAACGAGATATTGGCCGTCCACACACTATTGACACCCTGTATATGGTACATATGTTTAAGACAATATTACTTTTTTTTAATATGAAACTTTCGTCTATGGACGTTTCTTTTGAAAAATGAAGAGCAAAAAGAAAGTACCTGTTAGAGTCGTAATCTGAGGACACGCATACAGAGCAATCTTAAAATAAGTGAATATTTTATTGATTCTCTTTAAAAAAGTGGATCTTAACATTACACACATTCAAAATGGCAAATATACATTCGCCATAAGATCCCTAAAAATAGTGAGTGCATCCTGTAACAAAAATTAAAAAAGTAAAATACCCAAAAAAAGCTCATATTCCTATAAAAAATTACCCGAAACGGTTCTTAATAACCTTGTAGGAGTACTAAGCAACTTTAACCGCATTAAAAATTGTGCACTCATTATTTGAATAAAACTTTTAACAGAAAAATATAAAAACCTGATCGGACGGACGGACATGCGATTAATTCTACAGAATCCGATATAGCATAAAATTCACTTATAAATTTTATATTTAAATATTGTTGAAATGTATGAATGAATGACAATTTTAAAGATAATTTCCGTAACACTTTTTTGCATTGTGTGGAATAATGAATTAAAGAAATCTGTGATGAATCCATATAACTCAATTAGTGACGTCAAATTATCTTCTTATTCACCTCCTGTCAGTCATTTTGTGATCCATAGTAAAATTGTATATACAAATTATATACCGCGCATGTAGTTGATAATTAGACATAGAGATTCACGTGTAGCAACAAATGTGACGCCCTCGCAACTCAAACTACGGCCAGCCGGTGAGCACAAAGATGTTGCATTTTTCATTACCTATGGCTAATCGTTAACTACACGAATGGTATAAGCAAAGAGCCGCAATAGACCTAATGGCATTTGTGGCTCTTTGGAGAGTCTGATTAAAAGCCCACTCAAATATCAACCTAACCTAACCATATATAAACAGTGTTTTGGAATATAACAATTTTATTCTTGGCATTTCAAGAAATAAGGTAAACAATTTGACAAAATGGTCATTGCTTCAAATAAAAAAAAGCAATTTGTTGAATAATTGGATTTACTCAGGCTATTGACCAAGGTCCTTCTGGCTATTGTTGCAATATTAACATAATTTATAATTTTATGTTCTATTCTTGCGAATGACGTATATATAAAAAAAAACTAAAAAACATACACAGGGTGGACCATTAATAATAGGCCATAGTTCAAGGATAGATTCTTTGGACCAAAATATGAGCATATAACCAAACATGCTTTAGTAAATTGTTGCTGTGGAAAAAGATACAGGGTATTAAAATTGTATTTTCTTTATTTTTTTTTGCAATATCTCAACTACCTCTTGACTGATCTTCTCCCAATTTGGTAAGGAAACACTTTTTAAGCTAAGAAACAATAATTTACGTGTCACATCACGCTTGCCCGTGGAGGGCACCTCATGAGCTATACCTGATGATGAATATTCTTTCTTTTTTTTACGAAATTTAGTGGCACTTTTGACTAGAAAATCTCATGCAGGAGTCATTTCTACGTAAAAAATGTACACTTGATAGAACTTGATAATTCCAACCGGTTTCGAGAAAACTGCCGCATAGATCTCAAAAATTCTTTGAAAACAAACCCAATTTGAAAAGGAAAAATTATATTTATTGAAAAGTGTGTTTTGGTGACGTCTTAGTTCTGTCATTTACGTAGAATTTCATTAGTTTGACATTTTGACACAACTAAGACGTCACCAAAGCATACTTTTCAGTAAATACAATTTTTCCTTTTCAAATTGGGTTTGTTTTCAAAGAATTTCTGAGATCTATGTGGCAGTTTTCTCGGAAAGGGTTGGAATTATCAAATTCCATCAAGTGTACCTTTTTTTTTATGTAGAAATGACTCCTGCATGAGATTTTCTAGTCAAAAGTGCCACTACGTTTCATAGAAAAAATATTCATCATCGGGTATAGCTCATGAGGCGCCCTCCACGGGCTAGCGTGATGTAATACATAGATTGTTTCTTAGATTAAAAAATGTTTCCTTACCAAATTGGGACAAGATCGGTCAAGAGATATTGCAAAAAAAAAAAGAAAAAAAAAATTACAATGCATGTTTGGTTATATCCTCATATTTTGGTCCAAAGAATCTACCCTTGAACTATGGCCTATTATCAATGGTACACCCTGTATACAGTGTGTCCCACTCTTCATGAAGTCACCCCCATATCTCGCTCATCTGATATCTGAATATTTTGAAATTTTGGTGAATGTATACCTATAAGTGAGTCTTTAGACGTAACCACATTTGTTTTTAGTCAGAGGCATCCGATTCTTGGATGACGGCCCTTATCTCAAACACCTTTGAACCTACTATATAATCTTGTACAAAGGGGTTTCTAAAGGTACTGATTAAGAATATCTTACTATTTTTTTTCTAAAAAATCACTAACGCTTTTTTTTGAAAACCGACCTGCCTTTTCCATCCTAGAATCCTATGTCTAAAGACTCACTTTATAGTTATATTTACCACCAAAATTTCAAAATATTCGTAATCCGATGAGCAAGATATGAGGGTAGCTCCATGAAAAGTGGGACACACTGTATGTATGCAAAAGCAATGAATAAATGAATGTAAATATAATGAAAAATAAGATTGTACAGTATCAACATTAAATAAAAAGTGGAGCAAATATACAAATTTATAAGATTTACAATTTTTTTCTAGCATGGTATGTTGTCGATATTTATGCCTCCTTATTCCTGGAGTTCTTCTGATACAATATTTTTCTATTATCTCTGAATATACCAATGAAATCCTAACAAAAAGAAAAAACAATAAAATAACATTATTCGTGAAAAACTATCATCGAAACTGGCAGATATAAAAATGATTTGCATTAATTTGCTTACTTGCAAAAAATAAAAACGACCCAAATATGACCCTTTAATAACAATTGAAGATAAATAAGCATAGCAAATAATTGAAAATTCTTACACAGCAAAAAAGGGCTACTTTAAGAAATATTTTTTTAAACTTTTTTTCTCTGAATGTATTAGAGATAGAGTGATGAACCAGAAACGTTATTGTAGGAAGTATCATGAAGAAAATTAAATACATGAGATAAATAATTTATCACGGCTGCCACATGTCAACATTAGCCCACAGTTCTGTCGTCATTAAGGATAATCACGAGAATAGCACTTGATGCTTGTGTAGCTCTTACCATTGAGAACATAATCAATTTAATAAGAATGATAAAACTGACAGTTTTTGTGCCCTGATTCAACTTCAACTTTGAGTATATTTGGAGATTCTTTCACATATTGTATTTTAGGAAAATTTGACACCTCCGGTGGCAATAATAGTTTAAAAACCTTTCTTCGTCATTTCAATGTTGATTTTTGACTTCTTCGCTGAGTTTATTTTGTATGTTCCTTTTGTTGTTTATATATATTCAATGACTTCATCCGTCAAATCACTCTCAGAACCTAAACGTTCTTATTATGTTGATTATTTTCCCCACGGTATGAGCTACACCAGCATCAAGCTCTAAAGTGGTTTCAATATATCAAGCGGTGCACATCACTCATACTGACATCACAGTTTTAATTTGTTTACAAGATGTCAAAGTTATCATAATATTGTTAATATTGAAAACACACTAACTAAACTTGATCTAATTATAAAACTTTCATTAATTAAACCACCAAACTAAAACACATCGATTAAACGTACAATAAAATGACAATACAATATATCACGTAAACATAGTTGTAGCTCAATACCAACTTAAATATTCCGTATGTGAATACGGAATTTGCATGCTGATATAATTTTGAGTTGATACTTGATGACGTAAAAATATTACTAAAGATGACATGCACCGCTTAATTACTTGTGATTGTCCTTAATGGCAACAGAACTGTGGGCTGCTGTTCACATGTGGCAGCCGTGATAAATTATCTCATGTTGGGTATGTCTCTGGAACAATTAAGCCAGCAGAAATGTCAAAAATATTTGAAAAAAGACAGTGTATCTATTGTAATAAATCGTGATAGTGATGATGATTAATAACAAATTTAAATAAAGCTAGTATTTATTATTTGAACAGAATAATTATTATAACGTGTAGAGTGGGCGAAACTGCAGACCAACTGGACATTTATTTATTTTTCACTATGTTGCAGTAGTCGAATTTTGATGAAACTTTTACCAGTTTATCTGCATATGCGTAACTGGAATTTTCTAAGGTGGTCACTCTGATGAAACCCTATAAAAATCACCTTTGAAAAAAAATTTTGTTAAATAAAAGTATTAATAATTAACTGAGACAATTGAAAAAATATATTTAATTTTTTTTATAATACTCCCTACAATAACGTTTTTGGTTCATCAATCTATCTCTATTAGATTCAGAGAAAAAAAAGTTTAAAAAATACATCTTAAAATACATACTTTTTAACGTTACTATTAAACAAAATAGTAGTCATATTCAGTTCTGGGGGCATATTTATCATGCTAGAATCTTTACAAGATCAATTAATATGGAAATATTACAAGAAATCTAATAACTGTTGGATATCTTAATGCAGATTGGCACAATGATTCGTGAAAGTACAATTGGCTAATTATTTCAAACCTTTGAAATTTGCACCATAACTTGGAATTAAATATAGTTTAAAAAACACGCACACTAAAAAGTTAAAAATAGTTATCAGGTAATTAAATTTAAAAGTGTGATATAGGTAGGTAGGTAACTACATTACATTTTGTCCATTATGCCTAGACTGCTATATAAGTGCGCACCACGCTTTTAAATTTAATTACCTAATAATTATTTTTAACTTTCTAGCGTGCTACTCATGAAAGCGTGTTTTTAGTGTTTTAAAACATAATTTAATCTCTCTCTCTGTCGCGGAAAATTCGAGTTTATGGCTGAGTCGCCGGTGATACGCCATTGAGGAGTTCCTATGACCACCTCGAGCTCGATGGTACCATAATATTGTATTGTCACCAGAATTGCATAAGTTTGCAAAGTTTCAAATCGATACGACAATTAAAAGTGGGTGAAAAGTGAGTTGTAATATTTGCTTACAATGTTACAGGTCAAACTAATAGAAGCGTGTTAAAAGAAAGCAAACTTTCTGTGGCAGTATCCTCCACAGAAGCTGAGCGTATAATGCTTTATGAGGGTGCAAAAGAAGCCATTCTAATACATGAAGATAATCAAAAATACTGAAATATACTAATCAGAAGGATTTTTTTTGTCAAATTTAATCAACATCTCTGCATAATTCTGCCGTCATAAGGTGAAAAGCCGCATCTACATATTTGTCATAAATGAAATTTTAATAATACAGCGTGATCTACCATGATATGCGGAAAATAAAATGGTGCACTAGTCTTCAATGTGGGAAAGCCCCTGCAAAATTTTAGAGAGTTCTGAGGTAATTTAGTATATTAAATTATTAGTAAATTTGCGAAGATACACTACTGATGTTGAGTAGGTCCTGACCTACTCCTGAATAGGTCGACGAACTTACTTGTGAAAGAACGTATTCGAGTTGTTTACATTTCCTTAATTTGCATAAAAAGTGAAGCCGGCCAGCGAGATCAAAGAGAGCCGCGTTTTTTGCTTTTGGTCGAACAATCGGGACACCGCCTTGTTATTGACCGGTTTAACTAAATATCTCGTATACCTGCTTGCCGTTCAGCATAGGGTCAATGTCTTTTCTATTTATTTCGCTATTTTTGTAGTGCGATTTGATTAAAACCAAAAAGTCACTTCTATCCTATCCAGCTTTGCTGTCAATAGTGCCTGATAAAGTGATATGATTGTACCGCGTTATGTTAGATTAGTTAAAGTCATTGGCGGCGCATTTCTACAAAAAAATTAGGTAATTTTTTTGGTAATTTTTTTTTTATTTTTCATTTTTTGAACTCCTTTCGGTGGGGACAACCTATTGTTAAATTTTCTGCATGTCATGGTAAATCACGTTGTATATGAGCACCCAAGAGTACTTAACCTAGTTCTACAGTTAAATAAATTATAAAAAAATTCTAAAGTACAAAAACGTACATAAAAAGCCGCGTCTATATGATGTCACATTTTCTTTGCAATAAACAACCGCTTCTACACATAATAGCCTAAAAGGCTGCATCTCAGATAAATATACAACAATATAAGAACCAATAGAATTTGAATATTTAAAGTACCTAAGATCCATTGAAATTGATTTTCTGAATTAATATTTATTAGTTGGGAAAAGTACAATCACTTTTGTTACTTTCTCGACAACCGACAATTTACAATTCTTCTTATGACGGCAGAATTACTTTAGTTACCTTCAATTGTTGTTAAAGAGTCATACCCGATGGTTTTTATTATTTTGCATGTAAATAAATTGACATATTTTTTATACATATTTGGAAAATGTAGTTTTATACATGTAACCTGAGATTAACAAGTGCAAGAAAGAAAACAGCGAAATTAGAAGAAGAAAGACGGATAGTCTTTCAGTACAATGCAAGCGCGGTTAGAAGCGATAGGTACCAATGCCCCGCTTTGAAACACGTTAAGGTGATAAAAATAAGATTTCACGAAGTGTGCAGTGTGCTGGAAGGGTCCGAATCTGTATGTAGTTTTCTTCAATACTTTATTGAAAATAATTTCGTATTTTTTTTGTTACAATATGAATAGTACCTTCAGAGATAATTTCAAAAAGCAAGGAAAAAATCGAATATATACATTTTGCTTTTTTTAAATAAAGCAATGACCAAATTTATTAGAAAAAATTGTACCTTATTTCTTGAGGCAAGAACAAATATCGGGAAAAAACTATCACAAGAAAATTCTTGTAAAAAAAATTGACTACACTAAATACAATAAAGGCAAATGGACTAATAACATTATTCCATCAATTACATTGAGGCAATTAAAATAATTTAAGTTTTCAGGAATTTATATTACAGGATTTGGTCCATAGCCCTATAACTGTATTAACCTCTTCTTTTAGATATTTTTCTATCACATTTTGGTACAGAAAGCCTTCTCAAAGAACGTTTACATCTATAGAACAAAAATTTGACTAGAACATCTTATGCTTAGATAAAGAATCAGTTAAAAATAAATTATTGGAAGAGACATAGGCAAAGCTCCCTTTAAAATTAGACCTTTCATATTTATTAAGAAGCAATATATTTTGTTTCAACAAATGACATCCTTAATCTATTTTAAAATTGTATAACAGTAAATATAAAAAAGAAATTTGATCATGAATTTTCAGAAAAATACATTTACAGATAAGCTCAACTTAAATTACACAAGAATCTTCAATATAAGTCATCTGATAATTACATACCAATATTATACACAAAGCATAACATAAAACACCACTTAAGTTACATAACTTCAAATTCAAGAAACAGAATCTGTGCAGGAGTTTACACTTAAAAAAAATGAGTTGAGTGCCTAACTCAACGATTTCCTACCAACATCGCCATCTGTTTTCGGTTCGAATTCAAGGCATCATAGCTATTAATCGCATTTGTCTCACAATGTGTTGCAATTCACTACGCATCATGGTAATTAATTTACAAGCCATGTAAAAATCTATAAAACACTCAGATACAAAAAAATTGCACCAGTGGTTTACACTTTATTTACGTTTATTTATAAGTTACAAGTTATAAACATGTTAAACTTACTTGAGTACAGGTACTGTGATTTTTAAGAACGTCTTTACAGTGGAAATACTTGAATTTAATGGTGATGTTTGATACCAATCCAAAGCTAAAAGTACAGATAGCGAAGATTTCATAAACAATAGTGTTCAGATAATGAAATTGTTTAATTATTGAAACTAAATATATAAAACAACAAACAAGTCTCAATGCAAAAAAACCTTATCAATTAAAATTTAAAAAACGTGATAAAAAAATAGAAAAAAAGCTATGTTAAAAATTAAGACTTTAAAGAATCTGTTGTTTTAGTAAAACCAAAAGATACTACACAAAAAAGCACAGCAACACGTGAAACCATATAAGAGCAAATAAACCCCGTATCTGTTGGTGCAAGTATTTCAAGAATAAAACATGTACGAGAAGGTGGAGTAGCAATATGTTGAAGCGATGAAAAATCAGTTGAAAACTTAAGTGGGAATGTAAAAAAGCAACTAGGAACAGAATATGATATAACTATGATTAAAAAAAAGAATCCTAAAATAAAAATATTGAGAGTTAATCCTAAAGACTTGGAAGATAATCAGATTTTCATAGAGAAATTTGTGTTCCAAAACAGTTTAAAAACTCCAGAAGAAAAAAGTCAGAGTAGTTTATAAGTATGAAACACGTAATAAAAGAAGTTGTAATGTAGTTGTTGAGATTGACCCAGAAACGTATGGTCAATTAAATCAAGATGGGATAGTACATATAGGATGGAAAAAATGTCATTTTATAAATTATGTAAATATTATACAATGTTTTAAGTGTTGGAAATTTGGCCATATGGCAAATAAATACAATAGTCCTAAAGTAATTTGTCCAAAATGAACAGGTGAACATATATCGAAAGATTGTAAATCCACAAATAATGAATGTATAAATTGCTAACACGCTTCTGAGGTGTTAAGATTTCCAAAAAATATAACATATAATCACACGGCCTATGATAAAGAATGTGAATCATATAAAAGAATATATAATCAATTATTAACAAGAGTTCAATAGCCACAAATATTTAATATTAATCGCAATGATTTGTAGCAACTAAATAAGCAGATATTTTTTTTTTAATGCCTTATTCATATTAACTTCCTGGCGAAGTTTAGCTAATGCTACTCTACCACTTAATCAGGACGGCGAGATGAGTTACGGTCACCTATCCAAGTGATGGACTCGCCCGGCCGTGCTTAACTTCGCCGATCGAGTCCAGTCACTGAAACCGGTACCGTACCTCACCTCATAAATATTATATCTCAATATTCAAAGTTTACTAAAAAATAAAACCGAGCTCGACTGGATTATCTATGAATGGAAACCAATTATTATATGTTTGTCTGAGATTCACATCACTGAAGATATTCATAATGTTAAAATGGACATCGAAGGTTATCGTAAGGCATGCTGCTACTCAACAAGTAGACATACTGGAGGAGTAACTATATATGTTGAACAAGAAGACAAATTTAAAAAAAGTTTTAATGAGAATTCCAATGAATATGTGGATAATTTAATAAATATAATTAACAAACAAAAGTATACAATATTTAACTGCTATCATTTTCCTAATTCTAGTCATACAGAATTTTTGTCAAAATTGGAAGATACGATGCTAGATTGGATAACAAATGACAGTGTATTGATATTATTAGGAGATTTTAATTTAAATATGGCAAAAATAAGTTATTATTCTGACAAATTTAAAAACTTTATTAATTCACTTGGCTTAAATCAAATAATGGATAGATTTACCAGAGTAACAAAGGATAGTAATACAATAATAGATTTGATAATTACTAATAAAAGATTTAAAATAAAAAGTTCATACACACCTAAAATATCTGATCACTCAATTATTACAATCGAATTAATGGATAAAATTAGTGGGATAAAACCATATTGTAAAAAGGTCAGAATGTACAAAGATCTAAATGTAAGTAACTTCCAGGACGACTTAAAGAAGTTTGAATGGACCATTAAAGATAAAGGTACTTATTCATTATCCAATATTTTAGTAAATACAGTCCTTACATGTCTCAATAAATATGCTCCAGAAAAGGAAATTCTAATTGATGGTCGATGAGGTCACAACAAATGGTGGACAAATGAAATAAAATTAGAAATAAAATAGAGACACAAAATACAAAAGAGCAATAATTACAGGTACTGAAGAAGACTGGAATGAATACAGAAGAAATCGAAATAATGTAGTAACCATAATAATAAATCAGAAAAAGGCATATTACAATGAAAAAATTGATGAGGTAAAAAATGACTTGGAGATGTGCAAAACATTGAACCAATTAGTTTATGGAAAAAATAAGTACAAAGGTGTAGGCATTAAATTTACAGGTGAATTAAACATAAACATACCACAGAAAGTAGACAACCCCCAAATCCATAGCCAAGCCTGTGCGGAAGGGGGTTACACATTTGCAAAAACGCACACATACATGCACACCCACCGGTGTTGTCAATACCGTAGCTGGGGGTCGAACCCAGAGTACGGTAGGCAGTCGATCAGCATATTCGCCACTCAATACGCCTTAACCGATTGAGCTACCGCGCCGGTATAAGCTACCGCGCCGGTATAAGCTACCGGCCGGAATTATATGAAAACAAAAAAGAGATATCGGAATTATTCAACAATTATTTCCTAGATAGCATTGAAGATATTGCTTTGTCATTGAATGAAACTAATAATTGTAAATATATATTAAATAGTATGCAAACACATAACTACACATTTGAAACATTTAAATCACTCAGTATCATACAGTTAAGGGAAATTATGAATGACATGAAAAATAAAAAGAGTAGTGTTGGAATGGAATAAATAAGCAGATACTGAGAATATCCTTTGAAGCAATAAGTGACAGGTTTCTAGATGTCATTAACTCTTCTCTTGAATCAGGAAATTTTCCAGAGGCATGGAAGATCTCAACAATCATTCCAGTTGAGAAAAAAGCAAACACTATACTAGGAGAAGAGCACCGTCCCCTAAATATGGTCCCCTGCTATGAAAAATTATTAGAAACAGTCGTTAATGAACAAGTGGTGGAATATTGTGAATCCAATAAATTGCTAACCAAACATCAGGCAGGATTTCATAAAAACAATTCGTGTGAAAGTGCTTTACAAACTATTTTATATGACTGGAAAAGAGCAATAAATGATAAACGTATTATTGGTGTAGTGTATCTAGACTTTCAAAGAGCATTTGAAACCATAGACAGAGACTTATTTATTTTAAAGCTTGAAAATCTAGGTATTAAAGGTACAACATTAAACTGGTTTAAAAATTACTTAAATGATACATCTCAAGTCACTAAATATGAAGGAGTAATATCTAATTCCAGAAACACTAAATATGGAGTCCCGCAAGGGACAGTCTTCGGTCTTAGTTTATTTGTAATATACATAAACAATATTTTCTCTTTACCTAACACAAAACCATTCCGGATTTTCAAGGAGTTACTTCGGTGACTTGAGAAGCGGTTAAGAAAACATTTTAAGAAAACATTTAATATAGTTCAACATAAACATAAATGAGATATCCAACTTCTTGCGGATGATACACTATTGTATTTTATTGGTGAAAGTGTTGACGAAATATTATTGACACTAAATGAGGAGATAAATGTGCTTCAAAAATAGCTACATGAAAATAATTTAAAAATAAATATTAACAAAACTAAATATATAACTATATTAAAAAGTATAATGTAACTAATACTGAAAGTGAGTATATATATATGGAAATAGAAAAGAACGAGTAAAAGAATACAAATATTTAGGTGTGATAATAGATGACCAACTACCATTTTCAAAACATGCTAGCTACATAACAGGTAAAATGGCAAAACAATAAATTTACTATGTAGAGTAATAACATTACTCAATGGACAAAAACAATAATTTACAAATCAATCATTAGCCCTCATTTCAATTATTGTTCATCAATACTATTCTTGTCGAATAACTCTGAAGTAGAAATATTACAAAAGAAACAAAATCAAGCACTGAGGATAATATTAAATTGTAACAAATATACAAACAAAAAATTTGTTAGACAATGTAGGTGTACTTATTGTCAAACAAACTATATCATTTAATATAATGACATTTATCTATAAAATCCTGCATGGCCAATTACCTGCTCATTTGTTAGAATTATGTACTTACATAAGAGATATTCACCAACATATGACTAGAAGTAGAAATGATCTATATATACACACAGTTAGGACGAATTATAGACAGAATGATTTATATCATAATGGAATAGTAATGTATAATAGATTACCCACTGAAATTAAAACAAGTCAATCTCTGCAAGCTTTTAAAAGACAATGTTATACTTATATATGTAATAATGTAGATGTGTAATTTATATTATGTTAAATTTAAAAACTTTTCTTTTTAATCATGTATAATTTTTGTAATGTAATTAGCTATTGCTAATAAAACCCATTATTATTATTAATAGCGCTCGCTAGGATGTATGTTAAAGGAAAGGGGATCGACTAAAGGGTATTCAAAAACAAAAAACGAGGTTCTTACGAAAAATTTTAAATAAACATTTTTTTACGCTGTTAAAGATATTGTTCTCACACTTTTGAACATGTTCCTCTGGTATTTTTCTTGTTTGCTGTGCGAAGCAAAATTACTTTACCGAGCCATTTTTTTTATAAAATATGTATAAACCATCACGTCATACAAAGATTGTGTCACACAGTAATTATAATTCATATAGAAGTTATTTGAGACACCCAGTACGTCACGTTATGAATGTACGACATTTTTGTCACTCCATTTTTTTCCCAGCCGCTTTTGACACTCCATTTTCCCCCCTTTTTTCCCACTGCCCCTTTTTTCCCACAAAAATTTCAAAAGCCATTTTTTCCCGACCAATACATGTATATTCGTCAAAATATATTGTACATCCTTAAATTCTACAAACCTGTCAAAAAATGTGGGAGCATGCAAAACATTTTAACAATCATACAAAAAAAAATTATAGAACCCGTATTTTACAACAATTTTTCCAATCAAAACTGGATGCTGCTGCGCCCCACATTCTGGATACAATTTACATTTCCAGAAGACACGTCCATTTCTTTCCGTGTGCTTGTAATACAAAAAGCCGTCGATGTTCAACATGTAATTTTTCACAGACTGCACCAATTCCACAACCATTTTTAATTTTCAATGAAATGAAATTAAATTTGAAATGAAATTTGTACGGAATGAGATACCAAACTGTTTACTTCGTTGAATTTGACAGAAAACAAATGCCTAACCAAGTCAATAACTACATTGGGTACTTCTAGAAAAAAAATGACAAACACAGTGGAAAAGATAACTGTGGAATAAAATGACCTGTGGAAAAAAAAACTATGGGAAAAAATGGTAATTGGAAAAACCAGAGTGACAAAAATGTCTCACTACTCACGTTATTGTTACATGGAAATTAATATTGTTCCACTTAGAAACAGGAATTGATGAGACACCAGGAAGCTGCTGTATTAAACCAAGTTACTTGGTTATTAGGGAACTGCTGAATCGCAAAAAGCTAATAACTGAAAAATATTTTAGTTTCGAAAGGCAGTTGGATATCGGTTCTGGGGTGAGTAACTAATATTGAGGTCTGTGGCCCAACTCTCCTCCTAGGAGGTAGCCCCCAGAGGGTAGAAAATGTAAGTACCTAGAAATTGTTTTATCTTGTTTGTCTTTATGTTTTTTTATTAGTAAAGATAAAAGGATGGTGTAGTGACAAAAAGTGAAATTTATAGGTCAAAGAAGTATTTGGATTCCACATTTCTTTTTGTTGCTGTTTAGTTTAACCAAAAAAAATTGTTAAAATGCTCCACGCCTGCAACGCGGAGTTCTGCTTGATATCAGTGACTCAACTATATGCCTGCTCGAGATTCAGAGAAAAAGATTCAGAAAATTTTCAAACACTTTAATATTTTCAATTACCAGTAATTGATTTTTTAAAGTAAAATTTATAAAAATATATTGTAACTGCAGTGTATTGAAAAAATAAAAATAAAAATATGTTCTTTAAAAAAAATATAATATATTTAAAAGGAGTTTCTAAAAAAATAAAATAAGGTTCTTAAATAAAAATAAACTCTCTAACTCTAAAATATGTACAAAAGTATAACACTAAAAATAATATTACTTTATCATCGATGAAAGAGGAAATAGCAACATCTGAATATTTACTATCTAGATTCTTACTGGATCGACATTCTCGACGTTCCATGCCCATTCCAAGTTCAGGTCAGACTTTTTATTCATGTATGTAAACGAGAAAATTAGTTTGTTAGCTTTCGGATTTCCCAATCGGTTTCGCAATTGATGCTACAATAGTGTGTAACTTATATCATGGTATATATTCGCTTGATATATATCCTCCGAACCGTGTTTATAATATGTGCACAGGAAGCGAGCAAAGTGGGCATAGTGTGGATTCATTGGACTTAAAAGCATATATTGCCAAAACAATTAAATATACATATATGCCACTACTCATTTATGTAAAATTTAATTCTCTACAACTTTGTTTCTATAGTTTTTTTTTTACGGCTCTTACCATTTTGGCAGCACCTTCATTTATCAAAAAGGAAACTTGAGGGAAATCAGACTCAAAATCCGAGGAAATCTGTGTAATCTTCGTCAAAGAGGAAATCTGGTATACAAAATTTTGGGTGCGGTTGACCTCTCGACACTTCTCAACTTGGTCATTATTTGAAGTTGAACAATGATCGTAAAACAGCCCGTTGACAGCAAGTGTACAGTGTGGGGCCTAGCAGAACATGTCAGTCACGTGGGATGTACTACGTTGGCACCATCACCGACACACCAGAATGGCCAGATATCTTCACTGGGTCGGGTGCAAGCACTTCAATATGCCGGTGCCATAAAAATATTTTGAATATACTTCTGAAAGGGTTGTCAATAACAATGATGCCACACTTCGTAGGACTTGCCGTTTATAAATATCTGAGAAATTCACGCAAATTGACCAGACATCGTCGTCCACAATAAAAAGGAAAACTCATGATCGATGTTTCCATCCTAAATGATACCAACGTGATGCTCGAGGAAACTGAGAAGTTGAGTAAGTACAAAGACCTCCAAACAGAAATTAGCAGAATGTGGAATGCAAATGTCATAGTTGTGCCAGTGATTCTAGGAGCCCTTGGAACTGTTCAGAAGGGCCATGACTGTCTGGTCAGCCGAGCAAGCACAAAGTGCAGAAGAATGCACTTTTGGGAGCAGCGCATATTTAAAGGAAAGTCCTGGAGTAGGGAGTCTATGTAAAACCTCGCTTGGGTCTATACTCTGAGCAGCTGGAGGAGACATCACCAACGTCGTCTAAAGGGCCAGAATACCTAGAACGGACTACAACAGGGCTGAATCCTAATGGAACACGTGAATGGTTTGCAGTTATGGCTGAGAAAATGTCTCTCTTAAAATCATAATAATAATTTATTGTCGTTATCGCAGGTATTTACAAAATTGAAAAGCATTGGATGTTTACAATAATTATATTTATGTACAAGCCGTCTGTGGAAGTTATTACTGCAATCTCTCTCTGATGTCGTCAAGACTTAATTTTATTACTTCAGGGTGGTGCAATTTTTTTGATACTGACAACTGAATTTTAATAGAACTTAATGTGATGCTTACCATTAGTCAACTGTATGCTAAATCATCTCGTCTAATGAAAAAAATTACATATCACAGACTTTATCACATTTTATCTAAAAATAAGTTGAATTGGAAGATATGATACGATTTTTTTTGTATTATTGTACTCATCAGATTGTAAATTGAAGATTTTTGTTATTTAAATTTGCCATTTAAAATTTTAAAAAACATGTATGACACAAATAACACTAAAAACACTAACGAATAAAATATATAATTACAATCCTTTTTTTTTTAAGGGAAATATATCTTCAAGTTTGATCAAGGTGATGATCAGTCACTAATAAATAAAAAAAGTATAGATCTGTCATCGATATATCATTTTATAGGCTTTATGTACCTAAATGACATAAACTGTACTAGGTGATATGTTGCGGTGTGTTAACCTCTGAAAAGCAATAAAAATAATTAGTCAAACCTATTTGTCAACATAGTGGTCCAGATTCCTTCAGTTTTGTCAAAAATCATATAAATTAACGTCACTAGACCCTTTTACCATTTTTCATTTTTACTATAAAGGATCAGTCACCAACACCAGCAGATATAAACTGCTATTTAATAACACAGGTCAACATAGTTTGAAAAAATACACCGTACTCTACCTAGGTGCCTAGGGATTTTTGGGAAGAAGAGGTGGTTGAAAAAATCTGAAAAAATTCACACATAGGTTTTTGGAGTCGCTGACTCCCAATCCGGTGTTTGCTTACTCTTAAAGGAGGTCATTTCAAGGTTAATTGGAGAAAAACAGTCAAAAAATCTGAAAAAATTTATATATAGGTTTTTTGGGTCGCTGCTGAGACTGTATCCGATGCCGGTTGACCTCTACCACGTCAGTTTCAAGGTCATGCGAAAGTCAAACTAAGAGAAGGTGGTTGAAAAAATTTGAAAAAACTCAAATGAGTCCGAATCCGGTGTTCGCTTACCCTTAAAAAGCATCCAGGTCATTTCAAGGTCATTCTGAGATCATTTCAAGCCAGAATTCGTCCGCCAGCTTAAGCTGCACATGAAGATTCTTCGGGATTCTCAGTAAAAATATATTTAACTCAATGAATCACCTACTTATTATACTCTTCGCAAATACGAAAACGAAGAGTATATTGTATTTGATCGGCACATTTCTAAAACCGTAAATATCGCTCGCAGACAAAAAAATTTCATATCATTGTGTTAGTAAACGAATTCTGAACAACTTTCAAAATATCCGTCTGTCCGTCCGTCCATCCGTCACGTTTCTTGAAAGCACGATAATTCGAGAAAGAAAAATCCTATTGTACTGAAATTTGGACAGTAAGTTAGTATTAGCTAGGGGAAGAACCCTATTGTTTTTTAACAAAATCGATCAGTAAATAAAAATGATATTAATGATTTAAATTTGAGAATTTTTGTTTTGATTTTTATGTTTTTGTAAAAATTTACATTTTTTACGTGTTAGGTAATTCTTACGCTTTTGACTCGGAATCCAAGGGTCCCAGGTTCGAAACCCCACATGGGGTATGGTATACCCCATGTGGGGTACAGTTTTTTTTTTATTTTTACTTTATTTTACACTGAGTCTTTCACCAACTAAGTTCGTACTATAAAATTTAAAATGTCTAAAACTAACATTATTTACAAAAAAACAAGAGTATCCTATAGAATGTGTAACAATTGTATAAAAAGTTTAATAAACCGGCGAAGAGTACGTTTTTAGCTTGTTTTTTCCTGTGAAAGTTGACGAGCTTATATTTACCACATAAATCCTGTGGAACGCAAAGACTGGCCTTTAGGTATAGTTGCATAAGCAGAGCGAACATGCAAGTAAGGAGTACCTTGAGTATTCGATAGATGGCGCATGCCCACCGCAAGTGAGTTAGGGCAGAAGAGGGATATAAGTTCGGTGCAAATTACGGGCGTTGGCTTCACTTACTCGGAGCTCAATCATATCAGGATCAAAATAATTTAATGGTTTTTTTGAGTCAGACAAACTGATAAGGAGGCAGACAGACTGTGAGATAGAAACATTTAGTCATTTAGTCAGACAGGAAGATAGACAGAATTACCGACAGGAAGGCAGGTAGAAAGGCAGGATGTTAGATAGATGGACAGAGAGAAAATGCAGGCGGACGATAAATACAGACTAACAAGCGAACAGACGGGTGTGCAGGTATAAAGGCAGACAGATAAACAGACAATAAGTAGGCAGGTGAGCATTCGTATCAAATTTTTCCAATTTTTTCACCTCCTCCATTCTTACATTAACCTTCAAACGACCTTGAATATGAGGTCAACCGACATCGGATTCGGACTCAGCGACCCCAGAAACCTATGTGTGATTTTTTTCAACCACCTTTTCTTAGTTTGACATTCAAATGACCTTGAACCTGACGTGATAGCGCTTAACCGACCTCAGCTTCGGAATCAGCGACCCCAAAAACCCCTGGGTACTTAGGTAGAGTCCGGTGTATTTTTTCAAACTAAATGTTGACCTGTGTAATTCTTGTATTAGGTTGTTGCCATTTAACCAATTATCATAGGGCTCAAAAAAGACCGCTCGCTTCGATGTCTTGCTAAGTTTGAAAACTTTTTATTTTATGATTATTTAGGTCCACTGGATCACCGAATGGCACGTTGGCATTTCTAAAAATGGATCATTCTCCAGTAATATACAAAACAAAATGGTGAATAGGGCGATTTAAAAGAAAATCATATCTCCGGCAATAATTGTCCGATCTTTTATTTAAAAAAAAAGGAAATACTTCAAAAAGTATATATTTGACTATAAAAAATATAAGATCTAAAAATACTGAAAATTTGGCAAGAAAATAAAATGTTGGTTTTAAAGTTTTTCTTAATATTTTTTACTTGAAAAACAATAAGATATATGAAAAAAAAGTTTAAACAAAAAATGTGCAGATTTTAATGCTGAATCCAGCAACATATAATTTATTGCGTATTGGTTAAACAATAATGCTCTAAAATTTAAAAATCATGGTGCGCTACAGGTATTGTGGAAGAATCTTGCGATGCGCAAGGTGACTTTGGTTGGGCACACTGTCAACTAACGCTATATTTATATGATAATATAGCTTCTCTAGGTAAAAAAATTGCTTTCAGGCCGTATCAGAAATGTTTTTAATGTTTTATTAGCAAAGAGTTTCAACTTTTTCAAAATGGCGAATTAAATAAACGTGTTTTCATTATTAACATCATAAGGTATACTTGACTTAAACAAAAAAAATAATCTAATAAAACAAATTAAATATTTTTAATAAGAGGAAGCAAATCTTATACTCTATGGTAAACATAAACTTATATGATGTAAACTTAACTTAAATTGGCTTTTTAATTCTTTTTCGACTTAAAATAGTTCTTAAGTGATCTTCATGTCATCTTCTAAAAAATATTTTTGGTTATTCGTAAATATGTTTAAAGTAAAAATACCACAATTTACCTGAATTATCTTCATATTCTTCCATGATCGATGGAGTTACTAAATAGCAAGAGAAGTTTCCAGTTTCCTACAGAACACTGACAGGCTTCAGTGCAAACTATCCCATTTTTTTCAGGAACATATATTGGTTCCGCATTCCTTCTTGCAGCTACATTTCACAATTATAGCTCTTGGGATGGGTGGGTTAAGCATGGGGACTGGTTCTAAAGCTTCTTAGCATCAACTGTGGGTGGTTAGGTTTTCTCCTTCTTGATTTTTGGTGGAAAACAAATACCAACACGAGTCAGTTAGCTTTTCCATTAATTTATTTTTATAGAGCAAACATACAAATTCGTGGAGATTGTCTTCAAGTTCTGTGGTAGTTGTGCTCAGAGTTTCCAACAATGCAAGCGATTTCTGTATTGCTGATGATTCCTCTAGTTCCAAAAATACTTTATTGCAAAATTCTTTGCTAATTGTTGAGAATAGTGTGCCAGTTATATCTGTCCCAGTAAAGGAATGGAAACCAATTATTGATTGTCTGTGTCCGATTCTTAATGATTTGACGACTTTTCCTATATCTATTTCTTTTTTAGTTTTTCCTCGACTAGTTTTACGACTTTCTTCGGTAATTGACGATTTGCACGAAAAAAAATTTGGTAAAAAGTGTCTAGATTGGTATCGCTGTAATTCACTGCACATGATGACCAACTCGTCTAATTTCCAAACTTTGCAACAATTAAATACCTATATTATAATAATCATAACATCGTTTTCATTATCTTTAATGTTAAACCTGCTTCCATTGAATATAAATAGTCTTTATTAAGTTGTTTCGTAGTCTACAATATTTAAAAAATGTCGAATTATGCAATTTGTCAAACACTGTTTCCAACTCTCAGTTTACTAGAAGAGTTGGCAGCAGTGATTGACAAATTGCATAATTTGACATTTTTTAAATATTGTAGACTACGAAACAACCTAATAAAGATGATTTATATTCAGTGGAAGTAGGTTTAACATTAAAGATAATGAAAACAATGTTATGATTATTATATTATAGGTATTTAATTGTTGCAAAGTTTGGAAATTAGACGAGTTGGTCAACATGTGCAGTGAATTACAGTGATACCATTATACTGTGCGCCATGACACTTTTTACCAAACTTTCTTTCATGCAAATCGTCAATTGCTCGTAAAACTAATCAGAAGTACAAACACATCTGTATCAGGACTGTGAACAGTAATTTGTATGTCTTTTCCATTTTGCTGAGTTACACGAACACTATAAAGTATTAGAATAGTAGATACATACAAGGAAGACTCGCTAAAAAACAGCACAAGGTCGAGAAGGAGTCAAAAATACTCTGGTGCGTCTTATCATGTCTCAGATGGATCATTAATAAAAAATATAAGATTTTTTATCCAACATAGAAACCAAAAAGGAGCTCACTGAATATCTCGCCAAGAAAATTCGGGATTGTAAAAGATTTAAACATGTAATTTCATATAATAAAACAATTTCAAATATCCTACTGTTAAACATACAAGACAACAATCACGAAGAAGCTGATACTATTCTAATAAATACTTCATGGTGTTCGTATAACTCAACAATATGGAAAAGACATACAAATTACTGTTCAGTCCTGATACAGATGTGTTTGTACTTCTGATTAGTTTTTATAAGCAATTACCGAAGAAAGTCGTAATGATAACTAGTCGAGGAAAAAATAAAAAGAAATAGATATAGGAAGTCGTCAAATCATTAAGTATCGGACACAGACAATCATTAATTGGTTTCCATGCCTTTACTGGGTCGGATATATGAAATTGTGGTATTTTTACTTTAAACATATTACCAATAACCAAAAATATTTTTTAGAAGATAATGACATGGAGATCACTTAAGAACTATTTTAAGTCTAAAAAGGCAATTAAAAAGGCAATTTAAGTTAAGTTTACACTATTTAAGTTTAAGTTTACCACAGAGTATAAGATTTTTTTCCTATTATTAAAAATATTTAATAATAGGAAATAATTAATTATTATTTTTTTATTTTTTATCTTTTTTGTTTAAGTCAAATATACCTTATGACGTTAATAATAAAAACACGTTTATTTAATTTGCCATTTTGAAAAAGTTGAAATTCTTTGGTACTAAAAAATTGAAAACATTTCTGATATGGCCTGAATGCATTTTTTTATATTATCATATAAATATAGCATTAATTAACTGTGTGCCCGACCAAAGTCAAAGCAAGATTCTTCCACAATACCTGTAGCGCACCATGATTTTTAAATTTTAAAGCATTATTGTTTAACTAATACTGAATAAATTATATATTATAAATCTGCACATTTTTTGTTTAAACTTTTTTTTCATATAACTTATTGTTTTTCAAGTAAAAAATATTAAAAAAAAATTTAAAACCAAAATTCTATTTTTTTGCCAAATTTTCAGTTAGGTATTCAGTATTTTTAGATCTTATATTTTTATAGTAAAATATATACTTTTTGAAATAAAAGATCGGACCACTATTGCCAGAGATACGATTTTCTTTTAAATCGCCCTATCCGCCATCTTGTTTTGTATATTACTGGAGAATGATCCATTTTCGGAAATGCCAACATGCCATTTGGTGATCCAGTAGACCTAAATAATCATAAAATAATGAATTTTCCAACTTAGCACGACACCGAAGCGAGCGGACCCTATGATACTAGACTAAATGTTTAGGACTAATTAAGTAAAATTGATTCAAATATAAGAACCTTTGGACATACATAAATAGGAAACTTTGTTGTTTGATACTGAAAATAAGCCATATTAATTCATTGGTGTGCTTTTACATATAACATAACATACCATAAACAGTGGGTCCCACTTATCATGGTAACACCTTCATAGCTCAGTTATTAGTCATCCAATTTCAACCAAATTCGGATCAGTGTCAAAGACCTCTACTATCTTTTTTGAGTAAAACAAAACTTATTTCAGTCATTCAGTGATACTTCTGATTCCCACTCGCACGCTTTTAAGAATTAAGCAGCATTAGGGTGTTTTTTATTTTCTTTTTAACAAACAATTATTTTTCGTTTAAACTATTAGTCCACAGTACAGCACCCATTTTTTTTAATGATTACTAACAGACTGAATTTTCGTGAGTAGCTTCGTTTTGGCGAGATGCCCAACTTTTCTCTCTGAGAAAATTCTCGGTAGTGGTAGCTATATAAACTGTGCTTGGGTATATATGTTGACTTGGTGATTGTTCAAATCGATGGTTTGACCAAAGCGTCCACCACCCCCAGCATGTCCAAATAACGAGGTCACTAAAAATTATTACCAACCAGCTGATTTTTTTTCTATTGCTTAATAAATGTTTTTAAACTTAAGTGGCCACATTGTCCTACAAATTGAATGGTATGTTTTTCCAGTCCTACACTCAGAAATGGTCAGTTTCACAATAACACTTTTCTCATTACTAACATACTAACTGTAGGACAAAGATAACACATGATAGGTCAGTGTATTCTCTGCCCAAATAAAATAGTGTCCTACGAAAAAATTGGCCTGTATCGCTAAGTCCGACAAAAATTATTTTAAATAACGAATTATTTTATAATTGCAGTTTTGGGAAATTAATATACTTTTATTACTTAAGCGGAATTTTGATATCCACCAAATTTTGCATATAGATTCAGATTATCAAAAAACCCAAAAAATTTCCCTTGATTTTAAACAATTTTCAAATTTACATTCGTTGCAAATTTTTGAATTTTTCATGCACTTTTATATGTTTTATTAAATGTTCAACTACAAGACCGAAAAACCTTCTTTATAATTCTAATGTAATATTATTTTTAATGTTTTATTGTTTGTTTAACCCAAAAACAACATAATTTATATGAAAAGTTTATGAAAAATGTGGGAAAATTACTGAAAAAAATTTGTATCAAAAAATATCTTTTTTGAATAGCCAAAAAAAAAAAAAAGAAATATGCATAGTCTTCATATTTGAATAACTATTTTTTATTGTATAAAAAATAACAAGAAAACATATATTTATGCATATAAAAAAACTAAATTAATCTTCGTTAAATTCATCAGTCGAACCTTCATCTTCGTCGCTACGAACATCATTCTCCTCATCTTTATCTTCTTGGCAACTATTATTTTCATCATTTATATTGTCAAGTGAAGACGTATGCAACAGAAGCAAAGTTAGAGTTACGTCAGGCGTTCTTGGAGAGGGTGAGCGTATCAAGAAATACGGGTTGAAAACAAAGATAGAAAAGCAAAGCATTTTGCACATGCCGGAAACATGCATCTCGGCAAACCTCCATTAGTGGCTTGGTCTTAATATATATGTCAATGGAATTACCTATATGCACGCTTATATGGCCTAGACTAGTTTGGACCAGTAGCCCGCATGATTCTAATTTAAGAGGCAGTTTTGAAATTTTTTCTTTCCTTAACTGTGTGTGTGTGTGTATGTGCGTGCGCACGCGCGTGCCCATATATACTTATTTAATCTTTTATATAATAAAATATTCAACATCCAGTAGTGTTACAAATTTCAAACTAGGTTTTTTAATTTTATATCAATATATACCACTTTTTTGTAGGACATTAGTAAAATTGTGTTCCATACTTTATTCCCAAGAGAAAAAAACGAAAATCAGGTTGTTAGTAATGAGAAAAGTGTTACCGTGTAGCTGACAATTTCCGGATGGAGGACTGGAAAAACATTACATTCAATTTGTAGGACAATGTGGCCATTTAATTTTAAAAACATTTATTAAGCAATAGTAAAAAAAATCAGCTGGTTAGTAATCATTTTCTGTGACCTCGTTATTTGGACATATTGGGGGACAAACGTTTTTTCGTGTTATTTTATCAAATTATCTCAAGATTTAACTAGAAAACTAACTGTTAGTAATAAAATTTGAACAATCACCCAATTGACATATATACCCAAGCCCAGTTAATATAGTTACCGCTACCGAGAATTTTCGCAGAGAGAAAAGTTGGATGTCTCGTCAAAACGAAGCTACACGAAAATTCAGCCTGTTAGTAATCATTAAAAAAAAACGCGCTGTACTGTGGACTATATTTCTTTACCATTTTCTATTTAGAATCAAAACTGAATGTATCTGGACTGCCATGCAACGGTTATGGGTAATTAAAAATTCATTACTTTAACTTCTTGTGCGCCATTTTGCATGTAACATAAGGGTTTTGCAAAATTCTTGGCGTTGTTTCCATTACTCTAAGTAGTAAATCATCTAGATAGTCTTCTAGGTCCTTTAATTTTTTCTTCTGTTTTTCTAAATCACTTTGTGTTTCAAACAGAGCCAATATCAGATCCTAAAATGATCATTGAAAGAATAAAATATTGTAAACCTGGGATTTTTGGTCTTCATAATAAAAATTAGTAATTTTCTTACGTTTCGGTTTATTCGGTTTATTCAACCATCATCATCAAAGAACTATAAAGTATATCCAACTAAATCATTACATTTCCATTAAAAAAAATTTTTAATGGAAAACCCGAATATTTTTATACTACAACAGACGGCAAATAATGTAACAAAACAGTAATTATGTATAAAACAGATTATAAAAAGAAAAATCAATAGCGTGCTTAATGACAACACCACATACAAAGAGAAACCCACAACCCAAAAAAAAAATTCCAAATACCATCAATGACCTTGTTAAATCATGTTTCACAAAAAACTAATAATAGTCTAGGAGATAGCTACATACATGGAGCCTGGTATATAACATGTTGGCATTGCTGTTATGTTTTATCAAATATTTTTCTGAGTATTTTATCTTATGTGAGCCAGACCTCCCCCCTGACCATTTTGGCGCTAGCCGCCCCAGAAAATATTCAATTGTGGAACAGAGTATAACACGTTGGGGCTTGGTGTTAGTTGAAGAGGGTATCTTGGCGATCAACATTCGATATATGCCAACATTTTTTCTCCGGGCAATTGGCAGCACTGGCGACATCAAATATGGCCAAAATAGGAACGTAGTACCTATAACACTTTCCGACCAGGTGGAAAATTCTTGTTGTCAATGCTTATTACTGGAAAACCATATACCGATATTTTCGGCCTGCCCATTTTCCAGATTTTTTGGCAAAAAATTGGACTTTTGGCCTAAAAAGGGCTAAAACTGGTGCTTTTCAAAAAAAAAAAATGTTGACACCTTCTCAAACTTGTAGTTTTTGTACCAAAGAATAGTCTCTGTGGGTGCTAACATTTTTTTCTCGATGTTTTACACCGATTGTTTGTGTGTTTATTTTTCAATTCATTATATACACAGATATTTTATATTTAATATATAATATGTATGTTTGTCAGTACAAGCTATGCAGTGATAGAGTGAAGACCTATTGATTAGCTGTGATAACTGGTTTAGTGTGAAAGGCTAAAAATGACCACGGATAGTGATGGATCTTATAGTGAGATGGAGATGGATGACCAGGGAGAGTGGAGGAAAGTTAAATATAAAAGAAAATCCAGGGAGAGGCTAGAAAGTATTTCAAAAAGAAACAGACAATTTACACCAGAAGAGATAAGGCAAGCTATTTTAGGACAAACTTCCAATATAAACAGTCAGCAAACAAAAACTACCCAGATAAACTCATCTACAAAAACACAAACAACAAAAAACAGTCAACATAAGAACTATTCCACAATCATGAATGAACTAACACACAAAAAATATAAACACATGTTTTATTTAACAACAGATACAGGGTGTTCGAGAATATCATTTTGCGATCTTTGGGAAAAACTTTATCCAAAAACAGATGATGAAATCTTAAAAACAAAAACTGGGCTACTTCTCAAAACCAACCAAGACAAAGATGACATTGTAAGAACCCTTCAAAATCTGGTAAAAGTCAAGAGAATACAAAACTTCAAGGAAACTTCCACAAATAATAAACCTACCCCGTCTACACCCACAGTAAGCTACTCCGTCATAATCGGTTCAGTTGAACAGGAAATCGAGGATAAACTAATTAGTGAGCATCTGCAATACCTTAAACTTGAACATCGCTACTGTAAAAGAATTATATCTAAGGCAACACAAGCACCAACAACTCTTATTAGGATCATCAGTGGTTCTTTGCATACATTTGAAACACTACTTAAAGAAGGCTTATTCTACAAATATCGGCATTACCCAGTATACCCAAGCAAACCACCCAACCCAACCCCTAAACCTTGTAGCAAATGCTTATCCTTCTCACATCCCACAGAAGCATGTAATGCGCGGCCAAGCTGCCCAAAATGTTATGGTACACACCCTTTAAATAAATGTACTTCCACATTACCTCTGAAATGTACAGGTTGCGGCTCCGAAGAACATCAGGCATGGTCCTTCAAGTGTCCCAAAAGACCAACGGGACCAATTGCAGGCGTACCAAATATCCAAATTAAGTCTTTGAATAAAAAATCACAGAACATATCACCTGAGAGGAAAAAATCGAGAATACATGACCCTGTAACAATACACGATTTAATTATTAACACCTATATTAATGGGCTCAACAATCCCAAAAATGTAAATAGAGCTGAATTACTAGAAAAACTAAGAAGAAGATTTATAGACAACTTCAGAGTAGACACTACTGCGGTTTTTTCTGGAAGCCGGGTATATATTCTCATATTTGATCTTGATAATGAAGACGCTTTGTCCCCAACTGAACCTATCAATAACAGTATTAATATCCAGCATGTTCAATCGTCAAGTAGTTAATTTTTTATACTGTAACATCAATAGCTACCCACAGAGAAAACTTATAATAAACAATTTTATAGAAAAACATCAAATTGAGTGTACCATGTTCGTTGAAGCTAAAACCAACAATAGCACTAACACTTCCTATAGAGACTGGTCAGTTATACAGCACAATGGTAACCAAATTCATAATAAAACAAGGGGAGGCTCTCTGGTACAAGCTCACCCCCGTCTGAAAATTGGAAAAGCTAATCCTCCCTCTGTAAATCACTATTTGAATGAATGCATACATTATACTGTTCCATTTACAGACGACAAATTGCACATTTTTGTAGTATATATCCACCCGAATGCACGAATTGAGGAGAACATATTCACTAAGGCGACTGAATAACTTCTTACAGAATAGTGATTTTAAAAAATGGGATACTGCTCCAACATTTATTATGCCACACAATAACGACACCACTCCTGATATCATTTTACACACATCCAACATAACTAACAATATTTTAAACGTAGAAGAAACTCCAGATTTAGGTTCCGATCACCTAGCATTCAAAATAACAATTGATTTACAAAAAGACACCCAACACAAAGACGTCTTGAGGTACAACTTCCACAAAACTAACATAACGAAAGTAAACGAAAACATGTTAGCATATCTACAAAGTGTCGAATCTAAAGAAATTGACAGGCAATGCATATCTGACTTCAATGCCGAATTAACATCACAAATTTTAGAAAATACGCCCAAAAACAAGTATCAGTATTGCACATATGAATTACCACCGTTTATCATACGTCTGATTAAAAAGAAAAGGCAAATGTACCGGGAATACCGAGCTATGGAAGATCCTGCAATGAAATCTGATATCAATCGATTTAATAAAAATATTCAACAACTGATTCAGGAATTCAAAACCCATAAATGGATACAGGCTTGTGAAAACATAAACGAAAAGAAAGGTAAAACTTATTGGCAAGAAATCAAGAAATTATCCAAATATAAAAATAAATTTGCTAATAATAAAGTTATCGAGGAAAACGGATTAAAATATGAAACGGCTTCAGATAAGGCAAATATGTTTGCCCAACATTACGAGAAAAGCTATAAGCAAAGCAGAGATAATAATTTTGACGAAGATCATCATGAACAGGTAATACAATGGTATGACACATTTTTCGAAGAAATATTACCAGATGAACAACATCACATAGAAGAAGAGGAATATTTTGAGATACTCCAACAAGGAAAAAGCACAAGCCCGGGATATGACTATATTACAAAAAGTATATTGAGAAAATTAGATGACAGAATTCATCTGTATATTATTAAGTTATATGAATTCTGTTTGAAAACACACTTCATACCTGTTGAATGGAAAACGGGGACAATAGTCACCATCCCTAAACCCAATTTAGACCACACTAAAATGACTAATTACAGGCCGATTACAATGCTACCAGTTATAGGAAAAAATTTTGAAAAGATTATTAAAAACAGACTGCAGCAAACTATAGGAAACAAAATTCCGGGATATCAATTTGGCTTCAAAACTGGGCATTCAACGCTTCACCCACTAACAATACTTTGTAATAATATAGAAACCAGCAAACTCAATGGGAAGTATTCTGCCGCTGTATTTCTCGACATTAGTAAAGCTTTCGATAGCGTGTGGCACAAAGGTCTACTATTTAAACTTAATAAGCTGGGATGTCCCAAATATATCCTCTTTCTCCTCAATAACATGCTAAGAGATAGAAAAATTAAAGTTAAAATCCTAAATGCCAATTCATACGAATTCACTCCAGAACAGGGACTTCCACAAGGGTCTCCACTGTCTCCTCTGCTATATAATCTATATTGTGCCGACATATATAATTATCAATATGAAGATCCAGAGTTTTTCTCTCACATGGGATACATCCTGCAATTTGCCGATGACACGGCCCTAATTTCACATGACATCACCATAAACAAGGCAATTCAAAACCTACAAAGCTTATGTAACTCAACATGCACCTGGTTTAATACTTGGAGACTTAAACCAAATCCTCTAAAGTCGCACTTTGTCATATTCAACCATCTAATATCACCAGATTCTCCAACTATCGACATGTATCAACACACCATTACTCCTGAATCTTCTACAAACTATCTTGGCATCCTCATTGATAATAAAATTAATTTCAATGCACATGCAGAACTCAAAAAGAAGAACATGATTTCAAGAGCCAAACACTTTCAAAGTTTGACATACAGGAAGAATGGTATAAACATATCTACTGCAAGCAAAATATACAAACTAATATGCCGTCCTATGATTGAATACGGTCATACTTTGTTTTTAAATTGCAAAAACCAAGCTTTAAAAAAACTAAAAGTAGCAGAAACATCGGCAATCAGGAAAATAACAAAGATACGACATCCCAACAATCCCCTCCACAACCCACCCAACCCCCTCCTTTACCAACTGACCAACATAGTACCGATTGAAGAACGTCTCATCCAACTGTCTACAAGGTTTGCCCAAAACCCTCAGAACATGGAAATCATAGTAAAATACTGCATCAGAAGAACTCCAGGAATTAGAACCAGGCACAAGCATCCCGAACACACCATTCTTGAAAAGATTGAAAATTTATAATATATTTTATTATATATGTGTATACATTATTATTATTTATTTATTTTTTTTTTTATCTACTTAAATTGAAGATTGTAATATAATGCATCACTTTTTTTTTTTTAATGTATATATATATGTGTATATAAAGCACCTCTAGAATAGAATAAAAAAAAAGGAAAAAAATTATATTAATATTGTAACAATAGGCAGAAGGACTTCGGTCAATAGCCTGTTGAATCAATTTTGGTTCAATAAATTCATTTATTATTATTATTATGTATGTTTGTGACAAAATACAGTAAGTAGTATTGTTGTTCATTTAGAATACATTCATTTATTGACATTTTCTGTAATACCCTGTTTACAAATAAATAAAGTATTATTGTGATGCGTTGCAACCCCTAGAATGTAGGCAACACAGAATTCAATTAGTTGGGATGTCTGAATGTAGAGATTTGCACCTACTAGAGAAAGAACCTACTAGAAGCTCTAGAATGATGACATCTGGAACTATCTAGAGAATGGTGACGTCATACAGAAAATTCGGGATCCCTCATCTTTATGTATATAAGGCATGGAGTAAGCCAGAGTGGTGATGCTAGTACAGTTCTAATGGTCAGTTGAGATGGTCAGAGAGTAAGGAGTAAACACAGTGATAAAGTGACTGAATAATTGAATTGTAGTACACAGTGTATTATTAGTCAAGTAAATTATTGGTTGTAATTAGTAGGTTAATAAATTAGTGATTAGTGTTATCCTGGTGTTATAATTTCCGAACCCACGATACAGGGTGTTTACAAAAAAGGGTGTAAGCACGTCACAAATTGGTGTCAGGAAGCGGAATTTTATGACAAGAGGAGCTCTGAAGTTGTGCTGAAGTGTTCGAGAAGAATTCTTGTTGGTTAGTGCTAACACAGAGGACTAATTTACTGGACATTGTTCGAGGGTTATTTTCGAACAAGAAAATAGTGTTAAGTGCATTTTTTAGACTTTTTCGTGCTGTTTCGAGATTTTTCTGGAAAGTTCCATTACCGATATTGACGAGACAGTTAAATTTATCTTATTTTAACATAATCTTATGCCCATAGAAACAAGAAGCATGGCAGCGGAGAAACAAATAAAGAACCTATTTGCGGAATTTACAAGGCTGATGGAAAAGCGACGTCAGGTAGAAAAAGAAGAGTAAGAAAGAAGACGTCAAGAGGAGGAAAAACGACGTCAAGAAGAAAAAGAAAAGCAAGAAAGAAGACGTCAAGAGGAGGAAAAATGACATCAAGAAGAAAAAGAAGAACAAGAAAGAAGACATCGGGAAGAGAAAGAACGAGAAAGACTACGTCAAGAGGAGAAAAAGGAACAAGAAAGGCGACGTCAAGAGGAAAAAGAGGAACAAGAAAGACAACGTCAAGAGGAACAAGAAAGACGACGTCAAGAGGAAAAAGAGGAACAAGAAAGACGACGTGAAGAAGAAAAAGCCAAACTGAGAAAAATGATGGAGGACCTGAAAATACGACAACAAGAGGAGAGAGAAGAACAAGAAAGATGCCAGAAAGAATTAAGGAAAATTCTAAATGAGCAAATCAAAATACAACAGGATGCTATAATTTCCGCCAATGAAGAAATGAAGAGTGAAGTCAAAGAAGAGATAAACAAGGTAGAAGAAAAAGTAGATAAGTTCAAAGATAAAGTAGGTGAAGTCAAGACTGAAGTCAGTCAAGTAAAAGGAAAAGTAAATCAGTTTGAAGAAAAGATGAGTGAGTTCGAAGGAGAAATGGAGAGGCTGAAACGACAATTGAGAGAGAAAGGAGGCCAGCCAGTAACATCATCGGGTCCTCAGTTAAAACCTCCCTCTTTCGACGACCAAAGCTCATGGACGACCTATAAAAGACAATTCGAGGCAGCTGCGTCTGCGAATAACTGGAATAATGAGGAAAAGGCTATGGCATTAGTTTTACCGCTAAGAGGCCAAGCCTCTAAGTTACTTCAGACTATCCCAGTGGAAAAACAAAGGGATTTCAAAGTTTTGGAAGCTGCCTTGGACTTGAGATATGGCGACCAACACCTTGCCCAAGTATACCAGGCTCAGCTAAAATCACGGACACAAAAGGCTGGGGAAAGTTTGCAAGAATTCGAAGCTGCAATAGAGAGACTGGTACACCTGGCGTATCCGAGTGCACCTAGAGAATTTCAGGAACAATTAGCCGTGGGGGCCTTTTTAGATGGCATAAGGGACGAAGAGGTCAGGCGTGTTCTTAGGTTAACTCGACATCAAAGTATCAGCGAGGCTTTGGTGCGTGCCCTTTAAGTAGAGGCTGCCTTTAAAGTCACTCCAAGGTCGAGAGTACGAGCTGTGACTCTCGAAGAATCACAACCAGAAACGAACCAGAACCTGTTGACTGAGATGCAGAAAATGTTCACCAAATTATTCGATAAATTGGATGGCCTTGGAAAGCAGGAAAAACAACAAACTAAAGGAAAGCCGAGCGGGGGTATTACATGTTACAACTGCGGCAAGGTGGGACATATGAAACGAGACTGTCGACAGCAGAACTCGGAGTCGAGTAAATGCTGTGAATCTTGAAGAGAAGCAGGAACACAGTACCAGGGGGGGGGCTGTGCTGGCTAGGAAATGCAGTGCCCCCAGAGAAATAAAGATTTCCCAGCTTCGAAAAATTGCAAGCAGTCTGTTGTTACAAGGCTGTGTTAATGACAGGAAATGCATGTTTACCATCGATACAGGCACTACGTCATCAATAGTACGGCCAGGATTTATATCGGGTATAAAGATTGCCAAGAGGCAAAATGAAGTGATCGTCCGGACAGTTATGGGAGACAGGGCTACGGTTCATGGAGAAGTAGACCTGGGTTTGCAGATTGGACATTTACGGTTCGACCACAGGGTCATCGTGGCTAACATCACAGATGACTTCATTTTGGAACTGGACATCCTGGATTTATTGTTGACGTAGGAAAGCGAGTCTTAAGGATTGGGAACGAACAATTCATTCTGTCAAAAGTGAACGACCAATGCCAGACAACAAGGCTATTGGCAACGCAGGCAGTCAAAACTCCTGCATTATCCAGAAAACCAGACAAGGAAGATTGCAAGCGCTACCTTCACGTGGAAAAACTGCCGAACATGGTTGATGTCAACACTGTCAAGGTAGATCTTCCAGACAATTGGACAAAGAAAACTCTGAGGCAAGATCAACTAAGCGATGTAGAAATTGGACCTATATTGCGAGCAAAGGAAAAAGGAACCCGACCAGAATGGAAGGATGTTTCAAACAAAGGAGTGGGGCTCAAGGCTTTATAGTCACAATGGGATTCACTAGCTACTGTGCCTTCGAGAGGTCAGGTTGTTATTCTAGCAATTTAATTATCCTTTTTATTTCATTAATCCTTTGATTATTTCTTAACATAATAGCATAATAGCATATTTAGATTTGGGGTAAACCTCCGTGTGGTAATATTTGCTTTCTCTGGGTTTATTTATGTAAATTGTAGAGTAAAATCGAAAAGGTACAACGTTGGTACCAATTTCACGTTTTATATTTTTTCCCTAATTGTTTGATTTCAAGCAATGAATTTAAACAATTACGTAAAGCCGAATAAAAAGCACATCTTTTTTCTTAGGTGAAAACATTTTTTTGCTGTTTTGTAATTTTTCTAGCTTTGGAAAAAATATTCAAAGGTTATCCAGAATTTCCCAGAAAATAGTGTCCTGCTTGGTGCAAGGAACTTTTCAAGGACCGAATTTTGCTTAGTTACCCTATAAATGGAGATCTACCTGCAGTTTGTCAAATATACACGAGGTGAGTGGTTTTATTTCTCTATCTTGATATTTTTTATCAGTAAAATATAAAGAATAATAAACCACACAGCTTGTGGATCAAGGCAGAGTTTTCAAATTTGAGGGAAATTCTCGAATGTTTTGTTTCACCTAGCTATCTTGATCTCTGATTCATATTAATTAATCACGGATTATTATCTTTATCTGAATATTAATATTGTTATAATATAATATATGTAACATTTTTAACTTTTTCCGCAATTACTCATAGAGTAATTTTCTTTAATATACCGTTTATGGCACATGGATTTTTATTGTTTAATTGCTAGAATTATCAGACCTGATGTATCAAAATTAGCCAGCAATTTTTTGTGGCAAGCCGTCTGCTTAACAGATGTTATCTATTCTTTTATTATGAATTTTACTATATATATTTATCATTTTGCCTGATTTATTAAATACCAGAACCATTTAATTTGTAGCAGAGTGCGGTACTATCGATTTTATTAACTTCACTTAATTTTTATAGCTAGATAGTTTTACAATTTCTGCTGTACCTGTACCATAGTTTTCTTTTTGCTTAGAAAGTGAATATCTTTGTCAACTTTAACTTCGAGTCACTTTATTCATATATTTTTTTTTAATTTATTTATTTACACATATTTCTCCGGTTTTTATGCGACACCTTCGACAAAACCGAAGAGGAAACATAGCAGTACAAGTGGATATCCATGAGCCGATCTTAATCTAATTGATTTGGTGGCCTGGAATCATTGTTAAGAGACGCGCTTTTAACTCCACTCCGCTCAGGAGATTTGGGTCCAAGCTCAGATATAAGTCCCTCATCTATCCGAGTACTTGGCAACCAACACCATTCCCACCATTGACCAATAATTCAACAAGTTACGTAAGCCCTTGTACTGCTCAGATACATTAATTTTGGTCAGAAGATTATTGTAAAAAACCAGTTATCTTATTCATCATTTTCTTCCATTATATTGTTTCCAATTAATTGTGATATTAATCTAATTCAATAATTTTGCATATCTACATTTATTAATTGTTAAATATTTAATATTATTATTACTGTAAAGAAATTGTATTTTTTTTAAATATTGACTAAATTGTTAAAATGTTCTTCTCTTGTTTAATTATCCTTAACTCCAAACAATATTCAAGAATATTAATTTTTTTCCCTTATTATTAAGTTTAACAAGTGCCTAAAACAGGTCATGAATAAGTTTCAGAAAAAAAAAGAACCCATTGACCTCTGTTAAGCTAGCTGGAGGGTAAGTTAATGCACCTTTTGTTTAGGTTAATGCCAAAACCTATGTCATTATAGACCGGCGGTATATGACCAGTCAGGTGCAACGTTTTTAAAATGCATGGCAATCATATATATCAATGTAATTACCATGGATATGCCAGAAACGCGAATTTTAGGCAGTCATCGCGTGCAGAAGTGTGTGCAAGTCGATTTTCTGTTTACATGGAAAATCGATGTCTGTGAACGATTCTAAAATGGATGCCAATAGTTTCAAACGAAAAGCCGTGAAAAAAAATCCAGCGGAAACTTATTGGCATGCAGTTTCCGCGCGCACAACAAATTTTGGTGTGCATATTAAATCGTAAAATTTTTTGGTATCTCCGAATGAAGTTAAAATACATGCCAATATGTTTTATGATAAATTTGCACTGTCAAACGACAATTTACCAATTGGCATGCAGTTTTATAATGCAGAATGTTATTAAAAGTTATTCCTAAAAATGCAAAAAAATTCAGATCTCTCCGAACGATTTTAAAATGCATGCCATTGAGGTATCCTATTGGTAATGAAAAAAAAAAAAAGATGATATTAACAATTGACATGCAGTTTTGGGATGCTTAAAATATTTGCCGTCATCCAAATACACAACAAATAATTTCAGGTATCTCTGAACGAAGTTAAAATGCATGCCAATTACGTTTTATGATAAATTTCCACTGCCAAACGACGATTTACCGATTGGTATGCAGTTTTGTAATGCAGAACGCTATTAAAAGTTATTCCAAAAAATGCAACAAATTTCAGTTATCTCCGAATGACTTTAAAACACACGTTAATCGGTTTTATGAATAATTTGCACTACCAAACGACGATTTACCGATTGGCATGCAGTTTTGTAGTGCAGAACGTTATCAAAAATTATTGCAAACCGTGAAAAAATTTCAGGTATCTCTTGAACGATTTTAAAATGCATACCAATTACGTTTTATGATAAATTTGCACTACCAACAGTTCTAACTTGACAGTGATAGAGTGAAGACCTATTAGATTTTGCTCAAACAGTTCAGTGAAAAACTTAATAAAATGTCCTCAGAAAGTGAGGGAAGTTACAGTGAGATGGAGATGGATTATGATGGCAATTGGAAAAAAGTAAAATATAAAAGAAAAGCTCGAGATAGATTGGAAAGTGTAACAAAGAAAAACAAAAATCCGTCCACACCCACAAATGCTGAAATAAATGCTATCATTGGAACATCAACAAAAAACCCAACCTCATATAAAAACTTATCACCTGAAATAAATACAAGTTCATCAAGCATTCCTAAAAACACAACACAAAACAACAACAAAAAATCATCAACAAACAATTATTCGCAGCAAATGAAAAACATAATAAATCAACAATACAAAAACATGTAATACCTAACAACCACGAGAGAATTTACCAGAACACAAATTGCAGATTTTTGGAGCGCAAGACACCCCCAATCTAAAGACATTATTCTAAAAACAAGCAAAGGATTCTTACTCAAAACAAATTTAGAAAAAGGTATTGCATCAAATTATCTCAATTCATTAAAGCAATCTCAGGTACTACAAAGCTTCCAAGAAACAAATACAAACCTCCAACCATCCAACAAAACACATAATGCCACCTTTGCCTGTGTAATTGCAACCATAGAACAAGACATTGAGGATGTCAAAATCAGAGAACACCTTGAAGCAAATAATTACGTGCTAAGATACTGCAAGCGTATAACTTCTAGAGCCACGGGAAAATTAACGCAGCTGATAAGAATAATAACAGGAGACTTTACATCGTTTCAAAAACTCCTCAATGAAGGGGTATTCTACAAAAACCGATACTATCCAGTCCATCCAAGCACACCCCCAGAACCGACACCAACTCCCTGCGCAAAATGTTCCCTCTTTACACACGTAACTGAACAATGTAACACACCACTAACATGCAGAAAATGTCAAGGAAAACACCATACCAACACTTGCACATCACCTCTACCAGAAAAATGTATGGCATGCAACTCAGAGGAACACACTGAAAGAAATCGATCAGATAGAATGAACAAAAAATCCAGCGAAATTGACAATAAAATCACAAAAAACAACAAGATACATACACCGATGACACTACACGATCACATTATAGAAACTTACACCAACAAACTCAATAAACCTAAATACACCAACAGGCAAGAATTAATTATACAATTAAAAAAAAGATTTATTAATCTATATAACATAGACTCAACAGTCGTATTCAGTGGAAACCATATGTACATATTAATGTTCGATCTAGACAAACCAAACACAACGTCACCAACGGCACCAACAGAAGGTCTAGTAATTCATTATAATGGGGAGTAATATTAAAGTGCTATATTCCAACATCAATAGTTTTTCCCCAAAAAAGCATCTTGTTAACCACTACATACAAAATAACAATGTCGATTGTCTTATGTGTGTCGAAACAAAAAACAAGGAATACATTAATCCATATCAAGACTGGAACATAATTCAACAAAAAGGAAATATATTTAACAACAATATTAGAGGGGGCTGCTTAGCACAGTCGAAAAGGAATCTCCAAATGGGCAAAGAAAACCCTCCAAGGATTAATAATTCTAAAAATAGCTGCCTGCATTTTACAATTCCGTACATCAAATCTAAGCTCCACATATTTTTAGTTTATATTGACAACGGATCAATAATTGAAGAAATCGTTTTCACTAAGGCCTCCTTATATGAATACTGCATTATTATTGGAGATTTTAACCCAAACACCACCAGGAAGAAAAATCAGCTTGAAAACTTCTTAAACAGCTCCAATTTTACAAGGATTCATACATCTCCCTTGTTTCTCATGCCAAATAATCCAAGTTCAACCCCCAATGTATTTATGTGTACAAAAAATATTCAAAATAATATCACCGAAGTGGAATTAATCTCGGACCTTGGTAGTGACCATTTAGCCATACAATTTAAATTTAATCTACAAGCAAACCCAATTATTCTACCGCCTGATACTTACCTAGACTTGGCTAGATGTAATGTCGGAATCGTTAATGAACAAATGATACAATTTATAGAAAGCAGACAAGAGGCAATCACTCCATTATATATCACTATGTTCAATGAAACACAAATTTAATAATAGAAAACACACCAACAAAAGTAAAAACATTCTTTAACTACAAACTACCGCCGTTCATTTTAAACCTTATAAAACAAAAAAGAAGATTATACCGCCAAATCAATCAAAACGAAGATCATGACACAAAATCCAAATATAACGAACTTACGAAACAAATCCATGTATTAATACAACAACTCAAACAGGACAAATGGATAAATGCATGCAAAAACATTAATGACTCCAAAGGAAAAACATATTGGAATGAAATTAAGAAACTATCCAAATATAAATGTAGCAAATCCACAAACCCTGAAATTTCGTACAATAACAACACCTACTCCACCGACCAAGAAAAGGCCAATGCTCTTGGCGACTACTTTGAGGACACCACTAAATTTACCATGGATGATAACTTCGATGAGGAAAATTTAAACCTAGTGAACGACTGGTATGAAAACTTTTTTAACACAGACCCTCCAACAGACGAAGATATAAATATAACAGAAGAAGAATACTACAACGTACTGAATTCAGGCAAAAATACAGCCCCTGGCCATGATCATCTTAGTAGAAATATATTAAGAAAACTTGAACAGAACGTACATCTAGAATTAATTAACATATACAACTACTGTATAAAAAATCATTACTTTCCAATAGAATGGAAAACTGGAGTAATAATTACAGTGCCAAAACCTAATCAAGATCATTCTCATCCACAAAGCTATAGACCAATAACTTTATTACCAGTAATCGGCAAAAACTTGGAGAAAATCATAAAAACAAGACTACATAATGAACTAGACGAACAGATCCCCAAGAATCAATTTGGGTTCCGAGAAAAATCATCTACGATTCACCCCCTCATCATTATGACATCAAATATACAAACCAACAGCATAATCGGAAACAAATCGGCAGCAATATACATAGACTTAACTAAAGCGTTCGACTCCGTCTGGCACAAAGGCTTGCTATTTAAGCTACATCACTCACATTGCCCCAACTATATTATTTGGTTTCTTAAAGATTTCTTAGAGGGAAGGAAAACAAAAATCAAAATAAATCATCCTTTTCCAGACCATACGAAAACAAACAAGGCGTTCCACAAGGATCTCCACTATCGCCAATGTTATTTAATATTTACTGTTATGACATACCGAACAACCACCAACAAACACACAATGCAGAGTCTTACCTACTTCAGTTTGCGGATGACATAGCCTGGATAGCCCATGGAAAAACTATTGAAAAAACAATAAACATCCTGCAATTTTCAACAACTGAAACCATCCAGTGGTGTGATAAGTGGAGATTAAAAATAAATCCTAACAAATCACAACTAATGATATTTAATCATAACATCTCAAATACTTCTCCAACTATACAAATATGTAACCATAGATTGACACCAGCAGCAACAGTTAAGTACCTTGGAATTAAGATAGACCAAAAATTAAACTTCAACAGCCATACCAAGGAAATGAAAAAAAGGATGATAACTAGAGCAAAACACTTTAGATGTCTAACTTATAAGAATCAAGGTATCAACACCTCCACAGCAAGTAAAATTTACAAAATGATATGTCGACCTATCATGGAATATGGATTCATCCTATTTAACACCTGCAGAAGACCAGCCTTGAACAATATAGAAGTGGCAGAGAGAAACAGTCTACGTAAAATAACAAAATTTCGTCATCCAAATAATCCTCTCTATAACATATCCAATAATTTATTATATGAAAAAACTAGTATCCAACCTATACTAACTCGCTTTAAAGACCTCACCAAAAGATATTCACAATCCCAAAACCTCCTTACCCTAATTCAACCCTTCATAATTCAACTGCAAGAAGACACTACCAGAAGAAGAAGATATCCCGAAAAAACACTTGTTGAGGCAATTGCAGAGAACAGCAATGATGAATAAATAGAGATAGATATACCTAATTATTGAGAAGTTTTTTTGTTTTTTTTTTTGTACTTGTTAAATTCACTGAGGAAATGTTATATTAAAAATTAATTAGATGTAAAAAGAAAGTATTGTAAGACAGGCTGAAAGACTTCGGTCGCTGGCCTTTTGGAACATTTGATCCAATAAATATTATTCTCTCTCTGCACTACCAAACGACGATTTACCGATTGGCATGCAGTTTTCTAGTACAGAACGTTATTAAAATAAAAGAGCTACGCCTGGGGTAAGCGGGCGAAAGGGCTTATTTCAACTTTGGTCGCTAATAACTTTGTTTCGGTGCATCGGAGAGTTTCACTATAAAGTCAATTACCAACGGCGTCGGTTTCATTTTTTATGTAGCACTTAGAGGGTGCTACGTATGCTATTATTATTTATTTCAATTTGCCCAACTTTTTTTGACAGTAAACTTCTGTCATTTTGAATACATCTTATTCTTACACCTTTTAAATGGGTTAAACGTAAAAGTACTTATACCTGTTAAAAATTAGTATATTTTGGTTTAAAATATTTTTTCTTAAATGACTATTCAAATCTACTAACTAATTGTTTGAGTCAATTAATTCCCTTAGTCTACTACTATTATTATTATTGTTGTTTCAGCAAGCTTCCATCAACAAGTTTTTATAGAAGTCACTTAATTTTTTCTTTTATATTACACCTCTATCTCCCATATAATATAGGTATAGAAAATGTAAGGCGCGCTTGAAAAGGTGTATTTCAAAACTCGCAATAATTTTTTAGGATCCAAAACACTTTAGTACACGTTGAAACTACATGCCAATTTTTAATATTATTTTTTGTTTTCATTACCTACCATTTTAAAAACGTTCAGGGATACCTGAATTTTTTTGTACAGTTTGCAATAACTTTTGATAACATTCTGCACTACAAAACTGCATACCAATCAGTAAATCGTCGTTTGGTAGTGCAAATTTATCACAAAATATATTGGCATGCATTTTGAAAGCGTTCAGGGATAACTGAAATTTTTTCCATTTTTAGGAATAACTTTTAATAACGTTCTGCACTAGAAAACTGTATGCCAATCGATAAATCGTCGTTTGGTAGTGCAAATTATTCATAAAACTGATTAACGCATGTTTTAAAGTCGTTCGGAGAGACCTGAATTTTTTTGCATTTTTTGGAATAACTTTTAATAACGTTCTGCATTATAAAACTGCATGCCAATCGGTAAATCGTCGTTTGACAGTGTAAATTTATCATAAAACATATTGGCATGCATTTTAACTTTGTTCGGAGATACCACAAACTTTTACGATTTATTATTATTTATTTTTATTATTATTATCATCATAAGTTAGGCAGCGAAGCTGTTTAAACTTTTAATTAGCTTAGAGTATTAATGGGAAGAGTCATAGCAGTTCTTAAATGAGTTCGTTGAGACTGCACAAACACAGTCATTTGATAGAGAGTTCCAGTCCCTATTTACTCTGTTAGAGAGGAAGTGCTGGCGGCATAGTTTATGAAATTTTTTCCTAACTAGTTTGTAGTTATGTCCCCTTAGTCTTCTATCCGTGTTTAGTGAGAAAATTTGAAGATCAATTGAATAATGCCCATGAAGTATTTTGTAGGTTTCTATTAGGTCACCACGGAGCCTCCTATCTATTAGTGTTGTCAAGTGTAGTTTTTTGAGGCGCTGTTCGTAAGTTAGGTGACAAATTGCAGGAGAGAGTTTGGTAATCTGTCTTTGGGTTTGTTTTAGTGCATGAATGTCTTTTACGAAATATGGGTTCCATACTGGTGCTGCGTATTCAAGCATTGGCCTAATATAGGTTTTATATATTTTTTTAAGGAGTTCCAGTGAGATGTTCCTAAAAGCTCGAGAGACCATATAGGTGACTGAGTTTGCCTTTTTTATGATTTTTCCTATATGAGGTGCCCATTTTAGATCTTGACTTATGGTGACTCCTAGGTCTTCTTGTAGCTCTACATTTTTAATTGGTGTGTTATTTAGTAAAAACTGATGACGGGGGTTTTTTGAGCCCACATGAATAACCGAGCACTTATTTTCGTTAAGAGCCAGCATCCAAAGAGTACACCATTCTTCGATTCTCTGTAAGTCAACAACTATCTCCTGGTAGTGAGTTAGTGGATTGTTGTATATTTTAGTGTCATCGGCAAACATAGATATTTCGGATTTTAGCCCTACTATAAGGTCACTAATGTAGACATTAAATAGGACAGGGCCCAGCACAGAACCTTGCGGGACTCCACTTGTCATTTGGTAGCTATCCGATAATTCTCCCTCAATTCTCACTTTACCGCTTCTGCCAGATAAAAAATCCTCGATCCAACTTAATAAATTTCCCCGTATGCCATAAAATTCCAACTTTTGAATCAGTCTATTGTGAGGAACCTGGTCAAAGGCTTTCTTGAAGTCGAGATAGATTATGTCTACTGGTTAATTTCTATCCACTGACAAAGTCCAGGAATTAACGCACTCCAGCAGATTTGATACTGTTGATCTACCGGGAAGAAACCCATGTTGTTTCTTAGATATCACTTTGTTTTCAAGGAAAAATGTAGTAAGTTCCTCTACCAAAATTTTTTCCATCATCTTGCAAGGTATGGAGGTTAGGTTTACTTGCCTATAGTTTCCGGGATCGAATTTGCTGCCTTTTTTATATATTGGGATGATAGTGGACGTTTTCCATTGGTTTGGTATTTTTCCTTCCTCTAATGACATTCTCATAAGACTTGTTAAATGGCCCACTACTGAAGGGGTGTTCGCAAGGAATGCTGGATGTTTATCATCTGGTCCTGGGCTACAGTCCAGTTTAATGCCCTTGAGAGCACTTATTACCTTGTTTTCTGTTATGTCTGCCATAGTAAGAGGGTTTGCTACTTTTGGGCAGTGAAGAATATCTGGAAGATTGTTCATGGGTTCCACACCAAAGATTTTCGTGAATTCCTTTGCAAACATGTTAGCTACTGCTTCAGGATTGCTTACTAAATCCCCGTTGCCATCACATAAGACAGGCGTGCTGACTCTAGATTGCAGAGTACTTTTGACGTATCTGTAGAAACGCTTATTACTTTTATGATCAACTAGCTCATGTTCATATCTTGACTTGGCATTTTTTATTTCAGTTGAGACTTTATTGCAGCTGAGTCTATATGCATAATAATCCTCTTGTGAATTCGAAAACCGGTACTTATGCCAACATTTCCTTTTTTTGTTAATCAAATTTCTTAGCTCAGAAGTGATCCATGGTTTTGATTTGGACTTTTTAATATTATATTCTGGGATAAACTGATCCATGCAGTAATTTACTTCCCCGAGAAATGTAATCCAGCTCTCATTTATATTTGTCAATGGCACAGACGTATTGTGGAAATGTTGGTCGATTTCTTTGTAATTTCCTAACCTGAAGTTCTTCTTTGGAAATGATCTATCTAAGTTTATATTGCACATAACTTGAGAGGTAACAACAATGACTAGGTGGTCACTCAGACCAATTGGAGCATGATACTCCATGGTAGAGACAAGTTCTTCATCCGAGGTAAACAGCAAGTCTAGGGTCGAGGGTCTGTTGTTGTGCCTGAAGCGTGTGGGTTGTTTTATATGTTGAACGATTTAATGTGTGCAGCAAAATTTGTTGTGCGTGTGGAAACTGCATGCCAATAAGTTTCCGCTTGATTTTTTTTCACGGCTTTTTGGTTGGCACTATCGGCATCCATTTTAAAATCGTTCAGAGACATCGCAAACGGAAAATCGAGTTGCACATCCTTCTGCACGCGATGACTGCCTAAAATTCACGTTTCTGGCATATTCATGGTAATTACATTCATATAGTTGAGATACATTGTGAGATAACAGGTTTTGAAACGGATAATGTTATACTCGTGACAACATATAGGTCGCCTACTGGAGATCTGGAAATATTTTTAGAAGAAATGTCTGCTGCCTTAAATATTGTTACAACTCAAAATAAGGTGATATTTGTCTCGGGTGACTTTAATATACATTTCCACAAAGAAAATGATAAGAGTACAAAATTAGTTGTAGATTTATTTAAATTATTTGGGCTCCTACCCACAAATAATAAGAGTACACAAAATGGACATTGTCTCGATAATATCTTCACAAATATCAGCTTAAAGAATACAGTACAAATCATTGATACAAAACTATCTGATCACGAGGATATTCATCTACAAAGTTACATTAAATGTAAACATTATTTAAGGAGAATAGCATACAGACCGATAAACAACAACGGATTGGTAATGTTAAATAATCTTTTAGAAACAGTAGACTGGCATTTCATACTAGACACATCATTTGAATTAAACGACAAATTTAAGCTATTCATTAATATTATTAACAACGCGATAGAAACTGTTTTTCCAGTTAAAACAAAATTGAACAATAATGGTCAGACTCTTAACATAAACTGGTTTAATGATATATTAAACTCTCATAAGACAAACAAGCTAAAAACGTACTCTTCGCCAATTTACTGAGCTTTTTATATAATTGTTACACATTCTATTGGATACTCTTCGCAGTGTTCTTGTAAATAATGTTAGTTTTTGGACATCCTAAATTTTGTGATTCATCTTTGTTATGAAAAAAAATATATGAAAAAAAAAAAAGAAAAAAAAAATATCCAACCTGTGTGGGATTCGAACACACGATCTTTGAATTGCAAGGCAAAACTTTAGCCACTGCATCATCACATATTGCTACAAAAATCGATTGTCTGTGATATATATCTTTCGAAAATCATACATATTTCAACTCGTTAGATATATTTTTATGAAATATATATTAGTAAAATGCATAAACAAAAAAATATATATATATTATGGAGATAACATTTTTATTTACTGATCGATTTTCTTCAAAAACAATAGGGTTCTTCCTCTAGCTAACGCTAAATTACTTTCCAAATTTCAATACAATCGGACTTTTCTTTCTTAAGTTATTGTGCTTACAAGAAACGTGACAAACGGACGGACAGACGGACATTTTGAAAGTTGTTCAGAATTCGTTCACTAACACAATGATATGAAAAATCTAACACAATTGCACAGTTGCTCAAAACTGGTTTATTTCTGGTTTTATAATAAATTGAGTCTAAATACCTCAAAAACAGAAACAATGATTTGTTCACTGCGAAATATACATAATTTTAACAACCCTGACCCTGCCTATATTTAGATTCTAAATTAACATGGGATCATCATACCACTTATGTTAGCAGCAAAATATATAAAAACATATACCTGCTTAGAAATTTGTCTAACAATGTATCTCAACAAACTCTCCTCACTGCGTATCATAGCCTTATCCTCTCGGTGATATCATATGGCATTCTTGTATGGGGGCATGCTGCTTCCCGTGACGATGTTTTTAGAGTACAAAGAAGGGCCGTACGAATCACTGGTGGGTTAAAATATAGGCAAGATTGTAAAGATGCTTTTATAAAATTAAACATAATGACGTTACCATCGGATTATATACTGCAGTGTCTTTTATACATCAAAGCGAATGAAGTAGTGCATCTAAAGCGAGGTCAAATACACTCACATTTTACAAGAAATGTGAATAACCTGAATGTAAATTATTTGAGACTCAATAAAACCAGGGATGGAACCGGTTATTATTGTATTAAATATTTTAATGCATTGCCTCAAACTATAAGAGCATTACCCGAAAGGGAACTTAAATGTAGAATAAAAAATTTTTCCTGTCAAAGGCATTTTATAGTGATTTAGAATTTTTAAACAGTAATTTAAGCCTTATTTAAATAATACATTGTATATTTATAAGAAATTCTACCATTAAAAAAAAATTATTTTATATTTTAACATTATACTATACATTGTTATTTATTACTATTTTCTTGTCTCAGTTTGTTTACATACTACTATGTTGTTCTTTTGACTTGTGTATATATATATATATATATATATATATATACTTTTGTATCTTTAACATCAAGAAATTATGTCTATGTCTATATATGATTGGCATGCATTTTAAAAACGTTGCACCTGACTGGTCATGTACCGCTGGTCTATTATAAAATCCTCACTTTTTCAGGCAAATTGATAACCAGCACAGATGGTCTATAAACGTTTGGGGGGGCATTATTGGAGAACATGTAATAATGCTACGTTTCTTTGATGGTACATTGACTGGAGCTATTTATCTTTATTTTCGGAGAAGTAACTGCCACAATTATTGGTGTATCTTCCTGAAAGGATTCGAAATAGGATGTGGTTTCAGATCCACCACATTATTTAAATGCAGTAAGGAACCACCTAAATAATATCTATCCACTTCAATAGATTGGAAGAAATAGTCTCACTAAATGGCCTGTTAGATTCCCAAATCATACAAAAATTAATTTCTATTTATGGGAATACGTGAAGAAAATTGTTTATTAAGACACACCTACAACAATTCAAAATCAGGCGCTTAAATTCAGACCAGGCGACCTGGTTGGTCACTTAAGGATTCTGGAGTTAATCCAATTCGAATCCATGACCAAACCCACTGACATGCCAATCATGACTTTGACTGTCCGTTGATGTGCTGATTGAAAGCCGTCATGCGGGCAATGTCGAAGCACTGCAGTTGGAGAAAGAGTCACACATCTGGTATACAGATGGATCCAAGATGGATGAAGGGGTTGGTGTGGGCGTAGCAGGGCCTAAATGCAGGCTATCTAAAACCCTTGGTAGCATCCCAACCATCTTCCAGGCAGAAATCTACGCAATGTGCCCAGGAATGCCTAAATAGAGGCACTCGAAGGGCAAAGATCTAAATACTTTCAGATAGCAAGGCAGCATTAAAGGCTCTCAGGTCTTATACCTTCGAGTCAAAAATTGCCTGGGAATGCAGACAAACCCTCAAGCAACTGGCAAAAAACATCAAGGTTACCTTGATGTGGGTGCCAGGGCATGAGAGAACAGAAGGCAACGAATTGGCTGATAGCTTTGCAAGAAAAGGGGCTGAAGCCCCATTTTTTGGACCAGAACCGTTCTGTGGCTTATCCAAGGGACACATAACGGAGGAGGTCCTAAAATGGGAAAAGGAACAAAAGAAGTCCTACTGGAGGAAGACCCCAGGCCAAAGACAAGAGAAAAGGTTTATAACCTATTCAACAAAAAATGCCGCAAGGCTTCTCGAACTTGAAAAGTCTGACCTAAGGCTGATCACAGGTCTTCTAACTGGCCATTGCCCCTTGAGATATCAAGAACATGGGCATGGTAGAAGATGACAAATGCAGATGCTGTGAAGCTACAACTGAAACTGCGGAATATATACTTTGTGAATGCAAGGTGCTAATCCGCATTAGGCTAAAGTACCTAGAACAGGCAGAATTAACGCCGTAAGTTATAGGGAAATTAGCTCCCAGGAAAATCACAAGCTTTGCAAAAAGTCTTGGAATCCTGGGCAACAACTAGATGCAGAGTAATTCACAAAAGACCTTTTAGGTCGAGGTGAAGAAAGGCCAAGCGTCCCCTTAAACAATCTACAACCTACAACAAAAACTTCAAATCTAATACACATCAATTAAATCTTATCTGCAATACATAAACAAACCAGAGGCAGGCAATACTTAATTTCAGTTTTTAGTTGCATATAAACACTCGAACAGAGTAGACACCTAAAATGTAAATAATGTAGTGCAATTTAATAACATTTAATTAACGTCCATTATTATAAGAAAATAGCCCATATAAAAAATTATCTTTGTCTTAAATACACACTTGTAGTTCTCTGAACGATGGTTGAATAAACCGAAATGTAAAAAAATTAGTAATTTTTATTATAAAGACCAAAAATCCCAGGATATATATCAAGTTAATTTGACATCAACGGCTCAGAAAAAAAAACATGTAAACTAAAAATTGATTCTTACCTCCCTTGTTTTTCCCTCAAATTTCTGCAATAATTCATTGGAAACACGGTTGTTTTGTGCAGGTACACGCGACTCACTTTCTCCTCCTATAATAATACGTTCAGTTGAGCCAAAGTGTATATCTTGCTGCAACCTTATGTTCTCATGTTTCTCTAAAACAAACAAATGACAGACATAAACACACGTTTCCCATCCATTATTACAATTCACAAAAAAATAATGTCACAAAATCTGGTCTAAACCGGACTTTGCATACATGGTTTGTTAGCTCTCTATTAATAAACAATTTCAGCCAAGTTTTAACTCCGAATCCCTACGCATAAGTCAGTTGCAGAAGTACACGTCATTTTCATTTATATTTTATTTACTTTCGCTTTTCCTGTTGCATTCAAAATTCTAAAAAAAATCAGGGTAGATACAGTTTTATGGGAAATTTTTTTTAAATTTTTTTGGCTTCAAATTCGGCTTGTCAATAATTTTGAAAATCAATTTTTTTTATGACTTTATCAAATAACTATCTTTATTTCTTTACAGTAACGACTTCGTCTGCTTGTTGACTTGTAGTTTTCTCAGATATTTCAGAGTGGTGGCTCATGGTGTAGAAAATTAAAATTCGATTTTGGGATGCGGCTCAATACTGAACCTCTTAATATTTATTCTTAAATATTACAATTTATATCACTTTCATATAGTAAACAGTACATAAATGAAGAATCAATATTATCCCCAAATCGCAGTAAGTATATAATATGTATACAATAGGATTACGTAATAAATCTTCATTGCTATCGTCGTTCACTGTAGAGTTTATTTGTCGACGACTTAAGCATACATTGATAGTTAATGAAACAGGCCCTGTAATATATCAGTAGAGACAGTTGCACTACATATAATAATATGAAATACAAGATACGCTCTCATGCACAATTCCCCTTACCACAATCTCCCCTGTTATGTAACTTATTAGTCAACTACGCTGTAAAAAATGTATGTAAAATTACATTTATGTATGTAAAAATACTTTGAAAGTTAGTTCAATTTTCTATGAAATTATACATAATTTATTTATTTTTACCAGGACTTTCAGGGCAAAGTTAAACATATTTATTATTTATGATTTATTACATAAAGTAAATTAAAACTACACACATTCATGTATCTTTACTTCAATTAATGTAATTTTCGATATAAATATGTATAAATTACATAATAAAATGTATAAATACATAGTTAATCCGGTGAATTACATCAATAATGCGCAGGCGCAAGTGCTTTTGTACATAATTATTGGGATTTTTACAGGAAAACACTAAACATTTCATACATTTGTGTACCATTACCAGAATCGCTGGCAACAAATGGACCATCGATTATCCATGTAATAATTACATGGATGGTCCATTTGTTGCAGAACCATAAATATGTTTAACTTTACCCTGAATGTCCCGGTAAAAATAAATAAATTATGCATAATTTCATAGAAAATTGAACTAATTTTACCTTAACTTTCAAAGTATTTTTACATCCATAATGCATTTTTATATCCACTTTCAAAAGTATTTTTACATCCATAATGTATATTTACATCCATGTGGAAAACATTAAAGAGCCTTATTAACACTAAATATAATGGTCATTATTTTAGTAACAGGGTTGAGTTTGAATATGAAGGTGAAATCAAATCTGTTCATAACATCAAAGAGATTGCTGAGCATTTTAATCTATACTGTATTGAAAGCATTAAACAAATAGTAAATACAATTGATATTGGTCCAAAATGGCATAGTGTTTATGAAACTGATTGTAAATTTAATGAATGGAAATTAATTGATTTACATGAACTAGCAGAAATAGTTAATACTTTAGATAACAAATCAGGCAATGAAGTTTTGGATGCTAAGTTTATTAAATCTACATTTGGAGTTATTGGTCATGTTTTATTGCACCTTATAAATACATCTTTGGACACTGGCAAGGTTCCTAGTAAACTGAAAATTAGTGTGGTAGTACCAATTCAAAAAGTTCCTAATACTAATAAGTCCTGGGAGTTAAGACCTATAAATACACTACCTTGTACTGACATAATACTAGAGAGGGTCGTCTATAACCAACTTTTAGATTATCTAAATAACAATAATATTCTTATGTCAAACCAATCAGGCTTTAGACCTAAACATTCCTGTGAATCCTCATTACAACTTACGGTAACAAAATGGAAAAAGTCAATCGATCAAGGAGAATATATTATTGCTTTATTTCTTGACTTAAAGCGGGCCTTCGAGACAATCGATCGTATTGTATTACTAAATAAAATGAAGAGTACTGGTATTGATGGTAATGTATTAAGTTGGTTCAATGACTACCTATCAAATAGAATGCAAATTACAAAAATCGATAGCACTTTTTCTAGCTCTCTCAGTAATGACATTGGTGTACCTCAAGGGAGTGTATTAGGACCGCTCCTCTTTTTAATATATATTAATGATATAAATTTTTTCCATAATTGGGATTTTATTAATTTATTCGCGGATGACACACTCCTTTCAGTCTCAAATAGTAACCTTGATTTGGCTCTATCAACAATGAATAGTTCCCTAAAAATGATCAACACCTATTTCAGTACAAATAAACTAAAATTAAATATTGGTAAAACGAAAGCAATGATATTAACTACACCATATAGATATAAAAACATCGAAATAGAGCAATGCAAGTTAGGCATCGATAACAATGTCATTGAATTTGTTACTGAATTTAAGTATCTAGGCTTCATGCTAGATAATTACCTATCATTTAATTCACACTTTTCATATATCTATAAAAAAATTTGTAAAAAATTGTTTTTCTTCAGCAGAATTGCATCATGTCTATCAACTTTCTCAAAAATTACAGTGTATAATGTTATAATACAACCGCATTTTGACTATTGTGCCAGCCTACTTTATTCCCTCGATTTAAATAAATTATCAGCATTACAAAAATTACAAAATTGTGGTATGCGCATAATACTTAAATGTAGCAAATATACAAGTATAACATTGATGCTTAATACATTACAGTGGATTTCAATATCTGAGAGATTTTATTTAAACGCCATGATATTTATTTTTAAAATATTAAACAACTTGTTACCCTCCTATTTTGAAGAGTTTCTCATTTACAATTCTCAAATACATAGTTATCCAACTAGAATAAATTCTAATTTTTATTTGCCAAAGTACCACTTAAGTAGATCTATGAAATCTTTATTCTATAAAGGCCTTAACGACTTCAATAAATTGCCAGATGTTATTAAAAATGCCAAATCAGTTCATGAGTTTAAAAGTAAACTTCTTACTTATATTAAAAAGTAAAGGGTAGTACATGATTCAAAGAAGGTGAGCATTAAGTATTGCATTTATTAATAAATTACCTTAGCTATTACATTTTTAATAATAATTTTAAATTACCACTTTCATTGTAACAGACGTTGTGCAATAATTAAATTACGTTAGGTATTACATTTTTAGTAATTATTTTTTAAATTACATCTTCATTGTAACATGTGTTGTGTAATATGTATTAATTTAATAGTTTTTTGTAAGTATATTAGGATACTAGTCCTATTCAATAAAGCCATTCATTCATATCCATTTTTTAGTGTAGTTAAAACGTCAATTTTTTTTAGATGTAAACTAAAATCACCTTAACCAAATTGTTTAGAAGCTTAACTTTCGATTAAATAAAAAATTACGACTCTTTTGGTTGGTCGAGACAAAAATACAGCCAAAAATGTGAGAAAACTGTAAAATAATAGAAACAATTATTTTTTCGTTTCATTCGCTCTAACTAGAAAACGGAAGAAATAAATATCAAATTTTTACTGTGTTATCACTTCATATTTGTTAACAAAACGTGTTAATATGGTCAAATTTTAATAAGTGTAGAAGATATTTTTTTCTAGGGCTATGTTCAAAAACTGTGAAAATTTACAGGTACGAATACAACAAGCGAGAGTTTTTTATCTTTCGAAATAGATACTAAGTATATGGAAGGCATATGAACATAAAAATTGGAACTAACTTTTTTGTTTGAAACTTTTTATCTGGAATTAAGTTTTCGAGACAATTGCAATTAAGTATATGGAATGCCCTCGCGGACGATATAATGCAGAGAATGTGGTTAAAAACAAAAACAACACTTCAACGTACATAACATTAGAGTGTTGTTTAATGATACCGAAATCATATTTTCTTACAGGGTCAAAAAATGAATGAGATGTTTGAGCAAATCAATGGAGAGTCATTAAATATATGTAATAATTACATGAGAGAACACATTGATAATGACACGCTATTGAATTAAGTCATACTGCGAACATGCTATTTTGCAGATATAAAATGTATTTTCATAATAGAAAATTAAAGAATCCAGCAATTTATCTCGAAAAAAAAAATGTTAAAATTACTAAATAATAGAATAACTTTTTGTTTCTTGACTGTTTATCTATTTTCCTGAATAACGTTAGATAAATGCAGTTTCATTTATTAAGATTAATTAAAGAAGTACATTAGGTTAGGTTAGGTTGATATGCGAGTGGGCTAGTAGCAGACCCTCCACTGCGACCATCTGGTCTATTGTGGCTCAAGAAGTATATTACTTACTACTACTATTTAATGAGTCTAATGCAATTTATTAATATTTGATATTTGATATTGAATAAAAACAAAATAAATAGCAACTAATATACTAATAGCTTATAACCCGTTGAAAAATCAATGGTGTAGATCAAATGTGCTTGCATCAATTATATTGGAGATGTTTTTACCAAAATTTAAACCTACAGCGGCCTTATTATGAAATTAAAAAGTAAAATATCTGCCTGCAAATTTCAGCTTTCTAGGCCTTATGGTGTTTGATGTATTTTTAGGCAGACATCGGACACGTGCCTGTCGTGGGCTCGATTTGAAAATGGCTAGGGAGTGATGCTATGCACACAGCAGGTCAAAAGCTGGTCATCACAATCAGGAATCGTGATGAAATAGAAATTGCAGCTGTACAGACCTAGAACGCAATTATTTCAGCATATCATGAAAATTCTCCACTAAAGTTTAAAAAAGACAATAGAGGGGCATCTTTGTGGAACAAAAAATTTGACAAAATAAAAGAAGTTCGACCTCTTTAATAGAGTTAAACATTCGGGCGAGTGGAAACGATATAGCTCTGGGCTAACAGACTATAATAAAGTAATCAGAAGGGCAAAAAGGGAATCTTGGAGGAAGTTCTGCGCGAGTATTACTGACTTGCCTAGCAGCCAGGCACGTGCTGGCCCACCGGGATACCGGGAGTTTTCCGGAGGGCCCTCAATAAAGGGGCCCTTCATGAAAGGCCTTCCCTGCCTGGGGCCCTTGCTAAGGGCCTATATATAATCACTTACCCATTGATTACAAGGACTTACCTTTTAAACTCTTCAAAAAAAAAATAATAAATAATTTTTTAATCAATGAGACACTTTACTCTGTATCTGACTTTTAATTATAAATGTTAAGATTTTTTTTTAACATATTTATTGTATTGTCTTATTTTATATTTATATACTTATTATATGTTTATCCTTTTTATAATTATTTATGTCATGTACTACTATTGTAATTTGTGACTTGTTCCATGCCGGTTTGGTATTAAGGAATAAAGTGATTATTATTATTATTATTATTATTATTATTAAGGTATTTTCCCAGGGCCCAAAATCGTCCCAGCACGCGCCTGCTAGCAGCATTAAAATCCACAAGGCCATTTCCAAAGAGCCGGCAAGAGAAATTGGTATGGTGAAACGTCCAGATAGCTCATTTGCTGAATCTGGAAAGGAAACTCTTGAGCTTCGTACACTGAACCACCTCCCAGGAAGTTCAAGCCTAGATAACCAACAACTACCACCACCGGGAGGACGAATCAAATGACCTCACAACAACGACTGGCTGGTAGCTAAAAAAGTTATCACAGCACCAGCGATTGAATGGGCTCAGGGTCGTTTCTAAACATTTTTTAAATGTAAGCGGATGATCGGACGATATTTTGGCGCCCCCCCATCTCAATGACAATAAAACTGTAGGAACTTGCAATGGAGAAAAATTCTGCAAATAATTATTACAATTGCAATTTTCTTCAATATCCATAGTTTCCCCAAGTGTTTGGCGCCTTTCCCTTTCCATGCGACCGTGTAGTTCGCAGGATTCAAGATCCGGCCCTGAATGGGCTACAAATGTATTTAACTAACGAACAAACCTTTTGCTAGGTTTCTGTAACTTAACTGTTTATTTTTGTACAATTTCTATACATTTTTAGCACAAATAGAAACTTATTCTATTCTAGTCTATTCTATAGAGAATCCCTTATACTCCAGTCAAATAGGGAAAATTAAAGGGAAAAAATTGATAAAGTTTTGAAACTTGGCAGAGATGTTCATTAAGGTCCACTGTTAAACATACTGAAAGTCTCTTGCGCTCGCGCCGCCATCTTGGAAAAATGGTGCCCCAATAAAGTTTTTTGTTTATACCTCGCTAACCATTTGAAATATCGAAATTATATTTCCTATAAAAAATAAAGCATATAAAATTCTCTACAAAAAATATAATATACATTTTTTCCGTATATATTATGTATCTATAATTATATAAATTATAATCTATTATTATAAAACAGAAAAGTCCGATTTTATTGAAATTTGGACAGTAAGTTAGTGTTAGCTAGAGGAAGAACCTTGAAAAAAATGGATCAGTAAATATAAAGGTTATGAAACATTTTATGAAAAAAAATGCACGTGAAGATTCTACAAACACAAAGATACTGCATAGTTTCGACAATCAAGATGGTATTATCGGGAGACCATTAAAATTGCAAGTATGGCATTTAAAGCTACAACCGTATCAAAGATTACAAAACTCCACGTGGATTTTTTTCATAACCTTTATATTTACAGATCGATATTTTTCAAAAACGCTGGGGTTCTTTCTCTAGCTAACACTAATTTATTGTACAAATTTCAATAAAATCGGGCTTTTCTCTTTTGAGTTATTTAGCCTAAAAGAAAGATGACAGATGGAAAGGCAGACGGACAGACGAATGGGCTGATAAAAAGATGGACATTTTGAAAGTTGTTGTGATTCCTATGAAAACACAATGATATGATAAATTTTTTTTCTCTACGAGCTATATTTACTATTTTTGAAATGTGTCGATGAACTGCAACATACTCTTTGCTTTCGTATTTCTAAAGAGTATGATAATAGTTACAAATAAAATGCATATAACATTTTTTGTAGAAAATGTTGCAAGCTTTATTTTTTATATAAATATAATTTCGATATCGCTAATAGTTAGAGAGATATATGCAAAAAACTGAATCGCAGCGCCACTTTTCCAAGATGGCGGCTCGAACACAACAGTTTGAGCTGGGGACTTTTGGACATTGGACATTGATGTTTCAGATCACAAAGTACAGATGTCCACTTGTACTCTTATCAAATAACCTAAAGACAAATTAATAAAAATAAGAATATTCAGTCAACACAACTCAACGTTTCTGTACAATTTATTATTAAATTCTGATTTCAATAATGTATATAACCTAACAATACAAATGATGCATTTGGTGACTTCTGGGAAATATTATATTTTTGCTTTGACATTGTTTTCCCCATAACTAGTGTCAAAAAAAAGAATAAGTTTGAGGAATCAGTATGGGTTGACGAGGAGATGTTAAAAAGTAGTGAACTAAGAGATTTATATTGGCTAAGTAAGTCTTTGAACAATAATGAAATCTCAAGTAATAATAAGAATACTAAACGATTATTTACTAACATGATAAATACAAAGAAACAGAAATATTATAATTCAAAGATCTCAAAGGCAAATATAACATGTAAAGAGGTTTGGAAAATAGTCAATGACAAATCAGATCACAAAAAAATATCGTCCACAATTAGCTCATTAACTATCTCAGGAAATACATTCGAAAATCCCACTGAACTATGTGAAGCATTCTGTGAATACTTCACAACGGTTGCTGAAACTACTTTGCACAATCACTTCCCAGTCCTTGATTATGACAAAATTGAAGTAAATGGAATATTGCATTCAATTTTTATTGAAGACATAACTACTCAAGAAATCAGAGATGTAATAAACATAATGCCCAATAAAAAATCTAGTGGACCAGACGGTGTCCCAACCTCTGTAGTGAAATCTTGCTTAGAAATTATAATAGGACCTCTTTGTTATATATACAACCTATCAATTAGAACAAGCACATTTCCTGATAAATGGAAAATAGCTTCCATCATTTCCATTTTTAAACAAGGAAGCCATGAACTAATTGAACACTTTTGACCTATTACACTGGTGTCTATCTTTAGTAAAATCTTAGAAAAAATTATACACAATAGAATTACGACATTTCTAGAAAACTATAACGTACTTAGTTCAAGACAACATGGATTCAGACCAAATTACTCGACAAATACTGCCACTTATGCCCTTCTGCAATTTATATATGAAGGATTGGATAAAAAAAATTTGTCCTAGACCTTTTCTTTGACTTAAAAAAAGCATTTGATTATGTAATTCCAACTCCCTGATTAACTCTCAGTATTTTTTCAAACGGCAAACATTTCGTCGCAGGCAGCGCTGTATTCCCGCCTTTTTGATACAGACGGGGTTGGTACAGGCGGGAATTTTAAACGATTTTCAAACAAATTGCTTAGGCCATCATTAGACTATAAAAATTCTTTGACAAAGATCTTTTATAAAAAGATATTTTATGAGATAAAATATCTATCAAATTACTCATAAAATATCTTTTATAAAAGATCTTTGTCAAAGATTTTTTATAGTCTAATGGTGGGCTTAAAATTAAATAAGTTATTTCGAAACTAGAAATTGATCGTTTATTAACTTAACGGAAAATCATTACAATAAATGCAATAACATTTAAAAAGTAACTAATGTAAGTAAAATTATTACAAAAGTATTAAGATGTTGAAGCTGCGTTGAAATAAGTAAAGTGTTAAAGTAACTAATGTATCAAAATACCTGTAATACAATTAAATGATATACATTTTTACGTACTTTAGAAATAAAAACACAACACGTAAAACCCATCAGTCTTTAAAATTCAATAATATCACAGTCGTTTTTAGTCAATTTCTTGGGAGCCACGTTCTTTACAAATCAATATGCATTTTCACGTCCTCGTATTAGAACAACACAACATCACAGTTTTTAATATTCAACAGAACAGTGTCGTTTCTTGTTAATTTTATTGGAAACTCATGTTATTTACAAATAAGCCAACGGATTAGCACACATATGTAAACAATAATGGCGTGATAACTGAAAGCTGAAAGTAGTGACCTTCGAGGATATAGGGGAAAATAGATATCGCTAAACGGCTGTTTGTTTGTTCGGCCCACAATTGTAAACAAAAAATTATTAATCCCCGATTCTCTTGACTGGTACTAAATAATGTGTTCGGTAGGGGATGCTCCCTAATATGGCGTTTAGTAGAATTTGCGTATTGTTTACTTTCGTGTTCAATAGGGAACTTGCCCATTTTTTTTTTATTTCATTAAAGTGTGTATTTATGTATAAAAACACGCCACACTGAATATCAGCTCTTAAATCGCAGTACTTACTTTGCAATAAATAATTAAAGTTGAAATCCTCGCTACTCCTCACGAAAAGCACTGTGACGTCACCGGGTGAAGACTGGTCTCGCGTGGTGTCCAACAGATGGCGTACTTTAGCCATTTACCCTAATTAACAGACTGGGCGGCGGTTGGCTTTGAGTCATAAGTCTTTTGTTTTTTATGTTAGAGAAAAAATAAAAAAAAGTGTCGGAAAGTTCAATTAATTCTCTTTACATAAGCTGTCTACAAATTTTTCGAAAAAAACGATAATTATCGAGATATTCGAGGAAATGTAGAAAATTACACGTTATCCTATAGAGTGTATGTAAATCTTAAAAAAATTATTTTTCTCAGAAACCTTTGTTTCGAAGGGCTGAGATTAACGGAGCGTCAAAATAGTACATGATATTAAGTGAACATCGTAAATGAGATCGATTTCAGTTAATTACCGATTAATTACGGTGACAAAATGGAGAAATTTTACCGAAAAAAAAAAAGTCCCAAATCCCTCCCCCTCTAATTCCTTAATTTTTGTCGGAATTCAAAAAATAAAAAAAGGGGTTTTAGCAAATTTAATTATATTTAAATTAGCTAGAGTAGTGTTTTGGCGTAGGAGCAAAGATTAAAAAGTTGCCAACTGTAGAACCTCAAAATTTGAGATTTTTTGCTGTGCATGGCCGACATTTCTCTAGTTATCTCCGAAACGAAAAAAAAAAATCAAAAGCTTGGTGATAGAAAAAGATTCGTAGTGGAAAATACTCGTTTGACCTTATTTTTTATTTCGAGCTAACTCCCACCGTTTCGGAGATATCTGCGAAAAATAGCAAAAAACAGCTTACATTTCAGAGCCGAAAAAAATTGAAAAAACATGCAATCTTGACACGTTCATATTTTCGAAAAACACCATTGGGGCGGCCGTACGATGTCGCGACGTAAAGAGGAAGTCTTCCAGATAAACCTGATCGTAAATTGCACGGCGAAATTCGAAAATTCGGCTAGGCACGAACGAATCAAAAGTAGCATTTTGTGACATTTCAGAATATTGAAGATGTTTTTCCAACGAATTTTAGGTTAGGTTGTGTTCACTGCTAGTTGTTTCTGACAAATGAGCATGCGAAAGCAGAATCGGTGTCGCTTGACGCCGTCATCCGACTTTCACCCTCTGACGTCACGTTTCAGGAGTGGGTAAAATCCGGCAGATTTTAATCGCTTATATTTCTGGAGGAATTTTTTTTTAATTTTATTTTTTGTTGTCTATGGGGTTTTTAATGATGTTAGTTTACGATTTTGAGTATTTTAATTCAATTTTATTTTTTGGGCAAGTTCCCTATTGTGTTTTGTGTGTGTTTATTACGCCTCTCGCGTCCCTTGCCCATATGTGTTGAGAATAAATATACACATTGTTGTAAAATTGATCTATTTTCTCCTATATGCTCAAAGGTAGTGACAGTCGGGCAAGATACAGATTTGCGCAGCCGTCGTATGATTCAAGTACAAGTAGCGACACAGCGACGTAATGGAAAGTAAAGACAGTTTTGAAAAATAGTAGGAGTGAGCATAACCTGTTCCACACTATTACTTACTATTCCATTACTATTTACAAATTTTATCAATGACCTAGATGCACATATGAGGAAGCCAGACTCACTCTTAGTCATGTTCGCTGATGATGTAAGTTTACTGATATCAGCCACATCTCTAAAGATTCTTCATAAAAACACAACGAATCTTGTCAGATTTGAGGAATGGTGCATTAGAAATAAGTAAATAGTTAATGTATCTAAAACCACATATATCACATTCCATAAAAAAAAAGTAATAGAACCAATAAAGCTTCTCATAAATCAAAAAATAATTTCACCGTCAAAACATACTAAGTTCGTATCCAAATCATATTGACAATGTTGTGAGTAAACTTAACAGTGGATATTTCGCCATTAGAAACCTCAAATTCTTTTTAGACCGAAAATATCTGATTAATGTTTATTATGCATTAATTTACCCACATCTAAAATACTTGATTGTACATAGGGAACTGATTGGAACAGTCTTTATTTTACAAAAGATATCGAAATATTAACTTTGCCAAGCTTCCTCATATTAGAAGCAGTAATGTTCACCAAGCTAAAGCCAGAGTTATATAGTCACAGGAATGACCTTCACAACTACACTACACGAAATAACATAAATATTCAAATAGACCATTTCAACCTAAGCACTTTAAAAAAAACCCAAAATACACCTGCAGTAATATATATAATAATCTCCCTCAGCAGTTAAAAGATTTAGGTAGAGCTAAACTTAAAAAAAAATACTAGTTACTTCAAAACGAAGCTTATTATTCACTAGGGGAGTACTTTGATGGGGCATACAGGTAGAATTATAAATTTTTTATAAAATACTATTTTGTATATTTACCTTATATGTTATTATCATTATGTTATAAAATTATATTTAAAATTGTTATTTTACTTTATATTATACTTTATGTCTTACTTAAAAGTTATGATGTCAACGTCTCCACAGTTTACAATGGACTCAATTAGTTGTGACGTTACAAATTAGGCAACCCCTATATACTACTGTCATGACACACGGGTTGCCTGCCAAGCACACTGGAACTTGACTCTCAATGGATATGTTTATAAGGCGACATTTTCGAGGATAGAAACATAGCCCAGAATTTCATTTTATTTCTCGGAAGAAATATTCCATTATTTTTTGTGACATTTCATATCCAATGTATTTTGGCAATTGAAATAAAGCATATTATTATTATTATTATTATTATTGTTATTACTATTTTAGTATATTAATGGTAAACCTTAATGAACATCTTTGCCAAATTTCAAAACTATATCAGTTTTTTCCGTCAAACGTTGAAATTTGTTCTAATTTGACTGACAAACCTGTCATAGGTACCTATACCTATCTGAGTATCTAGAGCCCTGCCTCATCAGCTTGTCATATCACGAGCCGCTACTGGAGGAAACCTCAGTATAGTTGTCTACGGATTTGTTATGCGAGTAAAAAATGTCGGCGTGTTTGATAGTGCGATAAAGATCAAAGGCGCCGACGTTTTTTGAGTGCATAACAAATCCGTAGACAACTATACATGTGTTATGCCATTGTGAAGGCCTTGACTAGACTGAGACTCCAACTACTTGCGAAGGAAAAACCATTGGCAGACTTGTCCCAACGTGCGCAGACTCATACAAAATATATGCTCCTGATTGTTTATCTGCTTGTCGATAAACATAGATTTGAAATTTCAAAGAAAAATGGTAAAGATAATCGTAGCCGGTGCAAAAACTGCTACAAAATTTTTAGCAGGGAACAAGGAAGATCCTATGCACTTAAAACGGCACCAACAGTCAAATATCTATGTCCAGCATGTCCTTGATGCTCCTCATTTATGTATTGAATGTTTTTTTAAATTTACATCAGTGTAGTGTAAAATAAATTATTTTCCTTTCATTTTATACGATATATGCATTTCTTTGACCAAATATTTAATGTTTTTTCCATATTTCTGATAACTGTCATACAAAATAAAAGAATTTACTTGTATTCGATATTTATTTTTATAACCCACCAGAAATAACTTAATTCATAAGCTATTTTAAAGACACGTAGATTCAGGCGTTGTGTTGCACAGTTCCTCACAGAATTAATGTAAGTCCAGACCTGCCACACATAGACATCATTAAAACAGTACACTCTTGTGTAGCATATTACTACACAACACGCCAGAGACCTGAGCGGTGTGTATCATATTGCTACACATAGCAGTTAAAGTGATAAATCTCTAGATGATACATATATCATGTAACATTATTTGTATTTATATTGTGATTCTCTTTTGCTAATAAAGATTACTCAAATCTTACACTTAAAAAAAAGTCCTTACCTTTTCTAAAGTTCTTGAACTTTGAAAACATGCCTTCTTTTTCCTCTTTTTTGGGGGTATCTGGTGACTTATTCGATTTAACACTAATATTATCTTGGTTATTGTTAAGCACCTCTAGAAACTCGGTGGGTTCTTCTTCTATCTGGGAGGCTAACTTAGATGAGTCCCAAGACCTTCTGTTCAGAGATTCACTACTACCTGGTCTTAATGTATCTAAAGAAAATTTAAGGTAAGTTGTGAATTATTTGTTAATAAGGGTGTAATAAAATGTTTATATGACAGGGCCAAAATAATTTCTTCTAATGTTGAAATATTAGACAATGAGAAACGCTTTATAAAAGAGGTTCTTATAAACAATCAATACCCTGTAGCCTTTATTGATAGAACTTTCACATCTATTCCTTATGTATACGGATTATCTGAAAAGCTACGGCGTGTAGGCAATAAATTTGATATTAGGATGATATTTCAAACGGACAATACGTTGAGATCTATTTTAATAAAAACAAAACCGCTAAATCATGAGCAAAATTCAAAAAACTGCATTTATAGTATTCCATGAGAGTGTAATAAACATTATGTGGGTGAGTCATTCAGACCATTTAGTGTTAGATTGGGTGAGCACAGGGGTTACATTAGGAAGAACGAGATTCAGAAATCGAAAATTTGCGAACAAGCTTGAGAAAACGGACATAGAATAAACTGGGACTCGACAAAAACTTTAACAAAAGAGACAGATAGCAAGAAAAGAAAAATTAAAGAATCAGCTATAATATTATTAAATGACGATAAATGTGTGTCGAATTGTTCCGTAGATGTTTGCACAACCTGGCTGCCGATGTTAAAAGAAGAACTTAACAAACATTATTTAAAATAAAGCTATCAACTAAATGTATTAAAGCTATCAACTAGATGTATCAACAGTTCTGTGTAAGCAGTAAGTATCTACGAGAGAATAACATTCAAACTAGGAGATCTAGTAATAATAAAAAAATTAAGGGTACCAAGTCGAAAATACAAACGTGCAAAACTACAATTACCATATGAGAGGCCCTATGAAATAAAAAATATCCTAGGCAAAAACACCTATGAAAGTCAGATTTGACAAAAACTTTTATAATTTTAAAATTAGTATATAAGTTAGCTAAGTATAGGGAAATAGGGACAGTCTTTTAAAACTTGAGCAAATAAAATTTGAATGATATTTGTATAGTTAAAACCAATAAAATTTGTATTCTAAAGTCAAACAAATATTTTTTTTTGGCAGTAAAGAATTTTGAGTTGAGCAACCAGCTATACAGTACTGCTGTACCAATAATAGATAATTGGGAAACATTCTATATAAAATTAAATTTTCAATTTTTAAATAAAATAAAGAAAATAATTAAAATCGATATAAAAACAAATTAATACAAAATAAATATCAATTCACCAAGAATCCTGAGATAGAGAGTAAGACTGAGTTTTAGCAAACACAAGAGGAAAGTTTTATGTCACAATAATATATTTTCTGTACTCTTACAAAAATATAACTATTCTAAATTGATAGAAACAGCGTAAAGAAAGTTAGGTATTAGTAAGAAACATATTATTTGGATACTGAATATAACAAATATATACTTAAAGCTGTGTATTTAATATACACAGCATACAAACACTTATAATATGCTTTGAGAAAGAAAACAGATTCGGTTTCCCAAATGTCAGCAAAATACGTTATTTTTATATTGATTATTTGTCAAAAAAACACCCTCTAACTGCTCCTTTGAGTCACAGGCGTAGAGGTTATTTTCCAGTAAAATTCCGGATAATTGCATTAATTTGTAGATTTCACGGACATCGTATAGAAGAAACTATATGTGGTAGAGCATCCCAATAAGAACACAGAAAAAATAAAAAATGCCACAACCAACATTTAGACAATAACTGTAGATGTACCTACTTTTCGTTTTACTTCCCACAAGTTTTGACTCCCATTCGTCTTGTGGTTTTTGATCTGTTCGAGGTGGTTTCACAGGAGGCGCTACTATACCAGCTACAGTGTTTCGACGAACAGTTTCCATTGGCGATTCATTTTCCACTGACATTTTCACAACTGGAGATACTGTACTATTATTGTTAGACTGGCTTAAAGAACTGGCAGAACTTTTATGAGAAAGGTCGTCAAACTAAAAACTTGAAATGAAAAATTTGTATATAACTGATTGTTTATATAACTTACTGTAAATTCATCTTCATCTTCACTAACAACCCCAGGGTCAGCATCTTCAAGTGTTTGTCTGCTTCTGAATTTCCCTAGGTTATTATTTCTGATCTTCAAGCTCCCCGCACTGCCAATCGAAGAAGCGTCATCTTCAGAATTACCACCTTTTTTCTTTCCTCTTAAATTCATCTTGGAGCCGATAGATTTGGCAAACTTCTTAATACCCTTACGCTTCTCTGCACTTCCGAGGCTCATTAAACTCCCACCAACTGACTGGGCGACGTGACCAATGGATGACTTATGCTTTTCCTTTTTGCTTAAATTTGTCAAACTTCCCGCTCGCACAGTAAATTGGATTTTTACTTCTAAATGGCCTCGTTCCTTGCTTTTTCCTTCCTTTCCTATATTAAAAAAAATCGAACTTAAAAGTCTGGCTACAGCAGAATTATATTATTTGTTTAATATTTTGCAATGGAGACCTTGAATATACAGAAAAATATTCTACATGAATTGTTTAGGAATAAATAATAAACATTAGCATAATATTGTAAACATTTGAAGAGTGAGAAATATTAGTAATAACACAGTAACAGGGATTTAGATCAGGTAGATCAACTGAAACGGCTTCTTGTCATTTACTTAATTATGTATATTCCTGTTTAGATGTTGGTAAGAACGTTGTATCAATGTTTTTAACTTATTCAAAGCCTTTGATACTATTGACTGTGATATACTGTTACTAAAATTGTATTATCTAGGAAATAGAAATATTGCTTTGAACTGGGTCGAATTTTATATAGAAGAAAGGTCATTAATAGTAAATTATAATCATACAAACTCCAGGACTCATAAAGCCAAACTTGGAGTTCTCCAGGACTCGGTCCTAAGGCTCTTATTATTTATGTTGTTTCCAAATGACCTTCCAGATTATGTAAAAAATGAAGGACATGTTACGATGTGTGCTGATGGCACCAATGTTTCAACAACGGCGACTAATGTGGATGAAATTCAGTTACAGGCTCAAAATATTATTAATATTTGAAGCGCTTGTTGTGATGGTAATAAATTAATATTACATACCAGGAAAACTGAAATTTTCATATCAGAAGATCACTCCCAGTAGCTAAAAAGGATGGCTATTTGGTTATAGTGGCGATTATTAAAACTGAATTATTACGTTCTGAAGGCGAAAATGGGGAGTCATATCTTGGTCATCAAAACGCAACTGAAGCCAAATGGCCATAACGCATGTGCAACTCATTTGGCTCTCTTTTTGATTTTTGTAGCTGCTTTATTACTAGTTATGAAATGGCTCTTATGGCGAAAGGGGTGATGTATCTACTTCACCGTGACTAAATCATGACTTTTAGGCCTAAAATAAAACAAGAACACTATTATGGTCATCTTTTGGCTTTAAGCATGTGTTGTTAGATAAAATGGACGTCCATCATACATACTTATAGTTTGTTCATCTTTAAAATTATATGAACATCATAATTACATAGTCAATCAAGAGGGTTAAATTTTATCAACACACGAATTTTTTCTGTAAGCTTATATAAAATACTCATAAAAACAGAGGGACCTCCAGAAATCTCTAAATTTTAGGTATAATTAAATTAATTTGAAATATATACATTTTGTAATTTCAAGAAGCACAATCGATTGTAAGGTTATTAAAACTTAACGAATTAGTAAATCAAAACGTTATTTTATAGGTATAATTAATAAAGTGATTAAAATGAACGTAATGGCCGTCGTTCGGGTTCTTCTTGATTGATAAAAAATATGGCGGCAAGTTGTCATCATTTAGCATATGCTTTCACTAATGATGCTAGAAATAAGCCAGAATATGACTGTAACAGATAAAATAAACTTTTTTCGTCAAATGGCAAATTTAACTGGTCATATTTGCCAAACTATTACCAGAAAATTGGTTGAAGTGGTTAGCGAGTTTTCGCATTAAAATACGACTAAACTATGAAAGACATAACCTCTCTTTTTTACGTTTCTTTTAAATGCCTTTGTGTGGAACTGGTTACTTTGTATTTTGACCTTTGTTTCTCCAACGTTTTTACATTTCCTTTTTCCAACCAAACTAAAATTTGTTACTAAAGTTTCTGAAAATGTATTGCGTGGATGAAACCATCGAGGAGCAAATTTACCTTAATGCAGTTCCTTCAAGTTGGGTAGGTAGTAAACAGCCAACTGTACTGGTCAAATACAAAAGCATACATATATTTTTTACTAATCCGCAATCAAAACCAGACTCAAAATACTCCCAGTAACAGTGTACAATAAAAAGGAATAATAGTAAAATGTTAATGATGACTAGAGCCATAGAAAATGGAATGTCAGCATTCTTGGACACTGATGCAGATAGATAGGTTGACACTCTCACTTTGATAATCTAATTATTTATATTAATGTATAAGCTTATTTGGTAGACACAAACGTCAATGAAAACACCCCGTGAAAAGTGTTATGCCGCTATATAAGTACCTACTCTATGAACTTACTTTTAGGTGACATTTCTTTTCCAATATGTGGACCTCTGCCTATGTTTTCTTTTACATTTCATTCTTATTATTCTGTTGATATAAAAGTTATTTGCGTATGTATAAAGTTTTAAACATTAACACTTGTTTTCAGGTTATATTTTTATCTTGCCGTTTGACCTCAATTTAGATTTTAATGTGTACAAAATTACTTCTAAAATAGTCATATAATAAGGATATTTTTTCATTATTATTTCAGTCATGATTCGGTAATAACAAGCCAGAATAAAGCCTAACTAATATAGTCATGTTTAGGCTAATGTCTTAGTAATAGTTTGGATATCAACACTATATTAACAGGTTCAATGTGTTACCGGTCCCCGGGGACCGATGGCGCATATTCTCCTGGTGCGTAATACTTTTATGTAAACCTACCGCTGGTGCGGGAGCGATAATTTCTAAACGAACCGGCGGATTTTAACCTTTCAAACAACTATGTGATGCTGGTTGCATTTTCAGTACCATGAAACTATCATTGTTCTATCGGTCTTCGGAGACCATAACCGCACTGGAGTAATATTTGAAGAGCTAAGTGGATAAAGGTGTTATGTGACATTTTTGAAAATTTTGATATTTCTACACAGACAACTATTTTAACTTATAATCTATCATTTCAATAAGTTTTTGGGATAATAAACCTTTCCTAAATGCGTTTTAATGTTTGATAAAAGTGTTATGTACATATGGTTTTTATATAATTTAATAATTTAATGGATAAAGGTGTCATGATCACATACCACCTTTATCCATTACTGTGCGATATTAAATTGCTTTAATCCAAAACACTTTGCTTTTAAAGTTGTTATATTGACATTAATGTGACAAGTTGTGTTAAGTGTTTCTTACTATTATAGTGAAAATGGTCAGTCATAGTAAACTGATATTACAAACGTCAATGAATAAACGATTTCATGGATCATGTAAGATGTTTATAAATTGGCTGATATTTGGAAATAGTGCTTATAGTGTTTTAATCCATATATTCATTTCGTTCAATTTCGGAATGGTATGAGATGGTACAAGAGTCGAGATGCTACTTTAGTATCTAATTGATGTAAACACAATTATACCTTTTGGCAATTCAGCAGAAATCAGTCACATAGTGGCAATTTCTTCCCAGGCAAGTTTTAATAATGTTTTAAAAACAAAACATTTCAATATAAAATGCAATAATAAAATACGAATTTACCAAAGTATTCTAGAAAATTAGTCTGTAAATCAGAAATACTGGAAAGTGACGCTTTGCGGTGTTGATTTTTGTACAAACATTTTTATGCTGACAAGTAGAAGAGGGCTGGACCGTAGAAATTTTTATGACAAGAGCAAAACTGATATCTGGTATGGCTTCTGCCCACCCAATATTTTGAAAGAGCATTAAATTGTTTAAGGCAAATCTAGCGAATTCCGAAATTCTTGCGGAAAAAATAATAAGTATGATAATTACGCCAATCAAGTCAAAGGTCATTTGGGTTTGTAAGGTTATCGTTTAAGAATTACAGGGTTCGCTATGCTTACATCTATTGGGTTAAAAAAAATTTAAAAAAAACAAAATAAATAATACTAAAGAATACGGAGAAAATTACAAACTAGCTTTCGAACAACAAAAGCGTGACGGAGCAAAAGTTACAGTAGATAGAATGATTTGCTTTCTTACTTTAGATCTTCAGCAAACCATGCCTCTGCCAAAATTAAGTACATCGAAAGCATTTTACCTTCGTCAAATGTGGTTTTACAACCTTGGCATACATACATTGAGGAATACTGAAAAAAAAAAAAAAACGTTCTTTTTCACATGGACTGAAGATATGGCCAGCCGTGAAAGCCTAGAAATTGCTAGTTGCTTACATACCTTTTCACAAATTTACAATGAATATTTTCAAGAAAAGATTCGATCACATTATAATATGGCCCGACTCCTGTGGTGGACAAAATAAAAACTTCAATATCATTACACTTTACCAGTTGCTGATTTTACAGAGAGAATTTAAAGTTATCGACCATAAATTTTCGGAGGTGGGACATTCATATTTAGATTCAGACAGAGGCTTTGGCAGAACGAGAAAATTTTAAGGAAACATCAAAACATCTACGTATCGGACCAGTATCGAGAAATTTTAAGAACTCCCAAAGACGCCGTTGTCATAGATATGAAGAATCATTTCAAGGATATTGATGGAATTGTCTCAAAACTCAATTTGTACAACAGGAAGAAAAACTTGAACAATGAAGAGGTTTATTTTCACGAGGGTATAAAATGGCACCTATGGGTGCTACTATTACATCACTAGATGAAATAACTCCATTTTACAAAGTCGATATTTTAAAGAAAAGGAATATGCATAAGATAAATTCCGACTGTAGTGCTCTAACGGTGTTTAATGAAAACAATTACCATTCATAAATGAATGGTAAGACCGTATTATCACAACATACTTGGAAATGACCAAACTGTGGCTCAAAACCGTAGAACTGTCCGACTATCTAAAGATTGTACAATGTTTTAATAATAATAAAATATGTTTAATTTCTTAACACTTTTATTCACTAATTCCTTATTCATTTCAGAGAAACTTATGAACGGATAAAGGTGTTATGTACATTAATTTTTTAAAATTTTCGAAAATAATGACAACTGACAACTTTAGTTATTTGTCTCTGAAAAGTACATCAAATGTCCATATCATCGCAAAATGCAAGCTATAGAGTCGTTATAACAAAAAAGTTCTCGCCTAAAAACTTTCGAGTTAAATTACTCAATAACGTGTTTTTGTGACATAACACCTTTATCCACTTAGCTCTTCATTTATTACTTTAGTGTGGTATTGGTCCCCTAAGACCGATATTGTTTCTAAGTGAACTAGAAGTTGCAAACGAAGAGAAAAGTACCTCTTCTCTTCGGTGTTTAATGAAAACAATTACCATTCATAAATGAAGTGTGGAGCACGAAAAGGGCTCCACACAAATTAGTGAAACCTCGCGGGCCAGGAACAAAAAAGAGGAAAATGTGCAATGGTTGTTACAAAAAGTTGCGCCTCACAATGGACAGTCGAGCAGCAAATAAAAAGGTATCAAAAGTGACAAGTTTTTGTGCGGGCTGCCCAAACCAACCAGGGATGTGCTTAGACTGTTTCAATGAACTACACAAAAATTTAATTTTTGTGTAATTCATTAATAATAATAACTACTTTGAATGTTATTGACGTATATTTGCTCTTTTATTTTCGTTATGTTATGTATACAGAACAGCCATAAACATAATTTTTGTTCTTTATATGTAAGAAATAAAGGCTGTTTTAATTTAAAACCAAGAAAAACGTCTTTCATTTGAACCAAAAATCATGTATTGGTTATATGCGGTTATGGTTTTCGGAGACCGGTACTGACGCTGCGATACATAATTTACAAAGTTTAGAATAGATTTCTATTGGTCAAGTGATTTGTTAGTGCAGCTTTTTTGCCAAAAATTCAATTTTTGTAGGTTTTAAGATATCAGTTTCCGGGGACTGTAACCGCATAGGACAAAAACTTGGTATCGGTCTCCCGGGACCGATAATGCATAGAAATTTAACATTGATTTTTCAATAACGCAGTGAACGTGTTTAACAAAAACCAGGTCAACATATTCTAGCCATTTTTATAGCTAGAATGGCAGTATTAGGACTTAACATTGTTGCTATTTAATTACTTGCTCATATATAACATCTTGAAAACGACTTTATAACCAAATCTGCATGGCGATATTATGGCTACTAGTAATGACCAATATATAGCTAAAAAGAGATCATGACTATTTCTTTTTTAAATTTTACGCTAAACTACGACCAAAATATAACTAAACAAGAGCCGTTGAAACGTTTTAGTGGCTGCATTTTGGTTATCTCAGCTAAATAGCATATTTGTGCTACTTGGGCTACCTACAAATTTTAATATCTTGGTTATCGAACTGAAGGATGAAACGAAATATCTTGGTATTGTACTAGATTATAAGCAGAGCCCGTATCTTGGATGACATTGACGTAAAATGCAGAGTCGGCATGGGAGGGTAGTACAAAATTATAATAATTCTTATCTCTTTTTGTAGTTAACTGCTCATCCAATTGGAAACATTAAATCAAACTGTTACATTGCAGATTAATACCACGTAATTAACAATAGATAATTAAATATGAGTCTAAAATATTTGGCACGAAAAGGACGCCGCGCGCCGTTTCTCTAAGAATATCACTTGTAAATCCCTATTTTCCTGTTGATGAGAGTTAGACGACACATGCCATGTAATTAAAAACTTGCGATCATAACAGGGTAATATAGTACCTTTGATAGGTACTTGAGCTTTGCATCATTTAATGTTAGCCCGGCATTTTCATAAATCCACGATTGTACCGTTTGTATTACGGTAATGGACGCGCCATTATTATACTAAACTGCCGAAATAGTCATTGGAAAGTTTCCCTTACCCATGTCTGGAAATAGTATATCAGCGGGTAATCGACGCATAGTGAAGCACTGAATTTAATTATTATTGTTTCATGTTAAATTAATAATGAAATACCAGCATAGAAACACGCCAAACACAGCGTATGCAATGACAATATTAGAGACGCAGGTAAACGAAAATATACATATGGAGAAGAAAAAAGCTCTGAAGATATTATGATTTAAAAAACAGCTAAAAGTCAGTACATAAAGTGTATGGCTCGAAATTTCTACAAAAATATTCAACTCTGGCAGCCCTTCATTCTTAAACTCGGTGTGCGTTAATCAAAAATATACACACGGAGAAGAAAATCAAAAAGATTTGGATATATTATGATTAAAATAACAACTAAAAAGTGTATACATAAAGCCGATGACTCAAGATACCCACAATAATATTCAACTTCAATAATATATTCAACTACCTTAGCAGTTGCGTTGCGATTTCAACACCTACTACTGCTGTTTTCTCAATAACAGTTCGCAAAAACATTTTTACTCTTTGAGTATATAGGAAAGGAGAGAGCGCAATTCAAATAAGCGGCGACGGAAATGCATATAGATTTTTGATTAAAGGTTGATCAATATGGCGGATAACCTTGCCAAGTTCAATAACAAATAGAGAAATAGGTACTAAATACACCACATACACCACGATTTACAACTTAAAACACAATACGGATTTATTTAACATGATTAGCACACAGAAAATTCACATATTTTTATCACAATCGGAAGCACTATCAAAACCAAAATAAACAAACAACATGGCAAATGCAGAATTGACATCAAAGTATGAGTCATAATAGGTTGATCAAGATGGCTACTTCCGTTGCCTGAAAATTACACGGCTTGTATGGATCGAAGTCCTTCCTTACCTATATATTCAAAGTTTTTACTACGTCGTGTTTCTTATCTATTGTTTTCTCACCTGTTATTTTCGAACAGAAATAACAGTCTGTTAATGAATGCTATTTACAAATAACAGTTATAAAATAACAGGTTGTTAAATAGCAACTCATCTCTAGTTTGGCTTTGGCAGTGTGCGTTCGTGCGTTGGGTTTCGGGCGGGTGAGCCACGCAGTGATCATAGCCCCAACACTCATACTCATACCTTTACTGTTAGTACTTTATAACCGATGAGTTAATGTTTATGCATGTAAAATGAATTTGACAAATTTATTTTAAATACTTTCGAATCTATTAACATAATTATTATACTTCGGGTTCCATATCATTGAACAATCTTCAATACAACTATAACTACTAATGTTTTATATAATAATATTAAAATCCAATTAACATCTTTAAAATCTAGATATTGTCTAGGTCGACCAAAAAATAATATTTAGCACTTGCAATATTTAAGAATAATTACTTTACTGTGTAATGACACCATATAATACGACTAATAATTTTTTACCTGGCTGGAGGGTCAGGGACTCTTTTTATCTGTAGAGAAACATAAACATCTCAATAAGCGTTCGCCTGGACTTTCACTAAGGTTTATAAAATAAAAACTTTGTATTTAAAGATTTTTTGGTTTGTGTGGCAATAATACTTATTGTTAGCGACCGATGTTTCTGATTGTAATTTTACAAAAGTATTAGATAGTATCGTGTAATTCAGAGTCCGTCTCTGGAATGTCATCCGAAATACGGGCTATGATTATAAGTCATCATGGCATAATCATATTGACACTGTATGTAAAAAATTAAATAAAGCATATTTTGGCATCCTGCAAATGAAAGACGCTTTCGATGAAAATGGTTTACTAAATATTTATTATGCTTTGGTCTACTCCCACGTTTCATTAAATATTATGAGTTGGGGATGCTGCAGAATATAAGTAGGGTATTTATTTTTACAATTAATTATTTTTTATTTATTTGCTTTCATCATGATTAGAGAATATTATTTAGGTATTAAGCAAATCACAACTTAAACACTTTATTATTTATTATGAAATTACCTACTTTCTGCATATTGTTGCCCTAATCTGAGCACATTAATATACTAGTTAGGTAAATAATTTAAAACACTCATTATTGAAGAACCAATCAAAACAACCACTCTTCTGGCTAATACTGACGAAGTATTGAATTACATTTTAGGATTCATAACATTTTAAAGAAAATTTAAAAAACTGTTGTTGATTTATATCTCACGAAACCACAATGAAAATTATTTAAAAAATTAGTACCTACTATTTAAAAAATTGTATAACCTATTGTTGTTTCTTTTTAATTTCATTAATAATTATTTTTTATAGTAGTTGGTTGTCAATGTCAATAACAATTAATAATAAATTGAATACAACAAATTTAATCACGAATTTTATTTACTGCATAAAAAAACTTAATATTTTCCATAATAATAATAATAATAATACTTTATTAATCCAGTTGATCACATAACATGATGAAGGATAAGTCAACACTTTGCAGAGTATAAATAAAAAAATACATGAAATTAGTTAATAAAAAGAATACATAAGAGTGTATATAAGGTGAAACAAGATTATATATGCAATACTAACAGATATATACATATATATCAAATGTAAACTTCAACAGTTAATACAAACGAACATACATAACACGGAATATCACAGGTTGTCATCAAAGTATTCAGACAATGAATAATAACATTTATTACACAACATTATTTTAACAGAATTTTTAAATGTTTTGAGATCAAGCAATTTGTATGAATTTGGAAGTTTATTGTACACTTTTACTGCCAAATATTGTGGACTTTTTCAAATAAAGATAACTTATGTTTTGGTATTTCGAGTGTTAATTCATTCCTAGTGTAATATGATTAGCATTTAGTGAAGGTATATCGTGCAAATGACTTCGGGCATCGATTGCTAACTGTAGGATAAATATACACGGTAGCGTTAATATATTTAGTTGTTTAAATATATATCTACAGCTTGCCCTTCTATTGGCTCCTATTATAAAACGTACAGCTCTTTTTTGTAACTTAAAAATACGAATAGATTCAGTTGAGGCACCCCAACCCAAGATACCATAAGATATCAGAGTGGAAATGTGCGTAATAATACGTCACCAATACTGATCTACTTACTATCTCTCGTAACTGGTTTATACAGTAACAAATGGGGGCAATCTTTTTACTAATAACATCAATGTGAATGGTCCATGAGCAATTTTCTGATATATGTACACTAAGAAATTTTACAAATTTATCTTGTTTAATGGTACCATCTTTTGTTTTTATTAAATGACTGTAGTTAAAATCGGTGTTTGATGGATTAAATCTTATAAATGTTGATTTTTTGTTATTTAAAATAAGCATATTATCATTGAACCACTCATGAACCCGTTGTATTTGTGTATTTGCTTCATAAATTGCATTATTTATCTTGCTGTCAGAGATCAAAATAGATGTATCATCGGCAAATATTATGAATTGGGGGACATTAAAATCGTTTACATAAAGAATATATAATAAGGGTCCCAAGACATATCCTTGAGGAACATCAAAAGAATTTTCTAATACATTAGATGAATGGTTATTTAATTCTACATAGTGTTTTCTTCCTTGTAGGTATGATTTGAACCAATCTAACGGTTTACCTCAAATACCATACAGTTCGAGTTTATTTAAGATAGATAGATAGATAGCGTTTATTTAACCACATTATATACATGTTTGTACATTTGTAGCAAGTCAACTAGACAAAAACAATAATAACAAAATAAGAAAAAAAAGGGTAAATATCACAGATTTTGTAATCAGTACGGTATAAAACGAAAGCTATCTTACAGTACATTGATTATCATATAGTAATAAGTAAGAAAAAAGTAATAAGTAGTAAATAATAACAATAATAAAAGTCTGTAAGACTAAGTCTCCTCCACATCAATATAAAATGCATATCTGTTCTGGAACTGTCTAGAGTATGGTGACGTCATCAGAGAAGCTTCTAGATCTGTCATCTTTAGGTATATAAGGCATGGAGTAAACCAAAAGGGGAGAAGTTAGAAGAGAAGTTAGTGCAGTACTAATTATCAGTTGAAATGGTCAGAGAGTGAACACAGTGATAAAGTTCAGTTTAGATAGCAAGAGTAGTAAGATCAGAAGAGAGTAAAGTGATCAAGTAGTACACAGTGTGTTATTAGTCAAGTAGTTATTGTTGTAATTATGTAAGTTAATAAATTAGTGTTTAGTGTTACCCTGCTATTATAATTTCCGAACCCACGATACAGGGTGTTTACAAAAAGGGTGTAAGCACGTCACAATATTTACTAAAGTGATGACTTTAAATAATCATCAACTGAATAAAAACAGTGACTCAGTATAATTCTTTTAACAGCGTTTTTAAAGGGGTTTAAATTTAGTAATTTAACTTCAGGTGGTAGTTTATTATACAGATTAAGGTTTAGTGAATTGTTTTCTGATTTTTTTAGCCTAAAACGAGGGTTCCTTAGTAAATCTGCAGATCTTGTTCTGTAACTGTGGATATCAGAAGTAGTGATGTGTCGTATTTGTATGAATTGTATAATAATACGACTCTTTCCGATGATACGTATGGTACGAATCTTTACAGTCGATACGATTTCGTATTCGTTTCTAGTGTATACTGACCTAACGCGAACAATGCGGTCCGATTTCGTATCGGCAGATACGTTTTATGTGTTAACCCTTTCCAACTTCTGCTCTCCTGTTGAGATTCACAATACATAACAACTAAATAAATAAATAATAAAAAAAAAAAAAAAAAACGCTTAAGTTTATCCTAGACTGTCACACATCTGTTTATATTTCTCAATAATTTTAAGACCAAAATGTTGCATAGGCAAATATACGATATACCAATTCAATTGTACAATAGTACAATTATGCGTAGTTTGATTTTCGCGCACACTAGCATCTTGATATACGTTTAGTATGAAATACTAATACGAAACCTCTGATACAAATCTTTCTGCATACGATACGAATACGATACGAATTGAAAACAGTCGCATTGCCCATCACTAATCAGAAGGAGTATCAAAACTACTAATGTTTTTATGTACGATAAGGGAAAAATATATATATAAAGATGGTAAAGGCATTATGCCAAATTTTAAGAATAGTGGCTGACATTGTTCGCTATTGTTATTAATTCAGCAATTGTTCTAACCGCTCTTTTTTGGAGCCGAAATATTTTTATGGCATTCCTTGAATTTCCCCATAAGATTACTGCATATGAAATGCGAGAATGAAATAGTGCAAAATAGGTTGAAAGTAGTGTGTTAACACCCAATACTAACCTCAACTGGCGTAATAATATTCGAAAGTGATTCGCCTAGAACATCAACATGACCACAACAATTCAGTTTAACATCTATTGTAACGTCTAACAGCTTAACGTTTTCTCCATGTGTGATGCTGTGATTAGACGATACAACAAGTTTCTGTGATTTATTACTGTTTAATTTTAGTTTCTTTGTAGTAAACCATTTGTCAGCAATTTCCTCAATTTGCTGTAAGTTATTACTAAGAGAAGTACAATCCTTATTTGAAGCAATCAATGTTGTATCGTCTGCGAAGAGAACACAATTATAAGGCTGAAGAAATTGATAAATATCATTGATAAATAATATGAATAGGATAGGCCCCAGTACAGATCCTTGAGGCACGCCGTGTTTAACATCACTTAAATCTGAGTTAACATTATTAACACTGACAAATAGCTTCCTATTTGTTAAATAGGACGTGAAAAGAGATAGGGGTAATTTCTCAAGTAGCAGATCGTGAGGAACACAGTCAAAAGCTTTAGAGAGATCACACAAGGCGATTCCTGTGTGCTTTCCCTCCTCAAAGCCACGAACTATGTCATCCACCACTCTCCGTACTGCTTGCGTTGTCGATAACTTGGGACGGAAACCAAATTGATTTGCTGAGATTACAGAATTATGCTCAAGATGCGCGGACAGAGCCCATTTTAAAAGAATTTCAATTAGCTTCCCAAAAATGGGAATAATCGAGATTGGACGGTAGTTGTCTAAAAACTTCATGTCATCCTTTTTATAAAGTGGAAGCACTTCTGTTATTTTAAATGCATCTGGGAAAACTCCTTCGCTGAAGCATCTATTTATTAAAGCTGTAAGGGGGCCTAAAATTATATCAATGGTGTTTATAATTATCTTACTATTTAAATCATAGGCATCAGTACATGGAGATTTTTTTAGAGCATTTACTGCATCAAGTACGTCATGTGTGGTAACTGGTCTGAGAAAAAAGGAATCAGCAACGACAGGAATTTCTCTTAATAAGCCATTTACGCTTATATCACTCTTTGGAAGTGCTTTAAGAATATCTTCTACTACTGTGCTAAAATATTTATTGAAATCATCCTGTGTCAAAGCAGGATCTATTTGGGTTTTCGATGAATAAATATTGTTACGCTCATAGTTTATTAATTTCCAAGTGTCTCTAGATTTGTTGTCAGAACTTGCAATATGTTGATCATAAGCAGCTTTTTTTGTTATATATATATATCTCGTGCTTATAACTTTTAAGTAAGTCTTTGTAAATCTGAATTGATTAGGATCTTTAGTTACATTGCAAATTGTCTTGACACCAAACAATGTGTCCCGCATTTTATGTAAGGACTCGTTAAACCAATTGACTGGTGGCTTGTTATTAATAAAAGGGCATTTTTTAAGTGGAAAATGTTGATCAACTAGGGATTTATATATGTCAACTAGAAAATTCAACAAAAAGTCTATACTATAATCATTATTGTAAAAAATGTTCCAGTTGAGACCGGAAAGAGAAGCGCTTAATTTGTCAATACCACTATTTGTGATACGCCTTCTGTACACTTTTCTAGGAGAATCAGTAGTAGTTTTAAGAGGCGTAGGTGACACACCTCATCGAAGGGTTTGCTTAGATCTAAGAAAACACCAATTCATGTTTTTTTGTGGTCCAGGTTGTTATAAAGTGTTGTTAAAAATTTAGTGATTGCGCTAGATGTTGAAATACCTTTACGAAAGCCAAATTGGTTGTTGTTGAATAATTTATATTTTTCCAAAAATGCTATCAATTTACCGGCTATATATTTTTCAAATATTTTAGAGAAACTACTCAATATACAAATAGGTCGGTAATTATCCATTATAGTTTCATTACCGGATTTCAATAAAGGTATAATTTTAGCTAATTTTAATTGTTCTGGAAATAATCCTTCACTTATTGACGTATTTATTATATTGGTTAGAGGTAATGCTATATGATGGAATACATTTTTTTAGTAAGTTAACACTAATTTTGTTATTTTCTGAAGCGTAGTAGTTTTTTAAATTTTTGACAATATCAAGTATATCTAAGGTAGTTGCCGGTTCAAGATAAAAAGAATTTATATTTATATCTAAATTTTGTATACGTGTATTCTTAAAAACTGTTTCTACTAATAGAGCATTAGGAATATTATTAACATAGGTATTTAGGTTATTACTAACTATATTTTGATCTTTTATTAAATTGTTATCTATATTTAACTCTATATTATTTTGTATGCTCTTTTTATTACGATTGATAATATTCCAAACTGTCTTTGATTTATTTTTTGAATTGGTTATCAATTGGTTATTGTAAAATATTTTTTCCTTTTTTAATAGTTGTCTATATATTGATTTATATTTTTTATAGTACCGTTTAAAATTATCGTTCTGTGTCAAAGATAATTGGTACAAATCTTATAATTTTTGTGACAATATTTTAAGACCCCTTGTCATCCACTTATTCCCGGCAACAACATCTTTTTTAATTTTTGTTTTCAATGGAAATGATAATTCGAAATAGTAAAGGAAATTGCTAAGAAATGACTCGAATTTTTCGTTCGCATTGATATTATTTAATAAGATGCTGTCCCAGTTTTCGTTTTCAAGCAGTGAGCAAAACTGACTTATATTATTTGGGTTATTTAACTGCCTATATTTAAAGGTAGATTTATTTTTTGTCTTTATTGTCTCTGTAATAACTATCAGTTGAGAATGATGACAAGCTTTCTTCAAAGTTCACACAGATATTGTCTATGCAGCTATTTATTCTAGTTGGTTCTATTATGGTAGGCTTAATACAATAGGAGTTTAAGAGATCAATAAGATCTGTATGATTCTTTGAAGTTGTTAAAAAGATCACCCTCTGGACTTCTAATAACGTTAAGATGACGGTTATCTGATGATTAATATTACAACTAATTGCCGCACATTCAAAGTGTTTATCTATAGATAAATCATTTATATAACCTAACTTACAACTATCTATACCAATCTTAGTGAAAATGCCTACTCCACCATGTTTAAATGAACTTGTACAATAATGACTACTTAATCTATATTTTTCTATTTTTAGTGATGGTATTTGTTCTTCTTTTGCACAGTGTTCGGTTGCACAGAATATATCACAGTTTACATTATTAAGAAAAACATCAAATTGGAGAAGTTTGTTACTTACGACACTGGACATTTTGATGGACTATATTAAAATTAAGTTTGCATGACTTTCCATTAAAAAATTTAGGTTATTTTTATTTAACTCACTATTTACCTTAGAGTCTTTAACAATGATTTGTGACAATATATTTATAGTTTTATTATTGTATTGGTTAGTGCTATCTTTCTCTACCAATTCTACCTTCCCATAGTAGGTTGAACTCAAATATCGAATAAAAATGTCTGTGACTCTGTATGTGTGAGTAGACCGTCTGTTTTAAATATGATAAATTCACTGCACAATATAGCATAAAAAACTGTAGAAGCGTTAATAAAGCTGGATACAGAATTTTCCAGACACATTATTCAAACAAGGCTAACGAAGAAAAATTTTTGAAAAAAATTAAAAGGTTCGATTCTGGTGTAATTACTCCATACAGGTAGTCCACACAGCAAAAAATGTTGTGAACAATTTATGTAACAGTGATGTGGAAAAATGCGACTCATGAAACATTTGATGTAGAAGCATGTGGTTGGATGGAAAAAGAAGAGAAATTGTACCTGTGATGGTTTGAGACGCCGCTAAATGTCGATGAAATATTGTCTGAATGCAATAAGAATGATGATGATTAAGGAAAGACTCGAAACAAGTGGTGAATTATCTGATGATGACGAGTAAATATTATCACGTAGAGTGCCGCCATGAGAAGTCAATTTGACAGTTCCTACTGGCCGGATTTTTTTTTGCAAATAATCGTTTAAAATGATCATGGATAATAGAAAACACGACCAGATGCATCGAAATTCACTTAGATTATAAAAAAAAACAATTAATCAATAAAATAATTTACAGTCACACCAGAGCATCAATAATATTTAGTATTTATCTTTTGACAATGGTGGACAACACTGACCACCAGAACGGAAACCAAGTATAGCGAAATATTGCTAAAAGCATTCTAAATTCACTTCCTATATCTTTGGTGTGGCTTTGGTGGATCTCCGCTAACTACCACGGCCTGAACTGTAAAAATGTCTGGTAGACAATGTTAGTCCACCACGGCCAGTATGGAAAAATTATTTGCTCTCAAATAGTGGAAATAGTGGAAACTATTGACCCACCACGGTACATGTTATAATTCTAAGAAAAAATTATTTTTTTTTTTTTGCAAATAATAGGTGAAAGACTTGAAAACCGTAGTTTTTATTATTATATTTAATAAACAATGTTTTAAGTTTGTACTGCATTTTAGTAATAAGTTCTGCTTTGTCGTATTACGGAAACAAGTGATTTTATCATTATAATTGTTAATATACGTGTTTCTAAACATATGTAATTAACAATACACATTTTACATATTTTAAAAGCAAAATAAAAAATGTATTATACCATAATAAATAAATATCAAGCACATAACATTTAACATCATAACAACTGATAAAAGTAACTTAAATTGGCTAATTTTAGGCCCCTACTTTTTTTTTAAGAAAATATAAATGCAATGAAATTCCAACGTTTCCACCAAATTCCAAGAAATAAACTATGGGATGCAATAACCTTAGATGTGAAGAAAGAGTAAACTTGCATTAGATGGTTGTTCTGTTCACTATGTCAGGATAATTAGACAATGGTTAAATGAAAATTTTCCAAACCACTGGATAGGTCGAGGTAGTGAATTCATTGGTTGGCCACTTAGATCTCTCGATTTAAGACTACTTGATTTTTTCCTGTGGGATCTCCTTGTACAAAAAGTTTATAAAACTCGCCCAAGAAACGAACAGGAAATTGGTGCAAGAATGCAGCAAGTTTACGCAAAAATTACACCGGAAAAATGAAGAAATAAGATAAGAATATTAAAAAACGATATGATAAACGTATTGTTAATATATAGAGCTTTGGTGGAAGTAACAAAAATTTAAAAATGTATTAGATGAGATTTCGTTAAATTGTTTGATTCACTATTTCATTTCATTTTGTTTGATTTCTATAAATGTTTTAGAACACTCAAATAAATGAAACTGTTTTTCTTTCTTATTTAGGGACTTTTAGAATTAACGACCATTTGAAAATTTTTGGTTGTCATAGTAACCATATGTTATTGTTGGCCATTTTTCGGACTAATTCACGGTGCATTTTTAAAAATTGATTCTCTTACAACTTTTTATTATTAAACATATTTTAATGAAATTTTGGTTAAAACTATTTTAAGACCTTGCGAGTCCAGTATTCAAAATAATATCACAGAAGTGGAATTAATCCCGGACCTTGGTAGTGACCATTTAGCCATACAATTTAAATTTAATCTACAAACAATTACTCTACCGCCTGAAACTTATCTAGACTCGGCTAGATGTAATATCGAAATCGTTAATGAGGATATTATACAATTTATAGAAAGCAGACAAGAAGCAATTACTCCATTATATATCACCATATTCAACGAAACACTCAAAAATTTAACACTAGAAAACACACCAACAAAAGTAAAAACATTCTTTAACTACAAACTACCTCCGTTCATTTTAAACCTTATAAAACAAAAAAGATTATACTGCCAAATCAGTCAAAACGAAGATCATGACACAAAATCCAAATATAACGAACTTACGAAACAAATCCATGTATTAATACAGCAATACAAACAAGAAAAATGGATACATGCATGCAAAAATATAAATGACTCCAAAGGAAAAACACATTGGAATGAAATTAGGAAACTATCCAAATATAAATCTAACAAATTCACAATCGCTGAAATTTCGTACAATAACAACAGCTACTCCACCGACCTAGAAAAGGTCAATGCCTTTGGGGACTACTTTGAGGAAACCGCTAAATTTACCATAGATGATAACTTCAGTGAGTAAAATTTAAATCTGGTGAACGACTGGTATGAAAACTTTTTTAACACGGACCCTACAACAGACGAAGACATAAATATAACAGAAGAAGAATACTACAATGTACTAAACTCAGCCAAAAATACAGCCCCTGGTCACGATCACATTAGTCGAAATATATTAAGTAAACTTGAACAGAAGATTCATCTAGAAATAATTAACATATACAACTACCGTATAAAAAATCATTACTTTCCAATAGAATGGAAAAATATAAATTACAGTTCCAAAACCTAATCAAAACTATTCTCATCCACAAAGCTATAGACCAATAACTTTATTACCAGTAATCAGTAAAAACTTGGAGAAAATCATAAAAACAAGACTACATAATGAACTACACGAACAGATCCCCAAGAATCAATTTGGGTTCCGACAAAACCCATCTACAATCCACCCCCTCATCATTATGATGTCAAATATACAAACCAACAGCATAATCGGAAACAAATCGGCAGCAATATACATAGATTTAACAAAAGCGTTCAACTCCGTCTGGCACAAAGGTTTGCTATTTAAGCTACATTATGCACATTGCCCCAACTATATTCTTTGGTTCCTTAAAGATTTCTTAGAAGGTAGGAAAACAATGATTAAAATAAACGCAGTCCGTATGAAAACGAACAAGGCGTTCCAACTATCGTCAGTATTATTAACCCCCGACCCCAAAAGAGAGGTGTTATAAGTTTGACGCGTATGTTTGTATGTTTGTTTGTCTGTCTGTCTGTGGCTTCATATCTCTTCAACGGGTGATCAGATTTTGATGCAGTTTTTTTTATTTGAAAGAGTATTTTGTCGAGAAGGTTATAGGCCATATTAGATTTTGATGTTTGGTCGCCATCTTGATTCAGTCATATGAAACTGGTACGATTAGATACATTGATCAGTGGTTTTTAAAAATGTTCAATTACTACTACTAATTATTACTACTATTACTCATTTTATTTGCCACGCTTTCCACATGTTGACTCCAGTTCAGCTTAGGGTCTAGATAGACACCCAGAAATTTAATTTTATCAGGATTATTATGATTGTCTAATGGTCTTTGAGTAAAAATCATATTTGTTGTCTTTTTCTCATTTAAGGATAGATTGTTGCTTGTAAGCCATTTGATTGCGTTTTTATGTGTAGCATTCATAGATTGACACCAACAGCAACAGTTAAGTACCTGAGAAGTAAACTTCAACAGCCATACCAAGGAAATGAAAAAAAAGATGATAACTAGAGCGAAACACTTTAAATGTCTAACTTATAAGGTATCAACACTTCCACAGCAAGTAAAATTTACAAAATGATATGTCAACCCATCATCATGTTTTGTTTGTTCACAATTCGAAACTTTTCAAATCGTTGTCTGCTGTGATATTATGTAATAGCAAAATTTTTCACAACTTATTCATGGCAAGCAAATGAATAGCATGTAGTGATGAAGAAAGGTTAAAAAACAGCGAGAAGCCGAAAAACAAAGGAATGAGAGGCTGAAACAAAATCCTGATGGTAGAAATGGACTCAAACAAAAAGAACGGGAATAATATTTACAGAAAAAAGCGAAGAAAATTAAACCCCCCATTGGTCAACTGGCTGACATTGTATTTTTAACCTCCCCACAAAATTGTGGGAGGTTACTAAAATTGACCCAAAATCGAAAATTGAGATAACATCAAGTCTTTACATTTTGAGGTCTCAGGAACTGAAAAAAATGATTTTTGAAAAATGTGTGTATGTGCGTTAGCACGATAGCAGCGAAACTATTAAACGGATTTGGATGAAACTTTGCAAGAAGGTTTCTTTAGTGCTCCAGAAGATCTGGAAAGGTTTTGGTTGAGATTGGATTACGTTTAGTGCCGTTTTGGCACAACAAGTTGTTTATTTTATGATTACTTATAATTTGTAATTGAACCATTGAAAAGCAGTAAAAATTCGGATTTCAACGATGTATCACACTTGCACCCTTTCAATTTGGCTTCCATGAAAAAATTTAAAAAACAAAACAATCCATAGAGTCACGCTTCTTGTGTAAGATATATTTTATAGTGTAACCTAACGTTCAGTAGACTAGTGTGTTAAAGCGTGCAGACTATAAATTTAACACTCAAGTTCGTAGGTTCAATTCCCACCGATCGCGAGACTTTTTTTTTTCTATTTTAACATGAAAAAAATATTTTAACTTAATAAATATAATTAAATGAGATCGTTCATATTTTTTAGTGCTTTTTTCGGCTTCAAAGATCCACCGGGTGGGGAGGTTCCAGCTGCCTCGGGTAGCTGCCGATTTTTTTAAATATAGAACATAATATAAAACCTGTTCATTCTTCTGTGTTTAACAGCATTCCTCTGGTACCTTCTTTTCGAAAAATTTGTCTAAAACCTAAATAAACAAAAATTAAGTTTGATTTTTACATGATTTCTATAATTCAACATTAATTGATCAAAATTATTAGACGACTATGGCACGTGGCAATTTTTTATTTTCAAGATTTTCATATTCCAAATAAAATAGTTTGGAAATTTTCGGCCATATGTTTTATTCCCTTATATATATTTTTTGTAAGTTTCTATTTTGAAATTAATAAAAAAACATTTATTGAAGTGAAGCGTACATTTTTTTTAAGCCATTCACATACATCCTAAAAATGTTCGCAAAATGCCTCCAAGGGGTACGCGCAATGCGCATACCACAGTTGAGAAACACTGATCTAGAGTAAAATGTTCTAGATCACTACCATTATTAGAATATATAGTTCAATAAGAGGACTGCAAATGATAATTAGGTTTTATTTAATTGGTCGGCCATATTTTTTGTTATAAAAATATGCAAGGCCAATTTTACAATTGTATTTATTTACAATTTTCAATTTTGCTTTAGCGAATTAAAGTACAATCACAAAAAACGACTGAAAATGGCACTGTGAACCGACAACCGGCCTATTTTTTTTATTTTTTTTTTATTTGTTGATATCACGTTAATGCAAATTGTATGGATATTAAGTATCATTATTATTTCTGAGGGACACTTGTTTTTAGGACCTATCTTTTGCAGTTTTAACGATAAACTGGCGTTGGTTTGAAATTTTTTTGTCATAACAGATACTTTTTTGCTTTTTTATGTCACCAAATTCATTTTATCTTTGTACCGGTCTGATGTTTGCTTAGATAAGTTTAGAAGAAATAAATGTGATAATAAAATTATTTGGATTTCTTCATGGACATTCTTGCAGCTTTTAACTCCTGATATGTTTTTAAAAAAATAGTTTTATAGAGCACCCTTGTAGATATTTAAGAAACCAAAAATTGTTCCATGGGTAGAAATTGTATTTGCGACATCTCGTATTGACTAGTATACTTCATTCAGAGATTTGACTAAGTACAAACTAATTAATAAGTTTAACAAAGTGACTGAGTGATCTCTACTTGTTGTCTGATATTAGTCACCACATACAAATAATAGTAAACTTTATCTGATAGATATAAAGATACCGATCCCATGCATTTTTTTATGCTTATCAAAATAAATTTGTTATAGGTTGATAAGCTAAACATAATTTATTTATCAAATTTTTAAGAAAAATCATTATTAGCATAATACTCATTAATATTTTATTAATTGCAACAACTCGACTAAGTGCCTTAATTAGTAATGGGAAGTTAAATTAATCATCCTCATTTAAATAACGATTAATTATGGTGACCCAAGCTATATTAGTACTAAATAGATAAATTCTTCATATAATAACTCTTAAAAAAATATTTGATGTTTCTTGATTCTGCAGCAATTTTATAAATTAGGAATAAAAAAATATGCACATATCTTTAATGGCACCATCAATACATAGATGAAGCTTATATTACTTCAAACTTTATATATTATTCAATTGTCAAAAATGTACATGTTTCCTGACCTCAAAAATTTATATGTTAACCTACTTTGTAATAGGTTAACGTCATATGCAAAAAAAAAGAAATCAATTGAATATGTGAATTTTCTACATTTCCATATCACCTTCGTCAGATCCTAGACTCCTATGAGCCCCAGGGCAAAAAAAATTTTGGCCATCTCTTTTGCCAACAACTTAATGAAAGATTTATTTAAAAAAGAACGTTTCCTACATAAACAAAAACAGGTTTGAGTTTTGAGAATATCATTTCTGGAACTCCAATAGTTTCCAAAATTATATGTTCAATTGAAATTGCAATTGCATTCGAAATGTAATGAATAAATTAGATTTTTCTCTAAGTTGGCTTCCAGACATATAGTCAATAAGAGTACCGGTTGTTTCAGTTGTTCTAGTGGGTTTCATCACTAACTGGTTTAAATGGGCTCATTTAGCACTTTTTTTATTATTTGATTATAGGAAAGATTAAAATTCTAAGACAATGTGCAAAAAACTAGAATTTTGTGAGACCTGTAAATCATCTAAAAAAAATCATAAACATGGACCACACACGCCTTGTCGAGTCTCTGCCGTGACGTCACTTAATAGGAACCCGCTAGCCGAAGCGGCTAGCTACAACGCATTATAATTGTTTCATAATATTACAAATTTTTAATTCAAGCAGTGTGTGTTGAAACTTATGTGTGTTTGTGAAAAATTTCGGTTTATCAACTATTTTCACCGATTTATATTAACAATAAATAATAGTGACGGTAAAAACACCTACTAAAACATTTATTACCGTTCCTAGAGATTTAAAAATGCAAAAGAAATGACAACAAACTATAAAAAGAGAAAAAAGGCTTACTACTAAATCAACTTATATGTTTGCAAGGACCATTTCAATGTAAATATCTACATGTTGAATTACTTATTATTAAATGCAGTACATATTTTTGAAACTTAAATCTAAAATATATTTTAAATACTAACAAGTCTTTTCCATTTTGGTTTAAAAATATTTGAGAAAAGGCTATTTCATATTTCAACACTGAGCTGCTATTATACAGGGTGTAGCACAAATATATTTTAAATAATTATTAAATGTTAATTGTAGGGAAAAATTTCAAATTTCTTATGGTTGTTTTATTATATACTGTTATTAAAACTTATTTCTTAAGTAATTAATATCCATTGTTATAAAATATTATTTTGGGTATTCAGCAGATAACTTTCAAAGAAATCATTTGTTCCTTTCATATATCATTGATCTAAATCTGACCAAGCTAGAACATCAACAAGGGTCCCCTTACGAACAGACTTATCAATTTCTATATACATGTATTACACCTACCCCAAATAATATTTTATAACAATGATGTAAGCAGAAATACAAGATTTTAATTTTTTTAAATAATTAATACCCCTTTTATTCATTTTTTTATAAAATTCTTTAAGGCAATGAAAAAATCTAAAATACTATTTTATTTTTAGCTCGAAAAAGACATGGAAAACTACATGTATTATAAAATAATGGGCAATGTTCATATAAAAATGAGACTTGACGTTGTGCCACACATTTTTGATTGTCAAAAAAATTGAACAATATAACATTGTTTGGAGGATCGCAGATTATTTCTTAAAAGGCAGCGCCAAACCGTTCTTGAGGAAATTAACCTCTCTGATCTCTGCATTAATGAGCTCATGATTTGGAAGATTCGAAGAGTCTGCTTTATTAAAGTTTGTTTCATGTATGTCATAATCACCACAAAAAACAATAAAAGATATTACCTAATTTAACGCACAGAATATTGAGAAAGATTCGACGATTTTGAGCGAAATGCATGACCGTTTCATTTCCTATTAAGTGACGTCACGATGTTAGTCGCACCGCGCTTCAAATTCCCCCTTTAAAAGTCGTATATTTCGAAAACCACATAAGTATCGAATTCATCTGAAATTTTTAATATAGTCTATTTTTAAGTAATACTTTATCCACGAGAAGTAACAACTATAGATGCAACGGATAGTGTTTTGGCTGGATACCAAATACCGGATATCCGGCGTACTTCTTGTACCGGGTACCGGATATCCGGCCAACTATCCGGCTTACATTGAAAGTTGGATTAAAAACACGTTTTGGCAATATCGACGACAATAAATACTTACTGGCAACTCTTCTAGACCTCAGATTTAAAACCAGTTTTTTGATAAGAATCATGCTAAAATATCCCGTCAAATTATTCTGCCGGAGGATTAAAAAATAGTTGTGATAATTCATATTCAAGCAGTGATAGTGAAAGTGGTACTTCTCCTTCCAGTAAACAAAGTAAGAGAAGCACGGTTAATGTTACTGCTGATATTTAAAACACTTTCTGGGACTGTTTTGAGAATGTGGCGAAAAAAATAGTAGTTTGGGAGAAAAGTTCAATGGTCAGGGAGATTGATTATTATTTGAAAGGAGCACGGATTCATAGAAATAGTGACCCTTACACATGGTAGTGTACTAACTCCAATTAGTATATACTTTCGTCAAAGTTTGTAAAAATATATCTTTCAGCTCCTTGAAGCAGTGTAAGTCTAGAAGCAGTGTAAGCAGTCTTTTCAGAATCTGGCAACGTATACCAAAAGAAACGCAATCGTCTACTACCCCTCTAAGCGCTGAAAAACTCGTCTTTATTCACCATAATTTACCATCGGTAAACTTTAAGTATTAATTTAGTAACTAATCTGTAGATATTTCCAGTTTGTAGTAATAATTGTAATGCAGGATGTGAAAAATAATGAAACTGTTTCATTATTTATACCATTTTTTATTTTTTAACTATCCAGTTTTGGCCGGATATCAGGTCACTATCCGGTGCTCAACCGGATAGTAATAAAGTGGCCGGATAGGCCGGATACCGGATAGGAACCGGATATCCGTTGCAACTCTAGTAACAACTACTAAATAAAATTCATTAAATGAGCCCATCAAATATCTGCAATATGTTTGTAAAGTGTTGTGTGGCAGGTACATTTTTCAACATATCTATATTAAAATCTCCTATACATATACAGTTATCGTAGCATATTCAACTCTTCAACGGAATAAGACCAAAATATAAACTAATTCCAGATCTCATTAAAATACATACATGTACCAAACTTCAAGTCAGTATAATAACTAAAATGGTTCCAGAGTAATCATGCGCACAAAAAAAAAGTTACAGACCGACAGACAGAATTTTTTTTTTTTTCAAATTTAAAATCTCGATGTTTCATGACATTCGAAGCCTATCTGAACGATAATTTTTTTTTTGCGTTACTATACCACTGTGTTTCTTATTGGGATGCTCTGCCACATGTATTTTCTTCTAAACAATGTCATGCAATCTACAAAATAAGACAATTATCCAGTATTTTACTGGAAAATAACCCCTACGCCTGTGACTTTTACGTCGAAGGAGCAGAGAGGGTTCTTTGACAATTGATAAATAAAAACAAAAACATAAAAATAACGTATTTTGCTGATTTTTCGGAAACCGAATCCGTTTCCTTTCTTAAAGCATATTATAAGTGTTTGTGTGCTAAATATACAGCTTTAAGAATATATTTGTTATATTATTTGTTATATCCAGAGATACTTCTGTTTACATTGACTTGTTGACATATCTAGTTGATAGCTTTATTTTAAACAAGGTTTAGTTCATTAAGGCAGCCAGGTTGTGCAAACTTCTATGGAACAATTTGACACGCATTTATCCTCATTCAAGAATATTATACAGTGTGTGTAGTGGCGGGCTGGGCATAGGGAGTTAGAATTGCAACATCGCGTGTGCCAGCTGGCTGAAATGAGAACGGGGATGCTTCGGTGGTCTAGCGCCGACTCTTTAATCTATGCCGCCGACAGGTGAGTGGTTGTCATATCTCTCGCGCTACGTGGAAGTACATGCCCAGTCCGCAATTACACCCAGTGTAGCATCCCAATAAGAAACAGAAAAATTAAGAAAATGCCACAACCAACATTTAGATAACATTTAGATAACAGGTATGGGCCTAATATCGATCACTATTTTAGATTTTTAGAGAATTATTACAAGAAACTGGCAATATCAGAAAATAATATTACTTTTTTTGTGTAAATGCGGAATCATGGAATCATATGACTAAAGGCACCCTTTCAAAATAAAAAGACCAGAAGAATTTTGAACAAAGCCAGCAAATCCATGGTTAGGGAAAGAATATTATAAATTATATATATTATAAACTCTAATAGGATAGTATCACAAACATTTCTGCTGAAGACTTCAATAACTATTTTGTAAATATAGCATAGGAAATTGTAAATACACTACAGAAGAAGACCCCCAGATTATTTGACCTAAATATCAACATCGAAAATTCTTTTAATTTCAGAAAAATTACCCCGAATAATGTTAGGGACATTTCTGCTGAAGACTTCAATAACTATTTTGTAAATATAGCATAGGAAATTGTAAATACACTACAGAAGAAGACCCCCAGATTATTTGACCTAAATATCAACATCGAAAATTCTTTTAATTTCAGAAAAATTACCCCGAATAATGTTAGGGACATTTCTGCTGAAGACTTCAATAACTATTTTGTAAATATAGCATAGGAAATTGTAAATACACTACAGAAGAAGACCCCCAGATTATTTGACCTAAATATCAACATCGAAAATTCTTTTAATTTCAGAAAAATTACCCCGAATAATGTTAGGGACATTTCTGCTGAAGACTTCAATAACTATTTTGTAAATATAGCATAGGAAATTGTAAATACACTACAGAAGAAGACCCCCAGATTATTTGACCTAAATATCAACATCGAAAATTCTTTTAATTTCAGAAAAATTACCCCGAATAATGTTAGGGACATTTCTGCTGAAGACTTCAATAACTATTTTGTAAATATAGCATAGGAAATTGTAAATACACTACAGAAGAAGACCCCCAGATTATTTGACCTAAATATCAACATCGAAAATTCTTTTAATTTCAGAAAAATTACCCCGAATAATGTTAGGGACATTTCTGCTGAAGACTTCAATAACTATTTTGTAAATATAGCATAGGAAATTGTAAATACACTACAGAAGAATACCCTAGAGTATTTGACCTAAATATCAACATCGAAAATTCTTTTAATTTTAAAGAAATTACACCGAATAATGTTAGGGACATAGCTCACTGAAAAATAGTAACTCAGTGGATGTTTTCGGTCTAAATGTCTCTCTGATCAAGTCCGTAAAAAATGTCTTGATTTCGCCAATTTGTAAACTAATTAATCCAGTGTTTCAAGACTGGAACATTTCCCAAACTACTAAAAATTGCATCACTAGTTCTTATTTATAAAAGTAAAGGTGACATTAATAGCATTTGAAATTATAGGCCCATTTCTATCTAATATTCAAAAAAGCCATGAAAATGTGTATTGACCAGTATTTAACAAGGAACAATATTTTATATAACAACCAATTTGGTTTCAGGGAACGACTCTCAACAACAGACGCCATTCTAAAATTTGAACACGGTCTTTATTCAGCAGCAGTGTTCTGAGACCTCAGTAAAGCCTTTGACTGTGGAACTCACAACATGTTAATCGATAAACTAGCTGTATACAACTTCAGTGCTGCAAGTCGCCATCTTGTGCAGTTATATCTCTCTAATCGTGTTCAGTCGGTGCGCTTAGGCTCAGTTAACTCTAAAGAACTTCATGTAAGTGTTAGTGTGCCCCAGGGTTCTATCCTGGGCCCATTGTTATTTTTATTGTACATTAATGACCTGCCTTCAACACTTACTGATGTAAACTGTCTATTATACGCAAAGGACACTACATTAATACTGAAAGACACTGATCCAAACACTCTGAAAGCCAAAAGTATATCGGCACAGTCGAGGGCAGAAAACTGGTTCGCAATGAATCGACTACGCTTGAATCCAGATAAAACGATAGTCATGACTTCTTCCCTTCGTGATCTAAGTGGTATAGATAGTAACCCAGCTTCTGTAAAGTTTCTAGAAGTAATCCTAGACCCAAAACAGCAATGGGACTCTCAGGGTGATCATCTGGCCATTACCCTCACTAAAAATATATATTGTCTTCGACGGTTATCCCAAACTGTCTCAATACAAGTTCTTAGGACAGCATATTTTGCACTATGCCAATCTCGTATGTCATATGCTATTATCGCAAGCGGAGTGACCGCAAGGGGTCACTCCGCTTGCAGACACAGAGTTTTTGGTTTACAAAGAAGAGCTGTCAGGGTTGTGGCCGAGGTAGATTATAGAAGCGAAAACCAGGATCTTTTTATAAAAGTTAAAATCTTAACTGGAAGCCTTGGAATGCTTAACATACATTAAAAAACCAGTAAACTTAAATCTAGTACGTCATAATTTATATTTGAATACTAAATGAAATTAAGTTTCCAGTTCTCTCCTTCAATTCTCTTCTCAATCATCCGTAATTAATAATAATAATAATAATCATTTATTAGTGTCAGTACATTAAAATGTTTACACAAGTCAAGAATGAAAAATACAAAAATATTAAAATGGATCAAAATCGATCATGTAAAAGCTTAAATCTAATATAAAAATAGTGTACAACAAATAATATAGAAATACAAGAGTTGATTATAAAATACACATACATATAATTTAAAACATTAACAATTTTACAAATCTAATAAATTGTCTTCAATAAATTCGTCAGTGTTGTAGTAAGCTTTTATTTTAAGGTATTCTTTGATTCTTTGTTTAAATTTGTTAAAATCTAAGAATTTTATTCTGTCTGGTAATTTATTATAAAATTTAACACAGTAGTAGCAAGTGCCATCTCTGGATTTCGTAAGTCTGAGAAAGTTTTGTTTTATATTATGTCCGTATCTTGTGTCATGTGGGTGTATCCCGCCCTGTTCATCAAATGTCTCTAAATTACGTCTAATATACAGAAGACACTCTAGTATATATACAGAGGGCATAGTGAGGATATTAAAAGTCTTAAAATGTTGGCGACAATCGTCAGCGAGGACTCTGATACATTTTCTTTGAAGACTAAATATTTTTACACTGTGAGATGAGTGAACTCAATTTAAAATAGCATAGGTCATGTTACAGTGAAATATGCCATAATAAGCTGAAATAAGAACTTGTTTTGTAACTGTATGCACTAGATTTCTCAGTAAAAAGATTTTTTTCGACAATGATGATAAATTTACTATATGGCCTTCTCAACTTAGCTTAGGGTCAATGTATACACCAAGAAATTTTACCAGATTGTCATAGTTGATTTGCTTATCACGGCGGAGAGTAAATGTTTGCGACTGTGTCTTATTCTGGTTCAAGTTCAACTTGTTTGCAAAAAACCATTGCTTTATGTTAGATTGTGTACTCACAACATCCTCTGTTAATTGATTCATATCCCTATCTGAGTGAAGAACTGTAGTGTCATCAGCGAATAATATAAAGGTAGTGTTATCATCACAGTTTGCGAGATCGTTTATATTTTTACACATGATAAATAGAATGGGGCCAAGTACCGAGCCCTTTGGTACCGTGTTTTATCATTGTTTGATGTGAACAATTACTGTTATATGACACATACTGCATTCTAGCTGACAGGTATGACTTTATAAGTGATATACTATTGTCATCGAAACTGTATTGTTTTAGTTTATCTAAGAGAATGCTATGAGACACATAATCAAAGGCCTTTGTTAGATCATAAAAAGTTCCATTGGTGAAATTGCCCTGTTCAAAATTTTGTAGTACAATTTGTGTTAGGTTATTTATTGCTAAAGTTGTTGATAGTGTAATATGTTGCATCCCTTAAAATTTAAGGTTATGTTACTAAAAAGTAAGCAGACTTCAACAGATCGAATGTCTGAATGAATGTAGTGTATTTGCACCTACTCGAAAAAGAACCTACCAGAAGATTCCAAAGTGACATCAGTGACATTCTCTAGAGAATGGTGGCGTCATCACAGAACAATCGAGATCTGTCATTTTTAGGTATAAAAGACCAACCGCATTCTCGGCGAGTAGTTCAGAAAGTTCAAAAAGTATAGAAAGTGAGGTTAAGACTTCAAGGATAAACAAAGTGATAAACATTGTGATTTTAGTCAGTAAAAGTGTATTTAAATTAATAATAGTATTGTGAAGTATCCAGTAAATATTTAATAAAGTGTGTTAGTGGACATCTCTTGTTATAATTTTTTGGAACCCACGGAATTTGCAAGGGGTAGTTTCCTAAAGGTGGAAACACGCGACAAATTGGTGTCAGAAAGCGGAATTTTATGACAAGAGGAGCTCTGAAGTTGTGTTCGAGAAGTATTCTCGAGAGTTAGTGCTAACACAGGACTAATTTACTGGACATTGTTCGAGGGTTATTTTCGAACAGGAAAATAGTGTTTAAGTGCATTTTTGAGACATTGTAGAACATTTTATTAGGACATTAGTGTGATAATTAAATCCTTTAAACTGAGAAGTGATAGAGACACTGAAAAAGACTCATTTAGTGCGTGAAAATTTCTAGAACTTTTCTATTTGGACATTAGTGGAGATTATTAAATTTTCTGAACTGGATAGTGACAAAAGACTCTGGATAAGACTTTTTCGTGCTATTTCGAGATTTGTCTGGAAAGTTCCATTACCGATATTGACGTGACAGTTAAATTTATTTTATTTTAATTTCATCGTATGCCCGTAACAACAAGAAGTATGGCATCCGATAAACAAATACAGGACTTATTCGAACAATTCCAAAAAATGATGGCGCAGCAACGGCAGGAAGACAAAGAAGAACAGGAGAAAAAACGTCAAGAGGAGAAAGAAGAACAAGAAAAGCGACGTCAAGTAGATAAAGAAGAGCAAAAAAGAAAACGCCAGGAGGAAGAAAAACGGCGTCAAGAAGAAAGGAACGAATTAAAGAAAATGATGGAAGATCAGGGAATAAGACATCAGAAAGAAAAAGAGGATGAAGAAAGAAGACGTCAAGAAGAAAAAAACGAATTGAGAAAAATTATGGAAGACCTGAAGATACGATAGCAAGAGGAGAAAGAAGAGCAAGAAAGACGACGTCAAGAGGAGAAAGAGGAACAAGAAAGACGACGTCAAGAGGAGAAAGAGGAACAAGAAAGACGCCAAGAAGAATTAAGGAAAATTCTGAATGAACAAATGAAAATACAACAAGACACTATCATTTCTGCCAATGAAGTACTAAAATGTGAAGTTAAAGAAGAGATAAACAAGGTAGAAGAAAAAGTAGATAAGGTAGAAGACAAAGTAGATGTAGTTGAGACCGAAGTCAGTCAGATCAAAGGAAAGATGAGTGAGTTCGAAGGAGAAGTGGAGCGACTTAAACGACAGTTGAGAGATAGAGGAAGCCAGCAGGTGGTATCATCAGGTCACCGGTTAAAACCTCCCTCCTTTGACGGCCAAAGCTCATGGACAACGTACAAGAGGCAGTTTGAGGCAGCAGCATGTGCGAACAACTGGGATAACGAGGAAAAGGCCATGGCATTAGTTCTGGCGTTAAGGGGCCAGGCCTCAGAATTACTTCAGACTATCCCGGTGGAGAAACAAAGGGACTTTAAAGTCTTGGAAGCTGCATTAGACTTGAGGTATGGCGATCAACACCTTGCCCAATTACACCAGACTCAGCTGAAATTCCGGATGCAAAAAGCTGGGGAAAGTTTACAAGAATTTGAAGCTGCGATAGAGAGACTGGCACACCTGGCGTATCCGAGTGCACCTAGAGAATTTCAGGAACAATTAGCCATAGGGGCCTTTTTAGATGGCATAAGGGACGAAGAGGTCAGGCGAGTTCTGAGGCTGACAAGACACCAAAGTAGTAGCGAAGCTTTGGTGCGTGCACTTGAAGTAGAAGCCGCCTACAGAGATACTCCAAGGTCGAGAGTGCGAGCTGTGACTCTCGAAGAATCGCAACCAGAAATGAACCAGAACCCTATGTTGACTGAGATGCAGAAAATGTTTACCAAACTATTGGATAAATTAGATGACCTTGGAAAGCAGGAAAAACAGAAAAACAAAGGAAAGCCGAGTGGTGGTATTAAATGTTACAACTGCGGCAAGGTAGGACACATGAAGCGAGACTGTCGACAGCAGAACTCGGAGAGTCGAGTAAATGCTGTGAATATTGAAGAGAAGCAGGAAAACAGTACCAGGGGGGTTGTTCTGGCTAGGGAATGCAGTGCCCCCAGAGAAATTAAGATTTTCCAGCTTCGAAGAATCGCAAGCAGACTGTTGTTGCATGGATATGTGAACGGAAGAAAATGTTTGTTTACCATCGACACAGGTACTACGTCATCAATAGTACGGCCAGGATTTATATCGGGTATAAAGATTACCAAGAGGCAAAATGAAGAAGTGATCGTCCGGACAGCTACGGGGGACAGGGCTACGGTTCATGGAGAAGTAGACCTGGGTTTGCAGATTGGGCATTTGAGGTTCGACCACAGGGTCATCGTGGCTGACATTACGGATGACTTCATTTTGGGACTGGACATTATGGAACAGTATGGATTTATTGTTGACGTAGGAAAGCGAATGTTAAGGATTGGGAACGAACAATTTATTCTGTCAAAAGTGAACGACCAATGCGAGAAAACCAGGCTGTTGACAACGCAGGCAGTCAAAACTCCTGCATTATCCAGAAAACCAGACAAAGAAGATTGCAAGCGCTACCCTCAGGTGGAAAGATTGTCAAACATGGTTGAAGTCAACACCGTCAAGGTCGATCTCCCAGAGAGTTGGTCAAAGAAAACTCTGAGGCAAGAGCAATTGCGCGATGTAGAAATCGGACCCATGTTGAGAGCAAAAGAAGAGGGAACGCGTCCAGCATGGAAGGATGTTTCCAACAAAGAAGTGGGGCTGAAGGCTTTATGGTCACAATGGGATTCACTTACGGTCGTAGATGGGCTTTTGAGGAGAGCATGGGAAAGCCCAGATGGGAAGCAGGTTGCCATGCGTCTAGTGATTCCCAGGTGTCGTGTACCAGAAGTACTCCAGGAAGCACATAATGAAACGTCCAGCAGACACTTCGGCATAAACAAGACATTGAGTAGAGCACGGGAACAGTTCTATTGGGTTAATAGTCGCCAGGATGTGAAGGCCTGGTGTCACAAGTGTAAAAATTGTGCTGCCCGTGGAGAACCATTTTCGATGAGCAACTACAGGAATGGAAGTCGAGAACAGCCAAAGAATGATCGAGAGCAGATGAACAGAACTAGTAACCGCTTGAAGGCCCGTTATGATCAGAATGCCAGTACAGGGGGATTCAAGGTGGGGGATCTGGTTTGGCTGTACAACCCACAGCGGAAGGAATGGAGATCCCCGAAACTTCAACCTCCTTGGGATGGACCGTATACTGTTATTATCCGAATTAATGATGTCGTCTATCTTATTCAACGAAACAAAAAGTCCAAGATGAAGATCGTACACTTGGATAGACTGGCGAAGTATGTGAAAGAGGCTGAATTGCCTGACCGGGACGTTCAGGCTTAAGGAGGGAGCAGTGTAATATGTTGCACCCCTTAAAATTTAAGGTTATGTTACTAAAAAGTAAGCAGACTTCAACAGATCGAATGTCTGAATGAATGTAGTGTATTTGCACCTACTCGAAAAAGAACCTACCAGAAGATTCCAAAGTGACATCAGTGACATTCTCTAGAGAATGGTGGCGTCATCACAGAACAATCGAGATCTGTCATTTTTAGGTATAAAAGACCAACCGCATTCTCGGCGAGTAGTTCAGAAAGTTCAAAAAGTATAGAAAGTGAGGTTAAGACTTCAAGGATAAACAAAGTGATAAACATTGTGATTTTAGTCAGTAAAAGTGTATTTAAATTAATAATAGTATTGTGAAGTATCCAGTAAATATTTAATAAAGTGTGTTAGTGGACATCTCTTGTTATAATTTTTTGGAACCCACGGAATTTGCAAGGGGTAGTTTCCTAAGGGTGGAAACACGCGACAATAGCTTATTTCTGAACCCAAAGTGACATGAATGGAATAATTTATTTTCTTCGAAAAAATTTGATATTTGGATCTTTAAAACTGCTTCAAAAATCTTTGCCAGGATGGGAACTAGTGAAATAGGTCGGTAGTTGGATACATCAGCAGTACAACCCTTTTTATAGATAGGTATGACCTTGGATAATTTAAGTACATCTGGAAAGATATTTTGCCTGATAGAGTGGTTAATTAAATTTGTCAATCATTAATTATTTTATATTCTGTAATGGACTAAAATATTCAAATAAAATGTAATACATAATAGAAGAAATGTATTAAATGTGAAAAAAAGATAAAAATCGGCTTATTATTTGCTCCTATAAAACATTAAAACTTTAGAAGAATTTGTGAATTATGCTAATATTAGTGTTATGTTTTACCACTAGAAGGCGAGACAGAAATTGTTCGAAGCTGTAATAATACTAGAAACACAGTAATAGCAAGGTCGGACTTATTGAAATAGCGGTTAAAAGAACTTTTACTGATTTAATTGTCCATATTGATGTTAAAACACGATCTTGTCATTAAAAGTATAACTGTTTCACTCCCTGTCTGGTAGGGTAGATTGTACTAATTTCAACAGCAGTGACCACATCGCCTCATACGGCTCTGTACACGCACAGCTTAGCTAAAGCTTAGTGGTAAGTAGTGTGGTTCCTGTTTTACCGGCAGGACGATGTAATTCCATTAGTTCGCTATTTCTATTTAACAATTTACTGTGGCATGCAAACGCACTCTTAAGACCCAGTCACTCAATTTTTTCTTGAGACAAACAAATGACAACCAAAACAATGCGAACACTATAAAATTCCTGGGTGTGCATCTAGATCCTGTATTAAAATGGGACAAACACAAGTCAGTTGTCAAAAAAATGCTATTTCATACGCAACCTGTCGGCCTCTGTATCTCAAGATGTTCTAACAACCGCATATCATAGCTTCTTTCATTCAGAAATGACATACTCAATACTCAACTAGGGACACTCAACTCACACACCTTTAATCTTTCGCCTGCTACGAAAATGCATTAGAATTATTGCAGGAATCAAGTATCGAGATCACTGTCGAGAGCATTTTGTTAGGCTTGGTATATTAACGGTACCATGTGTTTATATACTCGAATGCCTTGTTTATATGAAACAAAATATAAATAACTATAAAACACACAGTGAAACTCACAATTACAATACAAGAAATAATGATAAATTTGAACAAAGCTTCTTACGTCTTACAAGGACAAGAAATGGTACTGGATATTACTGCATTAAATTCTTTAATATCCTACCAACCAATATAAAAGACTTAGACATTAATCAGAAAGGGTTCCCACCAACATCAGAATTTAAAATTCCCTGACTTTTCCATGATTTTCCAGGTCCAGATATTACATTTTCCAGGACCAAAATAAGAGCATTTATCATATTTTTACTGACATCAACTCAGTATTAATGTAGATGAGATGAACATGGAGAAATATTTTATGTGGAATAAATTACACTACTGTTTCTCATTACGTGATTTTTATTACAACAATTAATTTTAAACAGTACATACTAGTAATTCTTTATTTTCTAACCAGATTAATTATATATACAGCGTTTCACAATTTTCATGGGGCTACACCTCCATCTCAATAACTATTAATGCGATGAAATTTGGGAGATTGGTCACTGTTCTCAATTCGAATTTATTAACGTAGTAAAATTTGAAGTTTATTACAGGTATGAGTTTATAGAGGCAAGCATATCGAAGTGGGTTAAAAGGTGTTTAAGATATAGGCTATTAGAAATCAGTTTTTTTAACTACAAAATGGTTCAAATGGAAAAAAAAAATATATTTTTTGTTCAGAACGTACTTATATTAGTTTTATTTGGTTTTGAAACATTATTCTTGTTTTAAATAATACAAAATTTATATAATTGAATGCAAATAATCAATTTACAAAACATTCTATTACAAGCTAAAAAAAACAACTCAGATATTTTTCTTTAAAGTACCTATTTCAGCTTCTAAGTTTTTTATTAAATGTTAAATCAATTGTCTTCTTTTTGTACTTGTTAAACAGAGTTGGCCTAAGAAAATTAATTTCAAAATACAAATATGAAATTCAAGTTTTATAATTTTTGTAAAGGAAATAATTAAAAGATTTTATAAGTGAAGATTGAAAATCCAGGTTTTTCCAGGATTCTAGAAGATTTTACTGACTACTGATTCCCTGACTTTTCCAGGTTTCCAGGTTTTTTCAGGTTGGTGGGAACCCTGTCTGTTCAAATATAAAATTAAGACATACTTAAAGAAAAAAGCCTTTTATAATTTTGATGAGTATCTTGCAAACGATTTCTCTGACATGCAGTTTGTATGTGTGGGAAGCTAGGACATTTCGTCTGCCAGCCAACGTACACCTCTTTTGGTCTATTCCCAACATAATATTTTTTTAACATAATTTATAACTTATATACACATTTTATCATACTAGTTTTATTCTTTATTCATATTAATGTCAGTATGGATTTTTTTCTTTTTTCTACATGTTTTTTATATTTGTAACTATACAACACTAAACTTTATTGGTAATTTTTAATTATTTGACGTGTGGAATTACTATTTGTATACTTAACACCAATAAACCATTATTATTAATATTATTATTATTATTATTAAGTACACCAATTTAGTCTTGTAGAAGTTTATTTTATGTCTCATGGGTCTTAATATAGTCATTTCTTAAAACTTGTAGGCTATTTTATTTTAAAAACTATTCTAAACACAATGAGGAGTTAACACAGCCGCTTTAAGACACAGGGTTTATGGCTTTTTACTTAACCTAAGTATTCGGTTTGGTTTTAATATTTTTCCACTTTTTGAATAAAATTATTCTAGTTCCACTTGCCATTATCATAAATTACCGAGCCGACATAGTAGCGCAGCAAGCTAAAGTAAGCAAGTAAGTAAATTTATTGGTGCTATTACCATTGGTTTACACAAGTCAATACAGGACAGATTAAAAAAACATTTAGTTATTAAGTTTATACAAGGCAAATTAAAAACATAAGTATATACTTATATTACTAAAATTGTAATTAAAATAATCATCAATAGAATAAAAACACTTATGAATTAAATAAAATAAAAGGCTCCCTAAATGAGCCAGCCAACTTTCGGCCAATATCTATAACTCCGCTTATTGGAAAAATTTTTGAAAAAGCCCTTAAATCCAGGATTAATAGATACTTTGATATTAATAACTTATTTAATAAAGCACAGTTTGGTTTTCGTACGAACCACTCGACTACAATGGCTATAAATAAACTAACTGAAATAATATCAGCTAGTTATGATAAAGGCGAATTTGTTGGAGCTCTATGCTGTGATTTAACTAAAGCCTTTGACTGTATATCTGTTGAAATACTCATAGAAAAGCTGCATTACTATGGGTTTCACAATAATTCACTACAACTTATAAACTCTTATCTCTCCAATAGGAAACAACAAGTAATTGTTAATGACATACATTCCAATGTTGATATCATCGAACATGGTGTTCCTCAGGGTTCGGTGTTGGGTCCTATCCTGTTTATAATATACGTCAACGATATAACATCTAGCGTACCCAACAATGACCTTATACTATTCGCGGATGATACCACTGTAGTATCCAGAAATAAACAGCTTTCCTTACTGCTTAAAAATATGGAGGATGCACAGTCGAAGGTGACAAACTGGTTTGCAACTAATAAACTCAGTCTCAACAGCAGTAAATCTGAGACCATTATCTTTACACTTCGAGAGGCTAAGGAATGGAATAATCCTCAGTCAGTTCGCTTTTTGGGTGTACACTTAGATCCTAAACTTACATGGGAGGCACATGTGAATCATGTAGCAAAAAGCCTGACAACTAATATCTTTGTCATAAGAACTTGATAGGAATTGTAGCCCAGCCAGTACTTAAAACTGTTTACCATGCACTAATCCAAACTAAGCTAAATTACGCAATTTTAGCCTGGGGCCATGCACCTTCGGCCTCAAGATTATTCAGTCTTCAACGCAGAGCTGTACGTTTAATTGATGGGCTAGGATATAGGGAAGACTGTAAAAAGAGTTTCATTGAGTTAAAGATTCTGTCCTTTCCATGTTTATTTATACTTGAATGCCTTATGTACGTAAAAAATAACAGCGAGCGGTATCTAATGCATAACGATGTACATAATTATGAAACTAGAAATAATTCCAGTATTTACTTAGATTATCATAGAGAATATAAATCACGTACAAGCATTTCCTATTTTGGACCTAAATTTTTCAATCTCCTCCCAAGTAATATCAAAAACCTGCAACCAAGATTATTTAAAAATAAAATCAAGGAGTATTTGCTCAATAAATGTTTTTATTCACTAAATGAATTCTGTAATAACAATTTTTCAGATTTTGTAATAGGAACTTAAAAGATACAACTATTTCCATTTTATATTTTACATTAATTGTTTATTGTTAGTTTGTTCACATCATCGTTATTGTAGTTTATTACTTTTATTACTTTACTTACTAATTTGACATGTGTAAACAGTTTATTGTATTAACACGAATAAAGAATTGAGTTGAATTGAATTGAATAGTTTTTCATCACAGTTTTAAATTTTATTTGTGACAATTCCTTTGGTAGAAGGCAAAAGATTAAACATCTTAAGACCATAATAAGTTATTCCCGCTTTTGATCTTGTTAACCTGATAATCGATATTCTATTACGTGTATTATAATCATATATTTCGATGTGAGAATTATAATTATGTAAATTTTGCTTTACATGTGTAAGGCATTGCAAAATATATATAGACGGTACTGTAAGTATTCGCATATGGATATAATTGTCCACACAGGAATCTCTATAGCTGAGACCACTTAATATTCTAACAGCTTTTCTTTGTAATGCAAAAACTCTACTGACACAGGACGCATGACCCGATGCCAATATTACATAAGATATTTTCGTTTGAATTAGGGCATGAAATGCTGTTACTAAAACAGATTCGGATACTATTTTTGATAGATTATGCAGTACATATATGGATGATGATATCTTATTGCAAACAATACCTACATGATTATACCAAGTCAGCCTTTGATCTAAATAAATTCCAAGAAATTTTACATATTGGGGGTTATTTATTGAAAATGTGTCACATAAGGAAAAGTACACTGTTTTCGTTTTAGAGTGGTTGAGACATAATTGATTGGCATAGAGAAAAATTTGTGACCTTCGATTGTGCATTTGCTAGTGATATTTTTAATGTATTTACATTTTTATTTTTGTTGATCACAGTAGTATCATCAGCAAACATAATGAAGTCAGATCTGGGGTCACTAGTTAATATATCATTAACATATATTACGAATAACAAAGTACCTAACACTGATTCTTGAAGTACTCCAGTAATGGATCTAAGATCTGAGTTTCTTCCTTTGAAGGACACAAGTTGCTGTCGGTCTTTTAGAAAAGATTCTATAAGCTGAATACTGTTACTAGAGAAATTATAATATTTTAGTTTACTAATCAATATACTAGCCGACACGCAATCGAAGGCTTTGGTTAGATCGCAAAAGAGCGCAGCTGTGTGGCTGCCTTCTTCGTACCCTTCATTTATGAGTGAAATTAATTTATTAATAGCAGCTGTAGTTGAGAATGAGTTGCTAAATCCAAATTGTTGCCTATTGAAAAGATCATTACTCTCAAAATGTTCATAAAGTCTTGTTTTAATAGTTTTTTAAATAACTTTGCTAATATATCTAACAAAGATATTGGCCTAAAATTTGACACGTCATTAACGTTGCCTTTTTATAAATGGGAATAACTCGAGATATTTTTAGAACTAGAGGAAATATGCCCTCTGCAATACACAGAGCCGGATTGGCTCACTGGGACACCGGGAAGTTCCCGATAGGCCGCAGGCCTAACGGTGACTGTGGCCAGCGGCCAACTAGTAAAAATTTTCAGTTTCTTGTTTTTTGTCAAAATTTGACTAAAGAAAATTAGAATGAATACACTATTCCTTTATAAAATTGTATCATTTCCGTATCAAGTCTTTCACAAGATTATTTGGATCAATTAATGGTCATGGCCACCAAAAAAGCTTTCCTGGCAGACATTTTTAATGAGAAAATTAATAATAATAATAATAATAATAATAACAATAATAATCCTTTATTCACTTCTGCTACAAAATGGTATAGATGTGACAGGTCAATACTGAACACACGTACACACAATAGTAGGTAAAATAATAAAATTGCTACAAAAGTAGTTATCGATATCATTACAAATTACAATACCTATATAATACATATATCAGAAATAATAAATTACAAAACACTATATATTATTAAAATATTAAGCGATACATATAATAAAACTCTATACCTATAATTTATACAGCATTGATTGCCATCATTATTAAAAACCTCTTGCAGGGAATAAAAACATTTATTTACTAGATGTTTTCTTAGCTTATTTTTAAATCCTGAAAAACTCTGTTGGTTTTTTATATCAACAGGAAGTGTATTAAAAATGCTGGCGCAACAGACATACGGACTTTTTCTTAATAGTGAGCTACGCGGGTGTTATATGAATGATTATCTGAATTTAATGTAAATTTATTTCTATTTTGGTAGACAAATTCAGCTGCCTTGAATGCAAATTAAAGTGAGAATATTATTTTCTATGAATACTGGTAGACATGAGTCTAGTGGCATAAGCGAAAATATGAGGCGAATGATTTTCTTCTGCAAAATAAAAACACGTTGTATTTCTGAACCTACACCCTAGAGTATAAATGAACATCTGAGATGAGAGTGCACGAATCCATAATATACATTTAGTAGTTACCCTTTCGATAGTATTGACTTTCTATTGAAGATTTCGTATTGCAAAAAATGCGGAATGTAATTTTTTGCATACAAACTCTATGTGATTTGTCCAAGTGAAATTTTCGTCTATAAGTGTTGGGCCTAGAAACTTAATGGATGCCGATCGTGTAATGGTACCTTGACCAGATATTAAATTTAAAACAGGTGGTCGTCTTTTATGAAACTGTATATAAGTTGTTTTATATGTTTAATATCAACTTGATTTCGTGTACACCAATATGAGAATGCTTTTAGTAGGTTGTTTGCAGTATTTTTAGTTGTTCTGTGAATCGGCCACAAGTCCAATTGTAACATCATCCGCGTATAAGACCAATTTGATGTTTTTACTAAGATGAGCTTCCAAATCGTTAATAAAAATTATGAATAGCAGGGGAGCGAGAGGAGACAAACTTATAGACAAACCTTCTTGCAAAGCTACTTTGCTTACAAGTTAATGTTAATTAATTTTTGTTTGTTATGTAAACTAAACACATAGTATAATATAGTTTCTCATCTACAGTGTGTGTAATTGCCAATTAGGCATGTACATTCACGTAGCGTGAGAGATATGACAACCTAGCAACAGCAAACTCGCCAGTCGGCGGTATAGATTAAAGAGTCGGCGCTAGACACTGAAGCATCCCAGCTCTCAGTTATTTCATTTCAGCCAGCTGGCACACGCGATGTTGCACTTCTTACTCCCTATGTCTAGTCCGCCACTACACACACTGTATACATACAGTGTGACTCACTTAAGATGAAGACATCCTCATAACTTTCTTATTTTTTTTCCTATTTGAATCAAATTTTACTCAAGTACGGAACAAATTAAGATCTACTTACGACCAGAAAAACATTCGCCTCCAACAAATGCAAAGCCACCTGCGGTACCAAAATATGCGGAGAAAATCAAAAATCATATTAGACATTTTTTTATCGTATAATTTTGTTAATGAAACTTGTTCAGAATTGTCCAAAAACCTTATGTCCAAAATTTAATCAAAATTAAAATATTGAGTAATTAAAATTTAAGAAAATATATGTATGTATAAAATATAAAACTATATAAAAATAATTATTTAAAAAGAAAACTGCAAATTGCTTGACAACTACATGGCAGCTTGGGTTTAATTTCAAACAAAATTGTCATAGTACAGTTTTCTATAAAGTGATATTTTCGTATTTGGACATTATTTTAATCAAAATTTCAATATTTTTTTATTTTGATTAAATTTTGGAAAAATTCTGAACAAGTTTGCCCCCAATGCCTAATATTTTTTGATTTTTTTCCGCATATTGTGTTCTATACTTGAGTAAAATTTGATTCAAATCGAAAAAACAATAAAAAAGTTATAAGGATGTCTTTATAATAATAATAATAATAATAATAAAACGTCTTTATTAAGGCGAAGTTTAGCCATCGGCATCTTAAGTGAGTCACACTGTATAATAAATATGTAAAGTTGGCGTGTCTACATTGAAAATATTTGCAAAAAACTGACAGAAGTAAGATGAGTAATAGAATACATTAAGATAGTTTTTGAAATTTTTGTCTGTTTGAAAGCACATAACACAGAAACTACTGAAACAATTTGAATAGGGTTTTCACAGGTAAATTTATCTAAACTTGGAGTAATATTTCGTTTTTATTTCATCAAAATCGGCCTACATGTAAGCCAAATTTTATGGAAATCGGTTTATTAGAACCGAAGATATAGCTTCTTTTCTACAATAAGCATATTTGCACAGCATTCTGTAATATTCCAGAAGATTTTTAGTTAATTTCTAAATTCCACGTGAACGTAGTCACGGGCATAGCTAGTACAAAATATTCCAGTATTTAATTTTCTGTATCATTAATTTTTTGTACATCAAGTAGAGGGGCTGAGGTCAGACACCATTTCCCGGTATGATATTTCCTGCCAATCTGGCTCTGGCAATACATAAATTAAAAAGTTTGGTCAATGGAACTGCTATTAAATTACCGATGCACTTTAAAATTTTTGTGTTAAGTCCGTATATCTTATTATTTTTGTTGTTTAATTTAAATATTTCATCTCTCACCTCATTTATGGTAACCTTCCGAATTTCAAAGAGAGGAATATTTTCAATATTCATGTCTGTTAGAAATTCATCACTGCTCAGGTCAGTATTGGGGAGATCATTGAGAATGGTCTGCACCACATTCACAAAAAAGAGTGTTAGTGGTGAGCAAGCTTGGTCAAACTCTCTGTTGCGTACTGGGTTCGATTCCCATCCTCGACAGTAGCAATGGTGGTGAGTAATGGATATTGTCTGCACTTCTTCAAATGCGTCAAAATCCTTTTTTACTGCTGTGATCTATCTGTTTTTTTTAAGTTTTCTTAATGTTAAGTGTTATCCTGTGCACATTTGTAATTTTACCCCTTACCTTTATAGGTATTTTATATGTATATGTATAGTTTTATATATTTATTTATTATATAAATGACCTAGTTTATTTGTGCATATATTTGTTGTATTCTGTTCACAGATAAACTGTGATATGTACTATTTGACTTATCCTATATCATGTATTTATGATCGACAAGATTAATAAATGATTATTAATAGTGACTAAGTACATAGGTTTTATACGGATCTACTATTTTTTTATCTACTATCTTGGCTTGGGTAAACAATTCTGTGTATTTGACATTAATAAATTACTCATTCATTCATTCATATTCACGTGAAGAAAGATGCAGCTCTAAGCACTTCTAAGCACTTACATACTGCATTCTAATATGAAATTTAAACCAGAAGGCCTGGTTGGTCATCTAACTGTTTTAAATGTCTGTGAAAATTTGAATTTTATGTCTGATCACTATCTCATATCCCTAATGTTCTCTGTTAAGCATTTAATTAACGATATGGAAACTATTACTCTCAGGAATCTAAATAAAATCAATGCATTTAATTTTGAAAATGACCTTCTGAATTTACCTTTTCAAAATATCTTAAACTTTAATGATATAAATAAGAAATTAGAATATTTTAACAATTTATTACTAATTCTGTTTGATAAACATGCCGCAATGCATACGATTAAATTAAAGAGGAAAAATAACCCGTGGATCACTGAAAATATTAAGCTACTCATGAAACTTAGAGATAGGGCTAAGCAAAAGTTTAAAAGGACTAAAAATAACTCATTGGGAATATTACAAACAACTTCGAAATTTCACCAAAACTGCTGTAAATAAGGAAAAAAAAAACTTATTTAAATCGTAGATTCAGTGCTGATAAGTCCACTAAACAATTATATAGGGAAATAAAAAATTTAAATATTTATTCTAAGCAAACAAATATTGAGTTACCCGAACAACTACACGCAAAAAAAAAAGTATTTGATACAAATAAGTCGAAAGTTTTAAAATGAAATGGTTAACACAAATCTATATTTATTAAATGTAAATGTATACATTTTTGTGAAACTTAGTGAAAAGTTTATTGTAATCTAATATTTTTCTTGGGATATATATTATTTGTGAATATATTACGATTATGGGAAATGTTTCATAGTTTTAAATATTAATATTTTATACATTAACTATAACGTAATTAAATAGTTTTCGCAAATCTATATTTATTAAATGTAAATGTATACATTTTTGGGAAACTTTGTGAAAAGTTTGTTATAATCTAATATTTTTCTTGAAATATATATTGTTTGCAAATATATTACGATTAGGCGAAATGTTTAATAGTTTTAAATATTAAATTTCATACATTTTCTTATTCCGTATATTATGTTATGTTTGTTTTAAAACCTTCGCACCTTGAAACAAATTTATGTAGTACTTATTTCAACTATATTTACATTATTAAGGGAAATGTAGATATATCAATTAAAATGTAATTTTCTTGACAGAATATTATTCAATTTAATATTATATTATCTTAGTTTTCGTTTTAATATCCATTACATTTATCGCGCACTCCTTATCGGTCGCAGTCGCTGGCAAAGAAGGTGGCAGAGTAGCTAAGCCGTGCGTAGTGTCGAAACTTGTTGACTTGTTCTGTTCTGTTGTTAGTTGTTATTTACTGTGACCGTCGTGTGCATATTATACACCTTTACTTACTTCCTATAATCTGACTGATGTACTGTAATCACATTTCATATTCCTGATGTATATACACAAATATCAACGGAGTTTATGGCCGTTCGACCAATACTAATGACAGCATGCGTTGATATTTGTTTACATCAGGAATATGAAATGCGAATGTGGTATAGTTAATCGTGCTTTAATCGGAATAAAAAATACAGTCCCGTAACCTATAACCTTTAAGGGGTCTACAGACGATCCAACCAACCAACCGACCTTCTCGGTACACTTTGAAGATTGCCATGCGAACTCGTAAAATTGGCGGACCCAACATTGTCGGTACGCTTTGAAGTCGCTGGAATTTCAGCTGACCAGCTTGCTTTTACGAGTTTTCATGGCAATTTTCAAAGTGTACCGAGAAGGTTGGTTGGTTGGGTCGTTTGTAGATTCCTTTAATTAAACCTTTATCACTGATTAGGTCAAATATATGCTTATTATTAATTCAAAACGTACTGGTTTGAAGTTAAAAAATGTAAAATCTCGGGATAAATAGGTTTCTTTATATTAATTCTATAATACTCTGAAGATAGAGATACCACAGATTTATCTTAAAACTTTTTATTAATGGTAAAACTATACATAATTAAATATGAAACAATATATTGTTAAAACAAAACTGTTCTAGTTTTTACATAAAACTTTAAAAGTTTTTTACAATTACGTAACATTCTTCTATTAAATATTCGCATATTCTGATATTAAGAAAAAAGGCGATTTGATTTTAAAATATAGTGACATTAATCACAATTATTTCATATATTTGAATTAAATAGTATATATTCACGAACAGAAATTAAATCAAATAAATTATTTTCTTGGATGAAGAAAATATATTCTTGCGTATATATAAACGTGCGATGCATTAAAATTAAATGTTTTATTTTTAAAACAAGAATTTATTTTTTTCCGTGTATCAGATATTAATACCCTAAACGATTACTTCATTAACTCTTCGCAGGCAAATGGTGTACCAGATGCTGATACTATAAATACTTATCGAGTAAAGTATTACAGGGTGTTTCCAAGTTTGGATTTACTCTGGTTGATGAAGATGTCGTTTGTAAAACATTGTTAAGTATTAAATCTAATGCCATGGGCGTTGATGAAATTAATCTGAAGATGCTTTTGTATCGTTGCCCATATATTATAAAATATATAACACATATTATAAATTTCTGTATTGAACAGAACCTATAGCCAAACTGCTGGAAAACCGCCTTTGTAATACCACTGCCTAAAATAAATAATCCCACCGAATATAAAGATGTGTGTCCTATATGTATACTACCTACACTCTCCAAAGTTTATGAAAGAATTTTGTACGATCAGATGTGGAGGCATCTGCATAGTAATAACATTCTTCCCGACAATCAATCTGGCTTTAGAGCAAATCATAGTTGTGCCACGGCGCTGCTATCAGTGACCGATGATATTCTGTCAGCGACCGACAAAGGTTTACTAACTACGCTAGTTCTACTTAATTACTCTAAGGCATTTGACAGAATTAATCATGGGTTACTCTTGCACAACATTGGTTTTAATGATACTGCTGTAAATTTAACGAAAAGTTACATTAGTGAAAGGTCGTAAATAGTGAAATATAACAGAACTTTTTCCGAACCATTACAGTGCGTAAGTGGAGTCCCTCAAGGATCAATCTTAGGACCTCTGTTGTTTTCCATATACGTTTCAACTTTCAAATTCAGTATATCACGTTGTAAAAGCCACTTCTATGCAGACGATACTCAAATATATTTAGCTTACCATGAATGCGATGTAATTAGAGCTAACGCCATAATAAATAACGATTTACAAGATTTATTTGATTACTCATTAAAGTATTGTTTATCTATTAACCCCACAAAATCTAAAGTCATGATTTTTGGACCAAAAGCTGCTCGATCTAGATGTTTGGAAGTAGTAAATATCCTAGTAGATAATGACGTTCTTGCACTGACACGTTTCTAAAAATCTAGGCGTTTACATGGACTATAATCTGCGTGACAGTAGCCACATAAACAATTTACTAAAGACTGCATATTCAAGTTTGCGATTAATTTATATCAACCGTAAAATTTTTAACACGAAAATAAAAACTTTTTTATGTGAGAGCTTGGTACTCTCACATTTAAACTACTGTGACGTAGTTTATGGTCCAGGTCCAACTAAACATGATTGTCAGCGTTTGCAACATGTCCAGAATTCATGCACTCGTCTTATTTTCGGTCTAAGACGGCATCAAGTGGTGTCTCATAAAATTACAGAGCTGAACTGGTTGCCTATCTATAAGAGAAGATTTGTACACAGTAGTGTTCTGTTTACCAAAATTACTGCGAACAAATCATCATCATATTTATACGAAAAAATAAGTTTCAGAACGGATGTTCACAATATAAACATACGCCGTAAAGATATGTTAACAATTCCACTTCATCACACTTCTTCATATCAGAAGTCCTTTTCATATGTTGTATGCAAAGTTGTCAATCTTTTACCTTTACAGATTAAAAGTCTTAAACCAATTACTTTTAAAAAACATCTTAAAAGAATATTACTCAATAATGAGTTAAACATTAATTACTTCCACGTCGTGGAAGTATAGTAACGACAAAAAAATTTTTAAAAATTTTTATTGTCCAAATAGGCTTAAAATGTCATGAAACGTCGAGATTTTAAGTTTGAGAGGAAAAAAATTTTCTGTCTGTCTGTCGGTCTGTCTGTCTGTAACTTTTTTTTGTGCGCACGTTTACTCTGGAACCGTTTAAGATATTGACTTGAAATTTGGTACACATATGTACTTTAACGAAATCTAGAACTAGATTATATTTTCATCTTGTTCCGTCGAAGGGTTAGGGGGTAAATCGGGGTAAATTTGGGGTAAATGGGTAAATCAAGCAGGTAAGAGTCCATGAAATTGATATTTAGTATATACAAGAGAAGCTAAGGTCTCAAAAAATTTTTTGGCATTAGCCACCCCCATTACTACCCCCACCTCCTTATTAAAGGGGATGAAAAAAAAATGTGATTTAGTTTATGTCGAGGTTTATGTACAGGAACCAGAAACCTCAAAATATTTTTTTTCTTCATCCACCCCCCACAACCACCCCCCTATCACCACCCCCACCCCACTACCGATGTGGGGTATCGTTTTATGGGTTTTTGGGGTAGAGGATTTCAAATATTATATTATTAAAGTTCCATAAACAATTATTTTCACATACAAAGTTTTTTCGTTGTGAGTGACTTGGATAGAGAATCTGGATGTGGAAGTAGTGATTCCTTGGGCAGCGGTTTTTTAATGTATAATAAATATGCTGTAAATGTTACAAAGTAATCATCTCATCCTATTTGATAAGTTCTCTATAAAGATAATTTTCCGAGCCTGTTTAAATAGTTATTTATGAATTCAGTGTGTCATGCAAATGCCATATTTTAAATTTTTTGTGTGCTTTGTGTTGCAATATTAAATTTTCACTTTCTATTCTGTTGTGTTATTATATTTAGTTAATTTAGATTTAAGTTTGCTATATGCCCTTTATAAGACCTAGGTTGTATGGAAGACGGAATTTCTCTGTAACTTGTTGCAGGTCAATTCCAATACAACCTATTTCAATAAGCTAATTTGTACCCCCTGATAAAGTTATGTTATTGTATTTTTCATGTGAGCTTATTGAATAAAGTTTGTTTATTATTATTATTATTTTATCTTTATTAAATGAACTTCACTTGACCACACCCACACCAGTTAGCTTCGACTTTAAAACACCTTTGAAGAGGTATAGAACTCTGGAGGACTGCAATTTAAAAGAGGGTCGCATATTTGATATACAGATGGATCTAAAATGGATAAGGGAGTAAATGTATATGGCCCAAAAGTAGGCTGTCAATAGCCTTGGCCCCCACCATCTTACAAACAGAAAGGGCATAGCAGGATAAGAATATGTTAGCTGCCCCTCACCAATCGGGTCGAGATTTTGAGCTCAAGTTGATAGTAATGTTAGATGAAATTTCCCAAAATATTATTTTTGGAAAAACTTTTTTTCAGGAGTTATGGGAGTAAAAAAAATGGAAACAAAACAAAAAAAATTTTCTCAAGAACGGATACACCGATTTCCATGAAAAAAATATATGTTATGGCTTTTGATGGCACAAACGCAGGAAAATATTATTGAGTCCATTTGTCGAAAAGAAGTGGCACAAACGTTTTTTCAAAATAAAAAAAAATTTTAGGAGATGTTCTAGAGGCACACCCATCATTTCCTTTCAAATAAATGTTTATATGCTCCTTTAACACATATCCAATTTTCAAAGCGATATTCAATTAATAATCACGGGCATACTGTAGGCGGCACGGTTCATTACTACATCTTACCACCGGCGGCCTTTACCATTCAAATCAATATCAATCTTCAAGAAGTGTGATGCAGATATTTTCAAATTCTCAGACATCAACTGTTGAGTCGAGCAAAATCTAGTTTGAAAATCTGAACATTTTGCAATGATGACGTCTGTAGTCAGCTTACGAAAGAACTGTAGTTTTCAAAGTCCACTACGAGGAGGTTACACTGCCTCTCACTAGCCAGGGTGCCTGTTTATTGTGAGTCCCTTTGCCTCTCACTAGTCGGAGCGCTTATTTATTGTGAACCCCCTTACCTCTCACAATTCGGGTTGACTTTTTCCTCTTGCCTCTCACGAATCAGGTTACTCTTGTTTGAAAATCTGAATATTTGGCAATGATGACGTTTGTAGTCAGCCTACCAAAGAACTGTAGTTTCTAGGTCCACCACGTGGAGGTTACAGTACGATTTTGGATCACTTATTATGGGGTGTTTGTTTATCATAAGTCTCCTTGCCTCTCACGAATCAGGATGCTTGTTTATCGTGAGTCTCCTTGCCTCACACTAGTCGGGGTGCTTGCTTATTGTGAGTTCACTTGCCGCACAATTCGGGGTGACTTTTTTGCGTGAGTCCTCTAGCCTCCCACGAATTAGGTTACTCTATACTCTATATTGGTGAGACATTTCTTAGGACGATAGCAATGAATGCTATCGCCTTCAATTACAGGAATATTATTATTCCGAGTAAAAATATCGCTGAGAATTTCAGCTGGTTTCAGAACTTTCGACAAATACCTTGTATGGAACAGATAGTATACAATTGCGCCAACGGAAACACAGCTGTTGACTACTGCCGCACGTTGCTGCAATTGTATACTATCTGTCCCATGGAAGGTATTTGTCGAAAGTTTAGAAGCCAGTTGAAATCCTCAGCGGCATTTTTACTCAGAATAATATTACTCTCGTAATTAAGGACACTAGCAATGAAGATTAAGAGAAGTCTCATCAATATTGAGTAACCTGATTCGTGAGAGGCAAGAGGACTCACACAAAAAAGTCAACCCGAATTGTGAGAGCCAAGGGGACTCACAATAACCAAGCACCTCGACTAGTGAGAGGCAAGGGTACTCACGATAAACAATCACCCCGACTCCTGAGAGGTAAGGGGACTCACAATAATAAACAAGTACCCCGACTAGTGAGAGGCAAGGGGACACACAATAAACAGACACCCTGACTAGTGAGAAGCACTGTAACCTCCTCGTAGTAGACTTTGAAAATTACAGTTCTTTCGTAGGCTGACTACAGACGTCACCATTGCAAAATGTTCAGATTTTCAAACTAGATTTTATTTGACTCAACAGCTGACGTCTGAGAATTTGAAAATATCTGCATCACACTTCTTGAAAATCGATATTGATTTGAATGTAAATGCTGCCAGTGTAAGATGTAGTAATGAACAGCGCAGTCCGCAGTACGGTCGTGATTATCAATTTTGAATACGTTCTCCTCTTCCGATCGCTTTGAAAATTGGATATGTTTTAAAAGGGCACATAAACATTTATTTGAAAGGAAATGATGGGTATGCCTTGAGAACATCCCCTAAATTTTTTTTTTATATATTGAAAAAATTTGTTCACTTCTTTCTGATAAACGGACTGAATAATTTTTTCCTATGTTCTTGCCATCAAAAGCATAACATATTTTTTTCATAATCCATTCGTGAGAAAAAAAAAATTCATTTTTCTTTTTACCCCCATAACTCCCGTAAACATGGTTTTCCAAAAATAATATTTTGGGAAATTTCATCTAACACTACTATCAACTTGTGCTCAAAATCTCGACTCGATTGGTGAGGGGACAGCTAACACATTCTTATCCTACTATGCCTTTTACACCACAGATCTTAGCGCTCGATAATGCATAAAAAAAGATACCCGAAGAGCAAGAATTTACCAGAAGGTTGCCTTGATGTGGGTTTTAAGGCATGAATGAATAAAACGGAAAGAGATTGCAGATGACCTTCCAAGAGAAGATGCTGCATCGTCATTCATCGGACTCGAACCTTTCTATGGGACAGCAACACAGGTAAGAAAATGGAAGGAGGAAAAGAAATCCTCCTACGAGACTCTAACTCCAAAGGCAAGTAAAGGCTTTATATTCTCAAAAAAGAGAAAAAGAGTTACTTAATCTCAGCAAATCAGAATTAAGGCTAATAATAAGCCTTTTCTCGGGGCATTGTCCATTGAGCAAAGCTCAGGATAAAATATGTCGCTTTTGTATGAAGCAACTGAAATTGCGGAACATATACTTTGCTTATGCAAGGTTCTGGTTCTTTGACACCTGCCGAAGTGGGAAAGATAGCCTCCAGAAAAATCCTACAGTTCTGGAATTGGATGTGCTTCTAGTGGTGGGCGCTGGGAATACTGGCTACGGGCTTGAAGCTGAGGGAATGGACCTAGAGACCAATGAGTATTTACAAAAATCTTTTTAGGTTGATATGAAGAGCATGTTTTATGCCTAAACAATCCATTCACAACCTAATCTAATCCACTTAATTTGAAAATATTTCGTACCTACCTGGTTTGCTTTGCAGAGGGTACCATTTATTCTTAGGTCGTTCATAGATATCTAAACTATTTAGTGGTATAGTCACTCGTCCCAAAAATTCATCCACTCCTATAAAATTGTGATGTAACGCGGTTAGAACTATTTCAGCGGTATTTCCTTGGTCCGGTATAGGTCTAAAAACAAATTTTATTATCAGATAAATTATTTTTTATATTCCACATATACAAAACATGCATAGCATATATGGATTAAAATGTTATTATGATGAATGTTATTATGATTATTACATCAATCTCAGTAATTTTTGGTGCGTTATGTACTGTTAATAAAACTGAATCATAAAATTGATAACTTGTTTCTGCTATTTCATGACAAACTGACGATTTATAATTGTTCTCATTTAGGTCAAAATATTTCTTAGATCCTAAAGAATAAGAATAAACAACTTCCATACACTTCCTATGTTTGAACATCAACATAAATATTTCTACTAGTTAAATCACACACACCTCATACAGTACAACACAAGTGTTTAATCACTTAGGTGCCTTTATACACAATTTGCAATACTTATCTAAACAATTACGCCACATGCAGAGACCGAAACCGACATTTATTTCGGTTACGGTTTCGGTTTTCAAAGCAGCATACATAAGTTTTCGGATACAGTTTCGGTTTTCCAGAATCTCACTTCCGGTTTTCGGTTTCGCTTACGGTTAGGAAAAATTCGTAATTACGGTGCAGTTTTCGGTTTCAGTTTAAATTAAATTAATGCTTGCAGGGACCGAAAATGAAATTTTTTTTCGGCTCGGTTTCGGTTACAGTTACCTAACTTACACCATTTTCGGTTACGGTTTCGGTTTTCAGAGCAGCATTAATTTGGTTTTCGGTTTAAGCTTTGAAAGTAGCGCCAATCCGGTTTTCGGTTACGGTTTCGGTTTTCCAGAATCTCTCATTTCAGTTTTCCGTTTCGGTTTCGGTTAGAAAAAAATCGTAATTACGGTGTATCTGTATACAGGGTGGGGCAATAGTGCGTCGGACTTCGATATCTCGAGTTCTAAGATAGCTGGAAATTAAAAAAGTATATATACAAGTAAAACTAGATAAAAAAGTTTATAACCAGAAATTATTTTCGAATATACAGGACGAGCCAAGACGAAATTACAGGATCAAGTGCTTTTTTTTTTTTAAATGGAATGCTATGTATAGCAGTATATTTTTTGAAGCTTCTTTCTAGACTCTATTCCTATATTATTATTGACTATCTCCCAACCACTTGGATGTAATGAATTTTTTTGTTGAAACAATGCTATCTGCAGATGAATATTGAAAAATCATCAATTATGGGTTTTAAGAAAAACTGATGTGAATACTAGTTACGAGACATCTAATTAATAATGTTTTTGAATCATTCTCACTTCGTAAAAATGTACAGGATGGCCAGAAATTATTTTTCAATTAAGAATTTTTTAAATTGAATTTTCTCAATTTTTCAAATGGAACACCCTGTATATTTTTCGATGATGTGATGTAGATTTGAAAGCGAACATTTTTTGTAAGTTCTTCCCTATGACTAATTGCAGCCATTTTCGTTTTATTTCGCAATAAGTACAAAATTCAAGAATAAACTTAAAAAATAGAGGTTTTTTCAAATAATTCATTAGAAAAAATTATAATAAGTACTCCATATGTTGCCCATTTTGATTGACACACGCCTCTATGCACTTTTGAAATGAGGTTTCTACTGTTCTTAAAAACCCTCTGCCCAAGGAGTCACTACTTCCACATCCAGATTTTCTATCCAAATCACTCACAACGAAAAAATGTTGTATGTGGAAATAATTGCTTATGGAACTTTAATAATATAATATTTGATATCCTCTACACAAAAACCCATAAAACGATACCCCACATCGGTAGTGTGGTGGGGGTGGTGATAGTGGGTGGTGGATGAATGAAGTAAAAAAATATTACACATACTAAATCACAATTTTTTTTCATCCCATTTAATAATAGGGTGGGGTGGTAATGGGGGTGGCCAAAAATTATTTTGAGACCCTTAGCTTCTCTTGAATATACTAAATAATACCAATTTTATGGAATCTTACCTGCTTGATTTACTTATTTACCCCAAATTTACCCTCCAACCCTTCGACGCTACAAGATGAAAATACAATCTAGTTCCAGATCTCGTTAAAGTACATATGTGTACCAAATTTCAAGTCAATATCTTAAAACGGTTCCAGAGTAAACGTGCGCACAAAAAAAAGTTACAGGCAGACCAACAGACAGAAACTTTTTTTTCGCTCAAAATTAACATCCCGACGTTTCATGACATTCTAAGCCTATTTGAACAATACAAATTTTTTTAAAAAATTTTGTCGTTACTATACTTCCAGTGGATGTGGAAGTAATTGCAGATGTGACAGATCTAAAAGCACTTAGAATAGAATAGAATATTAATCCTTTCCTTCATATTTTGTACTGTTGTTGGTATGTCTTTATAAACAATTTCCCTCATGTATCCCCATAAAAAGAAATCCATTTTTGTAAGATCCATGGTTCTAACAGGCTCTTTAGTGGGTCCATTTCTTCCAGTCCATTGAAGTGGTTAGGTATTATTTAAATGGTCTCTAACTGCATTTAAATAATGTGGTGGAGCACAATCTTGTTAAAACCACATCCTATTTCGAATCCTTTTAGGAAGATTCATCAATAATTGTGGCAGATAGTTTTCCAAAAAATGAAGTCAATGTACCATCAAAGAAATGTGGCCCTATTACATGTTCTCCAATAATTCCTCCCCAAACGTTTATAGACCATCTGTGATGGTTATCAAATTGCCTAAAAAAGTGACGATTTTTCGAAGCATAATGGAAATTGTGCCTATTAACAAATCCATTTTTAAGAAAACTTGCCTCATCAGTGAATAAAACATTATGAAAGAATGTGACATCTTGCATTTTATCTCTGGCTCAATTACAAAACTGTATACACCTTAGAAAATCTTCATCAGATAATTCCTGGTACATTTGAATATGATAGGTAGATAGATAGATAGATAGATAGATAGATAAGATTTATTTGTTCCAACATACCACCCTATTAGGGTATAGAACGTGTCAACATTTAGTAATTTACAAAATATATAATATTGCAGTCATAAAGATTAAAAATTAGAATTAACATATAACACAGTACACAGTAATAAAAAACTTATAGCGATGCTAAAGAACACTACTACATAAACACATTAAAGTACGTATTAAAAATAATATACACTACAGTATACACAAACATATATATACATAAAATATATACTTACATATACAAAATATCACAACGATCATTGAAGAATTCTTCAATAGTATAGAATGCTTTATTTATGAGATGTGTTTTAATTGTTTTTTTTAGTTGGTTTATGGGAAGATTTCTTACTGATAAGTTAATTTTGTTCCAGATTCTCATAATATTATTTTGAACATTTCTATTTATAAAAGTATATTTGGTTTGTTCAGGTACAAGGTTTTTTTTATTTCTTGTGTTATAACTGTGGCTAGTCTCATTGCTGTTAAACAGATTTCTATTTTGATAAATAAAAAGAACTGCTTCATAAATGTACATACTAACTACAGTTAAAATGTTATTTTCCCTAAATATACTTTTACAACTTTCTGTTTGTTTCATATTAAAAATGTTTCTCAAACGTTTTGTAAAACCAAAATTCTCTGAACTTCCACCGAGTTTCCCCAAAAGATAATTCCGTACTTCATTTTCGAATGTACATAAGCATGATAAGCAGTCAGTGCTGCATTCAATCCGACACTTTTATTTATTGTTTTTAAAGCATAACAGTATCGCCCTATGTTTTCGGACAACTTTTCAATATGAACTTTCCAATCTAGCCTCTGATCTACATGTACACCAAGAAATAGCACGCTATCTGTCGACTCAAGGTTTGTATTATTTATGTTGATTGTTGAGGGGTCATTTAATTGAGTATGAATGCATGAATCTTATTTGTTTTTAAGATTTGACCAATAGACCGTCTACTTATTCTATTAGTCTACTATTTACCCACTTCAATCTATTGGAAAAAATAGTAAATGGCTTCAGCTCAGAATTGCATAAAAACGTGTGTCAATCAAAATGGGCAACATTTGGAGCATTTGGTGAATTATTTATAAGGAAGTCATAAGGAAGTGCTTACAAAAATGTTTGTTCTTCATTTCTACATCACATCGTCGAAAAATATACAGGATGTTCCATTTGAAAAATTGAAAATTCTATTTAAAAAGTTCTTAATTTAAAAATAATTCTTGGCCACCCTGTACATTTTTATGAAATGAAAATGATTCAAAAACATTAATTAGATGTCTGGTAACTAGTATTCACAAATTATGTTTTTCTTAAAACCCATAATTGTGACTTTGGTGATTTTTTCAATATGCATCTGCAGATGGCATTATTTCAACAAAAAAATTCATTACATCCATGGTTGGGAGATAGTCGATAATAACATAGGAATGAATAAAGTCTAGAAAGAGGCTTCAAAAAATGTTCTGATATACACAACATTCCATTTTAAAAAAGGCACTTGATCCTGTAATTTCTTCTTGGCTCCCCTGTATATTCGAAAATAATTTCTGGTTATAGACTTTTTTGTCTAGTTTACTTGCATTTTTTTTTAAATTTCTAGCTATCGTATAACTCGAGATATCGATGACCGACGCACTATTGCCCTACCCTGTAGATCTATTTTTTCCTTGTTTCTTTTTAATTCTCTTCTATTGTAATTTGCAAGTTTGTATTTTTATAATAAATAAATATAATTTGTATTTTTATAATAGATAAATAAATTATAATAAATAAATAAATATGGTTATAAATAAAATTGTAAAGTTAAATATTTTTTCAGATAAACCAGATAAATTTTAAATAATAAATTCTTGTTTGCTATATCAAATTAACGAAGCACTGAAAATCATTCAAATGGTTATAATTAGTAAATGGAACATCAAACACCCCATATATTGTGCACGATCTTATCTAAAAATTAACTGCTATACATAAATTCAAGTAAAACCGAGTATTTATTGTTTCATACTAAATAATTCCCAACGAACAATTTAAGACTCGTTTGGACTACGGGAATTTTAAGAAAGTGTTGTAATAGTTACAAAATAGTCTTTTGTCTGGTAACTAGTATTTACATGATTAAGATCTTTACGTGATGAGAGTGAAACAGGCAACCTGTTGAGTTCAAAAATACGAAATATTTGCATCTAGACAAAGAACAAGAAATGGAAAAAATTTCACTTCATCTTTTTTAAGTGCCATTTGTGATTAATATATGAAATGGAAAGGTTAAAGCGTTGCTTTTATTAATATAACAATAATATTATACAATAAAACACTTCTAAGTTCTTAAAGATCCAAAGAAAATGATGTTAAAATGTTTTAGTTGTATTGTTTCTCTACGACTTAAGTACCTATTTTAATAGTTCATTTCTCTTGGCCTTGATAATAATGTAATATGTTGCAACCCCTTAAGATTTAAGGTTATGTTGGTTGCACTGAAAAGTAGGCACAGAATTCAGTAGTTCGGATGTCTGAATGTAGAAAGAACTTACTAGAAGGTCTAGAGTGATGACATATCTGTTCTGGAACTGTCTAGAGTATGGTGACGTCATCAGAGAAGCTTCTAGATCTGTCATTTTTAGGTATATAAGGCATGGAGTAAACCAAAAGAAAGAAGTTAGTGCAGTACTAATTGTCAGTTGAAATGGTCAGAGAGTAAACACAGTGATAAAGTTCAGTTTAGATAGCAAGAGTAGTAAGATCAGAAGAGAGTAAAGTGATCAAGTAGTATACAGTGTGTTATTAGCACGAACTTCATAAATTAAACTGGACCTCACATAAGGTCCAAACTTTGACACCCCCCATGCTGGCCGCCATGATAGGTTTTCAGATCCGTCTTTCAGAATTTGGCGGATTGAAAACGTTTTCATTATTTACCAATAAGTTGAATATTGGAGAAATTAACGTTTTTTTGCAAATTTTCAGTTTGGTAAAAAAGTCTCTTCATATAACTATAAATTTTATTTAAATATAATTAAAATACACGTTTTCAATGTAATACAGAAAAATCAACTAGGTTCATGACAATAAAATGGAATTTATCAACTAAAAACATTATTTTACGTCTCTTGGGATATATCATTGTGTAATATTGTTTTGATAATTTATTGAGGTTTTTCTTTTTTATCATGTAACGTCGGCCTATTTCCGCTACCAGGGCCTATCACCGATGCAAGGAAACAACCTACCCCCAACCTGAAAATTTTGCCGAACCTCTTCTCGTAAGAAGAGTAGGGATCTCTTACTTGCCTAACATTTAATAAACAAGGGACCGCCTGCTTTACCCTCCGAAGGATGTTATATCTACTACGTAATCCTTATTTTGAAATTACATAGCTTCCGCGTATACACTGATATACAAGCCGTTAGAAGGTGGGACGAGATCGCTGTGTTTCCCAAGATGGATTTCACCCATCGAAGTACTAACCATGCTGCACGTTGCTTCACTAGAGTATCGAGATACATACAGAGTGAAGATGCATCTACGCCTTATTGATGTTTAAATAAGATTAATTTACTTAATGTTTTTCGAATGTTTTCACCAGAAGCAATTTCATATATTTTCTTAGTGATACTATGCATATTCTGATAGAACCATAGACTTTTATAATTTTTTCAATTAAAATTTTTTTGTACTTCAAATGCATTTCCAGAAACTTTCTCATTTAATGATATGAAAATACTGTAATTTTCTATAAAATAATGACTTTCCTTTAGCAGCTTTTTAATAAAATTATCTTTAACAGGTAAAATATTGTCACATAATTTCGAGATTAATTGTTATTTTTCTCTCGATTTTATGACATACATATCTTCATATATCTAACACCCTTAGATGCAAATATTAATAAACCTCCTCTGTTTTTTACACGTGTAAAATCTAATGTTAGAAAAAACACTCTTTATCCAAACTTTGTAACAATAACTTCTAAAAAGCATTAAACACTTTTGAAAACAGTTCTCGACATAGTAAACAAAGTACAAAGGCGGTCTTGTCAGATTTAATCTAGTATTGTCTCGTTAGTTATTGCCAGATTTTAGAAATAATTTCATTAAAATGAGAGTATCAATGAGTACTTCTTATGACATCTTACTCTAAGTATTGTAGTAATTTCACATTATGAATAAATTTCTTGTTATTAGAGAAGATGAAGTAGCATTTTGGGAGAAAAGTATTCAAGTTTATTGAAAATATAAAACACTTGGCAATGCGCTAGAAAATAACGATAACCAACATTACGGTTGTTGAGATTCCTACCGAGTATTGCCAACCACAAATAAGTTGACAGCCTATCATGGCAACCATGGTAAGTGGTGTCAGGAGCTTTAGTTTGGAATATGTGCGTTGTGAAGTCCAGTTTAATTTATGAAGTTCGTGGTTATTAGTCAAGTAAATTATAGGTTGTAATTAAGTAAGTTAATAAATTAGTGTTTAGTGTTACCCTGGTTGTTATAATTTCCGAACCCACGATACAGGGTGTTTACAAAAAGGGTGTAAGCACGTCACAATAATAATAATAAAAGTATATTTATTTAGCAAAAACCCAAATAGCCATTGACTGAGGCCCTTTAGCATTATTACAATAATATATTGTTTTATAATATATAAAATATGGATGTCAAGTAGAGAAATGTTAGTAAAATGTATATACAGATCGTGGAAAAAAAAACAAATACATGACAATATAATATATTGGTGATTGTTCATTATGCGGTTTATAGTTCGTTGATGTGTTCCTGTTATAAAACCTCGGAGAATCGAGAAACAGCAAAAAATTTACTTAGAAAAAATTTCATCTTTGGGTCACTTCACAACACCTGTCAGAATTACGTTATCGTTATACTATAAATGGAAACTTAGGAAAATAAAATGGCATTGGCAAAGTATTAAGGGGCAAAGGCGTGTATGTCTAAATGGATTTAGTGAAAAAAAAAATCGGCAGGTACAGAAAGCGGCTGGAGCCTCCCCACCCGGTGGATCTTTGAAGCCAAAAAGAGCACTAAAGAATATGAACGATCTTATTATACTCTTCGCAACTACGCAAACGAAGAGTATATTGCATGTGATCGGTACATTTCTAAAACCGGAAATATCGCTCGCAGACAAAAAATTTTCATATCATTGTGTTAGTGAACGAATTCTGAACAACTTTCAAAATGTCCGTCTGTCTGTCCGTCCGTCACGTTTTTTGTAAGCACGATAACTCAAGAAAGAAATATCCGATTGTACTGAAATTTGGATAGTAAGTTAGTATGAGCCAGAGGAAAAACCCTATTGTTTTTGAACAAAATCGATCAGTAAATAAAAATGTTATTAATGATTTAAATTTGAGAATATATTTTTTTTTATTTTTGTTTTTGTAAAAATTTACATTTTTTACACTTTTTTAAGTGTTAGGTAGTTCTTACGCTTTTGACTCGGAATCCAAGGTTCGAAACCCACATGGGTCCACATGGGATATGGTATAGTTTTTTTTTTAATTTTTGCTTTATTTTACACTGAGTCTTTCACCAAGTTCATTCTAGCAAATTAAAAATGTCTAAAACTAACATTATTTACAAAAAACTGCGAAGAGTATCCTATAGAATGTGTAACACAATTATATAAAAAGTTTAGTAAACCGGCGAAGAGTACATTTTTAGCTTGTTTAATTATATTTTTTATTTATTTTTAAAAACCATATAATTCTTTGTGGACAGCTTCTCTACCAGCTGTGGCTGGTAAAGTGTTCATAGTGGACCGTTTCAACTTGAGCTGATAAATATTATTTTTATCTTCTGGCCTCGACCGGTTTTTCACTAAATCGATCGGGGAAGGTTGTTGTTTGGTTGCTTGTCACTAATGTCAGATGTCAAACTGACAGATGCCAAAAGGTTTCAGAAGAAAATTTTTTGATAGGTGTCAAACTGATAGCTGTCAAATTTTTTGTCAAGCTGACAGCTGTCAAAAATTCTGGTTCTAAACTTTGTTGGGGGATTTTATTTTATGCACTTGGTTTGGTTTTTAGGTTATGTTAATGTTTTTTAAGGATTGCCGGAAATTTTTAAGGCGTTGTGCTGGAAATGGATTCAACTTTCTCAGACTTTTAACTTCACTGTCACTTTTAATAGTTTTTGGGCAAAAAACTTACTTTGGGCCCAGTTAAAGACCGTCCATAACCACACGGGCTCCCTATGGGTTATGTAGGCCTTACACAGCTAAGTTTAACTGCACGTTTTTCGCAAAATATCAAAACTAGTATGATGTCTTCAGAGAAAACAGGTGTATAGTCTGCACGCTTTAACACACTAATCTACGGAATGTTGGGTAGACTATAAAATATATCTTAGACAAGATGCGTGACTCTCTAGATTGTTATTTTGTTTTTTAATTTTTTTCACGGAAACCAAATCGGAAGGGTGAAAGTGTGGTATATCGTCGAAATCGGAATTTCTACTGCTTTTCAATGGTTCGATTACAAATTGTAAGTAATCATAAAATAAACAACTTGTAGTGGCAAAACGGCACTAAACGTAATCCGATCTCAACCAAAACCTTTTCAGATCTTTTGGAGCACTAAAGAAACCCTCATGCAAAGTTTCATCCAAATCGTTTAGTAATTTCGCCGCTATCGTGCTAACATACATACACACATACACACACACACAGACATTTTTCAAAAACCACTTTTTTCGGTTCCTCGGACCTCAAAAAATAAAGATTTGATGTTATCTCAATTTTCGATTTTGGACCAATTTCAGTAACCTTCCACGATTTTATTATTAATAATAATAATAATAAAGCATTTATTGTGCATATGTATACAAAATAAAAAATAAAAACACACACAAAAGGACTAGGCACATTTAAATGATTTTAACGTAACCCTAAAAAATATAGTCAATAGTACAATAAAATACTGAAACGTAGGTCGTGTATTTGCAAATTGATTTCCTAAATTTTAAATAGAATTTGCTTATTTACAAATTTTAAAACAATTCTAATCAAAATTAAATATTTCAAAATTACCATTAAAAATATTTCATACATAATTTCCTTAAATACAGAAATATTACTTTATTATAATACTTCTTAAAGCATTTTACTAGGGTTGAAAACGACGTTGAAAGTCGAGCTTCGTAGGCAGCGTATCGCTTAAAGAATGTGTTATGTAAACAAACAAGCCAGAGACTCAAGCAATTCTAGACCACATTTCTAATACAGTTAAGCCCGAGATTTTCTTCTAAAATAGCGCGTAAACTCCAACCCGTTCAATATTCACTCCTTTTTTTAACTATTCCACACACTCTCGCATAACACGCAGTTTTGTTCCTTTATTGCATCGCGTATAAATATCGCGGGGAAACAGCCCTGACTATCATTATTTGATCAACCTTCTTGGTGCACCCATCCGTGTTCACCTGTGTTTTTCATTTGTGTCCTTTATATGGTAATGTTCATTGAAATACAGGTTGAATATTTGGCTGTGTGTGCCCAGAAATTATTTAACACTCCTTGGTATTTATTCTGTGTTTTTGTATGCGACCTTACGGTTTCGTTCATAGAAGCACAGTTTAAACATCGTAGCTGTGTAAACGCTAAGGGTCAGTTGAATTACTCCGAGGGGATATTTCGTCGCTGTCTGTCTGCAACCTTCTGGAGAAGGCTTCGTTCACAGGCTAAGCGATTGGATATTCGCCATTGTGGTCCAACAGTCCGCCAGGGCTTGTTTTTTATAAAAGAGAAAAAAATGGACAACCTACTCGAGTCGAGGTCCGGGCCAGTGAGGGTCACACTTCAGGACGTCGACGTGTGTCAAAGCCTAAGTATGTCATTTGTTTTGGTCCTAACTGTTAAATACTAATTAAATTATACATTCAGATTATTTTTCTAAATTCACTCAATAAAACAACAACGTTAAACGAAGTTCAACTCTTTAAAAATTACGACTTTATATCTTCATCAAGTCAACCCTATATTTACATCGACATTATGCTAGACTGTGGTACTTTGATTATAGCTTACTGATTTAAATTCATTTTCAATATTCAAATTAATTATAACTCACGATTGTGATTTTCAACTATTTTAGTAATTTAATTGATGGAAGGTTTCCTTTGGGTTTTTTAAATGTCAATACAACGATTGTTGTTTAATATGATTACTCCGATCAGCTATGTAAATAATATTTAGTACAGCCGCGAATGGGTTATTGCAGATTTTGCAGTTAATTATTCTTCAGCATTTGCAGTTAAGGATTCTTGATTGCTATCTCTGTAATTTATACCTCATCAATTTTATCATTTACATATGATAAGATTTGAACACAGCTCTTTGTTATCAGTTTAATTTCGAAGATTTTCGAAAGGCAAACACAAGATTTTGTTGGTTGTCACTTCATCTATAGCACCGATACTACGAATATACAAATAAAAACGATACAACGAAATGGGATCAATTGATCTCGGCCAAGTGCAATTGTAACTAGCCACAACAACAACAATATACTACGCTTCGAAACATCGAAACCAAATCTACGACAGTTGTGGCAATTTGATAAGATTTTGTTGCTTGCCTTTTACCATCGTATCATGACTGGGAAATTTCCCGAGCTGTGTCAAATTTTATGTATGTCGTCGTCAATTATAAAGCTTTCAGGATAATGACAATTGTCACTGTAAACAATTTATTTTATTGTTTACGTACCTGGCCTGAGTATTCTACGAATTAATATGACGATTGTCCCAACGAATATTTTCCATCTTTTCATGCAGACTGTGGCAATTGCCCCAACAATTATGTAATTGATCCAACTGAATATGACAATTGTCTAAAATAAACGTATTAAAACGTTTTTTGTGTTTTCCTTCAATATTCTACTTTCTCAGGAATAAGTGAGATTAAATAAAAATATAATTCTTTAGACAAAACCAATTAATTACAAATGCAATTTGTAATTACAGTGAAATCAGTATTAAATAAAGTACAGTCAAATAAAAAGGTACCAAAGTAAAATCAACTAATAAATGAATGTTTCCAAAATTAAGATAAATAAATTAATCAGTCAATAGAAACAAGTAATATCAAACTTTATAAAGAATCTGTGGTTTAACAAAACTACTATCACAACGTAAATTTGGGTCCTACTTTTAAAAATCTAGACGATCACGTAAACTGCCAAATTTGTGTACTTTTCTATCTCCCTCAAAAGAGAGAGATAAATATACGACTAGGGTTAGTGCCGTTTCAATACGATAAGGAATAATAAAATAAAATACAGCAAATACATAGAAACCTGTTTTAAAAAATATATATATAAAATATTACTTAAAATTTTGTAAAGTCAATATTATTTAAACTATTATCACATATAGCTTGCTTTAGTTTGGACTTCACTGAAGCAACAGAGATGTTGTGAAATTCAGTAGGTAAATTATTTAGGATATAAGATGAAATATAAGAAAAGCTTCCCGAAAAAATAGCACTATGATGTAAAGGTTACTGTGACCGGTTAGTAATGTTTCGTAAGTGTCTGTCATAAACCTGATCACGTCTTATAATTTTGCTAGATAAGTACTCAGGTAATCCTGTTTGTAAAATCTTGTTAAGAAAGCATGAGTAGTGTACGAATCTAGTTTCGTTTTGTTTGAGTAGACCCAAGTCTCGGATGTAAGGTGTAATATGAGCATAACGTGGTATATCAGTTAAAAACCGAATACAATGATTTTGCATTCTTTGAATACGCATTTTATTTTCAACCAACAAACATGGGCCATATACAATATCACCATAGTTCATTTGTGACATAATTAAATTATTAATTAGCATCTTTTTTGTCTCAACATCTAAAATTCTTTGAATGGGAAAAGCTGTTTTAGACTTAAATATGCTTTACAACATACTAGATCAACATGCTTGGTAAATTTAAGCTGACTATCAAAAGTAACTCGTAAGTTTCTTACATGCTCGACAGTTGGCATGTGCTGATTATTAATCATAAGTGAAAAATCCCTGACTTTATTAATATTTTGGTTAGAACCAATTAGAATGTGTTGACATTTTGTTTGGATTTAGCAGCAAGGTATTATCATAAGACCATTGCTTTATTTTATCTAAATCAGAGTTAATTCCATAAACTGCATTTTGTGCATTGTCAGGTGAGAAACTACTACTAAGCGAAATGTCATCCGCAAACATATAAATATTACAGTATTCAACATGTTGTAAATCAGAAATAAAGATAGAGAATAGCAAAGGGCCTAAAACAGATCCTTGCGGTACGCCAGAAGCAATAGAACGAGAAGCTGACATATCAATTTTTTCTGAAGTTTGAAGAATAGTACATTGATTTCTATTAAATAAATAATTGTTTAGCCATTGTAAGCAGTTATCTCTAATACCGTAGTAATGAAGTTTTGCTAAAAGGCAGTTTAAATCAATTGAATCAAAAGCCTTGGTCATATCAAGAAGTGTTAAAGAATTAAGTTTATGGTTATCGATAGCCGTGATGAAATCGTCTATCACTGAACATAGAGAGGTTATTGTACTGAATCCTTTTCTATACTCTGACTGTTTAGGTGGTAAAATGTTTAAAGCCTCAACATACCCAGTTAATTGAATATGTAGGGAAGCTTCGGCGATTTTGAGAGGTACAGGCAATAAGCTGATAGGTCTTAAATCAGATAAGTTTTCAATGATGGAATTAGGTTTTTTGGGAATTGGTTTAACAATTGCCGTTTTCCACAAATCAGGTACATTACCGTTTATTGTGGGGAAGTTAAAAGAAGAAAAAACTGTCAAGGTCGTTGTTTCAAATAAAAAGAATTTCAATCCATTTGGCAGCTCGACCATTGGACGAGAGCACTGGAGGGTCATCAGAAACAAGTAGTTACATGTCCAAACACAGGCCTTTAAATTTAACGAAATTAATGGGAAAAGTCAATAGGCACATAAAAAGTACAAGCGGGCAACTTCATAAGGGTCGCTGTCAGTACGTTGCCGCAAGGGAACAAGAACACCATGTAACTTATATAGTGCCGTAAATCGCATTTTCACGCATTTATCAAATGACAAGTTGTTGTGAATAATATAATCACAAATGGAACTATAAAGCTAACCACAGATGTCCCTAAATTCTAGTAAAATATTTTTATATTATATCCGTCAATTCCAAACCAAAAATGCTTTCAAGTTGTGAATCTTTTACACCAAGCCGTTTATTACTACATGCTCTCCATTGTATGGTGGTTAAGATACTCGTCCTCTAGAGGAGGCGTTCATCCTTGCCCTGTTTAGGGAGGCCGATTCTTACAAATATCACACTGGATACTGCATATTAACTGTACAAATTTGGATTAAACTAATAAAGGGTATTATTTGAACTGTTGTGTGTTTCGTCGGCACTGAATAACGGGATCATGAAGAACCCACATGTCTGAAATTCAGAACACCGATCAGATCGCGAAAGCTTAAGAGAGGATTCTAATAAGTAATTGAGATGTCTGGAAGTGAAAAGATCCATTATAGTGTTATAATTTAAGCTCAGTGCTTCATAAGAGAAGCCAGTCTTAAAGAGAGAGCAGTTAGCGATCTACGGTAAGTACAACTTTTACCTCTCTTGTCTATCAGACACCTCAAAAACATCTCGAATCTACCTGAGAGCGAAAGTAGTTACACATAGTCAAAGGGAGAGCGCAGCTGGCACCATAATAAATGTACTATACACCACTTATGGAAAATTACGCTTGTAACACCTATTCCTAAAAAAAAAGACAATCCAACCCTAAATTATATGAGACCCATCAGCGTCTTACCTGCTCCTTCTAAGATATTAGAAAGAGCAGTAAATAGTCAGGTTGTCACCTATCTTAGCAATAATAAAATTTTACCAACTTGCCAGTCGGGATTTAGGAAAGGGTTTAGTTGTACTACAGCACTTCTCAAGATTACCGATGATATAACAAGGGGTTTTGATAATGGCCAGTGCACACCACTAGTTTTAATTGATAAGTCAAAAGCATTTGACTCGATTAAAATAGAGTTGCTTCTTGCAAAGCTATCTTTTTATAAAATTATGAATGTCGCATTAGATTGGTTCTCTAGCTACCTTCTAGATAGACAGCAAGCCGTAAAACTGTGTAAACAAGGCGAACTATTACTATCTGATTTTAAAACAACCCAACAGGCATTCCCCAAGGGTCAATTCTTGAGCTGCTTATATTCTCAGTCTACACAGCAGATATATGCTCAGTAATTCAAAATTGTTCAGTATACATGTATGCTGATGACCTACAGATTTATCTTAATTTATTGGCAGACTCATTAGAATCTATTAATTTGGCAAACCTACATTTAAATCAAGATTTACAACATGTGTATCAATGGGCCACAGATAATTCATTGGTGATAAATCCTAGAAAGTCTCAAGCAACTATGTTTAGTCGGTCTGGTTTCGATGTTATCTGATATGATTGTTTAATCTATTGCCAATTACATGGATGTTATTTATGGACCTTACTTAACAGTTTTTAACGTACACAGGTTACAAAAAAATACAAAATTCTTGCATAAGATTTGTGATGTCCTTACCAAGACGAGAGTATACCAGTCAACATATCAGAGCATTATGTTGGCTTACAATGGAACAACGAAGACTCTTACATGTGAGCTGCCCGTTACGAAATTTGGTGGATAGTTTGGATAGTCTTTGTAGAATTGGCTCTTTGTTGGTTATTTGATATAAAAGAGCATTTGGTTGTGCATAGCATTTCTTGGGTGTGGCTTTTATAATTGTTTAGAAATTCAAAATACCCGTCATAAAACTCGCCCAATGTAGTTTTAAATTTGACATCTTTTGGGTATAAATTTTAGCTAAAAGTTGATATGAAATAAATGTACTGGAGTTGTGTTGAAATTATTAGCAGGAGACGAAAATTTATAGGTTAAGTTTAATGTTCTCAAGCGGATTCGTCTTGGTGGCAGCTCTTATAAATCCCAAAGGTTTTATTATTTACACCTATGTAAGGAAGGACAATCTACAAAAAGAATAAATGGACTTCATATAGGCCATTACTTATTAGAATATATAGTTTAATGAGAGGACTACAAATGACAATTAGGTTTTATTTAATTGGCCTGCCATATTTCTTCTTTGATATAAAAAAATCGTCAATTTTACAATCGTAATTATTTATAATTTTCGCTATTAACCGACCGCCCAGACTTCTCCCAGTACTCTAGCAGAGGCAAAGAGTGACACGCCCTTTCAAGAGAATTATTTACATCATTGCTTGCTTCGCTCTCGCTTGCGCTTATTGCCATACCAAACCGAACACTTTCCGATTCTGTATATGCAAATTTTGTATGGATATTAAGTAATCATTATTATTTCCAAGGCGTGCTTGGTTTTTGGGCCTATCCTTTGTAGTTTTAATGATAAACTGATGTTGGTTTGAATTGCTTCTGTCTTTGTCATGTATTTTGTGTAGTTTTTGACTCGTTTTATACCTGTGTTGGTCTTTGCAAAATCAATAAACTTATTATTATTATTATGTTTATTTACATAATATATGTAAATACATGTCTATACGTAATATATAAATGCTTCATGTAGCAATGAATTCCATAATTTGTGCTAAATTGGGGCTTCATACAGGAAGTCTGGAAATTATGCGGTTTGGGACCAAATAGTTGCTCATAATGGTAAAACAAAACGTATACTAATAAGTTATAACATAGGAAAAGCCAGATTATTAACAATACATTAGTGTTCTTTTTGTTCATATACAAGTCTCATTTTTACGTTAAAACCTAATAGTCAAAAAAGCTATATTTAGATATACATAAATTAGCGAAAAAATCAACATAATTTTAAAACTTACAGTTCACATTCCTCATGCCATTCAACTTGCTGTCCTGATTTTTCCTTAACTGATGTTTGGTATTTGGTTTTGCCCAAGGCAATTGTAACAAAACAATCATTGGTGTTATTTTTACCTTTGAGTAACAACCCAACAGATCTTTGAACTAGAAACAATAATATACAAAAAAACGTTATTACAATATGTTCAATATTTTAAGGTTTTTGTACGTACCAGTAACTTGGACATGGGTGGGCATCCACATTTTTACCTGATTTGAATACTATGAGTAATGTAAATTTATTATTCAAATCCGTGATGGAATGTCGAGGAGAAAACGGAAGAATAATTGGATATAACATGTAAATATGCGAAGATTATAGCTGATGCGCAGGATGTAAACTCTTCAATTTCTAAATCGTGGGAAGTTCTAAAATAAAACAAATAAATAGCACTAATAAGTAGTACACAATCACGAACTAGTTACTATTACTATTATCACAGCTATTATTATTTAATCTCAATAATGTCAAAATATCCTAATTGGTCTCGATGTCAGAAAGAAAAGTTACTTGGGTCATGCGCGTCAGACACAAGATCCTGCCAACTTGACTCATGACCTCATTGCATAATAGAGACCAGTAGCAAGCAAATTAACTTTAAGGCCTGTTTGCACTCATCCAGTAATTTAGTCGAGTCGTTTAGTATTTTAGTACTCGACCAATGAGGACAGCGTGTTTTAGTCGAGTAATTTAGTGTAAAGCAATTACTAAATTACTCCACCATCTCTCATGAATACTACCTACTAGAGACCAAGATTTGTGGACTATTTGGTAGAGGTGTGGGTAGTACTCGTATGATTCATATCATTGGTATGAATCCTTGCAGTGGTACGAATGGTACGAATCCCACAAAAATAAAAGATTCGTACATTTCGTATCGCCGATACGATTGATACATTTCGTATCACTGATACGATTGGTACGAATATGGAATTTCGGTACCGGTATTGCGATGCGATACCGCACTTTTCTAAATTCACCGGTGGACGCACCGGGTGGGCAAAATACGAAGCTGATTGGCTATGCTTTTCAAAATAGCTAATCAAATAATGTTATTGCTTACCGGTACGATCCACCGGTGAATTTAGAAATTTGCCCATACTAGGCCAGCTGTATAAGGTTAAACTTCAAACGGTGGATGGGGACCGCGCGTTTAAACCGGAGATTTCAGATTTTAAAATACTCATATCTCATACAGTGGCGCCGCTAGCCTTTTGAAATGGGTGGGCGGATGCCGGCAAAGGGCGGGCGGTACAGCGATAGACGAAGTTAGCAAAAAACAAAATGTACATTTATCATTTATATTATTATTGTCCTGCATCGCCAGCGTAGAGATGTGGCGTGATGCCTCAAGTCAGCGGCGGCGGCGCATGGTGAGCAGCGACCGGCGCTTGGATTTGCAGGGTGATCTCATAATTGAAAAAATTCCCTGTTTTTATATGTAATATGATTGATATATTCGAAATATTTTATTATTACTATATGATTATTATCAATGTACCTACTGCGAGATAGCATTCATTTTATACGCAACGTACTAATTACAAAATTTGTGATATATTACCCCTTTTTTAGTTTTTTCTTATTGTTTTTTGTTTAGTTGACTTGCTACAAATGTACAAATATGTATATAATATGGTTAAATAAACGCTATCTATCTATCTTTTTACTGATGTCTAATGACAACGACAAAATTATTAATGTAATAGAAGGTGCTCGAAGTCCTAAAAGTTTAAACTGTACGGTTAATATAACATTATAATACTCTGGCCCTAACTAACACCACATATAATATTCTATAATCTATGCTGAACACTGTGGAGTGGATGTGTGGGCATTGGCGCAACTAGGGGGGTGGCAGGGTGGGCCGGGCCCACCCCAAACTAACCACGGCCCACCCCAGAGGAAAAAATAAAAATTAGCAAAAAAAAATTAAACTTATCGACTAATATATCACTAAATTATTCGGAATCCATAATCCATCCCCGACTTTTATACCAATTTGACACAAGTGAGGTCAAACATTTTCGCCCGTCGATTATAACGGTAATGCCGGAGAGCGCCCGCTCAGCCCTTTTGTTTTTAATCCCCGACCCCAAAATAAGTTTGATGCGTATGTTTGTATGTCTGTCTGTCTGTGGCTTCATATCTCTTCAACGGGTGATCCGATTTTGATGTAGTTTTTTTATTTGAAAGAGTATTTTGTCGAGAAGGTTATAGGCCATATTAGATTTTAATGGTTGGTCGCCATCTTGAATTCGCTATGTTGAACTTCTCTAGAAAACGTCCGATTGAAGTAAAATTGAAAATGTGCAGACAATATTGGTAGGCGAACATGATTTAGGCATCATTTTGATTCGGTCATATGAAACTGGTACGATTAGATACATTGATCGGGGTTTTTAAAAATTTTCAATTTTACTTGTTAAACTATGCGTGTTAGCGTGCGAGTCTCGAGTCTGCGCCTGTCTGCTGGCTGACTTGACTGCTGTATCTCTTTAGATCTATCGTTCATGCCGGAGTGAGTGTATAAGAAAACAATAGCGTATTTGGAGAGAAATGTTACTATACACCAAAGGCGGCCAGCTCGCCTTTTAGCCAGCGTTGCCAGAGCACGATGACTTCTTTTGTCAAGGTCAAGGCCATTAAATGACCTTGAAATGACAACAAATTTTCGCCTGCGACGCTTTTGACTGCGGCGCTATCACTAACCACCCCGTGTACACATATATATATCTACAGAACATTTAAGTATCTTATGCACGAGCTGCCACTGAACTTTGCGTTTTAAACACAAAGGGCCTGGCCACCCCCAAAAAAATTCTCTAGTTGCGCCAATGAGTGTGGGTACGAATAGTACGAATGGTACGAATCAGTACATGATACTGTTTCGTATCATGGAATCAGCAGTACGAAACATACGAATGGTACGAATCAGTACATGATACTGTTTAGTATCATGGAATCAGTGATACGAAGTGGTAGGAATCGTACGAATCTCTCGATACGAATCTTTTCTTGATACGGATTCATTTGGTACGAATCCTTAAAAAGAGTCGAATCGCCCAACTCTAATATGAGGTTCCTTAATATACAGCTTTTAGACGAGAAAGTCAGTGCGGGGGTGAAAAGTCAGACTATCTTTGTTCTTCGAACGCGCAGTAGCGGCGCAGTTATCTCACTCTAGAAGAACCGTCCGTACTGGCCCGAAATATGGTCTGACGTTACTGTGATCTGTAGTGTTACATTCTACAACTTATCCTCATTACCAGCATGCAGAACAGTGACTCAAAATGCGAGGATAATTACCACCGATCTCAAAAGCAGGTCATTGCAAGCCCGTTCCAGTAACGAGTTCATTACTTAATTAACATTACACAAATTCTTACAATATTTTGAATAAGGCGCTGCATCTGGTGTGATTTCACACCAGCTGTTCATTGGCTAATGCTATTTTTTGGTGGGGATTGTGAGTTATTAAGCCACCTTAAAGTCTACCAATCTTGACTAGAGACAAGAATGACGCCAGGCCTGTAGCTAGGGGGGGGGGGGGGCAGGACGGGCGACGCCCGTCCTGGAATAAGTTTCGCCCGACCTACGGTGATCGTAATGGGGGCAATTTTAACTGTCTTTTTAATATTTTGAAAGAGATTGGGTAAAAATTTTTTAATTTTTTCGGACTAAAGTTTTTTTTAGATTTCCCTTATTAAACAATTTTTCGGACAAAAAAAAAATTTTTTGGATTTCTCCCCCCCGCCCGCTCATCAAAAAATTTTTCGGACTTTTTTACGGGCCCGTCCTGAAAAATTGTTTGCCCGCCCTGAAAGCACTTTCTAGCTACAGGCCTGGATGACGCACCCCGTGCTTTCAACATATCCGTGAAACAGGAAGCTGAAAGAGTGGCGCAGTTCACAATAGGACACTGGAACGCGAGCTGCTCATTGGCTAATGACAGTTTTTTGGTGATGTGCTAGTTTTACTAGCGCCACCTGGATTCTTCACATTTTATTGCGGATCGGTTTTCATCGGAATTCCCATAAACGTCCGTAATCCTTGTCTTTATTATTCATGGTCTCTCTACACTGGATGCGTGCAAACAGGTCATTAGTAAGGAAGAAGACGCCTCAAAAGCTTACGAGGCACTGCAGAGAGGAACGATTGCGATAATGCGCGCGTGGTAGTCATTTGAAGAACTACAAAATTTATATCTAATTTCATACTTTAAGCATTTTAGTGCAAGGAATAAATACATTTAAAACTACATAAAAATAATAATTTAACAAGTGCAGACTGACACGTTTAATACTAACCTATGTTGCTTTTCAGTAATAAAAAAAAGGAACATAACACAACCTGAACCTAACCTAACCTAATGTGAACATTCAGGTATGAAAATAATTCAGGGCAAGGAAAAATATCTTGAACAAGAAAAAACAAAAATAAAAGTTGCAGCCAGCAAGATTTGAACCGGGAATATTAGTACTGGAGTTTTGTGGTACCTGACTCACAATGTGTAAAACCTGAACATAACAAAAGTGATTGATTTTGCGCATGCGCGCGCTGGACACGTAAACGTTTTGGTTCTTCAAATGACTACTACGCGCGCATTATCGCAATCATTTCTCTCTGCAGCGCCTCGTAAAAGCATTCTCAAAGTGGTACCACAGGTGGCACACTGCAGAAGTAACGCCCTCCCTAGCGTCTGCAGTAATTACATAGCATTTCGATATTTGACAGAGGTCAGTGCCATGGTATTAGTATTAGTTATTCATTATGGAAGCTGATGTGTTAATCAATTATGTTTTTTACCAAATAATATCCTATTTTGTTTTATGAAAAAGAGAAAAAACTATAGTTCTTGCAAGGCATCAGTGGGGGACTGACCACGGTGGCGTGGTGGCAATCGCCACAACGCCCCCGATCCAAAACGCCCCCCTCGATCCTAAAAAGTGCTCTTAAATGTGCCTCCGCCGCCCCTAGGTACAAATGCAACAACCATCAACAACTCTCAGTCCGCCACTCCAAGGCATAAATAAAGTGGATTGTAAGATGCACTTCGATAGCCGAATAATGGACCAGGGCTGCACTACCACAGATCGGTAACGACGCTCTCTCTGGACATGAGTTCCCTAGTTAGGGGTTTAGATACCTTTTGAAATTCTGGATTTTTACATAAAAAAAATCCCAACCGAAAAATTTCTCTTCGGAGGGATTAATTTTGTACGTAGTATCCACGTTTTTATCTGCTAATAACGGATTCTACCCATAGGGATTTCTCAAAAAACGCATAAAAAAATCCCTATCGAACCTCCGTAAGGCAACCAAAAGGTCAAGTGTTAATGTGAGTTAACTCGACACATCCGGTTTTCGATACGAAAGTTCCAGGGATTATAGACCGTCAACAGGCCTCAAGATCAATTAAGAAACAATAGTTCAAAGATTCCGTTTATTTAACAGAAATGGTTACACAAAATTCTCAAGATAAGAATCGTGCCTTCCCAATCAAGGCAATGGCTTTCAGGCCATACAGAGAGCGCTTACGCTAACGATCGATTAGGCTGAAAAGATTCATGCATACCTTCTCAGAATCAAAATGCGAGCTTTTTAAAGAAGTCTGAGACTATTTGTAATTTCATAATTACGACTGACCGATTGTAACTTAAAAAAGTTTTACTAAATGAATTTAGTTTCGCTAGAGACTACCTAGCTTTAAAGTTCTTTTATCGTGGCGGTTCACGTACTCAAACACATTCGTGAGGACTTATGACTGCATAAGTTTGATGGCGTTCAATCAGTCCACAATTTACTTGCCCCTATGCAGTTGTTCAATATTATCGATATGGCAGCAACTCACCTTCGAGCGACTTTTAGGCAAAATTGAATTTTTGGTTTTTTATGCACAAGGCGTTTTCCTCTATAACTTTGTCATTTGGAGAGCCCCGCTATTGGCTTTCCTACCATCGCTTTGTCGGGACCACTCAACGCGCTTATCGGCACTACGCCGGCTTTGTCAAAATCGTCTATTTTGCCTTTTAAATGCAATGCATCGCTAAAATTTTATGCTCATACTTTAGAACGGGGCATTCAATGACCGTACGTCAAAGGTCTTTGGTGGAGGAATAGAAATGAAAAATATTTCAATATTTTTTAAAGTATATTTTCGTAGTACTTTTTAAACTGGCTTTGGGGTACTTTTGAAAAATTAATTTTCAGGCCAAATTTCGACGTAGTTTTGAAAAATTATCTGCAAGTGAAATTTCGTACTTTTGATAAATTAATTTTCAAGCCAAATTTCGACACACTTTCAAAAATATTATTTTCCTAAGTCCAATTTGTGGTACCTTTGAAAAAGTATATTATTCATAAATCTTTGTCATTATATACTTTTGCTCTCATATCCTGAACCAAAAACATATTTTCCTAAGTGAAAATTCGGTGTTTCTTCGAATTTTCACCTGGTCATTTCTAACGCCTTATAGAACCCAAAACGGTCCTTATGGACTGATCTGTACCTCTGCAGACTCTTAAAAATGTCCTTAAATGAAATTTTTGCCTATGTCGAATTTTGATCCTGTCTTCAACTTAGGACGATTTTGGAGAGTTCTACAACATGAACACAAAAACGAAAGAGGATGAGTCAAAATGTTTCAGAATCAGTGTTTATACCTTGATAAAAAGTGCATGTGAAGGTAGAAAAGATAATTTTTATAAAATCAAGCGTTTGCACGAAAAACTAATTTCAGATTGGTTTCTTATGCTTCTAAATTAGTGTCTTGAAAAAATTCCCCTTATATCAATCGTCAGTGTTATTATATACAATACCTACCGTGATTTTTTTGTGATAGGGGCCGTTCAAGTATTACGTAAGCATCAAAGTAGTATGAACAAGTTTATAAATCAAATAAAATTTCTCACTAGAGTTTTAGGACTGTTTTCAATCATATTTTTAAATAATATCTATAGTGACGTCACAAAATGCTTGCCGTCTTTGTCTAACAATTGTGATGATTATTGTTTTATCCTTCTTAGTTGAAAAATATGTGGTAAAATATAAAGAACCCCTCCCCGTCTGTGCCGCTGTTCTCAGTGTGTTATCAGCGCCACCAGTGGTGTTTTGTATCATCAAATTTTGTGGAACGGTTTTCCTCGCTATTTCCATAAATGTGCTTCCTCTCAAGAAGGATAAACAGGAAGGAGTGTTCAATCGTCACAACTGTTGTCGAAGGTTAGACAAAGGCGGCCACATTCCGTGGCGTCAATATTTAACAATATATGGCTGAAAATAGTCACGAGAGACTGATGAGAAACTTTGTTTAATTTATATACATAGCATTCGACATTATATGCATATACCGTTTAGGTCCATATGTGAAAAATATACACCGTATTATAGAATGGTATATCTATAAAATATACGTTGAATGTATATTCTGTTCTGTATGTACTTATAATATACACATATGTATTTTTATTTTGTTGCATATACCTACAATATACTAGTATATGAATATCTTTTTATGTATATACATACGACCTGCTATTATGTATATGTTTCATATGTATATACCCAGTACAGACCAACAAGTATATATTTTGTATATGCCTAAAACATATATACTTAAGACATACTTGCGTGTATATATTTAAAGTGTATATACCTACTACATACAAACATGCATATATTCCGCATATGCCTACCACCTACATAGTTAGGACATACTTGTATGTATATGTTTTGTATGTATATAATGGCTGTTAGTTTGAACTCTTGGAAGTTACACCTATAATCCGCTAGATGGCACCATCGATTTAATTTGCAAGCTGCAGCTTTATATCGAACTGACTCGTAATTATAACTTATTGTACTTGACAAGTATGTCCTTATGCTGTATATACCTCCAAATGTAAATCCGGGGTACATTTATATCTGGATATTTTATGCATGTACATGCGCGTATATACATATAATACTTTAAAAACGTGCGTATATATTTTGGACATACATAATACATATGTAATGTACCCAAATATAATATATTTTATTCATAGGTATCTGCTAAGTACGTATACGACGTGATCTACCAAGAAATGCGGAAAATAAAATGGTGTGTTAGTCTTCAATGTGGGAAAGCCCCTGCAAAATTTTAGAGGATTCTGATCAGCGTTACCACATTTGGTAGATTTTTATTTCTTTTTAGTAGAATTTTAAGGATTTTTGTAAAGTTTAGTAGGTAAAATTTGCTTGCAGATTTCTGATAATTATTATCAGAAATCTACCAGCAAATTTTACCTACCAAACTTTAAAAAAACGCTTAAAATTCTACTAAAAAGAAATAAAAATCTACCAAATGTGGTAACGCCGATTCTGAGGTAATTTAGTATATTAAATTATTAATCAATTTGCGAAGATACACTACTGATGTTGAATAAGTCCTGACCTACTTCTGAATAGGTCGACGAACTTACTTGTGAAAGAACGTATTCGAGTTGTTTACATTTCCTTAATTGGCATAAAAAGTGAAGCCGGCCGGCGAGATCAAAAAAAGAGGTCTACACTCGATCCAGCGGCAGGTAGCCAACATTGTTGGTACGCTTTGAAGATAATTGGAATTCCAGCGGACCAGTTCACTTTTACGAATGAGTTCAAAGCATGCCGACAAGGCTGGCTCCGTGCAGCTGGATCGTGTGTAGACCGCGTTTTTTGCTTCCGGTCGAACAATAGTTACACCGCCGGCGCCGTGTCATTGACCGGACTAAATATCTCGTATATCTACTTGTCATTTCAGCATGAGATCAATGTCTTCTATTTATTTCGGTATTTTTGTAGTGTGATTTGATTAAAACCAAAAAGTCACTTCTATCTTATCCAGCTTTGCTGTCAGTAGTATCAATTCCAAGTCTGATAAAGTGATATGGTTGTACCGCGTTACGTTAGATTGGTTGAAGTCATTGGCGGCGCATTTCTACAAAAAAATAAGGTAATTTTTTTGGTCATTTTTTAAAAATTTTTCATTTTTTTAACTCGGTGGGGACAACCTAGTGTTAAATTTTCCGCATGTTCTGGTAGATCACGTTGTATAGGATCCGCTGGGGTGAGACAAATGACATCTGTTTTGCAGACAATTTGAACCTCATTTGCATCTACTAAGTACATCCCATATACTTAGAGGAATGTGATATGTATATGTTAAGAACCTCCTTTTGCTGTGTGGGTTTTAGACCGTAAAAAATGAGATATTTTTATTAGGCATTTAAATATGCCTATTTTGGCGTCTTTTAAGGTAAATTCACACCCGAGGGTGCTCACTCTGCATTTTTCAGGCATGCAATTTTTAACAGGCACATGCAGTTTTAACGCAATGCTTTTAAATTGCACCATCTCTCGCACTCTTGTGGGTTTTTATAGAAATACTAAACAGAAGCACGTACTATTAAACAGTTGGTACTATATTTTTAAGTCGTTTTAGTTTGTTGTGTGACAGTTCGACTGGTAGAGCGCCAAAAGCTAATTGTAATACAGCTAATAATATATAATATACCTAATAATATAAAAATAACAACACAATTTTAGATTTGGTAAGAATATTTGTTTATTTTGTAGATACTGTAGCGATACCAATCGCATTTCTAAGGAATTTCGCTACACTGCACGCTTCTCTGGGGGAAAATAGAAGCAGTCTGCATTCTTAACGCATGTGTAAGAACTCATAAGTGTGAATAAGACATGCATGCATTTTACATGCTGCGTTAAAAACGCAGGTGTGAATTTAACTTTACGCGTTATGTTTTGCTTAACTCTCGCTTTATTGACCACTCCTTGTTTATTCTCTTAGCTTGCTCCTAGTCTCTATTCTACATGATTGCCATCTAATGGGCTTTAACGCGAACGTGGTGGAAACAGCTTCGGTACCTTTTTATAAATTGGAAAGTTATTGTTTCGTATCGCCCTCTGTCAAGAAAATGACTTAAGTTCGAAACTTTAGTTGATAATGCCATTGTATATAGAGTACCAAAATGCAGTTGTGCAAGCTACTGAATCAAAATTGTATTATATATTATAGACTATCACAATGGAATTATTCTTTCAATTCAAGCCAATGTTCATTCAAACCTTATTTTTAAATTTGACCCTAAAGAGGTGGTGAGCGCTCGCCATCTATTCGAAAATAGCCAAAGCTAGATCAGGGAACGGCAATTGTTTGAAATTTGTTCAATAAATGACGATTACTACTGTCTGCTAGAAATTCTGTATTTGAAGTATTACTCAAGCTGATCACTATAGATGTCACCAAGATATACTTTTAGTGTTTGAAATTAGTTTAAATTTCTTTCTATGAGAGACATAGGTATTTATAAAAGTTGAGAATTCTTCTTGAATGCATCCATCCATGGCTTATCAACTCGTTTGTAATCTTCAGAGTTTCTTTCAATTTCTTTTTTTACAAAGTCAGATAGTCACGGCATAATTTATTTATAAGTATAATATCGTCGGGGTTAATTTATATTATTAATTTTAATCTTTATTTGCATTTCCGGTGTGACTGTATGCTGCACAAAGGATGTACCTACTGATATACTTACTAGATGATGATAATATATAATTAACTGATAATATAAACCAGTAGTTATTTTGTTAGTAAAACATTATTTAGAAACATATTTCGAAAGCAATGAACAATTTAAAAATTAAAATTTATTCTTGGACATGCGTAACAACAAAACGAAAATCAAATTATGTTTATACAATACATATATTTTTAAAAACTGACCACTAATTCTCGAAAATGGCTGTGTCAAATTTAGAATTTTTTTTATTAATAATTAAATATTTACCATAATTTCTGATGATTTTCTTCCTACATTCATTTTTATTATTTCTTTAATAGGATTTACTATTTTCTCAAAATGAGCTGACAAGATTTTTTACAATATGAAACAAATAAAAGTTGCACTCGGTCGCTAATGCTTTTTTGTTAACATTTTAGTCAGATCTATTTATACCAATGTTTGTAAATCATCTACAGAGTGTCCCACTTTTAATACCCTCTTCCATATCTAAGTTATTTCAGCCAAATTTGGGTTGATATCCAAGACCATTATTATGCCTTTCTTGAGTAAAACAAAACATTTTGATTTATGGTTTTATAATTATATTTTTTAAACATTAAATAATCAATAACTCGGAAACAAATTGTTTTTCCAAAAAAGTAATTCCTCATTTTCTCTTTAAATTCATTTTTTCTACCCACCCATCGATAGTTTCAAATTCGGTAATCCTTAATGCCCGAATAATTTACAGAGCGGCTAGTTCAAAATTTTAAAAAACTTTTCAGTGAAAATTTTTGTCTCCGAAATTGACATTGACATTGATTGTTTACGTAATCTCAGTAGTAGCAGGGCCGTGTTAAATGCCTGTGGAGCGTGCAGCCACACAGGCGACTGAATCAAAGTTACTGACGTTTTTTTTAGGAACAGCGAAATCGAAGTATTTTCAAGTTTTATGGGTAAATTATTTTTATTTGTTAGATAAAAAGTTGCATGTTTGTGTTACTTATGAAAAGAACTATTTTATTTTTTATAATCATAATATACCAGGTGTCAACGAGATCCGAGACGAGATCACTTTCCGGCCGCCATTTTTTTATTTTTTGACGGATTGAGATCAAACTAGGCATGTGTCACATGTTACCGAAACCCCATTCTTTTATCCATCTGTTAAGTTTCTACGACTTCCGGTTTCACCAGAAGCTTTTAATATTACTTCCCAGTGGCGGCTGGTTAAATTTAAATAATTTTTTTCTCGTCTCTGGCGCATGGGCCCATACGAAATATGGGAACTAACATCTAGAGAACCACTCATCTAACGACCCGTAAAAAATTTTGAAAAAGCAATTTGCGAAAAATTTTTTCAAAATTCGGTTGCCCCCCCTTAGGTCTAGGGGGGGGCAACCTGTTGAAAATTTTTTTTTTTGTCATATACATTTTACTTTTCATAAAAGTACGACAATAGGTTCTGGAGTTTTTGAAAATATTTTCATTATTAACTGAAATACAATGAACTGAAATTTTGTAATTTACAATTTAACAAATTATAAAATTTCAATTCGTTGTACGTCAGTTAGTAATGAAAATATTTTCATAAACTCTAAAACGTATTATTGTATTTTTATGAAAAGTAAAATGCATATGACAAAAAAAAAATAATTTTCAACAGGAGTCCCTAGACCTAGGGGGGGCAACCGAATTTTGAAAAAATTTTTCGCAAACTGCTTTTTCAAATTTTTTTACGGATCGTTAGAGGAGTGCTTCTCTAGATGTTGGTTCCCATATTTCGTATGGGTCCCATGCGCCAGAGACGAGCAAAAAATTATTGAAATTTCACCCATCCGCCACTGTTACTTCCACATCCAGTGGAAGTATAGTAACGACAAAAAATTTTTTAAAGATCTTTATTCAAAGCTTAGAATATCATGAAACGTCGAAATTTTAAGTTTGAATAAAAAAAATGTCTGCCTGTCGGTCTGTCTGTATGTCATTTTTTTTTTGTTTTACTCAGGAACCGTTTAAGATATTGACTTGAAATTTGGTACCAATGGCGGATTTACATAAGGGCACTTGGGGCACGTGCCCAGGACCCCCGAATGTATAAAAATGGCAAAAAAAAATGTAGGAATAAATGAAAAAATTACAAATGAAAAGAGATGAAAACGCAAGAAAAAGTTAATTATAAATTAAAAAAATTAAACTTTCCATTCAACAAGAGCAACATCCAAATCTCAAATAATTTTATATGAACTTTATGTTTCAAATTTTCTGCATTTAATAAGAGGGGCCCCCACATAAGAAGTGCCCAGGGGCCTGTCAAATGTAAATCCGGCCCTGTTTGGTATACATGTATTTTAACGAGATCTGGAGCTAGATTATGTTTTCATCTTATTCCGTTGAAGGGTTGGGGAGTGAATTGGGGTAAACGGATTAACAAAATAAAACAGTCGTTTAAGAGCTCGGTATAAAAAAGTTGCAAATGAAAATAAAATAAGGATTTTTATCTACAATAGGAGCGCCACATCGTCAGGGATGTAGAAGAACACACTACCAGGCGTCAAATTGACGCGACGCCAATTTATATTTAGAAGGGCGCCAGTGGCGTTCTGCCCCGTTCTTCCACTCCCAAGCGGGTGCGAGATAAGATATGTTTCGATAGACGAGTGATAGGTCAAGGCTGCACTACCTCAGATCATTAACGACGCTCTCTCTCATGAGTGATTTCAATTATTCGCTGACAATAAGGGCTTTTACATCTTTGGATTATTGGGATTTTTGCATAAAAAAAATCCCTAAATCCCTATCGAATATTTTTCCCCGACGGCATTGGAATTTGACATGATTTTGATCTGTTTATACAATAATAAGTAGTCTGACGTCTTTTAGTTTCTGCTATTTTTGCATTAAAAAAATCCCTATCGAAGATTTTTCTCCGACGGGATTGGAATTTGACGTGATTTATATATATTTACCTACTAATAATGGTTTCTGCAATTAAAGGTTTCTGGAGAAATCGCATAAAAAAATCCCTATCAAGCTCCCGTAAGGTGACCAGAACACTGAGTATCAAAATTAGGGAATCATGAGATCCCGATTAACTCAGTTGTTTAGATCTTCCAAACGAAAACTCCAGGGATTAAGACTAGCAACAAGTCCTTACATCAATAAAATGCAATTAGTTCAAAGAATACGGTTTATTTAATAAGTGTAAAACAATACAGTATTATGTGAAAGAATCACGCCTCCCCAACTAAGGCAAATGACTTTTTAACCATACAAGTGAGAGCATATGCTAACAATCGATTTGGTAGAAAAGATTCATTTAACTTCCTCAGAATTTAATGCAAGCCTTTTAAAAAGAATGTAAAAATTTTGTATTTTTGGTAATTATGGCTGACTGAAAATAATATAAAAATGTTTTACTTAAAAAATGTTGGATCGCTTATGAATAGCTTAAAGGTCCCAGATCGTGATTTTATCATTCACGGGACGGAGTTCGACTAATACATGAGTTTACTAACTTTCGGCCAGTCTTACGACGTACTTGTCCCCATGTAGGTTCAATATAGGAAAAATGGCAGCGACTCGCCTCCGAACGACTTTTAGGCAAAATAAACTTTGAGTCCTTTGTGCACAAGGAAGTTTTCTCTATAACTTTATTATTTGGAAAGCCCTGCTATTGGCTTTGTATTAACCACCCAACCCAGGCAACACGGTCACGTCATTTTGACGTTATTTTTTCGGCACCTTTATCACCAATGCGACATTAAATATGACGTGAAATATGACGGCAAAATGTCACAGCCCACTGACGTCATTTAAGTGACGTTTGTTGACGTCACTTAAATGACGTCGATGTGCTTACATATGTAAGCTATTTTTGATTAATTAATAAATACACATATGAGAAATATAATAAATAAGCCAATTTGGTGCAATATGGCATGTAAATCTTATAAGAGCTCTAGGATTTTCCGATGTATGATATGCATTACAGGATAAGCTGCCATATACGATGTAGATGAATGGACAATTAATAGATGAAGCACTCACTGGTTTTTATGCTATCTCGGCCCAGTCACATAATAATGATCTTTAACCTGACCATTATAGGATCCATCCAAATCAATCAACATTTCTTGAATGTATTTGAACATTGCAATTTATATTTTTATTTATTTTATATAAATTCATTAGAGTATAAGGTATAAAGAAGGACTGGTTATTTTCAGTGGTTTGTAAGTGGCGCCATCTAGAAATAATTTATGCAACAAACAACGTGGCAATGCATAGTTTGCATGTGGCGCCAACTAGAAATAATTTCTGCAATGAAAAAACTACGTCACCAAACGTCGCATCGACGTCTCAACATGACGTCATAATTTAGTCACAATATGACGTTACTGAGACGTCATTTTTTCGTCACGTGACGTCGTCGACCAAAATGACGTCAAAATGACGTCAGTCTGCTTCCTGGGATAAATTTAGATCACTTTTTGACAAAACCAATATATGACACTGGCTAATGGCTATTGGCCAATGAACCCTAGATCGAAAAAAATCCAATACTGTTGATGATATTAATATACAGCCAAAAAAATATAATTGTAATTATTCCGACTTAATAAGACGTTTATTATTACCATGTAATTAATGCTAAAAATCCACTTATTATTATTGTATTTTTAAAGATTCTGTAAATAATTATTGGGGTGGCAATTTTGTAAAACTAATATTTTTTTGTCTGGTGTTTAATATCACTAAATAAAAACGTAATAATGACGAATTTAATCTACGTCATTATGACGTACAAATGCAGACGTCTTTATTACGTCACTGGTGTTTAAAATCACTAAATAAAAACGTAATAATGACGAATTTAATGTACGGCATTATGACGTACAAATGCAGACGTCTTTAAGACGTCACTGGTGTTTAAAATCACTAAATAAACACGTAATAATGACGAATTTAATGTACGACATTATGACGTACAAATGCAGACGTCATTAAGACGTCATCATTTGGTTACATGACGTCGCCGACGAATAGTTACCAAAAAATGATGTCAAAATGACGTGACCGTGTTGCCTGGGAACGCACTCGACCAATTTACGAGTCGCTGGGTGAACCCAAACTTGTTTTAAGCGAGAAACCGGCTTTGTGCATTTTCACTGATTCTTGCCAATCTTTGCTTATAGGCGCTACGCCGCTTTTGCCAAATTCGTCGGTTTCGCCTTTTTACTTCCACATCCAGTGGAAGTATAGTAACGACAAAAAAATTTAAAAAAATTTTTATTGTTCAAATAGGCTTAGAATGTCATGAAACGTCGAGATTTCAAGTTTGAGCGAAAAGAAAATTTCTGTCTGTCTGTCGGTCTGTAACTTTTTTTGTGCACACGTTTACTCTGGAACCGTTTGAGATATTGACTTGAAATTTGGTACACATATGTACTTTAACGAGATCTAGAACTAGATTATATTTTCATCTTGTTCTGTCGAAGGGTTGGGGGGTAAATTGGGGTAAATTTGGAGTAAATAGGTAAATCAAGCAGGTAAGAGTTCATAAAATTGATATTTAGTATAGACAAGAGAAGCTAAGGTCTCAAAAAAATTTTTGGCATTAGCCACCCCCATTACCACCCCCACCCCATTATTAAAGGGGATGAAAAAAAAATGTGATTTAGTGTGTGTACAAGAACCAGAAACCTCAAAATATTTTTTACCCCCTGTCACCACCCCCACCCCACTACCGATGTGGGGTATCGTTTTATGGGTTTTTGAGGTAGAGGATTTCAAATATTATATTATTAAAGATCCATAAACAATTATTTCCAGATACAAAATTTTTTCGTTGCGTGACTTGAATAGAAAATCCGGATGTGGAAGTAGTGATTCCTTGGGCAGCGGTTTTGATGCATTGCTAAAATTTTATATTCACTCTTTAGAACAGGGTATATAATGACTCCACGGTCAATGTCTTCGGCGGAGGAATTAAAGTTCAAATATTTTGAATATTTTCAAAGTATTTTTTTGGCGTACTTTTTAAAATGTATATGATTCATTTTTCCATGACCACCATATACTTTCACTCTCATATTGGACCAAAATATGTTTTCCTAAGTAAAAATTCGGTTTCTTCGAATTTTTACCCAGTTGTGTCTAATGTCTTATCGAACTCATAACGGTCCTTTTGGACTAGTTTGTGACTCTGAAGTCTCTCAAACTCTTGAAAATGTCCTTAAATGAAATTTTTACCTAAGTCGATTTTTTATTTTGGCTTCGACTTAGGTCAATTCTGGAAGGTTCTACAACAGGAACACTAGCTACGCCGCTGGATTTGAGGAAAATGGGTCAACGTTTCCCTTTGCACGTTGACAAGACCATAACATTTTAATTGAAAACCTAGTTGCTCAAGGATGATTATTACAATCTAGGGCTAAGAGTTTTCGAAATAGATGTTAGTCGTTAAATTAGTCAATGATATGGATATTTCTCTAAGATTTTACTCAGGACAAGTAAAAGACTAATGTTAAAACCCGTCAAGAAGCCGCTTGCGAGTTTGTTGGAACTAGCTGAAACTTGCAAATCCCGGTCGGCTATATAAGAAAAGGAGAGGATTTTCAACTTCATTTAATATTTAGTACTGACTGAACGTTGACGTGCGACGTATACTTAAAATAAATGTCTAGTCGAGACAGGAAAGAAGTCATGAGCAAACTTGGATGCCGTGCAATATGTAAAAAATGTAATAAGGAAATTCAGGGGTTTGCGGACGGGCTTAAAAACCACTGGGAAACCTGTAAAAGTCAGTCAAGTGAAGGTGAAAAAATTAATATGTGCCAAGCCAGTACAAGCCAAAGTGAAAATTCCCAACGAGCAGCAAAAGAGAGTGATAGTAGTTGCAGTAGCACTAGTTTAAACTCCTTTGTTGTAAGAACTTGTTAAGATAAAAGGAAATAATTAGTTGGAGCCAATTTTACAACAAATTGTTCTTTTAAGTCCATTGAACATAGAGAAGAAGAAAAGTTCGGAAAGCGATTGACATGTTAAGACCAGTGTATGTCTGGCCTTCTAGTTTTGATTGGTTTAAGTTATCATCAACCCTTTTAAATAAAACATTTGCATTTGAAGAGGAGAAATCAAAGTGCTTTCAAAATTTATCAGGTCAGTCAGTTTGTATGTCTCTTGATGGTTGGTCACTAGATATGTTCATAATGAACCGATAATGTGTGCAGTTTTGATACTAGAAAATTGAAACAGTTTTCTTCTGGAAAGTATGGATACATCAGGACATCCACACACTGGAATTATCTTGCAAACTTGGCCATTGACTTAATAAATAAGTGCAAAAATGAATATAACTGCAATGTTACTAGTTTGGTAATGCGGTAAACATGAACAATATGAGGGAAAAACTACTGGATTACCTCATTATAACATACGGGTGTTCTGCCCATATATTGAATTTGCTTTCCAAAGATTTGGAAGTTACACACATAAAATCACACATAGTTTAAATTGTAAAATATTTTCGAAATACACACTTGCCAAATGCTTGGTACAAAGAAAACGGGGACAAGAAACTAACATTACCACAAGATGTTAGATGGAATACATTTTCCGACTGCCTTGAGGTTTATGTCAATGAATGGCCCAAGTTGTTGCAAATCTGTGAAGAACACAAAGATTACATTGATCCACTGATTGTTAAAAAAGTGTCGAATATTCAAATTAAAGGAATGGCTGAAGACTTTTTAAAGTTGTTGAAACCAAGGTGCCAGTTTGTCTCTTGCAGTTGAGGAACAAAAAAAATTGAGTGCCGTTTTTTATAGATTTGAAGATGAGGAAAAAAATTTAAAGCAATGTCAGATATTTGAAAGGAGATATGATTAAGTTTTAACGCCATTTCACTTTGTGGCATATTTGCTGGATCCTATCAGAAATAAAAACAAATAGGAACCCACTGTCGAAAGAAGAAAAAAAGCTGCTTTAGATACAGTTTCCCAACATTTTTCTGGGCACTTTGTTATTACCGTTCATAAGTGATTAATGATTAATGAAAAACAATGTTTTCAGAAGAAATATTATAAAATGTTAACGTAGTGCAGTGGTGAAAATCTCAAAAAGATATTCTATAAATTAACTAATTACTGGATCTGATCATTCCTTTTCTGTGTGGCGTTACTTCTTCTGCAGACGTGGCAAGAATATTTTCTTCATATGAACCAGTTCATTCAGATATTAGGAATAGACTGAGAGACAGACAAACAATAAATCTGAAACATATTTCTTGACTTTGGTACCTGAAAATATTGAGAATTACAAGAAACCCAGAATTACAAATATACTATACACACCATACATTGTACAGTTTTGAAATCTTTTCGGGGTCTTATTTTTGTAAAATAATAAAAATTTCCAATAATTTGCTCTAACGTTATTATGAATAGTTCATTTAAAAGATGAAATTTTACACGGTTTTAATGATCACCCTGTTTAACACAAAGACAAAATTCTATAGGCAGTACTCTATTCAAAATTTTAGTTCTCACAAAAATTATGTTAAAAGAATATACTTCATGTACAGGGTTATTCACTATATATTGACACCCACCCACCTTTATTTCTGTTATTATTGAATATAGAAAAAAGTTTTGTATAAAAGTTCTAGCATCTTACCTATATTCTATTGAAACGTGATAAAAAAAAATATCATGTATAGGCCACGTGATACGAAATAAATATGTGTTTTCTTTAAATGGAGCACCCTATATATTATTGCATTTTCAAGAAGCCCTTTTTCCCCTAATTTCAAATATGTAATATTATATACTTTTATTATATACTTAAATACTTTTTGACATATTTGACAATCAAAATGCAAACAAGCTGCTTTATTGCAAGATGATTGAGCCATGCGTGTCAAAACACAAGTGAAACAAAAATATAGGCCACGATAATAATTACCTATTTTATTTTTTTATTCAATTTTATAAGAAAATCATCGATGATAATAAAAATAATAGTAAGCAAATGTGGAAACACTTAAAAGAGATTGTTGGTAGTGAAAATGAAACGTTTAGTAATTACCAAAATAGACTAAGTTGCAACGGGACATTATATAATAATGTTGATGAAATACCAGATGTATTAAACAAATATTATATAGGCAGCATTGAGAGTATAATTACAAGTATTGATTCCAATGTCGTAAATAGCAATATTATTCTGGATACTATACCTCAATACGAGTGTTCAATGTCAACTTTTACTAAAATATCTTTGCAAGATTTATATAAAGTTATTACTAGCCAAGTGAAAGAATTCAGTACCGATGAAGTTAGTTTACATATTATAAAAGAATTGTTCCATGTTCTAGGATATTCTTTTCTGAATATGATTAACTTAAGTTTAGAAAAGGGATTAGTTCCTGAATGCCTCAAATCTTCAACTATATTCCTAAAATTATTAACACAAATTTTGCGGAAGAATTGTGGCCAATAAATATGCTTCCATTTTGCGAAAAAGTTTTGGAATTAGTAGTATTTGAGCAAGTCATAAAATATATGAATTCAAACATTTTATGTAGCTATCAATCCGGATTTAGAGGGAACCACTCATATGAAACTGCTCTTCAGTTTGTGATTTCGGACTGGAAACATAAAATTGACGAGAAAGGTGTCTGCGTTTGTGCAGTATTTATAGATTTAAAGAAGGCATTCGAAACTATAGATCGAAATATATTAATACTTAAACTTGAAAAATGGATTTACTGGAAGTGTATTAAAGTGGATTAAAAACTACCTTTCTAACCGATGTCAATGCACAAAAGTAGGTAACACCAAATCGTCATTAGAAATAAATAACTTCGGAGTTCCCCAAGGAAGTGTGCTTGGGCCAGTTTTATTTATATTTTTTTATAAACGACACAGGAAATGTCCTAAATAAATGTAAAATTCATCTCTTTGCAGATGACACCCATTAGGGTGTATATATTAATACTATGCCCATAATAATTACAATGAACTAATATCAACTATGAATGAAGAATTTAAAATGTTTACCACTAAATTTAGTCATAACAAACTGAAAGTAAATGAATTATAATCCAAATGGATGTTTATAAGTAATAATTACTAATTTAATATATTTAGAGAGTTAAATTTAAAAATAGAAATAAATGAGCAGGCTGTCGAGCAAGTAGATCAAATGAAATACCTGGGTTTTGTAATTGATAGAGAATTAAAATTTAGAAGTCATATAGATTATATTTCGAAGAAAATTGGCAAAAAAATTGTGTTTTTAGGACGGGTAGCTCCCCATTTATCAACTTCAACAAAATTAACCGTTTACAATTCTTTGATATATTGTCTCATTTTACTTATTGCTGCTCCGTACTATATGTTACTTGTACAAATTTTGATAGACCGCAGAAATTGCAAAACAAAGCAATGGGAATAATATTGAAATGTGATAGATACTCTAGTATTCAGAATATGTTGAATTTGCTAAATTGGCTCGATATTGAGAATTTTTATTTTACTCATACAATGATATTCATCCACAAAATGAAGAATGATATACTACCTGAATATTTAAAAGATCAGCTAATATTAGTTAACGAAATACATTCTTATCATACCAGGTCTGTCTTAAACTTTTATGTTCCACCAACTCTAAAAAAATTGTACAATTAATAGTTTATTTCATAAAGGAATTAGTCAGTACAATCTTCTTCCTCAAAACCTTAAAGATATTAAGAGTATTCATGTATTTAAAACACATACCGTGTGTGTAGTCGCGGGCTAGGCATGGGGAGAAGAATTACAACATCGCGCGTGCAAGCTGGCTGAAATGAAATAACAGAGCTGGAATGCTCCATCGACGGACGAATTTACGGCTGACGGTGTTGTCAAATCTCTCGCGCTACTTGAATGTACATGCCTAATGGGAAATTACACGCACGGTATAAGAAAACTTGTTAGCTAAATATAGGATATTTATGTATGTACATGTCGAGGAATTTGTGTATAAGTATTATGTCATGTCATTTATGTATTTTATTTTTAGATTTTTTATTTTAATGATTTAGTCTCTAAGCTTGCATTGTGAGTAATGATAGGTATTTAAATTCATATTTTATTATCTGTTTTCTGGATAAATAAAGACTACTTTACTTTACTTTACTTTACTTTACTTTACTTTACTTATTATTAACTCCATAGCAGTTGTTTATTCACTAGTAAAATAAAAAGTTTTTTCTATGACTGCTTTGAAAAGTGCTACTAACTACGCACTACTAATTACGCTTGAAAATTATTGATTTCACATGGCGTGTGATAAATCTTTAACGCACGCCAAAAGTATGTCAAAACGCTTTCACGTATAAAAAGTGCTATTTTCAACATGTAAGTTATATATTACCTAACTATAATAACGTGTAAATAATTAATATGATATTAGAATTAACTTCATATTTAATTTATTAAAAAACAGATTTAACAAAGCAAGAGGAAATTCTTTACAATAAAATAATACTACATAAGTAATCAATAAAGAAATTGTTCAAGGTGGCCACCATTATTTTCAATGCAAAGCTCATAGCGTTTTCTTAAGTTTAGGAAAATATTGTAAATAGCGTTATTATGGTTTCTGTTTAAGTTGTTAATTTCTTCTTGAATTTTTGCTTTAATGGCCTGAAGATTCTGGTTATGATTAAAATTGACTTTTTCTTTTAAAAACCCTTATAACAAACTATCTAATGGCGTCAAATCAGGGCTATTTGGTGGTCATCGAATGCCTATCCAAATGGGAAACTGACTATTTAAATGTTCCCGAACTTCTAAAACGCTATGTGGAGTAGCTCCGTCCTGATGCCAAATCATTCTAGACAATACGTCCATAGGGAATTCTTGAATTAGATGATCTACCTCTGGTAAAATTATTTCGAGATATGTTTGTCGTTTCAAAGTAAAATTATAAAATATAGGCCCAACTACTTTGAAAAATTCCGCACCAAACGTGGATTGATTTTCTACCCGATTTTTTTATTTGCTTGACTTTTCTTTGTCTTTGGTTTTTATTCTCCCAGGAACGTCTGTGTTTTCTACTAAATACTCCAGCTGTGGAAAAACTTGACTCATCAGCCCACATAATTTCTTTAAAAAAATCAGGATTTTCATCTAATTTATGGAGCATGATCTGACAAAACTCCAATCTTCTACGTTTTTGGTCTTCATTCAGTTCCTGGACGGGTATTTGTAAGGCCTATATTGATACTTTTTCAAAGTTCTTTGAATTTTGGAATAACTTTTTCCAATTTCACGAGAAGCATTTAATAAACTATTAACCGAATTTTCTAGAACAAATATTAAAATAAGGTATCGATCTATTTTTATAATAAATTATTTTTTTACCTTCAAAATATAACAATATATCCAGATCTTCCTCGTTTGCTGTAACGTTACGCCGTTTTCTTGAAAAACTATAGGTCCTATTTACATGACGATAAACGTTCAAAAACGTGCTTACACTAGGAATAGCTCGATTCGGATACAACATCATGTATTCTCTTCTTGCGGCATACTTATTTTTATTATTTTTCACATAAAGGGAAAATATTTCAACCTTTTCAGCCTCACTATAATCCATTTTGATTAAATAAATGTTAATAATGACGGTTTGAAATGTCAAAATTGAATAAACAATAAAATATTATTTTCGTGGCCTACCATGTTATTTTTGTTTCACTTGTGTTTTGACACGCATGGCTCAATCATTTTGCAATAAAGCAGCTTATTTGCATTTTGAATGTCAAATATGTCAAAAAGTACTTAAGATAGACCTATATAATATTACATATTTGAAATCAGAAAGTGTAATAATATATAGGGTGTTCGATTTAAAAAACATATATTTATTTCGTATCACGTGACCTATACATGATATATATTTTTTTAATCACGTTTCAATAAAATATAGGTAAGATCCTACAACTTTTATACGAAACTTTTTTTCTATTTTCAATAATAACGGAAATAAAGGGGGGTCAATATATAGTGAATGACCCTGTGCGTACATATAAAGTGATATGATATTTGAATCTTGCTAATGCGGGCATAATGCAGAAAATGCCCAAGGAGGGGCGAAATTTAAAATAGATGCGGGACTTTTTGCGCCAATGCGGGACTTCTACGGGACAGCACCTCGAGAAACGGGACTGTCCCGCCTAACCCGGGACGAATGGTCACTTTATGTACATACGGACTGACACACTTCTTTAATTAATATATTTCTTTAGTGTTGTAATTGTATCAATTTCTTAATTAAAAAAACGGTGTCTAACTAGAGGGTAAAAATATAATTAATTGATTAATTTGGTAATATTTCAAATATTTAATTATTTTCTCAAGTAAAATGACAAGATAATTCTGCACCTGTGTGTTTCTATTTACCCATTTGTGGTTGTATTGTTGGATATATAGGAAGGAATTCCCAAGTAAAAACAGGTAACAGGCGAAAGTGTCAAATGAGAATTGATGTATACGATCGCGAACCTTTTCCTTTTGTTATATCGGTATCAGCAATCGTTGTATTTTCAACGTTTATACAGGGTTATACTGGGTTATTGGTAATTCGATACATCCGTTTGGAGATGTGATAGGACATGAGCCAAGGAGTAAATTTAACCTTAATAGTTTTTGAGATATTTCATTTTTTTCCTCAACTACTAGTTACATCATTTTGACCAATTTTCTTATTAGAACCATCAAGGTACGTTGAACGTTTTTACCTTGTTAGATAGCTATTAAAATAAACAAGTTTTTAAAACAATTTGTAAGCATGTTACGTTGATTATTATTTTTTAAAACCTGAGAGCTAATTTTTATTGCTGATTGTTTTTTAAAAGAATTTACAAGTTTTTATTCGAAATTTTCACATGATCGAAATTTTTCCGGATAATTTTAATTCCAAACGTATAACCATAGTGTTGGACAAGTACCTAATTCAGCAAAAAAGTTACAAAAATGTAGTAGTTTTCTTCAAAATTAACTTTTAACACATAGATCTACAATTTTTATTAGTGGTTGATGGTCTGTGCTTTAATGCTGGTAACCGTTAACGGGTACAGATCAAAAGGTGTTAGGAAAAGATTTTTTAATGGTCAACGTTTCGTCAAAATTTATTGACATCCTCAGGACTATTTAAGTGAGTTTATATTAGTACTTTATACTAGTTTATACTGGTAAAACTAGTTATTCATACGTTGAGGAGTCGTTGTATTTATTAATATCAATGTGTTCTGTTTTGCTTTTAAAATCTAATGTAACAAAGGAAAACTCACCTAAATAATCCTGAGGATCTCAATAAATTTTGACGAAACGTCGACCATTTAAACAAGTTTTTTTTCCTAACACCTTTTAGTCTATACCCGTTAACCGTTACCAGCATTAAGATCTACTTTTTCGAGAAGAGAAAAATTGAAATATCTCAAAAACTATTGTAGGTAACGGAACTAAACGTAACGAACCTTTTTCTGTGTGTGTCTGCAAATATATAACACAGACACAACAAAAACTGAAAAGTAATCTGTTTCTGGAACTCCATTGGGTAATTCCTATGTACTGAATACGAATCAGATATCCGTTTAGCTCTGTTACCCACCAGTTTTTAGTAAATCGCGAAAATAACCTAAATTATGAGTTTTTTTTAGGTTATTTTCGCGATTTACAAAAAAATGGTGGCCAATGACACCAGATTCGTACTCAGTACGTCGAAATACATATAGAGTACCCAATGGAGTACCAGAAAAAGCCACTTTTTTTATTTTGTGTGCCTGTGTAATCATCATAGAAAAAAAATATTGCACGGAAATCCGTTTCATAACAGGCTGAACCTAAATATCGAATAAAAATTGTCTGTTTGTTTGCATGAGTGTGAGACCGTTTCTCGTAATATCAGACTTATAATTTTCGTTTAAAATTTGGCACATATATGAAATAGCATGGTAGAATACTAAACTGAGCCATTTGCATCATACAGGGCGATCGCCAGAGCATGTAAACTTTCATGATTTATATAAATGATATATTATAATTTTAGACCAAAATGTTAGGTTTTTGATAAAGCACACAAATATACGATGTACAAGATATCGAAACTGAATGATATACAGTGTGTATATCTGAGGTTCAGAACTGGGCAGTACTCGAGTAAATTGTACTCGTAATTGTACTGAGTACCCAAAATACTCAGTAACAAGTACTCGTGAGTAGGTACTTTTATTTGGATGGGAAATTTTCAAGTACTTTACATTATTAGGTACTCGAGTACTTTTGGCGGCCGATCTATTTTTATCTATTGATAATGATGTATAGTACAGTAACTACAGGTTTTAACTTCGGAATAATGTCATATGAAACAGATTTCTTTCATTCTTGGCAACATAGTAGTAAATGCATCAAAGAAAAGTTTCTATATTACGCGGCGTCTTATTAATTTATAGGGGGTGGATGCTACCCCTTTTCAGGTGGTGGCAACTAAAATAAAAACAAAATCATTGGAGCTGAAAATGAATCAAATTTTAAGAAGATAAGGTTCTACACAACTTTTCACATAAACTGATAGTCTTTAAGCTATAACGAATTGAAAATTGGTATTATTGCTTGAAAAAAGAGGTATTTCAAATAGGTGTTCATCAAATAACTCAAAGGGTATTACACAGAGCGAAAACATGCTAGAAACAAATAAGAAAGCTACCAAATTGAGGATGAATTTCATTTTCTTCTAATTTCTGTAGTCAATAGTTTCGGAGATTTGGTATAAATGCGGCGTTCATAAGAAGTATTTAGTTTAAATGTTAAATATCTCAGAAACTATGACACTTACGTCAAAAGCGCTAACAACCAAAATTAAAGAATATTAATTAGGCTTTCAAATGATTTTTGTCTATTTCTATAGCATAAAAAACAAAGAAGTTATGACAGAAACAATGTACTTTTTCCATTTCTTCTTAATAAAAACATCACCATTTTGTTAATGTAAGTAGTCAGTAATTAAAAAAATATATCCCCATATACTGTTTTTCGTTAGATGCTCAAATTTTTTCGTCCGCTTGTAACGCTTGCTTTAGAAAAACAATGCATTTTAAACTGTAAAGGAAGTTTTGGAAAAAACGTAGCATTCTTGTTTCTCTGTAAATAAAGTTTTAGATAAAATATATATAGTGGACATCAAAACTGAATAAGCTTATAAACTGAGAATGAATTTGTTTTTTTTTATATACTATAGTATAGGGTTGACAGTTTCGAAGATATTTAATTTTATAGATGACATTCGACCATTTTTAGGATGAACTATTTAGTTTAAAATGTTGAATATCTCAGAAACTGTGACTGTTCCATAAAAAAATTGTAAGGAAAAAATTAAAGACAATTAATCTTTAAAACGATTTTTTGTCTGTTTCTACATCACAAAAAATAAAGAAGTTATGAATGTGCGTTTTCACATTTTTTTTAAAATGTCGCCATTTTGTTGTAACTGCTCAGTAATTAATTTCTTCAAAAATGCTGTTTTTTGTTCATATATAGCATCACCTAGATGCTCAATTTCTTGTCTGTTTAAAACATTTTGTTCTAGAAAAAAAATTCCACCCGCCATATTAGAGTCGCAATTTTGAATTTTTAATTTTGACTTCAGATTCGTTATCAGTGACCTCAAAAACATAACTATCCTACGTTTCAAAAATAAATTACTAATACTTTTTCAAATATTAAATATTTTTTAGGGGTGGTTTTCACTCCTTGAGGATAAGAACAAGTATCCATATAGAAAACTGAAGACGATATATTTTACTACAATAATAACCCATAAAGAAAAATTATCATTACATATGAAATTATTCCGAAATTTTGCATATTTTTTGCCTCTAGATACTGTACTATAAGTGGTATTCTAATTTTTTGTCTATTAACTATTTCAATTTGGTATCTTTCGAAGTACTCGTACTCGTACTCGTACATTTTTAGAAGAGAACTCTTCAAAAATAAGTACTCGTACTCAAGTTTTCACGAGTACTTTTTAAAGGTACTTGTTGTGAAGTACTCGTGAGTACTTTAGTGCAGTACTCTGCCCAGCTCTGCTGAGGTTCGAAAGAACTTTAGAGAATAAGAGATATATCAATTTTACTTTAAAATATTATTGGAATGTTTTAAATGAGGCTATTACAAAACGAACTAAAGAGCATTCAAGCGCTACCGAATGCGAATACGTATTAAACACGGTAACTTGTGTTAGACTTAAAATTAGGAACATTTGCAAGATACTCAATTTAACTTTAAAATGTTATTGAGGTATGCGTAATAAAACTGTTATGTTATTAAAAAACCGCTGCCTAAGGAATCACTACTTCCACATCCAGATTCTCTATCCGAGTCACTCACAACGAAAAAACTTTGTATGTGAAAATAATTGTTTATGGAACTTTAATAATATAATATTTGAAATCCTCTACCCCAAAAACCCATAAAACGATACCCCACATCGGTAGTGGGGTGGGGGTGGTGATAGGGGGGTGGTAGTGGGGGGTGGATGAAGTAAAAAAATATTTTGAGGTTTCTGATTCCTGTACATGCACTAAATCACATTTTTTTTTTCATCCCCTTTAATAAGGAGGTGGGGGTGGTAATAGGGGTGGCTAATGCCAAAAATTTTTTTGAGACCTCAGCTTCTCTTGTATATACTAAATACCAATTTCATGGACTCCTACCTGCCTGATTTACCCATTTACCCCAAATTTACCCCAATTTACCCACCAACCCTTCGACGGAACAAGATGAAAATATAATCTAGTTCTAGATCTCGTTAAAGTACATATGTGTACCAAATTTCAAGTTAATATCTTAAACGGTTTCAGAGTAAACGTGCGCACAAAAAAAAGTTACAGACAGACAGACAGACCGACAGACAGACAGACAGACCGACAGACAGACAGAAATTTTTTTTTCGCTCAAACTTAAAATCTCGACGTTTCATGACATTTTAAGCCTATTTGGACAATAAAAATTTTTTTGTCGTTACTATACTTCCACTGGACGTGGAAGTAATTATGTTGATATCAATATGGAAATACCTATTACCTTTAAGATATTTAAAATCTATAAGTAGTGCTCAATGACATTTTTTGCAAGAAACTCATTTTTTTAAATGAAAATATAATCAAGTGCTGTATTGTATAAAAAATAGAACATTTCTTTCAGAATTTAAAATTTCCTGACTTTTCCATGATTTTCCAGGTTCAGATATTACATTTTCCAGGACAAAAATGAGAGCATTTATCACATCTTAATTGACATCAACTCAGTATTAATAATGTATCTCTATGAGATGAACCTGGAGAAATATTTTAACTGGAATAAATTACACTACTGTTTTTCATTACGTCGTTTTTATTACAACAATTAATTTTAAACAGTACATACTAGGAATTCTTTATTTTCTATCCAGACTAATTATATATACAGTATGTTGCAACTTTCATGGGGCTACACCTGTATCTCAATAACTATTAATGCGATATTTTTGAAATTTGGGAGATTGGTCACTGTTCTCAATTCGAATTTATTAACGTAGTAAAATTTGAAGTTTATTATAGGTGTGCTTTATGGAGGCAAGCATATCGAAGTGGGTTAAAAGGTGTTTAAGGTATAGACTATTAAAAATCAGTTTTTGTGAATGGAATTTTTTTTAACTGCAAAACGGTTCAAATGGGAAAAAAAAAAATTTCTGTTCAGAACGTACTTATATTAGTTTTATTTGGTTTTGAAACATTATTCTTATGTTTTAAATAATACAAAAATTGTATAATTGAATGTAAATGTAAACACACTTGTTTCTTGTTTTGTCGTTTCTTTATAATTTGACATTTACTTAACTGATGCTAAAGCACCACAAGAAAAGTAACCGTTTTAGGCAGCGCTGTACTGTCTGTCTTTATTGCTTACACTGTATCTCACATTTTCCCACTCTATCAACTGAAAGTGAACGATCAAGGCCATTAACTTAACCTTAGGTACATACTTGTTAAACAGAGTTGACCTAAGAAAATTAATATCAAAATACAAATATAAAATTCAAGTTTTATAATTTTTGTAAAGGAAATGATCAAAAGATTTTGTAAGTAAAGATTGAAAATTCAGGTTTTTCCAGGATTCTAGAGGATTTTACTGAAATTCCCTAACTTCCAGGGTCACTTTTTGGATCCCCTGACTTTTCCAGGTTTCCAGGTTTTTCCAGGTAGGTGGGAACCCTGTTTAATTCTAATTTATTCAGAATGTTAGATGCTAAAAATAGCCTCAAAAACTCAGTGATGAAAAAATATGAAGTAACAATTTTCTTATGATGCGTCATTTTATCTGCAAATGGGCGAACATTTGCAAACACCCCGTATGACTAGAAAAAACTGAGCTGAGTAGATTAGTGGGTTCAATATTTATTTTTTTACTTTCATTTGTTGATTGGTGAAAATTGGAATACTTGACACAAAAGATGTTTAAGTTTGGTAAATTTCACAAAGCGTATTCCTATCGTATCGGAAGGTAAAATGAAACGTTAGATATAAAGGAACAAGATTTATTTATAAGTTAAAAAATATTTTATACACGTTACGTATATCACCACTTTAAAATTAACATTTTAAAATTCAAGGAATTGTTCAGTCTGTCAAATAAAGACAAATCACATTTTACACAAAGTATTCCTTGGATTTTAAATGAGAACACATCAAAATATGCTGAAGTACAAAAATACTAAGCTAAACATAACTTACGATTAAATGAAATAAATATATTTGCAAACTACATCAGCACATAACGGAGATGAACTGATTTAGAAGGCAACATCACATTTTTATTGCGAAAAAAATTGCACATAAAAAAATAAATGTGACTGGTTGGCAGTCATTAAAAGTCAACTGTTAAAAAATATCAAAGAAAACTTTGGTGGTTTAGCATTGCAAAAAATAGCTCTCTCATTGTATGACCGAGCAATAAGCAATTAGGTAGGTACTCTTATTTACAATTATTTACACCTCTAAGACCACGTCTTAAAATACTCATTCATATTCGAGCGCCAATATGGCGCAACACTTTAAAATAGAGTTAGTCAATTTCTTACCAACATTCATTCACACACCTTATGGCTCATTTGTACTATAAATTTAATAAGGCGGTAAATACTAATATTAAGTATTAATACTAATATCTATCTATATTCCCAGCCTCTTACTTCTCCCACATTGGGGGCGCTGACGAGAATCGCAATTCCAAGTTTTCGATTTTTGCCTGAAGTGCCTCAGATCCCGTTCGTGTGCTGGATGCAGCATTTCTTTGTAAGCGACCGGAGTACACATGCCGGAAAACTGTTCGAAGAAGTTCTTGTAGCCACCCTCTAGAAGATAGATCTCCGGATAGTGCAGAGAAGGGTAAGCACTCTCGTTCTTCTGACGGTCTTCCTTGCGTAGGTAACGGTACCTGCAAGAAAAACAATAATAAAACAGGCACACAAAATTAAAAAAGTGGTCTTTTTTGGTATTCCATTGGATAACCCATAAGTATTTCGACGTGCAGAACACGAATCAGTTGTCCGTTTAGCTTCATTAGCCACCATTTTTTTATAAAATGCGCAAATAACCTAAAAAAAAAAACTAATAATTTTCGTTACCAACTAATTTTTAGTAAATGTCGAAAATAACCTAAATTATGAGTTTTTTTTAGGTTATTTTCGCGCTTTACAAAAAATGGTGGCCAATGAAGCTAAACGGACCCATATGGGTTACCTGTGTGACCAGTGACTAACATTATTTGATCTATTTTTTAGAAACGTGGCACAGACAGCAGATTGATCTCATTTTGACGTCATTTTTTGGATACATTGGTCGACAACGTCAGGTGATGAGAAAATGACGTCTCAGTAACGTCATATTTGTGACGAAATTGTAACGCCATTTTGAGACGTCGATTTGGCGAATTGGTGACATCACTTTTCCACTCACAATAATCAACCACTCTTTATCTTATACCCTATTGAATTTATAGAAAATAACTAAAATAAATTGTAACGTTCAAATGCATTCAAGATCATTATTCTGTGGCTGGGGCGTGATAGCATAAACACCGGTCAGTGCTTAACCTACTCATTGTCCATTCTAACCCAGTCGATGAAGGTATTTACCCACAAAAATTTGCAAACTGAATAATTTTTTTTAATGAGTTCGTGGAAGTGTATAGAATAATATATTGAAAAGTTTACATTTCGCTCGGATGCAGAACATAAAAAAAGTGAAAAAAAAATTTATTTCATCCATTTTTTCAAAATTTTGAAATTAAACCAAGCTAGAAAAAAAATAAAAAATACAGATTGATAGATCACGTATTTATAAACAAAAAATGTTCTAACAAAATTTATCGTTAAAGCCACAGTTTTCCCGGAAAAAAATAGTCAAGTGTAACGTTATAACTCGGAGCGAGATCCATGCATGCGCGCGCTTGAATACGCATGACTGTGACACCGACGCACTGAATTACATGTCACAAAATCAGAATTTATTCAATCTATATGAGTGTTGGTTCATTTAAAAGATGGAAATTGTAGCTTTCTGATGCTTTTTTTTGTTTTAAACAATACAAGCAAAGGATGGATAGGAAAAATATACTTATATATATTATCACGCCCAAACTCAATCGCCGCAATAAAAATGTAGAAAAAAATAAAAGACCTTCAAAAAAATTCTTTCTTCATTGAGAACTGTTAAAAAGTATGTATACTTCATATTATTATGGTTTATTAACCCTTTCACTGCACAAAGCGTGTATGTGCGCGAAAAATAAATGGGCCCACTGTGCTCCAAGCGCGTTAACTCGCCTGTCGTTTTTAAATTGGTTCAGACTGCTCAAAGCGATTTAACACGCGTATATGTACTATTAATACATTTTTATATACTTACACAAGTTTCTATTGTACCTTAATGTTTTTGATAAGAATGTTGTTTTGTTTTATGTTTATGTTTACTTGTACTGTTTTTAAACATTTTTTAAAAATAAATTATTATTATTGAAACTAGAGCACTTGGTTTTTGTTTTTCTTTCAATTTTATATATAATAATAGACTATGCATACAATAAACCAAATCAAATAGTAACGTAATATCGGATCTGCATGCTCCAAGCGCGTATACTCGCAAGCGGTCAATTTATTGCGCACTACACGAGAATTACGTGAAACCGCGCTGCGCAGCGAAAGGGTTAAGTTGTAGTAACGAGGATTAAAAAAAGTACATCTCAAATCATTTTAATTTCCTTGCTTGATGATTTTTTTGATAAATATATATATATTGGAGGCTTTAACTTGTACTTTTCGAACGTTCAAACACAAAATCGTTCACTTGTATGCATTTTTTCGAAAATATGATCAATCAGATCATGATAAGAAATTGCGATTTTCACGATCTTATCCTTATAACTATGAAAATATCTTTGATTGTTTTGAATATAAATTCTGGAACTTTTCCAATACATTTACAAATGTATAAGGAATCCATTGGATATAGCTGAAATGTGGATAGGTGTACCTGTAATAAATACAATACAGTAAAGGCACGTAAAAATTCATGCGAGCGATTCAGCGGGTATGTGTGGTGCCTGTGTATTTGTTCATAATTGTATATTTTCCCTCCATACTCACTATTTATTCTTCTATACACTAAGAAAAATGTTAAAAATGTGTAATCAGGAAGAGAAAAAAGTTTTATTTTACTCAGTAGAACAGTTAAGAATATTTAGAGGTTCCATAGTATGCGTTTAACCGTGCGCTGGCCGCGCAAAATGACACGGTTACTTCATCTTTTCCAGGAATACCGCGACTTTAGCGTAAATTTTATTAGGATATTTTTTGTTCTGTATTTTTTATTGTTTCCTACCCTGAATTAATTTCAAAATTTTGAAAAAAAAATTTTTTTTCACTTTTTTTTATGTTCTGCATCCGAGCGAAATGTAAACTTTTCAGGATATTATTCTATACACTTTCATGAACTCTTTAAAAAAATTATTCAGTTTGCAAATTTTTGTGGGTTTCACTATAAAATGTTCTCTGTCGTCTGGGCTATTCATCTATTTGGCGGTTCATCCTGTAACTCATCAAAATTGGAAAATGGAGACCTCCTACAGCCCCGAGATTCACATGTCATTTTGCACCAAATTAATTTATAATATTTCTCAAATGTACCTTTATTTTAACGAATCAAAAAATTATACTTATGTAAAAAGAACTTTTTAAAAACAAGCTTTTATTATTATTTAGGTGTACTAAAACGAAAAAAATATGCATTAATTTTGTTTGACAGATATTGTAAGTATTTTTTTTCCATTCACGCGACAAGTTTTTAAGACAATTAATTTTTTTTTTTCATTTTTTTCATTTTAGTGCCCCTAAATATATATTTAGGGGCACTAAAATGAAATTATTCGTCTACCCCAAAAACCCATAAAACGATATCCCACATCGGTATTGGGGTGGGGGGTGGTGATAGGGGTGGTAGTGAGGGTGGATGAAGTAAAAAAATATTTTTAGGTTTTTGGTTCTTGTACACACACTAAATCACATTTTTTTTCATCCCCTTCAATAATGGGATGGGGGTGGTAATAGGGGTGGCTAATGCCAAAAATTTTTTTGAGACCTTAGCTTCGCTTGTATATACTAAATACCAATTTTATGGATTCTTACCTGCTTGATTCATCTATTTACCCCCCATTTATCCCAATTTACCCCCCCAACCCTTCGACGGAGTAAGATGAAAATATAATCTAGTTCCAGATCCCGTTAAAGTATATACGTGTACCAAATTTCAAGTCAATATCTTAAGTGGTTCCAGAGTAATCGTGCGGCGCACAAAAAAGTTCAGACAGACCGACAGACAGAAATTTTTTTCACTCAAACTTAAAATCTCGACGTTTCATGACATTCTAAGCCTATTTGAACAATAACAATTTTCAAAAAATTTTTTGTCGTTACTATTCTTCCACTGGATGTGGAAGTAAAAGTAGTCTTTTTCTGGTACTCCATTGGGTAACCCATAGGTGTCGGTTTAGCTCCATTGGCCAACATTTTTTTGTAAATCGCGAAAATAACCTAAATGATGTTTTTTTTAGGTTATTTTCGCGATTTACAAAAAAATGGTGGCCAATGGAGCTAAACGGACACCTGATTCGTGTTCAGCACGTAGAAATACATATGAGTACCAAAAAATACCACTTTTTTATTTTGTGTGCCTGTGCTATTATTATATATTCATTGCGTTGTCCTTACTTAAAATTAAAAGTACCGGATCCTCCGCCATTTATTAGAATGCAACGTCTAAGTGAATACACTACTGGATCAAATAGTTTAAAAAACTTAAAAACCACACTTTTAGATACATATGATTATATTGTCACTAGAACTACACATGTATGTAGAATTTCAGCTCAATTGGACGTCTTTAAGTGGTTCAAAATTGGCTTGCAAGATTTGACCTAAACATACTAACTAAATAACACACAAACAGGTGAAGTTAAATAAAAGCTTGTAAAAATAGCTTACGTATGGTCACATAAACGTCGCTAAATGGCGTTAATTTAATGTCACAAAATGAGGTCTCTGGGCTGGGACGCCACTTTACATCATTCCAGAGGTTAAAATTACGTCTCAAGTGACTAAAAAATTACGTCAAAATGACGTCAGTCGTGGTAGGTAATAGAAAGAGATACTCACAAGTTAGGACCACGTTCACTGGAGAATTCGCAATGGAAGATTAGAACATGCCTTTTCTGAGATGTTTGCAGTGGTACTTCTTTAGCATGTAATAGATCCAAGCACTGTTCCTTCGTGAAAATATTAATCGCTCCTTCAATATGCCCACCTTCAAATTCGTAAGGATAGCGGCAATCGATGACTTTGAATGACGCAATTCTGTCAGTGAAATTTCCTTTCATTAACTGAGCCAAAGTTGCGGGAGTTATGGCTTTCAAATCTTGATGACGGCTTCTAGTCAGCGGTAGGCAAAAATTTTTGCTAAAATCACCAATCAAGTCAGGCTCAGTAGATGACCTTTGCACGGCACACATGATACTCTCCTCGGTAGCAGAAAAATGGCGCTGTAATATTGGTCTGGCTTGTGGAACCGAAGCTTCTTCTTCCTCTTCGTCGAATATTTTGGATTTTTTGATACCTGTGGTGGTTTCCGACTCAGATGATGGAGGTTCTGGCCTTTTGAACGAACGAATTTCTGACTCACCGCCTCTAAATAGACTCGTACGCACCCTACTACTATTTGGAGTAACGTTTGTATTTGTGTTTTGTAGAGAAAGTGCCCGACGTAATAATGGCCTAATTATGGTATCCTTTGGCGAACATCTTTCTTGATGTCTAGCTCTGTTCATCAAGGGATTGCTGATCAATTTGTTAAAATCTTGTGGGAACTGAGGTTTTTCGAGTGGCTCTACGTCAGAAAAGTCCAAATATTCATCCTCCATAGAGCACATAGAACCAAAAGACATCGAGGTTCTTGTGGGTGATGCGAGGAACAAAAATTTCCCATTTTCGCCACTGTAGCTAGCGCCATATCCGGAATCTTGCGAGTTTGAATCGTGATCGTCCAAAGGACGACGAATTGTATTATGAGAACAGTGTGAAGAATTCTCTGAAAATGGAAGAGGGCTGTTGCTTTCATACATAGACAGTTCATCGGTTTTAATTGGACTAAAGGACTGCATATTTTCTTTGTCTAGATACGCCTCGGACATCTCGTCGCAACGATTTTTTCTGGCTCTGCAAAGAAAATTTCGTTTAAGCAAAGGCAGAAATTTTTTTAATCCAAATTTATTTTACTAATGATACCTAAAGCTCAATAGGTTTTTTAAAAATTTTATATCCAAGTACTTTATTAAATTTTATTTGATCCATTTTTTTTATTTTGCAATCTAAAGTCATTTTAATAGTGAAATTAATTATTTAAATTAAGAAATTGCGCAGCTAGATAAACGAATAATCGACGGGCGTCGTTTGCTTTACTTATTTGCTGTTAGCATTATAGTCCAGTCCACGGGGGATTCACCTCTAATTTGAGTGCTAATGAATGGATTTTGATGAAACCTTGTGCAATGTGTTTGTAATGACGTTAATAAAAGAGTTGAAAAAAAGATCAGAGTAGGAAATGATCGGAAGAGGTAGAAAACACCCCCTTTATCATGGGTTACGTAACTTGTAGAATTAGGTCAAAAATGAAAGAGAAACAATAAATTTACCTTTTTTGGTCCAAAATATGATGTTTTTACTCTCGTGAATTTTTTTGAAAAATGCATATTTTTGGAGATATGGCCACTCGAAAATTCCTAAAAGTGGGGGAGGAGAAATGTATAAGTTGAAAAAAAAATCTGAAAAAATTCAGGTGAATATGTTGCCGAAATACAAGACTTTTTTTATTTGCAACTTGTCTGTAAAGTGCGTTTTTACCGAGTTATTCCGGAAAAACATGAAGAACTGCCCCTCTCTTTGAGATTGTACCGCTTTAAAAATTTGAAAAAATTCAGACGTATGCACTGAGGCCTTCTAAACATTTTTTGTTTCTTGGAATTTTTTTACAACTTGCCAATTTTCCGAGTTACAGGTAGTTTTTCACAACAAATTATGTACTACATTTTTTTTGCACAATAAATACATGATAATTCAAAAATGAACGGCATTTAAGTATGTATAATATAAAAAAATATGAAACCTATATAGTCATACCTACCATTTTTAAAAGTTAAATATAATTTTTAAATTTTCATGTATTTTTTAATGTGCAAAAAATGTAGTACATTAGTTATCGTGAAAAACTGCCTATAACTCGGAAAATTAGCAAGTTACAAAAAAATTCTAAGAGACAAAAAATTTTTAGAAGGCCTCAATGCATACGCCTGATTCAAATTTTTAAATTACATATTTTTAAAGCGCTATAATTTCAAAGAAAGGGGCAGTTTTTCATGCTTTTCCGGAATAACTCGGCAATTTTTTTTCAACTTTTACATTTCCCCTCCCCCACTTTTAGGAATCTTCGACAGGCCATATCTCCAAAAATATGCATTTCTCGAAAAAATTCACGTGAATAAAAACATCTTATTTTGGGCAAAAAAGGTAAATTTATTGTTTCTCTTTCATTTTTGACCTAATTCTACAAGTTACGGAACCCGTGATCTACCCCTCATTTCCTATATAATCATTTTTCAACTTTTTTATTAACGTCATTACAAACACATTGCACAAGGTTTTATCAAAATCCATTCATTAGCACTCAAATTAGAGATTTTGGTCATTTTAGCGCTCTTTTGACTGGACTAATAGATTAAAGTTATTATCGATGTGATTCATTGTATTTTAAAGAAATACTAACCTCAATTTTTTAATATTTCGGGATTCAGCACTTAAATAGTTCAAATTGTCTACATAAAACACGTGTACCACTATGGGTAAATTTCTCAAAATTAGATTCCATTATAATCAAATATTAAATACACAATGTAAATGTAAACAACTAATCAACAGATCACCACCACCAACATGATAAATGAAAACCTGAGAATTCTCTAGAATTGAATGATCATCAGATACGTCATCATTTACCGCCTCTTTATTTTCAAAACCAATTGGTTCTTGCATGTAACGATTAGAACTTTTTTTAATATGATAAAAGCAATGTATATTTAAGTAAATACTTTTTGATCATATAACAATATTTTGTGAATTTTGTTGAAGGAAACGACCCTATTACTTTCAGGCGCGGATTTATGGGGGGGGGGTAATGGGGTAATTACCCCCCCCCCAAGGTTCTGTAAATCATCAACTTTTGGTTTAAAATGTTATGATTTTTGTTAATTTTGGGAAGAAAAACAATTGTAAGAGGGAAATTACCCCCCCCCCCCAAGCTCAAAGTCCAGATCCGCCCTTGATTACTTTCATTTATTTATTTAGATCTTTATTTCCAACAGGTTACACCCATTTACAAGAAACACATGGTAACATCAAATATGATAAGTTAATGTATAAGACAAACTGTAACACAGTAACTGACTGACATAGCAAATAAACTAATAACATAAGATAGCACAGTATGAGAGAATAACAAAAAACAAAAAAAAAAAACAAAAAACAAAAAACAAAAAACAAAGAGCAAAGTACTGAAGTACTTGAAGTATTTAATAAAAAAACAATTTTTTTTGCTATAAACTGTAATATCGCCTATATGCACCCTAAACCTTATCGCTCGAAAATAAATGCACGCAGTGGCCTAGCTACGGGGAAGCTAGGTGGCACTCTGTCCCCCGCCCCCATTATGTTGCGCTCCTGCTGTAGATCAAAATCAACCGTTTATTTCGGGTTAAGTGGAAGAGCAACAAGTTAGCGTTTCTATTTTTCGAAGTTGAACTTCGCCCTTTACATCCAATAATAATATATGTGTATAATATATAGTTGTATTCTTTTTCTGTCTTAATTGGAAATAATAAAGACGTTTATTATTATTATTATTATTATTATGTTATTTCTCGCTTAATGCGGTTTTATTGTAATCATCGGCCGGAGCAAGATGACAACAAACTATTGCAAACTCAGGAACTTGCGAACGATGTGGCAAGTATTGAGAATTACGGATTTCTGCAGGTCCCTGATTAAGAAAGAGGAAAAGGCCTAGGTTGGTTAAATTTAATGCAAGAGAACGGGGCACAACGCCGGTTGAGGATATTACTATTGGAATGATGATGATTATTATTATTATTATTATTATTATTATTTTTAACCGAGGGGTAAGTCACGGAGAGATTTTTCGTCTTTTAGCGAAGCGATCTGGGGCAATGTAATCCAGAGGCGATCCGAGGTGTTTCACAAGCGATCTGGGGTAATCTAAAGGCGACGAGATATTGATTACTGAGGCGATATTTCGTCCTGCAGTTTTCGCGCCTTTAACCTACTTCCAAAAATTTACAGAAGGATGAGCATTAATCTGGACTGACTTAAGCGATTTCTATGAAATCTTTCTAGATATGGCTCCGCGGTGATCTAGTATTAATTTCATCTAATGCAAGGTGAGAAAAAATTGGAAACAAGATTTTCTTTTTCGTTAAAAATTTTATCATATTTGGTGAAGGCGCCGCGCACAGGACCCTGCACATTTCTTATGTAAATTGGCGTACAGTGAAATTGGTTGAATTTTTAATATGTTGTAGATTTCGATTTTCTGATCAAAAGCTCTCGAGGGCCCAACTTGATCCTGTCTAGTTTCCGAGATACAACTATAAATTCTTGTAAAATTCTGTCGAACTTTTAATTTATTGATGGGGTATTAGAGGTCAAAGGAGCAATTTTTGAAAGTTTTTCAATTAAAGTTTTTTGATCGGGAAGACACATATTTTATGTAAAAAATGTTTTAGCCTCGGTTTTAGCCAATTTGACCGAATATTTTTTTCACTTGTTATTTTTATATAGATTTCCCGGCGCCTACCTACGCCAACATTTTTCAAACTTTAATTTTTTCTACGCTATTTTTATTAAAACAACAAATGTTTTAGTGCAAAATATTATGAAGGGATATTAGAACGTATCACAATATAAAATTAACGAGAAAATTAATGAAAAAAATCATGAATTCGAATTTTTTTTAATTGAACAAGAGGTCCTTGTACATTTCTTGAGGTGTATCTCGAAAACTAGACATAGGATCGAGTTGGGCCCATGAAAGCTTTTGATCAGAAAGTCGAAATCTACAACATATTAAAAATTCAGGCAATTTACAACGTGCGGGGTCTTTTCGTCGGAACTGCATTAAAATTGGTAGTTAGCAGCTATTTTAGAAGTAACTGATACCGAATCTGATCTCAAAAGTTAAGAATTTAAACGGTTACCACAATACAACATTACTGCAGGTTTTTATATGAAATTTGATACCTGAAGATTCTCTGGAAACGGGTCTGACGTTAAAACTTTAAAATTCAAAATTATGGATATGTTAGTTTACTGTGTACTGTGTAGAAGTTAAATAAAGAAGTCACTAAAAAAATTTACCGCTCTCAAAAAACATCGCTAAAAATTGGGAATTTAAATTTCACCGTCGTGTCGACCAATTTGAACCGATATAGGTCTGTATAAAAATGAACAAATGACGAATTCAAACGTATTTTTAACTGACTTCAATATCAATATTAGATAATAGGTTCGATTAACGGCAAGGGGGAAAATTTTACTTCATAATTTTTTGCGGCTCAATTTTTTGTTTACTTGTATACTTTTTTATACCGCCCTTGTAATCGACTGCCCCCTCCGCCGCAAACAGCTGGCTACGCCACTGCAAAGATCTCGGAAGAGATGGTCCATTTTTTTAAATTCTGAGTTTTAGGTATAACTGTTTACGTTTATTATCATGTAATGTGGATGTCTCAGTGTTTTTCTTTTCATCCACTACACATTTAAAAGTATAAATAAGTAGGTAAATAACTATGATAATGAACTCGTTTCGCGCCAAATATTATTCAAATATTATTCACGTTTTTACAGTGGACATTGAGCCAGGTGAGATTTTAAAGTAGACAATTAAATAAGTTAAATATTACAATTTTTAATCATCGAATTGGATTACAACTTTCAATTTCAAAAAACTCTTACTTTCGTTGGCTATTTCTTTTCAGAACGGTTATTTTTTAGAAAATACACAAAGGAACCATCGCAACGGCGATTTGCTACTTCAATTACAACTGAAATAAAAACTTTATTGTTTGAATGAATAATTCTTGTAAATTAACCACTATAAAATATATAGACCACCTGCCATATATACTAAACACACGACGCGATAGAAAAACAAACACCAAGTAAAAAGTATGATAATTTACCTTCGACACTGACAGTTTTCGCAAGGATCATTATTGATTGAGTCCCACATTTTGCACTAATGTAAGTTAAAACGTAATCCAAATGTTAGAAACAATAAATTCGGTGATAATCCTTAACACAGCACACCGAGATACGACACTACGTTATCCCTCTGACGAACGAACGCTTACTGAATTTTGAAAGCAACGGAACTGTCTTTATTACAAACTCGTCTGGCCCACACTACAGTTAGAAGTGGTGGGGGTACACCCTTGCTCTGTGCAAGGGGATGATATAGGACATCGACAAGGGCGCCAAAAGAAAAACCGGCTTTTGGATTAGAAGTTCAATACATGGGAAAGTGGACGATTTGGAGATTGAAATTATATGACAAATTTTGTTTTTCACGAAAATTATTCACGAATATATAGGAACTCCGTTTAACACATCAGTACCAGTCAATCCAGGTATTGAATGTCTATTAAAAGAGAGTATAAAATATCACCTGTAATAAGTTTATTTATTTATTTATTTAAATATACACTCTCCAACGGAACAAATTTCCAATCACAGGATAGGAAAACAGAAATGGTGAAATGTACCTAAAACAATAATAAATAAAAACGTAATACAATAATAAAAACTAATAAATGTATATAATAATTATTTAGTAATGTATATAAACACATCAGTGACAAAAAGACATAATAGATAATAGATAAGAGACTAAAATTATGTAAAATAATTACACAAACACACCCAAAATAATTTTTAATAGGAAGGAGTTAATAGGGTCAAAAAAATACTGAGGAAAATAACGCCTTATACCCTAAAGAAGAAACACGAAGCAGCTACGGACACGTGTTTCGGAATTATTGTTCCTCATCAGCGTAGCGTAGCAACAAAAAGGATCTGGAAATGACAGATAGGAACAATAATTGAAGGTTGAAAGTTGAAAGCACAGTACACAGTACTCTTATTTGTGCATTCATATCTAGATCGGTCTATTTAAGACCTTCACCGACAGTCGGCACATAGAGCCCTATGTGGACTGCCCTATTTCAACCTGGCGAGTCAAATAAAATAGGAAGGAATTATTAAGGTCAAAAAAATACTGAGGAAAATAACGCCATATACCCTAAAGAGGAAACACGAAGCAGCTACGGACACGTGTTTCGGAATTATTGTTCCTCATCAGCGTAGCGTAGGCGTTATTTTCCTCAGTATAATTTTTATTTTCTTCAGTATAATTTTTAATTTCCAAAGGTGAAAGTTTATGTTTTTTGAGCCGCTGATTCCAAATATCACATCAAAAACATATGTTTCACTATTAATTTTTTTTCAAATTGGCATTTCATCCCTAAATTCGGGGTTAATTGGTTATTAAATCTAATGAACACACGCGTTGAAATGAAACTTCTGAATCGTTTAAAATAACTCTAGTCACATACTTTCAATGTTATATCGTACAACAGACATGATGGTGGTGTACTTTTCCCCCCAAAAAAACTACTACCACCCCTTGTTCTAATTCTTCCATAATACGTTAGTGAGGGCTTAACAGATCGGGGTTATTACAGGGAATATTGATAAATCGAGTATCTTTTGACCAGGAGACGCCAAAACAACCCCCGGGGGTTGGAACTACCCCCTCCCTGATGACGAGACATTCCGAAAATACTGCAAAAGGGCCGAAGAATAGTTTCCCCCGTTTTCGAGGGCGAGGAACAAGACAATAAGAAGCACAAAGCCGCATCTTCTAAGTGTAACACATGATAGATATATACCGGGTGTAACAGAATCATGGTACACCCCCTTTTCTCCTTTAGTTTTGACTGAAATTTGGGATATCCTATATACATAAGTGGCATTTTTTGATATACAAGTGATTTTTTTTTTCACTTCCGGTTTCGCCGGAACCGTTTAAGATATTGACTTGAAATTTGGTACACATATGTACTTTAACGAGATCTAGAACTAGATTATATTTTCTTCTTGTTCCTCGAAGGGTTGGGGGGTAAATTGGGGTAAATTTCGGGTAAATGGGTAAATCAAGCAAGTAAGAGTCCATAAAATGGGTATTTAGTATACAAAAGAGAAGCTAAGGTCTAAAAAAAATTTTTGGCATTAGCTACCCCCATTACCACCCCCACCCCCTTATTAAATGGGATGAAAAAAAATTGTGATTTAGTGTGTGTACAAGAACCAAAAGCTTCAAAATATTTTTTTACTTCATCCACCCCCACTACCAACCCTCTACCATCACCCCCACCCCCACTACCGATGTAGCATATCGTTTTATATGTTTTTGGGGTAGACGATTTCAAATATTATGTTGTTAAAGTTACCTTGAGTAGTATGGATGCGCAGTGGCTTTCCTCGAATATTTGGATACTCAGTGACTTTTTTCGAGTATTATGGTAGGTTACCTCAAGTAGTATGGATGCGCAGTGGGTTACTTTAAGTAGTATGGATGCGCAGTGGCTTTCCTCGAGTACAATGGGTGCGCAGTAGGTTATCACGAGTAGTGTGGATGCGCAGTGGCCTTTCTCGAGTGCCATAGATGCGCAGTAGGTTACCTCAAGTGATATGGATGCGCAGTGGGTTTCCTCGAGTAAAATGGATGCGAGTGGGTTACTTCAAGAAGTATGAATGCGCAGTGGCTTTACTCGAGTAAATTGGATGCACAGTGGGTTACCTTGAGTAGTAGGTTTCCTCGAAGAAAATGCTTGTAGTAGAGGCTTTACTTCTATCGTGTAGTTTACGGCACACAACGATTTTTTATATCTTTGTCTTGCCATTTTCTGCGTATTAGTTCGACATTCAGTTGAAGTATATTAACGCAAAAATTTTTTTTGGAAATTTTCATTGTTTAAATAGGCTTATAATATCAAGAAACGTCAATATTTTAAGTCTGAGCAAAATAAATTTGTCTGTTGCGTCGGTGTGTATGTGTATGTTAGTCTTGTATCGTTTTGGTGCTCACGATTACTCTGGAACCGTTTAAGATATTCACTTAAAATATGGCACACGTATGTTTTTTAACGAGATCTGGAACTAGATTATATTTTCATCTTATTCCGTTGCAGAGTTGAAGGGTAAATTGAGGTAAATGGGGGTAAATAGGTAAATCAAGCAAGTAAGAGTCCATGAAATTGGTATTTAGTAAATATAAGAGGAGCTAAGGCCTCAAAAAAAATGACATTAGCCATCCCTATTACCGCCCCCATCCTACTATTAAAGGTGGTGAAAAAATAGTGTGATTTAGTGTGTGTACAAGAGTCAAAGTCATCAAGAATTTTTTTCACTTCATTCACCCCCACCTCTATTACAGATGTGGCATATAATTTTATGGGGTTTTGGGGTACATGATTTCAAATATTATACCATTAAAGTTCCATAAACAATTATTTCCATATAGTGGAGTGCAAATATAGTATTTTGTTGTAAGAGACTTGGATGTGGAAGTAGTGATTCCTTGGGCAGCGGTTTTTTGTTTGTATTTATCGCACATTTTAATACGACATATGAATAGATTCCTTATTAATTGTTCTAATAAATGGTACCACGGTACCAATATGGTTCCATTTGAAAAAATTGAGTGTTGCCCCAAAAACCATTTTGATGAAATTCATTTGCTTATAAATTACGTAATTTAGAGTTTTTGACGGAATTTCGATTTTTCTAGCATTACACGGGTCATTTAAAATAAATCGGAACCATCATGGCACACTTAAATGGAAAACTAAAAATTATATTATAAAAAATATTGGCGTTTGATATGTCACTTATTTGGTATCACTGGATTCAGAAAATTATGCAGAATTCACAAATGCTACAGGGTATTTCATCTAAAAATCGAAAGTCAGTGTCACTTCCAGCGAAACCGGAAGTGAAAAAAAATCACTTGTATGTCAAAAAGTGCCGCTTATTATGTATATAAGATATCCCAAATTTCAATCAATTATCTTCAAAATTAAAGGAGAAAATGGGGGTGTACCATGATCCGGTATACACACATTCCGCATAAGATACCGAATAGACGAATAGAATATACACCAGACAAACATATTTATCAAGCCTACTCTTCAAGTCGGCAAGCGATATACAGAAAAAGACAAAACCAGGGTAATTAAAAAAAAGTTCACCCCCTATTTTTATTGGATATTTCAAAAGTACATGGAACATTGAACCACTGTTGTTCGAAACGTTTTTCCCGAAAATGTCAAATGTCTGCAGCTTGCAAAAAAAAAAATTCAAGCACTTCTTGTTCTTTGCATATTTTCTCGAAAGTTGAGAGTTTTCACGTGAAAAATTCTTAAAGCAAAAAAGGGGATGATTTTTTCAGTCCATGGGTAGTTTAGAGGGCGGGTAGAGGAGGATAGAAGAGAAAATATGGTTACCATCATGTTGCTCGCCCTCGAAGACGGAGGGAAACCGTTCTTCAGCCCTTTCGCAGTATTTTCGGAACGTTTGTTCATTCAGGGAGGGGATGGTTCTCCCGGGAGTTGTTTTGGCGTCTCCTGGTCAAAAATACTTGACTTATCAATATTCCCTGTATCTGTCAAGCCCTCACAAGCGTAGTACGGAAAAATTAGAACAAGGGGCAGTTTTTTCCATTTAGGGGTAGTCCCATAAGAGTGGAGGGTGGGAAGTATTGCAACCACCGTGTTCCTTGCCCTCAAAATGGGGAGAAACCATTCTTCGGCCCACTAGCAGGATTTTCGGAATGTATTGTAATTCACGGAGGGGGTGGTTTAACCCCCGCGAGTTATTTTATCGTTTCCTGGTCAAATAACCCCATCTGCCGAGCCTTCACAAGCTTAGTATGGAAAAATCGGGACAAGAGGTAGTAGTTTTTTTTTTTGGGGGGGGGGGGGGGGGTACACCACCATCATGTCCGTGGTACGATAGAACGTTGAGAGCATGAGACTAGAGCCATTTTAAAGGATTCAGAAGTTTTATTTCAACGTGTGTCGTTCTATTAGATTTAATAGCCATTTAATCAGTGGCCCAAAAAACATTAGGTTAGGTGCCTTTCATCTTTGGAAAGTATTTTTTTTTGTGCGCCTGTGTGTTATTAACACGTTGACTGCCATCTCGGTCTATTTGACCGAGGTTTTTATTGTCTATGAGGCCAACTCGGTCCATAAGACCGAGTACTTATATTTGCCCTGTGGGCCGACTCGGTCTATAAGACCGACTCATAAGTCGAGTATCGAGTATTTCAAGTATTAAGTGTATCTTTTCGTAGCAATCTGTAATTTTATTTTAATATGCTTTTAATCTGTTAGTGTATTATGCATGTATATAATCTGTTCTTTTTTCTTTTTGTCTGTTTGTATATTATTTACCACTAGGTATAAATTATTGTATTGTGTTTTTTTCCCCACCCCGTAATTGGTTTTTACTGTGGGGTGGTGTAACTATATAAATAAATAAAAAATAAATAAATAAATAGACCGAAATGGCGTAGTAAAGGACCGAGACCTTTTTTGACGTTTTTTTTGGTAGTTTTTTTTTTTTTAAATATCGTGTCAATTCATAGCCGATGATATTCATGGCCTGGGGGGATATTTTATTTGGTTAAACCGTTGCTACCGGTTGGCGCCTTATGAGAAATTTGTCTTAACCCGTATGGCAGTCAACGTGTTAAAAATGAGTAACAATAATTCATAAGGTGAATGCAATACAAAAAATGTATATACAGGGTGTTTCACGAGAAAACGGATATGTTTTAATGGCAGATAGAGGACACCAAGGGTAATCAGAATAACCCATGAAAAAAACTAGTTGGACTCTCTTTGCTGAAATACAAGGTGTTTTATGTATTTTGCCAAAATTTCTTTTGATTACACAGGCACACAAAATTTAAAAAGTGGTCTTTTTCTTGTACTTCATTGGATAACTCATGTGTATTTCGACGTGCTGAACACGAACCAGGTGTTCGTTTAGCTTCATTGGCCACCATTTTTTTTGTAAATCGCGAAAATAATCTAAAAAAACTCATAATTTAAGTTATTTTCGCGATTTACTAAAAATTGGCAAATCCCCGTCGAGCCGGTGGCTCTGGGGCCGGGCAGGGCCGGTCCGAGGCAAATAGGCATTTGTTCCGGCGGATAAAAAACCCGACGTTCAAAAAAATTCAAACGGCAGCTCTTTTCCCTCCTTAGTCCTTTTAGAACGAAACAAATCTCAGATGTGATTTTCAGGCAACTATCTTAAAAACGCGGTCAATGACATAAATGCCAGATGTCATTTATAAAAAGTTATTAACCCAATAACCTAATTTTGCATGTTCGTCCCAAATTCTGGCAAATAGATCGATTGCAGTTTGTTTTTTCTGATGTATTAAGAGGTCTGCTTTTTTTCTTTGGTCTCTGAACTTTAATAAGATAATATTTGAAATCCTCTACCCCAAAAACCCATAAAACGATTCCCCACATCGGTAGTGGGGTGGGGGTGGTGATAGGGGGGTGGTAGTGGGGGTGGATGAAGTAAAAAAATATTTTGAGGTTTCTGATTCTTGTATATACACAAAATCACAATTTTTTTTCATCCCCTTTAATAAAGGGGTGGGGGTGGTAATGGAGATGGCTATTGCCAAAATTTTTTTTCAGACCCTAGCTTCTCTTGTATATACTAAATACCAATTTTATCGACTCTTACCTGCTTGATTTACCCATTTACCCCAAATTTACCACAATTTACCCCCCACCCTTCGTCGGAACAACACGAAAATATAATCTAGTTCCAGATCTCGATAAAGTACATACGTGTACCAAATTTTAAGTGAATATATTAAACGGTTCCAGAGTAAACGTGCGCACAAAAAAAAGTTACAGACAGACCGACAGACAGAAATTTTTTTTTCGCTCAAGCTTAAAATCTCGACGTTTCATGAATTTTTAAGCCTATTTGAACAATAAAAAATTTTTTAAATTTTTTTGTCGTTACTATACTTCCACTGGATGTGGAAGTAAAATACATGTTATTATGTTGATATATAAAATTCTTATTATTTTTGTTTTTCTTTCTTTCCCTGGTTACTTGAGACTTGGTGAAACTATATTTACTCAGCAAGTGAACTGATCGCCACACTACTCCCCCGCTAAGAAAAAGATCAGTCAGTCATTCAATTCGTCAATAGCAAAACGAACTTTCTTAATCAACGGTGGAGTGACATCGCATTTGTCAGTTAATAAATATGCTGGTTTAATCCTGTCAATATTTACCGTGACGGCTTTAGTTCCTTTAACAAAAGTAACCAACTTATCTGTACGGGACAACACTTTAAAAGGCCCTTCGTACAGTGGAGTAAAAGATTTCTTAAAACGTTCTTTCCGAACGAAAACAAAATTACAAGTCAATATGTCTGGACTGACGAATGATTTGTAATTAACATGATGAAAAGGTTGAATGAACGTTAAATTATCAAATGAACTACGTAATTTAGTAATAAAACAAGGAATATCCGTACAAGTATATGATTTTATGAAAAATTCACCTGGTGAACGTATAGTTTGACCAAAAACGAGTTCTGCGGAGGAACATTGCAAATCGTCTTTAGGGATGGTCCTGAGAGCAAATTTTGTATGTGGAAATAATTGTTTATGGAACTTTAATAATATAATATTTGAAATCCTCTACCCAATAAACCCATAAAACGATACCCCACATCGGTAGCGGGGTGGGGGTGGTGATAGGGGGTGGTAGTGGGGGTGGATGAAGTAAAAAAACATTTTGAGGTTTCTGGTTCTTGTACACACCTTAAATCACATTTTTCTTTTCATCCCCTTTAATAATGGGGTGGGGGTGGTAATGGGGGTGGCTAATGCCAAAATTTTTTTTGAGACCTCAGCTTCTCTTGTATATACTAAATACCAATTTTATGGACTCTTACCTGCTTGATTTACCTATTTTCCACAAATTTACCCCAATTTACCCCCCAACCCTTCGACGGAACAAGATGAAAACATAATCTAGTTTTAGACCTCGTTAAAGTACATGTGTTTACCAAATTTCAAGTTAATATCTCAAACGGTTCCAGAGTAAACGTGCGCACAAAAAAAAAGTTACAGACAGACCGACAGACAGACAGACCGACAGACAGACCGACAGACAGACCGACAGACAGACCGACAGACAGACCGACAGACAGACCGACAGACAGAAATTTTTTTTCGCTCAAACTTAAAATGTCGACGTTTCGTGACATTATAAGCCCATTTGAACAATAAAAATTTTTAAAAATTTTTTTGTCGTTACTATACTTCCACTGGATGTGGAAGTAATAAACTATCCTCCCCTGGCCCACCCAAATCTGAAGTTCTAGTTCCATGCCTGATTGGGCCTTTTCCCTAAAATTGTCAGGGCCGATTGGACTGACCCCATCCACCCCTGATGGAGTCCTAGAAACAGATCACTTTTCACTTTCTTTTTGCGTCTGTGTAATATATTTTTATACGCGATTTTCTAGAAAATGGCGGAGGATCCGGTTGATATCATATGTTACACAGACACACAAACAAAAAAAGGTCTGTTTTTGGGATAACCAAAATCAAGAGTTTTTTAGGTTATTTTGGCGATTTACAAAAAAATGGTGACCAATGGAGCTAAACAGACACTTGATTCGTGTTCAACACGTCGAAATACATATGGGTTACCTGAAAATGGAGTACCAGAAAAAGACCACTTTTACTTTCACATCCAGTGGAAATAGTAACGACAAAAAAATTTTTAAAAATTTTTATTGTTCAAAGAGGCTTAGAATGTCATGAAACGTCGAGATTTTAAGTTTGAGCGAAAAAAAATTTCTGTCTGTCTGTCGGTCTGCCTGTCTGTCTGCCTGTAACTTTTTTTTGTGCGCACGTTTACTCTGGAACCGTTTGAGATATTGACTAGAAATTTGGTACACGTATGTACCTTAACGAGATCTAGAACTAGATTATATTTTCATCTTATTCCGTCGAAGGGTTGGGGGGTAAATTGGAGTAAATTTGGGGTAAATAGGTAAATCAAGCAGGTAAGAGTTCATAAAATTGGTATTTAGTATATACAAAAGAGGCTAAGGTCTCAAAAAAAATTTTGGCATTAGCCATTACCACCCCCACCCCATTATTAAAGGGGATGAAAAAAAATGTGATTTAGTGTGTGTACAAGAACCAGAAATCTCAAAATAATTTTTTACTTTATCCACTCTCACTACCATACCCTATCCCACCCCCACCCCACTACCGATGTGGGGTATCATTTTATGGGTTTTTTGGGTAGAGGATTTCAAATATTATATTATTAAAGTTCCATAAACAATTATTTCCACATACAAATTTTTTTCGTTGTGAGTGACTTGGATAGAAAATCTGGATGTGGAAGTAGTGATTCCTTGGGCAGCGGTTTTTTATTTTGTGTACCTGTGTTATTATTTGTAAAGAAATGGAATAATAAGTTCATATTTGGCGCATGTAATACACGAGTGATCCCGAATAAGTACATATATGACACACACAAAAAATCCAGATCCGGAAAAAAATGTTTTTGTTGTTTTTTTTAAATTTCAATATTAAATTCGAAAAGTACATGAAAAACTGAGCAAAACCACTGCACTAATACTTTTTCCGCTTTCGAAATAAATACCGCTGAATATTTCAATATGGGACTTGAAAAAATATCAATGAACGATACGCGCAAAAATGCTTCAACAATTAATTTAGGCATTTACTTTTTTTCAACAATAATTACTATGTTTTAATTGCTAATTATGCTATTACTCCTATTATTTACTATGGAGGGGTAAAATAAATAAAAAAATTAATATTAGAGGACACCGAATCAAGAATCTATTTCATTCCTCTCATTTATTAAAGTCTAGTAAAACAGTAAGTAACATAATATTAAGTACCTATGTTAACAACATAGTCACATAGTGACAAAATAACAAACTATCAACAGAATAATTGTAAGAAAAACAAGAATCGAGAATGCAGATATTGTCATAAAACGTATTTACAAATTAGAATTATAATAAAGATTTTGAGTTCAAATTGTCCTCCTCTCAGTAGCGTAGTCAGCTTCTTGAGGCGTAGGGGGCAGTCGTAAAAGACGATATAAAAAAGTTGCAAATAAAAATAAAATACAGATTTTACTTCCACATCCAGTGGAAGTATAGTATCGACAAAAAAAATCTTGAAAATTTTTATTGTTCAAATTTTAAACTTTTATTTAAGAGGTACATACTATTTATTATTAGGTTTAGAATGTCATGAAACGTCGAGATTTTAAGTTTGAGCAAAAAAAAAATTCTGCCTGTCGGTCTGTCTGTAACTTTTCTTGCGCTCTCGATCACTCTGGAACCGTTTAAGATATTGACTTGAAATTTGGTACACGTATGTATTTTAACGAGATCTGAAACTAGATTATATTTTGATCTCATTCCGTTGGAGGGTTGGGGGTAAATAGATAAATCAAGCAAGTAAGAGTCCATAAAATTGGTATTTAGTATATATAAGAAAAGCTAAGGTCTCAAAAAATGTTTTGGCATTAGCCGTCCCGATTACGAACCCCCACTCCATTATTAAATGGGGTGAAAAAATAAAATTGTCATTTAGTGTGTGTACAAGAACCAAAGGCCTCAACATTCTTTTTTACTTCATCCACCCCCACTACCACGCCTCTAACACCCCCACCCCCACTACCGATGTGGCATATCGTTTTATAGGTTTTTGAGGCAGACGATTTCAAATATTATGCTATTAATGTTCCATAAACAATAATTTCCACATAGTGAAGTGCAAATATAGTATCAAAACTTTTTTCGTTGTAAGAGACTTGGATAGAAAATTTAGGTGTGGAATTTTAAGATTTATAAACACCCTACAGGTTGCATTGTAATTCGAGTTCTATGAACAAACGAACATCAGCGTGCCTACCTTTCAAGATTATTTTAGGTTGCTAAATTGACACCAATGTTTCAAGGGTAGATGTGGAGATAGCGTCATAGACACGTCATCGCGTGTGTGTCTACGATTTCAATTTAGAATACCATGCAACCTGTACGGTGTTTATAGATCTTCTATTATTTTCTTTATTCTATAATAAGTGGGTTACCTCGAATAGTATGGATGCGCAGTGGCTTTCCTCGAGTACTATGGATGCGCAGTAGGTTTCCCCAAGTATTATGGATGCGCAGTGGCTTTCCTCGAGTGCTATTGATGCGCAGTAGATTACCTCGAGTAGTATGGAAGCGCAATAGATTTCCTCAAATATTTTAGATGCGCACTAGATTTCCTCGAGTATTTTGGATGAGCAGTGGCTTCTCTCGAGTCAAATGGATACGCAGTAGGTTACCATGAGTAGTATGGATGCGCAGTAGGTTACCTCAAGTAGTATGAATTCACAGTGGGTTTTCTCGAGAATTTTGGATGCCTAGTGGCTTTTCTCGAGTAATTTGGATGCAAAATAGGTTACCGCGAGTAGTATCGATGCGTAGTAGGTTTCCTCGAAAAAAAAAAAATTCTTATACGTTTTTGGTGTTGCTGAATCCGAATCCGTCTGTTCGACCCTACTAGGTTAAGGTCAAGGTCATTCCAAGGTCAATTTTTGTTAATCAAATGGAAACGCGTTTTTGACCACGGATTCTGAAAGAGCGGGATATTTTACGTTCGCATATGGTTTAACCTATTATCAAAGTGACCTTTGGTCATCAGAAGGTCGAATCACTCTCTCAAATTAATTTATCCAAGACCAAAGATGATTCGTATTGAGAAATCTGAGTTACAAATCTTTATCGAGCATGGTTTAGCCTCGTGATATTTCTCCAAGGGGATTGGAAAACCAAGACGAAAAACGAAACGTCTATGTCATATACTGACTGCCCAAACATCTCGGTGATAGGGACTGATGAAGGTACTGGAGCATCACTGATGAGGCCAACATCAGTATCCGAGCGATACGTTTAATTTCTGTGGGAATTCTCTGATCCTGTTATTAAAATTAAAAATCCTGCTTCTCAGAGGATGCTGGAAATGGTGACAACTGTCTTAATCGAGGATGTATAAAATGATCCATTTTCCGATCCTTCGAGGTAATGAAGCCAGTAAAGGCGTACTGCTCTGCAGGGGGGCGTTGGGGTGTGAAGATGAAGCCATAGTGTGCCCGACGATGAGTTGACTTTGTCCTCGTCAAAGTCGGAAAGCCCTCATACTTAGACCTGGACAAAGTCAACTCGTCGTTGGACACACTATGGCTTCATCCTCACACCCTAACGCCCCTGCAGGGCAGTACGTCTTTACTGGCTTCATTACCTCGAAGGATCGGAAAATGGATCATTCTACAAATCCTCAATTAAGGCAATTGTCACCATTTCCAACATCCTCTGAGAAGCAAGATTTTTAATTTTAATAACAGGATCAGAGGATTCTCACAGAAATTAAACGTATCGCTCGGATACTGATGTTGGCCTCATCAGTGATGCTCCAGCAACTTCATCAGTCCTTATCACCGAGATGTTTGGGCAGTCAGTATATGACATAGACGTTTCGTTGTTCCCAGAGGATTGGAAGACGCCAATCGTTGGTTTCGTGTGGATATAGGTGTCTGCTGTCTTGGTTCTCCAATCCCCCTAGGAGAAATATCACGAGGCTAAACTATGCTCGATAAAGATTTCCAACTGAGATTTCTGAATATGAATCATCTTTGATCTTAGATAAATTAATTTGAGAGAGTGATTCGACCTTCTGATGACCAAAGGTCACTTTAATCATAGGTCAAACCATATGCGAACGTAAAATATTCCGCTCTTTCAGGATCCGTGGTCAAAAACGCATTTAAATTTGATAAACAAAAGTTGATCTTGGAATGACCTTGATCTGATGGGGTAGAACATACGTCTGATTCGGATTCAGCAACCCCAGAAACGTATAAGAATCGTGGTTTTCTAGCTTAAATTTGACCTTGGAATGACCTTGATCTTGGCCTGATGGGTCAAACAGACCAGGAGTTGGGATTTAGTTACCCCAAAAACGTATAAGAATGGTGGTTTTCTGCGCTTAAAAGGTTTCTTCCCAATTTGACCTTGGATTGTCCATCACCCTGACCTGATGAGGTCAAGCAGATCCCGAATTCGGATTCAGTGACCCCAAAAACGTACATAAATCGTGGTTTTCATCGCTTAATCGTTTTTCCCCCAATTTAGCCTTGGATTGACCTTGACCCTGACCTGATGGGGTCAAACAGATTCGGATTCAGCGACCCCAAAAACGTATAGATATGTTGGTCTAGTCTGGTGAACAGAACATTTTTTTTGTGGGGCTGTGTTATTGACGGGCTGTGTATAAAATGGGTCACAAAAAATAAAACACCTTCATAATATTAAAAAATAAACAAGTGCCGCCACCTAAAATGGGAATAAATCAATTGATTTATGCATTTTTTTCATGTTTCACCAAACATGCATGAAAAACTATTGATTTAAATATTATATATAATAAAAAAAAAATGAAAGAAAACTGAACCACCTTCAAAAAAAATTGCAAAAATTGGGAAATAAAATTTTATTGTCTCCCAGTTAATTAAACCTTATTAGCTAATGTCGATTTTGAGGTCGGTGTAAAAATGAACAAACAACGTAACGATTTTATACGTATTTTTAACCGAATTCAATATCAATATTAGGTAATAACGTTTAATTAACTGGGCGACAGGGAAATTTTATTTCACAAGAATAGCAATCTTTTTTGAAGGCGGTTTAGTTTTTATTCAATTTTTTTTTGTCATATATCATTTTTAAAATTTTGTTTGTAAAATATCAATTCTTTTCATATGATTATACAAAACACCATCCTAATTAAAAATAGCATATTGTATACCTGACTCTAGAAGGACAAAATAAATAGTTCTCATATATGACGAAACTATAATACCGTTTTTAAATGTTTAAAGAGACTGGGGGGTAAGCATGGGATAGCGGCTATAATGGAAAATGAGGGCGACATTTTTCTGTAAGACGGCTTCACTAAAAGGTGATTTCCTGTAAAAGGCCCAGTCGTTGCGCGCGCTGGTTTTTGAGATATACCTATGCAAAATAAAAATAAAATTCTCTCTAATGGCTTAATGTATTATGACTGCTTTTATATATGTTATTTTTCTAATTTTCGAAAAATTTATTTTTGCTTATATGACCTGGCACAATAACGAAATTTGTATCATGAAGCCCCTTAATTATGTATTAAAACATATATTTTTTTCAAAATTTTTGTAAGGGTGGAAGGGTGGTAAAATAGGGTAGGTATTCTTTTATGTTTTGTTTTATTATGCAACACATCTAGTATAGTTGAATTGATTACACAGGCAAACAAAATAAAAAAGTGGTCTTTTTCTGGTACTCCATTGGGTAATCCACATGTATTTCGACGTGCTGAACACGAATTAGGTGTCCATTTAGCTCCATTGGCCACCATTTTTTGTAAATCGCGAAAATAACCTAAAAAAACTCATAATTTAGGTTATTTTCGCCATTTACTAAAAATTGGTGGGTAACGGTGCTAAACGGATACCTGATTCGTATTCGGCACATCGAAATATATAGGAGCTGCTCAGTGGAGTCCCAGAAACGGACCTTTTTTTGTGTGTGTCTGTGTAATATATGAATATCACCCGATCCTCCTCCATTTTCTAAAAAATCGCGTATGCAAATATATTACAGACACAAAAAAAAATGAAAATTGATCAGCCTGAGTTTGATGGCCCAAGGTCACTCAAACCACAGCAGCTAACGGGCTGAACCGGATTCAGAGACTGGCCTGCCTGTGAATCACAGGTGCAATGAAAAGCACCCCAACAGCAGCCATGGAGACCCTATTAGACCTTCCTCCACTAAGTTTTGAGATTCAGGGGGACGCCAGAATGGAAGCTTACACGCTAGAAAATTCTCGCACATGCGGACAATAAACATTGTAGCGGATCAGCGTGAGGTCAGACTACATGACACCAAAAACTACATTCAACAAGCCCCTCACTATCACCATTGGAGATAGGAAGGAATGGATGAGAGGTGCTCCTGATGCTTTACGCAAAGGCCTGCCCTGGTATATAGACAGGTTCAAGATGGAATCAGGAGTTGGAGCAGGAATACATGGTGAAAGACCAAGAGCGAGTATAAGTCTCTCTCTTGGGCAGCACTCCACCGTATTCCAGACAGAAATTTTGGCTATACTCGAGTGAGTACGCGAGAATGTCAAAGGTCGATATGTAAACCAGCAGATCTCAATTTCATCAAACAGTCAGGCGGCACTTAAGGCACTAGCCTCTAAGAAGGTGTCTTCCAGACTGGCTTGGGATTGCCACGAAGAAATCAAAATTCTGGGTGAGAGGAATTGTTACTCAGTTCCTACTACTCTGGGTGCCGGGACATACCAGTACAGAGGGCAACGAAAAAGCTGACGAACTTGCTAGACAAGGAGCAGCTGATGTATTCTATGGCCCAGAACCCGCGTTGAGCATCACAGAAGGCTCAGCCAGAAGGGTAATTAAAGACTGGCTCAAGAGTAAACACAACCACTACTGGAGAAATATTCCAGGAAATCGACATGGGAAGACACTTATCAATGGACCATGTTTAAAACAAACTGAAGAACTGCTCACAAAGAACAGGATCCAGTTGAGAACCGTAATAGGTCTTCTGACTGGACATTTCCCCGTTAAGAAGTACCTGCGTTTATCGGAAAGTTTGCTGGCGACCTTAACTGCGTACTGTGGGTAAGGTACCAGAAACTGTAGAACATATTATACATGACTGCGAGGCATTGGACCGCAGAAGATATAATATCTACGGGCAAACACAAACATACCAGGAAACTCGCCCATTTTCAGACTTGTATCACATTGTCAGTGATACAGGAATATTAAAATGAACAGTGTAAACTAAAACAGGGAGAGCACAATAAGCCCAGGAGGCTGCAGTGTCTTCGGAGTATTCTTTACAGACGAGCCCTAGGAGGAGGGTTTTAGTCAGTTAGAGGCTGACACTCAGACCCATTCCAGTGGGATAGGTAGCCCGTGTGGGTTCCCTTCCTCGAAAAAAAAAAAGAGAAAAAAAATGGACGCAGAATCTTGGGATGTTGCTCAGATTTAGCTTGTACAAAATTATATGTCCTGCGGAGCAATTGAGCTCTGTATTTAAAAAAGAAATATCATCCCAGTCATTGAAGAAGATAGTGATGATGACTGATTTGAATGTTTATAAATTTATACTACTTTACTTGTGTGCCGTTATAATTAACCTAAATATTTAAATAATCACATTTTCTAGTAATTAAATATACCAAGTACCTGCCTGTATTATCAAGGAGTTTAAACCTGACTTGACCAGCCCTATTTTAACCCCCTTCTAACCTTACAAAAATTTTGAAAAAAAAATATATATTTTAGCACATAAATAAAGGGCTTCATGATAAAAATTCCGTTATTGTGCCAGGCCATAAAAGCAAAAAATAAATTTTTCGAAAAAATTTGTCTTTAAATTTTTTAATAAATTTATTAATATATGATACCACTTTAATGGGTCTATAACATATATAAAAGCGGTGAAAATATATTGAGCCCTTAGAGAGAAAACATTTTTTTTTAAATTTTTTTATTTTCCATATACCTCAAAAACCGACTGAGCCTTTTATAGAAAAACATCTCTTAGTGAGGCCGTCCTACAGAAAAAATATCGCCCTTACTTTTCATTGGAGCCGCCATCCCATGCTTACCCCCCAGGCTTTTTGGGCTTAGCCCTTTGAGGGATGCTTTTGAGTACCCCGTCCTTTAGGGTACCAAGACAGATTTTCAATAGTACGGTGTCCGTTCGTTTTTTCCGTTGGACAAGAAAGATATTGTATGTCACGTTAAAACTGAGACGCCTGGTATATTTATATTATTACTATAAATAAGTTGAAGATAAATCTGCAAAAGTTTATACAAAATGAACCACTTTGCAATAAACTGATTACAGACCGAGTCGAGTTCTTGATAACCTCCCACTTGTATGTTACGTTGATAAATAAATAAAACGCAGTTGTCTTTATTATTATAATATAATTGTTTAAAGTGTAACAAAACCAAGGACAAATATATTTTCTTTAAAAAGTCCATTATAAAAAACAATAAAATGTATGTAATAAAAATATTGTCCCAAAAAGCTTGACATACAGAGTGCGAGCGAGTTTAAAGTATGAATCGGATTCATTAAAATAGTTACGTTATTTCTTTTCGAAGAGTTCTAGCAATTTTGTTTTTTGAAATGTAGTATTTTTTTTATTTTCGAACGTTGTCCTAAGAAGGGTTGGTATTTTTGGTGTGACATCGCATCTGAAATAGTTTTCACAGACAACAAATACTTACACACTATGCTCGAATACGTTTCGTGTTTCCTCAAGCATTTTGACACCTTCTGTATCCGATGTCAATAGAACACCCAATAGTACCTTGACTATGCTGTTTGCCAAAGATATTATTAAAAATAAGTCGGTGAATCCAATTGTGTCAGAAATCGGATCGTCAACTTACCGCCTTTCAAAATAATTAACAGCAGACCAATAAAATGTACCCATTGCACAATGCAGTTTTGCAGTAATCCGATGATTTTATCAATGCAAAACCGCTGCCTAAGGAATCGTTATTCCACATCCAGGCTTCCTATGCAAGTCTTTTACAACGAAAGTACTATATTTGCAATCCTATGTGGAAATAATTGTTTATGGAACTTTAATAATATAATATTTGAAATCGTCTACCCCAAAACCCCATAAAATGATATGCTACATCGGTAGTGGCGGTGGTGGGGGTGAATGAAGTGAAAAAAAATCTTGATAACTTTGGTTTTTGTACACACACTAAATCACGATATTTTTTCACCCGCTTTAATAATAAAGTGGGGATGGTAATGGGGGTGGCTAATGCCAAAAATTTTTTGAGACCTTAGCTCCTCTTATATTTACTAAATACCAATGTCATGGAGACTTACTTGCTTGGTTTACCTATTTACCCCCATTTACTAGATTCTTCAACGGAATAAGATCAAAATATAATCTAGTTCCAGATCTCGTTAAAATATATACGTGTGTGCCAAATTTTAAGTCAATATCTTAAACGGTTCCAGAGTAATCGTGAGCACCAAAAAGTTACAAGCCCAACAGACAGACCGACGCGACAGACAGAAATTTTATTTGCTCAATCTTAAAATCTTGACATTTCATGACATTCTAATTCTATTTAAATAATGAAAATTTTCAATTTTTTTTTGTGTTAGTATATCTCCACTGGATGTGGAACTAATACGCAGAAAATGGCATGACAAAATAAAAAATCATTGTGTGCCGTAGACTACATGATAGAAGTACAGCTTCTACTTCAAGAATTTTCTTCGAGGAAACCTACTACGCATCCATATTACTCGAAGTAACCCACTGGCATCCAATTTACTCGAGGAAAGCCACTGCGCATCTAAAATACTCGAGGAAACCTACTGCACATCCATTCTACTTGAGGTAACCTACTGCGCATCCATAGTACTCGAGGAAAGCCACTGCGCATCCATAATACTCGGGGAAATCTACTGCATATTCATTGTACTCGAAGAAACCCACTGCGCATTCATACTAGTCGAGGTAACCCATTTATTACAGAATCAAGAAAATAATAGAAAATCTATAAACACCATACAGGCTGCATGGTATCCTAATTTGAAATCGTAGAAGCTAGACACACACGCGATGATGCGTCTCTGACGCTATCTCCTCATCTATCCTTGTAACATTGGTGTTAATTTAGCAACCTGTTAAAATAATCTTGAAATGCAGACACGCTGATGTTCGTTTGTTCATAGGACTCGAATTACAATGCAACCTATAGGATGTTTATAAATCTTAAAATTCCACACCTAGGTTTTCTATCCAAGTCTCTCACAACGAAAACAATTTTGATAGTATATTTGTGCTTTACTAAGTGGAAATTATCGTTTATGGAACTTTAATAATATAATATTTGATATCGTCTACCCCAAAAACCTATAAAACGATATGCCACATCGGTAGGGGGTGGGGTGGATGAAGTAAAAAAATTTTTTTGAGGCCTTAGGTTCTTGTATACACGCTAAATTGCAATTTTATTTTTTTCACTTCCTTTAATAATGGGGTGGGGTGAGACCTTAACTTTATATACCGGGTGTAAACGAATAATGGGCCACCCCTGTAACTTCCTTGTTTTTAAAGATATCGGGATGAAATTTTATATGGTGAAATTAGGTAAGATTTCCAACTTTTTGAGACCTATCCGCCATATGTATCACTTCCGGTTTCACCGGAAATGACCCCAATAGTCTTTTCTAAATGGACCACCCTGTATGTTTTTACATTTTTGAAGTAAGATCACATTTTGGATAATTCGAATTTTAGTTGTTAATCTAGATGGCTGCGAATATGTTAAAATTATTTTTGTTCCAATGTAATTCATATAAAAAAATACGAAAACGTCAATATGTCCAATAATACATCATACAGGGTGCTGCAAACTCATAAAAATCACATTTTTCAAAATGACTCATTTGTTTTAAATATTATGAAATCGGCCACCCGGATATTCAGAAAGTTCTATTTAGTAGGGGTTAAACGGTACCAAAAGTTCCGTAATGTGTAATCGTTGCCGGCAGGAATGACAATTTTTCTTAAGAAATTTATGATTTATATCTAACTTCAATTAAATTTTGATCAACTCTGTATATTTGTGGTAATATTTTATGATATGCAACAGGAATGAGCCAGAAGCCCATTCTGTCTCCTGCGGAGGGTGGCATATCATAAAATATTAACAGAAATATACAGGGTTGATCAAAATTTAATTGAAGTTAAATATAAATCATAAATTTCTTAAGAAAAATTGTCATTCCTGCCGGTAACGATTACACATTACGGAACTTTTGGTACTGTTTAACTCGTACTAAATAGAGGTTTCTGAATATCCGGGTGGCCCATATCATAGTATTTAAAACAAATGAGTCAGTTTGAAAAATGTGATTTTAATAAGTTTACAGCACCCTGTATGATGTATTATTGGACATATTGGCGTTTTCGTATTTTTTATATGAATTACATTGGAACAAAAATAATTTTAACACATTTGCAGCCATCTAGATTGACAACTAAAATTCGAATTATTTTTCGTGCAACACTGTATAAATTGTTCAAAATAGTATAAATGTATCCAAAATGTGATCTTTATTTCAAAAATGTAAAAACATACAGGGTGGTCCATTTAGAAAAGGCTATTGAGGCCATTTCCGGTGAAACCGGAAGTGATAAATACGGCGGATAGGTCTCAAAAAGTTGGAAATCTGACTTAATTTCACCATGCAAAATTTCATCTCGATATCTTTAAAAACAAGGAAGTTACAGGGGTGGCCCACTATTCGTTTACACCCGGTATACTAAATACCAATTTTATGGACACTTACCTGCTTGATTTACCAATTTACCCTCACTTACCCCAATTTATCCACCAACCCTTCAACGAAATAAGATCAAAATATAATCTAGTTCCAGATTTCGTTAAAATACAAACGTGTAGAAAATTTCTAGTCTAGATCTTAAACGGTTCCAGAGTAAACGTGCACAAAAAAGTTACAGACAGACCAACAGACAGAAATTTTTTTTTTCTCAAACTTAAAATCTCGGCGTTTCATGCCATTCTGAACTTATTTGAACAATAAAAATTTTTAAAACTTTTTTTTGCGTTGCTATACTTCCACTGTATGTGGAAGTAATTAACAAGTTAGAATTAATTAATATTATAAGGTGATTATTTTTTCTCTTTGGATACTTGCTCATGATTTCCAAATGTGGAATTACCTCAAGGATTCACTCGAATTAAATAAAATTTGCCAAGTTGTTAAAGAATGTATAGATCTTACTATATTTTACATGAACCAAAATTGCTTCCAATTCAATAAAGCTTTCTTCGAGCAACATAAAACGACTGCAATGGGGAACTCCTGGTCAACTTTCATTACCAGTCTATTCATACAGTGTATCTCGCCATCAAGCAGGGTAACATCCGGAGATCTGGGAGGCCACTCGAATAAAGGGCTGTTATGCCCTATCCATTTTTGAGAAAACTTTACAATTAACCATCGTTGGACAATTATCGAGTTGTGAATTGATGCTCCATCAAGTTGCAAAACATATCTCTTAGCAATGCCAGTGGAAAATCATCAATTACCTCCATTAATGTATTATTTAAAAAGTGTAGCATTTTTACCGCATTTAAAATTTGGAAGAAAAAGGAAGGACCTATTATCCTTTCATCAAAAATTCCACACCACATGTTCACTTTTTCTGCCGCTTACAATTGATTACCCATTGCGGATTTTCTATTGCGCAACACCTACAGTTTTGCGAAGATACTACACTATTGGTGGTGAATGTCACTTCATTAATGAACATAATTTTTTTCAATAAATGTCTATCATTGAAAATCCTTGAGCCCAGAAACAGTACTCCAGCCTTCTGATATCATCACCTTCCTCCAAGGTGTATAAAAGTTTGGGTTTGCATGGCTTCAATTTGTATCCACGAAGACCCCCTCCAAATTTATATCTCGTATGCTACTACGACGATTGTCTTCAAAAGTGTCTAAAATTACTTGGTCTACGTTTTGGTGATTATTTATTTTCCTCAAGCGCGGATCTATAAATTTCAATAATGTTTTTCTCGTCTGTGGCGCATGGGACCCATACGAAATATGGGAAATAACATCTCGGGAAGCACTTCTCTAACGACCCCTAAAAAATTTTGAAAAAGCAGTTTGCGAAAAATGTTTTCAAAATTCGATTCCCCCCCCCCCAGGTCTAGGGACTCCTATTTAAAATTATGTTTTGTCATATGCATTTTACTTTTCATAAAAATACAGCAACACGTTTTGAATTTTATGAAAATATTTTCATTACTAACTGAGATACAACGAATTGAAATTTTGTAATTTACAATTTAACAAATCACAATCTCTAAGAAACGTCCATAATTCCACAATACTATAGTATTGTGGAATTATGGACGTTTCTTTATTAAGCTGTGGATAATTCCTAACAACCAACATTAATACGCGAATGGATACATATTTGGTGTTCTTCTTCTTCCTTCCCTCTTGATTATGAATAAATGTTGCTAGTAGCCCTAGTAGTAGCTAGTAGTAAAGCGGGTCTTTTTAGTTTTTTAGAGCCATAATTTATTTTCTCTCTCTGTCGCGGAAAATTCGAGTTTATGGCGGAGTCGCCGGTGATACGCCCATGAGGAAGGGACTCCTCATGGCCGTGTCACTACCTCCCACCTCCGTTATTATGCGAGGTCAATGGTACCAAATTATTTTATTGTCACCAAAATTGCATTCGTTTGCAGTTTGAAATCGATACGGCAATTAGAAGTGGGTGAAGAGTGTGTTGTAAGATATGCTTACAATGATACAGGTCAAGTCAACAGAAGCGTGTTAAAAATAAATGTACGGCATTCTAAAACTGCATCACTCAATAATGTTTAGGAACGACTGCTTTATAATGTAAGGCTTATTCTATTTACGTATTGGTGTTTGTATCTAAATATCTACAAACAAGTACCCTTAATAATGCTTTATGAGTATTTTCTGCGTTTATATAAAAAATATATCAATGTTATATTTTGAAAATAATTCTTATTATTCACGTAGTATTAGCATAACAATTTATTTATTCAATACATAAAGACTCAAAATGATCGAAATTACTTAATTTGGATTAAGACCTTAGGTCCTTATGGAGAACCTTGGTAAAATAATCAATTTGTTACATTATCACAAGGGAATTAAATCATATTATTCGTTTTGACTGTGAAAACGACAGGAATAAGGTGGGCTCGCTCGCGCAACCCCACACTTCTTCATTGCGTCATAAACCATGTTTTCGAAATGACCAACAATAATTTTATAATATTCACTATGGAATGGATTTCCACAACTTTCCAACTTGTATCATTCAGGAGCATACGGAAGTCTATTTTATTTCCTTTGGCGCTCACAATATCTGGCGTATAAAAAATATGAAAAAATGTTACAGGGCTTGTTTTGTTCTCTATTTCCAAAATACTGTGAAATACACGGGGTGTACCTTTAAAGCGGGACAGCCTAAAGGTCGAATTTTTTAAATGACACCCTATCTATATATTTTTGCACCATTGATTTCAGCGTAAAATTTTACGTAAAGTAGTATTTTTTTTCTCAAAATGCTGCAGCGTTGCCAAGTTATTGTGAAAAATATGAAAATTCTCCGAAAAACAGTGCGTCACAAGTATCATCAAAGAAACTTTGTTAATGATAGTTAATGGAAAACAGTTAGTAAATGCAAAAAGTTGAAATGTCTGAGAGGAGCGAAAGTTTATTTTTATGTACAGGGAATTTTATTATAGGGGCATCAACTTGCCAATCTTCCAACATCTAAAACTTCATTTTTTCAGATGGAACACCCAGTATATTATTCCACCATTTTGTAGAACTATTGTATTCCTTCAAAGGGTCCCGCCGGTTAAGTATATGGAATTGGGCCCAGCGGCTTATTGAGCTATTCATTCACATGAATGTTGCTTATGACTAGGAATGCTCAATAAAATATATAATAAACCTCCATCCCCTATATTAGCAGAGTTATGGGGGTAACAACTCTCAACTTTAAAATTATTTTTTTTCAAAACTATTGAAGATAATTAATTGAAATTAATAGGAGACGTTGATATACAATAGCTTTATATTTTACATTTCTTTTACATTCCTATGTCATTTAGTATATAAAAAAAATAATTTAATTTTTGAGGGTGTTATTTTTATATCAACCCCTTGAGTGACACCTACCAAAAAAATCTATATTATTTAACACTAACATAATTATCGTGTGTAAAAATTACTTCAAGGTCAAATTGGGAGAAGATGCTTAAAAATATAAATCTAGATAATGAACACAGGTACACAAAAGAAATTTAAGTGCGAAGACCTAGACCACTTAATTCCTACACACTTGGAAGCTAATAATCAAAAAAATATGCTACTACTTATAGCTTGGCTCTCAATTATTTTTTTTTGCTTTAGAAGTGTTGATTTTATTAGACAATATGGTTAGGCCATTTTAATTAATCCACAGTAATATCTCTTCAGGGAGGGACTCTAGCGAAAAATGTTTCATACAAAAGTTGTTCCGTTCACAGGGGGGCATCTTTTGGGTAGAATAATTTTCCGCCTCCCACCCCTGATGAGCTTGGAGTGGGGGTAACTTTTGAATTTTTAATGGCACTCTCCACTTTTGATCGCGTATTCTGATTCTACGAAAAAATTACATAACTTTTGTACCAAACATTTTTTTCTCCCCTCCACCCTGATGAACGGGGACGGTGGTGTAACTTTCGAATTTTCAAAAACCTGCAGAGGAACATCTCTGAACTAGGGCATTTGAGGTAAAATGTTTCAAACAAAAGTTGTTTAGTTTAGAGAGAGGCATCTTTTGTTTGAAACATTTTTCCTAAAAATATCCTAGTTCAGAGATGTTCGCCTGCAGGATTTTGAAAAATCGAAGTTACACCGCCATCCCCACTGATCAGAGTGGGGGGAGAAAAACATGTTTGGTACAAAAGTTATGCAATTTTTTTCGTAGAATCAGAATACGTGATCAAAAATGGAGAGTGCCATTAAAAATTCAAAGGTACCCCCACCCCCCGCTCATCACGGGTGGGGGGTGGAAAATTGTTCTGCCCAAAAGATGTCCCCCTCTGAATGGAACAACTTTTGTCTGAAACATTTTTCGCTAATCTCATTTCCTGAGGAGATATTTCTGGGGATTAATTAAAATGGCCTAATCATATTGTCTAATAAAATCAATACTTCTGAAGCAAAAAAAAATAATTGAGAGCCAAGCTAAAAGTAGTAGTATATTTTTTTGATTATTGGCGTCCAAATGAGTAGGAATTAAGTGGCTTCGCACTTAATTTTTTTTTGTGTGCCTGTGTTCATTACATAGATTTACATTTTTAAGCATCTTCTCCCAATTTGACCTTGAAGTAATTTTTACACACGATACTTATGTTAGTGTTAAATAATATATATTTTTTTGGTAGGTGTCCCTCGAGGGGTTGATATAAAAACAGCACCGTCAATTAAATTTTTTTTTATATATATACTAAATGACGTAATAGAAATGTACAAAAAAAGTAATATATAAAGCTATTTTATATTAACGTCTCCTATTAATTTCAATTAATTATCTTCAATAGTTCTGAAAAAAATTAATTTTAAAGTTGAGAGTTGTTACCCCCATAACTTTGGTAATATAGGGGATAGAGGTTTATTATATATTTTATTGAGCATTCCTAGTCATAAGCAACATTCATGTGAATGAATAGCCCAATAAGCTGCTGGGCCCAATTTCATATACTTAACCGGCGAGACCCTTTGCTTTGCTATGATTATTAAAATTAATATTTCTTGAGATATTTTCAATTTAATTGATAACTTAAAAATGGTCTCAAATAAGTTATGGCTTTTATATTTACTAATTTCAGCTTTTAAAACTGAAAATAAAAATCAGAACTAAATGATTCAAAATTATATTTTTTATCAGAATCTTAAAGATGGAGAATAATTTAGACAATTAAAATATTTAAAAATAAGAACAACGGTATCTAGGAGAAAAACATATAAAACAACTACTTATAACAAATGTTCAAAATGACCACCGGCTACTTCTAGACAATAATGCACGCGGTTTTTAAAAGTTCAATTAACATGACTTAATATATTGATAATGTTTTGGATTACCTCCCTAATTCGAACTTTCATATCCTCCTTTGTAGTTGGAGGTGTTTTGTGTACTTGATCTTTGACGTAACCCCACATAAAAAAATCCATTTTTATCAAGTCAGGTGAGCGAGGTGGCCACTGCAAAAGCCCTCCTCTACCTATCCATCTTCCGGAAAGTTCATTATTTAAAAGTGTGTGGATATCTACCGTATGGTGGACTGGCGCACAGTGGAAAAAAAAGCCTTTTTTTGGACAAAAATCTGCCTATAAGTCAAATCTTAATCAATTTTGATCTACCTCGGCTTAAATGTAGGTTATTAGCTACACTTTCAGAGTATACTGCCTAAATTGCAAACCCCAATTTCCTAACCTCAAAAAAATGTATCAAATATGACTCACTTTTTTCTATTTCTACAAGTCTACACTTGATCGATTTTGACAATCCTGGACTTAAAAGGCAGGTTATTAGATACCCTTTCAGTGCATACTGCCTAAATTGTGAACCCCGATTTCCTAACCTCAAAAAATGTATCAAATATGAGAGTAATCACTTTCTTCTATTTCTACAAGTCAAATATTGATCTATTTTGACAATTCTGGGCTTAAAATGCAGGTTTTTGATACCCTTTCAGCGTATACTGCCTAAATTACGAACCCCAGGATTGTCAAAATTGATCAAGATTTGACTTGTAGAAACAGAAAAAAAAGTGATTACTCTCATATTTGATGCATTTTTTGAGGTTAGGAAATCGGGGTTTGCAATGTAGGCAGTATACTCTGAAAGTGTAGCCAATAACCTACATTTTAAGCCAAGGTAGATCGAAATTAGTTAAGATTTGACTTGTAGGCAGATTTTTGTCCAAAAAAGGCTTTTTTTTCCACTGTGTGGCGCTCCGTCATGTAAATACCACATTCTCTGTCTAAATGGAATAGGTAAATGATTTATTAACTGCGGTAACTGATTCTCCAGAAAATTTAAGTATATCAGACCGCTAACTCTTCAAAAAAAAAATGGGGCCCAATGACATGATTTCCGATTATGTCACCCCATACGTTTAATAACCACATTGTCTGACTGGTACTCCGTATACAATGTGGATTTTCGGTTGCATAATAATGAAAATTATGTCTATTGGCAAACCCATTTTTATGGAATGTCGCTTCATCCACAAATAATACATTATTAAAAAAAATTCTTATCTTGAAGAATATGTTGTTGAGCCCATTCACAAAATGTTAACCTTTTTTTCGAAATCATCATCTAATAACTCCTGCATTTGGTACGGATGGAATTTGTTTTTATTTAACTCTTTGAACGACAGTCCGGCTTATATCAGTTTGTTTCGATATTTCTCTAGTCGAGATATGAGTATCTTCTGTAACTTTTAACAGAACAGTCATTTCATTTTCTTCGGTTAATATTTTTAAGCTATCAATTAAATTGAAAATATCTCAAAAAATATTAATTTTAAGGACTAATAAATAATAGGCAGCGAGAATCCCCCGGAAACCCCCCCGGAACACCGACAGAAAGAAGCCACGAAAAGGAAAAACAAGCAGGACAAGGGGGAAACAATCCCCCCCACAAAGACACTCAAGCAGCAGTCACCCCCAGACGGACCTACCACAAGCCAGGACAAGACAAATCAAATGGACACAGACTCAGAGACCCCCAAACCCCCCCGGATGCCCCCAGTTGTCCTACGAAGCCAAGAGTCATGGACAGTGGTAACCAAAAAACTGCAAGACGCCAGAATAAAATTCAAAAACGCCAAAGCTGTCAGAGATGGTATAGCAATAGAACCCACAACACCGGATGACCACCGTAACATGACCAGACTATTCAAGACCGAGCAGAAAGAATACCACACCTATGCCCTACCGGAAGAGAGGTTACTTAGGGTGGTAATTCGAGGGATCCCCAGTGGGGTCACCAGCGACGAGGTCAAGGCAGACCTAGAAATCCAGGGATACACACCAGCCACCGTCCAAAGGATGTCATCCAGGAGGACGAAAAAGGACATCCCCATGATGCTTGTCCAGGTCCCGCAAAACCAAACAGACATCTTGAAAGTGACTCGCTGCTGCTACCTGGTAGTTAAAACGGAGATGCAGAGACCCAAGAAAATTATATCCCAATGCCACAGATGCCAGACCTTCGGCCACGCACAAGGGCGGTGCACGGCGACTCCAAGATGCGTAAAATGCGGCGAAGCCCACCATACCACCACTTGCCAAAAACCGAAGGACACCCCAGCAAAGTGTGCAAACTGCCAGGGAGCACACCCCGCAAGCTACAGAGGATGCCCCCGTTGCCCCAAAAAGACTGCCCAGACACCTGCCCCCCGGAAGCAAACAGCTCCCGACGCAGCCACCAGAAGGACGACCCCCGGGCTTAGCTATGCCAGAGCAGCCCAGGGACCCGCAGGGAAGCCCACCAACCCTGCCCAACCACCACAGACGTCCCCAGAGGCCGGCCAACTCGCTGCTGTCATGGCCCAAATGCAGCAGATGTGTACCATGATGGGGGCCCTGTTTGCAAGCCTGCCCCACCTCACCCCCCAGTGACGCCACCCAGACCACCCCTCCGATGATGAAGAAACCCGAAGAGACATGACGACACCCAACACCCTACCCACGACCCTGCGGGTACCGGACAACACACCGTCCAGTACCTGTAGTCCCCCTGGCTCCGGGCAGACCAAAAATGCTACCAATAGCATTTAGGTCTGCCCTTCCTCGAGCTACACAGCTCATCCTTACCTTACCGACGATCCGGATGACAGGATGTCATTTGGCATCCTGTGTACCGGCAGTCTCTCCTGCCAAAACTTCCAACACACCTAACAGACAGATGACTACCCCCCGGGGGGAAACAAGCTGGCGAAGAAAAGAAAACGAAGACAGAAGAACGCCAGAAGAGGCCTTAGCCAGCAAGGTCCAACGAGCCAGGACCCAGGGAGGTGGGCCGAAATCGTCTGCACCGCTCACATTTGTGAGTGGGGCCGACGTAAAGTAAGTTCGCCCGCCCTGCACGAGGCTGGTCCCCGGTCTACAGCGATGTACTGGGGTAAAGGGCAATAGTCCTGCCCGGCCCCAGACATCCGAGACCGACATCTTTAGCCAAGAATATTGGCGTAATAAATAATAGCAAATTTGAAGGAATAAAATAGTTCTACAAAATGGTGAAATAATATACTGGGTGTTCCATTTGAAAAAACGAAGTTTTAGATGTTTGAAGATTGGCAAGTTGATGCCCCTATAATAAAATTCCCTGTACATAAAAATAAACTTTCGCTCCTCTCAGACATTTCAACTAACTCTTATCTTTGCATTTACTAAATGTTTTTCCTTAACTACCATTATCAAAGTTTTTTTGATGATATTTGTAATGCACTGTTTTTCCGAGAATTTTCGTATTTTTCACAATAACTTGGCAACGCTGCAGCATTTTGAAAAAAGAAAAATAGTGCTGTACGCAAAATTTTACGCTGAAGTCAATGGTGTAAAAATATATAGGGTGTGTCCTTTAAAAAATTCGACCTTTAAGCTGCCTCGTGTATTCCGCAGTATTTTATAAATAGAGAACAAAGCAAGCCCTATAACTTTTAATTAAAACATTTTTTCATCTAATATATAATAAAATTATATAAAAAAAGTATTTTTAAGAAAAAGCTTTTATCTGAAAAAACTACTAAAAAGTAAAAATAATTTTTTTTAAATTCATACACATGGAAACCAAAAGCTTTGGGGGCGGTCATATAGTGATATTGCATAGTTACTTTGCTCAATTGACCACCCCCAAAGCTTTTGGTTTCCATGTGTATGAATTTAAAAAAAACTATTTTTACTTTTTAGTAGTTTTTTCAGATAAAAGCTTTTTCTTAAAAATACTTTTTTTACATAATTTTATTTTTTACTTTTTAGTCCACTTATTTTACAAACAGACAGACAAAAAGCTTTCATTTGCCACCGCCATCCACCCCTCCCCTCTCCCGTCTTCTCACCCTTCTAACACTACTTCCCACTTCTTCCCTCTTTCCACCACTTCCCCTACCCTTCCCCATCTCTCTCCACCTCTTTCCACCCTATTCCCACCTTTTCCCACATCTTCCCGCCCCTTACCACCTCTTCCCACCCCTTCCTCACCTCTTCCCACCTCTTCCCACCTCTTCCCCACTTCTTCCCACCTCTTCCCCACTTCTTCCCACCCCTTTCCCACCCTTCCCACCTCTTTCCCACAACTTCCCACCCCTTTCCCACCCTTCCCACCTCTTTCCCACCTCTTCCCCACTTCTTCCCCACCTTTCCCCACCTCTTCCCACCCCTTTCCCACCTCTTCCCACCCCTTCCCCACCTCTTCCCGCCCCTTTACCACCTCTTCCCACCTCTTTCTACCCCTTCCCCACCTCTCCCACGTCCGCCATATTGAATTTAGAATGACGTCACACACTTTATCGTATTTTACTCATCAAACCCTTTCATTTGACACCCATATCAGCGGGGTTGTGACTAAAAAGCAGATCCGCCATCTTGGAACGTCCACCATATTGGATTTAAAATGACGTCACATTGTTTATCGTATTTTACTCGTCAGACCCTTTCATTTTATACCCTTATCAGGGGGGTTGTGACTAAAAAGCCGATCCGCCATCTTGGGACGTCCTCCATATTGGATTTAGAATGACGTCACATTGTTTATCGTATTTTACTCGTCAAACCCTTTCATTTAATACCCATATCAGGGGGGTTATGACTAAAAAGCCGATCCGCCATCTTGGGATGTCCGCCATATTGGATCTAGACCGATAATGGCTATACTATGTTGCATTGTCACCGGACTTATACACGTGTGCCAAATTTCAAAGCTCTAGCTTAATTAGAACTAGTCGAAATTCAGCTTGCAAGATTTGACCTAAACCAACAAACAAACATACAAACAAACGTTGCAAGTTAAATAAAAGCTTTTAAAAATCTCGTGTCACAGTGTTTGTTATCGAACTCTTCCGAAACGGCTTGACCGATTTTTATGAAATTTTTGGTGTATATTTAGTAGGTCGTAGGCTATTTTTTATACCCCTAGGTGATAAGGGTGGCCCTATCCAGAAATTTTATTTTTATTTTTTGGACAAAAATTTATAATTTATATGGCAAACAACATTTGCTGGGTCAGCTAGTATTCTTATAATATTGAACTTCCTCGCATCGCCGAGGCTGGGGCTGAAATCCAGTACACGATAGACAGTGCGACACAATACTCCTTAGTCAACTGAGCTATCGTGCCGGTTGCTCGGTTTATAGTTATCAGAAATCTGTAATTTCCTGGAAATGACATATTTAAAAATAGTATATAAATAGGTTTGGGTTAAAATCTTATTAACGTTTTCTTTCTTTTGCGTTTAATAGCCACAGAAGACAACAAAGATTAAAAACCGTCCATAAATAAAATTGTGAACCTTAAAACTAGACTGACAAGTATGCAGATATTTAAAGAACTTCTAGGATTCAGAGTTTAGTAACATTAATATACAAAAACTCATGCAGCCAACTATTGTTCGAATATTGAATTTATTTGATTTCTAAACGCTTGTTTAGAGGAAACATCATGTATATTCATTAGCATCATTAAAGTTATGCATATCAGAAATATTGTAATTGTTTAAAAACTCTTTGGTCGGGGATCTATGGTCTCGAAATCAACGAGGAGGTCGACTACAGGGTATACAAAAACGAAAACTAGATTCTTATGTAAAAAAGGATTTATTTGCAAAAATTACAAAAAACGTGAATACATGTATTTTATTATTTCTCACTCAATATTCCGCTTGGCGTTAGAGGTATCGAACTTAAATTTTAACTTTTCATTAGCTACAGACGAAACGAAACGTTCCTTTGGCATGAAACATTTTTAACAAAAATTATAAAAACATGAACATGTCGAACGAAAGTTGTAGAGTACATCGTAAAATGTAACATGCAACAAACTTCGTTATTATTAAAGTTAGAAGGGTGGTGAATCGAAGTAAAGTGGGGTTTAAAAGTTCAAATAAATTTTTTATGTGATATTTTTTTTCACGTGATTATTAGTTTTTATACACTAGAGCTGGTAATGTAAAAGAACTCACTACTGTACGTCTGAGTGCCGCGACATCAATTTATTTATTACGGGCGCCAGTCGCGTTCTTTCCTGTTCTTCCACTCCCAGGCGGGTTCGAGATAAGATATAACTCGATAGAATAAGTAATAGGCCAAGACTGCACTACCGTAGATGATTAACGACGCTCTCTCTCATAAAAGAAATTTGGCCTTTCTCTCTGGCGGGATTTTACTTATTTATGGAGTAATAATGGATTTTACGCTTAAAGATTTTTGAAATGTTTTCATAAAAAAATCCCTGTCGAGCTCCCGTAAGGTGACTAGAACATTGAGTTTCAAACTTGTTGAGTCATGAGACTTCCAATTAACTTAATTTCCGGTCTTTCAATCGAAAACCCTCAAGCGATTAAGACTAGCAACAAGTCATATTATCAATAAAATGCAGAAAATTCAAATAATACCATCATTCATTTACTAGGTTTAAAATAAGTACAATAAAAAAACCGCTGCGCAAGGAATCACTACTTCCACATCCAGCTTCTCTATCCAAGTAACTCACAACGAAAAAACTTTGAATGTGAAAATAATTGTTTATGGAACTTTAATAATATAATATTTGAAATCCTCTACCCCAAAAACCCATAAAACGATACCCGACATCGGTAGTGGGGTGGGGGGTGGTGATAGGGGGGTGATAGTGGGGGTGGATGAAGTAAAACAATATTTTGAGGTTTCTGGTTCCTGTACATACACTAAATCACAATTTTTTTTCATCCCCTTTAATAAGAGGATGGGGGTGGTAATGAGGGTTGCTAATGCCAAAAATTTTTTTGAGACCTTAGCTTCTCTTGTATATACTAAATACCAATTTTATGGACTCTTACCTGCTTGATTGACCTATTTACCCCAAATGTATCCCAATTTACCCCCCAACCCTTCGACGGAACAAGATGAAAATATAATCTAGTTCTAGATCTCGTTAAAGTACATATGTGTACCAAATTTCAAGTCAATATCTTAAACGGTTCCAGAGTAAACGTGCGCACAAAAAAAAGTTACAGACAGACCGACAGACAGACAGAATTTTTTTTTCGCTCAAACTTAAAATCTCGACGTTTCATGATATTTTGAGCCTATTTGGACAATAAAAATTTTTAAAAAATTTTTTGTCGTTACTATACTTCCACTGGACGTGGAAGTAATTGTGTAATAGCTTATCCAATAAATTATATAATTTGAAATAATCGCCTCTCCAACTAAGGCACGATAAATTTTACGATACAAATGAGAGCGTGCGCTAACAATCGATTTGGTAGAAAAGATTCATGCAACTTCCCCAGAATTTAAAGCAAGCATTTACATTTGTAATTATGGCTGACTGAAAATAACATAAAAATATTTTACTTAAAAAATTTTGGTTCGCTTGTGATTGGCTTTAAGGTTCTTGATTGTGATTATATCATTCACAAGAACGGACTTCAACTAATACATGAGTTAGATGACTTTCGCTCAGTTCCACGACTTACTAGTCCCCATGTAGGTTTAATAAAGGGAAAATGACACCGCTTCGCCTTCGAGCGACTTTTTGGCAAAATAGATTTTTGTCTTTTTATGCACAAGGTGGTTTTCTCTATAACTTTATCATTTGAAAAGCTCTGCATTTGGCTTTCCTACTATCGCTTTCTATTGATTATCCAACGCATTTGTTCAAATTGCAAGCCGATGGGTAATTCCAAATAACACTAACCATAATAAACAAAAACCAAACGATGTACAATCACTCAATATCAACAACACCATTATTTCAGATCCTGAACAAATTGCCAAAACCTTTTTAGAAAGTTTTATCGATACTCCACTTCTAATTAATCAATCTTTGCCTCTCTTTAATAAAGAAAATGTCTCCATATCGTCTAACACAGCATCGATATTACTGACTCATATTATAAACAATAGTTTCAAACATGGTATATTTCCCGACATCTTTAAATTAAGTAAATTATACTCATCTATAAGAAGGGTGAAAAAGACTTAGTTGATAACGATAGGCCGATAGCACTCCAGTCAGTAATATCTAAAATAATAGAGAAGGCCATGTTAGCTCGACTGATAAATTTTTTAAATAAAAGTAAAACAATATCCAGTAATCAACATGGTTTCACTAAAGGTAAATCAACAACTGCAGCGCTAATCGCATTCATTAGTGAAGTGTATCGAAATCTAGACGAAGGTAATGACGTACTTGCATCTTATATAGTCCTATCTAAAGCATTTGATTGCGTTGATCATAATATCCTGTTAAGCAAATTTGAGCTACTTGGTATTAGGGTAGTCTGTTTGCAGTGGTTCAAATCATACCCATCTCAGAGGCATCAATATGTAGTGTGCAAAGAAAAGAAATCTGAAATAATGCATAATAAAAATGGTGTTCCACAAGGGCCAATTTTATGTCCTGTGCTCTTCATAATTTTTATCAATGACCTACATAAATCAATTGAATCTGGATCTACTACAACATATGCTAATGATATAACCTTGCTTACTGCCAGCTCAGATAATTTTACTGTCCTCGTAAAAGATGTCAATAAAAAACTAAGTAACACCTACAAATATCTCTGTGAAAAATGTTTAGCTATGAACCAGAGTAAAACAGTGAACATGGCATTTTACTCATCAAGTTTTAAATCACACCAAAGTGCATTGGTAAAAATAAATGGAAGCACAATAAAACAGACCTTCTTTTAAGTTATTGGGTGTAGTCTTGGATGAACATCTAAAATAGGTTGGCCAGTATCTGTTATGCCTTAAAACAATTACGGGATATTTGTAGCTTCACAGTTGTCAAGATCTACTACCATGAGTCCGTTATGACATATGTATGGTATTGTTTTATGGGGAAAATCATCTGAGTCAAATAGAATATTTAAATTGCAAAAAACGCGCCATACGATACATGCTTGGAATGAACTTTAATTCCAGTTGTAGAGATAGTTTTAGAGAACGTGAAATATTAACCCTGCCTGGTTTCTACATATATAATGTTCTATGCTTTGTAAAAACCAATTTTGAGAACTTTACTCAACATAGAAACAATCATAACTACGATACGAGGAATGACTTACAGTATGATGCACACCACCTTGAGCTCTATAAAAACAACCCATATTATCAAGGTGCTTTATTCTATAACAAATTGTCAAATGTAATTAAACAATGCCACTCCATAAAACAATTTAAAAAAAGTCCCAAAGCATATCTAATTGAAAATTGCTTCTATTCTGTAGACGAATTTTTAAATGCCTGACCATATCGGTAGTAAAACATTTTTACAGTCGCCTTATTGCTTTCTTTCTTATGTCCTGTCTTTTGATGTGATAGACAGTTTATAGTAAAACTGTATACTAAATTTTATCTTATCACTCCATTATTTTACTCTAAGTTCTAAGTTTTATCTTGTACTCTAGTTTTAAGTTTTATCATGTACTGTAGTAACTAGCATTAAGTTCTGTTTGACACATCCAATATCATGTAACCAAGTTAGCATATCAGACTTGGACCAATGGTATATGAAAGGAACGAATGGTTTCTTTGGAAGTTATCTGCTGAATACCCAAAATAATATTTTTTAATAGTAGCTTTCCTATAAAACTAGTCAACCATCCTAAGTTGGCAAGTAACCGCGCAGAGAGAGAAGAAATATCGCCACTGTTGGACAGAGACAAACAAGTTTTTGAAGCTTGTTTGACTCTGTCCAACAGTGACGATATTTCTTCTCTCTCTGGTTGACTAGTACGTATTAACATTTTAAAATGAAATAAAATTGTGTATATTTGTGATGCACACGATACATGGCAGTGTTATGCCATTAATCCTTAAGTTTGTTATGTATAATAATAATAATAATAATAAACGTCTTTATTTGCCAACTATGGTTTTACAATAAACTTATAAATATTAATTTACATATGGCATTAGGCGAAGTTCAAATCTATAATCAGATTATAGATTATAGATGATTTAATATTATGTAAAAATGGTTTATTTTATTGCGTCACACGTATTAAACAGAACAGGAAAGTATGTGTTTGATTCAAAATGGTTTTTTAATTGCTAGATATGTACTATATGTTTTTGTAAGAACCATGACCGTTATTAGGTTATATTTATTACCAAAAATACATTGTAGCAGCAATGATAAATATTTGAATATTTCACCATTTCGTCGTTTTTCTGAATGTTTCAGTAGGTGTGTGCAATATAATATTATGTGTATATGAGAGCCGTCTCTGACGCCGGGTATGCCAAATATTTTGAGTCGTTTAAGTCATGGAAGATGAAAATAAGTTTTTTAAATAATTAATGTTGTTGTATATTTATTATTTAATTCGAGAAAATATGTAAAGCCAGAAATAGATTACAGACAATGCATTATGTGTCAAAAAGACAGTGCCGAGACATTACAAAATGTAACGAGGGAGGCTTTTGTTTCTTTAAAAGGTGCGTCTAATATAAAAATGGATTTTTTTTCAATAACATTGGACACAATTATAAAATAAAGACTTATTTTTTATTGCCTGGAGCCTACAAGTGCGTGTTTTATATAAAAAAAGAGAGTCGTCTCCAAATAAGACTGAATTACTTTCTTTAAGAGCAAAAGCAAAAATGTTTATTTACACTTTCAATATAAAGATGTGCTTTTGTGCGACAAACATGCGAAATACCGAGGCGTGACGTGTTAAGGGTGGGTTTTAAGTGTGAAGCTCACACTTGCGCCTTGGGAACTTTTGTTCCTGAAAAGTAAGTAGCCTTTTGGCACGTATAATCTCCAAACAACAAAACATTATAATTAATATCAATGGACCAAAAGATAAACTACACTTTCTGATTGATTGATTTACCAGCGCGCGGTAGGTATTGCTGCCACTCCCAGGGTTATACAGCTGGGCCTGCTACGTCCACGCTGGGTTGGACTAAGGTCATGCTTATTGCCAGCAGCGAGAGCCACATCGCGCGAGCCACATGGCGCATGGTAATATAGGAGGGAGTTGTGAGATGCGTTACCGCATTGTGTCGTGAGGGAGCGTTTAAGCTCCCTTTTTTGTGTTTTTGGTTGTGGGCATCTGCCTCTTCTGAATCTTCGTGTGAAATATGTGTTGTGTCTTGATATGGAGTGTTTATGCTCCTCTTTTTGTGTTTCTGCTTCTTCGAATCTTCTTTCTCTGAGTCTTCTGATTCCTCGGTTTCCGATGCTGGGTTGGATTTGGGTCATGCTTGTTGTCAGCAGCACGACGCATGGTATAGGAGTGGGGATGGGCAGTGTAAGTGTAGGTGTGTTTCTGCTGTTCGTGCTCTTCTTTTTGTATTTCTGCTTCTACAAATTTTCTTCTTTTCTAAGTCTTCTGATTCCTCCGTTTTGATTCTGGTAGAATATATATCACTGCTATTTTTTTTTGTGGAATTCATTTTCCCCTCGCCTTTCTTTCTCAGTTTGTTCATGATCCTCTCGATTGTTGTTTTCCATGTGTAACATGGTCTCCCTATTTTTAGTTTGCTGCTGTTCAGTGTTAGCGCTTTCTTCAGTACGATTTCTGCTGTCCTTTTTGCTTTATCGTTCTTGATCATTTCCCTTATCTCTTTGCTTGCCAGGATATGGTCTATTTGTGAGATTGAGCTTCCATTACGACAGGTGTCAATGCAGGTTTCACTTTTGCTCCATGTATTTCTTATTGTTAAGTCAAACATGTGTGCTAGGTTTTTCAGTGCGTTAAGCCATGTGTGAAGTAAAGTTTTTCCTATGATTCTTTTGTCCACCCCCGTCTGATCGTCTTTTCCTATTCGTGCATTGAAGTCTCCTAATAGTATAATGGGCATTTTTCTTGATTTTTCACAGCGTTGGTGTGTGCCCGTCGCCGTCAATTTTTTGTACCAGTAGTTGATGCGCCTTCGTTCCTACGTTCCGTAGTGAATACATTATTTTTGTGTTTTCTGGAGAGTTATTATTTCTTGTTTCTTTTTGCTTGTTATTATTACGGTCCTAAACTTTTTAATAAAATTCCTCACCTTACCAGATGTGAAGTATAAAAAGTCAGTAAAAAAAGAAATGTCTTATAGGATTTTTTTTAGCATGCATGAGGCTTTTTAAGTACTTCATTGCGTGTATTTCTATCCTTTTTGTAATTGTCTTCTCTCCTAGTAGTGCTGATGTTTTATGTCGCTGTTTTCGTCTTGTTGTTTTTGTGAGTAGTTGGATAATGTCTCTAATTCAAACTGTTGAATAGGCAGTTCAGTAAATTGACCAGTCAGCATCAACAAAATAGCAAAACAAAATAGGGCGCAAAACTAATAAAGCCATTTGAAAAATTTGAGCTCGACATTCGCTACGTTATGGCCATACTGTTATAGCTAATGAATCAACTAATACAATGTTTTATAAATATTCCTTTTTTTACTTTGAATTTGAAATGTAAAATAAAATTTAGAATACTACGCTTTGAAACAAATAGGTATGTTATTTGGAATAATCATTGAAAATTATTTCTTTGAAATGAAGCCTTAAAAACATTTTTGGTCTACAAGGCTATTTTTTATTTACTATTTCAAATACAAATATTTATGTCATGAAATGAATAAATATTTTACAAATGGATAAAATTTAAAATTAGTGTTTCTATCTTAGTTTTTGTGATTTCGTGGATTTAGTCTAGAGATTTTTCTTTAATATAAAAACTGCACAAAGTCTCTTCGGCTACTGGTTAGAACAAAACAAATATGAAACACAAAATTGTGTACCACGGTTCTTTTGATATTGCAGCACACTAAGCATTAATTACCGCTACATTTCATACCATAGCCAACTTGACTTAATGCAATAAAATGGTTTTCAGTAGCCATTTTAAAAATGAATGCCACCTTGTTATACATAGTTGAAAAGAGGAATTTAAGGCGAACCAGATAGGAAAAAAAAATATTTAAATAACAAAGTAGATGTCACTTCCGGTGAAACCGGAAGTGGAAAAAATTTCTTGTTTGTACTAAAAAAAGGACAATCACACATTATATAGGTCTACAAAATTTCAAAATAATATCTTTTTAAGTAAACATGCTACGGGGTGTTACATATCTCCTGTGTCACCCGGTATAGTAAGGACAAAAAATTTTTTTAAAATTTTTGTTCAAATAGGCTTAGAATGTCATGCAACGTCAAACAAAATTTCTGTCTGTCTGTCTCGTTTACTCTGGAATCGTTTGAGATATTGACTTAAAATTAAAATATTTTAACATTGTATAAATAAAATATTGGCACTTCAAAAATACTTCAGTACTTCAAAATATATTCTCTTGTTATTATAATATTTTTTGTTTCTTCTTCTTTTACTTGGTTACGCTGCTAGACCTCCAGTGTGGGCGAGTCGCACATATCTTTTACTAGAGTAAACGAGTCGCTACACATACCCCTTCCGTTAAAAGAACAATCAATCAACCATGACTGGAAATGCAACAAATGCTGTAAGAAGAAGGTGTCAAAAATGCATGGATGTCAATGGAAGACAATTCGAACATTTAATGTAGTTTAGTTTTTCCTATTTTTGGCAAAACCCAACAACCAAAATTTAAACGTTATACAACTATTTTGTTTTATTGCAATTTTGTAAATGTAATAAAACAAAATTGCTGTAGAAATGACAATTATAAAACAAATTTGTTTATTGGGAACAGTGTAAAGAATCTAGGAGTTATTTTCGATTGTAGGTTAAGATTTGAGGAATATGTGTCACTACTCATCAAAAAAGCATATCTAGCCTTAAAGTTGCTATATAGAAATATAAAGCTTATTAATTTTACGTTACGTAAGAAACTCACCGAATCTCTCGTATTGCCAATTTTAAATTATGGAATTACAATATATTATCCCTGTCTTGACAAAATCACCCAAAGTAGACTTCAAAAAATACAAAATTGTTGTTGTCGATTTGTTTATGGGTTAAAAAAGTACGATAGAGTTTCGGTAAAAATAAATCAGCTTGGTTGGCTAAAATTAGAAAACGTTTATAAATATCATACGTCAGTGCTTGTTAAACGCATACTGTCTTCTTCTTCACCACCATACTTACGAGAAAAAATTGTATTTAGACGTGATTTACATAATGTAAATGTACGACATGTCGGTCAAATATCGCTGCCCAGATTTTATTCAGCTTTGTTTACTAGGTCATTTACATACAACGCAGCTAAAATATATAACAACCTAAACGATTCTCTGAAAAACCTCCCCGTAAACAGCTTTCGTAGAAGAGTAAAGCACACTTTTTTGACATCACAAAGTTAGTCGTGATTATCGTTTATTCACGGCATGGTCTGTTATGAATTTATGAATTTATGTCTAATTTAATTCTATTTAATTGTTTATTTCGGTTACATTCACAACTATAATCTGTCTGTATTTTAGTCTTATATATGTTCCCTTTCCTTTATCTTTTTTCTTTTTCTTTGTATTTTGTTGCGTCACTGTCTCACAAACATTTTTTAGTATTATTCACATATTTTAAGATTTAATATCATATTTTGCAAAATTAATAATGACTTTAGTTTTAAAAAACATATCTTTTATCTTTATTACTTAGTGTTTATGTTCGGTTAGGGTTAAGTAGAGTAGCTTCGGCTAGACTTCGCCCTAGGTATTGTATTAATGTATAATACTGAAATAAAGGCAATTTATTATTATTATTATTAATTATTTTATATTATAAGAAGTGTTGTTGTTGTTAACAGTTTTCCATGGCCTCCTCACAAATATATTAATCTTTTTGAAAATTAACCGCTTTTTCTAAGGATAAATATGACATATGATATATCGTTGGATAGCTAATTTAAGTTGTAATCGAATAATGAAATAATTTACAGTAATAAGTACAGTAATAATTCCATTTAAAAAAATACAAATTAAGTCTATATCTCGAAACTGAGGCATTCATAATTTTCTTCTTGTCAGCAACGGATTCTACTCAAAAAAGTGCCTTAAGAATGTATTGGTTTTTATCTGTCTGCCATAATTTTAGAGAAAACCTCAAATTTCATATAATTTGGTCCACCTGTACATGGGGTACAAATTTTTATTTCCTTATTTTGCCACTAAACTGTGTCTTTAAGGTTTTCTTTATAGTTGAAATACTTTATTAAATAAAATTTCCAATAAAGATGTAAAAAAAGGTAGTTTGCTTAAAGTTTTCTAATATTTAGAGTACCCTGTATAATTTATCTTAAGTTTGACAACTTCCTCAGATATGCAAAACTTTTTATAAAGAATTACTCTTTCTCGGAAAATCAAAAATAAGAAAGTTTACAAGTGTGGTACACCATCCGGGGTTATACTGTATACAATAATTTTAAACTAGTGGAAGCATTATACTCTTGGGCGATTTACTGAGCTTTTTAATAATTGTTATACATTCTGTAGGATACTCTTCACAGTTTTCTTGTAAATAATGTTAGTTTTTGAACATTCTAAATTTTGTGATGCCAACGTCGTTGTGAAAAAAAATATATGAAAAAAAAAATAAAAAAAAAAAACACCACCCTCTCTGAGGGATTCGAACAAACGACCTTTACGCAAAACTTTAGTCATTGGACCATCACACGTTGCTACAAAAATTGTCTGTAATGTATATCATTCGAGAATTATATTTCAACGGATTAAATATATTATTATGAAATATGTATATTCGTAAAATGTATAAACAAAAAAAAACTATAGAGAATAACATTTCGCAAGATTTCTATTTAAGTACAAGTGACAAAAATTAAGACAATTTTTTTTTTATTTAAATGATTAATAACTGTTTTATTTACTGATTAATTTTTTTTCAAAAACAGTAGGGTTCTTCCTCTAGCTAACGCCAATTTACTTTCCAAATTTCAGTACAATCGGACTTTTCTTTCTTAAATTATCGTGCTTACAAGGAACATGACGGACGGACAGACGGACATTTTGAAGGTTGTTCAGAATTCGTTCACTCACATAATGATATGAAAATTTTTTCTCTACGAGCGATATTTACTGTTTTGGAAATGTGCCGATCAAATGCAATATACTCTCCGTTTTTGCGAAGAGTATAAAAGATGATATTATTAATGAAGAATAAGGTAATACAAAAAACATAAGATATAATAATATAAATGGTATGTAGGTAGAAATAAAGTACCAATAATTTTTTTCTACCAAACACCTCACTTAACTTTGACCTTCCTCCCGTTGCAAATTATTTGTTATAAAATGCTCTATAAAAAATTAATAGAAAAAAGTTATTAACAATAATACATTTCCACCCCTAAATTTTCATTAATTTTTGCTTATAACTTCTTAATTATCGAAGTTGCAATAATAATAAAAGTTGTAGATAATGTAATTATCTACACAAAAAGCTCTATACAATTTTTTTGTGGGAGTTATAGTTTTCAAGATATATTAAAAAAATATATTTACATCTTTATTTTCAAGATGGCGGCTAAATGGGTGTACCTCCGACCCCGAAAACTCAAATTTAAACTTGTTAGACCTCCCCCACATAATAAAAAAAATGCATCCTACCCAAAATGCACGGTTGAATCCCCAATTGATTGGACTACTCGTACATCATATATTGACCCTTCCTCCTTTATTTCTATTATTATTGGAAACAAAAAAAAGTATAAAAGTTGTAAGGTTGTACATATATATATATATATATATATATATATATATATATATATATATATATATATATATATATATATATATATATATATATATATATATATATATATATATATATATATATATATATATATATATATATATATATATATATATATATATATATATATATATATATATATATATATATATATATATATATATATATATATATATATATATATATATATATATATATATATATATATATATATATATATATATATATATTTTTTTTTTGCATAGGTCACGTGATATAACAATGAAGGTTGTTTTTTAAAAGGAAAACCCTGTACGTTTCTACACATTCTTTTAGACCTTTTTTCTCTGATTTTAAATACATAAAAAAGATTTAAAAAAAGAAAAAATAAAAAAGATATGAAAATAATTTTAAAAACTGGTAGACCAATTCCATGGCCACCAAACAGCCCTGATCTAACACCTTTGGATGTATTTTTGCAGGGGTATTTAAAGGACAAAGTGAATTTAACCATAAAATAGTTATAAAATATTGTTCATCTCAGGATTTTATTTTTATTCTTATAATATATCAAACTTTTAATGTCCGATATGTCAAGAAATATTACAGCTAGACCTATCAACTCTTATATATTTGAAATCAGGGAAAAAAGATCTAGAAGAATATGTAAAAACATACAGGGTTTTCCATTTAAAAAACAACCTTCATTGTTATATGTAAGCAATTGTTTTTTTAATTGCACCTAAAAAACAAATATATATAACTCTACAACTTTTATACGAAACTTTTTTTATTTCCAATAATAACAGGAATACAAGGGGGTCAATATATAATGTACATAGTATGTGATAATTCTGGTGTGTGGCCCCACACATATAGACAGACACATAGACAGTTCATTATTCGATATTTGATTTCAGCGTATTATAGACGAATTTCGGTGCATTTTTTTTTTACGTTAATTGTTCAATAAAAATTTTCCGCTTATAATACATCTATTTGATTAAATCAATAAATTTAACAACTAATACTTGTTTAACAAAGTAATATTTTTAATATGACTTAACGTTTGGGTCCTTACTATACTTACAAATTACTATTTACTTATTCCCTGTCAACTTTTGTAGAGTTTAATAATAGCAGACAAATTGTAAAGGCACGATGTTTCCTCACTTTCCTACCAGATCTTTCAAAAACAGCCTATTGTTATTTTACTATTTGAGAAGGCCACGGAGAAGGACTTTATAATACCTATAAAGAGGTAAGAGGTATGTTGTAGTTAAGCTCTCGTAAAGTAAGACATTCTACGCTATAATTATTTTTAAACTCTCAACAAACAGTGGCATTTTATATTTTTTATCATTTCAAAACTAAACCGAAATCTCTCGCAAACTTATTCCTGAGAAACTTTTATTTTATAAGTCACTTACACAGGTCAACAAAAAAAAATGTTCTGCTCCAAGGATTAAACCTATCATGTCTTGTATCTGCGTGTGCTGAAACCGAATTTTCAAATTAAAAAACTTTCTACCACGTATATTTCGAGTAAATCCCCGTTTTTATTGTCAAAATACGTTTTTTTGCCAAATTTCGACGTAAAATGTATTTATAAGTATAGGGGTGTTTCATGAGGAACATACTTCCAGGGGCGGTAGAGGACCACTTAGGTATTCAGGAACGGCCATTGAAAATTTCCTGTCGCTCTTAATTTCTGAGATACAGGGTGATAAGATGATTTTGGTCTAAATTTATTTGGCCAGAACGTCCTTACTATTGATTGGATTTTGTTTAAATTTTAGGCACTTTATACACTTATCAGTTGATAGATTACTTTTATATATATATTTTTTAAATTCCAGGGCCGGACTTTTTTAATTTGATTTTTCCGATTCCTGTAAAAAAGATTACCCTGTATATATATTTCTTTGATATTCAGTAGCCAATTATAAAAGCACATACCTCACTAAACAAAACCATGTAATTGTTTTTTTGTCGCACCTTTATTGATTTTTTTACAAGCGATTGAATTTGGCAAAATGGGAAATTTGAAGAAAAACAGCTTCATTTGCTTACATTAATTGTCCAAAAAAATAAAAATGGTCAATTTAAGTGCGCTAAATAATGTTCAATATGGATAAAAAATTTAAAACCAGTTTTTTTATTCCAAAGAAAGTGTAGCGTATAAATAAGTAGGTACATTTTATAATAGGAACCATTAAACAGTTTTCTTTTTATTATAATTATAGTAGGCCCAGATAGTTTGACATTTCTATGTTGTCATAAGCATTAGAACTAGTGTACTTTTAATGGTTAGCTTAGTCTGCAAGTAATCATGCCTTACCATGCCAACATGCACATGCATGAACATGCCAATATTATGTACATTTATGGATTGTCTGATGGTAATGGTAGACAAGCCGCAGAGGAATACAATTTTCGTTTTCCTAACAGACGAATACTTAATCATCAGACATTTTCAACTGTGTATCGCTATGCAAGGGAGCACGTCAGATTTCCATCATCAAATGTGGAACGAAATATTGTTCAAAACGTTAAGGAGCAAGAAAATATCATTAATATTGTTCAAGAACAACCTTGAATTAAGTACCCGACGAATAAGTGCCCAATTAGGAGTACCTCATGTGCGGGTTTGGAGGACTCCAAAATAAAGAAAGATTACATCCATATCATATTCAGCAAGCGCAAAGGCTTCAACAGAGTGACAATGTAAATAGGTTAGAATTTTGCCAGTGGATTATTGATCACAGACCGTCTACATATCGAACTTTATTCACAGACGAGGCCTAATTTACACGGGATGGCGTATTTAATTCAAGAAATTCGCATAACTGGGCCGAAAACAATCCTCATGCTATAAGAGAAGCTCCTTTTCAACACAAGTTCTCGGTAAATGTTTGGTGTGGTATGAATAACAGCAACTTAATTGGCCCACATATTTTTCCGGCAAGGCTAACTACTATTTAGATTTGTTATAAAGTATTTTACATGGTTTAATGCAAGGTATTAATATAAGAGGACAATACTTCCAGCATCACGGAGCTCCTCCTCATTTTGCTATTGAGGTTAGAAGGCATTTGGATAATGAGTATCCAAACAGATGTATTGGACGTGGAGGACCTCATCCTTGGCCGGTTAGATTACCAGATTTCAACCCCGTCGATTACTTTGTATGGGGATATCTCAAAACTGAAGTCTACAGTGTCCCAATAAATAGTAGAGATCAGTTATTTCCACTGTAGTGATCAAATTAGAAACAATCCAGCGCAAATTAGAAAATCTATTGGCAATTTAAATAAACGCCAACAAAAATGTACGGAAGCTGGAGGTTCTCATTTTGAAAATTTGCTCTAAGTATTTGTAATATTTTTAAATATACTTTTATAAATATTTATTTGACCATTTTTATTTATTTGGACAATAAATGTAAGCAAATGAAGCTGTTTTTCTTCAATTCCCCATTTTGCCAAATTCAATCGCTTGTAAAAAAATCAATAAACTTGCCACAAAAAATCTAATTACATGGTTTTGTTAAGTGATGTATGGGCTTTTATAATTGGCAACTGAAAGTTAAAAAAATGTATACAGAGTAATCTTTTTTACAGGAATCAGAAAAATCAAATTAAAAAAGTCCGGCCCTGGAATTAAAAAAATATATATATAATAGCAATCTATCAACTAATAAGTGTATAAAGTGTCTAAAATTTAAACAAAATCCGATCAATAGTAAGGACGTTCTGGCCAAAATAAATTTAGACCAAAACCCTGTATCTGAGAAATGAAGAGCGACAGGAAAACTTCAATGGCCGTTCCTGAATACCCAAGTGGTCCTCTGCCACCCCTCTAAGTATGTACAGTTCCTCGTGAAACACCCTGTATACAACGTGATCTACCATGACATGCGGAAAATTTAACAGTAGGTTGTTCCCACCGAAAGGAGTTAAAAAAATTAAACATTTAAAAAAAATGACCTTATTTTTTTGGAGAAATGCGCCATCAATGACTTTAACCAATTTGGCGTAACGCGGTACAACCATATCAGACTAGGGATTGACACTATTGGTAGCAAAGCTGGAGAGGGTAGAAGTGACTTTTTGGTTTTAATCAAATCACACTACAAAAATAGCGAAATAAATCGAAAAGACATTGACCCTATGGTAGTGAACTCTGAAACAACAAGTAGATATAAGAGATATTTAGTTAAACCCGTCAATAACACGCCGGTGTCGTGATTGTTCGACCGAAAGCAAAAAACGCGGCACTTTGATCTGTGCTTTGACCGCACTCGCCGGCTTCAGTTTTTATGCCACTTAAGGAAATGTAAACAACTCCAATATGTTCTTTCAGAAGTAAGTACGTCGCCCTAATACTGACCTACTCAACAACAGTAATGTATCTTCCCGAATTTACTAATAATTTAATATACCAAATTACCCCAGAACTCTCTAAAATTTTGCGGGGGCAAGACTACACCGACCACATTGAAGACTAGTACACCATTTTATTTTCCTCATAACATGGTAGATCACGCTGTTTACAAGTATAAGACATAATAAAAATTACTATTTCCTACGTATTTCTGGGCGATGATTACGAATCAAAAGAGGGCGCTCTGGCCTCTAAAGTGCAATAAAGGTCAAAAAGGGCAAAAACTCAATTTTATTGAAGAAAGAAGTGCGAGATGTGTTTTCCTATGCATTTTTAAATGTTGAACACGAATCCGATGTTAAAAAATGGTACTCAGCCCTCCAAAGGTCAAAAAGGGCAAAAACTCAATTTTATTGAAAAAAGAAGTGCGAGGTGTGTTTCCTATGTATTTTTGTTAAAGAAGGGCACTCCGCTCTTCAAAGGGCAATAAAGGGCTAAAAAGGGCCAAATATGAATCGTTTATTGCTAGAAGGTGTAATGTTTTTTAAGACTAGCCTAACCTGACCTAACTAGTGTAACCCCAAGCATGCGGCGAACCTTTGGAAGGGTTTTAACCGTTCGTAAGGGTCATATTAAGTCTTTACCCCTTCTGTAGTCAGCCACACACTTTGGTTGACACTAGTTAGGTTAGGTTAGGCTAGTCGTAAAAACACTACCCTTCGAGAAATAAACGATTAATATTTGGCCCTTTTTAGCCCTTTATCTCCCTTTGGAGAGTGGAGTACCCTTTTTTTTTCAATAAAATTGAGTCTTTGCCCTTTTCGCCCTTTATTGCTCTTTGGAGGGTAGAGTGCCCTTTTTAACATCGAACTCGTGTTCAACATTAAAAAACACATTCGAAAACACACATCGAACTTCTCTTTTCAATAAAATTGAGTTCTTGCCATTTATTGCCCTTTGGATTTATTTCTATTTTCTTTTTTTTTTTCCATGGCCTTCTCAATAAATATTAGAAATGCGATAAATATGCACAGATGCCAATGGAAGGCAATTCGAACATTTATTGTAGGTTAGTTTTTCCTATTTTTGACAAAATTATTTTGTATTATAAGAAGTGTTGTTCTCAATAGTTTTCCATGGCCTCCTTGCAAATATATTAAATTTTTCGAAAATTAACCACTTTTTCTAAAGATAAATATGGCATATGATATATCGTTGGATAGCTAATTTAAGTTGTGATCGAATAATGAAATAATTTACAAGGTGTTCCATTAAAAAAAATACACAATGTCTAATCTCGAAAACTGAGGCATGCATGATTTTCTTCTTATCAGCAACCGATTCTACTCAAAAAAGTGCCTTAAGAATGTGTTACTCGATTTTCGATTCGACACTTTATAATGGAGATATAGAGGTCATCCAAAAATGCCAATTTTCCAAAAACGCTCTTTAGCTCGGTAGTCTAAAAAGATAGACGATCGCGGTTTACGCCATTGTTTGTTTCTCGAAAATGGAGCTCAGGACACCTTTATTGGTTTTTGTCTATTTGCCATAGTTTTAGAGAAAACCCCAAATCCCATCTAATTTGGTCCACCCTGTACAAGTGTACACAAACACACACGAAATCACAATTCTGTTTATTTACCTCTTTAAAAATAGGGTGGGAGTGGTAACGGAGGTGGTAGAGGGGGTGGCTAATGCCAAAAATATTTTAAGTTTCTTGATTCTTGCATACACACTAACTCACAATTTTATTTTTACCTCCTTTAATGTGGGGTGGGTGTGACAATGGGGGTTATAGAGGGGGTGGCTGATACCAAGAAAAAATTTGAGGCATTTGGTTCTTGTATACACACTAAATCTCAATTTATTTTTACCCCGTTTAATAATAGGGTGGGGGTGGCAATGGAGGTGGTAGAGGAGATGGCTAATGCCAAAAACACTTTCTGGTTCTTGCATACACACTAAATCACAATTTCATTTTTTTACCCCCTTTAATAATAGTGTGTGTGTGTGGGGGGGATGGGTTATGGGGGCGATAGTGGGCGGTGGCTGATTTTGAGAACTTGGCTTTTCGTACATGCCTTAAATGTCAGTTCTATGGACTCCTACTTGCTTGATTTACCTATTTACCCTCATTTACCCCCATTTACCCCAGAACTCTTTAACAGAATTAGATCAAAATACAATCTAGTCTCATATATCGTTATAATACATAAGTGTACCCATCAAATTTCAAGTCAATATCATAAACGGTTTCAGAGTAAACATGCGCACAAAAAAGTTACAGACTGACAGACCGACAGGCAGAAACTTTTTTTGCTCAAACTTAAAATCTCGACGTTTCATGACATTCTAAGCCTATTTTGACAAAAAAAGTCATTTTTTTTTTACCGTTACTGTACGTACTTCCACTCCACTGGGTGGATGTGGAAGTAAATGAATGGTGCTGATGTCGCACAGTGGTCTGAATCGAGGTAAGTTGTTTCAAAAATGGCTAAAGAACCCAAGTCTCAACCAAAGCTAAACTTTTTTTTTTTTTTAAATAAAGGTCGAGAAATTTGGAACAAATCGTCGGAGCCCGTTTCCAGAAAAATAATTTAAATTTGTATGTAAAATATTAGAAAATGGTATTTTTTTAATAAACAGCAATTGACTAATAACCAAAACTAGCGAATCTTGCTTAATGTCATTCTGCTACTTTTCGATATTATCTATTAGATTATGTACGGATGGATATGTTAAATTTGAGAGAACTTTTGAAATTAAATTTACATTACATTTAAAATTTACATTTTGGTTATTAGTACCAGAACAGGGGCGGACTGGCCCACCGGGACACCGGGACGAATCCCGGTGGCCCGCTCCAATAGTGCGCCGGCTGCTTGGCAAGATGGCCGGCGCCTGCTGGTGGCTATGTTGTAGAACTCTCCAAAATCGTCCTAAGTTGAAGACAATCAAAATTCGACTTAGGCAAAAAATTTCATTTAAAGACATTTTCGGGAGTCTGCAGAGGCGCAGATCAGTCCACAAGGACCGTTTTGGGTTCTATAAGGCGTTGGAAATGACCAGGCGAAAATTCGAAGAAACACCGAATTTTCACTTAGGAAAAATGTTTTTGGTTCAGAATATCAGAGTAGAAGTATATAATGACAAAGATTTATGAATAATATACTTTTTCAAAGGTACCATAAATTGGACTTTGAAAAATAATATTTTTGGAAGGGCGTCAAAATTTGGCCCAAGAATCGATTTATCGAAAGTACGCCAAAGTTTCACTTGCAGACTAATTTTTCAAAACTGCGTTGAAATTTGGCTTGAAGATCGATTTTTCAAAAGTACGCCAAAATTTCACCCGCAGATTAACTTTTCAAAAGTACCTTGAAATTTGGCTTGAAAATCAATTTTTCAAAAGTACGCCAAAATTTCACCCGCGGATTAACTTTTCAAAAGTACCTTGAAATTTGGCTTGAAAATCGATTTTTCAAAAGTACGCCAAAATTTCACCCGCAGATTAGTTTTTCAAAAGTACCTTGAAATTTGGCTCGAAAATCGATTTTTCAAAAGTACGCTAAAATTGGTCTTAAACTGGATTTTTCAAAAGTACCACGAAGTCAGTTTAAAAAGTACCACGAAAATATACTTTAAATTATTTTTTATTTTTTATTCCTCAACCAAAGACATTGACCTTTGAGGTACGATCATTGAAAGCCCAATTCTAAAGTATGAGCATAAAATTTTAACGATGCACTGCATCCAAAAGGCAAAATAGAAGATTTTGTCAAAGCCGGCGTAGTGCCGATAAGCAAAAATTGATAAAAATCAATGCACATGTACAAGGCCGGTTTCTCGCATGGAAAGAGTTTGGATTGACCCAGCGGCTCGCAATTTGGCCGAGCGCGTTGAGTAGTCCAGACAAAGCGATGGTAGAAAAGCCAATAACGGGGCTTTTCAAATGACAAAGTTATAGAGGAAAACGCCTTGTGCATAAAAATCCAAAAATTCAATTTTGCCTAATAGTCGCTCGAAGGTGAGACGCTGCCAAATCGATATTATTAATCGACTGTGATAAGGGTTAGTAAGTCGTGGACTGATCGAACGCCACTCAACTTATGCAGTAATAAGTCCTCTGAATGTGTTTGAGTACGTGAATTTCCACGATACAAGAACTTTAAAGCTAGGTAGTCTCTAGCGAAACTAAATTCATTTAGTAAAACTTTTTTAAGTTAATTTCAGTCAGCCTTAATTATTCATTTACCCAGAGTCTGAAATGATTCTAAAAGCTCGCATTTTGATTCTGAGAAGGTACGTATGAATCTTTTCTACCTAATCGATCGTTAGCGCGAGCGCTCTCGCTTGTATGGTCTGAAAGTCACTACCTTGATTGGGGAAGGCACGATTCTTTCTTGAGAATTTTGTATAACCAATTCTGTTAAATAAACGGATTCTTTGAACTAATGTTTCTTAATTGATCTTGAGGCCTGTTGACGGTCTATAATCCCTGGAACTTTCGTATAGAAAACCGGATGTGTCGAGTTAATTCGCATTAACGTTCGACCTTCTGGTTGTTGTACGGAGGTTCGATAGGGATTTTTTTATGCGTTTTTTGAGAAATATATTCCGTTATTAATGGACCAAAACGCGATTTTCGCGTACCAAAACTAATCCCTCCGCAGAGAAACTCTTCGGTTGGGATTTTTTTATGCAAAAATTCAGGAAATTAAGAGGTGCCTAAACCCCTAACGAGGGAATTCGGGTCCAGAGAGAGCGTAGTTTCCGATCTGTGGTAGTGCAGCCTTGGTCCCGCTTTTCGGCTACCGAAGTCATCTTATCTCGAACCCGCCTGGGAGGTAGAAGAACGGGGTAATACGCGACTGGCGCCCCCTGAGAAATAAATTGGTGTCGCGTCATTTTGACGCCCGGTAGTGCGTTCTTCTACATGGCGCCCAACGTGGGGCGTTGTTAGTCAGCAGGGCTTTCTGGAAAGGATATGGATGAATCAACGCCTTTCCAGTTTTACGACGAGCCGACATCTGTGATGGACAACGTCTCTAGAGGGTTAGAGAGGCCGTGCGCGGAGGATGTACTGGGTAGTTCGGGGGTTGGCCCGAGTACCACTGAAGGAGTCATACAGCCCTCCTCAGAACAAGTGTTCGCCCAAATGGCAGCAGGTCTTGCCAAAGCTCTAAGCGAAGCCACACACGAGCATAAGTATCGGTCGAAGCATCCAAATGCGGAATTTCATGGCTTCGAACACGAAGACCCTGAAACCTTCATTCATCATATGGAGGAATTTTTCGTCCGAGTACGAATTACGCAGGATAACGACCGTCTGTATAAAATATCAGAACAGCTCAAAGACGATGCTAGGAAATGGTTCGAACAATACCGAACCCTAATTACCACGTATCCTCTATTCCTCGAGCGGTTCAGAAGCCGTTATGATTCAGGTGAAGTACTCACCGAAGCAGTAGCTAATTTATATGGCAAGAAACAAGATGCCGAGGAAAATACGTCAGTATTTATTTCAAGGAAGGTATGCCTCTTCAAGAGGATCGATCCGTTTAAGCCGGAGGCGATGAAGGCGGCTACCATCTTCAATCAATTGAGACCTGATATGAAAATGCTCCTAAAGAGTGCCGTCATACCAGATACAAATACACTAGTGACGATGACCGAACAAATGGCTAAAATCATGGATGAGAATAAAGAATTCGAGATTCTGCAAAATGCAAAGAAAAGCAAAGACCGAGAAGCGTCCACCTCTACCGCTTCAGCTCAAGGGAATCAGCAATCGAGCAGTAACTGGAGAACGGAACCCTCCGCCTTAACGAAGCCGTCCTCCAGTTCCTTTGGTGCATCTAGGACACCATTCAATGGATCTCAAAGAAGAGATAATCCGCCAGCACCAAGGGTGCATTTTGCAAATAGTATTTCCTCGCTGCCTAGAGGGGATATACCGAGAAGGGGTACTGGAGACGTAAGGAACTCCCGAGTCCCGTATCGCCCTTGCAGATATTGCCCAACGGAGCAGTGGCATTTTCATGCAGAATGCCCAAACAATCCCTATCGTAATATGAATACGGGAAACCAAGCGGGGGTCAGAGGCGATGGCCCAGGCCGAACTGTACCAGCCCCGCCTACCAGGCCCCAGCAGGCTCGAAGCGACCCTCGGGGAAGCTCCGAAGCAAGAAGTTTAAATTAAAAAACTTCGATGACCTTCCTGACCTTAATTACCTGTTTAAGGATCAAGAAGTCAACCTATCTCCCCACCGATTCACTCCATTAGAATCTATCAATCAAACCAACGACGCTTTCCCTCTGCCTCGCATTAAGATTATAATTAATAATCGAGCGGTTAACGCTTTATTGGATACAGGTTCGACAAGGAATATTATCCAACCGAAATTTTTGAACGACATTGATCAACTTACAGCTCCCCAAACTTTTGTTATGGCTTGTGGCGATGGTTTAGTAGAATCCCTCGGGACTACGACCATAAACGTTAATGTACTAGATGTACCCTTTCAGACCACGTTTCAGGTCATTCAAAATTTAAATGAAGAGCTCATTCTGGGAGCCCCGTTTTTATATGCTCACAATGTCGTATTCGATTATCAACGTAAATGTGTCTACGTCGGCACCGAAGAGCGAATAACCGTCTTCTGGAATCAAGCGGCACATCAAGCAAGGAAGCAATGCCGGCTTCCCGAAGAACTGATCATCGGAAACGATAATTTAAAACCTCTATTCGAGGAATTCGCTGAATTGTTCACCGCGGTGCCTACCCAAGCTACCACGGTGACAACGAAACATAAAATAAAAGTTAAAGACGACCGCCCGTTCAATATCAAACCCTACCCCATGTCTCCTTCTAAGAAAAAAGTTATGTACGATCAAATTGAAGAGATGCTGAAAGCCGGGGTCATAGAACCGAGTACCGCTCAGTACAGTTCGCCTCCCATTATAATTGAAAGGCCCGGCAAGAAGCCTCGCTTCTGCATTGATTATCGTCACTTAAATGAAGTAACGGAAGACGAAGCATCCGTCTTACCAAAGATATACGAGAGTATAAAGGATCTAGGAAACGCCAACATATTTACGGTGTTGGACCTCAAGAGCGGATATTGGCAAATCCCTCTTGAGGAGTCGTCAAAAAACTATTCTACGTTTACAACATTAGATGGAGCATCTTACCGATTTAACGTGATGCCTTTCGGATTGAAGACCGCTCCATGTACATTCCAAAAATTTATGGCAAGAGACGTATTGACCGGCTACTTGCATCATTTCTGCAAAGTATATCTCGATGATATTATCATCTACAGCGAAAATATAGAACAGCATGTAAACCATCTGAGAGCCGTCTTTGAACGCCTGCGTTTGCATAATTTAAAGGTGTCACCGGAAAAATGTGTGGTAGCCACGTCAAGCATAACCTATCTCGGGCATCAAATAAATGCCAACACCACTCAACCATTAGAAAAACACATATTACAGATACAAAATTATCCGGCCCCTACGACAAGGCGCCAGCTTCAGAGTTTCCTTGGTCTGTGTAATTGGGTACGTGAATATATCCCTAATGTTGCAATAATTACAAAGCCCTTGACCCGACTACTCTCGAAAGACTGGCGCTTCAAGTGGAATCCGGAAGCCCAAGAAGCTTTTATTTTACTAAAAGAAGTATTGAATAAACCTCTAGGACTGCACCGGCCAGATTTCAATAAAATGTTCATACTGCAGACGGACGCATCCTTAATAGGATTATCTGCAGTATTATATCAATTGGGGGATAATAACCAGAAGCACATCGTCTCTTATGCTAGTAATACGTTATCTCCGACGGAGAGAAAATACCATATTAATGAATTGGAATGTTTGAGCGTCGTTAATTATATAAGGAAATACAAAATATATTTGGCAGACCGTCCATTTATAGTCAAAACCGACAATCGAGCTTTACTATGGTTAAATAAGCATAAGGACGAGAAAACGAAATTTACTCGTTGGTCATTATTACTTCAGGAATACAGCTTCACCATAGAACATTGTCCCGGCAAGGAAAATATATTGGCTGACTATCTTAGCAGGAATCCTCAAGGCCCAAACGTCGAAGCAGACGACGAAGAGGAGAGAATGTACCCACCAAAATTCTCGTACAAGGAACGAATATCAGTAATTACCACATTGGAATTAAACGATCAGGTCAGAGAAGCGCAAACGCACTCCAGAGATATCCAAGACCAAATTGAACGATGGAATACTCTAGTGCGACAAGCAGATAAAACCGAGGCAGAGGTGAAATTCGTCAATACAAGACAAGTGATAGGCGGCACACTTTGGACAAGAGGCGAAAATGTTATAGAAAAATTATACGTACCAAAACGTATGGTCATGAGAGTAATATCTCATTTTCACGACCGACCGGAAGTAGGTCACCCCGGCCGCGATGAAACTGTTAGAATCATCTCGGGCCGCTATTATTTTAATAATTTGTCGAGACTAGTTAACAAATATTTAAATGAGTGCATTATTTGTAATTCCGTAAAAAGCAGACAATCACAACCGAAGGCTCCTCTCAGAAGCCATGCTCCATCGCATCCGTTCGAAGTTCTAAGCGTCGATGTAATCGGACCACTTCAGCGAACCAAAGATGCAGATAACCGATATATATTAATGGTAGAGGATGTATTTAGTAAGTGGGTCGAAGCCAAGGCGTTCACCCAAGTCAGTGGAAAAACAATAGCACAATTTATCGAAGAGGAACTAGTGGCGAGATATGGCGTTCCGAGGGTCATCATTTCCGACCAGGGAGGCCACTTCAATTCCGGCTTTTACGATACGTTCTGTACACGTAACAATATTGAAAGATTCTTCACAGCAGCTTACCACCAACAGGCCAATCCAATAGAAAGGAGGGTGCAAGAAGCTAAGAAGATCTTAAAAACCTTATTATATGGTTCACCCAACGACGAGTGGGATCGACATGTTAGTCAGATGGCATATATCTTGAGAACAAGAAAAAACGCCGCTACGGGGCATACGCCCAGTTTCGTAGTACTCGGCTATGAATTACCACAGATTGGTGATTGGAATATGTTCGCTTATAGACAAGAACGTCGTAATCAAGCGGACGTTCCCCGCCTTGAAAGAGTCAAAGAGATTCGTAAAAATCAAACAAATTACCAATGGCGTTACGCGCCCAAAGTGGCGGTAACGCCGGTCGTATATAAAGTGGGAGATATGGTAATGACTAAAAGGATCAGGAAGGATCATACCTTCACACCGTCGTGGAGTGGGCCACACAAGGTTTTAAAGAGATTGTCTAATGAAGTTTACCTCATTCACAAGGGGGTAACTTCGACGAGGTTACATGTCGATGCCATCAGGCCGGCACCTAAGGGAGACCCCGATGTTGAATTGGAATTGTCTGAAGAATCAGAAGATAGTCCGGATGAAACTCATCTTAGTGACGACGCTTCCTCATCAGACAATGAGATCGCGCCCAGGTCAGAGCGACGTAGCGATACCACACTAGTTCAAATCAATGTTCCCGCAAGTGCTCAAGATGAGCCGGATGTAATAAGTCGAGATCCCGAAGATGCTCGAGATGAGCCAGATATAGAAGAGTCACCTCTAGATATTTCTGAGGTCGACCACGGCTAATAGCCGTTTTCGCTTTTTTTTATATTTTTTCTCAAAATTCTAAGTGGCGATTTTGACCTGTATGCGGTCGAATCGAAAATTTAAAGTCTACCCCATGAGCAGACATGGAAAGACGGCGAACCCGACGCAAGAGCGCGATCCGGTAAGCCTAGCTTCTCAAGAGCGAGAGCCGCCAAGTTCGAGTAATGGACGTAGGCATAAGTACGAATCAGTACGAGTTTCGGAAGCTGTTTTTCTTATGCAAGAAGACAACTTCAATTTTAATCATTTTAAGTCAACAAAATTAACGTATACCCCAAATGGAAACTACGAGTTTCAGAAGCCGTTCTTCGCTCAAGAAGACGCTTCAATTTTTTTTTTTTTATACTTTTTTCACAAGTCGTGATGACCGCACGAGTATCGTAAGCCGATTTAATCTACCTTACGAAGTAGAAACTACGAGACGAGTTTCAGAAGCCGTCCTTCGCTCAAGAAGACGCTTCAATTTTTTTTTTTATTTTATACTTTTTTCACAAGTCGTGATGACCGCACGAGTATCGTAAGCCGATTTAATCTACCTTACGAAGGAGAAACTACGAGACGAGTTTCAGAAGCCGTTCTTCACTCAAGAAGACGCTTCAATTTTTTTTTTATACTTTTTTCACAAAGTAGTGATGACCGCACGAGTATCGTAAGCCGATTCAATCTACCTTACGAAGAACCAATTTCTAACCATTATAAGTTAACAAAATTCATGTTAGAAAAATATTTCATTAAAAACAACACATTGTGTTTGTTAGTCGACGCGTTCCAGTCGACGACTTGCTAAAAAGTCAATCTAGTTGCAGAACTGCATTTTCCATGTGCAAAAATGGAAAGATGACCCAGCCTGTCGCAAGGGCGCGGCATGGTGAAGTCTGGAACTCAAAGGCGAGGACCGTCCAAGCTGCGGCATGGAGATATAGACAGCCTCTTCTAGAAAGGACCGAAGTTAAGCAAGAGCGAGACCAGGGCAAAAAAGCGAGTGCAACGAGTTAGTGAGAGTGGACGCTAATCAAAATTGTGCTACGCTTCGCTTCGCTTCGCACCTCGACGCGGGTGTAATTAAGTTGATAAAAATGTTGTATCAACTTGTCGTATTGTTTAAAAAAATGTATTTATTTTAAGTTAGATAGGCGAATCAGCCGTCTGCCCCAATTAAGGCCGTTATTTTTAAAACATCTGTACCATAGGTCAGACCGTCAAATGAAGGCATACAGACATACAAGTGAATATGGAAATTAAAGGCAATCGATGAGTAGAAAAGATTCAACCAAAGGAGGGGAGTGTTGTAGAACTCTCCAAAATCGTCCTAAGTTGAAGACAATCAAAATTCGACTTAGGCAAAAAATTTCATTTAAAGACATTTTCGGGAGTCTGCAGAGGCGCAGATCAGTCCACAAGGACCGTTTTGGGTTCTATAAGGCGTTGGAAATGACCAGGCGAAAATTCGAAGAAACACCGAATTTTCACTTAGGAAAAATGTTTTTGGTTCAGAATATCAGAGTAGAAGTATATAATGACAAAGATTTATGAATAATATACTTTTTCAAAGGTACCATAAATTGGACTTTGAAAAATAATATTTTTGGAAGGGCGTCAAAATTTGGCCCAAGAATCGATTTATCGAAAGTACGCCAAAGTTTCACTTGCAGACTAATTTTTCAAAACTGCGTTGAAATTTGGCTTGAAGATCGATTTTTCAAAAGTACGCCAAAATTTCACCCGCAGATTAACTTTTCAAAAGTACCTTGAAATTTGGCTTGAAAATCAATTTTTCAAAAGTACGCCAAAATTTCACCCGCGGATTAACTTTTCAAAAGTACCTTGAAATTTGGCTTGAAAATCGATTTTTCAAAAGTACGCCAAAATTTCACCCGCAGATTAGTTTTTCAAAAGTACCTTGAAATTTGGCTCGAAAATCGATTTTTCAAAAGTACGCTAAAATTGGTCTTAAACTGGATTTTTCAAAAGTACCACGAAGTCAGTTTAAAAAGTACCACGAAAATATACTTTAAATTATTTTTTATTTTTTATTCCTCAACCAAAGACATTGACCTTTGAGGTACGATCATTGAAAGCCCAATTCTAAAGTATGAGCATAAAATTTTAACGATGCACTGCATCCAAAAGGCAAAATAGAAGATTTTGTCAAAGCCGGCGTAGTGCCGATAAGCAAAAATTGATAAAAATCAATGCACATGTACAAGGCCGGTTTCTCGCATGGAAAGAGTTTGGATTGACCCAGCGGCTCGCAATTTGGCCGAGCGCGTTGAGTAGTCCAGACAAAGCGATGGTAGAAAAGCCAATAACGGGGCTTTTCAAATGACAAAGTTATAGAGGAAAACGCCTTGTGCATAAAAATCCAAAAATTCAATTTTGCCTAATAGTCGCTCGAAGGTGAGACGCTGCCAAATCGATATTATTAATCGACTGTGATAAGGGTTAGTAAGTCGTGGACTGATCGAACGCCACTCAACTTATGCAGTAATAAGTCCTCTGAATGTGTTTGAGTACGTGAATTTCCACGATACAAGAACTTTAAAGCTAGGTAGTCTCTAGCGAAACTAAATTCATTTAGTAAAACTTTTTTAAGTTAATTTCAGTCAGCCTTAATTATTCATTTACCCAGAGTCTGAAATGATTCTAAAAGCTCGCATTTTGATTCTGAGAAGGTACGTATGAATCTTTTCTACCTAATCGATCGTTAGCGCGAGCGCTCTCGCTTGTATGGTCTGAAAGTCACTACCTTGATTGGGGAAGGCACGATTCTTTCTTGAGAATTTTGTATAACCAATTCTGTTAAATAAACGGATTCTTTGAACTAATGTTTCTTAATTGATCTTGAGGCCTGTTGACGGTCTATAATCCCTGGAACTTTCGTATAGAAAACCGGATGTGTCGAGTTAATTCGCATTAACGTTCGACCTTCTGGTTGTTGTACGGAGGTTCGATAGGGATTTTTTTATGCGTTTTTTGAGAAATATATTCCGTTATTAATGGACCAAAACGCGATTTTCGCGTACCAAAACTAATCCCTCCGCAGAGAAACTCTTCGGTTGGGATTTTTTTATGCAAAAATTCAGGAAATTAAGAGGTGCCTAAACCCCTAACGAGGGAATTCGGGTCCAGAGAGAGCGTAGTTTCCGATCTGTGGTAGTGCAGCCTTGGTCCCGCTTTTCGGCTACCGAAGTCATCTTATCTCGAACCCGCCTGGGAGGTAGAAGAACGGGGTAATACGCGACTGGCGCCCCCTGAGAAATAAATTGGTGTCGCGTCATTTTGACGCCCGGTAGTGCGTTCTTCTACAGCTACACTGAAACGGTGATAAGATCCAGCGCCGCTAAACTGTTGTCAGTCCGCCCCTGTACGAGAACCAAAGGCCTTAGAGGGTCTCGCGGGTTAAGTGTATTAATGTGGATTAATTAAAATGGCCTAACCATATTGTCTAATAAAATCAATACTTCTTAAGCAAAAAAAAAATAATTGAGACTCAAGCTAAAAGTAGTGGTATATTTTATTGACACCTGCGTTGTGGGGCTGTGTTATTAGCTTCCAAATGAGTAGAAATTAAGTGGTCTAGGTCTTCGCACTTATTTTTTTTGTGTGTTTGCCTGTGTTCATTACCTAGATTTATATTTTTAAGCATCTTCCCCCAATTTGACCTTGAAGTAATTTTTACACACGATAATTATCTTAGTGTTAAATAATATAGATTTATTTGATAGGTGTCATTCAAGGGGTTGATATAAAAACAGCACCCTCAAAAATTAAATTATTTCTTTTATATACTAAATGACGTAATAGGAATGTAAAAAAATGTAAAATATAAAGCTGTTTTATATCCACGTCTGCTATTAATTTCAATTAATTATCTTCAATAGTTTTGAAAAAAATTAATTTTAAATTTGAGGTTTGTTACCCCCATAACTCTGGTAATATAGGGGATAGATGTTTATTATATATTTTTTTGAGCATTTCTAGTCATAAGCAACATTCATGTGAATGAATAGTCCAATAAGCCGCTGGGCCCAATTTCATATACTTAACCGGTTCAACCACGGCTACAAAATATTACTGTGTTTCTAGTGAGCAGACTTTTTCATTAAGAATTTCCTTTTTTCGTGGACACACTATAAGTGACGTTTTCATTAAATATAGCACCCTGAAAACCCCTCTTCCTAAATTTTCAGCTTCAAATTAATTTTAGTTTTTCTAAAACGTCTAATAGGTCACTAACAATGATGCATCCTGTATATTAGTTGAAAATGGCACATCAAACACCAGAATCGGTATATAATTAATAAATTTGAATTTTGTGTCCACTATTTTCAAAAACAGGCGCCATATTGGCTCGTACGGGTCGTCCATGTGTGTGCTGCGTGTCAAATCGTTTAGAATCTCCTAAAGAACTGTGCCAAATTTGGTGCTTCTTTCACAAAATGCAGAACGTAACCAATATGTCATGATTAATCGTGTGGACTATAGCGGGTGTCAACGGAACAATTAAACAAGCCATTGTATCCAGAGTTTTCAAAATATAAGTCTTAAATTTGGCAGGGGTAATATATACCAAAAGTGGCAAATTTTTCATAATTTGACACTTTTCCATCACTTCCGGTTTCCCCCGAAATGATCTCAACTTTGAAATTTGAAATAGAACACCCTGTATATTTTTACATTTTTGGAGTCCGGAGGCGATTCTAATTACGACTGCGTAGTTTTAAAAATTTTTTGAAACTACTTGATTTTTTAGGGCTATTTTTATTTTTGCAACTAAAATACATTGAGTGCACTCATCAAATCAATCAAATGGACCAAAACAATAAGAGAAAAATATAAACGTGAAATTTTTCGAATTGGTTTAGTAGCCACGACAAACCAAAATTTCCGAAATCAGTAATTTGTAGTTATGTCAACTTTTCAAATGGCAACATTTTTTAGATGCCCAGTAGTTACATACTAATTTTCACGACAAATCGTTTGATACCTTCAAATCGAAAATCGGTTTGATATTAACCCAAATACACAAGTTCTTTAGTGGATAGTAATTAAAATATCGAGAAAATACGCTTGTCAAGTAAGTATAAACTAGATTCAAAACATTCATTTTGTCAACAAAACAACGATGCCAATAATAGAGCGAGAGCTGGCTGCAGAAAACCTGGCCGATCAAGTAACAGAATGAAATGTTTTTGAAATGTTAGTACTCACAGCGTCCATAAGAAAAATTAAATTACAAATTTAAAAAACCCCCGACACAAAAATATCGACTCATTCAACTAATGGGTGTCTATAAGTATATTGCCATTTCAAAAAGTTGACATAATTACAAATTAGTGATTTCGGATATTTTGATTTGTCGTAGTTACTAAACCAATTCAGAAAATCTCACGTTTACATTTTTCTCTTATTGTTTTGGTCCATTTGATTGATTTGAGTGCATTCACTGTACTTTAGATGCAACAATAAAAATAGCCCTAAAAAATCAAGCAGTCTCAAAAAAATTTTTATACTACGCAGCCGTACTTAAAATCGTCTCCGGAATCCAAAAATGTAAGAATATACAGGGTGTTCCATATCATTGCTAGGCAGAGATGGGCAAGGCACTTATTTAAACTGCTTCGTGTATCAAGTACCAAATAGTTTGGTAATTGTTCCAAATAGTTTGGTACTTGTTACATCAAGTATCAATTACTTTTCAAAAAGCAGAATACTTTAAGTATCAAGTACTTCGAGGTAGTACTTGCAATTTTTGGTGTAAGTACTACTTGTACCACTTGAATTAATCTTGTAATTCTAACAAGTACATTTAACTACTTCAAGTACTTTAAATTTTTTATTTTTATCTAAATCAATCTTTATGTGTAAATATTTCTGTACATTGACATATTTTTTATATTTAGGGTATATTTAAAATATACGATAGTTTTTTGAATTTGTTTTATTTATTTACTAAATGAGACAATTTTGCCCCTAAAAAACATAACATTCCATTTCATTAATGTATTCTAAAATAACGAAAAGTAAAAAATTTTAAATAATTTTTCAGATTTGACAAAATTTCTTGAATATTATAGTCTAGGAGATAGCTCGATATATGGGGCCTGAGATATAACATGTTGACATTGCTGTTATGTTTTAGCAAATATTTTTCTGAGTATTTTATCTTTGACGCTTGGTGTTAGTTGAAGAGAATTTGTGGTCGAAAGGGCTACAACAAACGACCAAAGCCAAACTCTCTGGTCTAAAGAGACAAGCATGTCTGACGGTAACTGGTGCGATAAGTACCACACCGTCAGCAGCTCTGGAAATCCTCCTGGATCTACCCCCTCTCCACATCTACTTGGAGAGAGAGGCCAGGTGGGCAACATACAGACTTCAACAAGCGGTAAATAATATGCCGCAGGCTAGCATCATGGAACGAAACAGGCTGTCAGATGACATGGAGTGTCATGGCATCCTGGAAATGCTTTCAGATGTGATGCCTACCGCGACCAACTATGAACTGCCTTTCACCGTCCTTTTTCCTGGAAAAGACGAATGGGATCGGAACAAAACTGACCTACAAAGAGCAGACATCTGTTGGTTTACAGACGGCTCCAAAACCCCTGAGGGAGTTGGAGCTGGAGCATACAGTCGCAACCCAAAGGTAAGAATCACTTCGAGACTGGGTAATTATGCGATTGTCTTTCAGGCAGAAGTACATGCCATTGAACTGTGTACAAGGAGGCTTGAGCAGATGGATCCTAAACACAGATCAATAAAAATCTTTTCAGACAGCCAAGCAGCTTTCAAAGCTCTTGGCTCACATCGCTGCAATTCTAAATTTGTCTGGAACTGCCAAAAGGCTCTAGCCCGATTGGGCAGATACAACAAATTAACTCTGGTCTGGATACCGCGCCATTCTGGCTTGGAGGGCAACGAAGTAGCCGACTCCCTAGCCAGGGAAGGTGCGGTATCAAAATTTATCGGACCGGAGCCAGTGCTTGGCATATCGGCAAGCACTGCGAAAACAACCATCTTGGCCTGGACTGAGGGGAAAATCCTCCAGTACTGGCAAGAACTACCAGGATTAGCTCATTCAAAGGAGTTCATCTAGATCTAGAACTAAAAAATATTAGAGTTAAATAGGTTACACCTAAAAACTCTAGTTGGCATATACACCGGGCACTGCAGACTTAATCACCACCTACACAGACTCGGAATAGCGGACAACGCTGAATGCCGACTGTGTTTGGAGGAGGATGAAACGGCAGCGCATATTTTATGTACCTGTCCTGCTGCATAAAGAACCAGATTCTCACTTTTTTGAAAAGGGCAACTGCCGCCAGAGGATCTGGACAACCTCTCGCCCAATAAGGTAGTCGACTTTATCAAAAAGCTGAACCTATTGGGTAAAATATAATTAGGAGTGAGCCACAATAGACCAGATGGACACGGTGGAGGGTCTGCTACTAGCCCACTCACATATCAACCTAACCTAGTTGAAGAGGGTTATCTTGCCTCGCAACATTCGATATATGTCAACATTTTTTCTCCGTGCAATTGGCAGCACTGGCGACATCAATGGGATCATTTACCACTTTTTTTAAATTTGATTATCGGAAAGATCTTATAATTTTAAGACCCTGTGCAAAAAACTAGAATTTTGTGAGACCTATAAATCGTCTAAAGAAAATCATAAAAATGGACCGCACCGCCTTGAGAGTATCGGCCGTGACGTCACTTGATAGGAACCCGCTAGCCGAAGCGGCTATCTGCAGCGCGTTATTATAGTTTCACAATATTACAAATCCTTAACTCAAGCAGTGTGTTTTGAAACTTATGCGTGTTTGTGAAGAATTTCAGTTTATCAACTATTTTCACCGATTTATATTACTATTCTCTGACGTCACGATGTTGGTCGCACCGCGCTTCCAATTCCCTCTTTAAAAGTCGCATTCATCTGAAATTTTCAAGTAATACTTTATCCACAAGAAGTAACAACGACTAAATGAAATTCATTAAATGAGCCCAATGTCCAAAATTGGAATGTATTATAACACTTTCTAACCAGGCGGAAAATTTTCGTTGTCAATGCTCACTGCTGGAAAACCATAGGTATGCCAACATTTTCTGCTTGCCAATTTCCCTTATTTTTGGACAAAAATTAGACTTTTGGCCAAGACGGGCCAAAACTGGTGCTTTTAAAAAAAATGTTGGCACCTTCTTGTAGTTTCTGTACCAAAGAATAGCCTCTGTGAGTGCCAACATTTTTTTCTCAATGTAACCCCTCCAAACCACCCCCAAAACCCCCGAACATTCAAATATTATTGCTATTTTAAAAAGGATAATTTCTCAGTCATTACTCGCTAAATGTGTCATTTTTGTATCCTTTTGTCTGTCTAATACAAACTAAAGGCAAATGCTCTTTTTAGCAGTAACGAATAACTGCTCTTACCGGTCTCTGCAGGTTTCAACTGGATTGTAAACTTACTTGCAGTACCTAAGGTACTTGAAGTAGTGATCAAGTACTTTAAATACTTGAAGTAAATTGTAAAGTACTTTAAGTACTTAATTTCGTTTAACAAGTACTAAGTGCTATTCTAAAATATCTGCAAGCATCAAGTACCAAGTACTCATTTCTTCGGGTGTTTGAAATAAAATACTTCAAGTAATAAAAAGTAATTGATGTACAATTTATACTACTTTTACTTGAAGTAGTGCCCATCTCTGTTTCTGGGGAAACCGGAAGAGATGGAAAAGTGTCAAAATATGAAAAATTTGCCGTTTTTTGGTACATATTTCTCCTGCCAAATTTAAGACTTATATCTTGAAAACTCTAGAAACTATGGCTTGTCTAATGATTCCGTTGACACCCGGTATACTATATCATATCATTAACTGATACATAACATTGCTATAATATAATATTTTCGGTAATACGTACATAAATTTCGCATGACTATATCATATCATTAACTGATACATAACATTGCTATAATATAATATTTTCGGTAATACGTACATAAATTTCGCATGACTTATCGTCATTATTTTTATATAGTGTCCCTATATACATATCATGTGGGCGAGTGCCACATGTGACATATGGGAAAGTCGCTACTTCATTTGTGATTTTAGTATAACCGTTCTCGTGGGGTTTAGCTGGCATGACCATGCTGCGGGTAGCTGCCAACTTAGGGTGGATAGTATAACACAAATTATTGATTGTTTCGAGTGATTTTGAACGGGGACAGTTCCCCGCGAATCAATAATAGTTTATTATTTTATAGCCTATGGTGTATTTGATAGGTCAGGGTGAGTCACCTAACGGACCAGGTTTTGATAAGTATTTAAATTGATATATTAGTAAGGTCTGAAATGATTTTTCGTTTTCTTGTCGTGCTCAAATTGGGAAATCAAATTGGTCGTGTAGAATAGCACTAAATGAAGCTTTTTTACTTGTTACCAAGAACATAAGGGTTGTTTTTTTTTAACTTTGAAAATGGCGACATTTAGGCAAAATGTTTCTAAGATGTTTATATTTTGTCGGCTAAAAAAAATTATGATTATATAAATTCTGTATGTCTGAATAAAAAAAATTATATATAAAGAAAACTTTTTGAAAACAAGTTTTATTATTATTTAGGTGTACTAAAACAAAAAAGTAATTTATTTAAGTAAGTTCTTTTTCTCTTCTCTGGCACCTATGACCAGGGTACTCATCAGAGCTGGGCACTACTTCAAGTAAAAGTAGTATAAATTGTACTTCAATTACTTTTTATTACTTGAAGTATTTTACTTCAAACACCCGAAGAAATGAGTACTTGGTACTTGATGCTTGCAGATATTTTAGAATAGTACTTAGTACTTGTTAAACGAAATTACAGTACTTAAAGTACATTACAATTTACTTAAAGTATTTAAAGTACTTGTTCATTACTTCAAGTACCTTAGGAACTGCAAGTAAGTTTACAATCCAGTTGAAACCTGCAGAGAATGGTAAGAGCAGTTATTCGTTATTGCTAAAAAGAGCATTTGCCTTTAGTTTGTATTAGACAGACATAGTGTGAGGGTAATAAACATGTAATACTATATTGAGGGTATTTATATTATGTGTTAATGTGTTCAGGTATTCTTCGGTACCGCCAACTACAAGTTTGAGAAGGTGCCAACAATTTGAGGAGCACCAGTTTTGGCCCGTTTTTGGCCAAAAAATTGGGAAATGGGCAAGCAAAAAATATTGGCATATTTTCCAGCAATGAACATTGACAACGAAAATTTTTCGCTTGGTCAGAAAGTGTTATACTGTTAGTACGTTCCAATTTTGGCCATAATTGATATCGCCGGTGCTGCCAATTGCACGGAGAAAAAATGTTGGCATATATCGAATGTTGATAGGCAAGATTAGGGATTGCAAATTACCGGAAGTTTTAATAACCGGTAAATCGGTAAATAAAAATGTAAATAACCGGTTAACCGGTATTTACCGGTAATTTTTAGAATGAATGATTAGGGTGGCGAAAATGGCAATTTTCTTTTTCCATGTACAAAATTATCTAAATTTAACAAAAAACATTTTTATATATGTATAATTAATATAATTAGGCTTTGAGAAACATATTTTTTCCAAATTGAAATTCGCTTACAGTCGATTGAAAAAATTTTACAGTTTTGCGAATTCTATCTAGAGAGTGTAAATCAAAATTTTGTGATTCACTCGTATTATCTTTAGTTGATTATGGCGATGTTGTATATGGAAAGTTATTATCGGCGACAGCAAAAAAGAAAATTCAAAAATTTCAAAATTCATGTATGCGTTATATTTACAGTATCCCATATAGACAACATATATCACCACATCTAAATAAACATAACATATTAAACATGGAGACGTTTAGACATGCTCACACTTATTTGGCGAATAATTCATAATGACGAACCTCAGTACTTAAGAAATAAGTTAATATCACGAGATCATTTGCATAATACAAGATACATACAAAAATTTTTGGTGTCTCAGCATGAAACTGCGATTTTTCAAAGGTCATTTACATATTTTGCATCTCATCTTTAGAATGACCTTCCAAATGAATATAAACAATATAAATCAAAAATTTTTTTTTAAGTTGTCAAAAATTACATTTTGGCTGATCAGAAGCAGGAGACTTGATGCTGCGTTGTGGATGCGCGTATATTTCTTTTTCTTTTTCCGATATAATTTTATTTACTTTTAACCTTTTTGCTTCGCTTCGCGGGGTCAGCCCGTTCCCCTTGTCTGCTCGCACGTCTGAGTGCTGCTGTTGCTATTATTATTATTATTATAAAATATAACATTTGTTAGATTATTACAATTCATTACTGAATATTAACAAATAAAAAAATTATTATTTTTTTCTTGAAATTTTAGATTTATATGTATTAATATTTATTTATAATCTTTTTATAATCTTAGATTTAGGGTATTTGTATTTGGGCAAATGGAAGAAGAGCTCTACAGTCAATTTGTACCATTTTTACTTTGAGTAAAATAAATGTATTATTATTATTTTTTTTTTTTTTAGCGAGCTAAAAACCAGTCACCCTTCTCTGTGGCTCCGACCATCACAGAGGGGAGCTGGTAGTACCGGTAGCCACTCCCCACGCCCGTGGGGTAAGTGACTACTGGGTCCGGGAATCGTGTGCCCTGAGCAGACGTAATGAACCGAGAATGACGGCCTTCTGCATTCTGCCGGCTAAGATCTCTGCCGAATTTCGGCATGCCGGTATGATCTTGAGTTCCGAAAGCAGTGTGTGTCTCGTTCCACCGAGGGCTCCTATAATCAGTACCACTATCTTAACAGTATGGTCTGGATAGAGTCTGCGGAGTTCGAAGAGCAGATTTCGATATTTTGTCCGTTTTTCCTCATCCTTCAAGACAATGTTGTTCTCCGCGGGAGCCGAGAACTCCATGACGAACATTGTCTTGAGTTGATGGTCGAGGAGTACTACGTCAGGCTTGTTGGCTTGTATTTGCCTGACGGTGGGAAAAGAGTAGTTCCAATAAATTAGACACTTCTCATTTCCCACAACGGACTCAATATCCCCCGGAGCGTAAGGCAGCACTGGTGTCTCGTCTATCCCATACGAGTGCCTTAGGTGATAATAAAGCACTCGTAATGCTCCGTCGTGCCTCTGGATATAGGCCGAGACTGCATATGTCGGACAAGCCGACAACAGGTGCATTAAAGTCTCTGGCGCCCTGCGGCAGGCCCTGCAGCTGACATCAGGGACCTCTATACCCATGACACGACTACGATAGACGAGGGTATTAAATACACCATCCTGGCAAGCCATTATGAATCCCTCGGTCTCAGACTTCAGCCCGGCTGACCTTAAGAAGGCAAAGGTCAGCCTTTCGGATAAGCCAAGGTTCTCTATATTTTTATAGAAAACTCCATGCATTGGCTTATCCGTGTGAAGCTGCAGAAAGATGTTGTGTTCTGCAGCTTTAATTTGGGCTTTTCGTCGAGCAGGTTCCAACTCGGTGACAGAGTCGGGATTTACCCGCTCGACGTCGAAGGAGAGACCAAGTTCATCGGCTGCTCTTTGTGCTGCCTTAAACAAAAAGGCTCCTATTCCTGCACTTTCATGGTCTCGGACCATGCAGAGGAGGGGATCCGAACTCCTGATGACCTTACAGGCTCCATCCAGAACCATCCTATTATGGAGACTCTCCAAACTCAAGAGTCCACGGCCTCCCCGATGTCGTGGGAGGTATAGCCGTGGAACGGACGATTTAGGATGCAAACTTCTATTGAGATGCATCTTCTTGCGGGTTCCTACGTCGAGTTGACGCAACTCCTCTCGAGTCCATTTCACTACTCCAAAGGAGTAGAGTAGGATCGGAACGGCAAGCACGTTGGTAGCAGACACCTTGTTCTTCCCCGACAGTTCTGAGGACCAGATCTGTCGGAGTCGGTGCTGATACTTGCCGCGGAGAGCGTTTTTCACTACACTCACTTCTTGAGTGGAGCGTTGCTCGACACCCAAGTAAGTGTACGACTCTCCGGCATCTAGATGATGTAAGATGCTTCCGTCAACGAGTTGCGCGTCCTCTCCGTAGTTCCCGCATCGTCCTCTCTTGAGATGGACCAGTGCACATTTGTCCAACCCGAACTCCATACCGACAGCCTGCGTGTACTCCTGTACCACCCTGTGGGACTGGTGTAGATCCCTCTCTCCGGAGGCATAAAGTTTAAGGTCATCCATGTAAAACAGATGGGTGACCTTATGCCTCCTATCGCCGGGGGTACCGCAGTTGTATCCACGGGTTTTCCGGAGCGAAACGGATAATGGCAGTAGTGAGATGCAAAACAGAAGGGGGCTGAGGGAGTCTCCCTGAAATACTCCCCTTCTGAATGTTACCGATTCCGTCTGGACTCTATCGTTACCCGATGTAATGGTAAAGCGAGTCCTCCAGAGCGGCATCAGTTCTTCGATGCATCTCACTGCGGGACCGGGTACCGCAAGACATCGGAGCAAGTGAACAATAAGCTCATGTGATGTCATATCAAATGCCTTGCGGTAGTCGATCCAGGCCATGGAGAGGTTCCGCTTATACTGCACGGAGTCCTGCGTGACACATCTGTCAATCAACAGGTTCTCCTTGCAGCCAGCGACACCTCTCTTCGACCCTCGTTGCTCATATATCCGTTCGTAAACCGGTTCAACTGCGTGGAGCACTCGCATGTACAAGATGCGCGTAAACACCTTGTAACATGCGTTTAAACAGGTTATCGGTCGGTAGTTCCTTGGGTTGGACAAATCTCCGTTCTTAGGGATCAGCACTGTCCGCCCTTCAACCACCCAAGAAGGAATTTGCTGCTCCCCATTTAGCCAGGCATTAAAAATTCTGGCCAAATGGTGGTGGGTGCTCGGTAACTTTTTCCACCAAAAGTTATTTATCCCATCGGGACCTGGAGCAGCAAAGTTCTTAGAGCCCTCGAGAGCTCTTCGAACCTCTTCTGGGGTTATTGGTTGGCACACTTCCTGTGGTTGTTGAAACCTTTGACAAAAGGTTTCAAAGTGTGCAAGGGCCGGAGAGTCTCGGTTGAGTGGAAGCTTCTCCTCGTAAAGCGTTTTCCAGAAATTTTCCACCTGATCTACAGTCGGCGGATTCTCTGCAACACGCGGAGGCGGTTCGAATAGGCGCGAGGGCTTTTGGCGGAAGAGTTTATTTTCCGCCAGCCCCCTCGCCCGCCTCACTAGTGATTTTTTACAAACCACTAGCATCCGTATCCTGTCGAGACAATGCTGTTTGGTGGTTCGCAGCACTGCCTCATTGAGTGTGTGATGGACGCGTCTTAAGTTGGCGGCTATTCGACGCACTTTAGGCGTGAACGGTCTATTGGCCGCTATATAGTCCATCACACATTGGATACGGGATGCGTGTTGCCTCGCCGACCGGATCTTGGCTTCCATCTTTTGTATGCGCCGCCTCGCTCTCTCCTGTGGGGAGGCAGTATTACGCCTCTCCACCTGAGAAAAGCGTTGAGCAGCAGCATACACGGCACAGTTTATGTGCCAGATGTCAGCCCGTTCTGGAAGCGCTTCACGAAGTTCTTCATCCACTCTGGCCAGGTCTTGTGGCCCGGGGGCTGTTTTGTAGTGTAACCCCCGTCTGGTACTGAGGCCCTCTGGTATTGGTGGAACGTCAGGGACTACATCCTCAACCGGTTCATTCGGTGGACCTTCGGCCACCTCATTCACCGGCTGAGGAGCAGCTCTCACGTAGCCCCTGCGACGAAGGTGGGATACATAATCACGCAGGTTTTGTGGCGTGAAGGCGTTGTGCTCTGGGTGCCTTGCACACCACAGAACATGCATTCGCCCCATGTATCCCCTTCGTGCGGGCTCACTGCTTTCGTAGCAATGCAGAAGGTCGTCCCTTAGCTCATCTGTCCACTCAAAGCGTCCTAGTTCATGGCGTTCGTCGTCAACGGGCGCCCGATCCGGTTGGGCCCCACCACCTTGCCCTTGACCCCTATCCGGATGGGGTCGATTGTGGGGGCCCTGTCTTCTGCCTGCGGGAACCAGAAGTTAGGGCTTGTGGGTGGTTAGCCCAGCAAGCCCACGACCGACACCAGAGGGGAAGGAGCTTTCCCCTCCCGGGTGCACTAGGGCTGCCGGTTCGATTTTACACCCCCAGCTGGAGTAAGTGGTGGCGCTACTCACCAAAGGCTTGATTAATGAAAGTCAACCCCTCCTGCTTATCCAATTATTATTATTATTATTATTATTATTTTTTTTTTTTTCGGTTTGCCCGCTGCCGGACAGGACTTCCGTGGCCTCCGACACCTCACGGTAGCCGCGCCGGCGAATTCCTTGCAGCCACTCTCCACGACCTGTGGAGTTAGTGACTGCAAATACCTAAATCGTGTGCCCTAAGTAGACGAAGGGACCCCAAGATAACCGCCTTCTGCATCTGGCCTGCCAACCATTCTGCCGAATTCTGACAGGCCGGTATGATCTTCAATTCTGAGAGCAGCGAAGGCTTCATCCCTCCGAGTACGCCGATTATTAGGACGACCATCTTGACAGAGTAGCCTGGGTACAGCACTTGGAGCTCATACCGGAGATCACGATATTTGGTCCGTTTTTCCCCCTCCTTCAAAGCGATGTTTGTCTCAGCAGGTGCTGAGAATTCGATTACAAACATCACTTTGTTCTGATGGTCGAGGAGGACTATGTCAGGCTTGTTGGCTTGAATTAGCCTGACGGTCGGGAACGAGTAGTTCCAATAAATTCGGCATCTCTCGTTCTCGACAACGGACTCAATATCTCCGGGGATGTAAGGCAGCACTGGTGTTTGGTCTACCCCATACGAGTGCCGTAGATGGTAGTATAGCACTCGTAAAGCCGCGTTATGGCGGTGGATGTAGGCCGAAATCGCGTATACCGGGCATGCTGAAAGCAAATGCATCAGCGATTCCGGCGCCTGACGGCAGGTCCTGCAGTTGGTATCAGGGACCTCTACACCCATTACGCGGCTCCGGTAGACCAAGGTGTTTATTACACCATCCTGACAGGCCACAATGAATCCCTCGGTCTCCGACTTAAGCCCAGCTGACCTTAAAAAGGCGAATGTCAGCCTAGTCGATAAACCCAGTGTTTCCATGTTTTTGTAGAATACACCGTGCATGGGTTTATCGACATGCTGCCTAAACAGGCTCTCCTGTTCGGCAGCTTTTATTTGGGCTTTCAGACGAGTCGGCTGAAGCTCAGTGACTGACTCTGGGTCAGCACCGTGCCGGCCGCCTCGTCTGGCGTCGAATACGAGACCGAGTTCATCTGCGGCTCTTTTTGCTGCCTTAAACAATCCTGCGCCCACCCCTGCGATTTCGTGATCTCTCACTAATAGCAGGAGCGGATCCGAGCTCCTGAGGATGTTACATGCCATACTCAGTACTACTCTGCCATGCATACACTCCAGACCCAAGAGTCCTCGGCCCCCCCGATGACGTGGGAGGTAAACACGAGGAACGGACGATCTAGGATGAATACTCCTATGGATGTTCATCATCTTGCGGGTGTCTCTGTCTAGTTGGCGCAGCTCATCTACCGTCCATTTTACTACTCCAAAGGAGTAGAGCAGAACAGGAACGGCAAGCATATTAGTAGCAGACGCCTTATTCTTCCCCGAAAGTTCGGACGACCAAATCTTTCGGAGTAGGCGTCTGTACTTGCCGCGGAGAGATTCCTTGATTTGTTGCACATCCTGGATGTGATGTTGTTGCACACCCAGGTATGTGTAGGTCTCTCCGGCATCCAGATGTCTTAGGATGCTTCCGTCTGCGAGCTGCGCGTCCTCAGAAAATTCCCCGCATCGCCCTCTCTTGAGGTGGACGACCGCGCACTTGTCCAACCCGAACTCCATACCAATGGCCCGCGTGTACTCCTCGACCACCCTTAGAGCATTTTGAAGTTCACGCTCTCCGGAGGCATACAGTTTCAGGTCATCCATATAGAATAAATGGGTGACTTTATGCCTCCGGTTGCTGGGTGGTCCACAGTGGTACCCGCGAGTTTGGCGGAGTTCAACAGATAACGGCAGCAGTGAGATGCAAAAGAGGAGGGGACTCAGAGAATCTCCCTGAAATACTCCTCTTCTGAATGCCACCTGCTCTGTCGTAACCCGCTGTGCACCTGATGTTATGGTGAAGCGGGTCCTCCAGAGTGGCAGCAGTTGTTCTATGCATCTCACTAGTGGCTCTGCTACCGCAAGACATTTGAGCAAATGTAACAGAAGTTCGTGTGATGTTGTGTCAAATGCCTTACGATAGTCAATCCAGGCCATCGATAGATTCCGCTTGTACTGCACAGAGTCCTGTGTAATACAGCGGTCTACCAGCAGGCTGTCCTTACAACCTGCCATTATTATTATTATTATTATTATTATTATTATTATTATTATTATTATTATTATTATTATTATTATTATTATTCTTCCTCTTCTTGAATTTCTCAGCCTAAGCCGGTAGCGGTTATATCGCCAAATGAGAAAGCAATTCAGCTCCTCCCATTTAGCCCAACACTTTACGAACAATGTGACAGGTTTGCAGCAGCACTGCGCGCTGTCCCACTGTGGAAATGGTTTTTGACAATCCCAGGTTATCTAGATTCCTCGTAAAATTTTTACTTGCAAGGCCTTCAGCGGATATTATAAATGGCACTATCTCAACTCTTTGCAGGTTCCATTGATTTTTCAGGTCGTAAGCCAGGTTTTCGTACTTGGCAGTTTTTTCCATCTCAGTCTTTCTGATGTTATGTGAAAGAGGCACCGCAATATCTATTATAACTGCCTTTTTCTCTTTTTTATTTATAAGGACAATGTCAGGCCTGTTGTAGTCAACTGTCCGATCGGTTGTTATTGGCCTGTCCCAGTATAGTAGCATGTCAGCCGATTCGAGTACAGGGGCTGGGTTGTATTTATAGTAGGGTGGTGGTGCAGCTTCGAGGAGCCCATACTTGACTGCAATCTGTTGGTGTATTATCTTGGCCAACTGGTTGTGTCGGCCCAAGTAAGCGTTTGGCGCTAGCGATGGACAACCAGCGATGATATGATCTATGGTTTCCCCCACAGCACCGCACTTTCTGCACTTGTCAGAAACATTTAGGTTCAACACATGCTTCTCGTAATTCTTTGTTCTCACGACTTTATCTTGAATGGCCAAGACAAAGCCTTCGGTCTCTGGGTATAGCAAGCCGTCAGTGAGCCATTTTAACGATAGCGTTCTATCGACACCTTCTTCCCCAAGTGACTTGGGATATCTTCCCCAAGTGACTTGGGATATCTTCCATGCATGACCTGTTGTGACCAGCTTTGGATGCGTTCTCGTACTGTTGTCATGCCAGCATCCCAGTTGCGTTGATTCAAATTGAGGGGTGTAAATCTTTTATCCTCCCTCACCACTAGCTTCATAATGTCACCCTCTGATGCAAGGAGTTGCTCTCTGATCTTGTTTTCCTGGCTGAGACATAGATTTTTAATGTTCACAAGTCCTCTGCCTCCGTCTTTTCTAGGTATATAAAGCCTATTTGTTGATGAGTTTGGATGCAGGTTGCGAAACTTCGTCAATGTTCTGCGCGTAAGTCGATCGAGTTCATCAAGGTCAGTGTCAGAGCATTTGACAATACCAAAAGAATACGTCAAAACTGGCACTGCCCAGCCATTTATAGCCTTAACCAGGTTTCCGCCATTTAGCTTGGTGTTCATAAGCTTTGTGAGTCTTTTCTGGTATTTATTCTTAAACTCCTGCTTTAACTGGGTGTGGTCAATCTTCTGGTTTTGAGGTGCGCCCAGGTAGCGATAGGTTTCTTCCGGTGGCAATTGCTCGATGTTACAAACTGCTGCCGGCCGGTCCTCAACAACTCCTTTTCTGATATTAATGGTAGCGCATTTGTCCAGTCCAAATGACATTTTGATATCATTACTAAACACTTCAACCGTTTTTATAAGTGAATGGAGTTTATCCGGTGTTTCTCCATATAACTTAAGGTCGTCCATGTATAGCAGATGAGACAATCTTCTCCGGCTTCTCAAACTGAGTTTATATCCTGCTTCGCTGCTGTTAAGAAGTGACGACATTGGATTCAAAGCTAGACAGAACCACACTGGTGAGAGCGAGTCACCTTGGAATATGCCCTTTTCGATGTTTACAGGACCAATACATTGACTAGAGACGTAGAGATTAGTCCTCCATTTCCTCATTAGGTGTTTCAGAGTGTTAACGACGCGGGGGCATATTTTGTATATTTCCAGGATCTTGATTAGCCAGTCATGCGGAACAGAGTCAAACGCCTTTCTGTAATCTATGTAACATATATTAAGGTTGCGCTGTCTCCTCTCAACTTGCTTAAGGACTACAGCATCGATGGTCAGCTGTTCTTTACATCCCAAGGATCCTCTGATGCATCCTTTCTGCTCCTCCTCAAATATGTTGTTGACAGAGCAATGCTGGTATATTTTCTCATTAAGTACTGCTGTAAACAACTTGTACACAACAGACAAACAAGTGATTGGCCGATAGTTGTTAGGCTGACTGGCATCTCCCTTCTTGTACAGCAAAAATGTATTGCCTTCTGCAAGGAACGAAGGGATGGTTTCTGGATTGTTCAGCGCTGCAGTAAAAGCCTTTGCGAGACTTTCATGAGCTGCTGAGAAGTTTTTAAGCCAAAAGGTATTAGTTATTATTATTATTATTATTATTATTATTATTATTATTATTATTATTATTATTATTATTTTTTTTTTTTCGCGTGCGCGATGCTAGAAAGTTCTCCCGTGTTTCCGACATTCTCACGGGAGAAGCGCCAGTGAATTATCCACAGCCACTCTCCGCCTCCCGCAGGGTTAGTGACTGTAGATGCCAGATTCGTGTGCCCTAAGAAGACGAAGGGACCCCAGGATAACTCCTTCTGCATTTGGCCTGCCAACCACTCGGCTGACTTTTGGCAGGCTGTTATGGCCTTTAATTCCGAGAGCAGCGTAGGCCTCATTCCACCAAGTACACCGATTATCAGGACGACCATCTTGACCGAGTAGTCTGGGTATAGCACTCGGAGCTCATACCGGAGATCTCGTTATTTAGTTCGTTTTTCTCCCTCCTTCAAGATGATGTTTGTCTCGGCAGGTGCCGAGACCTCGATGACATACATCATCTTGGTTTGGTGGTCGAGGAGGACTATGTCAGGCTTGTTTGCTTGAATCTGCCTGACCGTCGGGAAAGAGTAGTTCCAGTATATACGGCACTTCTCGTTCTCGACAACGGACTCTATCTCTCCGAGGACGTAAGGCAGCACTGGTGTTTGGTCTACTTGGTACGAGTGCTGTAGGTAGTACAGCACTCGTAGGGCCGCGTTATGTCTATGGATGTAGGCCGAAGTCGCATAAATCGGACATGCAGATAGTAAATGCATGAGCGACTCCGGCGCCTGACGGCAGGTCCTACAATTAACATCAGGGACCTCCACACCCATAATGCGACTGCGGTAGACCAACGCGTTAATAACACCATCTTGGCAGGCCACAATGAATCATTATTATTATTTTTTTTTTTTTTTCCGGTTTCCCGATGCCGGACAGGGCATCCGTGGCCTCCGACATCACACGGTAGCCGCGCCGGCTAATTCATTACAGCCACTCTCCACGACCTGTGGAGTTAGTGACTGTAAACACCTGAATCATGTGCCCTAAGCAGACGAAGAGACCTCAAGATAACCGCCTTTTGCATCTGACCTGCCAACCATTCTGCTGAATTCTGACAGGCCGGTATGATCTTTAATTCTGAGAGCAGCGAAGGCTTCATCCCTCCGAGTACGCCGATTATTAGGACGACCATCTTGACCGAGTAGTCTGGGTACAGCACTTGGAGCTCATACCGGAGATCACGATATTTGGTCCGTTTTTCCCCCTCCTTCAAAGCGATGTTTGTCTCAGCAGGTGCTGAGAATTCGACGACAAACATCACTTTGTTCTGATGGTCGAGGAGGACTATGTCAGGCTTGTTGGCTTAAATTAGCCTGACGGTCGGGAACGAGTAGTTCCAATAAATTCGGCACCTCTCGTTCTCGACAACGGACTCGATATCTCCGGGGATGTAAGGCAGCACTGGTGTTTGATCTACCCCGTACGAGTGCCGTAGATGGTAGTATAGCACTCGTAAAGCCGCGTTATGACGGTGGATGTAGGCCGAAATCGCGTATATCGGGCATGCTGAAAGCAAATGCATCAGCGATTCCGGCGCCTGACGGCAGGTCCTGCAGTTGATATCAGGGACCTCTACACCCATTACGCGGCTTCGGTAGACCAAGGTGTGTTATTATTATTATTATTATTATAATGAACAAACAAAAGGTTTTTTTATCAAAAGGAAAAAATATAAATAAAAAAAAATAAAAGAAATAAATTTAAATAAATAATTATTCTGTAAATAACAAAAATTACAAACATAAACTCAAATAGGGCATTTACTGAATACCTAATCTAAAAATACAATTTTTTTAAAAATAGCCCGTTAAAAGGGCTAGTTTTTCAAAGCTGTATCTGTTAGTCGTCTGATATTTGTACATAGAATACCACCAACTAAAAATGCCCTTCCTCTATCGATATTGGTAGGTCGATAAGTAAATAAGATTTGGTAGTAACATTCTTCTAAATGTTTTCCACGGATCTTTGAGCCAGTGAAATATTCAATTTCCTGTCGCAAGATATTGTCAATGTCTCTCTTACTTGTATTTCTTAGGGCTTGGTGTTTGAGTTTTACTTTTTATAATATTATTTATTTATTGTTAAAAGTGCTCAGTGTTGGGACAGTCGCTCTATATTTAGTGAATACTAGTCACTGACATAAATAGAAACGTTGAATACGTGACATATCGTAAGTTCAGAATTTACCGAAATAACCGGTAAAAAATTAAAATGACCGGTAATTATCGCCATGTGTTTTTTGTCCTGTTTACCGGTTAACCGGTAATGCAATCCCTAGGCAAGATACCCTCTTCAACTAGTACCAAGCCCCAAAGTGTTATACTCTGTTCCACAATTGAATATTTTCTGGGGCGGCTAGCGCCAAAACGGGCACGGCGGGAGGTCTGACTCACATGAGATAAAATACTCAGAAAAATAGTTGCTAAAACATAACACCAAAGCCAACATGTTATATTCCAGGCCCTATATATCAAGCTATCTCCTAAAGTATAATATTCAAGAAATTTTGAAAAACCTGAAAAATTATTTAAAAATTTTTACTTTTAGTTATTTTGGAATACATTAATGAAATGGAATGTTATGTTTTTTAGGAACAAAATTTAGTAAATAAATAAAACGAATTCAAAAAACTGTATCATTATTTAAATATACCCTAAATATAAAAAATATGTCAGTGTACAGAAATATTTACACATAAAGATTGGTTTAGATAAAAATAAAACATTTAAAGTACTTGAAGTAGTTAAATGTACTTGTAAGTGTTTTACTTTTAAACAGTACTTGATACTTGATACAACAAGAAAATACTTGAAGTATTTAATTGTTAGAATTTAAACGACTAATTGAAGTAGTACAAGTAGTACTTACACCCAAAATTGCAAGTACTAACTACCTCGAAGTACTTGATATTTGAAGTATTCTGCTTTTTGAAAAGTAATCAACTAACTATTTGGTACTTGATACTTGAAGTACCTAGTTTAAATGAGTACTTTGCCCAGCTCTGGTACTTATCGAGACAAATTCAACGGCCCGAAGGTATTTCATTATATTATTGTTGAGTTCCATAATATTGTACCATAATAATTATATAATAGTCTAAGAGCTGGCTGCAGAAAACCTGGCCGATCAAGTAACAGAATAAAATGTTTTTGAAATGTCAGTACTCACAGAGACCATAAGAAAAATCATTTTGTGCCTGGGCAGAATTTGTTCACAAGTTTTGTATGTGCTCTCAACATTTTTTGGCACAGCAACCATACCAATGGAGTAACAGCTTGGAATTACTTTTAAAATTTAGTATTTACAGAGTAAAAAAAAAATATATTTTTGAGCCTCGTTAAATCTTGTTCTAATGCCTTCGCACAAGTTTTTTTATTTTTCTTTTTAGTTCATTACTTTACCTATCGAGTAACAGCTTCAAACTACAACCAAATTAAAGTTTAAACGTTTTTCTATTAGAAAAAATATTTGTGCCACGTCTATGCTTGTTAGAAATACCTGGCACAAAACTTTCTAAGTATTCAGGGATAAACAAATAATCATCCAATAAACAATCATAATGACTTCAAAAAAAATTGTTTTTATTTATTTGGATATTTTACAAGGTATAGATAAACACACACCACAGATAGTAGACAACCCCCAAATCCATAGACAAGGCTGTGCTGAAGGGGATTACACATTCGGAAAAACGCAGACATACATCCACACCCATCGATGTTGTTAATACCAAGGCTGGGGGTCGAACCCAGAGCGCGGTAGGCAGTCGATCAGCATATTCGCCACTCAATACGCCTTAACCGATTGAGCTACCGCGCCGGTAGCTCAATCGGTAGATACATAATACAATGAAATCTTTTTCATATACCGGGTGGCTCAGCCGATAGGGACACTCTTGTAGCTTTTGAATGGGCGAATAGATTTTTTTCAAATTTGGTGTAGTGATAGGGGATGAAATTTCTCTAATTATAGGATGTAAAGAACCAAAATGGCCGACTTTTGGTTTCTGTACAATTTACATGAATGAATTTTTAAATGGGACAAACGATATATTTTTACATATTTACCAAATTACATATGATTTGACCCTCTTCTTCTTTTAGCGGGGCGACGAAGGGTCGCCGCACTCAGGCCTTGTGGTCCATTGTGCTACCGCTACGAATTTATCGGAATCCCCCATTCGGGCCGGATTCTAACCCAAAGGCCAAAATTCTTCCTATAGGGGCATTCCTTATTTCCCCCAGCACCGGAAAACCAATGCCGAAGTGTTTGTGCCTCAAGTTCATAAGACTAGGGCAGGAAGTAAGGACGTGGATGGAAGTCTCCTCCTCGTCCCCGCAGAACCTGCAGTCGGAGTTGTCAACCACCCCTATAGTGTGCAGGTGTTTCTTGAAAGAGCCGTGTCCAGTCAAAAGACTTACCACGATTCTGACCTGTTTCCAGCTTAGTCGTAGGATTTGTTCTGATGGCTTCGGCAAGGGCCCTGAGATGGAGCTTCGCTTGCCGGAGTCCTGGGTATAAGGCCCAGAAGTCAAAGAACTGGGACCGTGTCCAGCTCTCTACTGACTTCTTGACACTTGATCTAGGGTAGCCGAGAGCAGGCTCCGGGCCCAGTAGAGGTCTCTGAGAGCCCCCTCTGGCCAGAGCGTCTGCCCGTTCGTTACCCTCAATGTTGCTGTGTCCTGGCACCCAGAGAAGCTTGACCCAGTTGGATGAGCCAAGTTCACAGAGTGCCTGTTTACAGTTTTGAACCAATATTGACTTGGTCCGTACTGATGCAAGGGCCTTGAGGGCCGCTTGACTATCGCTACATATATATATATATATATATATATATATATATACTGAGGAGAACATAACAAGTTCGAAATCGGTCTATGTCTGGTTAGGAATTGACAAATGATAGTTGGCCTCTAGAAGTGAGTGAGTCCCTATCACGTCGGAAAGGACCCTCGTGTGCTCTAATTGTTCTCCTCCGGTTTTCCACTGACCACCGCACCTGAGCCTGTAGGCTGCTTTCCGAGCCTAGGCCTCAATCACCAAGTATTGCTCCTGTGACTCCCAAACAGGTGAGTCTTTGGAGTTGTGTTAGTTTCTGTTGAATGTTGAATGTATAGCCTGGTTACGGCAGGCCACCACACAACAGAAGCATACGTAATCATTGGTCTAACTATCACAGTATAGTACCATATTGTTACCCTGGGGTTTAATCCCCATGTTTTACCAAATGTCCTACTGATCTGACCCTCAAGAAATATTAGAAAAAAAATTATCAAAACACTTTTTTCTTGTAATTATAAATTTAGTACAAAGAGAAGGTAAACATTATGCATATCATTTTCTTCGAATTTCAACATCTAATTAAATAACAGGTTGGCGGCTCATAGGAGTTCCATTAAAAAAAAATAGTTTTCGTTGAAAAACCAATATTGTTGAACTTAATGAAGAATAAATCGTGCTTAATGTTAGGCGACAATATTTTAAAAGAACTTGCAGACCGATTTTTAACAATTTTGGCAAAATCGTGGCCTTCTATGATTAAAATTAAAAATTAAAAAAATCTGTATTTTTGTAAAATCAAAATAATATTTGAAGGTCAGATCATATGTATTTTGGCCAGCAGGATCCAAATAGGCAAAAATATACAGGTCGTCCCATTTAAAAATTTGATTTTCATGTCAATTACATCGAAATCGGATGTCGGCCATTTTGGTTCTTTACATTGTATAATTGAAAATTTCATCACATATCACTGTACCAAATTTAAGAAAAATCGATTCGCCCATTCAAAAGTTACAAGAGTGTCCTTATCAGCTGAGCCACCCGGTATACCAGGTACAATGAAATTAATAAAAACTTACATATCTAGAAACATACCTTAAAACATACCTATCTTTCTATTGTTATCAAACATCATCATCATCATCATTATCATCATTATCATCATTATCATCGTTATAATCATTATCATCGTTATCATCATTATCATCATTATCATCATTATCATCATTATCATCATTATCATCATTATCATCATTATCATCATTATCATCATTATCATCATTATCATCATTATCATCATTATCATCATTATCATCATTATCATCATTATCATCATTATCATCATTATCATCATTACATCATTATCATCATTATCATCATTATCATCATTATCATCATTATCATCATTATCATCATTATCATCATTATCATCATTATCATCATTATCATCATTATCATCATTATCATCATTATCATCATTATCATCATTATCATCATTATCATCATTATCATCATTATCATCATTATCATCATTATCATCATTATCATCATTATCATCATTATCATCATTATCATCATTATCATCATTATCATCATTATCATCATTATCATCATTATCATCATTATCATCATTATCATCATTATCATCATTATCATCATTATCATAATTATCATCATTATCGCCAATATCATCATTATCATCATTATTGTTATGATAATCGTCATTATCATTATCAATTTCATTACATTCTACAACATCAGGCTCTACGATAACAATGTCCTCAACCAAAAGAGGTGTTGGATCACCTTCGAACCAAAGCGGTTCAATTTTATTGTCATTAACTGCCAATCCGCATTGTTCTGGTAAGAAATTGGCGTAGTTTGCTTCTGTAGCATTTTGCCACATTGAAGTTACATAAATTGTTCGTAAAATCTTTTGTTTCAATGATTTCCAACGTGGTGGAATTTGAGTAGAATTAAATCTTTTTACGTTTTTCACAAAATATTCCACGACAGACGTTGATGTGAATTTGTTTTGGAAGATTACTAATCTAGCAAAAATATATAGTTTGTCCCATTTAAAAATTTGATTTTCATGTAAATTGCATAGAAACCGAAAGTCGGCCATTTTGGTTCTTTACATCATATAATTGGAAATTTCATTCCATATCACTGCACCAAATTTGAAAAAAATCTATTCGCCCATTCAAAAGTTACAAAACTGTCCCTATGATGAGCCACCCGGTATATGAGAAAAATTTCAATGTATTATGCATCTATACTTTGTAAAATATCCAAATGGTGTATAAAACTCCCATTAACACTTTAGAAGATTTAAGAGAGCGAATACTTGTCTCGTGTGAAACAATACGGAATACGCCGGGAATATTTAACGAGTGCGCAATTCGATGCAAAGACGGGCGGAAGTATGCCTATTAAGTGAAGGTGGCCATTTCCCACATGTTTTATAAAACACAATTTATTTAATTGTTTTAACCAAGAACTATGCGTCTGACGACAAAAACGCAAGAGACCGTTTTTATGTAGAATTGACCAGGCTAATCAGAAAAAAATATCCGCATGGAAAAATGTCAGTGGTGTACCACTTTCTTGGTAAAACATGTCAGAGGACATGTTTGCGGCGACGGTGGAGCGATAAAATAACATTTATAACTAAAATATGTGGTTTTATATCCTATTAACACATACCAAAATTGAAAATAATATCTAAAATATTTTCTGAGACATTAAAAAATAACGATTTAAAAATAAACACCCTGTAGCAAAAAATTGAAGCTGTTGCGGACATATGTCCATATGAACTTTTCTTCATAAAATGACCTAAGGAATCACACCCTAAAATATTAGCACATCATTAAGGAACACTCTGTATATTAGAAAAAATAGATTTGAAAGACATTATACCGTGTGTGTAGTCGCGGGCTAGGCATGGGGAGAAGAATTACAACATCGCGAGTGCCAGCTGGCTACAATGAAATAACAGAGCTGGAATATGATCCACCAACCTACGAATTTACGGCTGCCGGTGTTGTCAAATCTCTCGCGCTACGTGAATGTACATGCCTAATGGGAAATTACACGCCCGGTAGAAGTTTCTGTTCAGACATAAAAAAGACGTATATTATTTTAAGATAGCATTTGGTTTATTATATTAAAAAAAAATAGATTTGAAATAAATTATTATGTTTTAGTTGAAACAAAAAAATACGACTATTATTTGTTTTTTTTTCTAACAAACGCTTTTTTTTAAATACGAGTTTTTTAATTCAATATTAGGGAACAAATACATTTCTTTGATAATGGTGCAATGGTATAAATACCTAATTCTATTATGAAAAATTTAAATGAAACAAAAAAATATGATTTGTTCAAAATATGTGTTATAAAACACTGTCCTTATTTTATCTTATATAAAGACGCAGACAGCTTTGCAAGCAACAGATTGACTAAAATATTCTTTCATATAGAGGGTAAACCAAGTTATGGTCTGTAGGGGTCACGATAAAATCGTGAGAATTATGTGCGATAGGACATATGCAAACTTCCGAGTTGCTTTCTGCAATAATTGAACCATTCACAGTTTCATGTTGTGAAATATGTCTACCCAATTACATCCTTTTTGTTTCATCCCAGTTTTAAATGAAATAAACACATATTTGCGTCTTACTCTCGTACACACACTAAGTCACAGTTATATTTTTTCACCCTGGTTAATAACGGGATGGGGGTGGTAGTGGGGGTGGCGGATGTCAAAAAAAATTTGAGGCCTATTCTCAAACTTTAAATGAGTGAGATTTCTGGCTTGCTCGAACTCGTTAAGCCGCGAAACACGAATCAGAGTGCCAAAATGGGGCATTTCTGGTAAGCAGAACTGGCACTGACTGATGAATCAAAACCGGTATTAAGCATGTTCTTATGCAAACAGTAAATCACAATTTTATTTTTTTAAGGTAAGGGGGGTAATAGTGGAGGTGACTGATGCAAAAAAAATTGCTGATGCCTTTAGTTCCTTAAGTTTATTTTAGGTCCGATTTACATGGTTTTTTTAACGTGGATCTCTGAGAAGTGCATTCTTGTGATACATTACGTTTTATAAAACATAAAAGCTCGGCCTACTTGGTTTTTTACGGGGTCGAAAATGAATAAATCTTATTAGCGATTTTTTTATTTCTAATCTGAGTACTTCACTGGATTTGGCATCCCCTCAAATGAATTTGTTCCAAATTTCGTGAAAAAACACCCATTTCTGGATTTTTCCCGTAAGAAATAAGAATTCTGAAATTGCCAATGAAAATCCAATTGTGTATTTAAAAGAGTGCCTTGACTCTAACAACTGACAAAGGTTTCATCTAAATATACTAACTCTCTTTGAAAAGGTGAATTTTTATTCTCCTTGTCCTTCCTGAAAAATTCGGACCTTTTGGCAGCAATATTTGTCTTCTCCATTAAAGCTCGCCTGTTGTCATCTTTTTTAAACTTAAATTACAAATGTAGAAGCAGTGTTCGTAAACTACCATGGCTTATGTTAACAATATATTTAGTACGAAGTTCTTTTTGCAAGGTTTTTAATGTAACACGCCTTTCTGGAATCTTTTTTATAAAACACACCACATATAGACAACCTCCAAATCTAAAGCCGAGGCTGCCGAAAGGCACGTTTGGAAAAACGCAGACAGCAGACCCCCCCGGCATTGTTAGTAACGGGGGCTGGGGCTCGAACCCAGAAGACGATAGAGAGTGTGACCAGCATATTCGTCACCCAATACACCTTAGCCGACTGACAGTGGTGGATCCAGGGGGCACGTGCCGCCTCCCCTATTGCTTATTTTGGTATTCATTTTTTATTGAACAATAGTGATTTATAAACAACAATATTAATTGTTATTGTATTATCTATACATATGTACTGTACGTGTCCTCCTGTCGTTTATTTTGGTAAAAAGGCCGGAGCATGAAAAATTTGGTGATCCCCCCCCCCCCCGCTCATTAATTTTCATTGCTGAGTGAAAAAATGTGGATTACCGTTTAAGATATTGACTTGAAATTTGGTACGTATTTAGTGTATACAAGAGAAGCTAAGGTTTCAAAACAATTTTTGGCATTAGCCACCCCTGTTACCACCCCTACCCCATTATTAAAGGGGATGAAAAAAAAATTGTGATTTAGTGTGTGTACAAGAACCAAAAGCCTCAAAATATTTTTTTACTTCATCCACCCCCATTATCAACCCTCTACCATCACCCCCACCCCCACTACCGATGTGGCATATCGTTTTATAAAACGATATGCCACCTATAGGTTTTTGGGGTAGACAGATAGAAATATTATGTTGTTAAAGTTACCTCGAGTAGTATGGATGCGCAGTGGCTTTCCTCGAGTATTTTGGATGCGCAGTGACTTTTCTCGAGTATTATAGATCGCAGTAGGTTACCTTAAGTAGTATGGATACGCAGTGGCTTTCCTCAAGTACAATGGATGCGCAGTAGGTCACCACGAGTAGTATGGTTGCGCAGTGGCTTTTCTCGAGTGCTATAGATGCGCAGTAGGTTACCTCAAGTGATATGGATGCGCAGTAGGTTTCCTCGAGGAAAATGGATGCGCAGTGGGTTACTTCAAGAAGTATGAATGCGCAGTGGCTTTCCTCGAGTAAATTGGATGCACAGTGGGTTACCTTGAGTAGTATGGATGCGTAGTAGGTTTCCTCGAAGAAAATGCTTGTAGTAGAGGCTTTACTTCTATCGTGTAGTTTACGGCACACAACGATTTTTTATATCTTTGTCATGCAATTTTCTGAGTATTACTTCCACATTCAGTTGAAGTATATTGACGCAAAAAATAGTTCATTGTTTAAATAGGCTTAGAATATCACGAAACGTCAATATTTTAAGTCTGAGCAAAATAAATTTGTCTGTCGCGTCGGTCTGTCTGTTAGTCTTGTATCTTTTTGGTGCTCACAATAACTCTGGAACTTTTTAAGATATTCACTTAAAATATGGAACACGTATGTATTTTAACGAGATCTGGAACTAGATTATATTTTGATTTTATTCCGTTGCAGAGTTGAAGGGTAAATTCGGTTAAATGGGGGTAAATAGGTAAATCAATCAAGTAAGAGTCCATGAAATTGGTATTTAGTAAATATAAGAGGAGCTAAGGTCTCAAAACAAATTGGCATTAGCCATCCCTATTACCACCCCCATCACATTATTAAAGGTGGTGAAAAAATACTGTGATTTAGTGTGTGTACAAGAGCCAAAGTCATCAAGAATTTTTTTCACTTCATTCACCCCCACCACCACCCCACCTCTATTACCGATGTGGTATGTAATTTTATGGGTTTTTGAGGTACATGATTTCAAATATTATACCATTAAAGTTCCATAAACAATTATTTCCACATAGTGGAGTTCAAATATAGTATTTTGTTGTAAGAGACTTGGATGTGGAAGTATAGTGGAGTAAAAAACAGAGGAAAAGTCGCTTCCTTCTCGAGTTTTTTTTTTTTAATCTTAGAACAAACCTAGATATATACCATTTCGTTAAGTAAGTCGATGTTCATTAGAAATCATGAAATACGACATTTTTTAGTGGTCACGGACATTGTTATTTTTAAAAAGGTGCGAATTTTTTTTTTTTTAAATCATGTTTTTTTGAACATCTAATGTCATAACTCAAAAACGAATGGAGCTATCCACATGAACTTTTTTTTGTTATAAAACACACACTTAAGCGCTTTTATCTGTGTATAGTATTGTTAACTAAAACATTTTTAAGTTTGTTAAAAACTTAGATAACCTTGAAAGTTCAGAAAATACGCAGTCAAATTTTCACTAAGCTACAAACTTTTTTGTTTTTGGAAATTTTGTATAACATGCTGCGAAGAAAATAAAGCCAAAAGACCAAAAAAGTTTTTGATTGCATAAATTTTATTGTGTCTTTTACAGTTTAGGTACAGTGATTTTTTTTAGAGCGCGCGAATTCCAGAAATTGAGTATTAATACGCCCGCGTCCATTAAAACTAACTAGTCTCAGGGCGGTGTACGATCAACGTTATTCGTTTTCGTCGAAGGTCAAATTATAAAACCGTTGCCCAAGGAATCACTACTTCCACATCCAGATCTTCTATCCAAGTCTCTCAGAACGAAAAAAATTTGAATGTGGAAATAATTTTTTATGGTACTTTAATAATATAATATTTGAAATCGTCTACCCCAAAAACCTATAAAACGATATGCCACATCGGTAGTGAGGCTGAGGGTGGTGGAAGGGGAGTGGTAGTAGTGGTGGATAAAGTAAAAAAAAAATTGAGGCCTTTGGTTCTTGTACACACACTAAATGACAATTTTATTTTTTTCGCCCCCTTGAATAATGGGGTGGGAGTTGGTAATGTGGGTGGTTAATGCCAAAAAAAAATTTTGAGAGCTTAGCTTCTCTTATATATACTAAATACCAGTTTTATGGACTCTTACTTGCTTGATTTGCCTATTTACCTCCATTTACACCCAACTCTTTAACGGAATAATCTAGTTCCAGATCTCGTTAAAATACATGGTACGTGTACCAAATTTCAAGTCAATATCTTAAACGGTTCCAGAGTAATTGTGCGCACAAAAAAGTTACAGACAGACCAACAGACAGAATTTTTTTTGCTCAAACTTAAAATCTCGACGTTTCATGGACATTCTAAGCCTATTTGGACAATAAAAATTTTCAAAAATATTTTTGTCCATACTATATTTCCACTGAATGTGGAAGTAAAATGTGTAACGATATTCTTTCTCTTATTACCACTTGTATTATATTGTAGAACGGATGGTCATTGTGCGAATTGTGCGTGGATTATCTACTTAAAAAATATTTAAGATAAATAAGCAATCTAAGTTTCATTGTAAAATGGAGTGAATTTTATGTGGCGTAGTAATAGAGGAAAACGATAAACTTGTGCACAAGCCATGGAAACAGAGTTTAGAGACTATAATTAGGAAATTAAAAAAGACTTAATTTAGGATGTTTTTTTCTTTTTTGTTACCTAATTTAGGCGAAAATAACACGTTTACTCAATTCACAGGTCTACAAAAAAAAAATTATTCTCCAAGGACTAAACCTATCATGCCTTAAGTATTTTTGTGTGCTGAATCCGAATTTTCAATTAAAAAAATTTTCTACCGCGTAGATTTCGAGTAAATTCCGGTTTTTATTGTCAAAAAAACCGTATTTTGACGATAAAAATCGGGATTTACTCGATATCTACGCGGTAATTTTTTTTTTTTAATTGAAAATTCGGATTCAGCATACAAAAATACATAAGGAATGATAGATTTAGTCATTGGAACAGAATTTCTTTTTTTGTAGACTTGTGTACAAAGTGCACCTGTGCCACAGATCTACAAGAAAAAAGTTCTGTTCCAAGGACTAAACTTATCATTCCTTATGTATTTTTATGTGCTGAATCCGAATTTTCAATTTAAATTTTTTTTACCGCGTAGATTTCGAGTAAATCCCGGTTTTTATCGTCAAAATACGATTTTTTGACAATGTTTGACGTTTGCTCGAAATCTAAGTGGAAAATTCGGATTCAGCATACAAAAATACTTAAGGCATGATAGGTTTGGTCCTTGGAGCAGATTTTTTTTTTTTGTGACGACCTGTGTTATTGTGTTGATCTAGGGTAAAAATGCAATGCATGGGAGTTTCGGATAGGGACTCTGACAAAGGAAATGTCGGATACAAATATTAAGATTGCCACGTCTTTTTTATTTAGCTCCAATAATAACGCAAAAAAAGGAAAACTCGATACTTTTTATCAAAACACTCCAAAATTGTTACTTTTCCTAAACTTCTGTTTATTGGATTTTATTAACCCCCTAGTTGCGCAACATTTTTTCCATTTTACTATAATATTATTTTTCACCGTTTCCGAGATCCCAATGCAATGCATACTCCATTTAAGATTTTTAATTCCTTTTTGCCTTCAACCTTAGTCCTTAATGTGTCACTGGAAAAAATAAGTTATCCTTTCAGATCCTAAAACGTGATAAAACAGTCCTAAACATAAAAAAATAATAATGAAAAGTTCCGTTACACACAATACATAATCATTAGTATTCTTAAGTACGGCGCGTGTACGCTTCGACAATTCCTCCATTCTAAAAAATTCGTAACTAGCAAACTATTGCTAATAATGAAAATATTTTTTTTCTAAAAACTTTTTTAGTCTATTGACTTCATTTTCTTCACAGAATGTTATACAAAATTTTCAAAAACAAAAAAGTTCCTCGCTTAGTAAAATTTGATGGCGTATTCTCTAAACTTTCAGGTTCATCTACGTTTTTGGCAGGTTTACATTTTTTTTTATAGCAATCCTATGAATAGAGAGAAGCGCTTAAGTGTGTGTTTTATAACAAAAAAAAGTTCACATCGATAGCTCAATTCATTTTTGAGATATGACAATGGATGTACAAAAAAACATGATTTAAAAAGAAATTAAATTTTACGCTTTTGTTTAAATAAGAATATCTGTGACCACTAAAAAATGTCGTATTTTGTGTTTTTATGTGTAAAATGATGTTGTTGGCAATACCCACTGTGTCTGATCTTGTTCTAAGCTCATAAAAAAAAAACGACACAATTTTACCTCTTTTTCGTTCCACTAGTAGTGATTCCTTGGGCAGCGGTTTTTATATTAGACACAATATGTAGACTAACCTTCAAAGAACTAACTACTCACTAAAATAATTTATTTATAAGTAATAAGAAATACAAAATATCATTGGACAATTGCTGTGAAAGCCTGAATTCTACTGATAAGAAACAAGTACATTAAATTTAAATAATTACCTCTACGAGAGCGTTGGCAGAAATCAGAGCAGCCTTGTTTTCTTTCTCTAATATAATATATGATATTAAATTAGCTGCTAGATTTCTAGCTTGCATATTTCAATGTTTTCCAGGCATAATGAATTAATTGAATTAATTGCGTTAGGAAAAGTAAACAATATGTACGCCACTGACGGTTGATAAACGAGACTGATGCGCTTCTATGTAGTCTAGATGTACGCGTTACCATTACTCTTAAATCTAACGCGCAGGATAAGCATACGTAGGTCGAAGACGGTGCAAGACACACACCCTTACGTCCATTTTACTCAGTTCGATTGTAAGAAGTGAGACGCCAACATACAAACGATAGTCTTTGTTTGCTTTCCTCGTTAGGGACGTCCGTTCAAAGACAAATTGCTTCTATTCGACTATATTTTTATTCTCATTTAAAATAAACTTTTAAAGTAATCCAACGGAAATCTTACAATAGCTGCACAAAATAAATGTTACATTGATGCAAGTTAATAAGTAAAATATTTTAAAAGCAATGCGTGTTTTTAATCGTTGAAAGCAAAAGAAATTTTACCAGCGTTTCTTTAATCATTTTTATAATAAACAAAGCAGGCGGATAGCAAGAAAAACTGAATATGAACTATGCGCTTGCGCATTCATGGCAGTAGTGTTGTAATTGTTGTGAACCGCGGTGGTTTTGTCTGGACGTACTATTGAGGCTTATTTAAATTATATAAAATTCAAGATTATAATTTCGGAAACTTTTTAAAATATGTATTGTGGCGTGAGTGAAATTATATCAGTTTAATGTGGATGTGGTGAAATGAAAGTGCAATGCAAACATATTTAGGTAACATGTTGTGACTGATATCTGACTAGACGAACGAACCACAAAGGGCCGAGGATGAAACTAGAAAGGTAAGTCTAATATTTATAATCATATTAGGGAGTTAAAGCAACACCAAAAACATAGACGCAAGTCATTGACGTAAACGTGGAAATACACACGTGATTACACGTTACGGTATACATGTAAATTCAGATAAAGCAATGAGTGTTCAGCATAACCTCACTTTTTCCGTTACTGCCATTTAATGTTCACTAAATTCTTTTGAAAATGCTACAAACACAGAATTACGTTTATTGAGAGTTATGTTGCAAAATATCGAGCAATGGAATGCAATCGGGTAATAGGTGATTTCCAAGATTTGTAGAGTTTAAGGTTGTCTCGTATTCAGCCTTTAGGCGAAAAGTGAGTGCAGGGATGAATAGTCAGACTATCCTTGTTCTTCGAACGCGCAGCAGCGGTGCAGTTATCTCTTTCTAGAAGGACGGTCCGTACTGGCCCGAAATATGGCCAGAAGTATACTAGGACCTGTAGTGTTATATTCTACAACTTATCCTGATTACCACCATGCAAAACGGTGACTCAAAATATGAGGTAAATACTCCCTACCTCAGGCGGGTCATTGCGAGCTCGTTCCAGTTACGAGTTCTTTGCTTAATTGTTAACATTACACAATATTTTAAATCAGGCTCTGCATCTGGTGTGATTTCACACCAGCTACTCATTGGGTAATGACATTTTTTGGTGGGGATCGTAAGTTACGAGGCCACCTTATACTCTACCAATCTTGATATGGATACGTTTTAAGGTATCGTACGAACACGCAAGTTTATTTCAGACCTAAGTGCAAACGTACAAGAAATCGTATCTGTCCAGGGGCGTAGCGGAGGGGGGTATGGGGGGTACGTTATCCCCCAACTTTGTCAGACTTGGCAAGTTGGAAATTCGAGATAAAAATTTTTTTTTTATATTACAGCTCATCAATTTCATCGTGATTTTTTCGTTCAAAATTATCTAGACCACTTGTTTCGCAACCGATTGGGATAATTTTTTTTGTAAAATACTCGTTATTTAATTTCCAAAAAACGTAAGAGAGTCGATTTCGACATAAACGTTAACAAAAATATTTCATTTTTCATCATTTTTTAGCATTTTATAGCCGTTATTGATTTCGCCATCTTGCAGGTTGGTTTATGACAATTTGGATATCAGATTCGTAATCAACAACCTCTGAGTAAGAAGATTTGTAAATTGGATGAGTAAAAAGTTTTTATTTGTAAGTTTTATTAAGATTTAAATAAAAAATGGCCATTTTGGCTAAGCTCAGTAATTTTGGCTAGCATAATTTAAAAATCGGTTCTCTTACGTTTTTTGGAAATTAAATAACGAATGGTTAAAAAAAATATATCCGAAACAAAAAAAAGTTACAGACCGACAGACAGACAGAAATTTTTTTTCGCTCAAACTTAAAATCTCGACGTTTCATGACATTCTAAGCCTATTTGAACAATAAAAATTTTTAAAAATTTTTTGTCGTTACTATACTTCCACTGGATGTGGAAGTAATTAGGTGAAAGACACCTATCTGAGCTGCTGAGTCCAAATATTACGTCAAAAATATATGCTTCACTCGTCAATTTTTCGCAAATTGACCTTTCATCCCTAAATTCGGGGTTAAATGGCTATTAAATCTAATAGAACGACACGTGTTGAAATGAAACTTCTGAATCGTTTAAAATGGCTCTAGTCACATACTTCCAACGTTCTATCGTACCACGGAAATGATGGTGGTGTACTCCCCCCACACATCCCCCCAAAAAAAAAAAAAACTACTACTACCTCTTGTTCTGATTTTTCCATAATACTCTTGTGACAGATCAGGGTTAATACAGGGAAACAGGGAATATTGATAAGTCGAGTATCTTTTGACCAGGAGACGCCAAAGCAACCCCGGGGGTTGGAACCACCCCCATCCCCCTGAATGACAAAACATTCCGAAAATACTACGAATGGGCTGAAGAACGGTTTTCTCCAGTTTTCGAGGAAGAGTAACAGGATAATTGCAATACTTTCCGCCACTCTTCTGGAACTACCCCTAAATGAAAAAAAAGTACTCCTTGTTCTTATTCCTCCGTACTACGCTTGTGAGGGCTTGCCAGATCGGGGTTATTATAGGGAGTATTGATAAATCGAGTATCTTTTGACCAGGAGACGCCAAAACAATCCCCGGGATTTGAAACTACCATCTCCTTGAATGACAAAACATTCCGAAAATACTGCGAAAGGGCTGAAGAACGGTTTCCTCTAGTTTTAGAGGACGGGAAACACGATGGTTGCAATACTTCCTCGCCCTCGATAACGGAAGAAACCATTCTTCAGCCCTTTCGCAGTATTTTTGGAATGTTTTGTCGTTCAGAGAGGGGGTGGTTGCAACCCCCAGGAGTTGTTTTGGCGTTTCCTGGTCAAAAGATACTCGGTTTCTCAACATCCCCTGTAAGAACCTCGATCTGTCAAGCCCTCACAAGCATAGTACGGAAAAATCAGAACAAGGGGTAGTTTTTTCCCATTTAGCGTTGTTCCAGAAGGGTAAAGAAAAAGCACCATCGTGTTCCTTGCCCTCGATAACGAGGGAAACCAACCTTCAGCCCTATCGTAGTATTTTCGGAATGTTTTTTCATCCAGAGAGGGGGTGGTTGTAACCCCCAGGAGTTATTTTGGCGTTTCCTGGTCAAAAGATACTCGGTTTATCAACATTCCCTGTAAGAACCTCGATCTGTCAAGCTCTCACAAGCATAGTACGGAAAAATCAGAACAAGGAGTAGTTTTTTCCCAATTAGGGTAGTTCCAGAAGGATAAGGAAAAAGCACTGCAACCATCGTGTTCCTCGCCCTCAAAAACGAGAGAAGACCGTTCTTCAGCCCTTTCGCAGTATTTTCGGAATGTTTTGTCATTCAGGGAGGGGGTGTTTTTAACCTCCGGGAGTTGTTTGGGCGTCTCCTTATCAAGAACACTCGATTTATCAATATTCCTTGTAATAACCTCAATCTGTCAAGCCCTCACAAGCATAGTACAGAAAAATCAGAACGAGTTAGTTTTTTCCCATTTAGGGGTAGTTCCAGAAGGGTGGGGGAAAAGCACTGTAACCATCGTGTTCCTCACCCTCAAAAACGAGAGAAGACCGCTCTTCAATCCTTTCACAGCATTTTCGGAATGTTTTGTCATTCAGGGAGGGGGTGGTTTCAACCTCCGAGGGTTGTTTTGGCGTCTCCTGGTTAAAAGATGCTCAACTTATCAATATTCCCCGTAATAACTCTGATCTGTTAAGCCCTCACAAGCGTATTATGGAAAAATCAGAACAAGGTGTAGTAGTAGTTTTTGGAGGAAAAGTACACCACCATCACATCCGTGGTACGATAGAACGTTGAGAGTATGTGACTAGAACCATTTTAAACGATTCAGAAGTTTCATTTCAACGCGTGTCGTTTTATTAGATTTAATAGCCATTTAACCCTGAAATTTGGGATCAAATGCGAATTTGCGAAAAATTTTTGTGAAATATTTTTGACATGGTATATGGAATCAGCGGCTCAAAAACATAAGGACAGTTGTCCTTCATCTTCAGTTCATCTTTGGAAATTTTTTACTATAAAAATCAAACATTTTTTAAAGGGGATATTGAGACCCTACACCCCCTCCTTAGAGGGATAAGAAATACTCAGGAGTAATCTGAATTGGCCAAGTCACCTTAATATGATAAAAAAACATCCAACTGTGTATTAGGATTTTTTTTGTAATTAAAACCGATCAATATCCCTGAGAAGATGAGACCCACCCCTTTTAGAGATGACGAGGCGTATGAGTGTACTCAGAAGTAATCATATTATTATATTCTGATGGTAACCTCTCAATGAGGTGTTCTGATTTTTCGAAAAGATTGGGACAACGCTTAGCCGTAGATACTTGATATCAAAACAAGTCGATTTAACCCAAAAAGTAGTGGTCTAACTCTTTTCGTTTTCAAGATAGACGGGTGGTAAAGAAAAAAAATTGTATTTGTAATTTGTCTCTATCTTGGAGACTAGCATACGTATCTACTTCAAAGTTGGTAACGGCATATTTTTCAGATCGCTAATTATAATGGTGATATTGCCGATGTCATATTTTATAGATGGCGTTACAGTACTTTTATGTGACACTTTAAGTCATAACTTTTTTGAGGTTAGGTTTTGGACATCGTCTTCTATTATAATCGAAACGCAATTTAGTTTCCTAAAAAATATATGTACTTGTTTAAACGCGATAAAATGCATCCTTTCAGAGAAATACGCGATTTACAACTTTGTCACACAAAAATTCGAAGAAATTCAACACCCCGGGTGTTTTGAAAAGATTGAGACAACGCTTAGCGTAGACTCTTGACATCAAAACAAGTCGATTTAACCCAAAAAGTAGCGGTCTAACTCTTTTCGTTTTCAAGATACAAAGTGGTATGTTAAAAAAATTGTATTCGTATTTTGTCTCTATCTTGGGAGAATATTTTACGTATCTACAACAAGCACTATTGACGACTTCAAGACATGATATTAGAGGTACACCTACTAGATAAGAAACAGCTTTTAGGTACAATTGGATTTCTTCGAACTGGTGTACGATAAAGTTGTAAATCGCGTATTTCCCTGAAAGCATGCATTTTATCGCGTTTAACGTAGAAAACTAAATTGCGTTTCGACTATAATAGAAGACGATGTCCAAAATCTAACCTCAAAAAAGTTATGGCTTAAAGTGTCACGTAAAAGTCCTGTAACTAGCGCCATCTACAAAATATGACATCGGCAATATCACTATTGTAATTAGCGACCCGAAAAACATGTCGTTACCAACTTTGAAGTAGATACACATAATAGTCTCCAAGATAGAGACAAATTACGAATACAATTTTTTTACTTTACCACCCTATATCTTGAAAACGAAAAGAGTTAGACCACTACTTTTTGAGTTAAATCAACTTGTTTTGATGTCAAGAATCTACGGCTAAGCGTTGTCCCAATCTTTTCGAAACACCTTGTATAGTAGTTATAGTAGCTTACAACCTTCTTAGGGGTGGCGAAAGAATGACGAGGAGGTTTGACCACCGGAACTCGTGGAAGTTGCCTTTAATTACTTCCACATCCAGTGGAAGTACAGTAACGACAAAAAAATTTTTAAAAATTTTTATTGTTCAAATAGGCTTAGAATGTCACGAAACGTCGAGATTTTAAGTTTGAGCGAAAAAAAATTCTGTCTGTCTGTCTGTCTGTCGGTCTGTCTGTCGGTCTGTAACTTTTTTTGTGCGCACGTTTCCTCTGGAACCGTTTGAGATATTGACTTGAAATTTGGTACACATATGTACTTTAACGGGATCTAGAACTAGATTATATTTTCATCTTGTGCCGTGGAAGGGTTGGGGGGTAAATTGGGGTAAATTTGGGGAAAATAGGTAAATCAAGCAGGTAAGAGTCCATAAAATTGGTATTTAGTATATACAAGAGAAGCTAAGGTCTCAAAAAAAATTTTGGCATTAGCCATTACCACCCCCACCCCATTATTAAAGGGGATGAAAAAAAATTGTGATTTAGTGTGTGTACAAGAATCAGAAACCTCAAAATGTTTTTTTTCTTCATCCACCCCCACAACCATCCCCTATCACCACCCCCACCCCGCTACCGATGTGGGGTATCGTTTTATAGGTTTTTGGGGTAGAATATTTCAAATATTATATTATTAAAGTTCCATAAGCTATTATTTCCACATACAAAATTTTTTCGATGTGTGACTTGAATAAAAATCTGAATGTGGAAGTAGTGATTCCTTGGGCAGCGGTTTTTTTACATGCTCTAAAACATTTTTAGCTCCCTTCGGCTTATAGGTGTAGTGAGAAAAGATATAAAAAACGAATTTTGCAATATGTAATGATTTAACGAATTAACAACAAACGAAAAGGACAAAAGTAAAACATGATAGAAACGATGAATCTAAAAATTTAAACATCTTCGCCAGTATGCGATATTCCAATATTCATGCTGTTGAGCCTATTGCAGGTGACCGATTTTATGACGGGGAAGATGACTGGGACATGGCGCACGCCATCTTATCCTAAAAATATTAATTGATATTTTCAGCGTAGGCTGAATTTCAATAAATGAAGTACTGGTTATTTAACAAAATTCACACTTTAAAAGAATTGAATAATTGCATTCTATCATTAGATACCGGAATATCCTAAAAAGATATTTACGGTGTTTCCCAAAGCGTCATTTCCAGGGCACGCAAACCATTTTCTGACAGTGTTAACTATCGGCATGGTGGCGGTCGTGTTAAAAAAACAGAGTGAGGGAAGGTCGAAGGTAACTTCCACGACTTCCAGTGCTGTCATCGAAAAAAAGAACCTTTAGAAAATATTTGCAGTACGCCAATTGCTTAAAAAAGAGTGACCAGTATTGTATTATTCATACCGATATATCACATCACACTGCCTTAGATTTTTAAGATGATTCAAGTACCTTTCAAATGCAAATTATACTCTTTTATTTAAAAAAATTGTATCTCATTCAATAAGAGAGATAATTAAAAAATTCCAAAACCGTTTCGGAATTATCGTTCATAGATTATAATTAATATGTTTAAAAAAATCTACAAATTTTTTTAGGAATTTGGGAGAACGATGACTTTTAACAACAATGTAAGGATCTGGCTAATCACCCTGTAGATAAACGAAACAATCGTAATTTAGAAATCTGTTTTCGATGATCGATAGTCAATGAATTTTGTTACGCGGTCACAAAAAACCGCATCAAGATTAATCATCTCATTCCAAAAATATAGCAGTCAAAATATGGCCCATATTTTGACAATATCCACTTCAATTGTGCAGCAGTTTAGAATGTTCCTGTTTTTAATTTTTTTTAGATTAGACTAAACATTTAAGAGACATTCCGTTAAAGGTTCCCTGTACCTAAAAAACCGCTGCTCAAGGAATCACTACTTCCACATCCAGATTTTCTATCCAAGTCACTCACATCGAAAAAACTTTGTATGTGGAGATAATTGTTTATAGAACTTTAATAATATAATATTTGAAATCCTCTACCCCAAAAACCCATAAAACGATACCCCACATCGGTAGTGGGGTGGGGGGTGGTGATAGGGGGGTGGTAGTGGAGGATGAAGTAAAAAAATATTTTGAGGCTTCTGGTTCTTGTACATACACTAAATCACAATGTTTTTTCATCCCCTTTAATATGTATATACTAAATACCAATTTTATGGACTCTTATGGACTCTTATCTGCTTGATTTACCCATTTACACCAAATTTACCCCAATTTACCCCCAACCCCTTCGACGGAACAAGATGAAAATATAATCTAGTTCTAGATCTCGTTAAAGTATATATTGTACCAAATTTCAAGTCAACATCTTAAACGGTTCCAGAGTAAACGTGCGCACAAAAAAAGTTACAGACAGACAGACAGAAATTTTTTTTTCGCTCAAACTTAAAATCTCCACGTTTCATGACATTTTAAGCCTATTTGAACAATAAAAATTTTTAAAAATTTTTTTGTCGTTACTACACTTCCACTGGATGTGGAAGTAATTAATATTTCCTGAGATATTAATTTCTTTCCTAGATTTTGACAGAGAAGTTGTATTAAATAAAATATCTCAGTAACAGTAATTGATAACACGTTGATTTTTTTAAATACAAATAAGACAAGTTACTGGAGTTATCCATCAAGTAAAAAAAAAACCGCTGCCCAAGGATTCACTACTTCCACATCCAATTCTCTATACAAGTCACTCACAACGAAAAAACTTTGTATGTGGAAATAATTGTTTATGGAACTTTAATAATATAGTATTTGAAATCCTCTACCCCAAAAACCCATAAAACGATAACCCACATCGGTAGTGGGGTGGGGGTTGTGATAGGGGGGTGGTAGTGGGGGTGGATGAAATAAAAAAATGTTTTGAGGTTTCTGGTTCTTTTACATACACTAAATCATAATTTTTGTTCATCCCCTTTAATAAGGGGGTGGGGGATGGTAATGGGGGTGGCTAATGCCAAAAATTTTTTTGAGACCTTAGCTTTTCTTGTATATACTAAATACCAATTTTATGGACTCTTACCTGCTTGATTTACCCATTTACCCCAAATTTATCCCAATTTACCCCCCAACCCTTTGACGGAACAAGATGAAAATATAATCTAGTTCTAGATCTCGTTAAAGTACATATGTGTACCAAATTTCAAGTCAATATCTCAAACGGTTCCAGAGTAAACGTGCGCACAAAAAAAAGTTACAGACAGACCGACAGACAGACAGAATTTTTTTTCGCTCAAACTTAAAATCTCGACGTTTCATGACATTTTAAGCCTATTTGAACAATAAAAATTTTTAAAAATTTTTTTGTCGTTACTACCACTGGATGTGGAAGTAATATATAGAAATATTAAAAATTAATAACAGTCGACCATATAAAAAGAGTCATCTTTTAACGTTTTCTCAATTATTGTTACTGAGATAGTCAGAGCCGTAGCGAGCCAACTTTTTTGGGGGGTTATTTTTCCAAATTTGCCAACTTCATAAACTGAAGAAGCCAACTCTGTAAATTATTAAATAATAATTCCTCCAAAAAAATTGGGGGAGGGGAATTCTAAAAAAATAATTTCAGTGCAAATGCCAACTTACGTCTCAAATTTCCAACTTTTACCCAAAATAAAAATTGATGAGCAGCGGGGAGAAATTCTAAAAAAATTTTTTCAGTACAAATTGCCAACTTCCATCTCAAATTTCCAACTATTACCCAACTTTTGCCAACTTCCGCCGAAATGAATATTAATGTGCGGGGGAAGAAAATCTAAAAAAAAAAAATTTCAATAGAAATTGCCAACTTACATCTGAACTTTCCAACTTTCGCCAAGTCTGACAAAGTTGGGGGGGGGGGGGGGGGTAACGTACCTCCCATACCCCCCTTCGCTACGGCCCTGGAGATATAGTTATAGGAACTTTTACAATCTACAATATTGATAATAACAAATATTCGCTTTTCTGACGGCTGTAAATCGAGGTTGATTGATTGATTGATTGATTGATTTACCAGCGTGCGGTAGGCATTGCTGCCACTCCCAAGTTATACAGCTGGGCCTGCTACGTCCACGCTGGGTTGGACTAAGGCCATGCTTGTTGCCAGCAGCGAGAGCCACATGGCGCATGGTAAAGGAGTGTGGGATGGGAGGTGTAGGTATTTGTGAAATGCGTTACCGCATTGTGTCGTGAGGGAGCGTTTAACCCCCCCTTTTTTTTTTGTATTTTTGGTTCTGGGCTTCTGCCTATTCTGGGTCTTTTTGTGAGATATGTTGCCGCGTTGTGTCGCTGCTGTTTGTGCTCCTATTTTTGTACTTCTGTTTCTACAAGTCTTCTTCTTCTGAGGCTTCTGATTCCTCCGTTTCTGATTCTGGTAGAGTATATATCACTCCGATTTCTTTGTGGAATTCATTTTTTCCCCCCGCTATTCTTTCCCAGTATGTTTGGTCCTTTCCCAGTTTGTTCATGATCCTCTCGATTGTTGTTTTCCACGTGTAACATGGTCTCCCAATTTTTAGTTTGCTGCTGTTCAGTGTTAGTGCTTTCTTCAGTAGGTGTGTTGGTTCCCTTCTTTGGACGTGTCCCCAGTACTTCATTGCGTACATTTCTATCCTTTTTGTGATTGTCTTCCCTTCTAGTAGTATTGATGTTTTATGTCGTTGTTTTTGCCCTGTTGTTTTTCTAAGTAATTGGATGATGTCTCTTTCAGCTCTTCTCAAACTTCTTCTGTTGGCTTTTGTTGTTGCCTCGTTTTTAACTCCATATTGTCATTGTTGGCAGTATGATGGCTATGTACAGCCGTTTGACCAGGCCCCATGATAGTTTGTTTTTCTCAATGAACGGTATAATCGCTCTTGTGACTCTATGCGTTTAAATATTCCCTACAATATCGATAATGCCTAATTTTAGAGAAACTGTAACAGGAAAGGAGATAATTGAGAAAAACATATTTACACCGTAATTTTTCAAACATGGCGGCCGTAGCGGCAACATTTTTATGTAATACAATAATATAATTAATGATTGTAACAACCCCGTCTATATTTAATGAACAAAAAATTCCTTGTAGGAATTATTCACGGGACTAATGACAAAACTGTATTAATGGTTTTTTTTAAAGAATATGCGTGTTAAAAAATACATTTTTTTTTTAAAACAAGTCTTGACTTTTAGCTTGTTTACATATTTTCTTGTTAAGACTTTTAAGACGGTTAGAGAAATATATACTTTTCTATAAAAATAAATTAAATTAATAGGTTCAAAATAGGGATTGCATTACCGGTTATTAGGACAAAAAACACATGATGATAATTACCGGTTATTTTAATTTTTTACCGGTTATTTTGGTAAATTCTGAACTTACGATATGTCACGTATTAAACGTTTCTATTTATGTCACTGACTAGTATTCACTAAATACAGAGTGATTGTCCCAACACCGAGCACTTTTAACAATAAATAAATATTATTATAAAAAGTAAACTCCAAACACCAAGCCCTAAGAAATACAAGAGAGACATTGACAATATCTTACGACAGAAAATTAAATATTTCACTGCTGCAAATATCCTTGGAATACATTTAGAATTATGTTATTACCAATTCTTATTAACTTATTGACCCACCAATATCGATTGAAGAAGGGCATCTTCAGCTGGGGTATTCTATGCACAAATATCAGACGACTAACAGATATAGCTTTGAAAAATTAACCCTTTTAACAAGATATTTTTAAAAAAATATTGTATTTTTAGATTAGGTATTCAGTAAATGCCATATTTGAGTTTATGTTTATAATTTTTGTTATTTAAGTGGATATTTTTGTTATATACAGAATAATTATTTATTTAAATTTGTTTCATTTATATTTTTTCCTTTTGATAAATTAACTCCTATATAAAAAAGTCTGTTTGACAGTCACATTTTTGTCACTTTGACAGCGATAAAAAAAGGTGCATCGTTTTTAATCACCGGTAAAAATGCCTGTTCCTCAAAAACAGAGTACATGTAGTAGTCGCACGTCACTTTGAAATCTGTACTGTCAGCTATAATTTTTAAGTATTGTGGAAACTATACTGTACAATATGAGTCGTTTTGGGAAAATTATAATTATTTTTAATAAATTATTCTTGTTGTTCGTTCACATATTCTGTCGTTAATTTATCTTGCCAAAAAACACTCGAGCTTTTCTTTTATGGATAAAGGACCCCGCACACCATATAGGGGGATTTCTGCCTCCAGTCAAATTTAATCTGACCCACGTAAAAATGTTCTTTTGAACCCCCTGAACAAATGTTCAAATGCAGCCAGGTCCGAAAAGGTCTTCGTTTCGAGATATGTAGCCCTAAAGATCGTTCCAAATACGTTTTAAAATTGAAAAAATTAAATTAAAGTTGGCTTTGATTTTATGGAAATTCAGAACTGCATAATTAATTCTTAAATAACACCATATTTCTTACTCATGTTAATGACACCGTGGGTCTTCAAAGGCTTCGCTGCAGTTTTTTTAATTCAAGAATAAAGTTATGATACTTTTTTTTAAATAAAAAACTTCTGTTAAGTTCTGTGACTCAAAATCTTATGATGAATTATTGTTCTTCGAGCTTCCTAGGATTAGAATTGTTCTTTTTTTATCTGAACTTTCAGAGTACCTATATCAAGTTTTTTTATTTTAAATGCCCATTAAATGGGCAATTTAATCAGATCCATTGATTTTTATTTGAACTATGATTATGGAATTTTCTGTGGTAATCTTACCTAAACAATTTCGACCAGTAATTCGTGTCCACGTACTCAAAAAATGCCGTTTTTTTAAAAAAATAACACACTCGTTCTTAGATAGTAGGAAATTCAATGAATCAAAACAATGTCATTATTAACAAGTGAAAAAGAAATAAAAAAGTGTGAAATAAAACTTAATATTTCGTTGTTTTACTATTGATTTCTATGGAAACAGCAATAGAATTTAGTCATTAAGACAAGGTAACTTTGGGCGATTTTGGATTTGGAACGATCTTTAGGGCTCCATATCTCGAAACGAAGACCTTTTCGGACTTGGCTGCATTTGAACATTTGTTCAGGGGGTACAAAAGAACATTTTTACGTTGGTTAGATTAAAGACTGGAGGCAGAAATCCCCCTATATGGTGTGCGGGGTCCTTTCTTTTTAACTCAAAATTTTGCCAGTCAGTAATTTTCGAAAAACTGACATTTGACAAAATCGCTCGACCTCTGGTCTCGCGATTTTTTCATGTTAGTTTTTCTTATAAAATCACTGATTTGGCAAAATTATTTCGTTACAAAGTGAAATTTATCCAATAAAAAAAAGCTGTTGTGATCTTACTGTTGATGAAAAACCATTTGTTTCTTCATTATATTAAACATACGTATAAAAAAATGTTTTTTGTTAAATTTAGATAATTTTGTACATGGAAAAAGGCAATTGCCATTTTCGCCACCCTAATCATCCATTCTAAAAATTACCGGTAAATACCGGTTAACCGGTTATTTACATTTTTATTTACCGATATACCGGTTATTAAAACTTTCGGTAAATTGCAATCCCTAGTTCAAAAATCTAAAAAATTATGTGTAAAAAATAACTTTTTAAAATCAAGCTTTAATTATTATTTAGGTGTAAAAAATAAAATTAATTGTCTTAAAAGTTTGTCGCTCGCGAGAAGTTCATACAGGTGTTAATTGTGTTTAACAGAGATTGTAAGTAACTAAGTAAGCATTTTTTTATTTTATTTTTTTCGTTTTGGTACACCTAAATAATAATAAAAACTTGTTTTTAAAAAGATTTTTTTACATATAATTTTATTTTTAAATTTTTAGTTACGTCTTGATTATTAATTTCTTATTCATTGCGTTGTCCGTACGTAAAAGTACCAGATCCTCCACCATTTCTTGGAATGCAACGTCTGAGTGAATACACTATCTGGTCAAACTATAGTTTAAAAAACTAAAAAACACTTTTTAATACCATATTATCATATTGTTATTAGAACTACACGTGTATGCAAAATTCCAGCTCGATTGGACGTCGTTAAGTGGTGCAAAGTTGACTTGCAAGATTTGACCTAAACATACTAACTAACTAACTAACTAACTAACTAACTAACACACACACACACACACACAGATGAAGTTAAATACAAGCTTGTAATTAATATTTTATATATTAGCTAGCCTCCTACAGCTATTACGTAATTCCATCGTTGCGACATTGAATGGATAAATAAAATACAGTATTGTCTTTATAACTTTTTTTACGTAAAAGATCCTCCTTTGCTTTTTGGCATGCAGAAAGGCCATAAGGTGAGCTCTACAGTTTAAAGAAATTCAATAATAATATACCAAGTGTTCAGTTTGTTACGTTACAACTTCTACTACAACTATGTCAATTTCAAACCGTGAAAACTTGTTTAAGTCAAATGGAACACTGTGTATTTTTTTGTATTGAATTATGTAACATTAAATTCCCCTTTTTCCCATGTAGATATTGTAGGGGTTTAACGACTTTTTGAATTATTTGCGATTTAAAGTTGAATTTTAAAATTGGAAATTGCAGTTCTCGGTGGGTGCCTTTACGTGCCGCTATGGGCAAGACTGGTCAATCTGGAATAGTGTGAGCCCAAAGATTTTCCATGGGATTGAGATAAGGTGACTTAGTAGTGACAATTATTGCAGACTTTTCCAAATCGGGGCATTATTTTTCTTTTATAATATATTACAACAGTAATAAACCAAGACAAGTTCAACGAAAATCTCAGAGATTACTCTCTACTCCACTTTAGACCGAAAATGCGGCTAAACACTACTACTAAACAAACAGCAGACCACCACAAAATAGATGACTTTCCACTCTTATTGGACAATTGATGATCCTTGGTTCCTATCATGGGTCCTCAAAGTCTATTTCTTTATATCTGTATGTTGGTTACAACTACCACAACACCGAGAGTGTAGAAATTAAACATTTGATATTTTAAGTAGTTAAAAAAATTGTAATTTATGCAACAAGTGCATGCAATATTTTTTCTACGGCAGTCCTCAATTTCCATGTTTAAACAAATAAATTTTAAAATTAGCTTAAACGTCAAAACAAATTCATAATTTGACGTTTCTAAAGCGAAGATCGTGAGACAACTTCAGTTGTTTTCAATGCACTCATGGACCCTATACACTCAAAGAAAATGATAGGTAAATTCAACCAAAAAGAGCATATGAAATCGCGCCTATCTAGTTTCATAGTTAAATCAATCAGAAAAGAATGGTCATACAACTTTATTTGTTTTCGTAAACAAATAGTAGTTTAATAATCATGTCTTCTTGTAACAAATTAAATAGTACAATGACATTTTTTTATGTTCACTAACCATTTTCAATTTGGTCTACAATTAAATAGTACAACGACTTTGTTTTTTGTTCATCAACTAGTGATGGGCGATATATCACGAACTGTGATTTAATCACTGATATTAATAAATCACAGGTAACGACTGTTAGTAAAGTTGGCAGAAAAGCGTGACGTGATCACGACTTTCCTTCCGTATTTCGTTCCCATCCCGTGATTCAACCATGACCAATATAATAAATAACAATTTCTCCCGTACGTCGTATTATGAAAGTCGTGATCACATCACGTTTTAAATTCACTGGTATAAGAAAATCACAGTAACGATTTACGTTGTGATTGAAAAATCACGATATCGCCCATCACTATCATCAACTAATTTTTATGTTGATCTACACTTTATTGTATGATGAAGTTTTTTTTTGGTTAGCCAAAATCTCAGTATTGAGACATCAGACCACCCAAACCAAAGATTAGAGATCGTTTATAACATCCATCCAAATATATCGATGATCTCTGAGAGAATTTGAACTTTGCAATCATGTTATTAATTTTCTATAAATTCATAAGAGTATAAGATAATGCATGATTGATTATTGTCAGTGATTTGTATGTGGCGTCATCTGGGAATAATTTCTGTAATAGACTACGTGGTAAGCAAGCAAATTTTATGGTAATTCTTTTAGAACTTCTAGAAGACGACAATAATATTGGTTTGTCTACCAAGTACAATAATACAACGAACTAATACTAGGTTAGAATTACAATTTGATAATAGTTAAAAATAAAATATACTATTATCTAGTTTAATTTGACAGAATTCAACAAAATAATAATCAGACGAACAAAATAATAGTCTTATTCATCTATTTTTTAAGTTAATGTTTGTTTTGTTGTACGACAACTTTTTATTAATTAAACTAACAATCACCTCTTGTTTAAAAATACCATCAATATAGTTTAGTTTAACAAAATTAACGATATTGTTGGTTAACCATTTTTTTTTTGTTGAATTTACCCATACTATTTCTTTGAGTGTACATAAGAGTGAAATAATTTTACTTTTTTAACGTTTTTTCCTTTTTTTCACTATTACCATAAACATATGTTTTACGCACTAAAAAATTACGAAGGCGTAGAAGGGCCATTGAATCTCAACTAATCTCTGAATTCCGACTTTAATCTCGGAATTCTGACTTTGATCTCGGATTTCCGACTTTAATCTCAGAGTTCGTAGATTAGAGCTGGAAACATGAGACTAATGTAGGTGTGTGTGTGTGTGTGTGTGATGGTGTGTGTGGGTAGGTGTAAAGATGAAGATGAAAAAATGCCTATTATGGCTTCTCGAAAAAACATCCTGTTTTTCTTGGTGGACATTGGACGACTAATAACTTAGCTACGAAGGTGTTACCGTGGAAAGTGGGATATCAATTGTATATCATTTATTGTTTTCAATTTTATTTAAAACAAAGTAAAGTTAATTACCAACAAATGTCTTGACAGAACTAACATATTGTTTATTTATAATATGACATACTTTTGTTTTCCATTTTGCTAATTTGATAGATTGTAAATATAGAGTAAATACAAACAGTTTAAAAAGCTTTTTTACGGCCTTTCAGATGATGCAAAAATGTATGGGATGTTAAATTACATAAAACCCAAGTAAAGCTCAATCTCCAAAATGAGTTGTTCAGTAATTTTTCTGACAAGATTTTTGGAAAATACATGTGATTTTCTACTTTAACTTTTATTTATAAACTTTTTCACGCAACTCCAAAAATAATCAAGTTAAATGAAGTTTTAATGTTCGCGAGACCACCTTGTACATTTCCAAACAGTTTTTCGAATAATAATCTGAATAACCGCGTATATACAGACGGATTAACCAGGATACAGTGATTCAAGAAATAAATTAACAATAAAAACAAAATAAATTTCCTTGAATTGTTAAACTAATACTTTCCTTAAGTGGATTTTAATATTTACTTAAAAAATGTTTAAAACTAGAGTTATAGAAAATTTGATTTTTTACATCTTTATATTAACTAAGTTTCGTCTAGAAGGTAATAGAAACTAAATATCGAAAATAAACTTATTTTCAGTGCCATTTTGTTGGTATGAAGGTGAAGGCGATAGTGTAATCGCCAAAAAGAAATTATTTTATTATTATTGATATATTCAAGAACCGCCTAAGGAAGCACTATTTCCACATCCAGAAAATTTTGTTTCGGATTTTAAATGCAATCCCACAAGTTTGTTTATTTGAAAAAAAATTAAAAAATGGATCAGTCAAATACTAGAGGTAATAGCGAACAAATTCCATTTTGGATTTTCAAAATTGCACTACAGGGAAAAAAGTTATAGGGGGCTGAATAATTTTCCTTTCCCTACCTACCCCCCTCCCCTAATTGACCCACAACCCTCATCCTCCCTCTCCATCGATTCTTATCTATTTCACCTACCTCAAAAAAATCTCATCCTCCGAACTCCTTTGTCGTGAAAAATTTAAGGAATTACTTATTTGTATTTTAGTGTTACGGCAAAAAAACGCGTATTTTCAAAAAAAAAAAATTTACAAAACGTTACCGTCCGATTTTTTTTTTCGTCAAGTCAATAATATCGAAGTTATCGTGGAAAAACGTGTTTTTGAGAATTTTAAATGCGAATTTCTCCCCCGTGCGATTAAGCTGAACTAACATGATAACATGATAAAAGGGAACGCGTGTAACCGAACTGTTTAAAAAAAAATAAATAAATTAAAAAAAGTTGGTTTGAAAACTTCTTTTCTCGCCAGATCCGCTCCAGTAATAACCACCCTTTTTTGTCTGATACTGAATGTATTTGAAAATACAACAAAATTCTTCATTTCTTTAAAATTTATTGATATGTATTGTTGAAAATGAATAAATACTACAGAAAGGCGTACAATAAACCATTTCAATTGTTGGCAGGTTTGTAAAGTCAGACGTATCAAAAATGAAGACAGAGATGATAATGAACACAATAAGATAACCCTATTTTTCGAATAAAAATGTTGGATTTATCTAAACTTAATTCGATCAATGCGACAAATCAGACATATATTATATATGGGGTAACGAACGGAAAGAATATTGTAGGGGTCAGAGGATGACAAAATCGTGAGAGAATTGTTTCCTCAGTTACATGGGAACTTGCATTTCCATGGATTACAATTGGGCCACTACGCATCTTTCAACTTGCAAAGTTTGCTGCCAAACCAATTATCCCAGATTTATTCTTTTATATATAACTGCCTACATTTTCAGGTGGCGTGGACGCGCAACATTTACATATTTATTTGTTGTGCTGTTGTTCGGTTTTACGGGCAGACGTTCATAGTTATTCAGCTCACTAATTGTTTTCAAATTGCGAAAAATGCTTACTATTGACAAGAAACGTTAACGAATACTTAATTACTTCTACATCGTGAAGTATAGTAACGGTAAAAAAAAAATGATTTTTTTTGTTCAAATAGGCTGGAATGTCATGAAACGTCGAGATTTTAAGTTTGAGCAAAATAAAAAAATATATTTGTCAGTCGTCTGTAACTCTTTGTGCGTACTATTACTCTGGGAACGGTTTATGATATTAGTCTAGGAGATAGCTACAAATCAAAAAATATATTTAAATTTTCTGCCGAATTACAGGCTCTCTCTCGACAGTTGAAACATATGAATTCGTCGAGGAAAATATTTAATGATGAAAATTTGAACAATCAGTACAAAATTGATAAAAAAAAGTATAGACAAAAGATAAATGAAGAAAGACGATTGTTTAACAGAGATACAGTGCAAAACAAAACAAAGGCGTTATGGACTATAGTTAATAAAACACTTGATAGAGAGAAAACCCAATTTAACAATATTGAGTGACACGAAAGAGTTGTCAAATATCTTTGCGAATCATTTTTCAACTGATATCATATACAAATTAGCCAAACATTTTCCATCATTATCTAACAATTGTACAAGTATGGCAATAAACGAAAAATCTATGTTTTTCAATCCTGTAACTTGCGATGAAGTAAAAAATAATCGATGAAGTAAAAAATATTATATTGGAGTTGTCAAACAAACGATCAACTGGAGTTGATGAAGTACCTATATTAGGGATTGCAATACCGGTTAACCGGTTTACCGGTTATCAGGACAAAAAACACATGAAGATATTACCGGTTATTTTAATTTTTTACCGGTTATTTCGGTAAATTCTGAACTTACGATATGTCACGTATTCAACGTTTCTATTTATGTCTGTGATTAGTATTCACTAAATACAGAGTGACTGTCCCAACACTGACCACTTTTAACAATAAATAAATAATATTATAAAAAGTAAAATCCAAACACCAAGCCCAAGAAATACAAGAGAGACATTGACAATATCTTGGGACAGGAAATTGAATATTTTACTGCCGCAAATATCCGTGGAATACATTTAGAAGTATGTTATTACCAATTCTTATTAACTTATCGACCCACCAATATCGATTGAGGAAGGGCATCTTCAGCTGGTGGTATTCTATGCATAAATATCAGACAACTAACAGATAGAGCTTTGAAGAACTAATCCTTTTAACGAGCTATTTTTAAAATATAATGTATTTTTAGATTAAGTATTCAGTAAATCCCCTATTTGAGTTTATGTTTATAATTTTTGTTATTTACCGAATAATTATTTATTTAAATTTATTTCATTTATATTTTTTCCTTTTGATAAAAAACCTTTTGTTTGTTCATTATATTAAATATACGTATATAAAAATGTTTTTTGTTAAATTTAAATAATTTTGTACATGGAAAAAGATAATTGCCATTTTCGCCACCCTAATCATTAATTCTAAAAATTACCGGTAAATACCGGTTAACCGGTTATTTACATTTTTATTTACCGATTTACCGGTTATTAAAACTTCCGGTAAATTGCAATCCCTAATACCTATAACTTTAATAAAAGAATGTATTGACGAATTTGCACTATGCTTTGAATTAATATCTTGTGCAATTCGTCAACGATTGCTTAGACTCAACTGATTATATCATGGGGATATTTTTCGATCTCTCCAGTGCATTCGATACGCTAGACATTTCATTTATTGGTGAAAAACTGGAAAAACTTGGTATACGGGGAAATATAAATAATATGATAATATCGTATTTGAAAGACAGACGTATGCTTGTTAAAATAGGAACATCCCTATCAGATGCCCATGATGTCCCCGCAGGGCAGTGTGTTGGGTTCTCTGATTTTTCTTCTCTATATTAATGAATTACCTGGGAAAGTTTTCACGTAAGCTGATGACACATCTATTGTTATATCAGCGAAAACTTTGGACGACTTATTCTATAGAGTAAATTTCGTATTACAAGAGTTTCACGTATGGTGGTACAAAAATAGATTGATTATAAATTACGAAAAAACGGTGTGCATATATTTTAAAACTAAATTAAGACAGATATGTGATAATAATACTAAAATTTCTATTTCTTGGGAATCACTCTAGATGAGAATATCAACTGGTCAAAGCGTATTGATAAACTATGTTCCAAACTGAAACAATCCTGCTTTGCTGTAAGTGTGTTAAAAAAGTAGTCTAGACCAAGGCTCTTTGATTGATATTTATTATGCTCTATTTTACTCCAAAGTTTCATATAGTATCATTGTATGGGACCAATGTTCAGATGTGCAAAGAGTTTTTGTTCTCCAAAAACGCATTATAAGAACCATTTTTTGTATGAAATAAACGGAATCTTGTCGTGAGACATTTAAAAAGAATAAAATATTGACAGTAACATGTATTTATTTTTATAAATTTCTGTGTTACATATATACCATAAGAAATAAATTAAGAATTAACTCCGACAATCATGCATACCTGACACGAAAGGTATATAGAAAAGCACAACCTTACTTTATACAGGGTGAGTCATGAGGAACTGTACATACTTCTACCGTAAGTAGAGGCACCTAAGACGAATACCAAGTGACCATTAAAAAGTGTTTGTTCCCTTTCTTTACTATCATACAGAGAGATTTATGAATTTTGTCCAAAAATTGTTTTGGTCATAACATTTTTACGGTTAATCCGATTTGCCTAATTTTTTACAACAATGTACACTGTTGCCTAACAACCATCATACATATCCAAAATTTAAAAAAATCAGGGACGGTTTCAAAAAAATTTGTTGGATTGCTTCGTATACGATAGTTCGCCCTGTATATGATTTATCTAAAACTTGGTGTGAAATTTGTATAGCGCACAAATAGGTAATAAAACCTGAGTATTTGAAATTTTTGTCACACCCTCAACAAATTTTTTATTAACGATCAATTTTCAAGTCAAATGAAAAGTTTGGCAAAATGGAATATTTTAATGTATACTAATATTTATTAATACAAAAATTTAGCTACAAAAAAATAATATCTACATACCTCGTGCCTAGGTTTAATAAGTACCATCATTTTAATCAATTTCCAGGCTAGGTCTTAAAAATGTGGCTGATGTGGTTCATCTAAAAAATTGCCTCTGTATGTGATTTTTCCAATTAGTCAAATTGCTTCCAAAAAGGACAGAAATAAGTAGTCAAATTTGTGTTATCTATTTTTCCCCCATTTAAAGTATCCAACTTAAATGTTCAGTTTATGATCAATTAAAAACTAAATTTTTCGAAATATTTTTAAAAGCCATCATATTCAAATGCAAGCATTGAATTTAAAATAAATACAACATACGATTCTACGCCCTTTAGTGCTTGTTATTACGTAGGTACTTCCATTTTATTTAATTTTCAGACATTATGCATCCATTACACAGGTCTACAAAAAAAAAATCTGTTCCAAGCCATAAGTGTTTTTGTGTGATGAATCCGAACTTTCAACTGAAAAAAATTTCTACCGCGTACATTTCGAGTAAACGTCAAAAACTGTAAAAAAACCGTATTTTGACGATAAAAACCGGGATTTATTCGAAATCTACGCGGTAAAATTTTTTTTAAATTGAAAATTCGGATTCAGCACACAAAAATATATAAGGAATGATAGGTTTAGTCCTTGGAGCAGAATTTTTTTTTTTTTGGAGACCTGTGTTGAATTTATAGAGATCATAGACGTCTGTGCAATTTGACATTTTCATTGCTTGAAAATTAAATAAAATGGAAGTACCTACGTAATAACAAGCATTAAAGGACGTAGATCCGTATGTTGTATTTATTTTAAATTCAATACTTGCATCTGAATATGATGGCTTTTAAGAACATTTCGAATTTACAGTTTTCGTTAAAATTGATCTCAAACTGAACCTTCATGTTGGACACTTTAAATGGAGTAAAGTTAGGTAACGCAAATTTGACTACTTATTTCTGTCCTTTTTGGGAGCAATTTGACTAATTGGAGAAATCACATACAGAGGCAACTTTTTAGATGAACCACATCCGCCACATTTTTAAGACCTGGCCTGGAAATTGATTAAAATGATGGTACTTATTAAACCTAGGCACGAGGTATGTAGATATTATTTTTTTTAGCTAAATGTTTGTATTTACAAATATTAGTATACATTAAAATATTCCATTTTGCCAAACTTTTCATTTGACTTGAAAATTGATCGTTCATAAAAAATTTGTTAAGAGTGTGACAAAAATTTCAAATACTCAGGTTTTACTGCCTATTTGTGTACTATACAAATGTCATATCAAGTTTTAGATAAATCATATACAGGGTGAACTATCGTATACGAAGCAATCTAACAAATTTTTTTGAAACCGTCCCTGGATTTTTTAAATTTTAAATATGTATGATGGTTGTTAGCAACGTTGTACATTGTTGTAAAAAATGAGGCAAATCGGATTAACCGTTAAAATGTGACCAAAACAATTTTGGACAAAATTCATAAATCACTCTGTATGATAGTAAAGAAAGGGAACAAACGCTTTTTAATGGTCACTTGGTATTCGTCTTAGGAGTCTCTCCTTACGGTAGAAGTACAGTTCCTCATGACTCACCCTGTATAAAAAGTCACCAATATGTGCTGGCAGTTATTTGTATAATAAATTGCCTAGGTGTATGAAAGAAGCTACTACAATATGTAAATTTAAAACAAGACTAAAAATGTTTTTAAGTGTAAATAGTTTTTACTCGTTGGAGGAATTTCTTAACTTCTTGTGATACTTATTTGTGTATGTTACTTAGTGTAGTTTTAATCTGTATGTATTATGTATATGTATGTAATTTTAACTTCTGTTTTTTTTACTACATTTTTATTTTATTCTTTTAAATTATATGACATCTTATCTACAAATACTGTAGCCACAAAGACAAATAAAAAAACCGCTGCCCAAGGAATCACTACTTCCACATCCGGATTTTCTATCCAAGTCACACAACGAAAAAATTTTTTACCTGGAAATAATTGTTTATGGAACTTTAATAATATAATATTTGAAATCCTCTACCCCAAAAACCCATAAAACGATACCCCACATCGGTAGTGGGGTGGGGGTGGTGACAGGGGGTGGGAGTGGGGGGGGGGTGGATAAAGTAAAAAAATATTTTGAGGTTTCTGGTTCTTGTACACACACTAAATCACATTTTTTTTTCATCCCCTTTAATAATGGGGTGGGGGTGGTAATGGGGGTGGCCAATGCCAAAATTTTTTTTGAGGCCTTACCTTCTCTTGTATATACTAAATACCAATTTTATGGACTCTTACCTTCTTGATTTACCTATTTCCCCCAAATTTACCCCAATTTACCCCCCAACCCTTCGACGGAACAAGATGAAAATATAATCTAGTTCTAGATCTCGTTAAAGTACATATGTGTACCAAATTTCAAGTCAATATCTCAAACGGTTCCAGAGTAAACGTGCGCACAAAAAAAGTTACAGACCGACAGACAGACCGACAGACAGAAATTTTTTTTTCGCTCAAACTTGAAATCTCGACGTGTTATGACATTCTAAGCCTATTTGAACAATAAAAATTTTTAAAAATTTTTTTGTCGTTACTATACTTCCACTGGATGTGGAAGTAATATTCTATTCTATTCTACATATGCCGGGTGCCACAGGCTAGTGGCTCCCCGTTATATTTCCTTTATTTTCTAATTTATTCATTTGAAATTTGGAGCATAAACTACCTGTAAAAATGTATTTTTGGACATAAAAAACGGTATGAGACTATTTCCTATTTACCCGGAAATGACCGCAACTTTCGATTTTTAAATGGAACACCCTGTATATTTAAATATTTGGATTCAAGACGACATTTTGAGTATATCATGAGATTTTCGCGGATTTTTGAGTCGATGTTCAGTTTTTTTAAGCATTTTAAGACATTCGTTTAGAGTGCTTTGGAATACAAAAATTTGTTCTACGGCAGGTAAAGTCTAAGGGAAAAATATAATTTTTCTTTTAATTTCATTAATAACTATTTAAGAAGCCTCCAAAATTGAACAAACCATTTTTTTTTATCGAAAACTTTTTTTTTCAAATGGAAAGGTGGTAGCTCCTACTGTTCAATAAATTATAGATTTTTTCTGAATTCATTGATATCCATTTCCAATCTATGCTATTTGTTTTTCTATTTTATTAAATTTATTTAAAAATAAAAAATCACTTTCAATATAATTTTTATTAATCCTTATAGTTTGCACTAGTACTTATACCTATTAAGAAACAAAAGAGAGAACCAAAAGCCTATTATTCACAAAAAGGTAGTTATTCACATTTCATTATTAAACATATGATTTTTACAAAGGCAACTACGTTATAGTTCAAGAAAAATTATACGGAAAATGATTTTATTTTTAAATCAATTCATTAAAATAGAAAAACAAATAGCATAGATTTGAAATGGATATCAATGAATTCAGAAAAAAATCTATAATTTATTGAACAGTATGAGCCACCACCTTCCCATTTGAAAAAAAAAGTTTTCAATAAAAAAGTGATTTGTTCAATTTTGGAGGATTCGTTATTAATAAAATTAAACGAAAAATTATATTTTTCCCTTGGACTTTACCTGCCGTAGAACTTAGTATTTCAAAGCACTCTAGACGAATATCCTTAAATGCTTAAAAAAACTGAACATAGACTTAAAAAACTGAACATACCATTTTTTATGTCCAAAAATCCATATTTACAGGTAGTCTATGCACCCCAAATTTCAAATGGATAAGCTAAAAAATAAAGAAAATAAGGGGGAAGCGACTAGCCTGTGGCACCCGGTATGGGGCCTGGGATATAACCTGTTGGCATTGCTGTTATGTTTTAGCAAATATTTTTCTGAGTATTTTATCTTATGTAAGTCAGACCTCCCCATGGCCGTTTTGGAGCTAGCCGCCCCCGAAAATATTCAGTTGTGGAACAGAGTATAACACTTTGACGCTTGGTGTTAGTTGAAGAGGGTATCTTGGCGATCAACATTCGATATATGCCAACATGTTTTCTCTGTGCAATTGGCAACACTGACGACATCAATTATGGCCAAAATTGGAACGTAGTATAACCCTTTCTGACCAGGCGGAAAATTTTCGTTGTCAATGCTCATTACTGAAAAACCATATGCCAACATTTTCTGCTTGACCATTTTCCAGGTTTTTTTACCAAAAATTAGACTTAGCCTAAAGCGAGCTAAAACTGGTGCTTTTCAAAAAAAATGTTGGCACCTTCTCAGACTTGTAGTTTTTGTACCAAAGAATAGTCTCTATGAGTGCCAACATTTTGATTCTCTCTTTTATCGTTTCTCTCCGTTCCAGTTGGTTCGTCAGGTCTGTTCCTAGGTACTTCAGTTTGGTCGTTGTTCTTAGGGAATATTATTCATCTATTTTGTGTTCCTCTCCGCTGGTCCAATTCTCTTTTTTGACTTGTCTCGCTCCATTATTAGGCTTTTCTTGAAGTTTGTTTTCAGTCCAGATGTGTAATGCGGCGAATTTTTAGCTGTTTGTACTTGTTATTTCCTGTCGGGCTCATAGGTGACCTGTGACCTGTGACCTGTGCCTTTTTTACGTTTTTCTTGTTGCAATTTTTATTTTTGATTACCCATTGATATCCAGTCTAATTCTTCTCCTGTCAGTTGTTTTTAGATTTCTTCGTAGTATTTCTTCGTGCTTCGTGCTGTAGCAGAGAGCTATTTCAGGTACTCTGTGGTGTATTGTTGTTTCTTATCTCTCTACCTACTAGACAGGTTTGTATTTTGCTCCACGTGTTTGTTATTGTTCAGTCAGACATGTGTGCTTGATTTTTCAGCGCGTATCCATTTTCGTAAATCGTGCGGGGGTAGAGTTTTTCCAATTATGCTTTTATCTCCCTTCGTCTGTTCGTCTTTTCCTATATGTGCATTGAAGTCTCCTAATATTATAATGGTCATTTTTCTTTTTTCGTTTGAAATAAAATTGTATCACATGAATTTCCATTATCCGTTTATGTTATGTAATAAATTCAGTTTTGGAACGGTATACTAGGAATTATTTATTATTAAATGCAGTATTTTTGAAATTTAAACGTAAAATATAATTTAAAATTCTAGCAAAGTCTTTTCCATTTGGTTTAAAAATATTAGAGAAAAAAGCTATTTCATACTTCAACACTGAGCTATTAGACAGGGCCTAGCGCAAATTTATTTTAAAGAATTATTAAATTTTGATTGTAGGGAAAAATTGCAATTTTCTTATGGTTGTTTTATAATATAACTTATTTCTTAAGTAATTATTATCCTTTTTATTCATTTTTTAAATAAAATTCTTTAAGGCTAGCAATGAAAAAAATCTAAAATACTATTTTATTTTTAGATAAAAAAAGACATGGAAAACTACATGTATTATAAATTAATGGGCAATGTTCATATAAAAATGGGAAACTAACCCCTCTCTTCTGTGCACCAATGAACTCATGATTTGGAAGATTCTTAATCACCACAAAAGATGATAAAAGGTATTACCCTAATTTAACGCAAATAACATTGAGAAAGATTCGACAACTACTACGAATGAAATTCATTAAATGAGCCCATTGAATGAACTCAAAGTCAACTGTCCATAGTGTCCATATGCAAACTATATATTTACAACACAAGCCGTTTTCTATTCCGTCTTCGCCAGCAGCTCCCACTGGACCGATTTTGATGATTCTTTTTTTAAAATAAAGCTCTTTATCCATAGATATGACATCACTAATTTTTATTTTCTTAAACTGTTATTTTCATATATAAAAACGAAATTGAAATAAATAAATGAACCTCAGCGCTCGAACTATAATAACGTAGCGATGACCCCTACTACATCAAACTGCGCATGTAGAGGCCGCAGTTGACCAAAGAGATCCGAGTAAATTAGTCAGATTTTTTATGATGGAACAACATGTTATTCCCATTTTACGTGACGGCGATTGTTTATTTGTTTGTTTTTTAATATTATGAAGGTGTTTTTTTGTTTGTGATCCATCTTATACACAGCCCATTAATAATTTAACTGAATATGAAAATTTGTTATCTTTATATGGTGCATACGTTGGTCATGTTGAGTTACATTGCATTGCATTAGTCAATTATTTTCTAATTATTTTTTTTTATGAAGACGATAACAACGAAGAAATTTGACTAGGGTTCGGAAAATATTATTTGTAGCTAATTATAATTGTGAAAAAATCACTTTCCAAAATGTCTCCATATTATCATATTTTAGATTATGCAAATAAGAAAATTAGGATTTTCCATTCCGTTAGTACTTTTTTATTGTCGAGGAGGGGAAACCCACACGGGCTGCCCATCCCTACTTGGAATGGGTCTGAGTGTCAGCCTCAAACTGACTAAAACCCCTCCCAGGGCTCGTCTGTAAGGAATACTACGAGGGCACTGCAGCCTCCTGGGCTTATTGTGCTCTCCCTGTTTTTAGTTTACACTGTCCATTTGCACTGTCCATTTTAATACTCCTGTATCACTGACAAGGTGATACGGGTCTGAAAATGGGCGAGTTATGATAGTCTCCGGGTCTGGTTGTGTTTGCCCGTAGATATTATAACTCACTCTACCCATTTTTCCTGTGCCGTTGGCAGCAGGTCTGAGAAAATGGGCAGAGCGGTAGTTGCCAGGTCCATTGTCTTTCCCCGTTGATATTATATCCTGCAGTCGTATAATATCCTTTGTCAGCAACGGTTTCGCTACGCGGCGTTCCTCGCTGGACACCATCCCAGTCAAGTCCTCGTCGCGCGCGACGTCACTTTACTTCGGTGCTCTGTTCGGCAACAGTCTCGCCATGCGGTGTCCCTTGATGGTCCATAACCCCATCAAGTCCACACCGCTAGCGACGTTGCTTCATTTCGCACCCCTGCATCACTTTAGTGAAGACCGCTGTAGCCTCCTCATTGTGATGCAGTTTTATCTGGAATGGACCTATTTTCCCATTCCTTCAACCTTTTGAAGGTTGCTCTTCCAGGCTATGCTCCTTGTCAGCAACGGCCTCGCTACGCGGTATTCCTTGATGGTCCGTCACCCCAGTCAAGTCCACGCCGCTTGCGATGTTGCTTCACTTCGCGCCCCTGCATCACTTTAGTAAGGACCGCTGTGGCCTCCTTACTATGATGCAGGTTTATCTGCACCTTTAGCTGGAATGGGCCTACTTTTCCCTTTCTTTCCTGGTTCGGGAATCCAGACGGGAGGCTCAGGCGCTTTGGAAGGTCCTTGGTGTTGACCGAAGTCACGGACACCCCCTCCCCCAGCTCCTTCACCTCCCGCACTGCGCTCGTGGGCTGATGGGAGGGTCTGCACAGAACATGCTGAGGAACCCCCTCCCTCTCCACGAGTAAGGGGAAAAGATGGTCGCCACGCATGGAGCCCCTTACATACGTGGAAGGCATTTATACAACGGGGTGCGCCTGTGCCCCGAGGCTTGTCGCTAGTGGTCGGGCTCCCCCCCGACCATGCGTCCCATCGGCGCGCACAATACCTTGGGATTGGGGAAGTTTTTATGGTGGTACTTCATCCACGTGGTCAGGGCGGTGAAGCCAAGACCCCCGTGCCCCCCGGAGAGACGTACCCCTGACCTGGGTCAGTGGCACGCCACTCCAAGCGGTTGACGGTGTGTGAGCTGGTCCGTGACGTGGTTTTAGCCGGGGTGGATTGGGTTATTAGTCCTACCCCCCAGCAGTATGATCACGTTAACCCCCCCCCCACCGGAGTCTGGACGTTCTCCTATCCGCCACCTGGAGACGCGCCTGGCAGGTGCTCAACCCCCCACCCTCGTTAAAAGATGGTACCGTTAGTACTTAGTCTGTTTGTATGTCTGTCGTGTGTCTGTTTGTTGGCGTTGGCGTCACATTTAAAAACCTATTTGATGGAGGAAAATAATATCTGTAATGTGGTTGACTAGGTTGAAAATCTGATACAATCTTGGTAAACGAAATATACCTCCGATTAAAGAACTTATATCTAGATACATAATTGTACTGATTTGTATGTTGCTGAGATAGTTACAATCTAAGGCACTTCTTCCCATAAGTTCTTAATTGGCTATTCGATCTAGTTTGATACTTTTGACAGTGTCCGCCATTAATGTTAATACGTGTTTTTCGTGTTTTTCATGTTTTTCGTGTTTTTCGATCAAAATGTGGTGAAGAAGTGTTTTTATTTTAAGTTCTGATTTGCTTAATACCTAAATAATATTCTCTATTCATATTTACACAGTTTAGTGACAATATATTTAATGAAAAATGGTGTTGTGCTGTGCCGTTTGCAGAAAGCAGTTTAGAAATAAAGAAAATCGATCGTTCCATAGTCGTAACATGATGAAGTTCAGTTTACAGTTATAAAGTGAATAGCAATTAAATTTTAATATCCTTTCAATACATATTTATCTCACTGTATTATCTTACTGTAATATCGTATGCTTACATCACGTTGTATAAAGAGCCAGGAATTGCAATAATTCATTTAAATGAAAATATTTACTATTCTACACATTTTCTACACACACAACGCCACTGTTGCCTATGGGATGTGATGTTCATCTATTCTTTTTAATGGACATATAATGTGACTATGTTAGGAGCAAACAAGGTATATAGTGAAAAGATAGCTTGTTATGTATCTAGATATAAGTTCTTTAATCGGAGAAATATACAAAGTGATCACTGAAAAGAATAAAATAATTAATGAATATAAGGTGTCAAACAGAGAGGGAGATTTTTGCAAATAATTTTGCAAATTCTTTATATTCCTCGCTTACCGAAGAGAAGTATTGTAATCGTGAAAAAATCACCGTTCCAGATTAATTCGGATTTTCACATTTCAGATTTAGATTATGAAAATTAAGGTATTTCAATTCAGTCATTCAGTCCGTACTTAAGACTGAAAGATAACCGTCTCCAGAATCTGGACTATATTTTCCAGTCTATTACTCGCTTACCGAAGAGAAGTATATCTTTCGTGTGTTTGTCTGTTGACGTTATATTTAAAAACCTATTTAATGGATATAAATGATATCTAACAGGTAGTTCACGCTGTTTGCAAGAGAGAGACTTCATGAATTTTGATGAAAAATATATAGATTGGATACCCTAAATGTCTGTTGGTATGGATGTGTCTGCGTTTTTACTTCCCTCGCTTACCGAAAGGATGTATTGTAATCGTGAAAAAATCACCTTCCGCGATTACTCCGGATTTTCACGTTTCAGAGTATGTAGATTACGAAAATTAAAGTCATTTAGTTCCATCTGCCTGTCTGTCTGTCTGTTGGCGCTATATCTACAAAACCACTTGACGGAAAAAGATTTGGTAGATAGTTGACGCTACTGTCAACGAAGAACTGGGTATAGTTACGTTAAGGAATATACAGGGTGGCTCCCATAAAACTTACAATTAAACATAAACATAAACACACCACAGATAGTAGACAACCCCCAAATTCATAGCCAAGGCTGTGCGGAAGGGGGTTACACATTTGGAAAAACGCAGACATACATCCACACCCACCGGTGTTGTCAATACCGGAGCTAGGGTTCGAGCCCAGAGCGCGGTAGATGGTCGATCAGCATATTCGCCACTCAATACGCCTTAACTGACTGAGCTACCGCGCCGTTAAGGGAAAAAATAACAGAATACGGTAGTGTTTGATATTTACTTAACACAACTGTCAAGGAAAAAAATGGGAAGAAAAAATCCAGTCAATACAAATTAAAAAATGTGGCGGAGCACGATAATATTTCGGATGCAGTAACACAACTGTGGAAGAAGAAACATATGAAAAAAATATATACAGGGTGGTCCCTCAAAAAATGTTTATTAAATGTGACGGAGACGATAATATTTCGCATGTAGTTATCACAACTGTCGAAGAAGAACAATTTGAAGAGAAAAAAATATACATATAAAAATAAAATATACCCAAAAGAATTTAAAAAATGCGACGGAGGACGATAATATTTCGCATGCAGTTAATACAACTATCAAGGAAGAAAAATATGAAAAAGATACAGGGTGGTCACCAAAAAAAAAAAAAAAAAATAATAAAAAAATGTGCCGGAGGATCATAATATTTCGCATGCAATTAATACAACTAACTGTCAAAGAAAAATACGAAAAAATATTAAAAAAATATAGGGTGGTCACCCAAAATAAAATTTAAAAATGTGACGGAGCACGATAATTTTTAGCATGAAGAAAAATATGAAAAAAAATATACAGGGTGGTCACAAAAAAAATTTAAAAATGCGACAGAGGACGATGGTATTTCGCACGCAGTTAACACAATTGTCGAAAATGAAAAATATGAAACAAGGGTTCACCCTAAAAAGAATGAAAAATTGTGACGGAGAACGATAATATTTCTGATGTGGTTAACACAACTGTCAAAGAAAGATATAAAAAAATCGTACAGGTTGGTCACCATAAGGAAAATTTATGAGAAAATATTTTGAATTTTTTCTTTGGGTTACCACCCTGCATATTTTGTTTTTCATATTTTTCTTCATTGACAGTTATGTTGTTAACTACACACGATATTTTATTCCTCAAAATTTCGCATGTAGTTAACTTAACATAACTGTCAAAGAAAATAAAAATAAAAAAAATTAAAGAAAAAATGTGAGGGATGGCAATAATTCGCATGCAGTTAATACAAATGTCTACGAAGAAGAATATGAAAAATATACAGGGTAGTCACCTAATTTTTTTTTTAAATGTGCCCTAAATGTCTGTGGGTATTGATGCCCTAAATGTCTGTGGGTCTTGGCTTTAGATTTGGGGGGTTGTCTATTATACGTGCTGTGTTTATGTTTTTATTCAATCGATTTGTTAGCTCTGTATCTAAAAAACTATTTGACTGTAAGAAAAATAATATTTAGCAAGTAATTGGGGCTCATTGCCATGGAAAAAATCTGGTATATAGGGTGATTCTTTTAAGGCGGCCATTAGAATATTTCCCACTTGCAGATGAGATAGAGATTTGAGATTTGGTACCCTACCATAGTCGACCATTGCGGGTCCGAAAATAATAATTTCAAGGTGGCGGCACTTCCGGAAATACCGAAAGTTGATACCAACTTGCTTATTTTAAATGGAACACCCTATATATTTTCGACTTTTCGAAATGATCATAAAATTCTGAGTCAAAACATGTAGCACACCCTATGCCTAAACCGAGCAGTTTCGGAGATATTTGACATTTTATAAAAAATCTGACAGGTGCAACGGTTTGCAAGAACCGTTATAACTTTCTTCGTGTGCTACTCTTTACAAAAAAAATATATTCCAAAATAGTATACCAAGCGTTTTATTTTTCTCGTTACATTTTGTCAAATTCAAACCTCAAAAACTTTTTTATTTCAAATGGAACGCCCTGTATTTTTTTACATCAAATTATGTTAAATTAAATTCCCTTTTTTCTAGTATAAGCATTGTAGGGGTTAAAGTTACAACTTTTCGAAATATTGGCGATTTTCTTAAATGTCCAAGAATTTTTAGTAAAAATTGCCATCAATTTACCCATGATTAGAAACAATCATTAATATCAGTCATTATCTTTTGTTAAAAATGCCAGCACGTTTAAATTACACCCACGAAGACTTTTAGATTTGTTTATTATTTATGGAGAATGTGATAAAGTAATAATACCAAGAACATGTAACACATTTGCTAATCGATACCCACTTTATTGTTTCAATTGTTTGATAGGCTTCTACGTTTTTTTGGATAAATTATAATTTTCAACAAAAACTTGCGAAAAATTCAAAGTACATGTGTTAGATATAGGACATGCTGATATAAGTCCACCTTAAATTTAATTCTACATCGATTGCCATAAAAAAATTTAGCACCTGCCATTTGACAGAGCCAAATATTCTAAAATTATCCAATATGCGGTTTACAGTGGATGGTGGACGGTTTCTGTTCTTGTGGGTATCGAGTAGCAAATGTGTTACATGTTCTTGGTATTACTTTATCACATTCTCCATAAATAATAAACAAACCTAAAAGTCTTCGTGGGTGTAATTTAAACGAAAGTAATTTAATTGAAAGTTATAACGGTTCTTGCAAACCGTTGTACCTGTCAAATTTTTTATAAAATGTCAGATATCTCCGAAACTGCTCGGTTTAGGTATAGGGTGTGCGACATGTTTTGACTCAGAACTTTATGATCATTTCGAAAAGTCGAAAATATATAGGGTGTTCCATTTAAAATAAGTAAGTTGCTATCGACTTCCGGTATTTCCGGAAGTGCCGCCACCTTGATCGCGGATCCGCAATGGTCGACTATGGTAGGGTACCAAATCTCAAATCTCTATCTCATCTGCAAGTGGGAAATATTCTAATGGCCGCCTTAAAAGAATCACCCTGTATTTTGATTGTAAAATATACATGTTGAAACCCCCAAAAAATAATTAAAGAAAAATATTTGCCATGTAGTTAACACGATTGCTAAGAAATATTTTAGTTTTAGTATAAGAGATACGCAGGGGGGCCACTAAAAGAAAAAAATTAACTAGGCTGAATCCGTCAACATTCAAAGGAGGATGTACATATTAACATGTCAGTAAGGTACGTTTGTTTATTTGTTCTTATGAATTTTTCTAGGTGATGGTTTATTTGATGCGAAACGGAAATTTTGAGTAACGAACCTAACTTCGGATGTTTAAACAATATCCTTATGAAATTTTAGATGAAAATTTTTTACCACAAGACAACACTTTGCATATACATATTTTGAAACAATTTGATTCATTTGTAAATGTTAAAAAATAAAAAACTGAATTTGGTTATAACAAATTATAGGATTGAGGTGGAAAATTGGATAGCAAAATTTTTCTAATTTTTTTCCTTAACTACTTAGGTATGTACAAAGAAATTTAGGAGAGTTAACATTAAATCCGAAATAGCGAAAAACCGAGTTTTTATAACAAAAAACACACTCTACAATTGCGCAAACTGAGATGTATAATCTGATGACAATATTAATCGAAATCAATTGCAAATGTTTGTCGAAACTACTACAGAGGTAGATAATGTGACCTGATTCAAGAATTAGAAATACAAGTTATCACTTTTCGTTTTTCTTTCCCCATTTGTTACAGAAAAAGAAGACAAACAAATAAAAGTATTTTAAATAGGTATTGCGTCACTTAGGCCAGATATCCCATGTGATCGTCATTGAGAATGGAATCTGCATTACCGACCCAGAGGCTTTACGTTAGGTTTTTACAGATTTGTATTTTTAGGTATACGCTTTCTAATATATCTCTAAAGCAGACTAGTAAAAAGCTTTATCTGAAAAAATACCGACCTGTAAAGTAAAACGCCTAAAATCTATAGGTCGGTAATGCAGATCCCATAGTTAACGATGTTTTGCAACTTCAATTGATTAAACAAATATGTTCCCAACTTCGTTCAAAGTCCAAAGCTTGCAATCATACTTCTTTGGATACCTTAGATTTCAGCAAAAAAATGCCCATCTCCAAACACTTTTTAAGAAATTTATTTTTACTCCACTATTGTAGAAATGTACAAAATTAGAACAGTTTTTTATCTCCATTTTGAAAACCGAAACTGTAATCAAACATCGGATTGTCACCACCCAGATAACCGAAACTGTAACCGAAAACCGAATTGAAACTGCCCTGAAAATAGAAACCGTAAACAAAAATAGTGTGCTTTAAGTAACCGTAACCGAAACCGAACCGAAATGGGTGTCAGTTTAGGTCCCTGTTTACAGGTTTGTATTTTTTCGGTATGTGCTTTCTACTGATCTATCTCTCTATAGCAGACTAGCAAATACCTTTACCTAAAAAAAAGAGGAATCACACTTCCACATCCAGATTTTCTATCCAAGTCTCATAATGAGAAAAATTTGTACATGGAACTATAATAATACAGGGTGATTTACCAAGACACGCGGAAAATTTATCAGTAGGTTGTCCCCACCGAAAGGAGTTAAAAAGATGAAAAATTAAAAAATATGACCAAAAAAAATTACTTCATTTTTTTAACCAATCTAACGTAACGCCGTACAACCATATCACTTCCCCTCCCCCTTTATCAGACTTGGAATCGACCCTATTGACAGCAAACCTGTAGAGAGTAGAAGTGACTTTTTGGTTTTAATCAAATTACACTACAAAAATAGCAAACTAAGTCGAAAAGACCTTGACCCTATGCTAGTGAACTCTACAACAACAAGTAGATATAAGAGATATTTACTTAAACCCGTCGATAACACAAAAGCACCAAACTTCGCCGGTACTTTGTACCTGCCGGTGTCCTGATTGCTCGACCGAAAGCAAAAAACGCGGAACTTTGACCGCACGCGCCAGTTTAACTTTTTATGCTAATTAAAGAAATGTAAACATCTTCGATATGTTCTTTCCCAAGTAAATTCATTGACCTATCATACTAACCACAGACAAATAACAGTAGCGTATCTTTGTAAGTTTTAATGCAACAAAAATTGCTAAATTACCTCGGATCACTAAAATTTTGCAGGGACTTTCCCATATAGAAGACTAGTACACCATTTTATTTTCCGCATGTCGTGGTGAATCACCCTGTATAATGTTTGAAATCTTCTACCCCAAGAACCCATAAAACGATATGCCACATCGGTATTGGGAGTGGAAGGTAGGGGTAGTGGGGGGTGGATCAAGTAAAAAAAATTTTTTGAGGCCTTTGGTTCTTGTACACACACTAAATCACAATTTTATCTTTTTCCACCCTTCAATAATATGTGGGGGTGGTAATGGGGGTGGCTAATGGCAAGAAAATTTTATATATACTAAATACCAATTTTTTGGATTGCTTGATTTACCAATTTACCCTCCAACCCTTTGACAGAATAAGATAAAAGTATAATCTAGTTCTAGATCTCGTTAAAATAAATAAGTGTACCACATTTCAAGTCAGTCTTAAACGGTTCCAGAGTAACAGTGCGAACAAAAAAAGTTACAGACAGACATACCGACAGACAGACACATTTTTTTTTGCCCAAACTTAAAATCTCGACGTTTTATGACATTCTAAGCCTATTCGAACAATAAAAATTTCCAATTTTTTTTTGCGTTACTATACCATCCACTGGATGCGAAAGTAATACAGACTTTTTTTGTGGCACTGTGGATCCAATGAGGTGTCCAATCAGCTATAATACAGACTTGTAAACTTTAACGCCTAAAGTCTTTAAATCGGTAATGTAGATTCAATAGTTAACGATCATCACGTATACTATCTAGCTTAAGTGACGTAATCGGTACTACTTAAAATGATTGCTATTTTTTAGGTATAGGCTTTCTACGAGTCTATATTTCTATAGCAGACTAGTGAAAAGTTTTATCTAAAAAATACAATAAACTTATCTAAAAAATACAATAAAATATTCAAGTCGGTAATGCAGATCCCATAGTTATCGATGACCACGTAGACTGCTTAGCTTAAGTGACGTAATCGGTTCCTACTTAAAGTGCTTAATTTGTTCACTTTTTTCTATAGCATATTTGACACTTTAACAATGGAATGCAATAATGGACTGTTTTATAATAAATGGAAAATCTTTCTCTAATGCATCATTTTCCGAGTCATTTTCCAATATTATATAACATAATAACATAGTCTACTGGAATAAACGATATTGTTATTATTATTATTATTATTACTCACACTTTCGTTTGAGCACTTTGCGAAGTTTAAAACCACAAAATTCAGTTAAATCACTGCGACCACATCAAATGAGGCACCAAACATTACTACATCTGCGTAAGACTTCACGAGTGTGTTACACTGCGAGTTACAGCGCAGGCCTGTCCCATTGGCTTAAGTAGAACTAGTTATTGGCAATATAATATAGCTACCGGTTAACAACCAACGACCAGTTCATGTGTTACCTACCATTGTTACTTCCACATCCAGTGGAAGTATAGTAATAAGAAAAAAAATTGAAAATTTTTATTATCAAAATAGGCTTAGAATGTCATGAAACGTCGAGATTTTAAGTCTGAGCGAAAAAAATTTCTGTCTGTCTGTCGGTCTGCATGCCTGTAACTTTTTTGTGCACACGATTACTCTGGAACTGTTTAATATATTGACTTGAAATTTTGTACACTTATATATTTTAACGTGATCTGGAACTAGATTATATTTTAATCTTATTCCGTTGAAGGGCAAATTGGGGTAAATGGGGGTTAATAGATAAATCAAGCAGGTAAGAGTCCATGAAATTGGTATTTAGACCTTAAAACTTCTCTTGTATATATTTTTGACATTAGCCACCCCCATTACCACCCCCACTCCATTATTAAAAAAGGTGAAAACAAATTGTGATTTAGTGTATGTACTAGAACCAAAAGCCTCAAAACATTTTTTTACTTCATCCACCATTAATAAAAATACGTGGTAACACAATGCTGGGGAAAATTCTATTTCACCCCTAAAAACATAAAAGCAACCCCTAAAATTGGTTAGAATAATAGCTTCTACTGAATGTGAAAATTATATTTATTTTATAACAACTATTGGGCATCGATTCAATGGAGATAACAAGAGAGTAAAAACTACCCCTATTCACACCCTATTCAGGGGATGCAACGTCATACACAGCACATATTATTTAAAAAATAGGTACCAGTGATTTAAAAAATTGGGAATGTAAAAGAAATTGCCTCCTCGTGGTGCATTCTGGAAAACACAATAAGTGGTGATTTGATTCGATTCGATTCGATTCGATTTGATTTGATGGGTTAAAAAGAAAAAAAGAGCTAAATTATTTAAATAGCAAAGGGCAATTTTAAAAACAGCTGATTTTTGCCACCATTGCGAAAGGCATAAGACTCACAGAAAATGGTTGGAAAAGGCCCAAAATTTTAAAAAATACGTCTTCGTGGTATCACAAGGCTGGAGAAAATTCTATTTAACCCCTAAAAGGCGTTGGCATAATCCCACGGATGGTAGTTTCGCACCACCGCCCGCTCAAGCGAATGCCTGAACCAAATGTCCGAACTTGCGGTTCCTCTCATACTGAGCAGGATTACTATCGCAACGACGAGTCATAAGTGGGGTAAAACTAGCCCTGTCTCACGACGGTCTAAACCCAGCTCACGTTCCCTAAAATTGTTTTGAATAGTAGCTTATACTGAGTGTGAAAATGATATTTATTTTATGATAACTATTAGGTATCGATTCAATAGAGATAACAAAAGCGTTCCACCCCCTATTCAGGGGGTGGAACGCCATACACAGCACCTAATTTTAAAAAAATAAGTACCAAGGTGATTAAAAATGTACAGTGATTTTACTTCCACATCCAGTGGAAGTATAGTAACGACAAAGAAATTTTTTAAAATTTGTATTGCTCAAATAATCTTAAAATGTCATGAAACGTCGAGATTTTAAGTTTGAGCAAAAAAAAATGTCTGTCTGTCGGTCTGTCTATAACTTTTTTGTGCGCACGATTACTCTGAAACCGTTTAAGATATTGACTTGAAATTTGGTACACGTATGTATTTTAATGAGATCTGGAACTAGATTATATTTTCATCTTATTCCGTTGAAGGGTTGGGGGGTAAATTGGGGTAAATGGGGGTAAATAGGTAAATCAAGCAGGTAAGAGTCCATAAAATTGATATTTAGTATATATAAAACAAGTTAAGGTCTCAAAAATTTTTTTGGCATTAGCCACCCCCATTACTACCCCCACCCCATTATTAAAGGGGGTGAAAAAAATAAAATTGTAATTTAGCGTGTATACAAGAAACTAAGGCTTCAATTTTTTTTACTTCATTCACCCCCCCCCCCCCCTACCAACCCTCTACCCCCCCCCCCCACTACCGATGTGGCATATCGTTTTATAGGTTTTTGGGGTAGACGATTTCAAATATTATGTTATTAAAGTTTCATAAACAATTATTTCCACATATAATGGATAATGGATAACATATCATGGATAATGGATAAGAACTTACTTAATAATTATTTTAGGGGCGAGCGTAGAGGCGACTTCAATGTGAATATCAGTCGATATTCCGTTGAAGCAACGTCGAGCGCGGTTAGTACTTGGATGGGCTCCCATCTTGGGAAATACAGCGTTCTCGTCCCACCTTCTAGAGGCTTGTATATACAAGCCTCGGTGTATACTCGGAAGTTACGTAATTTCAGACGAGGATTACGTAGTGGATATACCATCCTTCGGAGGGGATGTAAAGCAGGCGGTCCCTTGTCTATTAAATGTTAGGCAAGTAAAAGATCCCTACTCTTCTTAAGGGAAGAGGTTCGGCAAAATTTCCAGGTTGGGGGTAGCTCGTCTCCTGGCGTCGGTGATAGGCCCTGATAGCGGAAATAGGCCGACGTTAAAGAGTTAAAAAAAAAAAAATTATGTAAAGTTACTTCGAATAGAATGGATGCGCAGTAGGTTTCCCCGAGTATTATGGATGCGCAGTGGCTTTCCTAGAGTATTTTGGATGCGCAGTGATTTTTTTCGAGTATTACAGATCGCAGTAGGTTACCTCAAGTAGTATGGATGCGCAGTGGCTTTCCTTGAGTACAATGGATGCGCAGTAGGTCACCACGAGTAGTATGGATGCGCAGTGGCTTTTCTCGAGTACTATAGATGCGCAGTAGGTTACCTCAAGTGGTATGGATGCGCAGTGGGTTTCCTCGAGTAAAATGGATGCGCAGTGGGTTACTTTAAGAAGTATGAATGTGCAGTGGCTTTCCTCGAGTAAATTGGATGCACAGTGGGTTACCTTGGGTAGTATGGACGCGTAGTAGGTTTCCTCGAAGAAAATGCTCGAAGTAGAGGCTTTACTCTTATCGTGTAGTTTACGGCACACAACGATTTTTATATCTTTGTCATACCATTTTCTGCGTATTACTTCCACATCCAATATATTAACGCAAAAAAAGTTGGAAATTTTCATTGTTTAAATAGGCTTAAAATGTCATGAAACGTCCATATTTTAGGTTTGAGCAAAACAAATTTGTTTGTCGCGTCGGTCTGTCTGTTAGTCTTGTATCTTTTTGGTGCTCACGATTACTCTGGAACTGTTTAAGATATTCACTGAAAATATGGCACACGTATGTATTTTAACGAGATCTGGAACTAGATTATATTTTGATCTTATTCCGTTGCAGAGTTGAAGGGTAAATTGAGGTAAATGAGGGTAAATAGGTAAATCAAGCAAGTAAGAGTCCATGAAATTGGTATTTAGTAAATATAAGCGGAGCTTAGGCATTAGCCACACCTATTACCACCCCCACCCTATTATTAAAGGTGGTGAAAAAATAGTGTGATTTTGTGTGTGTACAAGAGCCAAAGTCATTAAGAATTTTTTTCACTTCATTCACCCCCACCACCACCATCTCCTGTTACCGATGTGGCATATAATTTTATGGGTTTTTGGGGTACATGATTTCAAATATTATACTATTAAAATTTCATAAACAATTATTTCCACATAGTGGAGTGCAAATATAGTATTTTTGTTGTAAGAGACTTGGATGTGGAAGTAGTGATTCCTTGGGCAGTGGTTTTTTAATACTAGTTGAGCCAGACCTTCAACAGATCCTGACCACAGCATCTTTATTTTCAAAAACAACCCAAGGGTATGAAATAATATTCACAGCAAGTATTATTAAAAAAAGCGCTTTAGTTACCGACTCTGGAAACCACCAAACTACCCTATTCGGGGGTGCTATTCTAGTTTCGAATACTAAAAAAAATATGCCATGGCACTTAGTCATCTACCAAATTATTTTCTAATAGTAAAAGGAACAGACATCCACTTTGTCTTGACTGGAGTATCCTTATTACGAAAAACTACGTCTATATGAATATGAAAAATATTTACAGCACGTAATATTACAATAGATCTGTATGGTTTTAGTCAACACGTTTTTTTTAATAAAAAACAAATAGTGAGTTATTTAGCAACCTCGAAAACAACAAAAACTACCCTATTCAGGTGCTAGAATCTTATTAACCGCTTCAAATACTAAAAAATAGGAAAAAAGATGAATAAAATGAATCCAAATCTACTCCAGTTTAGGGATGACAGGCACTTTAGATAATATAATATTAGAAAAAAAAATTCATTCTATGAAATATATAGAATCATAATAAAATATTATATCAACATTTATTCTGGTTACTTAATAGTATAAAGAAAACTTGCCGTTATTTAGAGATGTTAGAACAGCATCTAGTACAGAATATTTACAGAGCAAATTAAAATAAAATGAAAGGTTTCTATTGGTTTTTATGTCTGCATTTAATAAATAGATATTAAAGATGGCTAATCACTGTTAAGGGTTGAAAATGATATTAGTTTATTCTCTGTTATATTATTCCATGTAAAGGTACTTCTGGGTAAGCTATAGATTGAACTTCATTTGTTGGAGAAAAGGGTACAGTAAATCAAATCAAATCAAATCAAATCAAATCAAATCAAATCAAATCAAATCAAATCAAATCAAATCAAATCAAATCAAATCAATTCAAGTCAAAGCCAAAGCCAAAGCCAAAGCCAAAGCCAAAGCCAAAGCCAAAGCCAAAGCCAAAGCCAAAGCCAAAGCCAAAGCCAAAGCCAAAGCCAAAGCCAAAGCCAAAGCCAAAGCCAAAGCCAAAGCCAAAGCCAAAGCCAAAGCCAAAGCCAAAGCCAAAGCCAAAGCCAAAGCCAAAGCCAAAGTCAAAAGCAAAGGCTAAAGCAAAATCAAATCAAAATTTATTGACCACGTTTACATTGTTTCCTAGTTTTTTAAACATTTCTAATATTCATTCATACAACTAGATATAAAATATATCTGTGTGTGTATATATCAAAAATTTTGTTAATATGTCTGCGCAGTTAGTTTAGTAATTCAAAAACATTGGCCTTTAAATAATAAATACTACATAAATATGTATAAGTAAACAAAAATAAAGTCCTGAAACTGCTCATCAAATCGAGTTAAATTTATGAAAATAATAAATAATAGAGGTTTATGAAAAAAAAAAAAATTATTTATTTGATAACAATTCTGAGAAAACAGCCTATTTGAGTGTATAAATATAGTAATTTTTTTCTTAAATAAATTTAATAATATTTCCTAAGTTTCTATATTATGAAAACTATCATAATATTTCCTAAATTGTAATCTATAAGACAGCCACACAAAAAAAAAGTTCTGTGCAGCGGACCCCAGGGTATGGATTCGATGTATTTTCTTATGGGCGAAAAACTTGAGCCATTTTGGATAGGGGTAATAAATAGGCTTTTCCAAGAAAAATCATGATTGAATACACCAAAAATGGAGCCACAATAGACCAGATGGTCGCGGTGGAGGGGTCTGTTACTAGCCCACTCACATATCAACCTAACCTAACCTAACACCAAAAATTACATTCCCATGTATTTTTCGGTGCTGGATCCAACTTAGGAGATGAGGAACCTTGAAACCTCTGGCGGAAATCATCTAATCCGCAGATAAGAGCTTTCTTTGTGTACCTAGTCCCTTGAGGTAAACCAGAAAAAGGCAAAGAGCCCAAAAGTTCTGCGACTGAACCGCAAGACATCTTCCCCTCCGTTTTCGAGGGCGAGAAACACGATGGTGATAATATTTTCCGACCTACCCTCCAACCACTACCCCAAAACCGGAAAACACCCTTTTTCCGGTGCTATACATTTATGTGAAATTTCTATTAACGAAAGTTGTTCAGAATTGTCCAGAAACCCTAAATCCAATTTACTCAAAATTAAAAAATATTGAAATTTCGTTTAAAATATTGTCCGAAAATATCATTTAAATGGGTTTTTTTTTAAGAAATTTATGACAACTTGTTTGAAATTAAACCCAAGTCAGGTAGTTGTCAAGTAATTAGTAGTCTCTTTTATATTTTTTAGATTTATCAATCTTTAAAATTTTTCAATTTTTTTATTTTGATGAAATATTGGGTATTGGGTTTTTGAACAATTCTGAACAACGTTAATAAAAATTTCCGATAAAAAAATGCCTAGCGTCGGAAAATCGGGAAAAGGGGTGGTTTTTCCCCTTTAGTTAAGATCTCGATAATGTTTTTAAAATACGATAGTGGCTGGAGAGTAGATCTGAAAATATTGTCACCATAGTGTTCCCCGCCCTCAAAACAAGGGCGGCCTAGTCGCAGAACTTTTGGGCTTTTTGTCTTTTTCTGGTTTACCTCGAAGGACTAGGTACTCAAAGAAAGCTCTTATCTGCGGATTTGATGATTTCCGCCAGAGTTCAAGCTTCTTCATCTCCTAAGTCGGATCCAGTACAGAAAAATACCTGGGAATGCCATTTTTGGTGCACTCAGTCATGATTTTCCTTGGAAAAGCATATTTATTACGTATGTATCCTCCCTATCCAAAATCGCTCAAGTTTTTCGCCCATAAAAAAAATTGACACCGTAAGTCGTCCTGGGGTTTCGAAATTTGAATTCGGGGTAAAAAAATACATCGAATCCATACCCTGGGGTCCGCTGCACAGAACTTTTTTTTGTGTGGCTGTGTGATTAATACATTTCAGAAATAAAGTGTTAATTTTCTATTTTATTATGACTGGCCATAGAAAAAATAGTGTATGCAACTCACATTTAATAGCTATTAAGACACGAGCATTCATTATGACATTCGCCTACGGCTCATGTCATAATTCTCATGCTCGTGTCTTAATAACCATCATTAAATGATAGTTGCATAATATACTAGTATATGATTTATTATATAAAGATAATGAACGGTAGGTTCTGGGATATAATAGTGTTACTACTTTTTCGGTATAAATATCCAATCAAAATATCATAACAGTTTTATTATTGTAAAAACATTATTGAGATCTTAACTAAAAAAATCAGGCAAGGTTTCCAATCAAATTGCTCCTGCATATACCACATAAATACAATCAGAATTATAATAGAGCAATCTGCAGAATGGCGGACACCAATGTACCTAATATTCGTGGAGATTGAGCGTGGTTTTGACCACCTCTGGTATGCTACCGTTTGGCAAATACTGAAGCGAAAAATAGTTCCGGATAAAGTATTATCTATCATAAAAGCTCAGTACACTGAAGCAAAATGTAGTGTAACTCATGGCTGATGTGAAAGTAATACAGACAGTGAGAGATTTGAAATACTTGCGGACGTCAGACAAGGATTTGTACTTTTCTCATTCCTCTTTAATATTGTTGGATTATATTCTACCTGGAGTTAGTAACAATTCACAAGGTATTTGCTGGATCTTAACTAGGGATTGCATTACCGGTTAACCGGTTAACCGGTTAACCGGTTATTAGGACAAAAAACACATGACGATAATTACCGGTAATTTTAATTTTTTACCGGTTATTTCGGTAAATTCTGAACTTACGATATGTCACGTGTTCAACGTTTCTATTTATGTCACTGACTAGTATTCACTAAATACAGAGTGACTGTCCCAACACCGAGCACTTTTAACAATAAATAAATAATATTATAAAAAGTAAACTCCAAACACCAAGCCCTAAGAAATACAAGAGAGACATTGACAATATCTTACGACAGAAAATTGAATATTTCACTGCCGCAAATATCCGTGGAATACATTTAGAAGTATGTTATTACCAATTCTTATTAACTTATCGACCCACCAATATCGATTGAGGAAGGGCATTTTCAGCTGGTGGTATTCTATGCACAAATATCAGACGACTAACATATGCACAAATATCAGACGACTAACATATATAGCTTTGAAAAACTAACCCTTTTAACAGGCTATTTTTAAAAAATATTGTATTTTTAGATTAGGTATTCAGTAAATGCCCTATTTGAGTTTATGTTTATAATTTTTGTTATTTAAGTGGATATTTTTGCTATTTACAGAATAATTAGTTATTTAAATTTATTTCATTTATATTTTTTCTTTTTGATAAATTAACTCCTATATAAAAAAGTCACATTTTTGTCACTTTGACAACGATAAAAAAGGTGCATCGTTTTTTATCACCGATAAAAATGCCTGTTCCTCAAAAGCAGAGTACACCTATTAGTCGCACGTCACTTTGAAATCTGTACTGTCAGCTATAATTTTTAAGTATTGTGGAAACTATACTGTACGATATGAGTCGTTTTGGGAAAATTATAATTATTTTTAATAAATTATTGTTGTTCGTTCACTTTCATATTCTGTCGTTAATTTATCTTGCCAAAAAACACTCGAGCTTTTCTTCTATGGATAAATTTCTTTTTAACTCAAAATTTTGCCACTCAGTAATTTTGCTCGAAAAACTGACATTTGACAAAATCATTCGACCTCCGGTCTCGCGATTTTTTCATGTCAGTTCTTCTTATAAAATCACTGATTGGCAAAATTATTTCATTACAAAGAGAAATTTATCCAATAAAAAAAAGTCTTGTGATTTTACTGTTGATAAAAAACCTTTTGTTTGTTCATTATATCACATATAAGTACGTATATAAAAATGTTTTTTGTTAAATTTAGATAATTTTGTATATCGAAAAAGACAATTGCCATTTTCGCCACCCTAATCATCCATTCTAAAAATTACCGGTAAATACCGGTTAACCGGTTATTTACATTTTTATTTACCGATTTACCGGTTATTAAAACTTCCGGTAAATTGCAATCCCTAATCTTAACCTCCTACTTGAGCGATCTGGAATATGCTTTTCAAGAAATCGCAGCTCAATTGCAGATACTTCCTGAAAATGCCAACAAGATCAGCTTAAAAATCAACATAAAAAATACCGAGTGCGCGAGAATCAATACAAGAAACAATGCCCCATTTCGAATGAACCACACACAAATAGAATATGTTGACGAATTTACCTATTTTGAAACTATCATCACCAAGAATGGGGTTGAGGTGAACAACACGTGTTTATAAAGTAAAGCAATACAGACATATTAAACGTAAAAGTGTAAATAAACAAATAATAAATATGTGTGCAGTGGAAAGCAGTGTACTAAGCCCAAAAAGAAGAGGGAATAAAAAACAGCAATCACAACGAAAGAAGCCACAGAAAGCTAAGCTATAAACTAATTTATTTTATTTTATTGAATTTAATTAGTTTAATAACTTTATCAACTTAATCCCTATTAACCTAATTTATTAACTCAAAACCTAATATTTTAAATAGTATTGAGTAAACCAGAGGCATACTATTAGGTCAATAAAACAAATAATAATTAATAGCCAAAACCGAATTTCTTTCAGCCAATCAAGAGAATTACGCATGATAAAAATGGTGATAATAATAACTGCAATAATAACTGCATCGCTATTAAAGTGTGATTATACAGATTTCCTGTGTAAACCTTCAAATCCGTTTTTCATAATTACTAAAAATATTCAAACAAATTTAATCAAAATTGAACACGTAATGATCAGTGGCGCACTACTCTTAAAGTATACCTATCTTTCAGGTGAGTTTCTCATAATTGAAGACCTAAGTGGATAAAGGTGTTATGTCACACTTTTAAAGTTTTGAGTAAATTAAACAAAACGGTTTTGAGTTGGAACTTATTTATTTTGTCTTCGATTCAAATGAATAATACCTCATAAAACAGATAATTTTGGGTTATGTTCTTTTGTTTACACTAATATTAAAGAACGATATCAAGCTGTTATGAAACTAGATTTTTCTGTCAAAAACTGTGTACATCCACTAAAATTACTGGTTGTATGTATGACATTCCGCCTTTATATTTAAAAAGTTTCTATAAAATATTACAAATTTAGAATTCACCGTTTATTGGGTGTTAAATCTATATCAGGGGTGTTCAAAAATTGCATAAAGTAATTTTTTTTAAAAATTCGACATAACACCTTTATCCACTTAGGTCTTCAATTGATAAAAATATTCAAACGAGTTTAATTTAGATTAGATCAGAAATAATCAATGGGGCACTGTCGGTGTGTAGCGTCCAGACTGAATCCTTATGGCACCTCAATGTAGGTATGCGTGATACAGGTTTCTCTCAGGAAAATGGTTTGCAGATAATGAACAATAATTTTGTATCCATTTTTTTTTCGGTTGTAACTATCTTTTTCATTTACATTTCTCTGTATATATTTTGGAATTTTCTGAATTTTCTGAATAAATAAACAGTACGTAAAATTTTTGTAACCCTCCCTGTGTATATTTTTGTAGCTGGTACTGCTTTAACGATAATTTTAAAAATAGTTAACATGATATGAACAATGTAATAATTTCGAATGAGTAACACTAATAAAATTTATGAGCATATGCAATGGGTCTACAAAAATAATTAATTTGATATATAATTTAACATATAAATATACAGGTTGTCCGCAGATGGGATTACATATACAACAATAGATTTGAATTTTTTGGCAAAAGGTCACTATAAAAAATTTTGCTAGATAAAAATGATTTTTATCTAAAAGTAATATAAGAAACATTTTCAAATGAAATTTTCATTTAAAATGAAAAATAAACACAGTTTACTTTTAGGAAAAATTCTTATTTTTGAAATTTTTAGAATCCTGTACAAAATAAATAAAATTTATTAACACAAATCGTACTTTTTTAACGAGCAATGAAAGTTTAGTTCCATTTGGGTGTAGATCCCATTATCCCCATCCGGGGACACTCTGTAAATGGAAATACACAACGTTATATATTAAAAGAAGCAACATTTTATTATTAATAAAAAGCTATTCTTGTAAAACCTTGATATCGTTAATGGTACTCAAGATAATTTTGATTAAATTACATAATTACTTCCACGCCTAGTGGAAGTATGGTAACGACAAAAAAAAATTAAAAATTTTTATTGTTCAGATAAGCTTAGAATGTCATGAAACGTCGAGATTTTAAGTTTGAGCAAAAAAAAATTCTGTCTATCGGTCTGTCTGTAACATTTTTTGTGCACACGATTACTCTGGAACCGTTTAAGATATTGACTTGAAATTTGGTACACGTATGTACTTTAACGAGATCTGGAACTAGATTATATTTTAATCTTATTAATATAAGAGAAGCTAAGCATAGAGGAGGTGACGTTGAGGACTGCTCTGAGATTGCAATCTGTAGACCAATGGTATATTAAGGGCATGGCTACGAGACATGCCCGTATCCTAGAAGAGGCTACAAAACAAATTCCTCTTCTGGGAATGGGGACCGACCGTATTCCCCTTATATATAACTTTATCTACTCTTATTAGGTTATATACTAATTAATGAACTACTTTTGAACAATTAATAGTATCTGTAAACGAATAGCGTGAGTTATAATGAATGAGTTATTATAAATCACTAGGTACAGAGCTAGTCACCTTTATCTTCATGGCTAGCCTGTCCAATCGACGTAACGAACGACAGGAAGGTGGGCTCTGTCCGAGAGAAATTCTTTTCCGATACTGTGAAATAGAACGGTCCATTATTATTGAGGGGAGGAAGGTGATTTATCATGTTTGAATTTTGAATAGTTTCGACGTTTTCACATCAAGTTAGTAGTAATAATTGTGCCAAAAATGATGAATTCGGTTAGTGACGATGAACTAATATGTACACCGCCAGAATGAAGACAAGTAGCTTAATTTATTGCCCGAAAAATCGCAAAATAAATATAATAGTGTGTACAAAAATTAAATTTTACAGTTAATTTTATTAATAAGCAAACTGAGTAATTTAAACAAAATTTTCTCAATTTAATATTTATTGTTATAATCGTAGATAAAGTATAGTATTCAACTTGCGGTAATGGTAATAACTCACTTGATGAATTACAGTACTCGCCTTCGGCTCGTGCTGTAAACTTCATCTGCGTGAGTTATTACCTACATTATCGCTCGTTGAATAATATACTATTAACAAGAACTTTGAGGTGAGTTTGAATGTGTCCGGCAATGACGACATATCAATCTACACCGACGATGGTTCCAAAATGGACTGTGGATCAGGAGTTGGGGTCTATTCAGAAGACCTAGATCTACACTCGATAATACCGCTAGGCACACATGCTACTATCTTCCAGGCGGAACTAGTAGGAATCCTGCAAGCGGTAATAGAAACTACGAAGGCAAACGTCAGTGGTAAAACGGTGCGCATATCAACGGACAGCAGAGCAGCCCTGCTTGCTCTAAACAACTGTAGGACAGGCTCGAGGCTGGTTCTGGAAATTAGAAAGGCCCTAGATGTGCTCGCACAAAACAATAGTGTCCAGCTCCGTTGGGTGAAAGGACATGGTGGAATTCAGGGTAATTCAGCAGACGCTTTAGGTCACAAGGTAGCTAAGACCGCCCTGCATGGTCCGGAACCTGCAATAGAGCTCTCAGATTCAGTCCACAGTTCCCTGCTAAAGAACTATACACTCAGACACCACACGGACTGGTGGAGTGGTCTGAGCAGCTGCAGACATAGTAGAATGGCTTTGGCCACACCCAGTCGTAAGCTAGGCAAATACTGTCTCTAGATGTCCAGGAGTAATCTGCGAATTTATGTAGGATTACTAACAGGGCACTGCAGACTAAACAAACACTTCCATACACAGGGACTTATAGACAACACCAAGCGAAGAGGGTGGAATCTGGATGACGAGACTGCCGAGCATGTGCTCTGTCACTGCCCTGCTCTCTCAACGAAAAGAGGATCCATACTGTGGGACTTCTGACCCAGTATGGCCAGCATAGGTGGCGTCTCACCTGGCCTTCTCCTCAAATACATCAGAAGTGTTGGTTGGGTTGAGGAATGAGAAGCTCAGTGGACATACCACCACTTACGGGGGCAGCACAATGGGCTCGTCTATGAGGCCTGAGTGCACGTGAGCGCAAGCTCACCCCCCGCCAAACAATCCAGATCCAAGAGAAGCTAAGGTGTCAAAAATTTTTTCGGCATTAGCCACCCCCATTATTAAAGGGGGTGAAAAAAAAATTGTCATTTAGTGTGTGTACAAGAACCAAAGCCCTCAATTTTTTTAAATTTATCTACCCCCACTACCGCCCCCCTTCCACAGCCCCACCCTCACTACCGATGTGGCATATCGTTTATGGGTTTTTGGGGTAGACGATTTCGAATGTCATGTTATGTCCATAAACAATGATTTCCACATACAAATTTTTTTTCGTTGTGAGAGACTTGGATAGAAAATCTGGATGTGGAAGTAGTGATTAATTGGGAAGCGGTTTTTAATCTTAAGGAAAGGATTTTGCAGAGTGAAAGGGAAATATGCGTTTATTTTCGGTTTATTATAAATATTTAATAAACCAAACATAGTATAATCTTTAAAACTGTTTTACATACTTGCTATTGTTATAACGAATACAACTATATATATTTCTAATTGTAAATTTCTGTTGTACTTGAATACTGTAGTTTGGTAATGAAAATAGTTTCTAATTTCAATATTAGAGCATGGCATTTTGCTTTATATAAAATTTATGATAAAAACTGTATATGGTTGTATTTCTTAGAGCAATGGGAAACTATTAAACATTATACCATTTACGATTTTTTAAAAATATTTACAATAAACCGAAAATAAAGGCATATTTCCGTCACTCTGCAAAATCCTATCTTTAATAGTTATTCAAAAACCACTTCTTACGCATAGAAGTTAATTGAGTAACATTCCTTTATTGTGTAAAACGATTAAAACGTTAATTGCTACAAAGAATAATGACAGAAAAATCTGGTAATACTTTTTAAAAAATCCTTCAGTAATATTTATAATATAAGGGCGCGCATATTTAAGTGAAATACGTTAATTTTAGCGCGTGAAAACCATACACCGATTCAACTTCATGCAACCACCCCTATCGCCGTAGCACGTGTCTAACTGCTTGTTCCTCTGGTATATGAATAGGCGCGTTCTAATTCTTTTTATATAAAGTAAATACATAAATTTGAATAGCCTAGAAGATAATTAGAACCGGGAAAATGTAAAAATCGTCATATGCCAGAAACGATACACGTTTTTGTCAATTCACAGGATTAACATTATGGGGTTGTAAATATGAGTACCTGCCACAGGTCGTTGTGTAATTAGTGGATAAAAAACGGGCCAAAGAAGGAGGCATTATTTGCAAAATAATAGTGGGCACAATAAATAAAAGTAATAAATAATTTATCTTGGAATAACAACACTACACTACTACAGATAGTTAGTTTCGTAAATTAGAAACGTTACATATTTATATAAAGCATATATACAGTGTGTGTGCTATTTAATACCTAAAACACCTTGTTATTTTGAGACGCGTTGCGTTGCGTTGCGTTTTTACAGCATAATACTGGATGAAATTTTGAAAAATTTCTAATTTTCAAATTTCCAAGACCTGGTAAATTCCCCTAAACGGGTCGAAATTTCAAGATCGACTTTATCGGCAAAGTGGATAGCGTATTCGATTCGCCGTTGTCTTAAATACCTTTATGCAAAATTTCAGCTCGATATCTTATACCAGTGTTTGTTACTCGATAGCCAAGTTTTAAAATTTTTCACTTTTCGAATGGCCCTGTATAAAAGTCTGTTAGGTTTACTAAAATGATAAATAGGCTAGTGCCAAAGCGGATTTTAAAGGCAAAAAAAAAATTATTAACAATCAAGAACCAGCCGGAAAATTTAGTTATAACTAAGAGAAAAAACAAAAATTAGACACGAGATAAAGTGAAATTGTGAAATGGAGGTGCTGTTTAGGGGTTGAAAGTGGTCTTTTGCGATTATCGGCGAAACGTGACCTCCTAGCGGAAAATGTTCTTCACAAAAGTTATGGATAATAAAAAGATCTAAAACTTTCATATAAGGCATTTTTCAACATAACCTCAACTTTTCCGAGAAAATGGCAGAAAACCGATTTTTCGGATTTTTATTTTTTGCTTGTAAAAATAATACAATTTACATGAAATTTTGTGAAAGTATACTTTTTTTGCATTGAATAAGCATGATTTTTTTGGAATCTGGGAAACAAGTATTTTTCGATATTTACATTTTTCAAAAAAAAAAACAAAATCTTCCACGGAAAACTTTATGGGTGTTTTTTTCGATTTAAATATTCTATCCTGGCTTATTTTAACCATTGAAATGTCTACTTTAAAATGGTCTATATATGTTGATGGTTTATTTTTTATGAAACCGCTTAAAAAACCTCTGCCCAAGGAATCACTACTTTCACATCCAGATTCTCTATCCAAGTCACTCACAATGAAAAAACTTTGTATGTGAAAATAATTGTTTATGGAACTTTAATAATATAATATTTGAAATCCTCTACCCCAAAAACCCATAAAACGATACCCCACATCGGTAGTGGGGTGGGGGTGGTGATAGGGGGGTGGTAATGGGGGGTGGATGAAGTAAAAAAAATATTTTGAGGTTTCTCGTTCCTGTACATACACTAAAGTTTCCTCGACCCATCTCTGATTTGAAGACGTAAGTGATTCGGAAGAGATTATTTATGAAGAGCCAGCAAAGAGTCTTGATATTGAAATTGAAGAGCTCGAAGACGTCGATAATCTCGAAGATCCTTTGGAATTTGAAAGTTTTATTGATAAAGAAGAAGAAGAACAACCATAATGCAAAAGATCTAAAATTAATTAGAATTTTGTAATTTTTCATAAATTTTTTATTTTTATAAAAAAAATGACAAACCAAAATTTTTCTGAAGACGAAGCGAGTCAAAATTTGTAAAAAAAATATTAATAAATTAATTGTTATACTTAATAATCATGTATTCAAATTATTTTATGCAAATATAGGTACCTAAACAGACTACTCATCATTATACTATTTGTTTAGTGAAAAAATAGTGAAATATACGTTAATAAAAATGCGCACTGGGCCAGCGAGTCTTAACTCTAGCTTACGACTTTCAGTACGGTACGGGGCATTGCCATGAAAAAAACCGCTGCCCACTACTTCCACATTCAGGTTTTCCATCCAAGTATCTCACAACGAAAAAATTTTGTATGTGGAAATAATTGTTTATGGAACATTAATAATATAATATTTGAAATCCTCTACCCCAAAAACCCATAAAACAATACCCCACGTCGGTAGCGGGGTGGGGGTGGTGATAGGGGGTGGTAGTGGGGGGTGGATGAAGTAAAAAACATTTTGAGGTTTCTGGTTCTTTTACACACACTAAATCACAATTTTTTTTCATCCCCTTTAATAATGGGGTGGGGGTGGTAATGGGGGTAGCCAATGCCAAAATTTTTTTTGAGACCTTAGCTTCTCTTGTATATACTAAATACCAATTTTATGGACTCTTAACTGCTTGATTTACCTATTTTCCCCAAATTTACCCCAATTTACCCCCCAACCCTTCGACGGAACAAGATGAAAATATAATCTAGTTCTAGATCTCGTTAAAGTACATATGTGTACCAAGTTTCAAGTCAATATCTCAAACGGTTCCAGAGTAAACGTGCGCACAAAAAAAGTTACAGACAGACAGAAATTTTTTTCTCTCTCAAACTTAAAATCTCGACGTTTCGTGACATTCTAAGCCTATTTGAACAATAAAAATTTAAAAAAAATTTTTTGTCGTTACTATACTTCCATTGGATGTGGAAGTAACTTAAGTTTCAGAATGTTTTTCCGCCACTTTCTTTAATTAAATTCATTCAACTTTAGTAATACTACATTAAAGTAAATTCTGTCATTGAAATTTAATCCATTATTTACGTAAATAATAAAAAAAAAACCGCTGCCCAAGGAATCACTACTTCCACATCCAGATTCTCTATTCGAGTCACTCACAACGAAAAAACTTTGTATGTGAAAATAATTGTTTATGGAACTTTAATAATATAATATTTGAAATCCTCTACCCCAAAAACCCATAAAACGATACCCAACATCGGTAGTGGGGTGGGGGTGGTGATAGGGGGGTGGTAGTGGGGGGTGGATGAAGTGAAAAAATATTTTGAGGTTTCTGGTTCCTGTACATGCACTAAATCACATTTTTTTTTCATCCCCTTTAATAAAGAGGTGGGGGTGGTAATAGAGGTAGCTAATGCCAAAAATTTTTTTGAGACTTCAGCTTCTCTTGTATATACTAAATACCAATTTCATGGACTCCTACCTGCTTGATTTACCCATTTACCCCAAATTTACCCCAATTTACCTCCCAACCCTTCGACGGAACAAGATGAAAATATAATCCAGTTCTAGATCTCGTTAAAGTACATATGTGTACCAAATTTCAAGTCAATATCTTAAACGGTTTCAGAGTAAACGTGCGCACAAAAGAAAGTTACAGACAGACAGACCGACAGACAGACAGAAATTTTTTTTTCGCTCAAACTTAAAATCTCGACGTTTCATGACATTTTAAGCCTATTTGGACAATAAAAATTTTTTAAAATTTTTTTGTCGTTACTATACTTCCACTGGACGTGGAAGTAATATTGAGAATAATATATAATATTGAAAAATTCATGATCCGAAAAGTAATTTTTTTGGTCTTTCTCAGTTTTAAGCGGTTTCATGAAAAATAAACCATCAACATATATAGACCATATTAAAGTAGACATTTCAAGGGTTAAAATGGGTCCGTATAGAATATTTAAATCGAAAAAAACACCAATCAAGTTTTCCGTGGAAGATTTTATTTTTTTTCCGTAAAATGTAAATATCTCGGAAACTACTTGTTTCCCAGATTCCAAAAAAATTATGCTTATTCAATGCAAAAAAAGTATACTTTCACAAGATTTCGTGTAAATTGAATTATTTTTACGAGAAAAAAATAAAAAACCGAAAAATCGGTTTTCCGCCATTTTCTCTTAAAATTTGAGGTTATGTTGAAAAATGCCTTATATGAAAGTTTTAGATTTTTTTATTATCTATAACTTTTGTTGAGGACATTTTCCGCTAGGAGGTCAAGTTTCGCCGAAGATCGCAAAAAACCACTTTCAACCCCAAACAGCACTTTCACTTTATCTCGTGTTTAATTTTTGTTTTTTCTCTTAGTTATAATCTTAACTAAATTTTCCGGCTGGTCCTTGCCTGTTAATAATTTTTTTTTTTTTTCAAAAAGGTATTGACACCAGCCTAAAAGTAGTTATTTGAGGCACATCAGGTACTAAATGAAGGAGACAAAAAAAATTGAAAAATAATTGAACCTCCTTCAAAAAAAGTCGCTAAAAATCGAGCTAAAAATTATGAAATAATATTTCAGGGTCTCCCAGTTAATCGAACCTTATTATCTAATATCGATATTTAAGTCGATTAAAAGTACGTTTGAATTCGTTGTTTGTTAATTTTTACCAAAGTTCAGTTGATATAAATGATATGATTAAAATCACGTTTAAAATAATGATTTTAATCCAGCGACTTTTATTTAAAAAAATCGTGTTTTTTTTCCTTTCAAGTTTAAATGGTATAAAGAAAAAATTGGCAAAGGTAAATTTACCCAAAACTTTCCTCTCTATTCATCATACTTTACTTATTCTTCTCATTCTGTACGTCTTGTCGGACGTTTTATGATTCATAAATTATTTTATAACTTAATATTGTATATTTTTCATATTTTTCTTCCTTGACAGTTATGTTAACTACATGCCAAATAGTCACCCTATTTCCCTCCCTGTATATTGTTTCAAATTTTTCATTTTTGACAATTACGATAACTGCATGCGAAATGTTATCGTACTCCATCATTTTTTTTTATTTTGTTACGGTGACCACCCTGTATATATTTTTTTCATATTTTCCTCGACAGTTGTGTTAACTACATACGAAATAATATATTCCCTTTTTTTCTTCAATTTGGAGTGACCATCCTGTATATTTTTTTTCATATTTTTCTTCTTCGACAATTGTATTAACTGCATGCGAAATATTATCGTCCTCCGTTGCACTTTTTATTTATTTTTCTTGGGTGACCACCCTGTATATATTTTTTTCATATTTTTTTCCTCGACAGTTGTGTGTGTATCTTGTGATTTTTTTTCACGTTTTTCTTCTCTTAACTGCATGCAAAATATTATCGTGCTCCGTCACATTAAAAAAAAAATTTGGGTGACCACCCTGTATATATTTTTATCATATTTTTCTTCTTCAACAGTTGTGTTAACTACGTGCGAAATATTATCGTACTTCATTTTTTCAAGTGACCACCCTCTATTTTTTTTTCATATTTTTCTTCCTTGGCAGTTGTGTTAACTGCATATCAAATATCACTGTATTCTGTCTTCTTTTTTTTCTTAATCATATTTTTATGGGGTCCACCCTGTATATTTTTCAACGAAACTGTATCCAGTTCTTCGTTGGTAGTAGCGTCAACTACCTACCAAATATTATCCTTCTCTGTCAACTGGCTTTGTAGATATAGTGCCAACAGACGCAGACCGACAGACAGACAGACATACGGAATTAAATGAATTTTCGTAACGGCGCACAGTGGAAAAAATATGCCCTTTTTTGGACAAAAATCTGCCGACAGTAGAGATTTCAATCAAATTAAATTAAAAAAATGGCAAATACTCTTAAGACATTGTACTTTAGAGTAGTGCTGCGGCAAAGTGGCTTTGGATTAACCTAACCTAAAAATCGCAGATATTACTTTCACATCCAGTGGAAGTATAGAAACGACAAAAATTTTAAAAAAAAATTTATTGTTCAAATAGGCTTGTCATGAAACGTCGAGATTTTAGGTTTGAGCAAAAAAAATGTCTGTCGGTCTGTCTGTAACTTTTTTGTGCGCACGATTACTCTGGAACCGTTTAAGATATCGACTTGAAATTTGGTACACATATGAATTTTAACGAGATCTGGAACTAGGTAGAGTTGGGCAATTCGACTCTTTTTAAGGATTCGTACCAAATGAATCTGTATCAAGACAAGATTCGTATCGAGAGATTCGTACGATTCGTACCACTTCGTATCACTGATTTCATGATACTAAACAGTATCATGTACTGATTCGTACCATTCGTACTATTCGTATGTTTCGTACCACTGATTCCATGATACGAAACAGTATCATGTACTGATTCGTACCATTCGTACTATTCGTACCCACACTTCCACTCCACATCAGTGTTCAGCATAGATTATAGAATATTATATGTGGTGTTAGTTAGGGCCAGAGTATCATAATGTTATATTAACCATACAGTGTAAACTTTTAGGACTTCGAGCACCTTCGATTTCATTAATAATTTCGTCGTCGTCATTAGATATCAGTAAAAAGATAGATGATAGCGTTTATTTAACCATATTATATACATATTTGTATCATATTACGTATAAAAACAGGGAATTTTTTCAATTATAAGATTATGAGTATTTTAAAATCTGAAATCTCCAGTTTAAACACGCGGTCCCCATCCACCGTTTGAAGTTTAACCTTATACAACTGGCCCAGTATCGCATCGCAATACCGGTACCGAAATTCCATATTCGTACCAATCGTATCGGCGATACGAAATGTACGAATCTTTTATTTTTGTGGGATTCGTACCATTCGTACCACTGCAAGGAATCGTACCAATGATACGAATCATACGAGTACTACCCACCTCTAGAACTAGGTTATATTTTCATCTTATTCCGTTGAATGGTTGTGGGGTAAATTGGGGTAAATGGGGGTAAATAGGTAAATCAAGCAGGTAAGAGTCCATAAAATTGGTATTTAGCATATACAAGGGAAGCTAATGTCTCAAAAAAATTTTTTGCATTAGCCAACCCCAATACTACCTACCCCCAGCCCGTTACAAAATGGGGTGAAAAAAATTATTTCATCGTAGATGACCATTCGAAAGCTTATTTTAAAGAGGAAGATTAAATGATGTATTTATTAGAAATAAATTGAAAATTTTTTAAAATCCTGTACATAACCTCAAAATTTGTCAAAAAAGTCATTTTTTAAATAACCTAAAATTTTTCAAAATCCTGACATGATGGGCCAAATCTCAGGCCAGATTCGGATTCAGCGCGAAAAATTACTTCGGAAATTGGATAATGTTAAAACTGAATGAAGTAAAAAAAAATTGAGGCCTTTGGTTCTTGTACACATACTAAATCACATTTTTTTTTCACCCCCTTTTATAATGGGGTGGGGGTAGTAATAGAGGTGGCTAATGCCAAAAATTTTTTTGAGACATTTGCTTCTCTTATATATACTAAATACTTTGGAACCGTTTAAGATATCGACTTGAAATTAGGTACACATAAGTATTTTAACGAGATCTGGAACTAGATTATATTTTCATATTATTCTGTTGGAGGGTTGGGGAATAAATTGTGGTAAATGTGGGTAAATAGGTAAATCAAGCAGGTAAGAATCCATATAATTGGTATTTAGTATATATATAAGAGAAGCTAATGCCTCAAAAACATTTTTGGCATTAGCCACCTCCATTACTACCCCCCTATTATAAAAGGGGGTAAAAAAAAATGTGATTTAGTATGTGTACAAGAACCAAAGGCCTCAATTTTTTTTTACTTCATTCAGTTTTAACCCTAACATTATCCAATTTCCGAAGTAATTTTTTGCTCTGAATCTGAATCTGGCCTCAGAATTGGCCCATCATGTCAGAATTTTGAAATATTTTAGGTTAAAAAATGACTTTTCTGGCAAATTTTGAGGTTATGTATAGGATTCAAACAAATTTTCAATTTATTTCTAATAAATACATCATTTAATCTTCCTCTTTAAAATAAGCTTTCGAATGGTCATCTACGATGAAATAATTTTGTTCACCCAATTTTATAATAGGGTGGGTGTAGTATTGGGGGTGGCTAATGCTAATTTTTTTTTTTGAGACATTAGCTTCTCTTATATATACTAAATACCAATTTTATAGACTCTTACCTGCTTGATTTACCTATTTACCCCCATTTACCTCAATTTACCCCACAACCATTCAACGGAATAAGATGAAAATATAACCTAGTTCCAGATCTCGCTAAAATACATATGTGTACCAAATTTCAAGTCGATATCTTAAACAGTTCCAGAGTAATCGTGTGCACGAAAAAGTTACAGACAGACCGACAGACATTTTTTTGCTCAAACCTAAAATCTCGACGTTTCATGACATTCTAAGCCTATTTGAACAGTAAAATTTTTTTTAAATTTTTTGTCGTTTCTATACTTCCACTGGATGTGAAAGTAATATCTGCGATTTTTAGGTTAGGTTAATCCAAATCCACTTTGCCACAGTACTACTCTAAAGTACAATGTATTAAGAGTATTTGCTATTTTTTTTATTTAATTTGATTGAAATCTCTACTGTCGGCAGATTTTTGTCCAAAAAATGGCATATTTTTCCCACTGTGTGGCGTACTCTAAAACTTGAAAATCCGGAGAAATCTCGGAGGGTGATTTTTTCACGATTACCGAATGGAAGTAATTCGGTAAACGAGGGAAGCAAAAATACAAACTTTGTTGGTAAAAGATTTTATTTGCAAAAATAAAACTTTAAAAACCTTACGCCAGTACTTTGATAATTTGTGGAATATCTTTTTGAAATAAAACATTGCGTCTTGGAACGGATCGGATTTCGCTTCCAACTTAATTATTAACGGCATAATAACCCTGTGTCAGAAAAATGTTGGGAAACTATATAAAAAGCAGCCTTTTTTTCTTCTTTCGACACCTATTTGTTTTTATTTCTGATAGGATCCAGCAAACATGCCAAAAAGTGAAATGGCGTTAAAGCTTGATCATATCTCCTTTCAAATATCTGACATTGCTTTAAATTTCTGTCCCCATCTTCAAAACTATAAAAAAAGGCACTCAATTTTTTCCTTTTCTCAACTGCAAGGGGCAAACTGGCACCTTTCTGCTTAATTTTGTCGAGTGTCACAGAAATTGGTTTCACCAATTTTAAAAAGTCTTCGGCCACTCTTTTAATTTGAACATTCGACACTTTTTCAAATATCAATGAATCAATATCATCTTTGTATTCTTCACAAATTTACAACTTGGGTCATACAGTGACATAAACCTCAAGGCAGTCGGAAACTGTATTCCATCTAACATCTTGTGATAATGTCAGTTTCTTTCCCCCTTTTTCTTTGCGAAAATATTTTACAATTTGCACTATGTGTGATTTTACATTTGTAACTTCCAAATCTTTGGAAAGCAAATTCAGTATATGGGCAGAACACCGGTATGTTATAATGAGGTAATCCAGAGCTTCGGGAATTTTTCGCCTCATATTGTTCATGTTTTGCGCAGTATCTGTGACCAAGCTAGTAACTTAGCAGTTGTACTCATTTTTGCACTTATTTATTAAATCAATGGCCAAGTTTGCAAGATAATCACCAGTGTGTGGATGTCCTGATGTATCTACACTTTCCAGAAAAAAACTGCTTCCATTTTCCAGTATCAAAACTACACAACATATCGGTTCATTATTGCACATTGACCAACTATCAAGAGACATACAATCTGGTTGACCTGATAAATTTTTAAAGCACTTTGATTTCTCATTTTCGAATATTCCATTTAAAAGGGTTGATGATAACTGAAACCTAGAAGGCGGGACATACCCTGATCTTAACGTCAATCGCCTTTCGAACTTCTCTATGTTCGATGGACTTAAAAGAACAATTTGTTGCAAAAGTGGCTCTGGCTACCTGTTTGTCTTATTCCTTCTTTTTGTCCTGACATGTTCTTACAACAAAGCAGCTTAAACTTGTGCTACTGCAACCTAATACCACTCAAATTCCCGCTTGCTATTCGTTGGGAATTTTCACTTTGGCTTGTACTGACCTGCCATTAATTTTTTCACCTTTACTTGACTGATTTTTGCAGGTTTTCCAGTGGTTTTTAAGCCTGTCGACAAGCCCCTTAATTTCATTATTACCTTTCTTACATATTGGACGACATTCAAGTTTGCCCACAACATTTTTGTTGAGAAAATATTGCCAAACACTATCTTCTTTCTTGCCTTGCCAGGACATTTATTACTTTCTACATCCAGTGGACGTATAATAACGACAAAAAAAATTTAAAAATAGTTATTGTTCAAATAGGCTTAGAACAGGGTGTATACTTTTTGGAAAACAGGGAAAATCTGGAAAAGTCAGGGAATTTATAAATTTATAAAAAAAGTCAGGGAAAATTTATTAAAACTACTTATATCTAAAGTTGTTCCCATCTTGCGCCTCCCCGCTCGTCAAAAAAAGTTTTCCATTTCCCCTCCCCCGCTTTTTATTTTCGAGCAGAAAAATTTTCTGAAATTTTATTATAAAGTCCTGGAAAACCTGAAAATTCAGGGAATTTCAAAATTGTGAATTGGTATTGGTATTGGTATTGGTATACACCCTTTTTGTGCGCACGCTTACTCTGGAACCGTTTAAGATATTGACTAAAAATTTGGTACATGTATGTATTTTGACGAGATCGGAACTAGATTTTCTTGTTCCGTCTAAGGGTTGAGGGGTAAATTGGGGTAAATAGGTAAATCAAGCAGGTAAAAGTCCATAAAATTGGGATTTAGTATATACAAGAGAAGCTAAGGACTCAAAAATTTTTTGGCATTAGCCACTCCCATTACCACCCCCCACCCCATTGAACATTATTAAAGGGGATGAAAAAATATTGTGATTTAGTGTGTACAAGAACCAAAAACCTCAAAATATTTTTTTACTTCACCACCCCACTACTGATGTGGGGTATTGTTTTATGGATTTCAAATATCATATTATTAAAGTTATTTCCACATACAAATATTTTTTTCGTTGTGAAAGACTTGGATAGAAAATCTGGATGTGGAAGTAGTGATTCCTTGGGCAGCGGTTTTTTAAGTATACTTCGCGCGTCAACGTTTAGTCGGTACTAAAACCGCTACCCAAAGAATCACTACTTCTACACCTAGATTTTATCCGATTCTCTCACAATGAACACATGTTGGTACTATATTTGCAAAAATTGTTTATGGAACTTTAATAATATAATATTTTAAATCGCCTACCCTAAAAACCTAAAAAACGATATGCCACATTGGTAGTTGTGGTAGGGGGGTGGTTTTGTAGGGATGGATGAAGTAAAATAAAAACTGATGCCTTTGGCTCTTGTATACACACTAAATCACAATTTTATTTTTTTTCACCCCCTTTAATAATGGGGTGGGGGTGGATATTGCCAAAAAATGTTTTTGAGACCTTAGCTTCTCTTACATTTATACTAAATATCAATTTTATGGACTCTTACTTGCTTGATTGACTTACCCTAATTTACCTCCCAACCCTGCAATAGAATGAAATCAAAATATAATCTAGTTCTCATTAAAATACATACGTGTACCAAATTTCAAGCCACTATCTTAAACTTTTCCACAATGATCATGCGCACAAAAAAAAAAGTTAGACTGACAGAACGACACAGAAAATTTTTTTGCTCAAACTTAAAATCTCGACGTTTCATGACATTCTAAGCCTATTTGAACAATACAAATTTTCAAATTCTTTTTTTGCGTTACTATACTTCCACTGGATGTGGAAGTAATATTAAATGAAGTTAAAACCCTCTCCTTTTCGTATATATTCGACAGGGATTTGCAAGTTTCAACGAGTTCCAATAAGTTAGCAAGCGGCGTCTTGACCGGCGGAGCCAAGTCGAAACAGTTTTTAATCCAATTTTCAGTTTTAACATACGTAATTATTTATTCAGATTTTTTTATTATTCATTAAGGAAATACAATGCGGATAATTAAGAGTCAAATAAATGTTTTTATTTTAAAAAAAATCTAAGAATCATGATTTTTATCAACACTGATTTTATCGATATTAGGTAATAAAGTTCGATTAACAGGGCGACATCGACTTTGAAATTTTATTTTATAATTATTAGCCACCTTTTTTGAAGGCGCAGGCGGTTTAATTTCTTTTTCAACATTTATTTTCACCCTTTTTATGGCCTCTTTATTTAGTTTGTACTCAATAAAATATTCGTCGTTTGACTTTTTAAACTTTAACATTAGTCCCGTTATCAGAGAATCCTGAAATCACTACGTATTAAATTATGTAAATCTGCAAACATACTTATTGCAATTATCGCAGTCTTATTAGATTCACCATTTTTAGTTCTTAACTTCTTAGATTCGTTATCTGCTACTCCTAAAATATCTAACTACCAATTTAAAAGCAATTCCGACGGAATTTGAATTATTTATCTCAAAATTAAATTTAATGAAGATTTTGTCGATCTCGACCAAAAAAGCCTTTTTTTCCAATTTTTGCTTACTTCATTCTAGACGTATCTTAATGAAATTAAAATGGAACCACCGACCTCTTTGCAATTGAAAAAGATTTCATAGAAATCGCTTAAAGGTAGTGTTACACGGGCGACAAAAATTGCTTAATTTCCAGCAATATTTGCCGACTTTTACGTCACGACAACATCAGCAACTACAGCAACAGGCAACTGTTCGTCAATAAGTTGCTGAATAGTGACTACCGGTATTTGTGAATATCCAGCAATTAGACAATAGATGTGTACAGGGCAAATTCAGTAGAGCAACTATTTCCGGCGATGCACAGTGGGGCAAATAGCTCATTTTTTGGACAAGCGATAATTCCCAAGCCTGGAATTAATGAAATTTAATTTTTTTTTTTTAAACTCTTCGTTATAAAATTGCCTTTAATTCTATCGAGCCCGAATTTTGAAATTTCAAAATTAAAGGACTTAAATTTTGAAAGTAAATTAAAATTTTATCAAAAGATTGTTTAAAATTATAAAAAATTGTTACTTGGGGGTTTTTTTTGGTTTCTAATCTCATTTCTGATCCCCGAATTTTGCTATTCAAAAAACCAAGATAGTGGATCCAATATGGCGGCCATAATATTTTTTAAATGAGATGTACATGCGCAAAATGATAAAAATTGTTACTTTTTAAGGGTTTCTGACCATGAATATGAAGTCTAAATTATGTAATATCGTAATCCAAGATAGTGGATTCAATATGGCGGCCACAATATTTTCTTAAATAAAATGTACATACGCAAATTATTAAAAATTGGTAATTAGGAGTTTTAGGGTCTGCTGAACATGAATCTGAAGTCTAAATTACGTAATATCGAAATTCAAGATGGCGGATCCAATATGGTGTCCGTAAGTTAAAATAGACTGATAAATCAAGAAAGAAATTGCTAAAATTTGTTACTCAGGGGCTTAATTCGCTATTTTAGTTTCGTCACTTTGGAAACCATAATATCGGATCCAATATAGCTGTTATAAATTAAAAAAAAAAATAAGACGTACATGCAAAAATCATTAAAAATTAGTTCCCAGAGGTTTCTGATTCTGCAGTTAAAATTTCGTAATTTTGAATTCTGGGGTTGCATTTCCAGTATGTGCTAAAATGAAATAATTAATCAAAAATTAACTTTAAATGTCCAATCATAGAGTAGTCAAAAGACAAATACTATTAGCTAATACTATTAGGCAAGAACTATTAACTTTAATTCTAATATTTGGTCAAGTCATAAAATGACAGAAAGTAAAATATTGTAAGCCATAAACTTAAAATAACCTAATGCTTCTAGTCCTAAACAAACAGCTAGAAAACTACGATAAGATATAAATCTAACATAATCTAATACGTAAAATGATGAACGAGTAGAATCTTCAACTTACGGACACCATATTGGATCCGCCATCTTGGATTTCGATATTACGTCATTTGGACTTTAGATTCATGATCAGCAATCTCTAAAACCCCTAAGTAACAATTTTTAACAATTTGCGCATGTCAATTAAAAAAATATTATGGCCGCCATATTGGATTCGCCATTTTGGATTACGATATTATGTAATTTAGATTTCAGATTCTCGATCAGAAACCCTTAAAAGTCCTAAGTAACAATTTTTAACAGTTTGTGCATGTACATTTCATTTAAAAAATATTATGGCCGCCATATTGGATCCGCTATCTTGGTTTTTTGAATCGCAAAATTCTGGAATCAGAAATGAGATTAGAAACCAAAAAAAAACCCCAAGTAACAAATTTTTATAATTTTAAACAATTTTTTGATAAAATTTTTATTTAATTTCAAAATTTAAGTCCTTTAATTTTGAAATTTCAAAATTCGGGCTCGATAGAATTAAAGGCAATTTTATAACGAACAGTTTAAAAAAAAATTTTTTTAATTTCATTAATTCCAGGCTTGGGAATTATCGCTTGTCCAAAAAATGAGCTATTTGCCCCACTGTGCGATGGAGGAACTCTATTTCGCTGCTTCAAGTGCTTTTATCATTATGCATGCAATAAATACAAGAAAAAAGAAAAGAAACAGGCGAATGTGGGTGCGACCATATTTAGCTCGACGACAATTATTGCCTTCTACATTGTGGAACGAATTACGTTTAGACGACTTTTTATTCAAAAACTTCACCAGAATGTCTCGAAGTGATTTTGAATTACTTGTGAACAAATTGAGTCCCATAATTACAAAAAAAACTACTAATATTGTTACGGTCGATTTTCACATTTAATAATGGCCAGAAATTTATGTACTAATTTTCGTTATTTTCCCAAATTTTATTGTGCACTTGAGCCTATTGATACCATCTCTCGCCAATAGATATTAATAGAGTATAACTGGTTGCATAATAGCAATGATGGTTCACGACGGTCATTAAATATACTTTGATACAGGTAGTATGGGTGAGTGCGTTCAGATATTCATTGAGAGAGTGCATTGCAAAACGCCCTTTTAAAGCCTCTACAATGGCTAGTATTGTTGATTAAACCTTCTTTTGGTGGGTAGATTTATGAGGGGACGGCTTTCAGAGTATATTATGATAAAATTTGTGGATATAAACAAAGTTAGGAAAATCTATTCTAGATGTGGGATACGCCGTGAAGTCGAAATTCTGAACGTACTGAGACGGAAGACAAGAACTTGACATTTTGATAGAGGACATTTTCTTGGTCATTTTTCCTTTTGCTGCTTGAAGATTGAGTCGTCTGAATACGAGTTTTCGCAATATTGTAAGTTTTGCTCCATTTATGGGATTTAGTATTCATCACAAGATTAGTTGTATTTTCATTTGGTTTTGAGTATCGTTTTGGGGAAATGCAGCTTCGGATTTCCGGATAAAGTCAATTTTCAAAGTACGTGGCGTCGTCTGAATGCAAGATTTTGGAGTGCCATTTTGACGGCAAAGGACCTCTTTCAGCCCACATCACATTTCAGGTACGTCTCTGAAAACCCACTTAAAGTTGAAATAGATTTGTAATTTAAGTTATTTATTTTATTGCAGGGCTGTTTGTTTGTTCCTTAGTTGTTTCCTTGTTGAGTATGTTACAAGTATTGTTATCTCTTTGTTAGTTTATGGCTATTTGGATTGATACCTTATGATTTTACTTGGATCTGTTACTCGTATTCTACTTGAGCTTTTATGTCACATTCTACACTTTACGAGGGACTTCCAGCTTGACTCTGGTTTCAACTTCTAGTCCAGATTTTTGTCTAGATGGTGGATTATTGACTGACATCTTGTGTATGTGTGGTACTGGGGATCTCGGCACGTTACCTTAGACTCCACGTAGATGGTCTACCACCTGCGGCTGTTATCACCTGAATTACGCTACCCTGGTAGGACGGGAAAAGGTATTCAGACACTACCAAAGGTAAGCGGAATCATATTCTCTTAACGAGGGATCCGGTACATCAACTCAACGTCCACGGAACAGTAAAATACATTTTCAAGGAATATTGGTAATATTTTGCTCGTAACGTAAATCTCAGTAACATTTTAGATTTCAGTAATATTTGGTATATTTTGTATATCGTTACTTCACTAACTAATAGTTTTGCCTTATTTTACAAATAGATGTCAATAATTTTAAGTAATTTTATGTTTTACCGTACCTTGGGTCACTTGTAGTTTTTTTTGTCACGCTTCTGGCATATGACCTCTTGTACATTTATCAAAGATTTATTATTTTGTAAGATATTTTGTGTATATTAGGTTAAGCGTGTGGGCCCCACTTACTAGTGCACTTTTTAGGGTATATTGAGATATATTGTACTGCGTACCGAGTTATCGGTGATACCTAATTGTGAAATATTTTGTACTACGTACCCTTATATTTTATTAAATGTTTAATTAGAACGACGTCTTTTATATCTGACCACCTACACCACCCCAATTATCGAAGCCACCCCCAAGGACCTGACTAGTCGGCCGTGTGAGACTCCCTCCTCACTAGTGTATTGCAGAGGGGGTACTGCACGTAAAATATTAAAATTTTGTTCAGGGCACAGGGTGACTACCCTACCCTGCGTTCGAGGTTTAGCAGATTTTGGCTCCCCCTTTTATAAGTGGGCCCAGGCCTTGTAACAATATGAGAGATCCGATTCCTGTAACGGCAAAACTGGCAATAACTCGCAACACAAAGCAAATATTCACAGAATATGACGGAGGTAGGTACATGGGCGAGCGAGATAGAAAGAATAATCGCCCTTAATTTCCAAAACCGGTGGATATACGGCAACTCGAACTAAAATTACAAGCAACTAGAACGATGTCGAGCAATATGGCCATATATTGCCGAAATACTTGTTGTAAATCGCACAATGTTGCGCAATATTGTTCCAGTGTGTCTCCCAGCAATTAATTGCTATGAAAATTGCCCGTGTGACAGTACCTTAATTTAAATTTTATGAAGTTGGTTAAAAAGAAATGTTATTTTTCAACTAGATAGTGCTTCTATACATTATTTTTGGTAGCTGTACATAGGTGGCTTAATAAAAATTTGCAAACAAATGAATTGGGCGCCAATTTGTATAACGATACTTTGTTTTGTTATAGCACTTCCCCAAACGAGAGGTGCGTTAACTTAACTCCTGCTAGCTCAGTGCAGGTCGGTGGGTTTTTTTGTGACATTAGATTTTTAAGTTGTATTAGGCCTTAAGGACGCCAGCGTATTTTTAAGTAAATACTTGTTACACAAAACCAAAAAAAAATGAGAGATAATATATTCTTCAATATAGTGTTGAGTACGAATAATAACACACAGTAGATAAAATTTGAACAATATATTACGAAAAATATTTGAGAAAGGGTTTACAATTTCTGTGCAAAGATATATTAAATCACTTAATGACTAGAAAATTTATTAAAAAAAATTGACAATTTAAATTAAGAGTGAAATGATAAAAATTTACAAGTTAAAGAGAAAAGTTTGACTGGTTTTTTACAGAAGTTTTCTGACCAAAACGTATGCGATGACAGTACAAATTCTTACATATTTGAGTGGCTACAGTAGGTCGATAGGATTGGAAGCTGCCGAAAGTTCGGTAAGTGAGGTACGTATAGTTGAGCTGGGATCCCCAAAATGAACCTCCTTCTAGCTTGGAGTATAGCTCTATCCGCTCTCAACGGTGATGCAGTCCAAACCACCAACTTCCTTACATAAGACTGATGGATGTTAATTTGTACTGGGTCACTCCTCTTCACTTGGTCCAGGGATTTTTATATAAAAACGGGAAAAATAAGTGGTTAAAACCAGTCGGGCAAGATAGAAATATGAAATTACGATAGTAAATACAAAAATTACGATAAAACTACTCAATCAACTACAAAGCAAATTTTTACCACACTAAACTAAGTAGAAATTGTAAGTTATGAAAAAAACAAAATTAAGATAGCAAGATATTAAGTTAAAGCAAAAATTTTATGACCAAAATTACGATAAAAAAAATACTCTGCAAAATTACTGGATAATATTAAATTAAATAAACCATATTTTTGTTATGATCAATTTTACTACAAAAAAATTAATATTTTCGTGTTAAAAAATTGAACATGAACATGAAAAAAAATCAGGAAAAGAATTACAGTATAACATTTTAAGTTAAAGGCCATGAAAATTTATTCAAGATAAAATTAAATATAATATACTTCAAAAATGCCAAAAAGATAAGATATTTTTTACGTCACTTTAAGATAAAAAATTTAGCCAAAAAGATAAAAGAAAATTTTTACGTTCTTTAAAAATTTGACCAAATGCCAAAAAGATTAAAGATAATCATTTTTACTGGTGGCTTCTCTGAAAATTAATATTTCTCAAATTAACTCTAAGAAGTTAGACAAAATTGTAGCAATGGTGAGGTGACGACAACTAGGAATCTCTGGACAAACGTTCGGTGAGTACTTTAAATCTCTACAAATTGAATCAAAAGATAATGAAAGAAAAACACTCACCTTACATTTCCTAGAGGTATTCCCAACAGCAGACAATCTAGACAGATTCGGCTTTGAGCCTGGTTCCAGCCTAGGTATTATAAAACCAGAATTCCTGAACGAACATCAGGTGCCTGTACACAATTGTATTCTCCAGTGCATCCACGCAAGTATGTAGTTCACCTAGAAAAGCGTATCAAACAGCAGAAAGAATATCTAGGAACCACAAAAGAAAATACAGATGACCACCACGGGTCAATCTATAATTGTCTAACCTTTTCGTTACACAATTAAAGTAAGTTTGCCAAGTGGGCCGATAATAATTATTTAATCACTATTAAATAATCAAGGTACATAAAGATAGAATGCCAAATGGGCCGATAATAATAATTAAATAATTATCGAACAAATCGGTAAACATGTGTTTAACCTTTTAAAACAATAACACACGGTTTAACAAAATTATTCTCAAAAATATGTCCATTTACAAGCTTAAAACATAAATACAATTAAAATAACTACATAAAATAATCGAAAACTTTGAGGACTGCAAAGATATAAATTGATTAAGGCATAAGTCATCTCACCATTGCTATGAAGCCAGACAGGACCTTCAAACACTACCGCTTGTTACCAGTGTTGGATCAAAGATGATTTTAGCCCCGATTCTACCGTCAATTATCAAAATTCCTCACCGCGGCGCTGGTCTTAATTACATTTACCTACCAGATATTATTAAAGGTTCGCACACACTGTAGCATACCACTTTATAACTCAAAACTTCAAAATATTTTAAACTGATCGCAAAACAGCGAAAAAAACTAAATATTAACAGAATACAATATTAAAGGGAGCTACAACAGCATTTCGACATAAATTCCGTTACACACCACCCAAACTACCGAAAAAAATTTTTTTTGTTTATGAAGTGATACACTCTGTAAGTGACGAGTAGAAAACGAGAAGGAAAACGAGGTAAAGGTCAAAACAAACCAAGATAGAAAATGTTATACTTTTGGAAAAGTGAAGCTCCTCCAAAGGTACAGCATGAAAGTTACAAAAAAATTGAAAAGATAAAATTTTTTAGGAGAGGACTTGAAATCAGTCTCCACAGACACTGCGGTTGAATGCCTGAGCAACTTTGTAGTTGTTGCCAGTACTAAAATTGGAAAAGTTTCGTAAAAACAAAACTAGACCACGATATAGATAACAAACTATCTATCAGAGCTGGGTAATTCCTGGTGAAAAAGTAATTAGCAATTACAATTCCTTTTTTTTCGTGTAATTGTAATTGTAATTAAGAAATTTTTTTTATTAAAGTAATTTGGAATTGTAATTGCGGGAAAATTGTTATAGGAATTGTAATTTGTAATTATATTATTTGAACTATCTAATTACAAATTACTTCTATAAGTACAATTACTTTTTCCAATTACAATTACTTTAAGAACATGCGTATGTGCTTTAACAAACAAGAATACATTAAAGCAGAATTTTACAGTTGTATAGTTTAAAATGAATCTGAAAAGTTCAAAAAAAGTTACTTACTAAAAACGAGTTTTTGCCGTGGTCCGCTGCACATTTATGTTTTTTTATTAACTACACAAACTTTTGTATTTTTGTCCAAAAACTTTTAAAAACTAAACGTGTTTACTGTTTATTATTATCATTCTTATTATTATTAGGCATTGTTATTATAGTGGAGTCGATTTAGTCAATAAAATAGCGAGGTTGGGAAATTTTTTAAGATGGATGCAGACCCGGCGCAAATTGTCATGGCGAGTATAACAAAACCCTAAAATAGGTGGAACCGTGTTTTATTCGCCGAAAAGGGGTTTTTTGGACATTTTAAGGGTCAAATTTGCAGTTTTAATTCTTTTTTGACCACAAACAATTAGTTAAGGAACGAAAATAGTATCCTTTTATTCTTAATATTAAAGGAACCTCCATTTTAAATTTGGTAAAGATCAGACCATCCCCCTGACGAGTATTTTGATATTGTACCACACTTACATTTTGCCACAAAGCAAATTTTGAACCGACTTTTTCTTCGGAAGATATTTCGATTTGAAAATTTCAGAAAATTTGACTGAAACTGCAATTTAAGCCAAACTATTTAACATTTTTGGCTCAAATTTGGTTAACAGGTTTTGTGTTACAATGACTACTTCCGTTCCAAATTTCAGCAAAATCAGTTGAGATCTGATCAAGATAGCCGAAATTTGATTTTCTCATTTTTTTTTCGTGTATATATATATATTAGTATCAGGAGGGGGGATGGTCAGATATCTTCCCCAAATTTAAACTGAAGGTTCCTTTAATATTGAGAATAAAAGGATACCATTTCTTTTCTTAACTAGTTGTTTAAGTGATCAAAAAAAAATTAAAACAACAAATTTTACCCTTAAAATGTCCAAAATACCCCGGCCAAAAAAGCATCCATCCCTTTTTGTGAATTAAAATTTTATGGTTTTATTATACTCGTAATGACAAACAATTTCCGCAGGGTCTGCATCCATCTTAAAAATTTTCCCAATCCTTTCCTAAACCAACTCCACTATTAAGCTGCCTTTTCTATATATTTATTTAATTTTTCCTGATTACTCTTAAGGTCAAACATTCTAATAACGATTCTAATAAATATTAAAACGCAATATTACACAACACATTTAATTAAAATGTTTAACTTACCTTTTTGTCTGTTTGGTCGCTATAATTTACTTTATTAGAAAAGTAATTAGAAAAGTAATTGCTAATTCCTTTTTTAAAGACATGTACTTTGTAATTGTAATTAGTTCCTTTTTAAAAAAGTAATTTGTAATTGTAATTAGTTCCTTTTTTAAAAAAGTAATTTGTAATTGTAATTATTTTTAAATTACAAGTAATTACCCAGCTCTGCTATCTACCTATATTTAACAATTACTACTACTGTTAAATTAACAAAAATATTGAATATAGCTCCAAGGGACTGAAACTAGATGCAAAACAACTAGAAATAAAAATAAATATTTTACCAAGTAAAACAAAGATAAGCAGTACTGAAGGTACTAAAGAAAGACGAAAAAAAAAAATTCAACGGTAACAACAAATTCCCAAAACATTTGTAGGCAAAGATATGTAAGTTAAATACCTACAGTTACGATAACGATAAGAGATTGTGCCCTCCTTATTCATTGGCCCCACATTCACCCTATCTAATACCTTTAGACTTTCTTGGAAATATTTAAGAGAAAAGTTTATTACACGAAACGGCAAAATGTTAACGAATTAAGAGATTAAGAAGAAATTAACAGCTAGGGAGCTGGTGGCAATACGGGTATATGATTTCATTATAATTAACAATAATATGAAATGAAGGTATTGATATAACAGATCAATTAGAGCAGCTACCGAGCTTGGTTGATGCTGATTTTTTAATTAAATGAATTTCTCATTTGCAAAAAAAAATTGCCTCCTATATTATTTTATTGTTTCAGCCATTGCCATAAAATTATTCATGTATCAAAAATATAAATAAAAAAATGGTTGGCTGAAATCCATGACTCTGATTTCTTATAAAACTAATTCTTAATTTGCAAAAGAAAGCTCTATTAAGTAATTTCATTGTACTTCGCATTGGTCTTAATTTGTTAGTTTTTATATCCATAAGTAGAGAAAAACATTGGCTGACGTGTACGTTGCTGATTTGCAGAAATATTCCCAATTTACTCCAAAAAATGTCAAAGTAAGAAAATAGTCCAATCAGTGGGGGATTTTGTCCTGCAAAAGGTGGAGTAGTAATGATTTTGATATATGTTGTTTAAGTCAAGGCTTTGATAAAAAATACAAGTTTTATATCTTGGGAGGGGGGGGGGGGGGGGGGAGGCGCGGGCCGCCAACTTGAAGTAAAGGTGCAAAAAATTGTTTTTTTCAAAATTATTCAGCAAGATGAAATTGAAGAGGACAAAATTTCCTACATTTTTTTGTATATTTATTGAAAGTCTAATGTTTAAAGAAATACAGCGTCAGAAAGATGGATTTAAGAAGATTTTTTTTTTATTAAATAATGTACTTTTACAGCACAACATATTACGGGACACCCTGAATACACCTCGGGGTTGGCATGTTTAAAACAAATTGTTTTAAACAAAGTGTTTAAAACATCGCACTGTGTTTTAAACAAATGTTTAAAACATATTTAGTACAAAATGATGTTTTAAACAACTGTTTAAAACATAGTTTAAAACACAGTGCGAAGTTTTAAATAAATGTTTTATTTTAGAGTTTGTGGAAAAGCAAGAAAAGTGCCGATGATGGTCCATTCCGATAAATAATTTCGATATAGTGGTCACGTGCACTAAACTGAGCATTTTTTTGCAGAGTTCTGCAAAATCCGTTTAAGGGCGCCATCTGACGTCACCTAGTAGTAGCAGACATAGTGTGTCTGGCACCATTTAATTTTAGTTCAATATAGTTTTAAACGTTTTAAACCTGTTTTAAACATGTTTTAAACATGTCATTTAAAACTTAAAAAAAACCTGTTTTAAACAAAAAAAAACTGTTTTTTTTGTTTAAAATGAAAAAAAACTGTTTTTTTTCCAACCCTGATATACATACAAGTAACGGAAAAATAAAATAATTGTAAAAAATATTAGAATTGTTCTTGGGACTGCCTAGATAGCAATAAAAGCTTTGTAAAAATAACACAGGCCGACAAAAAAACGGGGCTGTTATTTTGATTAGAACCGTGTTATCCTATGTTTTCTGACATGCTGAAACCGATTCTGGTATTATGATTAATTTTTATGGAGGGGGCAAATTAATAAAAAAATACCGAATGAAAAATCTCTTTCATTCCTCTCATTTATTAAAGACTAGTAATACAGCAACCTAACATACTTATTAGCAACAACAATAACTGTAATACCAAAGTTGCATGTCAATAATGCGCATAGTAACAAGATAACAACAAAATATCAACAGAATAATTATTGTAGCAAAAACAGAAATGCAGATATTGTCATAAAACGTATTTACAAATTAGAATTATAATTAAATTTTATGTTCAAACTGCCCTCTTCAGCGCCAGTACATTTTCTAGTGCGGTTCACGAGATGACCGATTGATCTTCTTATCATATCTGGTCTGTTTCTAATTTTGTTGCGGCATTCAACAATCCTGTGAATTAATTAATCTATGCCGATCTATGTCCACTCTTTAAGTGACCCCATAAAACATAATCTAAAATTAACTAATTTAACGTTTAAAGGCATTGTTTAAAGTTGTCATTGTTGATTATAGTAAGCCTTACTTCAAAATGATAACTATTAGAAAGACAAATGATGTGACAATTTTAAACAATAGTTGCTTTCTTTCTACCAGTGAAATAAGCTAAACTTAAGAAATCTTAGTTGGAAGTTCTATTTGATTTCTTTTACCTTAGATTAGCTCAGTTAAATACCTCCCCCCTTACCTACGTCAAGTCTACCGGGTTTCATCCTAAACTTTAGAAACTTGCCCAAGTTGATTTCAAGGTGACAATTGGTCATAATACCTGAATCTTAACAACGCGCATGCGTAAAATTTCAGGTCTGGTTTGATCATCCCTTTTGCATATTAGTTTAGATAAAAATCTCAAATTAAGGTTTTTAGAACATACGTTACCGAATGTTTTAGGAAATGTAAATATCCGAGGTATGTTCTTTTAACCATTTAAATGATACATGTCCAAACAGATGGATTGGTCACGAAGGTCCTCATGTATGGTCGACAAGGTCTTCGGATTTCAAACATGTAGATTATTATACTCTTCGCAAATACGAAAACGAAGAGTATATTGCATTTGATCGGCACATTTCCAAAACCGTAAATATCGCTCGCAGACAAAAAATTTTCATATCATTGTGTTAGAGAACGAATTCTGAACAACTTTCAAAATTTCCGTCTGTCCGTCCGTCTGTCCGTCCGTCACGTTTCTTGTAAGCACGATAACTCAAGAAAGAAAAATCCGATTGTACTGAAATTTGGACAGTAAATTAATGTTAGCTGGAGGAAGAAACCTATTGTTTTTGAACAAAATCGATCGGTAAATAAAAATGTTATTAATGATTCAAATTTGAAAAATTTTTATTTTTTTTTATTTTTATGTTTTCGTAATTGAATAGAAATCTGGTGAAATGATATTTCATTTTAATATCTAAATATTTATATATTTTACAAATATACATTTCATAGTGTAATATACAATCGTGAAAATATGATTTTAGCTCGTGTCTTATAATATAAAAATTTACATTTTTTTACGTGTAAGGTGGTTTTGTAGTTCTTACGCTTTTGACTCGAAATACAAGGGTCCCGGGTTCGAAACTCAAATGGGGTATGGTATAGTTCTTTTTAACTTATACTTTATTTTACACTGAGTCTTTTACCAACTAAATTCGTACTATAAAATTAAAAATGTCTAAAACTAACATTACAAAAAACTGCGAAGAGTATCCAATAGAATGTGTAACAATTATATAAAAAGTTCAGTGAACAGGCGTTTTAGCTTGTTTTTTTATGAAGTCACTTAAAGAATGAGGTCTACAAAGTGTACATTGATTTCAGGGATCAATTAACTCAAAAGATTATTGAATACCACAAAGAAATTAGAAACAGTCCAGATGTGACAAGAAGATCAATCGGCCATCTCGTGAACTGGACTAGAAAATGTACTGAAGCTGAGGAGGACATTTTGAACATAAAACTTAATTATGATTTTAATTTGTAAATACATTCTATGACATCTGCATTTTTGTTTTTGGTACAATTATTTTGTTGATATTTTTTTATTATCTTGTTACTATGTGCATTATTGATATTCAACTGTGTTATTACAGCTATTGTTGTTGTTAATAGGTATGTTATGTTGTTGTATCTTTAATAAATGAGAGCAATGAAACAGATTCTTGAGTCGGTGTCATCTAACATTAATTTTTTTTGATTAATTTTACCCCCTCCATAAAAATTGGTAATTAAAACATAATAATTATTGCTGAAAAAAGTAAATGCCTAATTTAATAGTGGAAGCAATTTTTGCGCATATCATTCATCGATATTTTCTAAAGTCTCATATTGCATTATTTAGTGAAAATTTCGAAGACGGCAAAGGTGTGGCAAAAAAATTAATGGGGCTTTTTTGTTCAGTTTTTTATGTACTTTTCAAATTTAATACTGAAATTTAAAAGAAACATATACAGGGCATTGGTATTGTTTTCTGAAAGAACAACAAAAACATTTTTTATTCAAGTCCACACCTGGATTTTTCTGTGAGTGATACACCTTCTTATTCAGGATCACCAGAGTATTATATGCGCCAAATATGAACTTATACTCCATTCCTTTACAAAGAAACAACCAAAATAAATTTTGGCGAAAATATATAAAACACCCTGTATATCAGCAAAGAGGGCCCAACTAGCTTTTTCTGTGGGTGATTATCATTACCCTCGGTCTCTCCCATCTGCCATTAAAACATGTCCGTTTCCTCGTGAAACACCCTGTATATTAATTATAGGAAATAACATTTCGGAATTCTGTCATTTTGGAAGTTATTCAGAATTCGTTCACTAACATAATCATATAAAAATATTTCTCTACCAGCGATTTACGGTTTTTAGTCCGGTGATATTAGGAAAATGTTTCGGAAAGTTTTGGGGCTAGCCAAAAATTGGTCTACCCCTACAGAATTTCCTCAGGAATCCGAAAAAAATAGTGTTGACCACTCAAAGCGGCAGCTTTAATTATTATTTAACTTTTTGTAAACAAAATGAATTTTGCAATTTAGTTTTTTGCTTATATCTTCGCTTCTAAAAGTCGTAGAAAACGTTCACCCGTCAATTTCTTCGTCATGAGCTCTCCTATAAGGTAGGTATACCCAAAGAACGAATCTTTAATTGTTAATAACATTTTATGGCAAAAAACTGAAAAACTTGAATTTTTCGATCCTCGAACTTTGAAGTACTGTAGAAACAAATATAAAATCTGTAAGTTAACGATATTATGAGAAATAGTACATATTTTTATCCCTAATAAAATGCACTTTGTCCCGTTGCAAAATATTAATTTTTTTTTGCAATTAATTTATAAAATTAGTAATATAATATTTTACAATTCTGTTTCGGTAAATACATTGTATTTGACGTGCATTTGTTGGAATAACAACTCTGCTATGTGATACCTATTGTTATTTTGTTATTTTTAATATTATTATCATGTTATCTTTTACTTGTAAGTCTATGATCGAATTGTAATTTAAACTAAATAAAAGTTTGTGTCTGGTTAAAATATATCGAACACATTTCAATATTCAATAGGTTATGGGCCGGTGTCACCGTTTCTTCTTGATTCAATTGCATTTTGTATCTGAACAGTGATTTTGTGTTCGATTTGTATGAAATGGCGTTTTCAGAAACATTCTGTGAAAACTACGTTTACAAAGTTAAACAATGAAAATTATCAAATTTGGAAGTTTAAGATTGAAATGATATTATCTAAGAACGATATTGGATATTGTCAGTGAAGAGAAGCCTGAGCCAGAGCCCTCAAACCATGTTGGACCGTAAAGCAAAAGCCACAATTAGTTTGGCTGTAGAAGACGATCAACTAATCCACATAAGGTCAGAAGGAACTTCAAGGGACATGTGGAAGGCACTTCAAAAGGTTCACGAACGATCTAATTTGTGCAGTAAGTTGTTTCTGTTTAGAAAAATTTATAAGTTACGCTTATAAGAAGACGGCGATATGCAAACACACAAATAATTTGTTGAAACTCGTTACTCTAAGACCATTTGGAAGCAAAGTCTTATTTCACGTACCCGAAGAAAAACGCACAAAGTGGGATAATAAGGCGGCTGATGGAATTCTTGTAGGATATTGCCTTACGACAAAATCATATCGTATTTTAATCCCAAATACAAATAGAATTGTTGTGTGTCGAACTGTTATATTTATTGATTCAGAAAATAATTCTGATAAACAAAACAAACAACTTCTTAGATACACTATGGAGTCTTCATCGAAGCGGGATTATTCTACTTCTGAAGTTGAAATTGTGGACAATGGAGCCATTATAGAGACAGTACACAATGAAGATAGTTCAAGTATAAGAACATCATCTCGTAAAAACAAGGGAATGCCCCCTAAAAGATTAGGTTACATGATTATAAATTCCTCGATATCCGAACCTCAAAGTTTAGAACAGCTTCATAGTCTTCCACAATATGAACAAGCCTTGTGGAAAACTGCAATGAATCAAGAGATGAAAGCTCTGGATGAAGCAAATACGTGGGAACTTTCTCCTCTACCCCCTGGAAGAAAAACCATTGGGTGCAAATGGACGTTCAAAAGGAAACAAAATTTTGCCCCTGTTTCAAAGCAAACTACCATAAGAACGCTACTGACAGTTACTGCTTCACGAAACATGATAGTACACCATTTTGATGTTAAAACAGCCTTTTTATGTGGAGAGCTAAAAGAAGAGGTTTATATGAAACAGCCGGAGTGTTACATGATTCCAGGAAAGGAGAACTTCGTATGCAGACTTAAGCACAGCCTATATGGATTAAAACAATCAGCTAATGTATTTTATAACAAAGTGAATGATACATTGACATCTGCAGGTTTCACAAAAAGTAAAGCTGATCCTTGTTTACATATCAAAGTAAATGATGAAAAACTATGCTATATTTCAATTTATGTGGATGACGCCCTTATTTGTGTGAATGATGAAAAGGATCTTGATAATATCAAACAGATATTTCGAAATATTGCAGAAACAGTTGATTTAGGACCAGTGAAATTTTACCTAGGCCTTCAAATTGAACGAACTGAACATGGTTTCTACATTTTTCAACAAACAAAAATTGACAATGTTGTAGAAAAATATGGGCTAAGTAACGCAAAGCCCTCATATATTCCAATGGAACCCGATTTTCATAAGCATCCGGAAGCTGAGAACCAGTTACCAAATAACATAAAATTTCGAGAATTAATTGAAGCTATACTATATTTATCAACACATTCAAGACCAGACATATCCCTTGCAGTCAACCTACTCTGTCGAAAAATGGATCAACCAAGCTCATCGGATTGGCAAGCTGCAAAGAAGATACTATGATATTTAAAAACCACCAATTGTTTAAACCTCTGCTTATACCCTCAAAATCCAGTGGAACTAATTGGATACGTAGACGCCGATTGGGCGAGTAATCGAAGGGACCAAAAGTCAACAAGTGGCTATGTGATCCTTTTTGGTACCGCTTGCATCTCATGGTCGAGTAAGAAGCAGGTTTCGGTGGCACTATCCTCTACCGAGGCTGAGTACGTTGCAGCGTCTGCCGCTTGTCAAGAAATAATTTGGATAAGACAACTACTAGTTAAGAATGAGACAGTGGAATTGAAATATTGTCCAACAGAAGATATGATCGCAGACACTATGACAAAGCCAAAACCAAGACCATTATTTGAGGACTTGCGTGAAAAGCTTTTCCTTAAAGATTAAGATGAGGCATCGTTGAGTGGGGGTGTTGGAATAACAACTCTGCTATGTGATACCTATTGTTATTTTGTTATTTTTAATATTATTATCATGTTATCTTTTACTTGTAAGTCTATGATCGAATTGTAATTTAAACTACATAAAAGTTTGTGTCTAGTTAAAATATATCGAACACATTTCAATATTCAATAGCATTTACATAATCAAAAAGAATATTGCAAAAAAATTTTAATTTGCGACTTTTTCACGCCAAAAATCAATTTCGCAACTTAAACAAATGTAAATATCTCAGTGGATCTTGCACAAAATGTATTGCAACCAACGGCATTTCAATTGGCATAAAAAACACGAATTAAAAAAAAAAATTGTGCTCTGATGCTTTGGAGCCGTGATATTGTGATATGAAGAATTCACGTTTTATGCGATTACGGCGAAATTTGAGAATATTCTTATTTGAAAATTTAACTGAATATTTCTCAGACTGTGTGTTATCATTTACAAAAAAGTGCCATGTCTATATACAGTGTTTCACTTCTCGTGACGACACTGTATCTTTTTTATTTGTGGCCCAATTCATTTCAAATTTTTATCAGCCATACAACTCCATAAGACGACTTTATTCAACACATCAATGCCGCCTTCGAGAAATCATAGTAGGCTTAGAGATAGACAAAAATTATGTTAATAAAAGTTGTCCGGAATCAACTGATATGCCCCCTGTCAAATTTTGTGAAAATCGGAATATTTTCAAAAAAAAAATTTTGTTTCACTTCTCGTGAAGACACCCCTGGATATTTTTTATTTGTAACCGAATTCATTTCAAATTTTTATCAGCCATACAACTCCATAAGACTACTTTACTCAACACATAAATGCCGCCTAGATCTAAAATGCCGGCCTACTGCGATAAAAAGAAAATCGCTATTTTCGAAAAATCGTAGTAGACTTAGAGATAGACAAAAATTTTGGTAATAGAAGTTGTTCGGAATCAATTGATATGCCACCCTGTCAAATTCTGTGAAAATCGGAATATTTAAGAAAAAAACAATTGTTTCACTTCTCGTGAAGACACCCCTGTATCTTCTTTATTTGTGACCCAATTCATTTCAAATTTTTTATCAGCCATACAACTCCATAAGATCATTTTACTCAACACATAAATGCCGCCTAGATCTAAAACGCCGGCCTACTGCGATAAAAAGAAAATCGCTATTTTAGAGAAGTCATAGTAGGCTTAGAGATTAAAATTTGAAATGAATTCGGTCACAAATAAAAAAGATACAGGGGTGTCTTCACGAGAAGTGAAACAAAATATATTTTTTTGAAAATACTCCGATTTTCACAAAATTTTACAGGGGGGCATACCAAGTGATTCTGAACAACTTTTATTAACAAAATTTTTGTCTATCTATGATTTCTCGAAAATTGCGATTTTCTTTTTATCGCTGTAGGCCGGCGTTTTAAATCTAGGCGGCATTTATGTGTTGAATAAAGTCGTCTTATGGAGTTGTATGCCTGATAAAAATTTGAAATTAATTCGGCCACATATAAAAAAGATACAGGTGTCTTCACGAGAAGTGAAATACACTGTATATAAATGGGTCATGGTCATTGAAGGGGGGAGGGGGGTCTAGCGTCAGCGCAAGCGCCAAAGATGCAATTTTCTCGTTTTTTTTCCATGGCCCATTTATATGTATAGACATGGCACGTTTTGTAAGTGATAATACACACTCTGCGAAATATTCAGTTAAATTTTCAAGTAAAAATATTTTTAAATTTCGCCGTAATCGCAAAAAACGTTAATTCTTCATATCTCGACTCCAAAGCATCGGAGCACACATTTTTTTTTAATTCGCGTTTTTTATGGAAATTGAAATGCCGTTGGTTGCAATAAATTTTATTGAAAATCCACTGAGATATTTACAATTGTTTAAGTGGCAAAATTGATTTAAAAAAAAAAGTAAAAAAGTCGCAAATTTAATTTTTTTTCAATATTTTTTTTGATTATGTAAATGTACGTCAAATACAAGGTATTTACCGAAAAAAAAACTGTAAAATATTGATTTGATCTTTTAATGTAACAGTTTAATTTTTTTTTTATAAATTAAATGCAAAAAAAATAATTAATATTTTGCAACGAGACAAAGTGCATTTTATTAAGGGTAAAAATATGTACTATTTCTCATAATATCTTTAACATACAGATTTTATATTTGTTTCTACAGTACTTCATAGTTCGAGGATCGAAGAATTACATTTTTTCAGTTTTTTGCCATAAAATGTTACTAACAATCAAAGATTCCTTCTTTGCGTATACCTACCTTATAGGGAAGCTCACGAAGAAGAAATTCACTGGTCGAACGTTTTTCTACGACCTATAGAAGCGAATATATAAGCAAAAAACTAAGTTGCAAAATTAATTTTGTTTACAAAAAGTTAAATAACAATTAAAGCCGCCGCTTTGAGTGGTCAAAACTGTTTCTTTCGGATTCCTGAGGAAATTCTGTAGTGGGTAGACTAATTTTTGGCTAGTCCCAAAGCTTTCCGAAAAATCGATATTTTTGAAGCTAAAATCACCGGATTATTTGGAAATGTGCCGATCAAATGCAATAAATTCTTTGTTTTCGTATTTGCGAATAGTTTAGTAATAATTTGACCAATGAACTAATGTTACTAATGTTGTACGCATAACATTTATTACATAAAACAACATTCGGAGTCTGCACTTTTGGTTTTACCAACGATTAACTTTTGAATATTGATACCATAGTGAAAAAGTTACGTAAAAATGTACCTGTAACGATTTTACTTTTGCACTCAATGCGATATACATCGAACGGAAAGGGGATGTCGCGCTCCGTGAGTCACAACCGGAGCGCGTCGGCATCTGCCCCTATTACCCTAGCCCTTCAAGTACTGGCAAGCACATGGCGGCGTTTAACCCCCGCGCGTAATATCCTGAATAGTACATGTTACGCTTGCTGTATTGTTTTAAATGAGTCTATTTACAGATGAGTTAACCTCTTTATAATTGACCTTAATCATGAAATTTAAATTGTCGACTCGGGTATAACAGTTATACATACATAACGAACTTGTTCTTTTTCCAGGTTTTAGATAAGAATTAAACTTCTGTAATAATGTTCCTGCTAGGCAATGGTGCAACTGAAGAACTCGGGGGCAATTTGAAGTTTTTTTTGTTCAAATAGGCTTAGAATGTCATGAAACGTCGAGATTTTAAGTTTGAGTGAAAAAAAAATTTCTGTCTGTCTGTCCTGTCTGTAATTTTTTTTTGCGAGCACGTTTACTCTGGAACGGTTTATTATTAGACTTGAAATTGACATATTTATAGGCACAAATAAAATTATATTACACTTTCTATATAGTCTCTTTATCTCAATTACCAAGTGTCGAATCGAAAATCTTAAGGCACTTTTTTGAGTAGAATCCGTTGCTGATAAGAAGAAAATTATACATGTCTTAGTTTTCTCGATATAGACTTAACTTGTGTTTTTTTTAGATGAAACACCCTGTTAGCTATCCAACGATATATCATATGTCATATTTATCTCTAGAAAAAGAGGTTAATTTAATATATTTGTGAGGAGGCCATGGGACACTTTTAACAACAACACTTGTAATATAAAATAATTTTGCCAAAAATACGAAACCGTAAAACAATAAATATTTGAATTGTCTTCCATTGACATCTATGCATATTTATCACATTTTTAATATTTATTGAGAAGACCATGCTAAAAAAAAGAAAATCGAAATAACCGTAAATGTCAAAAACTAATTTGTGAATTAATTGTGAGTGAGCACTGTTAAAATGGTTTAATTTAGTAATGGTGAAAAATATGATATGATTAAGTGTTTTATAGAATGCAGAGAAGATTCAAATTTAGCTTCCGAGCTTTATTTTAATAGGTAGACAGCAAAACTTTGTGCCAAAAGTGCCGGATAAAGAATATTTTTAGATATCCAGAGAAGAGACAGCCAGACATAACAATATTCAAAAGGCTATAACAAAATTTAAAAAAGTTTGCATCATTTGTAAAACCTCCAGCAAAAATATATAATAAAGCAGGTAGAGAAGCTATAGAAAATATTGTTTTAGAAACTGTAAGAGAAAATCCTAATATATCGTCTCGCGAAATGCAGGAAAATTTAGGAATCCCAAAAACAAGTGCGTTCAGTTGCTTAAAAAAAATAAATTCAAACCCTACAAAATTAGGATGTCACCAACTATACCCGAACGACTTTCAAAGGCGTCTCGATTTTTGCCAGTGGTTTTTGCGTCAGTGCAATGAAGTGCTGGAATTTGAAGGAACAATTATATGGACAGACGAGGCCCATACAAGCAGTTAGAGGAGCGAAATAGAGGTAAAATTGTGTCGTTTTTTTTTTTATCAGCTTAGAACAAGATCAGAACAGTGGGTATTACCGACAACATTATTTCACACATAAAAACACGAAATGCGACATTTTTTTAGTGGTCACAGATATCCTTATTTGAAAAAAAGTGTAAAATTTAGTTTTTTTTTAAATCATGTTTTTTTGTACATCTATTGCCATATCTCAAAAATGAATTGAGCTATCGATGTGAACTTTTTTTTGTTATGAAACACACACTTAAGCGCTTCTTTCTATACATAGGATTGCTAATAAAAAAAATATGAACATGCCAAAAACGTAGATGACCCTGAATGTTTAGAGAATACGCCATCAAATATTTACTAAGCGAGGAACGTTTTTGTTTTTGAAAATTTTGTGTAACATGCTATGAAGAAAATGAAGTCAATGGACTAAAAAAGTTTTTAGAAACAAAATATTTTCATTATTAGCAACAGTTTGCTAGTTACGATTTTTTTAAGTATGGAGAAATTGTCAAAGCATACGCGCGCGGCACTTAAGAATAATAATGATTATGTATTGTGTGTAACGGAACTTTTCATTATTATTTTTTTATGTTTCGGACTGTTTTATCACGTTTTAGGATCTGAAAGGATAACTTATTTTGGCGCATTAAGGACTAAGGTTGAAAGCAAAAAGGAATTAAAAATCTCAAATAGAGTATCTGGGATGAAAATGCATTGCATTGGGATCTCGAAAACGGTAAAAAATAATATTATAGTAAATTGGAAAAAAGTTGCACAACTAGGGGGCTAATAAAATTCCATAAACAGAAGTTTAGGAAAAGTAATAATTTTGATAAAAAGTAAACTATCGAGTTTTAGATTGCTTTTTATCTTAAATATTTTTTAGCAGATAATCCACGCACAATTCGCACAATGGCTATACGTTCTACAATATAATACAAGTGGTAATAAGGGAAAGAATATTACACATTTTACTTCCACATCCAGTGGAAGTATAGTATCGACAAAAATATTTTTGAAAATTTTTATTGTCCATATAGGCTTAGAATATCATGAAACGTCGAGATTTTGTTTGAGCAAAAAAAAAATTCTGTCTGTCGGTCTGTGCGCACAATTACTCCGGAACCGTTTAAGATATTGACTTGAAATTTGGTATTTTAACGAGATCTGGAACTAGATTATTCCGTTAAAGGTAAATGGGGGTAAATAGGCAAATCAAGCAAGTAATAGTCCATACAATTGGTATTTAGTATATATAAGAGAAGCTAAGGTCTCAAAATTTTTTTGGCATTAACCACCCCCATTACCAACTCCTACCCCATTATTCAAAGGGGCGAAAAAAAAAATTGTCATTTGGTGTGTGTACAAAAACCAAAGGCCTCAAATTTTTTTTTTACTTTACCCACCAGTACTACCACCTCCCTTCCACCACCCTCAGCCCCAATACCGATGTGGCATATCGTTTTATAGATTTTTGGGGTAGACGATTTCAAATATTTTATTATTAAAGTTCCATAAACAATTATTTCCACATTCAAATTTTTTTCGTTGTGAGAGAAGATCTGGATGTGAAAGTAGTGATTCCTTGGGCAACGGTTTTATAATTTAACCTTCGACGAAAACGAATAACGTTGATCGTACACCGCCCTGAGACTAGTTAGTTTTAGTGGACGCGGGCGTATTAATATTCAATTTCTGCAATTCGCGCGGTCCAAAAAAATCACTGTACCTAAACTATCAAAGACACAATAAGAATTATGCTGTCAAAAACTTTTTTGGTCTTTTGGCTTTATTTTCATCGCAGCATGTTATATAAAATTTCCAAAAACAAAAAAGTTTGTAGCTTAGGGAAAATTTGACTGCGTATTTTCTGAACTTTCAAGGTTATCTAAGTTTTTAACAAGCTTAAAAATGTTTTAATTAACAGTACTATACACAGATAGAAGCGCTTAAGTGTGTGTTTTATAACAAAAAAAAGTTCATGTGGATATCTCCATTCGTTTTTGAGATATGGCATTAGATGTTCAAAAAAACATGATTAAAAAAAAAACAAAATTTCACACCTTTTTAAAAACAACAATGTCCGTGACCACTAAAAAATGTCGTATTTCATAATTTCTAATGAACATCGACCTACTTAACGAAATGATATATGTCTTAGTTTGTTCTAAGATTAAAAAAAGAAAAACTCGAGAAGGAAGCGACTTTTCCCCTGTTTTTTACTCCACAAGTGCCGGAATTTTAAATCGGCATAATAACCACCATTGGGCTCGTGAAAATCCGCACGTAACCGCACAGTTAATCGTCAAGGACGATTTGGATTTGGTGTGGTTTTCTTGAATATCAAATAATAGGTCGAAAATTTTATTAACATTCTACGACAAGAAATAGAGCCCTTTGTAGACAATATGCCTGTAAGACAATTTCAAAGATTGATTTACCAACACGATGGCGCCCCTGGTCATCCGTCAAATAAAACACGAAATTATTTAAATGCTCAATCTTTATATCATTTAGGACTAGTTTATCTATGTCAAGTTAACTAAATTGATAACTAATAATTAATTTAGCTTACTGGACATTAACAAACAACAAAGTAGTTTAGATATTGTTTAATTTTTAGGAAATAATGATCCTGTTTTTTGGCCAACTAGATCTGCCGGTGACCCCTGCCGACTTTTGGCTCTTTGGGGTTATGTAAAAAATACTATATATAGAGAATGTTCTAATAACATAGAAGAATTGGAAAACAAAACATTAGCTACGTTTCGGACAATAACTCCTGTCATGATTGGAAATGCACCAATGCTGTAAGGAGAAGGTGTCAAAAATGAAGATGTTAATGGAAGACAATTCGAACTTTTATTGTAGTTTAGTTTTCCCTATTTTTGGCAAAACTATTTTATATTATAAAAAGTGTTGTTGTTAATAGTTTTCCATGGCCTCCTCACAAATATATTAAATTTTTCGAAAATTAACTACTTTTTCTAGAGATAAATGTGACATATGATATATCGTTAGATAGCTAATTTAAGTTGTAATCGAATAATGAAATAATTCACAGAGTGTTCCATTTAAGAAAACACAAATTATGTCTTTATTTCGAAAACTGAGGCATGCATGCATAATTTTTATCTTATCAGCAACGGATTCTACTAAAAAAAAAATGCCAATTTTCCAAAAACGCTCTGTAGCTCGGTAGTTGAAAAAGATAGACGATGGCGGTTTGCGCCGTTCTTTGTTTCTCGAAAATCGAGCTGGACACCTATTCTGATTTTTGTCTATCTGCCATAGTTCTAGGGAAAACCTCAAATCCCATTTAATTTAATCTAATAATGCCATATTGTGCATCCAAGCATTTCGCAAATAAATGTTTTTGTAATAATCTGAAACACAGACTACTGAATGAAACTCCAGGAAATAGGAAAAATCATTTCGGTGGAATTTTCTTCAAACTTTGGGAATGGATGGTTCAAGGGCTTCCGAACAAAAAATGTCATATGAAAAAATTGATTTAATGATTTTTAATTTTTTCAAAGATTTTTAACTCCCAGTCACTGTAGTTCTGCAGGGAAGGCATTAAATCAGTTTTCTCATATGACATTTTTTGTTCGGAAGCCCTTGAACTACCTATTCCCAAAGTTTGAAGAAAATTCCACCGAAATGATTTTTCCAATGCTAATGGTGTGGGGTACTTTGCATTGCAATGCATTACTTCCTAAAACAAGTATTGCGCGATAAGTTCTTTAAATAATTGTTGTAACAAACAGTCTGGGAGGATGCAAGCCAGAAGTGATTTAAAACCGACAGATAACACAGGTTTACAAAAAGAAAGTCTTATCCTAAGGTTCTAATCTAACTTTTCTGAAGTATTTCGACGCGCTGAAGCCAATTTTGGACAAAAAAAATATTTTCTATATCCAGTTTCCCTCTACCACCTCCTTCATTCCCTAAAAAGGGCAAAGAAAAAAGGTCTGGTCCTAAGGTTCTCACCTAACCTTTCTGAAGTAATTTGACGCGCTGAAACTAATTTTAGACAAAAAGAAATTTAGGGGATGAAGTGGGTGATAGAGGGAAACTGAGCCGATAGAAACTGAGATAGAAACTGAGCCGATAGACAAATTTGTTTTTGTCGAAAATTGGCTTCAGCGCATCAAAATACTTCAGAAAAGTTAGGTTAGAAACTTCGGACAAGACCTTTTTTTTTTACCTTTCTTAGGGGACAAAAGGGGTGGGTAGAGGGGAAATTGACACAGTAGAAAAAAATGTTTTGTCCAAAATTGGCTTCAGCGCGTCAAAATACTTTGAAAAAGTTAGATCAAAACCTCGGGACAAGCAAAACCTCATTTTTGCCCTTTTTAAAGGACAAAAGGGGGTGGTAGAGGGAAACTGACACGATATAAAAATGTTTTTGTCTACAATTGGCTTCAGCGCATCAAAATACTTCAGAAAAGTTAGATCAGAACCTTAGGACAAGACCTTGCCTTTTTAGGGGATAAAGGGGGTGGTAGAGAAAAATGAGACGGTGGAAATTTGTTTTTCCAAAATTAGCTTCAGCGCGTCAAGATACTTCTAAACAGTTAGATAAGAACCTTAGGACAAGACTTTTTTTTTGTTGACCTGTGTAATTATTGAAGAAATGTTGTCACATTCAAACAACAATAGTCTAGAGCAAATAGAATCTCAAGTATTTGTAGAAAAAGTTGTTGAAAATTCTTCAATAAATATGTACGTAATCATGAAAGAAGTACGATTCGCTATTTCACAACTTTATATTTATTAGATATAGTCTTCGCCGGTCTATTGAAGTTTAAAATATTTGTTAATTATTCTTTACAATTTTTTGAAAATAAGTTAATTTTTTTATAATACTTAATTTTTATTGAGTTTAATTTATTTAATTATATATTTTACATACCACTATCCAACGGGATTATATCCCAGTTACAGGAGAGGGAACAACACAACAACAATATGGTGTTAAAAACTGGATACAAATTAAAATAAACAAATGCAAAGTAGAAATACAATAACATGACATAAAAGGACAAACATGTCTAAAAAACAATTAAGGTAAATAACAAAATAAATATAAAACCAAATTACATATTCATTAATTGACAGTTAGTGTAAGGTAGAGGAAGAACTATATTTTTTGAAAACGATCAGTAAGATATAAGGTATGAAATAAAAATAAAAAAATAAGTTTTGAAAATTGCAGGCGAAAACTAAAGAAAAAAATGTCAAAAGTTACGAACAATTTAAAATTAACTTTTTATAATGATAAATCTTTTTTTTTTCCTTATTGGTTGGGGTGCCGAAGCCCCGCTGTACTGAAGCTTGAGCTTATTGTACCCCATAGTCTCGTTATCCCATTAACCCCGTTCCTCTCCAGAAGGAGAGTATACGGTCAATGGGAGCTCTGGCTATTTCTTCCGGGGTTACGGTTAGTCCCCCGAAGTGTGAGAACCTCCCAGCCGCTAAGGCTGGGCATTCACATAGTATGTGGTGAGGAGTTTCTTCATCCTCACCACACATCCTGCATTCTGGATTATCTTTCACACCTATGTTAGTTAGGTGTCTATTCAATGTGCAGTGTCCTGTTAGGATTCCCACTGCACATCTCAGCTGTTTTCTGCTCAGCTTTAGCAATTCGTTGGTCTTTGTCATGGATGGCCCGCCGGTGATGAACATGCGTGACTGCCTCATCCCCGGCGCGCCAGTCCAATACAAGATATGTTTCTGACTCAATAGTTCCTTTACCATTTCTCTTGCGGTATTGTATGATATCCCGCAGGATGGCTCAGGTCCCATCAAGGCTGTTTTTGCGCCTTATTTGGCCAGCTTATCTGCTTTTTCGTTGCCTTCATTGTCCTGGTGTCCTCGCGTCCACTCCAGTTGTATACTGTTGTGTTCCGCCAGTTTCTCTAGGGATTCAAGGCAGTCTTTTACCGTTTTGGAACGTATCTCTACTGCATTCAGAGCTTTGAGAGCTGCTTGACTGGCCCTGAATAATGTGCACAGGGGTGTTGCAAGTATTTCCACTCCCTGTTGAAGTAGAGCTGGAAATATTCCATCCAGCCTTGGTGACTTGTATGGTTCAAATGATTTGATTGCCCATACAAGTCTTGTTTTGTTTATTATTTTATTTGCAATTTTCCAGTCCTCCTTTGATGCCCTTCTTATTGGTATGTCTTCGGGTGGACCGCTTCTGTCTTGTAGGGCGGTTACACTGCCTGGGGAGTGTGTCTCTGGTAATAAATCTAAAGTCTCCTTCTCAGTGTTTGTGTACTCGCCTTGTTGTCTTTGCAGTGATCCAATCTTGCCCTGATTGTCTCTCTGCAAGATTTTCTGGAGTCTAGCAGCTTCTGGAGTATTTTCTATCTCCTTGCAATGCTTCCTCCATGATTTGGTTTTTGCTTCTCTAATGGAGTAAACGTATTTCAGACGAGCCGTTTTGTATTCGTCCCATCTGCCAGTCCTTTCGGCCTGGTTGAACAGTTTCCGAACCTCCGCCCTTCTGGAGGAGAGCTCGCGGTTCCACCATGGGGTTTCACGCTTGGCCCCTCTCTCTTTCAGAGGGCAGCTTGACTCGAAAGCTGTTATTACTGCTGTGGTTATTAAGTCACTCAGCAGTTCTACTTCCGCCGGTGTCTGTGGTCTTGATGGGTAGTCCTTCAGCCCCTGCTCTAGGTTCTCGTTGAAGAGTTCCCAGTTGCAGGTTCTTGGGTTTCTGCTCATCTTCCCTTCTTCCGGTGGAGTTTCTATTTTAAATCTTACGTACCTGTGATCCGATAGCGATGGTTCCTGGGACACATGCCATTCACTTATCACTCGTCCCGCACATTGTGTGGTGATTGTAATGTCAATAACTTCTCGTCTTGTTGTTGTGATGAAAGTCGGTTTGTTTCCGCGGTTTGCTACTTCTAACTTATTACTAATAATAAATTCAAGGAGTGACTCACCTCTTGTGTTGTTGCCTGTGCTCCCCCAGACGATGTGCTGTGCGTTGGCATCACAGCATAAGATGAGCTCTAGGTGGTTTGTTTCGCATTACTGGACCAGTTTTTTAACTTCCTGGGTTGGAGGTAGTCCTGGCTGATCATAAGGAAGGTATGCCGAAGCTATTGCTAGCTCCTTCATTGGCCCTTCCATCTCGGCGTTGGTTCGTGCTACCATTAGGTCCCTCGTGCAAAGTCCCCACATAGGTAGCAGATTAATATTTTTCTTTGCTATAATGCAAGCTCTTGGGTGGTTCTCTGCTGGGCTGATGACTTCCCATCCTTGCCCCACCTGTAGTCCTCTGATTCGCCCCCTGTAAACATAAGGTTCTTGTATCAGTGCTATATCTATACTATTTTGTAGAATGAATCTCTGCAAGGCGGCCGAGGCCGCCTTGCAGTTATGTATATTTACCTGTGTAAAAGTGAATGTGATCACTAACGGGGGGGGGTCACTGCTGGTCCCTTCTGTCGCGACTTCCATTCCCTCGGGTTCGTCCTGCGTCCCTCGAGTGTCTTCTTCTCCCTCCTGCTCCCTTTCCTTCTTCCTCCCCAAGGCTTTGAACAAAACCCTGGTTAGGTTGAAGTAAGGTCTGCATTGGAGCTCCTCTATTTTAAATAAATCTTGCTAGGTACTTTTTCATAAGTAGTTCTTTTATTTTCTCATTTACAAGTATAATAATATAATATCCGAGAAAGTCAAACCTTCAAATGTGACAATTTTTGGAATAACAATAGAGAATTGATCCATTTCGCTATAGTAATGCATCATAATACCGCCAAAGATTTGAATACCGACTGAATTTGCACCAAGGTGACGTAACAGCGAGATGCGCCTAAGCACATTTAAACTAAATAATTTTATAGTACTTTTTAGTAACGTTCGGCAGTATTTTTAACACCGTTATAAATATATATTAAAATTATTTTATAGTTGTTTCCTGTCATCTTATAAAACAATTATATTAAAGCCCTATTTAGGACAGTTTTGCTATTGAAAGTAAATCGTTGTTCCAGAGTCTGCTACATAATTATTATATAGCGTTGCAATCTACTGCAATATGTCAACGGCAATAAAGTAGTTACAAAATAAAATTGTTTACGTGAACATAAAAATGCTGCGGCTAACTATGCAATAAAATATATTTGAAGCAACGCGCATATGCATGAAAAACATCAAACAGCTCTTTTCTGAGACGACGTGGGCTCTAACTAAATGGGCAGAACCATATTGGAAGATTTTGCTTTACGCGTATAATTTTTCAAATTTTAAATTTCGTTTTTACCTCTGTAATGTCTAACAGTAAAATATATTTGCCTACCCGGCAGAAAGTGTGCACCACATGAGAAACTTTCCAATACTATAAAAAACGTTACCGATCCCGAGGTTATCCGCCATATTGACCAACCATTAATCAAAATTCTACATGCATTTCCGTCGCTTCTTATTTGAACTGTCCTCCTTCCTCCCCCCCTTTCTATGTAGTACATAGCCTACTAACTAACATAATCTAACCTAATCTAGCTGTCATTCTTATATTATTTATTTTTTATTTAATTTAGGAGTGAAATTTTCTCACCAAATCCCCCACATGCTTTAATTAATTACGAGAAATCTTTCAAGCACTAGGGAGATTACTAGTGATAATTTTCATAAGATGAGCAAGGGTGTTAAAATGAAAACTTAATACCAATTTAACGATAATAGTTATAATAAATTACGGTTTTTATCAAAATGTTTGTTCCGATTATTTTTACAGTTATTTTTTTTCGCTCATAAGTGATAGCAAAAATGCAAAATAAGACATTTATGAAAAAAAATTGTTATATTTTTCATTTAAGATACGGCCCTGTCACAAGACCGTCACCTTACATTATTTTATAGATGTTTTGTAAGCATCGTCTATAGTTTAATTATCTTAAAATGCTTGTATTTAACACAAAATATTTTATAGAGGGAAGCCATTTCATCAGACCAGCGTTCGAGGTCGTACCTAAATATGACAAGATATAATAAGTTTAAAAATAACATTTTTATTAATATTTATGGCAATTGATACGTGCTTATTATAAAATTATGATGATTAAAACAAATTGGCATTAAATTTCACTACAAAAAAATTTAAAATGTGAAATCGATTATTATAAAATTTCAAAAATTATTAGAAACCTTCAGTAAACTTGAGGGGCACTTAAAATTCATCAAGAACACATGGCATAATTCACAGTAAAGTTTCCTTGGCATCAAAAATCGCAGTCTTTAAAATAATTATTAAGTAAGTTCTCCATTATCTAGTAAAATCACTGAAAGCTTGGTACTATAGAGATCAGCATATTATACAGCATGTCCTCCGATTGAGTTCGCTATAGATGAAATGGACAGAAAATTTTCGAATTTTTTTTTGCAAAATTTCTAGAACATACGCCTACTTTGAGGATTTTGATTTTTTTAATAGAATTGCATTTTACCTCGCATTTTACGAAAAAAAAAGGTTGCCGGTTTACTAAAGTGTTAACTCCATTATGTACTAAATCAAACACTTTAGTAAACTGGCATACTATTTTTTTTCGTAAAATGCAATTATGTTGAAAAAATAAAAATCATCAAAGTAGGCGTATGTTCTTGAAATTTTGTATAGGACTATAACTTTTTAATCTTAATAACTTTCCTTAATGACATTTTCCTGTATCTTTTACTGAAAGGTACTTTACCTAATATGAAATTCGTTTTCTCTTGACTGTCATGGCCTACATGATTTTAAAGAAACAAAAGTACACCCAAAATTACTTTTTAGGTAAGCAGGGGTGAACCTCCAAATATGAAAAAAAAAATTCGAAAATTTTTTGTCCATTTCACCTATAGCGAACTGAATCTGAGGACAAGCTGTATATTTGTAAGTATATGTATGCGACTTTTTGAATACATTTAAGAAATCGTTTTATTTTATTGGTGTCTTATAGCAATAATACCAAACAGTGAATGTGCTTTATAACGCAATTAAATGAAGCTTCAATAAAACTGTTTTATAGTGGCGGTACCGAATTTTCTTAGAGCCTGCGGAAATGTTTATACAATTATTTTGTAATAGTTGCAATAGCTTTTACAAAATATCAACAATGACTAAACTATTTAAAAAAAGTTTATTATGATTCTCTCAGGTAAATACATTTCCTCACGACGTCGTCTTTCTTGAAGAAGCTTATTATATGTAAACAAACAAGTATACGTGATTAATTAGCATTATTAGCAGGAAATATGTAGTTGTATGAATGTGTTTTCAAATGTTATATTAAAATGTTGACAAATCCCTGTTAATTTGTATTAATCAATCATTTGACTATAACAACTTTTCTTATGGAAAGTACGATGCAGTAGCAAGATTTTTGGGTTTCAATGAGTATAGACGTATGCGTATTCTAAAACAGTTAAAAATTCGAAAATAATGAGACCATTGTATTAAATATGTCACTCAGAAATATCATTGTAACAGGATTTCAACCGTCTAGAAACTCTTAACATAGAGGAACTGTTATGATCCTATTTTTAACAAACCGTTATTAATTTATATGATTACTTAGTAGAAATGGCAAACTGTTGAGTATACAAATGAGTGGAATTGGTGTATACCAACTTTATCTATATATAAAGAATGTATATTTGTCCGGATATGAAAACCAACTCCCAGATGTTCTAGAAAGTTGAAAGGACCTCGCACGGAAATAATAGGAAAATGGCTCTCGGTTAAATTGCACCAAATTTTAGTATGTTATAGGTCTTGGCCTCCTGAACAATAGTTCTCATGGGCACAATGCTCAAAATACCAGAGTTCGGCCGCCAGTGGCCTTTGAAGTCTAAAAATATAAAGTTCTTATATAGTCCCTTGAGGTGAAGATTTTGACCCGAAAAGTTCTGTGACTAGACCGCAAGACATCTATTACACCGTTTTCGAGTGCGGAGAATACCATGGTGACAATATTTTTGTATATACCCTTCACCCACTGCCCCTAAACCGAAAAAACCACCAGTTTTTCCAATTTTCCGGTGCTAGGTAACCTTTTTGTATATACCCTTCACACACTGCCCTAAACCGAAAAAATCACCAGTTTTTCCAATTTTCCGGAGCTAGGTGACCTAACCCACCCCTGGTGGTTGAAACTACCGCCACTCCCAATAGACCCGGAGCCGGTGACACTGAAAGCCCCCTCATAGCGGAATCGAAAATTTTTTATGTGAATTGATAGTTAAAAATTATACGAACAAAATAAGCTTGGTATGCGTAGATTTAAAAAGCCGAAAAAATGTTAAAAAAAATTAATTATTATAAAAATGCAATAATGTTTTACCGTCATCGCGGATATTGATTATTTGTAGTGTCTTCGATAGAAAATGTCGTACTCTTTCAGAAAAAAATTACCCAAACCACTTTATTTGGCCGGACGGGTGTGGCATACCTATTTGAAGTCTGTGAAGGGGGATGAAATTTCCCCCTTATAGCGTGCAAACTTTTTTTTTTTTAAGTTCGTTTCGATGTGATCTTTAAAAATATCTTGGTATGCGGGCCCAAAAACTGCCGGAAGTATCCGGCATACCAACTTTATTGCATGATCTCGATTCACATCTATTACAAAAAGTAGTACGTTAAACAAATTTGTTTTGGAGTAAAATTTTTTATAGAATAAAATGTCTTGTTCCTTTCTTAGATTTATAATTATACGAGGATAAATATGATGAAAGGAATTATAGGAAAATTTTTTCTTTAGTTGATTCAAACAATAAAATAAAGTTGATATAATTAACAAGAGTTTATGCCCAAGCATAGTATATTTATTAATAATCATCAGAGACAATATCATCAATATTATAAGGTCTATCATCCTCCGATTCTTCACTTTCTTCTTCATTTTCTTGGACACTAAGAATTTCTTCAGCTTTTGAAGGTGCTGCTGGGCCTTTATACCACAATGGTTCAAGTCTATTGTTTTCATTTAATTGCCATCCACATTCGGTTGGTTCATATAAAATACAAGTCGGTTCGGTAGCATTTTGCCACATCGTATTTATAAATATGGTGCGCAAAATTTTTTGCGATAAGGTTTTCCAACATGGAGGAATATTACTGGAATTGAAATTTATTAGGTCTTTGTAAAATTCAATTTATTACACCATTTAGGACCATCTGTGCCCCAAGCATTTGACAAGATCGCAGAATTTATTCTAAAAAAAATATGCAACACCACCCCATCAGAAATACATTTAATTTTTGACAGATATTTTTCTCCCTCAATAAAAGATTTAGAAAGATTAACTTGGAATATATAGATTAGCAATCAAAAATGATTTGATGAAATTTGATGAAATTAATTCGATATAAAGTGTGTGCTCGGAAAAAGTTTGCTTATCTTGGGAAGTCATAAGAAATTGTCAAAGCTATCATAAACTATACATGGTGTTCTAAAAACTAAGGAATATGAAATCGACCCTAAGCAAAGTAATCTTTTTAATTTTTTTTGTAAAATTTTATTTGACAGTTTTTTCAAAACTGACGAAAATCTTAATAATTGAAGATATGTCTAAAAAATATAGATACTGGTCGAACTAAGAACCTCCTCCTTTTTTTAAATTTTTTGAAGTCTTTTTTTTATGATTACTAACAGGCTGAATTTTCGTGAGTAACTTCGTTTTGACGAGACGCTCAACTTTTCTCTTTGCGACAATTCTCGGTAGTGGTAGCTAATAAACTGCGCTTGGGTGTATATATGTCGATTGGGGGATTGTCCAAATTTTATTACTAACAGTTTTTTAGTTAAATCTTCAGATACAAAATCGATGGTTTGACCGAAGCGTCCCCACCCCCAACATGTCTAAATAACGAGGTCACAAAAAATTATTGCTAACCAGCTGATTTTTTTACTATTGTTTAATAAATGGTATATTTTTTCAGTCCTACGCTCGGAAACTGTCAGTTCCATGATAACACTTTTCTCATTACTGACTGTAGGATAAAGATAATACATGATAGCTCAGTGTAGTCTCTGCCCAAATAAAATAATGTCCTACAAAAAAATTGGTATGTATCGCTAGTCCGACAAAACTTATTTTAAATAACGAATTATTTTATAATTGCGGTTTTGGTAAATTAATATACTTTTAATACTTAAGCGGAATTCTGATATCTACCAAATTCTGCACATAGATTTAGATCATCAAAAAAACATTTCCCTTGTTTTTAAACCCTGATTTGCGAATTTACGTTCGTTGCAAATTTTTGAATTTTTCATGCACTTTAATATGTTTTATTAAATGTTCTTTATAATTGTAATGTAATATTATTTTGAATTGTTTGCATAATTCAAAAATAACACAATTTATATGAAAAGTTTATGAAAAAAATTTCAATTCCAGAAATATTCCTCCATGCTGGAAAACCTTATCGCAAAAAATTTATAAATACAATGTGGCAAAATGCTACCGAACCGACTTGTATTTTATATGAACCAACCGAATGTGGATGGCAATTAAATGAAAACAATAGACTTGAACCATTGTGGTATAAAGGCCCAGCAGCACCTTCAAAAGCTGAAGAAATTCTTATTGTCCAAGAAAATGAAGAAGAAAGTGAAGAATCGGAGGATGAAAGACTATAATATTGATTATTAATAAATATACTATGCTTGGGCATAAACTCTTGTTAATTAATTATATCAACTTTATTTTATTGTTTGAATCATCTAAAGAAAAAATTTTCCTATAATTCCTTTCATCATATTTATCCTCGTATAATTATAAATCTAAGAAAGGAACAAGACATTTTATTCTATAAAAAATTTTACTTCAAAACAAATTTGTTTAACGTACTACTTTTTGTAATAGATGTGAATCGAGATCATGCAATAAAGTTGGTATGCCGGATACTTCCGGCAGTTTTTGGGCCCGCATACCAAGATATTTTTAAAGATCACATCGAAACGAACTTAAAAAACAAAAAAAAAGTTTGCACGTTATAAGGGGGAAATTTTATCCCCCTTCACAGACTTCAAATGGGTATGCCACACCCGTCCGGCCAAATAAAGTGGTTTGCGTAATTTTTTTCTGAAAGAGTACGACATTTTCTATCGAAGACACTACAAATCAATATCCGCGATGACGTAAAACATTATTGCATTTTTATAATAATTAATTTTTTTTAACATTTTTTCGGCTTTTTAAATCTACGCATACCAAGCTTATTTTGTTCGTATAATTTTTAACTATCAATTCATATAAAAATTTTTCGATTCCGCTATGAGGGGGCTTTCAGTGTCACTGGCTCCGGGTCTACAATAACGAAATGCCACGAAAACAACGAAAATCAGCTGGAAAATGGCATATCCCGTTTTTGAGAGCGGGGAACACGATGGTGGTTCCTGAATCGGAAAAACCACCACTTTTTTCGATTTTCCGGTGCTGGGCTTGCGTGGGCTTGTCGGATAGGATTTTTTCTCGTCAATTCGAACAAAATAAGTTAAATCTCGATCAGACGAGACCTAACCAAGCAGCCTTTAAACAAAGTACACTTTTCTTTCAGTGGCTTCTAGGGAATTGATTAGCACGGGTCTTTGGTATATGTAGATATTTTTGTTTTACATTGATTATATATGTAAAAATGTTCTCGTTTTTATTCACTCAATGATGGATCTCGTCTGATCGAAGTTTATTTATTTTATTCGAATTGACGAGAAAAATCCTACCCTACAGGCCCTCGCAAGCCTAGCAGTGGAAAATCGGAAAAGGGGATGGTTTTCAGGTTCAGGGTTAGTGAGTTCGAAAATATTGTCACCAATGTGTTCCCCGCCCTCGAAAACGGTAGTGTATCGTTTTCAAGCTGATTTTCGTGGTATTTCGTTATTATGGGTGGGAGTAGTTTCAATTTCCGGGGGTGGGTTTGGTCACCTGTGGCCAATTTTTACTTATTTTATTCGAGTTGACAAAAAAAAACCGATACGACAAGCCCTCGCAAGCTCAGCACCTGGGGGTGGTTTCTTTCGGGTTAGGAGTAGGGGGTAAAGGGTAGGTCGAGAAATCTTGTCACCATCGTGTTTCCCGCCCTCGAAAACGGGGTATGCCGTTTTCCAGCTGATTTTCGTTGTTTTCGTAACATTTCGTTATTGGGAGTGGCGGTAGTTTCAACCACCAGAGGTGAGTTAGGTCACCTGTGGTCAATCGTTACTTATTTTATTCGAATTGGCAAAAAAACCCAATCCGACAAGCTTTTGCAAGCCTAGCACCGGAAAATCGGAAAAAGGGATGTTTTTTTCGGTTTAGGGGTAGTGGGTGAAGGGTATGTCGGAAAATATTGTCACCATCGCACTCGAAAACGGAGTAGATGTCTTGCGATCTAGTTACAGAACTTTTGAGGTCAAAGCTTCACCTCAAGGGACTATATAAGAACTTTATATTTTTAGACTTCAAAGGCCACTGGCGGCCGAACCATGGAATGGAACTAAGAAATCAGAAAAAAAATGTTTTTTGTGAACGGGGGAAAAATTTTTTTTGGTGAGCGGGGGCAGAAATCCAAAAAAAAAAAATTTAGAATATCCTAAGATTACAATACATATTTTCAACATTTCAAAAAACTGGGCCCCTCAAAACGAGCCCGGGCCCGGGGCGAGGTTTTATGTTTCAGCAAATTTTCTGTCTAACCTTTTTGTGCGCACGATTACTCTGGAACCGTTTAACATATTGAATTGAAATTTGGTACACGTATGTATTTTAACGAGACTTGGAACTAGATTATTATTTTGATCTTATTCCGTTGAAGGGTTGAGGGTAAATTGAGGTAAAAGCAAAAGTCCATAAAATTGGTATTTAGTATATACAAGAGAAGCTAATGTCTCAAACAACTCTTTGGCATTAGCCACTCCCATTACCCCCCCCCTCCCCACTCCGTTATTAAAGGGGATGAAAAAAAATATTACTTAGTGTCTGTACAAGAACCAAAGGCCTCAAAATATATTTTTTTAATTCATCCATTAACCGCTACCACTCCCACCGCACTACCGATGTGGGATATCGTTTTACGGGTTTTTAGGGTAAACAGTTTCAAATATTATATTATTAAAGTTCCATAAAAGATTATTTCCACATATAAATTTTTTTTCGTTGTGAGAGACTTGCATAGAAAATCTGGATGTGGAAGTAGTGATTCATTCCTTGGGCAGCAGTTTTTTGCTAAATAAATTAATTTCGCACTTAATATTTCAATTCGACTTATTTTGCAAACAGTCAAATAATCTGCCATTATCACGGCCTGTATTGCATTTTTCTTAGAAATACATTACTGTTAAAATAAAAGTGAAAATTAAATAAATCAAATTGTTTTTCTTTCTTATTTTTATAGAATAAACAATTATTTGAAAATTTTTGGTTGTCATGGTAACTCTAAGTTGTCGGTAGCCATTTTTCGGATTATTCATGGTGCATTTTTGAAAATTAATTCTCTTATAACTTTTTTCATTATTAAACCTGTTTTAATAATATTTTGGAAAATTTGTGCTGAAGTAGACTCTATCTATGTATTAAAAAAAAAATCTCATCTGTAAAAAAAATGGATATTATAGGTAAGACATGCTATTCAGCAAGCGGAGGCCAACTAGAATATTTTTGATGAATCACAAAACGTCTGACAAGACGTTGTGAATAAGAAGAGATAAGATATTTCAAATGGGTCACACTGTAGGTATATTCGGAAATGTCATCATTGGTCAATTATTTCTTCCACTTATTCACAACATCTCGGTTGACGTTTTGCGACATTCGTGACAGTCGGCCTCCCTTTGTTGTATGGTACGTCTGACAGCATCACACCATCTCTCGCAATTATCTGTTAAGCCTGTAAAGCTCTTTTCTATTAGTTCCTTGGTAACATCATCCTAACGCTTTGGAGATCGTCCTCTTCGCCTTTTACTCATATTTAATTACAACGGAATCACCCCTAGTGTGAGCTGTAAGTATTGTTCACCGTGGGGCGTAAAAAATGTTAATCCAATCTTCAAACAGATCAAGAAAATTCGAATACATTCATATTATGTAGATTTTAATGCTCTTATGCAGAAAGAACCATAACGAATCTACATGATGTAACAAAATTCACCCCATACAGTGCACCACAGTATTTGTCAAAGGGTCACATTCCTTTTCTGTATTTCAAGAAGGCGTAAAATTGCGTAGGAGCTAGAAGAAGAAATAATCATTATTATACCTACTCGATTTAATCAAATAGGTATATTATGACCGGACAAAAATTTTAAATCATCATCGTAGAAAAATAATTTTTGTACAAAAAATCCGTTTCATAACAGATTGAATTCAAATATCGAATAGAAAATGTCTGTGGGTCTGTACGTGCGTGTAGGTGTGTATGTACGTGTGTAGACCGTTTCTTGTAAACGCGATAACTTCTGTTAGTTTTAATTCAAATTTGGAACATACATAAATCCGCATAGTAAAATACTCCCTATTGAAAGTGGGTTATATCCCAAGGATCCCAGAGGACTGCAAAGTAAGGTTTTTAAATTTTTAAACCGCCATATACAGGGTGTCCCTCAGGTTCAAACCGACTTTATGTAAATTAGATGATAATATCAATTCTACCCTAAAATATGGTATATAAATACTTTATTTGCCCAACAGGTACAACCCAATTACAGGGCAAAAGTTATCCACAAAATTTAATCAACAAAAATTATCAATTAATTTAAGTTAAAGAATTGTATGATTTTTTTTTCGGGAGGAACGTAGAATAAAATGAAATGAAACTTAAAATAAAAGCTAAATAGTAGAAAAACATATCTACATATACAACGTGATCTACCAGGACATGCGGAAAATTTAACAGTAGGTTGTGTCCACCGAAAGGAGTACAAAAAATGAAACATTTTTAAAAAATGACCAAAGAAATTACCTTATTTTTTGTAGGAATGCGCCGCCAATGACTTCAACTAATCTAACGTAACGCGATACAACCATATCACTTTATCAGACTTGGGATTGACACTACTGACAGCAAAGCTGAATAATAAGATAGAAGTGACTTTTTGGTTTTAATCAATTCACACTACAAAAATACCGAAATAAATCGAATTAAATCGAAGATATTGATCTCATGCTGAAATGACAAGCAGATATACGAGATATTTAGTTAAACCGGTCAATGACACGGCCGTGTAACTATTGTTCGATCGGAAGCAAAAAACGCGGTTCTCTAGGGGTCTACACACGATCCAGCGGCACGGAGCCAGCCTTGTCGGCATGCTTTGAACTCATTCGTAAAAGTGAATTCGTCCGCTAGAATTCCAATTATCTTCAAAGCGTACCAACAATGTTGACTACCTGCCGCTGGATCGTTTTTTTGATCTCGCCGGCCGGCTTCACTTTTTATGCCAATTAAGAAAATGTAAACAACTCGAATACGTTCTTTCACCAGTAAGTTCGTCGACCTCTTCAGAATTAGGTCAGGACTTACACAACATCAGTAGTGTCGCAAATTGGCTAATAATTTAATATACTAAATTACCTCAGAATCCTCTAAAATTTTGCAGGGGCTTTCCCACATTGAAGACTAGCACACCATTTTATTTTCCACATTTCTTGGTAGATCACGTTGTATACACATCAATTATCTAATATATAAAAATCTCGTGTCACAGTGTTTGTTATCGAACTCCTCCGAAACGGCTTGACCGATTTTTATGAAATTGTTGGTGTATATTTGGTAGGTCTGAGAATAGGTCGTAGGCTATTTTTTAAACCCCTAGGTGATAAGGGTGGCCCTATCCAGAAATTTTCTTTTTATTTTTTGGACAAAAATTTGTAATTTATATGGCAAAACAACGTTTGCTGGGTCAGCTAGTATACATATACATACATATATATACAGTGTGCCCCACTTTTCACGGTAACACCTACGTAGCTTAGTTATTAATAAATCGATTTATTTTAAACTTGGTTAAGGTATACACCTCTTAAAGGTAACTAAAAGTGCATATACCGACATGCGGACTATGGGGGAGAAAATGGGGTAAATTTTCAGGTAAATTGTATTAGGGATTTTTTTTTTAAAAGATTACCACCATCTCATAGGGTATCCTTTAAAACCCCTTTGTGCCAAAGATCACTAGATTTAAAACAAGTAAACTGTATAGGGCCGTATAAATGGGCAGATTTTTCTTAGCGTTTTTGTCGGGTACGAATATATTTTTGATCATTACTTCAAATTTGTAGCAAAAAATGTGAAATAACTTTGTTTCTAAATTCACCTCGTTCAGAGTTAAAGGCCATTAATTCTTGACAAAACGTCATATGTACCTGTTTATACCTCTAAAACTACTAGATATATTTTAACAAAATTTGGCACAAAAGGGTTTTAAAGGATGCAATATGAGATGGCGGTAATCTTTTTTTTTTTTAACCTCAATTTACCTGAAAATTTACCTCATTTTCACCCCCTTAGTCCGCACGTCTATGGAATAAATTAAATAGGTATATGCGCTTTTAGTTACCTTCAAGAGGTGTATACCTTAACCAAGTTTAAAATAAATCGATTTATTAATAACTGAGCTACGTGGGTGTTACCGTGAAAAGTGAGACACACTGTATATGTTCTTAGTGAAAAAAATACTTATATACTAAAAATGTCTTGCACAATTTATCAATTCCTTTTGAGAACACGTCTTTACATCACAAAATTCACTCATTTTATTACAGTAATTACACATACAGTGATTTCAACATCACATTTGTATTGGCACTTTCACAATAAAACATAATATTTCGACGAGAATGCAACACTGGAATGTAAATATTTAAATGGAAAATGATTTCTGGAAAGTCAATTTTATTACGAATGGTTTTATATAAGAATACCAAAAAATAACAAATTCTTCTAAATTCAAGGCTCTCAAAATTAAATGTGTTTAATAAATAACTATTGTTCACATCTCTTTCCGGATACTGTCCTGTTGATTTAGATGTAATATATTTTAAAACTTTCTCTGAATTTGCTCTAATCTGCTTTTGTGAGTGAATTTTAAAGCATCCAGATTGGTAAATGATTTGCAATTTCTCAAAATGAAACCAAGCATTCCAATAGCTTCATTACACTTAATTCTTATATGTTTTCCAAAACTCAGCTCCGAGTCGAAGTAAATATCCCAAATCTTTAATAAATGTATCACGCTCTAGTATCTTCTCATCAGAATAATTGTAATGAAACCAGTTTTTCTCTTTCGTATATGATACGACTTTACATTTTCCGACATTCAGATCTAGTTTATTAAGAGGACACCACTGACTGACTTTGTCACGTTCCTTTTGAAGTACTCTGCAGTCATCTTTAGATTTTATACTTTTAAAAAGCTTTAAATCATCTACCTATATTAGTTTGTCACCTTCTAAAGTTTCGCATAAATCGTTGATAAATAATAGAAACAGCAACGGTCCAAGATTACTACCCTGTGGTACTCCCGATATAGGTGCATGTATAGATGATTTAAAACTGTTGTAGAATACAAACTGATATCTATTTTCCAGATATGATCCAAAGAACAGTAACAGTTGGGTATTAAAACCAAAATTGTCTAATTTGTTTAGTAATACTTTATAGTCAATTCGATCGAAAGCTTTAGATGAATCTGTGTATAACACCTACTTGTCCTTGCGCATCTAAGAAATTTGACACATTTTGAGTGAAACTACTAAATTTGTTACGGTCGATTTGTTAGTCATAAAACCAAGTTGATATGGTGATATAATTGTTTTGGTAGACGAATAGATGTGGATATAAAAAAAAACCGCTGCCCAAGGAATCACTACTTCCACATCCAGATTTTTTATCTAAGTCACTCACAACGAAAAAATTTTGTATGTGGAAATAATTGTTTATGGAACTTTAATAATATAATATTTGAAATTCTCTACCCCAAAAACCCATAAAACGATACCCCACATCGGTAGCGGGGTGGGGGTGGTGGTAGGGGGCGATAGTGGGGGTGGATGAAGTAAAAAAACATTTTGAGGTTTCTGGTTCTTGTACAGACCCTAAATCTTTTTTTTTAATTTTTTTTCATCCCCTTTAATAATGGGGTGGGGGTGGCTAAAAAATTTTTTTTGAGACCTCAGCTTCTCTTGTATATACTAAATACCAATTTTATGGACTCTTACCTGCTTAATTTACCTATTTTCCCCAAATTTACCCCAATTTACCCCCCAACCCTTTGACGGAACAAGATAAAAATATAATCTAGTTCTAGATCTCGTTAAAGTACATACGTGTACTAAATTTCAAGTCAATATCTCAAACAGTTCCGGAGTAAACGTGCACACACAAAAAGTTACAGACAGACCGACGGACAGACCGACAGAAATTTTTTTTCTCTCAAAATTAAAATCTCGACGTTTCGTGACATTCTAAGTCTATTTGAACAATAAAAATTTAAAAAAAATTTTTTTGTCGTTACTATACTTCCACTGGACATGGAAGTAATTATCTCAAAAACCTTTGCGAAGTTTCAGAATAGAAATTTGTCTGTAGTTGTTTACATTAGCTGGATCTCCCGCTTTAAAAATTGTTTAAATAAAAGAATGTTGAAAATTGTGTTTTTTCGCAGTTTTTTTAAAATATCTCTGGCTGTATAGCTCGTATCGCAATGAATAAAAAATGAGATTGTTCATAATAAAATTCTGCAGAAATCTAGACTTATCCGAACCGTTTTGGTTAATTTGTTAAGTTGCAATAAAAAAAAGCAATAAAGAGTAACCATTTTTAAACAATTGATAATAACTTAAACAATAATGCAACTATTTTGAGGAAACGATGCCTCTAGTAGAGCTAAATCGTCATATCAAATTTCAAGTTGGTATGTTGACAACAACGCCTGAAAACAATAACAAAGTCGAAAACTGAGTCATTGATTGTTTAAGTGCATCAAGTCGTACAGAACAATTTTTTTTTCAGATTGTTGCTTCTTTTATATTCTTTTCAGTGATATTAACATAAAAATTTTTAAACCATTCTTTCTTAATTTGTTAATTTGTTTTTAAACAAATTCACTTTTCATCAATATTTTGCCAAAAAAGAAAAATTATTAGCATGTGTAAAAGCACATAAAGAAAGCAACAATTAAAAAAAAAGTTTTTTTCTACACCAATTGGAAATCGAGATGGCATTCTTTTGGGCAAAATATTGATGAGAAAATGCAATTTGTTTATAAAAAAATTAAACAAATTAAGAAGAAAAAATGATTTAAAAATTACAACAAATTTTTTTTGTTAATATCACCGAAAATAGGATAAAGGAAGCTACAATCTGAAAAAAGTACGTACGACTTGATGCAAATAATCGACGATTCAATTTTCGACTTTCTTTTTGTTTTTTAGTTGTTGTCTACATACCAACTTGAAATTTGATATGAGATTTAGCTCCGTTAGCGGCATTTTTTCCTTCTTTCACCAAAATAGTTACATTATTGTTTAAGTGTTTAAGTTATCATCAGTTGTTTAAAAATGGCCGCTCTTTATTGTTTGTATTTATTGCAACTTAACAAGTTAACGAAATAGGTTCGGATAAATCTAGTTTTCTGCGGAATTTTATTATAAACAATCTCCTTTTTATTTATTGCGCTACGAGCTATACAACCAGAGATATTTAAGAAAAACTGCGAAAGAATGCAATTTTCAACATTCTTTTGTTTAAACAAATAACTTAAGGAACAAAGATTTATTCCAAAACTTTTCGCTAGACTCCTTGAAAAGTTTCCACCTAGTTCCAGCAAAAAATTGCTATATTATCTGATTTAGACTCTTAGGCTATATTCGACTGGGACCACCATGGGCGCGCCCACAGTAGACGAAGTCGAACGCTTTCACAGTCGTATCTTAAAACGTGACCATGTCGACCAACTTCAGACCGCTGATTCGAACGCTTTTTAGCAGTACGGCCGTGGTCCGCCCGCCAGTCGAACGGGACCTTAATTTTACTCCACTATTATAATTTTCGAGTAAAATGTTACTGAGGTTTTTGATTACGCGCACAAAAATATAAGACGTACAAGATATCTAAACCGCAATATACAGGTTGTCTCTCAGGTTCGAAGCGACTTTATAGGCCGGGAGCCCGTGTATAAAATGACTGACTATCCGGCGAACTTTGAAAATATGTAAAATGGATTGTTTTTATATAAGTTAGCAAGGAATGGACCGTCAGCTGGTTGGATAGCGGTGGGGGTGGCTGTCAAAGGGTTGAAAACACGTAAAAAAAAATTGAGAAAAAAAACTATCCGGCGAATGCTGAAACTTATATGAGGGGAAGATTTTGTTATATAATGAAAATAGAATATAGTCAGCTGGACGGGAGCCGGTGGATTTACCGTCAGCTGATCGATCAAACAGGTCCAAAAACATAAAAAATTTAAATTATTCGGCGAACTTTAAAATTTGGGTATAAGATAATATTTATACTGAGATTCACGAAAAACATAGTCAGCTGCAAGTATGTGGGTGGAAAATTCTTCAGCTGGTACAAAACAGTGCTGAGTGTTGATCACCTGCGAGGCAGCGCGCATCACCTTTCTTGCATCAGCTGACGACTTTTCCACCCACATACTTGCAGCTGACTGTGTTTATCGTTAATCTTAGTATGAATATTATCATATACCCGAATTTCAAAGTTCGCCATAAAGATTTAATTAGTAATATTGATACTGATAACTTAATGTTAGAAAACGTGCGTACGGCATTCCCAAGTTTCTTTTTTTAATTTGATTAAATATTCAAATTATTATTAATATACATTATTTTATGAGAATACATATTAATACATTTGTACATTTCAAAATTATACAAAATGATCTGCTCAGAAAATTTATTTAGTTTAGTGAAAATAAAAATAAATTCATTCGGCTTCCGGTAACAGATCTTCCTCATTCTCATTTTCATCCAACTCAGCACTCTCTTGATGCTCAGTGGGTGAAAGATCATTTTTCTCTTTGTCACTAACATCTAAAAAAAATTATTATTTATAAAAAATTGATTAAGATTATAATAGGATGAAAAGTGAAAAGCACAAATGATGTAATACCTTCAGTATTTTCGGCATCTCGGGTAATCGTTTCCACTTATGGAGGTAATTGATTTCCATCAAACCACTTGCAAGTTAACTTTGTTTTCCTCAAGCTATCACCCATAACGGATCTAATGTAGATGGCACTTGTTTGTGTGCGTTGTTCCAAATCGTATACATACATACACAGTTCTTAAAACGTGCTGTACAAGTTCCGATTTCGATGGAGGCGGGAAAGATGCATCAAAATTTTTGCCTGGTAACCGAAATTCGTTATCATTTTCGCTAAATTTCTACACCTTAGTGAAGGTAGCTTCACGAGCATCATTGACGTTTTTTATAGCTTTAAACCCATACATCGTGCAAACAAACTTCTCTATTATGTTAACGACATTATTTAGCTTCTCCTCTGGTAAATTATTCAAACTTTTAAATGCTTCAATAACTTCTTTTAGAAGTTCTAATCAAGTTTCTTTCAATGTATTGGGCAAGTGATGAAATGGTTCCATTCTTAGGTAATTAAACCCTATACCTAATGCTGAAAACTGCTATAGTTATTGAGTTCGAAACGATGATATTCAATCTAGTGTCACTCAAGAAACCGTGGAAAGCTTATCATGTTCTAGTCACGAGGCGGACACTAAAATGATTTTTCACGTATAAATGAGAACACCAGTGTGGTCATAAGTTCAGATACTGATATTCCTATCAGCATGCTGGGAAAACCATGAAAAATGTACATAATAATGTGAAAATTTGGATAAAAATGGAAATAAAGAAACGTAGGAAATAAAGAACGATTTTTATATCTAAACGATTTGAATTCAGCACTTGGCGACGACTTGTATAACGCATTGCCCGCTTTGCACGGTTTCGCGGGATGTGATTATAATCCCGCATTTTTCAAGAAAGGAAAAAAAAAGCCTTTTACTATATTAAGAAAAGATCAAGAGTTTATTGAAGCATTTAAAAGTTTGAATAATTTACCAGAGGAGAACCTAAATAATATCGTTAACATAATAGAGAAGTTTGTTTGCATGATGTATGAGTTTAAAGCTATAAAAAACGTCAATGATGCTCGTGTAGCTACCTTCACTAAGGTGTATAAATTTAGCGAAAATGATAACGAATTTCGGTTACCAGACAAAAATTTTGACGCGCGCTGCTCGCAGGCGATCAACACTCAGCACTGTTCTGTACCAGCTGACGACTTTTCCACCCACATACTTGCAGCTGACTGTTTTTCGTGAATCTCAGTATAAACATTATCTTATACCCGAATTTTAAAGTTCGCCGAATAATTTGAATTTTTCATGTTTTTGGACCTGTTTGATCGATCAGCTGACGATAAATCCACCACCCACCATCCAGCTGACTATGTTCTACTTTCATTATATAACATAATCTTCCCGTCATATAAGTTTCAGCGTTCGCCGGATAGTTTTTTTCTCAATTTTTTTACGTGTTTTCAACCCTTTGACAGCCACCCCCACCGCTACCCAACCAGCTGACGGTCCATTCCTTGCTAACTTATATAAGAACAATCCATTTTATATATTTTCAAAGTTCGCCGGATAGTAAGTCATTTTATACACGGGCTCCCGGCCTATTATGTAAGTTAGAATATAGAGCAATATTACCTTAAAATATCATTAAAGTATTTTTAGTAAGACTATTATGAAATAATAAAATTATATAAAAAAAATATTTTTAAGAAAAAGCTTTTATTTGAAAAAACTGTACTAAAAAGTAAAAATGTTTTTTTTTAAATTCATACACCGGGAAACCAAAAGCTTTGGGGACGGTCATACAGCGCCATTGCATAGTTACTTTGCTCAATTGACCGCCCCCAAAGCTTTTGGTTTCCCGGTGTATGAATTTAAAAAAAAATGTTTACTTTTTGTAGTTTTTTCAAATAAAAGCTTTTCTTAAAATTTTTTTTTTATATAATTTTATTTTTTACTCTTTTACTCTACTTATTTTACAGACAGGCAGCCACCGCCATCCACCCCTTCCCTTTCCCGTCTTCTCACCCCCATAACACTACTTACCACAACTTCCCACCCCTTTCCCACCTCTTCCCCTCCCCCTTCCCACCTCTTCCCATCCATACCCACCTCTTCCCACCCCTTCCCAACTCTCCCACGTCCGCCATATTGAATTTAGAATGACGTCACATGGTTTATCGTATTTTACTCGTCAAACCCTTTCATTTGATACCCATATCAAGGGGGTTGTGAAATAAAAGATACTCCGCCATCTTAGGACGTACGCCATATTGAATTTAGAATGACGCCACATAGTTTATCGTATTTTACTCGTCAAACCCTTTTATTTGATACCCATATCAAGTGGGTTGTGGAGAGAAAGGCCATCTTGGGACGTCCGCCATATTGGATTTAGACTGATAATGGCTATACTATGTTGCATTTTCACCTGACTTATACACGTGTGCCAAATTTCAAAGCTCTAGCTTAATTAGAACAAGTCAGCTTGCAAGATTCGACCTAAACAAACAAACTAACATACAAACATTGCAAGTTAAATAAAAGCTTTTAAAAATAGCTGCCGTCGGGCGTGACCGATTGCGAGTATTTATTAAATACGATGATTTCTATTGGACTTAAAATTTTCATTTCGAATTTGCAACATGTACAGTGTCCGCCAAAAAGTCTGCACCATATGGGAAACTCTGTTGTTATTGGACTTTCTGAAAAATTTTATTTTTGATAAAAGTTAGTGCATATTCTCAAACCGAGAATTTTTTTGAAATTGTCTCAAGAATAAACTACCTTTAATTTTGAATATATCAAAAAATGCTATTTAAAGAAATTGCTTATAATGCGAAGATATATCCAGATGTCCAATTGGTTGTTCTATTTTAAAAATAAATTTTTTTCACTTTTTTACGCATAATTCCTGAACTATTTTTAAATCTTTTTCTGTTATTAATAATTCTCTATTTAATAGTTTCAGCCTGAGTAATGGATTAAAATCCACTATGAAGAACTTTTAGCAGTACTTTTTCGACCAAATGAATATTTTGGGAAAAAATGCTGAATTTCTTTTTTTCTAATGTTAACTTTTTCGAAACTTTATAATATAGATCGCAAAATGAAACTATTTTTAAGCGTTTTCAATTAAAAAAATTCTAAAAAGTTAACATTGTAAAAAAAAAGGAACAACTATGCAACAAGAAATTCAGCATTTTTCCCCAAAATATTTATTGGTGAAAAAGTACTGCTAAAAGTTCTTCAAAGTGAATTTTAATCCATTTCTTAAGCTATTAAATGGAGAGAAATAACAGAAAAATGTTTAAAAATATAGTTCAGGAATGGGGTCATTTAGTCAAATTCCATATTTTACTTTTGAGTATGTTTATGCGAAGTAATCATCGAATAATTATAACACTGAAAATTTGAGGTCGATCCGACAGGTAGTTTCAGAGACATACTGTTTTAAACATGAACTGACACGTTCAAAGTGCTGACGTCATTATATCCGAAAGTCTGTTGGGAAGTTGCGTTTACGGTTATTTAAAAGCAGATTTGTCTAATCTGTCAGAGATGTTCTTGATTATGGTGATTTGGAGACGATTGGAGTATTTTAACACAAGAGTATGCAGCATGTAAGTGCTGAAAAGAGGGGAATGAAAATGCAACTAGGATGGAATGACGTCACGCAGTGTCGATGTTCTTGATTAATTTTAAAGCCTATAGAGATCCTAGAATATTCTGTTTTTTTTTCATTTCGCTCTAAAATTAAGAGATCTTCTGTAAATGTAATAAAAAAAATATGCTAAATGATGAATGAATGGATTATGAAATGAATTATTTATACGGAAAAAAGGGGAAAATTTTTATTTTTAAAATAGAACAGCCAAATTTGATATTTGAATATAACTTGGCATTGTAAGCAACTTTAAATAACTTTATTCGATATCTTCAAAAATAAAGATAGTTTACTCTTGACGCAATTTCAAAAAAAATTATTTTTCGACCTAAGCGCCAGGACTAAAAAACATTTTTATTAAAAATAACACTTTTCAGAAAGTCAATAACATATGGTGCAGACTTTTTGGCGGACACTGTAAAATAGCGTGGTTGAATACTTCCTACTGAAATATCCGTCATACAGGGTGATCGCCAAAAGAGTGTACATCACATAATAATAATATAATAATAATATTTATTTATACCAACAACATACAATATAGTATTACAATAATTTATTCATATTTAAATATCTTATGTACAATAGTTTGGTATTAACCTGCGAAAATTGTGGATATAAATAAGGAAATTCGCGTAAGTTTTTAGTAAAAACTTGATGCGTATCATGTTTATACAAATTATATTTTATTATAACTTTAGTGCCAAAGGTTTTTGATTAAGACCATAGGAAAAACAAAAGTTTGCAAGATATCTAAACTGCAATACAGTACGTCTTTCAGGTTCAAGCGGCGAACTGGACGCAGGTGATACGATATATCAGTTTTGTTTTAAAATCTGTGGCTGATTTATGATTCTGCCGCCTAGGGGCTATCGGAAACTTGCCGCCCTCCTACCCCCTCCCCACTCTCTGCTCGTTGCCTCAGCAGTAAAAAATGATATTCCCTCTACACCCTTTTAAAGAGTCAATTCTCTCCTCGCTCACTCCCTTTGACGCTTTCTCCCCATAGGTTTGTCAATAGCACAAAGCGCAAAATCATTAGTACTAGCAACAGTGGTTTTGGATAAAAACCAGATAATCGCTTCTCGGCCTCTGGCTAAGATCAAAGTGTAGTATCTGTTCTTATCAGCTTAATATCTGATACGCCTCGCATGCGGGGCCAGTATATTAAACTGATTTTTGTAAATTTGAGTGTCCCCGTTATATATATCCCTACGATAGATAAGTGTATGTACTTGTGTTTGTATGTGTGCGCATACACGTACGTGTATTGCATGCATACTTTACACTTTCATATATATAGCTTTGGTTAGGTAAATAGTAGGCAATAACGGGGTTGAATATCAGATTATGCTGGAAGAGTTTTGTTTGCATGTGTCACGAGTGTGTTATAAATCAAGAGCTACTAGCTGATGGTTTCATCCAAAACCAAGAAGAGGAAAAAAAACAGATCGATATATAATATTGTTTATTTTATCATATGAGAACTAGAACAAAATAAAAGTTGAAATAAACTTTGGTACACTCAAAGAAATAGTATGGGTAAATTCAACAAAAAAAATGGTTAACTAACAATATCGTTAATTTTGTTAAACTAAATTATATTGATGGTATTTTTAAACAAAAGGTGATTGTTATTTTAATTAATAAAAAGTTGTCGTACAACAAAACAAACATTAACTTAAAAAATAGATGAATAAGACTATTATTTTTTTCGTCTGACTATTATTTTGTTGAATTCTGTCAAATTAAACTAGATAATAGTATATTTTATTTTTAACTATTGTCGAATTGTAATTGTAAACCCAATTTGCTCTACTATTATAGTCGACAGATAAACCAATATTATTGTAGAGTTAACCCGCAGTTCTGTTTACATAAACATAACATCGTTCTGCCATCCACTTTGATGAATTAAGACGTAGCATCAGCGCTTTTGTTTGCAAATAGTATGGGTTAAATCAATCAAAAGAATAGTATATATATTGTTCATTTTATTAAATTGAAGTATATTTAATAGTATTTTTAAACAAAAGGTAATTCACACAACAAAATAAACATTAACTTAAAAAATAGGTGCATAAGACTCGCGGTCAGTAAACTATACGGTTGCATCATCTAGCAGCTTTTAGACGAAGGAGCGCGCGGGGAGGTAACTGCAAATGACGTAGCCTCTAGACCCAGCCAGGGCCGGCACTAGACATTTTGCTACTCACTCAATTAATAAACACTGATATAAACGAATAGTATACACTGGGACGACAGCAAACTAGTTTATTACACCAGACAGTGACAGTGCGACGTGCGACAAACAATATAAAAATAAACACACTGTCGTTGTAGTATGCCAGACAAATTGAAAACACGACACGCGGCAACTAGTGCCGGCTCTGGATCTACCTAGACTTTGACCTTGATCTGAATAATTAAACAAATAAAGCGTGCAAGAGAGACATATGTATATCCTATTCCCATGCAAAAGATAGAGACAAAGATATCGGTGGCTACATGACGTAGGCGCTAGACCCAAGTTCCCCCCCCGCGCGCTCCTTCGTCTAGAAGCTACTGGATGAGGTAACCGTTATAGTTTAATGACCGTGCATAAGACTATAATTTATTCATCTTAATGATTTGTTGAATTTTGTCAAATGAAACTAGATAAATAGTAGACTTTATTTTTAAGTATTATCGAATTGTAATTCTAACCTAGTATTAGTTCGCTGTATTATTGTACTTTGTAGACAAACCAATATTATTGTTGTCTTCTAGAAGTTCTAAAAGGGAATTACCATAAAATTTGCTTGCTTACCAAGTAGTCTATTACAGAAATTATTCCTAGATGACGCCACATACAAATCACTGACAATAATCAATCATGCATTATCTTATACTCTTATGAATTTATAGAAAATTAATAACATGATTGCAATGTTCAAATTCTCTCAGGGATCATCGATATATTTGGATGGATCTTATAAACGATCTCTAATCTTTGGTTTGGGTGGTCTGATGTCTCAATACTGAGATTTTGGCCACCCAAAAAAAACTTCATCACACAATAAAGTGTAGATCAACCTAAAAATTAGTTGGTGAACAAAAACAAAGTCGTACTATTTAATTGTAGACCAAATTGAAAATGGTTAGTGAACATAAAAAAATGTCATTGTACTATTTAATTTGTTACAAGAAGATATGATTATTAAACTACTATTTGTTTACGAAAACAAATAAATTAAAAGTGTTCTGATAGTACATACCAATAATAATAACTTTTTGTTTTTGTGCCTTTGGTATTTTTCGCCCTAGGCTCTGGCCCCCATAGCCCGCCCCCCACTAAATCCGCCACTGTTTAAAATGTTATTTAGGTATTTTTAATAAAACTTAAAATCTTTGATACACATACAAAATACAAAATAGCATGGTAGAACACGTCCTAGTCAATTTTATACCTATAAACTATGAGTTATTACGACTTTAGAGAAAAATGTTCCAAAGATTTTTGATTAAGAACATAAAAATGATGTACAATATATCTAAACTGCAATATACAGTGCGTCTTTCAGGTTCGTTTATGTAGATTAAATGATGTATCAGTTTTACCTTAAAATGTTATTACTCGTTTCCTTATTATCTCCGGTGCGAGTAACTGTATTGCAAGAATAAAAATACCATAATGTTTGCAATAAAATTTTGCATTTTGAACAAAATTAAGCCTATGAAAAAACTTTTTGCCAATTTGTTAATTTGTAAAAAAATAAAATCATCAAAAATTGACTATTTTTGACAATTTAAGAAATATAACATAATAATCCAGCAATTTTAACGAAAGTTGGTGAAACTATGCCCTTTATTGAACTAAACCTTCGTGCCAAAGGACCCCGCACCTTTCTTATGGAAATGGGGTTTCGGTGAACTTTTTTGAAATTCAGGAAAAATGTAGGTCATGTTATGGTGATCAATGGGCACAACTCTCAGAAATGTCATTTTCATGGTGTAATTGACGTCCAAAGGTGACTATTTGCGACTAGAGTAAACAGTATCGGCAAGCATTTGATTTGGTATGGCAATAAGAGCAAGCGAGAGCGAAGGAACTAGGCTATTCTTTTACTTCCACATCCAGTGGAAGTATAGTAACGGTTTTTTATCGTATAACACATCCTATAATCGTGCCACCTGCTTTCACCACCACATGTGCGTGGGCAGCTCTGTCTGCGGAATTTCAATTTGTTTCCGCCTTGATAGGACGTGACATTATTTGCCCCTCTGCTAGAGCACTGGTAGCCGCCTTTATTGTGGGCGATTGGTTAAGTCATTGAACCTATGCAATCCCAAAGCCAGGACTTTCCGATACTGTATATCTTATTTAATAATTTTTGTATAGCTTTTTTAGTTTAAATAGACTACTTTTATGTACTAGATGTTTCTTAACATAAGTAAATAGTGAAACGAACACAGTTGTATGTGCAAAAATGAATCCGTATAGGCTTTTCTGTATAGAACTTACTAGTGCAATCAGCACAATCTAGCAATAAAAAGTCAAAAACATACACGCAGCAGTGTGTGTGTGTGTGTGTGTGTGTGTGTGTAGTGTTAGATAAGTACCTTTATGTATGTTTTTTATTAATACCGCCCGTCTTAGCGTTACCCAATGTGTTTGTGTTTGAACTTATTGTTATTAAGGACGAAAATAGTTAGAAATTAATCTCAGTGAACTATAACGTACTGACAGCCCCTACTACATCAAACTGCACATGTAGAGGTCGCAGTTAACCAAAGAGATCGGAGTAAATCAATCAGAGCCAGCAGCGGTTGCCAGCGGGTGTATATCGCATATCGCATTCAGTCGAAAACGAATTTTTATTCATTTCTAAGACAAAATATTTTTGGGAGAATAACTCTTTTCATCATGGAACGACATGTTATTCCATTTTAGGTGACTGCAATTATTTATTTGTTAATTTGTGTTTGTTAATTTGTATATTTTTTAATATTATGAAGGTGTTTTGTTGTTTGTGAGCCATCTTATACACCGCCCATTAATAATTTAACTGAATATGAAAAGGATCCCGGAACAAAACCGATGAAAATGTTGTTTCGGTGGAATCAGCTGAAACTTGTTGCTATTTTGTAGTGCGTCATGCTGATCAAAAGTTCCCATAACATCGACAGTTTTTGAGATACAGCTTGTCAAAGATATGTATTTGCGTCATTTTAGACATTTAAGAATGTTTAGTCTTAAACTATTAACTTTAGCAAAAAGTTGCAAGGTTCAAAATATTTTTGTTCAGGTTCAATAAAGCTCAAGAATATTTTTCAGAATTTTTTTTTATCAACTTTTAGGTTAAGTAAAATATATTTGTCATATTTCGGCATGTTTTGGTGGAATCGGCTGAAACTTTGCTATCTTGTAGTTAAAGTCATGCTGATCCAAAATTCCTATTGAACTGAGTCGATCCTATGAGTGGTTTTCGCTCCAGAAGTGCTTGAAGGTCCTAACGAGGTAACGGGTAATCTATTTACGTGTATATGAATAGCTTCCAGCGTGCGTTTGTGTGTATGTATGTGCCAGTGTATACAGGTTTTCCGGAAATATCGATGACAAACTTCTGGTGCAGATTCTACATACAGATATATGTCCGCAAATGTCTTGAGCTACGCCCCTTTGAAAATGGCACCCAAAAACTGATTATTATTTTATATTTCTGAAACTTTTTGATTTACAGGGATAATAATAATAATAATTATTATTATTATTATTTACGAAAAACAAATGTAAATACAATTATACAATTATATTAACTTCGTTTATAAATGTAAACAAACATGCAATATCGCTGAAGTATAATTCATTATACTTGTACGCGATTTCTTAACACTAAATATAAACTATAGTAAAATATAATATTTATTAACTAAATTTACAATATATTTATTGGCTAAATATAATCTATAGTAAAATATAATATTTATTGACATAGTCGGGAGATGATGTTATACTCGGGGTTAGTTCACGTTCGGGTAATGAAGTCATTATAGGTATTATTCAATCATTTGAATATAGTCACATTAAGGGTTAAATCACAGTAATTAATAGGTGTCTTTTACGATATTATTTTTTCTTTTGTATTTTATATAAAAAGGATTTATAGCTTTTATCACTTTGCACAGTTTCTAAATATTATTTATAACAAAATATTATTACAAATTATATCTTTTAATTCATTTCTAGGAATGGTGGTTATCAATATTTTAATTTTTTTTCTTGAACAATTTGACATTTTTAATGCTTTTTATATCTACCGGTAGTATATTATATAATTTTGGACATAGGTAAACATAACTTTTTTGGCCTATTCTTTTCTTACTTTTTGGTTGCTGACACTTTCCTTCTTTATATCTCGTTTCGTATTGATGATCTATTGGATTTATATCATTTTTATTTTTAAAATTAAAAAGAACTATAGCTAGACCAAACAGCTGCCTTAGGTCAAACATTTTGCTGTCTTTATAGAGATTTTCAGACGGGTAAGTAATTTTTTTGGAATAAATAATCTTGAGAAACCACTTTTGTAAAGTCTCTAAACTTTTGAGGTAATGGTCACAGACTCCACCCCAACCAATTATACCATAAGATAGGTGTGGTTGTATTAAGGCATAGTATAATATACGTAGATTATTTATGTCTAAATATAATTTTAAATTAGAGAATATTATTTAGGTATTATGCAAATCACAACTTACACACTTTTTATTTATTATGAAAATACCTACTTTCTGTATATTGTTGCCCTAATCTGGGCACGCTAATATACTAGTCAGGTAAATACTTTAAAACACTCATTATTGGAGAATCAATCAAAACAACTACTCTTCTAGCTAATACTGACGAAGTATTGAATTACATGATAGGATAGGATTCCTGGCATTTTAAGGGATAAAAAAAATATATTGAAAATAGCTAAATTATTTATTGAAATTCAGTCATTCACAACAATTATTGAACCATACATTCATTTCAACTCTAGAAAAGTTGTACAAGTTTTTTCGAACTCGTTAGTTCGAATCCTATCATGTAATTCAATATTAAAAAATAAATATCTTGTATTTCTGCTTACATCATTGTTATAAAATATTATTTTGGGTATTCAGCAGATAACTTTCAAAGAAATCATTCGTTCCTTTCATATATTATTGATCTAAATCTGATCAAGCTAGAATATCAACGAGTAGTCCTCTTACAAACAAACTTGTCAATTTCTTTATACATTAACTATGTCTAACATTCAATATGAAAAACAAGAAAATAACCATTCTTTCTATATATTGAAGATCTAAGTCTGATCATGGCAATATATTGTAAGAAATCCACCCTTAAGAGGAAATCTTTCAAGCATCTCTAGCCCTACCTAGAGGATACTCCATTCAATACGATAAACAAGAAAATAACCATTCTTTCTATATATTGAAGATCTAAGTCTGATCATGCCAATATATTATCAGAAATCCACCCTTGCGAGGAAATCTTTCAAGCATATCTAGCCCTACCTAGAGGATACTACATCACAAACAAACATTAGTTACATTTCAAAGCCAAGAACTACTGAAAAGCACAATGAAATATAGGAATAAAATTTCACTTACATGTCATAATAAATAAAATATTTCAATCAATGTTTGATTGACCAAAGCTCTGTAAAAATTGCGCAACCTTTTTCATTCTCTTTAGAACTCATCAGCAGAGATATATGTTCAATTCAAAAACATAATTACTATAAAAAAATAGGAAAACATTTTCTTGTAAAAAATGACAGGAAATATTTATTTAGTTGACACATATCAAAAATAAAAAAGAATCACTCTTTTTTTTTTTTTTTTTTTTTTTTTAGAGCCCCATAGCTCGTGTAGTTTTTAAAAAATAAATATCTTGTATTTCTGCTTACATCATTGTTATAAAATATTATTTTGGGTATTCAGCAGATAACTTTCAAAGAAATCATTCGTTCCTTTCATATATTATTGATCTAAATCTGATCAAGCTAGAATATCAACGAGTAGTCCTCTTACAAACAAACTTGTCAATTTCTTTATACATTAACTATGTCTAACATTCAATATGAAAAACAAGAAAATAACCATTCTTTCTATATATTGAAGATCTAAGTCTGATCATGGCAATATATTGTAAGAAATCCACCCTTAAGAGGAAATCTTTCAAGCATCTCTAGCCCTACCTAGAGGATACTCCATTCAATACGATAAACAAGAAAATAACCATTCTTTCTATATATTGAAGATCTAAGTCTGATCATGCCAATATATTATCAGAAATCCACCCTTGCGAGGAAATCTTTCAAGCATCTCTAGCCCTACCTAGAGGATACTACATCACAAACAAACATTAGTTACATTTCAAAGCCAAGAACTACTGAAAAGCACAATGAAATATAGGAATAAAATTTCACTTACATGTCATAATAAATAAAATATTTCAATCAATGTTTGATTGACCAAAGCTCTGTAAAAATTGCGCAACCTTTTTCATTCTCTTTAGAACTCATCAGCAGAGATATATGTTCAATTCAAAAACATAATTACTATAAAAAAATAGGAAAACATTTTCTTGTAAAAAATGACAGGAAATATTTATTTAGTTGACACATATCAAAAATAAAAAAGAATCACTCTTTTTTTTTTTTTTTTTTTTTTTTATTTTTTTTTAGAGCCCCATAGCTCGTGTAGTTTTTAAAAAATAAATATCTTGTATTTCTGCTTACATCATTGTTATAAAATATTATTTTGGGTATTCAGCAGATAACTTTCAAAGAAATCATTCGTTCCTTTCATATATTATTGATCTAAATCTGATCAAGCTAGAATATCAACGAGTAGTCCTCTTAGATCTTCAATATATAGAAAGAATGGTTATTTTCTTGTTTTTCATATTGAATGTTAGACATAGTTAATGTATAAAGAAATTGACAAGTTTGTTTGTAAGAGGACTACTCGTTGATATTCTAGCTTGATCAGATTTAGATCAATAATATATGAAAGGAACGAATGATTTCTTTGAAAGTTATCTGCTGAATACCCAAAATAATATTTTATAACAATGATGTAAGCAGAAATACAAGATATTTATTTTTTAAAAACTACACGAGCTATGGGGCTCTAAAAAAAAAAAAAAAAGAGTGATTCTTTTTTATTTTTGATATGTGTCAACTAAATAAATATTTCCTGTCATTTTTTACAAGAAAATGTTTTCCTATTTTTTTATAGTAATTATGTTTTTGAATTGAACATATATCTCTGCTGATGAGTTCTAAAGAGAATGAAAAAGGTTGCGCAATTTTTACAGAGCTTTGGTCAATCAAACATTGATTGAAATATTTTATTTATTATGACATGTAAGTGAAATTTTATTCCTATATTTCATTGTGCTTTTCAGTAGTTCTTGGCTTTGAAATGTAACTAATGTTTGTTTGTGATGTAGTATCCTCTAGGTAGGGCTAGAGATGCTTGAAAGATTTCCTCGCAAGGGTGGATTTCTGATAATATATTGGCATGATCAGACTTAGATCTTCAATATATAGAAAGAATGGTTATTTTCTTGTTTATCGTATTGAATGGAGTATCCTCTAGGTAGGGCTAGAGATGCTTGAAAGATTTCCTCTTAAGGGTGGATTTCTTACAATATATTGCCATGATCAGACTTAGATCTTCAATATATAGAAAGAATGGTTATTTTCTTGTTTTTCATATTGAATGTTAGACATAGTTAATGTATAAAGAAATTGACAAGTTTGTTTGTAAGAGGACTACTCGTTGATATTCTAGCTTGATCAGATTTAGATCAATAATATATGAAAGGAACGAATGATTTCTTTGAAAGTTATCTGCTGAATACCCAAAATAATATTTTATAACAATGATGTAAGCAGAAATACAAGATATTTATTTTTTAAAAACTACACGAGCTATGGGGCTCTAAAAAAAAAAAAAAAGAGTGATTCTTTTTTATTTTTGATATGTGTCAACTAAATAAATATTTCCTGTCATTTTTTACAAGAAAATGTTTTCCTATTTTTTTATAGTAATTATGTTTTTGAATTGAACATATATCTCTGCTGATGAGTTCTAAAGAGAATGAAAAAGGTTGCGCAATTTTTACAGAGCTTTGGTCAATCAAACATTGATTGAAATATTTTATTTATTATGACATGTAAGTGAAATTTTATTCCTATATTTCATTGTGCTTTTCAGTAGTTCTTGGCTTTGAAATGTAACTAATGTTTGTTTGTGATGTAGTATCCTCTAGGTAGGGCTAGAGATGCTTGAAAGATTTCCTCGCAAGGGTGGATTTCTGATAATATATTGGCATGATCAGACTTAGATCTTCAATATATAGAAAGAATGGTTATTTTCTTGTTTATCGTATTGAATGGAGTATCCTCTAGGTAGGGCTAGAGATGCTTGAAAGATTTCCTCTTAAGGGTGGATTTCTTACAATATATTGCCATGATCAGACTTAGATCTTCAATATATAGAAAGAATGGTTATTTTCTTGTTTTTCATATTGAATGTTAGACATAGTTAATGTATAAAGAAATTGACAAGTTTGTTTGTAAGAGGACTACTCGTTGATATTCTAGCTTGATCAGATTTAGATCAATAATATATGAAAGGAACGAATGATTTCTTTGAAAGTTATCTGCTGAATACCCAAAATAATATTTTATAACAATGTAATTCAATACTTCGTCAGTATTAGCTAGAAGAATAATTGATTAGATTGGTTTTCCAAGAATGAGTGTTTTAAAGTGTTTTCCTAAGTAGTATATTAGCGTGACCCGATTAAGGCACCAATATACAGAAAGTAGATAATTTCATATTAAATAAAAAAGTGTGAATGATTAAATTTGAATAAATGATTTAAGTATTCTCACTATATTTTTTTTCTTTAAAATGTTAAGAATCATATCATGTAAAGAAGTACCTACGTTAATTATGAAACAAATTATATATCATTAAACTATTTGAGAGAAGAAAAAAAATTATAGAGATTTAAGTAATGAAATAGATCTTACTCGCTTTTTCTACTTATTAATTTTTAAGTTTTTTGAAGCGGCTCTAGAAGAACCTCGCACTTTCTTCACCGTTGTTTTAATTATATTCTGTTCTCTGTCGCCTTTTTGTTCCCCGTCAGATGAAGTTTTATTTATCTCTTGATTTTCTTTTTGTTGCTCAGCGATGTCTTCCTCTTCTGATACTTCTACTGCGCCTTCCAAATCTCTATTCACCGTGTTTTCCTTTTTTTCTAGCTGATTTAAATCTTCTAAACTATATGGCTTTTTATTGATATAAAGTTTCTCTCCTTTAATGTAAGCTAGATTATTTGTTTGTCTAGCTACTTTCAAATGTTTATACAAAATTTTATTTATTTCTCTTTCTTCCGGGTTAAGGTCTTCTGAAATAACTATATCGGTGCCTTTAAGTTTATTACAGTTTCTAAAAACTTCCTGTTTTTTCATTAAAGAACAAAATTTCAGTAATATTGGTTTATTAGTTTCTTGATTCCCAACACTAATTATATCATTTACCTTAGTAGGATTTATTTGCACACCCAAAAGAAGGTCTAATTTTTTTAAAGTAAAATCCAGTAAATTTTTCTTTGTTTCTGCGCTTTTTATATTTTGGATGGATGGATGCGACTTTATATGCATATTGATAATAATACAAGCTTATTTTTACATTATTTTTAAAATTATTTTTTACCGTAAACACGTAGGTACATAGATTACCCATTGGGTTACCTCGTTGTTAGGACCTTCAAGTACTCCTGGAGCGAAAACCACTCATAAGATCGACTCAGTGCAATAGGAGTTTTTGATCAGCGTGACCTTAACTACAAAATAGCAAAGTTTCAGCCAATTCCACCGAAGCTTGCCGAAATATGACATACATGTATTTTACTTAACCTAAAAGTTGATAAATAATTCTGAAAAAAATTTTGGAGCTTTATTGGACTCGAACAAAAATATTTAGACTTCTGCAATTTTTTGCTAAAGTTAATAGTTTAAGAATAAAAAATTCTTAAATGTCGAAAATTACGCAAATTACCTGACTTTGACAAGCTGTATGCTGTATCCCAAAAACTGTCCATAGGATCGGCTCGATGTGATGAAAACTTTTGATTAGCATGACTTGAACTACAAAATAGCAAAGTTTCAGCCGATTCCACCGAAACACCATTTTCATTTTGTTCTGGGGTCCTTTGTTATAGTTATATGGTGCATACATTGGTCATGTTGAATTGCATTGCATTGCATTAGTAAATTATTTTCTAATTATTTATTTAGGGTATATGGAGATGATAACAACGAAGAAAATTTTGACTAGGGTACCGAAATACTATATTGTGTATTTAGGTGTGAAAGCAATACATTCCCGGACGACGATGCAAATTGTTGACCGAGGCGTTAGCCGAGGCCAATAAGCACCGAAGTCCGGGAATGTGCTTTCACACATACATACTATTTTTTCTGAAATCACAATCAATATTATTATAAATTAAGGAATTTGTATTAATGCAAAACATTTCTTCATTATAATTTAACTGCTTACTAATAAATGCAATTTTAATGTGAGTTAGTTTGGCCGCGTGTATTTATTTACTGTCTAAAATATACATAAAAAACCGTACGGGAATGTTACTTTCCCGGCCTAGGCCAGGAAAGTAACATTCCCGTATTGTTTTCTTAATCGTTGCTTGGCAACGGATCTTTTCCGGTCTGTTTTCTGATAGTTTCTTAGCAACGGACTGAAATACTGGAATTGTGCATTTTTCGATCTTAAATCGCGCCGAAAATATAGACATTGCCGATCGAATTCAGAAAAATATTATTTGTAGCTAATTATCATCGTGAAAAAATCACTTTCCGAAATGTAAAATATTAGTTGAGAGGTAGTTCACGCTATTGCCAAGACAGAGACCTGACAACTCTTAATAAAAAAATATATAAGTTGCAAAATTTTAAAAATTAAACAACAGGAAAATAATATCTGAAATGTGGTTGACAAAGATGAAAATCTGATACAATTTTGATAAAAAAATATATGCAAAGTGGTCACTGAAAGGAATAAGATAATTAATAAATTGAAGGTGGAGATTTTACAAATTCTTTATATTCCTCGCTTACCGAAGAGAAGTATTGTAATCGTGAAAATATCTCTCTATTCCAGATTACTAAGGATTTTCACATTTCAGTTTTAGATTATGGAAAGGGTATAGCAGAATAAGCATGGTAAAATGGCCCCAGAAGTGTTTGGGCCTCATTCATTGTCAGTAGATCGACAATAGGAAAAGAAATGTTTTCCTAGTGTTTTGGCCCCCCGTCGGCACGGGTAACCCCTGTACCCTAATAAACATGACATTTCGTTTTCATTTTTTATCTCTGCAAGTTGTGCGATAATTATTATGAAAAAAATAAAAACTGTTACGACGCATTGTTTAGTGGTGTTTAACCATTGAAACTTTAATTCACACACAAAAAGGTGGTTTATCCGGCGGACCAGACTAGTGTATCCGTATGTATCTGGATCCGCTGAAACCGAATCCGAAGTCAGAATTGTCAGATTGGCTCGTTTTTCATCCCTAACCCCAAAAAAACAACCCACTCCCCCAAAAAAATGGTCTGTCCGGCGGACTAGACCATTATATTCCTATATATTTGGACCTGCTGAAACCGAATCCGAAGTCAGAATTGTCAGATTGGCTCGTTTTTCATCCCCTGCTCAAAAAAACACCCCCAAAACAAAAACAAATTGGTCTGTCCGGCTGACTGTACCAGTGTATCCTTATGTATTTTGACCTGCTGAATCCAGATTCGAAGTTAGAATTGACAGATTGGCTCGTTTTTCACCCCTAACCCCGAAAAACACCCCCCCCCAAAGAAACGGGGGGGGGTGTATTCTCATGTATTTGGATCTGCTGAAACCGAAGCCGACGTCAGAATTGTCAGACTGATTCGTTTTTCACCCCCAACCCCAAAAAACGCCCCCAAAACAAAAACAAAGTGGTCTGTCCGGCGGAATATATCATGTGTATCCTTATGTATTTTGACTTTCTGAATCCGGATTCAGTTTGGCTCGTTTTTCACCCCCCAACCCCGAAAAACACCCTCCAAAGAAATGATCTGTCCGGCGGACCATACCAGTGTATCCTTATTTATATAAATCCACTAAAACCGAATCCGAAATCAGAATGGTCAGATTAGCTCGTTTTTCACATTTAACCCCAAAAAATAACCCCAAAACAAAAAGAAAATGGTCTGTCCGGCGCACTCTACCAGTGAATCCTTATGTAATTTGACCTGCTGAATCCGAATAAATTTGAAATCAGAAGTATCAGATTTGTTCGTATTTCACAAGGAACCCTAAAAAACACCCCCAAAACGAAAAAGTGGTCTGTTCGATGGACCATACCAGTGTATCCTTATACAACGTGATCTACCAGGACATGCGGAAAATTTAACAGTAGGTTGTCCCTACCGAAAGGAGTAAAAAAAATGAAAATTTTTTAAAAAATGACCAAAAAAATTACCTTATTATTTTTGTAGGAATGCGCCGCCAATGACTTCAACTAATCTAACGTAACGCGGTAGATACAACCATATCACTTTATCAGACTTGGGATTGACACTACTGACAGCAAAGCTGGATAAGATAGAAGTTACTTTTTGATTTCAATCAAATCACACTACAAAAATACCGAAATAAATCGAAGACATTGATCTCATTGACCAGCAGATATACGAGATATTTAGTTAAACCGGTCAATGACACGGCCGTGTAACTATTGTTCGACCGGAAGCAAAAAACGCGGCTCTCTAGGGGTCTACACACGATCCAGCGGCACGGGGCCAGCCTTGTCGGCATGCTTTGAACCCATTCGTAAAAGTGAATTGGTCCGCTGGAATTCCAATTATCTTCAAAGCGTACCAACAATGTTGACTACCTGCCGCTGGTTCGCGTGTAGACCTCTTTTTTTATCTCGCCGACCGGCTTCACTTTTTATGCCAATTAAGGAAATGTAAACAACTCGAATACGTTCTTTCACCATAAGTTCGTCGACCTCTTCAGAATTAGGTCAGGACTTACTCAACATCAGTAGCGAGATCAGTAGTGTATCTTCGCAAATTGACTAATAATTTAATATACTAAATTACCTCAGAATCCTCTAAAATTTTGCAGGGGCTTTCCCACATTGAAGACTAGCACACCATTTTATTTTCCGCATTTCTTGGTAGATTACGTTGTATATTTGGACCGCTGAAACCAAATCCGAATTTAGAATTGTCAGATTGGCTCGTGTTCACCCCCAACCTCCAAAAAACACCTCCCCCCACAAAATGGTCTGCCCGGCGGACCATACCAGTGTATCCTTAAGTATTTGGTAAGGATACACTGGTATGGTCTGCCGGACAGATCACTTTTTTTATTTTGGGGGTGTTTTTTGGGGTTAGGAGTGAAAAACGAGCCAATCTGACAATTCTGACTTCGGATTCGGTTTTAGCGAATTTAAATACATGAGGATACACTGGTATGGTCCGCCGGACAGACCATTTTTTTGGGGGGTGTATTTTTCGGGGTTAAGGGTGAAAAACGAGCCAATCTGTCAATTCTAACTTCGAATCCGGATTCAGCAGATCAAAATACATAAGGATACACCGCCGGACAGACCACTTTGTTTTTGTTTTGTGGGTGTTTTTTGGGGTTGGGGTGAAAAACGAGCCAATCTGACAATTCTGACTTCGGATTCGGTTTTAGCAGGTCCAAATACATAAGAATATACTGGTCTGGTCCGTCGAACAGACCATTTGGGGGGGGGGGGTGTTTTTTGGGATTGGGGGGTGGAAAACGAGCCAGTATGACAATTCTGACTTCGGATTTGGTTTTAGCGGCTCCAAATACATACGAATACACTGGTCTGGTCCACCGGATAGTTTCAATGGTTAAGCACCACTAAACAATGCGTCGTAACAGTTTTTATTTTTTTTAATTAGGCGCACCGCTTAAAAAAATTTAAAAAAATCTACAATAAACTACTCATAACAGTGTATTTTTGGTAAAAGTTTTGTGTATGCGAATCATTATTTTCATGAAAAAATAAATATTCTAATTTTTATATATATATTTTTTTTATTCGAAGGAGGTAGCAAAATGAGCTGATTTTTTTTTCTAAGATGCATTTAAATTACATGTACATTGCCTATTTCTTTCATAATAATTAACGTACAACTTGCAGAGATAAAGAATGAAAACGAAATGTCATGTTTATTAGGGCACAGGGGTTGCCCGTGGCGACGGGGGGCTAAAACTCGAGGAAAACATTTCTTTTCCTATTGTCGATCTACTGACACCGAATTAGGCCCAAACGCTTCTGGGGCCATTTTACCATGCTTATTCTGCTATACTCTTTAGGTATTTCATTTCAGTCATTCAGTCCGCCTCACAGTGGGAAATTTTCAAGTTCTAGGTGGACAATATTCTACAAATTTGCAAATGAACAGAAAATATTCATTAGAAAAGCGGAAAAATGTTGAAAAAATTTTAGGCACTAAGGGGGTAGTTTTTGAGGGGGTTTAAAAAATAAATTTAGTTTTAAAATTCTGAAACTTTGTAGATACGATAATATTGTGCTCGTCAATACACCAAAAATAGTAAAAAAACTTCTGAGGACCAAGGGGGTGGCTTTTGAGGGGGTCGAAAAAATTAAATATTAGAAAATTACAAAACTTTTTGAATAAGATTTGTGAATCTACAAAAACAAATGTAAAATAAATGTAGAGAAATAAAATGTAAGCTCTTAAGGGATGGTTTTTGGAGGGGGTGCAGCGGACAATTTTATATTTCTAGGGGGACGAAATTATTTCAATTAAGGGAAGGGATAAATACAGTAAAATTTTCAGAACTATTTAGTTTAGGATATTTATTATTAACATATTTTAATAATATAATAAGTACGGTAAAATTCTCAGAACCAATCGAGAATTGTAATTGTCTGAATATCTACAAATTGTTATAGCTGTACAGTTTTATTCATGTTGATTCATGTCTTGTCGTTTTAAGGACTATAATTATCTATTATCACTTTATCATTTTATGAAAAAAAAAGCTGCTGCCATCGGCCACTTTAATCATAATTTTACTTTTTAGTTACTTATACTACGATGTTAAGTTACAACGCATCTTAATATTATTTCAAAAACAACCTAAAATAATTATAATTTTGCAACAAAAACAGAAAAAGATAATTGAAATAATTTCGTTCCCCTAGAAATATAAAATTGTTCACTGCACCTCCTCAAAAACCATTTTATTCAAAAAGTTTTGTAATTTTCTAATATTTAATTTTCAACCTCCTCAAAAACTACCTCCTTGGTCCTTAGAATTTTTTCACTATTTTTGGTGTATTCACGGGCACAATATTATCGTATCTACGAAGTTTCAGAATTTTAAAACTAAATTTATTTTTTCAACCCCCTCAAAAACTACCCCCTTAGTGCCTAACCAAACCAACAAAACCTAAAAGTTAATTTAGTTTTAATGTAAATTCTTGAATGCCTTTTTAAAACTGTCCTTCAGACAAAATTATCTTTAAGCGTATTTGACATTCAATAAATCTGGTATAAATCACTGGTTCATATAAAACTTAAATAAAACTAAAAGGCATTTAAATTGTTACTTGTGTAGTGTATGTAAGTACATGTATATTAAGATTAATTAATAGCCTCGTTATGTCTTAGTGTATATTTTATACACGAATAATAAATTATCGAAAATTACCGCGATTACATTAAAATTAAAAAAATGGGGCTCATTTTGAGGAAATTATACAGTTTCATATTAAAATAGATAGGCATATATTGTGTTTCTTGGTATGATTCTTTAGCTCGTGCTCCATTGTTAAGAAAAGGACCCCTCAGTAAGATTTGTCAATCTTGAACGTTAGCAAAGAAACAGCTGCCGGCTGGATCACAGTAACCCTCATGTATAATTTCAGTTTCGATATACGTTATCACTCATTATATTCCCACATCAGGTAATACTGCAGATTAACCGTTTTATTTCGGCACCCGCCAAAAACTTCCGACTCAGGTAGTTCCGGAATTAAAATTAAAGTAGATCTGGAGCTAGCAAAAAAGGAAGCTGGAAGTGCTTTCACTTTCATTTATTGTAACCTGGAAGGAAGGCGTCTAGCTTTAAAATTGGGCAACAGAAAATCACTGGTTCATTCATTATACTGTTCACATATACGAAAACGAGAATATTGCATTTGATCGGCGCATTTCTAAATCTGCAAATATAGCTCGTAAAAAACAAAAATTCATATCATTTTGTTAGTGTTAGTGATCGAATTCAGAACAACTTTAGTCTGCCTGTACAGTAGGGTGGGCTGAAAAACACGAAAATTTGAATTTGCAGATGGCCTAGTTTCTAATTTATTACTATGTATCTAAAACTAATTCGGGTAGATTTTTAGCCAAATCGGTGAATATCTAGCTGCCCCCCCAGGGCCTTGAAAATGAAAGAAAGGGCCAATTTTTCGATTTTTAACATTTTTTAAATTGACATTTGAAATTTTTTTTGACTCTTTATTAATGCCTAAATGCGTGTTGCACAAGTTCTTCGAATAAAATATTTTTCAGTTCCAGGGAAATTAGAAATTTGTCACTAAAACGTAGAATTCGACGAAAATGAGGTTTTCTGTATAAAATTTCTAATTTCCCTGGAACTGAAAAATATGTTATTCGGAAAACTTTTGCTACACGCATTTAGGCATTAATAAAGAGTCAAAAAAAATTTCAAATGTCAATTTAAAAAATGTTAAAAATCGAAAAATTGACCCTTTCTTTCATTTTCAAGGCCCTGGGGGGCCAGCTAAATATTCACCGATTTGGCTAAAAATTTACCCGAATTAGTTTTAGATACATAGTAATAAGTTAGTAAGTAGGCCATCTGCAAATTCAAATTTTCTGTTTTTCAGCCCACCCTACTGTACAGGGTGAACCAAATTAGATGTGATTTGAGGTTTTCTCTAAGACTATGGCAGATAGACAAAAGCCAATATAGCTGTCCTGAGCTCGATTTTCGAGAAACAAACAATGGCGCAAATCGCGATCGTCTATCTTTTTCGACTACCGAGCTACAGAGCGTTTTTCGAAAATTGGCATTTTTGGATTACTTCTATATCTTAATTACCAAGTGTCGAATCGAAAATCGAGTAACACATTCTTAAGGCACTTTTTTGAGTAGAGTCCGTTGCTGATAAGAAGAAAATTATGCATGCCTCAGTTTTCGAGATATAGATATAACTTTTGTTTTTTTAAATAGAACACCCTGAAAATTATTTCATTATTCGATCACAACTTAAATTAGCTATGCAGCAATATATCATATGTCATATTTATCTCTAGAAAAAGTGGTTAATTTTCGAAAAATTTAATATATTTGTGATGAGGCCATGGAAAACTATTACCAATAATAACACTTCTTATAATATAAAATAATTTTCACAAAAATAGGAAAAACTAAACTACAATAAATGTTCGCATTGTCTTCCATTGACATCTATGCATTTTTGACACCTTCTCCTTACAGCATTTCCAATCATGACAAGAGTTATTGTCCGAAACGCAGCTAATGTTTTGTTTTCCAATTCTTCTATGTTATTATATCTCTATACATAATATTTTTTAAATAACCTCAAAGCCAAAAGTCGGCAGGGGTTATATCGGGAGATCTAGCTGACCACAAAATAGGACCATTATTTCCTAAACATTAAATAATATCTAAACTACTTTATTGTTTATTAATGTCCAGTTAACTAAATTAATTGTTAGTTATCAATTTAGTTAACTTAGCTAGCAAGACATTGATAAACTAGAGCTGAGTGATATATAGCTACCTATTCAAGCCTCCCCAAATTGAGCATTTAAATAATTTCGTGTTTCATTTGATGTATGACCTGGGGCGCCATCGTGTTGGTAAATTAATCTCTGAAATTATCTTACAGGCATATTGTCTACAAAGGGCTCTATTTCTTGCCGTAGAATGTTAATACAATTTTCGGTATTCAAATTACGGTGAAAAAAATGAGGACCTATTATTTGGTATCCAATAAAACCACACCATACACTAAATCTAAATCGTCCTTGAAGATTAACTGTAGCGGTTACGTGCGGACTTTCATGAGCCCAATGGTGGTTATCATGCCGATTAAAAATTCCGGCACTGCTTATATGGGCCTCGTCTGTCCATATAATTGTTCCTTCAAATCCTGGCACTTCATTGCACTGACGCAAAAACCATTGGCAAAAATCGAGACGCCTTTGAAAGTCGTTTGGGTATAGATGGTGACTAATCCGAATTTTATAGGGTTGAATATATTCTTTTTTAAGCAACGCAATGCAGTTGTTGGGATTCCTAAATTTTCTTGTATTTCGCCAGACGATATATTAGGATTTTCTCTTACAGTTTCTGAAACAATATTTTCTACAGCTTCTCTACCTGCTTTACTATATATTTTTGCTCGAGGTTTTACAAATGATCCAAACTCTTAAATTTTGTTGTAGCCTTTTGAATATTTTTATATGTGGCTGTCTCTTTTCTGGATATCTAAAAATATTGTTTAGGCGGCACTTGTGGCACAAAGTTTTGCTCTCTATAACTTACCTGTTAAAATAAAGCTCGGAAGCTAAATTTGAATCATCTACGCATTCTATAAAACACTTAAGCGATGATTAATCATATTTTTCACCATTACTAAATTGAACCATTTTTAACAACGCTCACTTACAATTAACTTGCAAATTAGTTTTTGACATTTACGATTTAGTTTTTCCTATATTTGGTAAAATTATTTTAAAGTGTTTTTGTTGTTAATAGTTTTCCATGGTCTCCTCACAAATACAGGGTGTCCCGGCACTATGAGGCAATACTTCGGGAACGTATAGTTTGGTCAAAATAACACTAAAAGTACCTATATTTTTTTTTCTTACGGGATCCTTCTACGGAGATATTACCCTTTAAAGGTTACGTATTCAAGAATGTTTTTTGCCTATTACTTCCAAACCGTTCTATCGATTTTAATAAACTTTGGACTGTGTACATATTAAATGGGTATCTTTATTCCAGAAATATGGCGCCCTTCGTATCTTGTCTGGGAAGCCAGCCTAATGCTTTTTAACCCTAAATTTTGACATAAATTAATTTTTGAAAATTAAGGTCACATTTTTAAATTCCTTAGACAATTTTCTAAAAAAAGATATTCTTGTTTGACATCGATAAAGCGATCTGTTTTTGAGAAAAAATAATTTTACTGATAAGGGGCAAAGACTGACATTTCGTCAACACATAACTACATACTACAACTACAATACACACATAACTACAAAACTAAAATAAATGTTCGATGTGAGCACCCTGTACAAGAATACATTATCGTAAGCGAGAAAAGTTGGATCGCTGAACCTGAAATAACATTCCAGGGTTGTTCCGAATGGCCTCACATTGGGTAGTGATTCTTTGTAACATCTCTTCCCTTGTTTGTACCGGTGTTATATACACTAAATTTTTGAGGTGACCCCAAAAGAAAAAATCTAATGGGTTTAGATCAGGAGAACAGGGAGGCCACGGTACTGGACCTCCTCGGCCAATCCATCGGTGGGGAAATTTTTGATCTAAATATTCCCTGAGAGAGGTGCTGAAATGAGGAGGAGCTCCATCATGCATGTACGTCATGTTTCTTATAGTTGCTAATGGCACATCTTCCAATAGACCTTTTTATCATAGAAGCGCGCATGTGCTGCCTCTACGTTTGTTTGCGGGAACTATGAAATATTCGGACACTTGGATTGTCAAAATGGTTGGACCGGTATCATTTTTTCACATTAATTTAGACGAAAGTGTGATTGACGGTGCAAAATTAGTACACAAGATTGTGGAAGAGCACACTTGCGCTCAATTAAGGCGCTGGCTCAAGTATCGTGGTCGTAAAATGACTGGAAGCAAAATTAAAGAACTGGTTGCAAGGTTAGAATTCAACTACAACTTAGCAATTTATATACAAGTGCATTAAAAGAAAACAAATGTGTTTATTCTACAATATGCTTAATAACATTCTTCGTGTAGTAATTGATAATGCAGTAAAAATATTTTCTGTTTTTTTACGAAAATGTAGGGTCAAAAATGCAATTGAAAATGAGGTTTTTTGTCAATCCTTCTGTGGATAAAGCTAGCTCCTTTTTTTCTAATTTTTTTCAAATAGATAAACTATGCGATATGGCACTACATATTTTCAGAAAATTGGCAACAAACTCATCACTATTTGGTTAAAAAACGTAATGTTTATGTCAAATCCAATATTGACATGCGAAAACTGTCCGAACAAACATGGAACTCGACGTTTTTTAAACAAATAATGATGAATCTGTTACCAATTTTTTGAAAATAGGTAGTGCCATATCGTATAGTTTACCTATTTGAAAGAATTAGAAAAAAATAAGCCAGCTATATCCACAGAAGAATCGACAAAAAACCTCATTTTCAATTGTATTTTGACCCTACATTTTCGTAAAAAAACAGAAAATATTTTTACTGCATTATCAATTACTGCACGAAGAATGTTATTAAGCATATTGTAGACTAAACACATTTGTTTTCTTTTAATGCACTTGTATATAAATTGATAAGTTGATAGTTGAATTCTAACCTTGCAACCAGTTCTTTATTCTTGCTTCCAGTCATCTTACGGCCAGGATACTTGATCTAGCGCCTTAATTGAGCGCAAGTGTGTTCTTCCACAATGTTGTGTACTAATTTTGCACCGTCAATCACACTTTCGTCTAAATTAATGTGAAAAAATGATACCGGTACCAGACATTTTGACAATCCAAGTGTCCGAACATTTCATAGTTCCCGCAAACAAACATAGAGGCAGCACATGCGCGCTTCTATGGTGAAAAGGTCTATAAACCATCTAGATTTTCTTATAGAAACCTTAAATAATTTTTCTCATTTAACAGATTGTCCAAAACAAATGGCCCTATTAAATAATTTCCAATTATTCCTGCCCAGACGTTAATTTGGAAATGACGTTGGTGATGAGTTTGAATAATTGCATGAGGATTTTCATCGTTCCATCTATGCAGATTGTAAGAATTTATTACACCATCCCTGCGAAATCCTGCTTCATCCGTGAACAAAACACTACCAATAAACTTGCGGTCTTCCTGTTGCTTTTGCAGGAACCAATTAGCATATTAAACTCGAGCAGGGTAGTCGTCCGGGGACATTGCATGAACTTTCTAGATGTGGAAAGGATGGAGAAGCTGTTCTTTCAAAATTCTGTGAACCACCGACTTCGAAGTGTTAAATTGCGCTGAGAGCTTCCTAACGCTTATTGACGAGTCTTCGGCAACGGCATCTAATACAGCTTCTTCTAGTACAACTGTACGAACAGTTCTAAGACCACCTTCATCTCCTCATTTCGGTTCCACGCTCCTTAAAAATTAATAGGATTATTTTTTTAAATAGTTATTTTTCAGTAAAATCATTTTTTCTCAAAAACGGATCGCCTTATCGATGTCAAACAAGAATATCTTTTTTAGAATATTGTTTAAAGAATTTAAAAATGTGACCTTAATTTCAAAAATTAATTTATGTCAAAACTTGGGGGTAAAAAGCATTCCTGGCTTCCTAGACAAGATACGAAGGGGGCCATTTCTGGAATAAAGATACTCATTTAATATGTACACAGTCCAAATTTTATTAAAATCGACAGAACGGTTTGGAAGTAATAGACAAAAAACCTTCTTGAATATGTAATCTTTAAAGGGGGTGCCCTAAAAAAAAATTATAGGTATATTTTGGCACAAACTATACGTTCCCGAAGTATTGCCCCATAGTGCCTATATATTCAATTTTTCGAAAATGAACCACTTTTTCTAGAGATAAATATGACATATGATGAAACAATGTACAGGGTGTTCCATTTAAAAAAACACAAGTTATGTCTATATCTAGAAAACTGAGGCATGCATAATTTTTTTCTTATCAGCAATGGATTCTACTCAAAAAAATGCCTTAAGAATGTGTTACTCGATTTTCGATTCGATATGAGGTCATCCAAAATTGCCAATTTTCCAAAAAACGCTCTGTAGCTCGGTAGTCGAAAAAGATAGACGATCGCGGTTTGCGCAATTGTTTGTTTCTCTACTGACCGACTGAGAATACTTATATCTTGCGGCGCAATTCACTTTTATGTGGTGTCACTGAGATTAAGTAAACATATTTTTATCGTTATCGGAACTCGCAGTCGGCAGCACTCACCCGCAATGCCTTAATAATATAGAATGAAATTGATATTATCACCTAGTCTACGTAAAATTGATTCAAACCTAAGGTATACTGTATATTGCAGTTTAGATGTCTTGTACATATTTGTATTTTTGTGCTTAATAGAAAACTTTAGTAAAATTATAATAAAACATAACTTACATAAAACATCACAGTTACACGCCTCTGGCGATCACCCTGTATGACAAATATGACCTAATTTTAATAGAGAGTATTCTACATTGGACCAAAATTTCCATAAATATAATTTAAGAAATATAATTAATTTGTTAATTAAAATTGAGCCGGTGAATAATTTTATTAATATAACGTACTTAAATGTTTATAAAGTATTACTTTACTTGTGTGTCGTTATAATTAATCTAAATATTTAAATCAACACATTTTCTAATAAATAAATATAGTAGCTGTCTGTATTATTAAGGAGTTTAGACCTGACCTGACCTACCCTATTTTACCACCTTTCCTACATGACAAATATTTTGAAAAAATATATGTTTTAGTACATAATTAAGGGGATTCATGATAAAAATTTCCTTATTGTGCCAGGTCATATAAGCAAAAAATTAATTGCTTGAAAATTAGAAAAATTGATATTTTAAAAATTTTACTCTGTCAAACAAAATTAATGTCTTTATGAACTTTTCGGACAAAGAAGGATGCCAATTTTGGTCCCAATGCGCCCACCTTAGAAAAGTGTACTATCTTATGTTTTTTGGCATGCTAATTACAAATATGACCTTCAATTTGCCGAAAATTGAGCGGTTTCAGAGATGGGGAGAGAAAACGATTTGGAAACACTTTATACTCAACACCAAGAATCAATAAGACTACCTGCCGAAGACTTATCGCTAGTACCAGTTTTACAAGAGTATTCTGATGAAGGCGTATAGTGGAAAAAGATGGGGTACACACTAGAGCATTATTAACTGATATTTAACGTCTTGAAAGAGGAGCAATGTGGTTCATGCACGATGGGGCCCCACTTTAGAATAGTAGCACGTCAATTTCTTGATGAAACTTATGGAGAAAACTGGATCGGTCGCGCGGGTCCACAGTCATGGCCACCCAGGTCGTCGGATTTAAATCCGTTAGATTTTTTCCTTTGGGGGCATTTAAAGTCCCTCATTTATAGAACTCCGGTTAACACTGAAGAAGAATTAATCCAACGGATACGGGATTCCTGTAATCGGATAAGATACACGCAGGGAATATTTCAACGTGTTCGGCAATCGATGTTAAGACGAACTAATGCTTGCATTGAAGTTGAAGGAGGACATTTTCAGCAACTAAGTTTCCTGTTACTTATTGTTAAATGTTTTTTTATTAAAAAAATTGCGTACCATTTGTTTAAGTGTGGTTTTAATAAAGCGTTTTTCTTCTTTGACTTTTAAAATTTTTTTTTTTAGCTAGCATTAATTTTTATAACAATTTATAAGACTAGAATAGACTAATGATATGGAAAAAAAATAACTCCAGTTCTTGATAGTTGGTAGTTTCATAGGCTCATTTAACATTTTTTTATTATTACATATTCTGAAAGAGCTTGGTGAGGAATTTTCTGACGTCGCCTTCATGTATAAAAAAATTATTAAAGTCGGCGCGCTTAAAAACGCTCGGGATAACATGTAGTCGAGTTGTGACGTCAGATGGCTGAACCGCCCAGTGAACAAGGCTGCGAATGCAAGTTATTAGTAGAGTAAAATCTGAAAAAAAAAACCGGCGTAGAACCAAACCAGACTTAGTGGGATTCTTTAGTAAGATAATCGTGTACACGAAATCATTTTTTACATTTTTTGGTGGTCGAGAACTTTTTTATTTCGGAAAAACTCAAAAAAAATAGATTTTTAATGAAATATGTTTTTTAACGTCTCCACCGCTATATCTCTGAATATATTTGTGCTATCAAGCTATTTTTTTTTAGATTAAAGTAGACACAATAGCGCTTCGAACAACGTCCCACGTGAACCCGATTTATTTTTTTTAAGTTGGAAAAATAATAGGAAACTCAAACTTGTTATTTTCAGTAGCGTAATTTTAGACAATCGAGAAAAAAAATTTATTTATGAAAATTTGTATATACATGCTGCGTACAAATTGAAGCCAATAGTTGAAAAAAGTTTTTAGGATAAAAATTTTTCATGTCCCGTTCATAGTATTGAGTCAGCGATTTTTCTTAACGGGCTAAAGTCATATTCTTGTGCGCTCGGCTATAGCAAGCCTGCCGATTGCAACGATCTGAGGTCCCGGTCGGGGGTATGTAGTAGTTTAACTTATATCAATAGATACAAAACCAGTAGTGATCAAAAGCATCTAGGGGATCAATATTATTGTTCAATATTTCATGTATTGTACAGTAGTATTGATCATATGTTGTTAATATTAAGAAATTGTACAATAAATATAAAATAGTCTCCTTTTAATAATGAAAAGACAGGTAGGTAGATATAAATACCTAATCTATAAATATCAATCAGTGTTACTAACTACCCACCTAATTAATAAGTTTATTAGACATTTTTAAATGAATGAAAGTAAAAACGTACGCATAAAATGAGTTTTATTGTTGAAATAAATTTTCTATTTGGATAGATAAATATGTAGTATGTAGTTTATGTAGGCCCTGCATTAATAGCATTCTAATTCGTTCATATCTGCCTCGAAATCTTTAATAATGGTGTTACAGGAACGACATTTGCACTCGTTGCAACATTTTAGGCCTTCCTTAAAACAAGCACATTTTCGATTGTCACAATTTTTATCCGAACAATGAATACTTAATGATTTTCGACAACCGCCACTTCTACGCGACTAATCTGACCAACCCTGCATGCGAGGTGTATTAATTGCGTCCCAATGTCGCATTTAGCGCTGATAAAAAAAATCGCTGTTGCCACACGGTACATTTTAGGAAAAAATATATTGTTTCAAAAACTTTTGAGATTATTAGGCTTTATTTTCTTCGCTGCATGTATGTAAATATTTTCAAAAATAAAAAAGTTTATCGGTTGGTGGAGATTTCAATACATAAAATATATATATATTTTTAGTTTATCTGATTTTTAGTAAATGAAAGTGCGAATTGTGCCCAAACCGTTTATATTGGTAAAAGCGCTACAGTGTGTGCTTTAATTTGCCACAAAACAAATTTCGGTACCTTTAATAGTTTTAAAAATATGGAGGTGGAAACAAAAAAAACAATTTTATTTCAAAATACGTTTTTTTTTCACTTTTTATTAATTTAAAAATTTCGGGACCAAAAAAAATGTCGTAAAATATGATTTCATATGCCCGGTGACATACTCAACCTAAGGAACCTAACATGTTTGACCTGGTTTTACGCCAAAAAAAACGACACGATAGACTTACGAAATCGCTGCTCTAATATAGGTATCGGCGCACGCCAAGTGACGTCACTCTACGGACTGTTGGCCGGCCGAGCGTGTTTCTATTCAAATGTGAATATCTCTGTGGCTATTGATTCAATTGAGCTGAAATTTTTTTCTGAGGCTATTGGTTTGTTATACTTTAAAATGAGGAAGAAAAGTAAGAAACTGCCATGTCACTAAATGACCCTATTTTTTATTATCTTGTCCCAGGGACATGCAATAAAGTGTTTGTTTTTCTCGAAAACGAAGCAGGATACCAAAAAAATTCAAGAGACAAAAAAATTTGTATTTTTAGTTGCTTAATGCGAAAAGAATTATAAAAGTTTTAAAAAAGTCAGTGGCGCACATTTTTCTTGTCAAAAATAGGTGAAGGTGCCCCCCGAGACGCCACTAGACTTAATATTTTTAATATACTTAAGGATAAATTAGTCCCTTTCTACCATAAATAACACTGCCAAATTTCAACAAAATCGGCTAAAGTATTATTAAGATTTTTAGCAAAAACGATTTTTTTTTTAAATTTGACACTCTGTATCTTGAAAACGAAGCATTACCGGACATACGTTTTTACAAACTTTTCGTCTCAAAATCACTCAATGAATCGCCCCTGGAAGTTTGGCCACATATTTAAATTGCACCCTGTAGATTTCCCAGCGCCTTCGCTTTATTAAAACAACAAATGTTTTTAGTGCAAAATATAACGTATCACAATATATAATGTATGAAAAATATCATGAATTAGAAATTATTTTAATTGTACAAGAGGTCATTCTTGTACATTTCTTGAATTGTATCTCGGAAACTAGACATAGGATCGAGTTGGGCCCATGAGAGCTTTTGATCAGAAAGTCGAAATCTACAACATATTAAAAATTCAGCCAATTTGACTACGCCAATTTACATAAGAAATGTGAGGTCCTTTCATAAAAGTGCGATTTTTTCCGATTTCGCAATTCCGAATCGAATCGTGACCGCCATAATCGAATTCGGCAGGTCATTTTACATAAGAATATGACTTAAGCTTTTGTATATTCGCAAGTTGCATAGGCCACTTTTATTTTGCATTTTTCGCTCTCTCCTCTTTTAAGGAAGAAAAATAATTAAAAAAAAAAATAACAATGTACTGATGTATTTAACTAGGCAAAATGTACAAAAAAAACAAGAATAAGCAGAAATACTTCTTAGCTAAAACTTGTAAGGTGTTATGATTTCTATTCAACTAAAATAAAAGTTCTCCCTCTTTTCCAAAGATCTACTTTCGATTGTTAATTTCAGATCCGACGCTACCTGGGTTAATTTTTTTTGGAGGGAATGGGAATGAGATAAATAAGCGGTACATACGTGGACCATTCACATTTTCTTATGAAACATCAAGCCCTTATTTTCGTGCAAACAATATTTCATTTGATACAGTTTCTCACAATCAGCTTGTTTGTCGAAAGTCATTGTGTAAGTGTCCCACCGTTTTACTTATCGCATTTTCAACAGCAATTAAGTGCTGTATTATGTCGGGAACTTTTATAAAAATAATTCATAGTTTGTAATTGGGTTACTTTGAATCTTTATTAAAAATGGCATTTTGTATTACTTTTTCCGCAAACTTAATATTTCAAATTTTCCAATATTATTAAAATTTGGTGGGCTAAGGACAATACAATATACAGGGTGGTCCGTAAGTAATGGTCTATAGAGCAACAGTGGATTTCTGAAAATGGAATATTGCGATTTAGCCAAACTTACCTTGGTCCAAAAGTTGATATTAACAAAGATATATATAGAGTGTTAAAGTCAAAATTATATTTTTAATTTTCTCACAGAACTTTTGAAGTTCTTCAAATAATAGAATGAAAATTGGTGAATAGTGGTTTTTAAGATGAGAAATTCAAAGGAGTGATTGTTATTTCTGATGTTTAACGCTTCTTGTATTAAGATATTTGTGGACTGTAATATTTTCTTTATTAATAATGGTTTATTGCATGTTATATTTTTCTTTTTTTTTGTTGTCAACATAAACAATTTTTTATTAATGACTTAATATAAAATCAAAACAGCCAAGCATAATTTTACAAAATTAAAACTAATATAGTGAACATAGTGAACAGGGGTGGCGATAAGACTTTTTTTTGGCCCCTGCAACAACTTTTTTTAAAATACGAGGCAAAATAAAAAAACTTTTAAATTTCAACATTTGAAGATACGACGAACAATATACATTTGACGTAGTTCTAATTTTTACCATCGATAAGGATCGGTTAAACTTCACCCCTTTCACCAAAATACGTGAAATTCACAATTTTTTGTGCTTTTGGTTGGTTGTTTTACACCGAGCACTAGAGAGTACTGCAAAGACTTTTAAATATGTAAAATCTTTGACATATGTAAGAATCAAAGTGGTAGTCGCTGGGGCCATACGGGGCTTATCGCCACCCCTCCTTTGCTCTGTATTTTTAGTGTAGATACTAGAGGGCTCCAAATAAGTAACGTTTATGATGTAAATGTACACTTAACTTCATTACCCGTAATGTTATCGCCTTTTTTATTAAAATAAATCCTAAATGTATGTCATTTTGGTAGAAAAAAGTACAGGGTGGACCAAATTAGATGGGATTTGGGGTTTTCTCTAAAACTATGGCAGATAGACAGAAACCAATATAGGTGTCCTGAGCTCGACTTTCGAGAAAGCAACAATTGACTTGAAATTTGGTACACATATGTACTTTAACGAGATCTAGAACTAGATTATATTTTCATCTTGTTCCGTCGAAGGGTTGGGGGGTAAATTGAGGTAAATTTGAGGTAAATGGGTAAATCGAGCAGGTAAGAGTCCATGAAATTGGTATTTAGTATATACAAGAGAAGCTGAGGTCTCAAAAAAAATTTTGGCATTAGCCACCCCCATTACCACCCCCACGTCCTTATTAAAGGGGATGAAAAAAAAAATGTGATTTAGTGCATGTACAGGAACCAGAAACCTCAAAATATTTTTTTACTTCATCCACCCCCCCACTACCACCCCCCTATCACCACCCCCACCCCACTACCGATGTGGGTTATCGTTTTATGGGTTTTTGGGGTAGAGGATTTCAAATATTATATTATTAAAGTTCCATAAACAATTATTTTCACATACAAAGTTTTTTCGTTGTGAGTGACTTGGATAGAGAATCTGTATGTGGAAGTAGTGATTCCTTGGGCAGCGGTTTTTTTTTATTTTAATTACTTTTTACTTATACCTACTCGATACCTACTTTATTGGTTTATTTATTGTTTATTGGTTTAAATGTTTCTTGTTTCTTTACTTGGTAGAGCTGTCAGTTTTTTATATGAAATATGTACTTTTTTTAAGTGCAATGTACAATGTACAATATATTTTTTGTTTAATCTATTGCATGTTGTCTATTTATTATCATCGTTCCAACGAATATAGCTGCAGATAGATGACGAAAACACTCACTCACTAATCACTGCCAAACTATTTTATTACTTCCACGTCCAGTGGAAGTATAGTAACGACAAAAAAAAATTTAAAAATTTTTATTGTTCAAATAGGCTTAGAATGTCATGAAACGTCGAGATTTTAAGTTTGAGAGAAAAAAAAAATTCTGTCTGTCTGTCGGTCTGTTTGTCGGTCTGTCTGTCGGTCTGTCTGTGACTTTTTTTGTGCGCACGTTTTCTCTGGAACCGTTTAAGATATTGACTTGAAATTTGGTACACGTATGTATTTTAACGAGGTCTGGAACTAGATTATATTTTCATCTTGTTCCGTCGAAGGGTTGGGGGGTAAATTGCGGTAAATGGTGGTAAATAGGTAAATGAAGCAGGTAAGAGTCAATAAAATTGGTATTTAGTATATACAAGAGGAGCTAAGGTCTCAAAAAATTTTTTGGCATTAACCACCCCCACCCCATTATTAAAGGGAGTGAGAAAAAAATGTGATTTAGTGTGTGTACTGTGTACAAGAACCAAAAATCTCAAAATATTTTTTTACTTCATCCTAGAGTTAGAAAATTTTGATTTAAAAGACGTTTTAAATAATTTCTCATATAGGTACGTCACACACGCATAGATTCCAGTTCTTCAGTTCTTCGGTTATATATTTATATAAAATACGTTAATTATAAACCACTAAGTGGGACTTTAGTAAATAGTAACAAATTCTTGGAAGCAAACTGGGACAAGACTTGACAAATAATGAGAAATCTAGAGAAAAGCTGAGGGCAAGACTAATCGATGGCCTAAAAACTGAAATTGAAATACTCAAGGAACTAAACTCAGAACTAAAACAAAACAATCTCTTATTGAAAGAAAAATTGATGCAATCTGAAGGAAATATTTCAGTTAGTCATGAAACTTTCAAAGAAATATATATTGGAAACCCTAAAAGAACTAATATACAACGGTATTCAAGACAGTTTGGATTATTATAACAAAACCAGTGAATGAATCAAACAGCTTGTAAACGTATTTGTGAAACGTTTATAAAATATATACATATATTAAAAAATGTATATCCCTACAATACTTTTAATTAGAAAAATTAGATTTACTTAACAGAAGAACGGTATAGGTTTAATTCAAGTAATGTATAAAATTAAAAAACTTTTGCCAAAATTTTAAATAATAAATGAATTTCAAATTTAAGTTAAGAGGCAAACCAAAGTTGAATTCATTTATAAAAGTACACTCTTATACAGGAAGATGGCACTTACATTAGTTTTAAGTTGCTGATCCACATTGAATCACTTTCATCAAACACTTAGAGACACATTATGTGAAAGATGGATCACCCTACGCATGGGCAAATACTAACCACGCTACGTGGCATGGTGGTGCTGTGATCAATAAGGCGTTTCCCCCAGGGCGAGGCACTTTTCCATTGCACTGAGGTTGGGCCTGACCTCTGCGATTATGCCTAATGCGGGACACTTGCTCGCATAATTTTTGGTAGCCGGGACTGCGTACCCGCTTTATAAGTAGTTTATGAAATGTCATATACAATGTTAAGAAAAAGGTATCTGTGAAACACTTATTAAACGCATTTTTAAAACATTTATTAAATGTCACAATTTAACTAATTTTACATACAGCTTATAAAATGTATTTGTGAAAAGTTTATCAAACGTTTATTAAATGTCACAATTACATTTCTAGGTACAGTACATACAATTTATAAACGTTGATTTGGGCGGACATTTGTCACGATAATATCCGTTTAAATTTACCGTTTTTTGACGTATGGTTTTGTAGCATATAAAACGTTTCTTAGACTTATTAGTGTTTACTGGGATAATAGCATTGGGTCAAAAACTACTGCTACTGCTGCACTGATTCCTTGCCAAAGTTGGGCGAGGATATAAGTTCTTTCATTGCGCTCCTCATACCGAAATCCAAAGGGTTAAAATCTGGACTACGTGGCGGCCAAGGAAACAGGTTACCATGACCAATCTAGCGTTCATGAAAATGGGTGTAAATAGGTTCATACTTGATTGTTAAAATGTGGCGGGATACCGTCCTACATGAACAAGATACTTTGAATCTAATTAAGTGGTAATGCATCCAGCATATCAATAAAATCGTTCTTACTTTCTTCGCTTACCGAAGGAAAGTATTGTAATCGTGAAAAAAATCGCCCTCCGAGATTTCTCCGGAATTTCACATTTCAGAGTACGTAGATTACGCAAATTAAGGCCGTGTAATTCCGTCAGTCAGTTTGACTGTCTGTCTGTCTGGCGTCTGTTGGCGTTGTATTTGCAAAACCACTTGACTGAGAAGGATAATATTTGGTAGGTAGTTGACGCTAATGTCAACGACGAACTGGGTGCAGTATACAGGTGCAGTATTAAGGAAAAAAATATAACGGAAAATAGTAATATTTGGCATGTAGTTAAGTGCCCAGGAAAAAAATTATGGAAAAAACATACAGGGTGACCATCTTAAAAAAATTAAAAAATGTGACTGAGCACAATAATATTTCACGTGCAGTTAACACAACTTTCAAAGAAGAAAATTGTGAATAAAAATATACACACAGCGTGGTCACCCAAAGAAAAGTTTTTTAAATGTGATGGAGGGCGATAATATTTCACATGCAGATAACATAACTGCCAAAGAAAAATATGAAAAAAATATACTGGATGGTCACCCAAAAATTAAAAAAAAAATGTGACGGAGGACGATAATATTTCGCATCCAGCTAACACAACTGTCAAAGAAAATTTTGAAAAAATACAGGGTGGTCACCCTAAAAACAATTAAAAAATGTGACGGAGCACAATACTATTTCGCATGCAATAAACGTAACTGTCAAAAATTATGAAAAAAATACATCTACAGGGTGGTCACCCGAAAAATAAATTTTAAGTATGACGGAGAACGATAATATTTTGCATAAAGTTAACACAACTGTCAAGGAGGAAAATATGAAAAATATGCAGAGTGGTTACTCTAAAAAAAAAACAAAATGAAAAAATGTGACGGATGGCAATATTTCGCATGTAGTTACCCAAGCAACACAGTTTGGTATAATAAACGTATTAAAATCGGTCCGATTTTCTGAATATACGTTATATATACGTGAAAATGTCCGCGCCATAAACGTATACTGCCGATATACGATAAACCATTAAACAAAATAAAAAATGAAAACTGTGAAAATCAAACATAAAAATTTATTTGCCATAAACAAAAAAACGTATAAAAATTATATTTGAAATATTAGTTATATTTAGCCTGCCCTGCGTACCCCGGTATAACTTCATTCACTTCAATGGTATATTCGCCGTAACAGTGATGATCAGGGTTAAGTGGTTGTCACCAAGTAAGGGTTGGGTGGGACTGATCATCTCGGGCGGAGCGCTACATATATTGAACAACACTTAAGGTAAATTCGTTTGATCTTATTATTATATTTGCGCTCCTCCCTCTCTGATCGAATACTTGTAGATGTTTAAAGTTGTTACGGTGATAGAAATTAAGCTCTCTCATGATCTCAATGTTTTAATAAGTAAAATTTATGACATCGTGTGTCATGATCTAATCTATTCTTAGCGTAAAATATTGTGGAACTAATCATTAACGATTTTAATAATGTTAGACTCTATTTTAGAATGGCTTGAGCAAACAAACTCTGCGTTTTGGTCTATTATATAACCTAGTGAATGTTTCTGCCTTTCCTATGACATAAGCTTACTCCCTTTCAGCTTGCTGCCGAGGTACTTGCGTGCCTCGTGGAGTTGGCTGAGAAAACATTCGTACCTATTCCGCTCTTTCTCAAAATACAATTAACCCATCTGCTCAGCGTCTGAGGATTAGCCTCATGATCTTAAATGTTAATAGTAGTTTGTCCTATCTAAATATGTGTTTAGGGTGCGAGCCACACATAACAATAACAATAATTCTTTATTCTCAATTAATTGTATAAAGAAAAACCGCTGCCCAAGGAATCACTACTTCCACATCCGGATTTTCTATCCAAGTCACTCACAACGAACAAATTTTGTATGTGGAAATAACTGATTATGAAACTTTAATAATATAATATTTGAAATCCTCTACCCCAAAAACCCATAAAACGATACTCCACATTGGTAGTGGCGTGGGGTGGTGGTAGTGGGGGTGGATGAAGAAAAAAAATATTTTGAGGTTTCTGGTTCTTGTACACACACTAAATCACATTTTTTTTCATCCCCTTTGATAATGGGATGGGGGTGGTAATGAGGGTGGCTAATGCCAAAAATTTTTTTGAGACCTTAGCTTCTCTTGTATATACTAAATACCAATTTTATGGACTCTTACCTGCTTGATTTACCTATTTACCCCAAATTTACCCCAATTTACCCCCAACCCTTCGACGGAACAAGTTGAAAATATGATCTAGTTTCAGATCTCGTTAAAGTATATATGTGTCAAGTCAATATCTTAAACGGTTCCAGAGTAAACGTGCGCACAAAATTTTAACACCCTGTAACTCTATTATTATCAACTTTTGGACTAAGGTAAGCTTAGCTAAATCGCAACATTTTGATGTCAGAACTCCGCTGTTGCTTTATGAACAATGACTTAGGGACCACCCTGTATACGAATATTTATTGAAAATGGTCTTGGATTAAGGTAAGAAAAATGTTAGTTTTTCGGCGTAAACGGTTATTTCCTCTATTTACTTGCTTATGTAATATTTATCAGGAGATTCGCGCCAAAAGGGAAAAGGTTATTGACAAGGTATCTGATAGTATGATTAAATTACTGTTTGGTTTATAATCCAAGTTGATAAGAATATCTTGGAATATGTATTATTTCCCTTGAATTACTTATCAGAATATAAAGCTTCAGTTGATATATTTTAACTGACTTCTCCAAAAGAAGGATGTTCGCAATTCGGCTAAATTATTTGTTTGACCATGTGTATGGTCAATTGCAATTGCATACAACTCATTAAGGCCACACGCAGTATGTTATGTTTAAATTACTTTCACATCTAGTGGAAGTATAGTAACGACTAAAATTTTAAAAAAAATTGTATTGTTCAAATAGGCTTAGAATGTCATGAACCGTCGAGATTTTAAGTTTGAGCAAAAACAAATTTCTGTCCGTCGGTCTGTCTGTCTAATTTTTTCTTGTGCGCACGATTACTCTGGAACCGTTTAAGATATTGACTTGAAATTTGGTACACTTATGTATTTTAACGACATCTGCAACTAGATTATATTTTCATCTTATTTTGTTGAAGGGTTGGGGGGTAAATAGGTAAATCAAACAGGTAAGAGTCCATAAAATTGGTATTTAGTATATACAGAAGAAGTTAAGGTCTCAAAAAAATTTTTGGCATTAGCCACCTCCATTACTACCCCCACCCCATTATTAAAGGGGGTGAAAAAAATAGAATTGTAATTTAGCGTGTATACAAGTACCTAAGGCCTCATTTTTTGTTTACTTTCTCCACCCCCACTACCTATGTGGCATATCGTTTTATAGGTTTTTGGGGCAGACCATTTCAAATATTATGCTATTAAAGTTACCTCGAGTAGTATGAATGCGCAGTGACTTTCCTCGAGTACCATCGATGCGCAGTACTGTCCTCGTAAGCCAAAAAGACGTATCTCAAGGTTTCACTGTTTTGAGATATAAGGCATGTTTTGAATTTTCGAAATCGCGTCAATATTCTCAAATATTTACTAATATTTTTTTTTGTAGTTGTACTAATGTAGAGGTTAATAGTGGTGTAGTTATGAATTTATATTAATTAGGTTACTAGTTTTTTTTTTTACAATGAGATACATCTAATTGGCTAAATCGCTTAGGTTTTCTCATATTTTTTTAGATACGTCAAACTTTGTTAGCACTTTAAAAATACTTAACGATTGAAATACGTTTATTTCGCTATGGAATTATATAGAAAATAGCTCCAGCTATCCTAAGGTATAAAAATATGCATTTCGGCCAAAACTTGAGATACGTCTGGCTTAGGACGGCAGAGTAGGTTACGTCGAGTAGTATAGATGCGCAGTGGGTTACACCAAGTAGTATGGATACGCAGTGGCTTTCCTCGAGCATCATTGATGTGCAGTAGGTTACCACGAGTAGTATGGATGCGCGGTAGGTTACCTCAAGTAGTATGGATGCGCAGTGGGTTACCTCAAGAAGTATGAATGCGCAGTGGCCTTCCTAGAGCAAATCGGATGCACAGTGGGTTATCTCGAGTAGTATGGATGCGTAGTAGGTTTCCTAGAGGAAAATGCTTCAAGTAGAAGCTTTACTTCTATCGTATAGTCCACGGCAAACAATGATTTTTTATATCTTTGTCATGCCATTTTCTGCGTATTAGTTCCATATTCAGTGGAAGTATACTAAGACAAGAATAATTTTTGAAAATTTTCATTGTTCAAATAGGCTTAGAATGTCATGATTTTAAGTTTTAGCAAAAAAGAAATTGTCTATCGCGTCGGTCTGTCTGTTGGTCTTGTAACTTTTTGATGCTCACGATTACTCTGGACTGTTTAAGATTTTGACTTAAAATATGGCACATGTATGTATTTGAACGAGATCTGGAACTAGATTATATTTTGATCTTATTTCGTTGAAGAGTTGAGAGGTAAATTGGGGTAAATGGAGGTAAATCAAACAAGCAAGAGTCCATGAAATTGGTATTTAGTAAATATAAGACAAGCTAAGGTCTCAAAAAAAATGTTGGCATTAGCCACCTCTATTACCACCCTCACTTCATTATTAAAGGGAGTGAAAAAATATTGTGTTTTAGTGTGCGTACAGGAACCAAAGTCATCAAGAATTTTGTTCACTTCCTCCACCACGTTACTACCGATGTGGCATATAATTTTATGGGTTTTGGGGTACACGATTTCAAATATTATACTATTAAAGTTCCATAAACAATTATTTCCACATAGTGGAGTGCAAATGTAGTATTTTCGTTGTAAGCGACTTGAATAGGAAGTCCGGATGTGGAAGTAGTGACTCCTTAGGCAGCGGTTTATTAGAAACTTATATCAAACATCAGATTGATATTGAATATAAAAAATATTATCGCGATATTGAAAGTAATATTAAAACCAATCCCAATACGCTTTGTCAGTTTATCAACAGTAAGAAAACTAGTAGTAATTTACCGACAGATATGTACTACAAAGATAAACATTATGTTGGCAACAAAAAGTTGGTAAATGGTTTTGCTGAATATTTTTATCATTCATATATCACCTGAATTGATCCAATTGAGAACAACCGTCGCACAAATACTGATTTTTTAATAATTTTAAAGTCTACAGAGCAAGAAGTTTTCAATTCTCCAAAAAAAATCAAATCTAAATGCACGGTGGGCCCTGAAAAAGTTCCGGTTTTTAATTTAAGCAAATTGCGGTTATGCATTTGGTTGTTTCCAAAAAATGTGTTTTAAAACACATGATGAATACAGGTGTAAATAAGGTAAAACCACTATGTATAGAAAATATATATAGTGGTTTTTATATATAGAAAAATGCCGTCAAGTGTAAAAATTTTTTATTTCACAGCCATACAAACATTTTTAGAGTAAAAAAAACCTTTTTTTAGATCATTGGTTCTGATATTACATCCTCTGCAAACAACAGCTTTCTTTGGACGACCTGGCTCAAAGGAAGCTGTTGTTTGCAGAGGATGTAATATCAGAACCAATGGTCTAAGAAAGGTTTTCTTACTCTAAAAATGTTTGTATGGCTGTTAACTAAACATTTTTATACTTGACAGCATTTTTCTATGCAGTGGTTTTACCTCATTCACCCTTATTTTTGCCACATGTCTTAAAACAATTTTTTTTTTTGGAAATTACCAAATTCATGACCGCAATTTGCTTAAATTAAGTAAATAAAACATACCACTACATAGAAAAATACTGTAAATGTAAAAAAAATAGTTAATAGCCATACAAACATTTTTAGAGTAAAAAAACCTTTTTTAGACCATTACATCCTCTGCAAACAACAACTTCCTTTGGATGACCTAGAAACACCCATTTTGGCATATTAACATTTTCTGTGACAAAAAATGCTGTCAATAATATCTTAGGTTCATAAAAACAACGTTTAAGCAATATCTCTACTTTTAGCTAACCAGGCAACACTAAAGGCTCTCAGGTCATATACCTTCGAGTCTAAAATTGCCTGAGAATGCAGACAATCCCTGAAGCAACTGGCAAAAAACAACAAGGTTACCTTGATGTGGGTACCAGGGCTTGGGGAATAGAAGGCAATGAATTAGCTGACAGCCTCGCAAAAAAGGGGAGAAACATTCCATTAAGGCTGATCACACGCCTTCTAACTGACCATTGCCCCTTGAGATATCATCTCAAGAACATGGGCATGGCAGAAGATGACAAATGCAGATACTGTGAAGCTGCAATTGAGACTGCGGAACATACACTTTGCGAATGCGAGTTATTAATCCGCATTAGACTAAAGTACTTAGAACAGGCGGAATTAACGTCCGAAGACAGGGAAATTAACTCCCAGGAAAATCACAAGCTTTGCAAAAAGACTTGGAATCCTGGGCAACAATTAGTTGTAGGGTAAATTACAAAAGATATGTCGAGGTGAAGAAAGGCCAACTTAAGGCCAAGCGACCTCTTAAACAATATAGAATCTACAAGCAATATCTCGATTTTTTTTAAAAATTCGCCACGTCCATCGTGGCACCGAAAGCCGTTTTTCGAAATTTCCGGAAGTTGGACCTGACCACGAAAAATGCTGTCAAGGATATTTTTGGATTTTTCAGGACATCTTAAAACATGTATGAAATAGATAGCAAAAAATTTCAAATGTCAAATTCAATTTTTTTACAAATCACATGTCCGCTCCGACAGCCTACTTCACCCTCTCCCCCTGCACCTACTGACAAATAAACAGAAAAAAATCGCTGCTGTATCATAGACTATTATTATAACGTACACATACATATAGAGAGAATTCCAATGCGTTTCTTAAAGGCTTTAAGTTACAAGGAAGATGGTATCTATCCTGCTATTGGTCTTCCCCAGACTGCACTTTTAAACGGATTTTCACTTTCGAATCTGGAGGCTCGTAGAACTATTTCACAACAAATATTTCTATTTAAAATGACACATAATATAATAGATTGTGGTGCTATTTGAAGTTTAACTAAATTTTCGCACACCGACCAGATTCTAGTCAAAACCCATTATTCTGTCTGCCGACCACAAGAACTAACGTTTAGAAATTCTTGCAATTATACAAAATGTTTGAGAACTATGATAATCTTCAAGATCAATTTGATATCATCCACTGCTAGTAGCATCCGAAAGTGAAAGTGCCTTAAAAATTGATTTTGTGGGCTTTAAATACTAAAAGCTGATACCTGGCTAAATCGATAGTTTATATATAGGTAAACGTCCAAAAAAAGTTGTCCAAATATTGTCCTGTGGAAAAGGGCGTTATTCAAAATTTTCGAGTTACGTAGTGCATCAGTTAGCCAAAGTTCACAACTTTCTTTGGTAAATATTCTTCCTATAATATTCTAACGCGAGTTTTGTTAAAAATGGGTACCTTTTGTGGTGGAAATTAAATAATCTTTATTTCAACGTTCAGCTGCACCACAGTATACTTTCCATTTCTTACAACACAAGTGATAAAGAGATAACAACACGTTTGATGCCACCTGATGGACTCAACGTTGAAATAAAGAATGCCGTTTCAATTTCAGTTAATTCCAATTTCAGTGAATGTATTATAATAAACACATAACGAACACATGATTTTTTTTTTTCAATTTTCTCCGCTTGTCCGTGTTTGACATATTCGCGGTCGAAGTGAAGGCTCAATATACATTTGAATCGTATGTTAATACACCACACGACACAGATCTTAGGCAAAATTCGACCGCGAGGAATAGTGCGGTGAGGGAGGGAGATCGAGGTTTGCTGTACTAAGCGCTCGGGGATTTTGTAGACCGTTGGTTTTTAAATCATAATGCGGTTATTATTTCATCAAAAATATTTTCAAAAGTACCTTTGTTGAGGCTGAAAGCCTTGATTTTCTCTTTTTGAAATGAATGGGAGTTTGGACTGTATTTCTTTTATTTGATGTTGATTTATGTATATAATTGAAGACCGATGCTTCTTTCACAAAATTGTAATGTCACAATTCATATATATTATTATTGACAGCTGATAAAATACAAAAGTAACTTAACATACCGCCGCCCTTAAAAGGCTGGACTTTCGAAATAAAATATAATAACATACCATAAACTAAAATACTTAGTTTATGAAATAAGTAAAGAGAAAATAAATAATTCACAATGCGACATTGTTAAATATCCTTTACGGATGAAGTTGTCTCTATTGGAAGAACACATATTTTTGCTATGGCACGCTGCACTATGTTATTCGCAGTTTTTACGCTCACCACACGCACTTTGTTATTAGCTCCTGGATGTAATTTTATGATTCGTCCTACAGGCCAACATAATGGCGGTGTATTATCTTCCTTCAGCAACACCATTGCTCCAATCTGTAGGTCGTTTGACTGGTTTTGTCTCCATTTATTTCTTTGTTGAAGGGATGATAGATATTCGTTTTTCCAGCGATTCCAAAAGTGTTGTACCATTTGTTGTAATCTTTTATAAAGGGTCAACCTGTTGGGAGCTGTTTCTTGCAAATTTATTTGTGGGATGGCAGTTAATATGTCTCATATTAGGAAGTGACTGGGAGTGAGGAAAATGAGGTCGTTGGGATGCTCCGATAATGGAGTCAAAGGTCTTGAATTTAGGACTGCCTCTATTTGAACGAATACAGAATATAGATCTTCGAAAGTGAAATGATTATTACCAATAGTTCTTTTAAAATGATATTTTGCAGATTTAACCGCTGTCTCCCAGAGGCCACCAAAATGAGGTGATCTTGCCGGTATAAAATGCCATCGAATGCAATTTTGATTTAAAAAATTGTAAATACTACTTTCGTCATTAATATTCGACAAAATTTTGCTAATTTCTTTTAACTCATTGTTTGCGCCATGAAAATTTGAACCGTTATCTGACCATATATTTTTACATATGCCTCGTCTAGACGTGAATCTCTTTAAAGCATTTAGAAAGGAATTAGAAGTCATATCTCCTACTAATTCAAGATGTACCGCTTTTGTTGAGTAACAAACAAAGATGCATAGGTAACACTTTACAATTGTACGATTCCTTAGCTTACCGTCTTTGACATAGAATGGCCCAGCATAGTCAACACCACAGTTAGAAAATGGTCTTTCAGGTTGAAGACGACATTCAGGTAAGTTTCCCATTTTCTGACTTACACTTAATAGTTTGACCTTAAAACAAGTAATGCATTCACGCAACACTCTCTTTACTATAGAACGACCCTCTAAAGGTCAAAATCTATTTCGTACGGAAGCCAATGTGGCTTGTGTCCCTGCATGTAAATGTCTACGATGCTCATAATTTATTAATAATTTCGTTCCTTTACAGAAATTGCAACGTTTCCAGGATTCATCTGTTGACAAATGCGTGGAAGATCTGGCGTCTGCGCCTTTCTTACAATTTTGTTTATTTGGTGGAAACGATTTATTATCAGAACTGGCAAGACTCAAGGTTTCTAATAATTGACACCGATTATTCAAAAATGTTACAAATTCTTTCATTTTGGGTAAATCCTTAGACGTTATTGATTTTTCCCATTCGCGCTTTGAGACGTTATCTAACTTTCTCGATATGATATTAATTAATAAAGCATCCCACTGCTCAGTAGGTAAACCCAAGTTTTTAAGCGCTCATGTATGTTTGTGAAATTCGTCAACTAAACTTCTCAAATGTGTATGCGACTCTTTTGTTAAAACTGGTAAGTCAATTAGAACATTAATATGTGTGTTTACAATTACTCTTTTATTATCAAAGCGTTCATGTAAAAGCTCCCATGCTAATTTATAATTTTAATCTGAAACCTCGATCGACTGAGTAATCGCTGCAGTTTCACCTTTTAGGCTTGAATTTAAATATAACATTTTTTGAATATTGCTTAAAGACGAGTCTTTGTTCACTAAAGCCTCGAATGCATCATGAAATTGTTGCCATTGTTCATACTGACCACTAAAAGTAGGTAATTCTAATGTTTATCAGTTTATCACTGGAACAAGAAATCGTAAGTACCCTTCCATTACAACATGACGAAGTCCAGCCAAATCAACAAAACAGCAATCGACATTTTTTATACCCCAGACTCTCACAACTGAAAATTGTGGAGTAAATAAAAAACAATTTAAGTTAATGCACATAAATATACAATGTTTAAAAAATAAGTATAATTTTCTGGAGTAGATTTTATTAAGCAATGGTTTTAATGTTATAATGATCAGTGAGCATTGGTTAAAAGATGGAGAACAAGATTTATATCACTTAACTAAGTTCAATTTAGTGTCTAGTTACTGTAGACTTAAACATATATGTGGAGGTGTGTGTATTTTTGCACAAAATGATATAAATTGCGCAAAAATAGATTCAATAAATGAATTCAACAATGACAAACACTTTGAGAGTTGTTGTATAAAAATATTAAACTTAAACTGTATTGTTGTTACTTTATACCGTTCACCAAGTGGTGATATAAATATTTTCAAGGATAATTTACATTATGCTCTCCAACTTTTGTGTGAAACACATAAGAACTGTAGATTGCTCATAGGTGGTGATTTCAATGTAAACTTTCTAGTTGATTCAAAAACGTCTAAAGAGATTATTGATATATTCCAGGCTTTCGGTCTAGAAAAATGCATTTCAGAGCCCACAAGAGTCCAAAAAAATTCTTATACATGCATAGACAACATATTTGTTAATTTTGAAATTTCAGAAGCCACTGTTGTAGATTATCAGCTTTCCGATCACAAGGCACAAATAGTTAAATTTACAGATGAATCAAAAACAGAAAACTCATTGTATAAAACTGTATTAAATAAAAGTTCGGAAAATAAAATAAAATTTTCTAATTACCTAATTTCTGAAGAGTGGGCAGAACTATATGATGAAAGTACACCAGATAAAGCTATTGACATCTTTTATAATATAATAAATTATTATCATGATTTATCCTTCCCTCAAATTTCTGTTAAAATCAAATCAAGTTACACTAAAAATGCAGTTTTTTCAAATCCAGAAGTAATATCAAAAAAAGAAGACATTAATCGCCTTAGTAATATAATAAAACTTTTTCCCAATTGTGAAAAAATAAGAGCAGAAATAAAACAAAAAAAATATGAATATGAACAACTTATTATTAAATTAAGAAAAGACCAAGTAAATAAGGAAATATTAGATTCAGATAACAGACAGAAAACTATTTGGAATATTATCAACAAAAATACCGGTAAAAACAATAATAAAAAGGAAGCAATATCAATATCTCCTGATGGATACAATACCTTTTTTACCCAAATAGCAGGTAAATTAATAAGTCAAGTACCTAAATCAAATTCAACATACATGGAATACTTACATAATAATAGGAAAACAAGTGACTTGTCAATTTTTCTTTATCCCGCTGAGGAATTAGAAGTACAAAATGTGTTAAGGTCTCTAAAAAATTCTCAAGCTACTGACTTGTACAATCACTCAATTGATATGTACAAAGACAACTTATTATCTTTATCTGCCCCACTGACCCATATTGTTAACCTTATGCTTGAAACAGGTACATTTCCAAACAAGTTAAAAATAGCAAAAATTATTCCCTTGTTTAAATCAGGAGATCTTGAGGATTTATCCAATTATAGGCCAATAGCACTACTTCCTATTTTAGCTAAAATTTGTGAAAAAATTATAGCTATAAGAATAATTAATTATTTGGAATCTTGCAATATTTTTACAAACAGGCAATTTGGGTTCAGGAAGGGTAAAAATACGTCAATGGCAGTGCTGGAACTATTCAGTTTTATTAGTGAGGGCTTTGAAAATGGAAACTCCACGCTGGCGCTTTTTCTAGATTTGAGTAAAGCATTTGATTGTGTTTCCAAAGAGATTTTACTTAATAAGCTAGAATTTTATGGTTTTAGAGGTGTAGCACTTGATCTTATTAAATCTTATTTATCAGATAGATACCAGTGTGTGTATTGTAAAGACACACTCAGTAACATGCTGCCAGTACAACACGGTGTTCCGCAAGGTAGTGTATTGGGACCGCTACTATTTCTAACATATATAAATGACTTACCTGACGTTATGTCAATTTTTACTGTCCTCTTTGCGAACGATACTACTTTTGCGAGACAGTTAAAAGACACTGGCAGTAATGTTACTGATATTACAAATAATATTATACTTCGAGCCTCTGACTGGTTCAATGCAAACAAGTTATGCTTAAATACAAATAAAACAAACACACTAGTTTTCTCTACGAAGAATAATACCTCGGAGACCGTGAAATTTCTAGGCCTGACCTTGGATGGTAAATTGAATTGGCATTCAATAATTTAACTGCAAAATTGTCTAAGAAGATATATGCAATTAGACAGATTAAAAACAAGGCAAACCTAGACGCAGCACTTATTGCATATCATGCACTATTCCACAGTGCTATCGTATATGGTTTGATTAACTGGGGTACATCCAATCAAATTTCAGACGTTTTCGTTGTGCAAAAAAGAGCCATAAGAACTTTAGCGGGTGTGAATCAACTTGAGAGTTGTAAACCTTGGTTCATTAAATTTAATATAATGACTTTACCATCGGAAATAATCTACTGTCACTTAATTCACATAAAATTACATCTGAGTGAATACAGCAAGAATGGTGAAACTCATGAATACAACACTCGTAATCGGGATAAAATACAGACACCACGCCAGAGATTGGTTTATACAAAGAGAATCAACTTCGGAATTGATTTATTTAATTCACTTCCAGATAGTATTAAGGAATTATTTATTAAATACCATTATTTCCAATGAGAGCCCGTTTTCTCACAACATTGCACCAATCCAACGTCATTATTAGTGGTAATTCAACCTAGATCGGCTTTTTTCAAACATGCATTTATCGCTCCAATTTTTTGTGTCGCTGCAGCGGCAAATATTGCGATAATTTTTTGATGTTTTGTTTCTTGAAATGTTTTCGGCAAATAGGGAAACGCGAGCTTTTAAATTTTATCTATAAATATGTTCTCTAGCTTATTACTAATTGTTAACCTTACCTTGTAAATTGTAATATTGTATTATCTAGTAGCAAACACAAATACATATATAGTAAACAATCGTCAGTTCCAAAGCGAAGCCTGTCTGAAATATGTAGGCTATAACCCTTGCCTATCTGTAACTATTTCAATTTGCCTACTTTTCAATCAGGTAACAATAATATACACAGATTGTACTTAATATAGCTCATAATACAGGAACAAGTCAAGCACAGCTTTCAATAGCTCAATAACGTAGTTACAAAGGTAAGCAAATCATTTATTATAAATGTCAAGTAAACACATTCCCTCTGGAAACAAACTAAAAATGTACTTACATACGTTAATCTATCAAAAAGTAACTAGTTGAATCAAAGCTGTGCAACATTTTAATTTAATGTATTTAAAATTATCTCTACCTATTTTTCCTGCGCCGTTAGCAGCAGGTCGGAGAAAATTGGCAGAGTGGTAGTTGCCAGGTCCATTGTCTTTCCCCGTTGACATTATATCCTGCAGTCCAGACCCTGCAGTCGTATAATATGCTTTGTCAGCAACGGCTTCGCTACGCGGCGTTCCTCGCTGGACACCACCCCAGTCAAGTTCTCGTCGCGCGCGACCTCGCTCTACTTCGGTGCTCTGTTCGACAACAGCCTCGCCATGCGGTGTCCCTTGATGGTCGATAACCCCATCAAGTCCACACTGCTAACGACGTTGCTTCACTTCGCACCCCTACTTCACTTTAGTGAGGACCACTGTAGCCTCCTCATTGTGATGCAGTTTTATCTGGAATGGACCTATTTTCCCATTCCTTCAACCTTTTGAAGGTTGCTCTCCTTGTCAGCAACGGCCTCGCTACGTGGTATTCCTTGATGGTCCGTCGCCCCAGTCAAGTCCTTGCCGCTTGCGACGTTGCTTCACTTCGCACCCCTGCGCCACTTTAGTAAGGACCGCTGTGGCCTCCTTACTATGATGCAGGTTTATCTGCACCTTCAGCTGGAATGGGCCTTTTTTTCCTGTCCTTCCTGAGGGTTACACTCCCCTGGCTTGGGAACCCAGACGAGAGGCTCGGGCGCTTTGGAAGGTCCTTGGTGTTGACCGAAGTCACGGACACCGCCTCCCCCAGCTCCTTCACCTCCCACACTACGCTCGTGGGCTTTGTGATGGGGGGTCTGCACAGGACATGTTGAGGAACCCCCTCCCTCTCCACGAGTAAAGGGGAAAGGATGGTCGCCACGCACGGAGTCCCTTACATACGTGGAAGGCATTTATACAACGGGGTGCGCCTATGCACCGAGGTTTGTCGCTAGTGGTCGGGCTCCCCCCCTACCATGCGTCCCCTCGGCGCGCACAATACCTTGGGATTGGGGAAGTACCCCTGACCTGGGTCAGGGGGTCGTTGCCACTCCAAGCGGTTTACGGTATGTGAGCTGGTCAGCGACGTGGTTTTAGCCGGGGTTCACTGGTTATTAGCCCTACCCCCCAGCAGTATCACCACGTTAACCCTACTCCTCGCGGAGTCTGGCCATTCTCCTATCCGCCACCTGGAGACGCGCCTGGCAGTTGCTCAACCCCCACCCTCGTGAAAGGATGGTACCTATTGCACCTCAGAAACGCCTGAAAGGTGTTGAGCCAGTCTATATATTACAATATCTAAGGTTTCAACTCATTTTATTTACTAGTTGCCATAGAAATCGTCACTAGATTATGTTTAAAATATAGCGAATTCTGTGTAGTTTCTACTGCGTTTGTTTCAGCTGCTTTGACAATATGAGTCTGTTTGGAAATATTTCTTTATGTCAAATTAATGGTGAAATTGAAAATAAAGGTCGGTAAGCTAAAAAGTGAGAAGAAAACATCTGAAGGCTATTAATGACAAAACATGTTATTGAAGATGTACTTAATGAATTATTTATTCGTGAAATATTCTTCCCAAATACCACTCGTGCTTTTAAATTTTATCTCAAAATTTTTTCTCAAGCTAAGTTGCCTAAAATTTAATATAACTCGTGCAAATTGGCAGTTTAAACTGCCAATTTGTACTCTTTATATTACCAGGCAACAACGCATTCGATAAAATTGTAAGCACTAGTAATATTACATACGATAATTTCTATTTCACCTAAAATTTTCATTTCGGTTTTGCAACATATATAAAATATCATGCGAGAATACTTGCTACTGAAATTGGATCATATCCCTCATACAGGGTGATCGTCAGAAACGTGATGTAAATCATGTGTGTCATGTTTATATAAGCTATATTTTATTATAACTTTAGAGGCTAAAGGTTTTTGACTAAGAACATAAAAGGACAAAAGTATTCAAGATACCTAAACTGCAATAGAGTACGACTTTTAGGTTCAAGCGAACTTACGTAGGTTAGACGATATAACAGTTTTGTCTTAAGACGTTGTAGAGGTATTTTTAATAAGACTATTTTGAAAAGAATAAAAGCTGCAGTCTGGTGTTGCCGACTGCGAATATCTACTAAACACGATAATTTCTGTTGAACTTAATATCTTTGATACATTATGCAAAATACGACACGTATACGAAATAGCATGGCAGAACACTTCCTAGTGAAATTGGATCATCTCCGTCATACGGGGTGATGATCAGATTATTTTATATAAACTATAGGTTTTACGACTATATAGTGCGTCTTTCAGGTTCGAGCAAACTTTATGTAGGTTAGATGATATAACAACTTTACCTTAAAATGTTATTACGGTATTTTTAATAAGACTATTACCAATACAAATAGAGCAGTCGAGCGTTGCCGAATACCTAATAAATGATAGTTGCAGTCGGGCGTTACCGACATCGAATATCTATTTCAAAAATGAAAATAAAATGTATATAGATTGTGTACTTAATCTTAGTGGCACCCTTTAAATGTGGATCGTGTTGTGTTCGTGCAAAATATGAATCAAATAGGTATTCGCAGTCGGCCACGTTCTACTCGTTATCTCCTGCCCTGTAATAGTAGGGCAAATATACGCATAAAAATAAGTTCTGTGGTAGTTTCGTTGTTACAAACTGAATTTTATATAAAATAGATGATTGTATACTGAAATTTCAAAATCCCAAAGCCGTCAAAAAACGTAATGTTCAAAAGGGCATTATAATTAAAAAACGAGTTAAGCGTATGGTGGAAAAGAAGACAAAAATTGGGATTTTTTTTTATATTTTTCATAAAAGATTTTGTAGAGGAAATATTTTTTAATAATTTTCAAGTATTATCTTATACATTGGACCTTACGGGAGAACGAAACTTAAAACCGCAATATCTCGGTTTGAAGTGCCTCAAAATTTAATTCAATTTAGACAATTTTTGCGTCCCCATCGTATTATAATAAAGAAGATATACCACTAAATGCAATACGATGCATATTTCCTAAGATCCGTCTGAAGCCATCTAGTAAGCAACCCCACTCCAACAACGCATGTTGCATTTCACTTTTCCTCATAGCTCCGTTGCGCTTCCACCTTATAAGGCGCAATAATATACAGGATGTGATCGGTAAGGAGGTATAAAAATACATAAATAATAATAATAATGTATACGTAATGATAGTTGAAGTTAGCTGAAATTAAGACCCTATGACAAATTAATTATTACACTTATTTCCTAATTTTACCAAGGATTTAGAATAGATTATTGAAATTCAGGTGAAAACCAAATTTGTTAAGATATACCTACTAGTACGACACATAACATAATAAAATAATTACATCAATTAAATTAAACTAAAGTTTATTCGTCTATATCAGAACTATCCGAATCATTTTCTGGAACGGGTAGAACTGCACCCACAAGAAATTAAAACTATTAGTTTGTCTGGAAATGAAGTCAGTGTCGTCATAAGAGGTAAGACATTTCATTTTTTGCCTAAATAGCAACCAAAATCTTCAATTCTAGGTAACTGCGGATAAGGAACCATGTCATTCAACCACACATTAGTTTGATAATGTCCTCTTAAGCAGTGGTGTTTAAGAGCACTAATCTTTGTAATCTTTGGTGGTAAATCATGTCGAAGCTGCGATAACTCCACGCAAGACAGTGATTAAGGGGCGAGCGTAGAGGCGACTTCAATGTGAATATCAGTCGATATTCCGTTGAAGCAACGTCGAGCGCGGTTAGTACTTGGATGGGTGACCCATCTTGGGAAATACAGCGTTCTCGTCCCACCTTCTAGCGGCTTGTATATCAGTGTATACGCGGAAGCAACGTAATTTCAGACGAGGATTACGTAGTGGATATACCATCCTTCGGAGGGGATGTAAAGCAGGCGGTCCCTTGTCTATTACATGTTAGGCAAGTAAAAGATCCCTACTCTTATTAAGGGAAGAGGTTCGGCAAAATTTCCAGGTTGGGGGGTAGCTCGTCTCCTGGCGTCGGTGATAGGCCCTGGTAGCGGAAATAGGCCGACGTTAAATAGTTAAAAAAAAAGACAGTGATTAACGTAATGTCCGGATGTCTTGAATACAGTTTTAGCACAAAATTATGCATATTATGGAATACTTCTGTAGAAAAATCAATAACACCTAAACCGGGTAAATAGTGATAGTACTTACTCTAGGTAAATTTTCAAAAAAGATTTTTTTCCAAGTCCTGCAAGCAGGCCTTCCGCATTAAATTGCGGGCCCTAAAACTGCTGAGCTTGAATATATATGAAGCGTCGTCTCTTTTATTTTTTCCTCGAAAATGAAAATTGATGAACGGGGGAGAAATCTGAAAAATTTTTTTTACCCGAGTCTCAATTGATGAGCGGAGGGGGGATCCGAAAAAATTTTGATGAGCGGGAGAGAGAAATCTAGATTTTTTCACCTCAGTCACATAATCCAGGACAAATAGTCACTTTAGATCAAACGGGTCCCTCACAAGTCCGGGCCCCTAAACTCTGTAACCAATAGACTCCCCCATACGGGATGCCAGCCTGCAAGTTGGCAAGTAATGTCACAACCTGTCAGAGAGTGAAAAGCGGGTAGGATCTGGGAAAGGTCTTCACTTAAGTTTATTTCGTGAATAGGAATGTATCTTACACAGTCTGCCCTCCCTAATTTCATTCATACCTCCGAAGTAAGGTATTTATTAATAATTATTAATAAAAAAAAAAACTTTTTAAAAACAAGCTTTTATTCAAGATTTCAGTTGTACTAAAATGAAAATAACAGCAGTGTAACCGTCCGCCATATTGAATTTAGTGTGACGTCATTTTATTTTTCGTATTATTCTCAGCAAACCCTTTCATTTTATATCCATATCATGGGGGTGCATAAAAAATAACTGGTCCGCCATCTTTGGGAGTCCGCCATATTGGATTTAGAATGACGTCACTTAGCTAACCACGCATTGTCATCCAAACTAAACTTGTATGCAAAATTTCAGCTCAATCGGTTGGGGATAACTGTTTGTGAAAATTCAGTTGCAAGATTTGACCCATACTAACAAGGCAAGTTAAATAAAAGCTTGTAACATGAACTAAAAGTACCACATCAATATCACAGCATTCATCAGCATACATCTGAAATATTTTTGCAGATAACACGTGCAAAAAAATCCAGTGTCCGCTTCTTTGTTACAGTAGACTTATTTAATTTCATTAGTGGTTTGTAAAATTCCATCATATCCATAACTTCAGTAAAAACGCAAAGTGCAGCCTCGCTCCTTTATTTTGCACAAAGCCGTGATATTTCTAATTCTTTACAAAATATATTGTTTTAACAGATGGAAATTAAATGTTCGACATTTTGAGTAAACACTCTATAGTTAAAAAACCGCTGCCCAAGGAATCACTACTTCCACATCTAGATTTTCTATCCACATCTCTCACTATGAAAAAAATTTGTATGTGGAAATAATTGCTTATGGAACTTTAATAATATAATATTTGAAATCCAAAAACCCATAAAACGATATCCCACATCGGTACTGGGGTGGGGGTGGGGGTGGTGATAGGTGGTGGTAGTGGGAGTGGATGAAGTAAAAAAATATTTTGAGGTTTTTGGTTCTTGTACACACACTAAATCACGATTTTTTTTCATCTCCTTAAATAATGGTGGGAGTGGTAATGGGGGTGGCTAATGCCAAAAAAAATCCTTAGCTTCTCTTGTATATACTAAATGAAAATTTTATGGACTTTTACCTGCTTGATTTGCCTATTTACCCCCATTTACCCCAACCCCTCGACGGAATAAGATGAAAATAAAATCCAGTCAATATCTTAAACGGTTCCAGAGTAATCGTGCGCACAAAAAAGTTACAGACAGACAGACAGACCGATCGACCGACCGACGGACGGACGGACAGACAGACTTTTTTCGCTCAAACTTAAAATTTCGACGTTTCATGATATTCTAAGCCTATTTGAACAATAAAAATTTTCAAAATTTTTTTTGCCGTTGCTATACCTCCATTGGATGTGGAAGTAAAAATTAATAATAATAATAATAATAATCTTTATTAGTCCTTTTCAATACAACAGTAGATACCCAAATAAGGCGTAGGACATGTCAACAATGTAAATGGTAAAAGTGGTAGAAATACAATACAATACTTAAGTCAGGAAAAGTTTACAGTTATACAAGACTAACAATATATGAACATAAAAATATAAGAATTTAATATATAAAAACACAAGTAGAAGAAAGAAAGAAAATACAAGAGATAAATATAGTAAATAAGAGATTGGAATACTAAATTATGTTAATGTGTCATCAAAAAATTCATTAAGGCTGTAATAGGCTTTCTGGAGCAGTATATTTTTTAATTTTTTGTACATAAGTCCTTTGTTGAGGTTTTTAAGGTTGGATGGTATTTTATTGTAGATTTTAATGATATTATGATAAACATTCTTTTGTATACCGGGTGACACAGGAGATATGTAACACCCCGTAGTATGTTTATTTAAAAAGTTATTACTTTGAAATTTGGTAGACCTATATAATATGTGATTGTCCTTTTTTTAGTATAAACAAGAAATTTTTTCCACTTCCGGTTTCACCGGAAATGACATCTACTTTGTTATTTTAAATGGCACCCTGTATATATGTTTTTCCTATCTGGTTCTCCTTAAATTCCTCTTTTCAATTATGTATAGCAAGGTGGCATTCATTTTTAAAATGGCTACTGAAAACCATTTTATTGCATTAAGTCAAGTTGGCTATGGTATGAAATGTAGCGGTAATTAATGCTTATTGTGCTGCAATATCAAAAGAATCGTGGTACACAATTCTGTGTTTAATATTTGTTTTGTTCTAATCAGTAGCCGAAGAGACTTTGTACAATTTTTATATTAAAGAAAAATATCTAGACTAAATCCACGAAATCACAAAAACTAAGATAGAAACACTAATTTTAAATTTTATCCATTTGTAAAATATTTATCCATATTTCACTTTTACCAATTAGATGGCCCTCGAGGTGTCCGGATTTTACGCCACTTGATTTTTTCATAAGGGGCCATCTCAAGGAAATGGTTTATAGAACTTCACTGCAAAATAGGGAAGACTTAAAAATGAGAGTTAGGTTGGCAATAAATTAGTTTACTGAATTGCAGTTAGAAAATGTGCTTAGAGGTACTGGTTACAAAAATTCGACGCTGCAGGGAAAATAATGTCCAGCATTTTGAGATTCTTCGAAAACAATTTTATTTAAAAACAAGCAAAATCAGACATAACAATGAATTGTATTGGGTAAAAGTGAAAGATGAATAAATATTATACAAATGGGTCAAATTTAAAATTAGTGTTTCTATCTTAGTTTTTATGATTTCGGGGATTTAGTCTAGAAATTTTTATTTAATATAAAAATTCTACAAAGTCTCTTCGGCTACTGGTTAGAACAAAACAAATATGAAACACAAAATTGTGTACCAGGGATTTTTTGATATCGCAGCACATTAAGCATTAATTACCGCCACATTTCATTCCATAGCCAACTTGACTTAGTGCAATAAAATGGTTTTCAGCAGCCATTTTAAAAACGAATGTCATCTTGGTATACATAGTTAAAAAGAGAAATTTAAGTAGAATCAGATAGGAAAAAAATATATACAGGGTGCCATTTAAAATAACGAAGTAGATGTCACTTCCGGTGAAACCGGAAGTGGAAAAAATTTCTTGTTTATACCAAAAGAAGGACAATAACGCATTATCTAAGTCTACCAAATTTCAAAATAATATCTTTTAAAATAAACATGCTACGGGGTGTTACATGTCTCCTGTGTCACCCGGTATATGTAGCTGTAGCCTTGATCGGACATAAATTTTCGTTGAAACGTGTGATGTAGTTGTGTTGTTTTTCACAGTGTTGGAAGAAGTCTTTGTTTTCCGTTATAAACTTGACAGCTTCTATAATGAGAATAGAATATAATGTAAGTATTTTTTCTTTGAGAAACACTAGTTTACAAGATTCAGTTTGCTTTAATTTGTATATGGTTCTTACACATCGTTTCTGAAGAATGAAGATTCTATTAACCTCACATGAATTTCCCCAGAATATAATTCCATATTGAATCCTAGAATGTACATAGGCATGGTAAGCTAATTTTGCAGTATCGGTATTTATTGTATTTGTTATTACACGTAAGGCATATGAATATTGTCCAATTTTTTGAGCCAGTATATTTATATGTGGTCTCCAATCTAGTCTTCTATCTAGCTGCACTCCTAGAAATGCTGCATCATTTTTAGATTCTATCAGATGTGATTGCAGTTGGACTGATATATTTGTATCATCTATAAAAGGTTATGAGAAATTTAGAATATTTGTTTTTTCTATATTTAGAAGCATGTTATTTTCTGTGAACCGTGTCTTAAGTGTTTCTAGTGTCCTTGTGATATCATCTTTTTGAGAGTCAGTGAACGATTTGTAAATAGTACAGATGTGTCATCAGCATACATAACTATGTGTTGGTTTACCATTTCAGGCAGGTCATTTGTATATAATATAAATAGGAGAGGACCCAATATAGATCCCTGCGGCACTCCTTTTTGTACTTCTTCCATATCTGAGATTTGCCCTTCATAAATATTTTGAGCAGTACATTGTTTTCTTCTATATAGGTACGATTTTATCAAGTTGTTAGCGACTCCTCGTATTCCATATTGTTCTAGTTTAACAGTCATTATTTCATAGTTAACGCTATCAAAAGCTTTTGATAGGTCAAGCAACACTGCAGTAGTGTTATCTTTTTTGTTTAGTGATTCGAGGGTCTTGCTTAGTAGTTGATAGATTGCTCTGATTGTGGACATTTTTCTCCTAAATCCATTTTGGCTATCAGTGAGTATTTTATATTTGTCTAAGAAATTAATTAGACGTTCATATACAATTTTTTCAAATACTTTGGAGATTATTGGTAGTAAAGAAATGGGTCTGTAATTTCCAAGACATTTTTTATCACCTTTTTTTATGTACAGGCTTTATTATTGATATTTTAAGAAGGTCGGGGAATATTCCAGCGTTCAAGCTCAGGTTTATGATGTAGGTTAATGGTTTCGCAATGATGTCTGCAGTAGCTTTTAACAATCTTGTAGGTATTTGGTCTATCCCTACTTTTTATGTTTTTTAGAGTCAGAAGTACCTCTTTTTCATCCGTTGGATGTAAGTATATATTTGAGTCACAACTTGTCTGTATCCGGTTTATATTTTTGTTTGTTCTGACATTTGGACAGGCATTTATAAAAAATGTATTTATTCTGTTGAGCGTTTGTTGCATCTTGTTTGATTTCTTTCAATGTCAAATCAGGGGAATCTGAGTGACCTTTCGTTATGGTATTCACAAGGGACCAAGTAGCTTTAGTTTTGTTTGACGCTTCATTTATAAACTTTTCATTTCCCATCTTTTTAGCAAGGATAATGACTTTTTTTTAGAACACTTGCATAATGTTTGTAGGTTTCAGCTGTTATTTCACCTTTTATTTTTTTAATATACATTCTTCGTTTCTCTTTGCAGGAAGTTCGTATTCCTGAGGTGATCCAATGTTTATGTCTTTTGGATTTAATTACCTTTATGTTGAAGATCTGAAACATTAAGTTGGTGTATATTGTATTAAATAAGTTGTAGGCTACATTTGCATTATTGCTCAAATATATGTGATCCCATGTTTTTTTAATTCTTCTACGAAGTGTTGAATTTTTTGTTTTGAAAAACATCTGCATTTGAAGTTGATTTGGGTATTTATTTGGTTTGTTTCAGGTATTGTTAGAAGCTGACCATGGTGGTCATATAGGGAAGTTGAAATGACTTCACCCTGTATGTTAGTGGACTTGTTTATAAAAATGTTGTCTATAAGTGTCATAGTTGTTGGTGTTTCTCTGGTGGGTTTAAATATTGTTTGTTTTAATTCATAGCCATTTAGTAGATCTTTAAAATCATTTGCATCTCTGCTGTTTGAAAGTAAGTCAATGTTAAAGTCTCCGCAAAGAACAACTGTATATTTTAGCATTTTATTTTTTAGTATGTTTAACATATCTATAAGAGTATCATAAAATATATTTATATTTCCTTGTGGTGGTCTATAGATGCAGATAACAATTATCTTATAATCATTAATCTGTATACATGTGGATTCGATCGTACCTTCGATACTCATTTGTTTCATATCTGTTCGTTCAATATAGTTGACTTCCTTTTTAATATAAATACATGAACCTCCATATGCCTGATTACTTCTAGTCCAACAAGTTGCTAGTTTATATCCTTCTAGTTTCATAAACGATTTTTCGGACGACGTCATCGAGTGTTCTGTGAGGGAAATTACTATTGGGGATTTAAGAATCGTATTTATACATATTTCAAGTTCTAATAGTTTGTTTCTAATGGAATGTATATTTTGATGAAATATCGTTACCGAGTTAATATTTGTAGACTTTACTTTGTTTTTATTCTGTGCTAGTTCAGACCATGCATCCTTGTTGGAGACATTATTTATAAAAATAAAAAATCACTGGGTTGGGAGTTTGCGCTCTCCATTTTCTTTTGTTGATTATATTTCTTGAAATCAAATCGCTGAATTCCTACTTCTGCTGGCCAAAACTTTTTTTCGTATACTTGATCTTTAAAGGAAAATGGTGCCCCAAACATAAAACATTTGTTTTGTGTTACTAATGAGGGAGTTTCTTTTAAGACAAACTCAATATCCTTGAAGTTAGGCTTCTTACTAAGGTATTTTTTTATGTCATCTTCTATTACATGCCTTTTTACACGTGAAAGAAGTAACCAAACTCGTTTTTCTGCTCCGGTGAATGTTCCAGTCTCTGAAGTATTTTCACCTATCTGTTTTCTATTGTCTCTATTTTGTGATTGCCTGCTATATTTTCTTCTCTCTCTTCGATTAATTACAAGTTGAAAATCTTCATTCTGATCGTTTTCTTTGTCTGCATTGCTTTCTACACTTTTTGTTTTGTTTAATTGGTCTTCTATGTTTATTTCCTCTTTCTTGGTATTTGTTTTTGGCCTTTCTTGCATCTCGTGATTTGTATGATTTTGTTTTTGTGTTGCAGCTGAGTAGCTTCCACTGTGTCTGGTAGTATTAGTTTCATTAGTAGTTTTTGCCTGTCTAATTTCTAACTTCAAATCGGCAATGTCCTCTTTCATTTCTTTTAAGTATTGATTGCACTGACGATTTATTTGGTCTGGTAACTGTTTCATTAGCGTTTCTATCGTGTTTTTTAAGTTTTCCAGTTCATTTTTTATGGAATTGTTTGTCTCTCTGCAGTGTTTGCAATAGAATGATATGAATCGTTTTTTGAGTGAAACTGCTCGTACCTCCGTTGCTGTTAACTCAGCACATTCTGTACATAGCTTTATATTACAAAGATCACATGGTGTTAATTGCAAATTGGTTGTTTCTTTCTCGTTACATATTTTACAGACGGCCGGTTCCGCCATAACCTCACTTTTTGAGAGTTTCTTAATTCAATCTTTATTTACCATTGAAAAACTGTTTTGATGCACTTAAAACGTTATCTACATATAATGATTACTTTTTACCAATTTTATTTGTTTAAAAATTTCATAAATTCGAGTTTTCAACAGTTTTACTATTCTCTTCTTCATCTTCGATCTTGCAAATTTAAAACAGTTTTCTCTTCAATAAAATCGTCAGTAAAATAAAACATTACATTCCTTTTATAAAATGCAACGGAGCTATGAGGAAAAGTGAAATGCAAGATGTGCTGTTGCAGTGGGGTCGCCTACTAGACGGCTTCAGACGGATCATAGGAAATTTGCGTCGCATTCCATTTAGTTATATATCTTATTTATTATTAGTCATTAAATTATAAATCATACGCCATTATGTTCCGAAAGGATAAAGCAAATTTTTCTTAAGAGTGCAAAATTTTGATTTGAGCTTTCATTTCGGTGATAATACGATGGAGACGCAAGAACTGTATAAATTGAATTAAATTTTGAGGCATTTCAAACCGAGATATTGCGGTTTTAAGTTTCGTTCTCCCGTAAGGTACAATGTATAATATAATATTTGAAAATTATTAAAAAATATTTCCTCTACAAATCCTTTTATGAAAAATATTTCAAAAAATCGCAGTTTATCTCTTCTTTGCCGCCATATGCTAGACTTGCTTTTTAATTATAGTGCCCTTTTGAACATGACATTTTTGGACAGCTTCGAGATTTTGAAACATCAGCATATCATCATCCATTTTATATAAAATTCAGCTTGTAACAACTAAACCTCCACGGAAGTCATAAGCGTATTAATGCACTCTACTATAACTGGAATGCTGTTTGGCAGCATATTGTTAAATAAATAATTAAATATTGTGACTTCATAAGTAGCACAATCATTAAAAAAACGCACGCACGCACACACACAAACACATATTCTCAAATCTCTTCAGTATTTGGTAATGATATAGAGAATCACAAGGATCACAAAAAATAACAAATATATTATAGTGTACTCATCATACATAGTAGATATTGTACATATTCCCAAGTACAATTTAAATGCCAACAAGTATTTATCGGGTTTTATCACAGATTTAAGAAGGTAAATAAACCGAACCGGGTTTTATTATTTCTTTTGTGCATACCAATTTATCTGCAGATAATATGTACTTAAAAAAGTTATCTTTAAAGCAATTTGTTAAACCTCTTTGCTCTTTAAGGCCTACTGGTTTTATAGCCACTTAATTGCTGCATTATTTAAAACCACAATAAACTTATTAAGTTTTATAGTGGATTTTAAATATTTTAGGTTTTGTGGTAGACATCTATAGATCTTTAGGTTTTATGGGAGTTTTAAAATATGGTCTTTAAGTACTCCTTATGATCATGCAATAAAACTAATAACTCGTAAGTAGTTTTACAGTTAATATATGTTATCACAAATACTATTTGCTTTTAACGATAATTGGTAAAGGTTCCTTAAAACCTAATCGTTTTTTGGTAGCTTTATTAAGCTACGTTAAAACTTTTTGGTTTTTATAAAGCACTTATAAATCCTTTATTTCTCTCACTTACGCCTTTAAACTTTGAGAGAGGGGGCATATAACGCATAGTAAACGCCATTTTATGATTATGGGTTTTAGGTTATGTTATCTAAGCTAAGTACATTTGGATTAGAGATTGTCAGAGATAAATCTTAAGGGTTTTATAGAAGAGTAGTAAGGCTGGGTAAAGTCTTACAGGCTTTAAAATGGTAATAAAGTGGAACAATTGGAATTTAACAAAACCTTTTGTTTTATAAAAATATTTCCTAAAGCCACAAACTCTTAATAGGGTATTCTATTAAAATAAACGGTTTTATTAATTTTTCAGCCATATTTTTTTCTGTTAACTATGGCAGACATGTTTGAACAAAGTTGGGGCAACAGTGTTTAGTTATATTTTTCTTATTCTTACTGTTTACATTTAGCCTGCAACTATCTAAAATGTGTTAATATGTCATATAAACCCCTAAAAAGCCCAAAATCATACTGAGTAAGCTAAAACTAGGGTTACTATTTTTTTCTATTAATTTTAAATAATAATTAATAAGCTGACAAATGAAAGGGGCGTGATTTTTTTTAAAGTTTTTTGATACACTTTATCAATAAAGTGGTCTGCGTTGACAATTTTTTGATACTAGGTCGTTTATTAATATCAAATTTTAAAACGTTAGCACATGCAGATATTTCAATCGAGGCAGACATATTTTATTACTTGGCGACATTTTCTGATTTATACGTTTAAGTGCAACAAGTTTTTTCGACAAAGAAGTATTATTAAAGACACAATTATTTATGATGTTCTCAAAGCAGGCTTAAAATTTGATTGCAAGTACTAACGGTTTTAAGATGATTTTATAAAAGGTTTTATGGTAGACATGAAAACATCTTGCAGATTTGGGTTCTAAAGTACTGTTGGTTTTATTGATAGTTTTAAGGAAGATATTTATAACCTTTATGAAAGGTCTTTTTTGGTTTTATGCCGGGTTTATTGTAGCTTTTAAGAGGTTATCTAGTATAAACAGTTTTACGATCTGTTTTATTATATAGACTTAATAACCTCTTGTAGATTGTGATAAAACTTAAATTGTTACTTGGGATTAGATGCTGTTCTGCTGTTCGTTTTCTATCACGAACAAGTTGGTCGTACCATGTGCTATGCGAATTCTTCAGATATCTACAAGATATCAGTATTTGGTATGCACGATGGTTTGAAAGATAACCGTAAACAGTTTAAGAACTCCAACTTATACACAAAATATATTCAAATATTTATTTAATTACGTTTTTTATATTTAGGAATGTGGATTTGATTTGTGTGCATAAATTTTGAAAAATCTTGTATCTGAAACTTGTTTAAGAATGCGAAAATCTAAAAAAAATAGTGTTCAAAGAACCTGCCGAATAATAAAGATTTACGGGAAATATGTGTAGAGGTATATAAAACACGAAGGTACAGAAAGGTGTAAAATTAAATGCACTTAAATTCTTACTGCACCGCATAAAATGTTTTCAAATGATATTTGAATCTATGCACCTGGTATTAACCACCTACATAAACTTTATGTATACGGGTAGTACAACAATAAAGTAGTTAAGTATGTGCAGGGGACTGAACCCTGCGTATTTATTAATGAAATCATATTTTGAATATATTTGTCATTTATATATGATTATTTCTCAAACAAATCTTTCTCATGGCAACACTAAACTCTCAGTCACTTTAGAGATATTGTAAGATATAAACAGCACCACATTTTGGTTTTCACAGAACTGAATCCGTGAATAGAGGGAATAAATTATAATCTTTTGCCCTTTGAGGATTATACCGCCAGAGGGCTACTTTTAGAAACGAAAAATTTCCAATACCCAAGGGGTAGCTCCACTGCACCTCCGCCGTTTTTGGCGTTTTCCTCGAAAAGGTTGGTCAACCAGAAAATTTTATATTTATCAATAATATTCTATATAAAAAACCGCTGCCCAAGGAATCACTACTTCCGCATCCAGATTTTGCATTCAAGTCTCTAACAACGAAAAAAAATTCATAAAAACAAATCTTTTAAGTTATCCTGTATATTAAATATTTTATTTCACAAATCGCACTTAAAAGATTGGTTTTTATGAATATTAGCGTGGCGGCTTAGCCTGCAAGACCAAGTGAATGTTGCATTAAAAACATTACATGTAAACATGTTTACTCTTTCACAGTATCCCCACCTCGTCCCACTTTGTTACACCTTGTCCCACCTTCCACTAATTACCCGCCAATTACCCCAATTAATTCCCACTTTGCCCCATCTTCCCCTAATTACCATGAATTACCTTTAATTACCCTTACCCGCTAATTAACCTCCCACTAATTACGTCCTTAATTATCCATTAATTATCCTTAACCCCCCCTCCCCCGCACTAATCACTCGATATTTATCCCTACTAATTCCCACTTTGTCTCACGTTCCCCTAATTACCCTTACCCGCTAATTACCCATTAATTACTCCCACTAATTACCCCCGTGACGCGTGACGTCACAAAAAGGGTATTCGGAAGAGACCTAAGACCTTATAATACCCTACTCCGACGAACTTTCGAAAATATGTGGAAATAATTGTTTATGAAACTTTAATAACATAATATTTGAAATCACCTACCCCAAAAACCTAAAATGATATGCCACATCCGTAGTGGAGGTGGCGGGGTAGTAGGGGGGTTGCAGTGGGGTGGATGAAGTAAAAAAAAATTGAGGCCTTCGGTTCTCGTATACATACTAAATCAAAATTCTTTTTTCACCCCTTTAACAATGGGAGAGGGGTGGTAATGGTGGTGGTTAATGCCAAAAATTTTTTCGAGACCAATAGCTTCTTTTATATACACTAAATACCAATTTTACGGACTCTTACTTGCTTGATTTACCTATTTACCCCAGTTATGATATCCAGACGCCGTAGTAGACAAAAGAAGATGCAATTGTGCATAATTACTTCCACGTCCAGTGGAAGTATAGTAACGACAAAAAAATTTTTATTGTCCAAATAGGCTTAAAATGCCATGAAACGTCGAGATTTTAAGTTTAAGCGAAAAAAAATTTCTGTCTGTCTGTCGGTCTGTCTGTAACTTTTTTGTGCGCACGCTTACTCTGGAACCGTTTAAGATATTGACTTGAAATTTGGTACACATATGTACTTTAACGAGATCTAGAACTAGATTATATTTTCATCTTGTTCCGTCGAAGAGTTGGGGGGTAAATTGGGGTAAATTTGGGGTAAATAGGTCAATCAAGCAGGTAAGAGTCCATAAAATTGGTATTTAGTGTATACAAGAGAAGCTAAGGTCTCAAAAAAATTTTTGGCATTAGCCACCCCCATTACCACCCCCACCCTCTTATTAAAGGGGATGAAAAAAAATTGTGATTTAGTGTATGTACAGGAACCAGAAACCTCAAAATATTTTTTTACTTTATCCACCCCCCACTATCACCCCCCATCACCACCCCACTACCGATGTGGGGTATCGTTTTATGGGTTTTTGGGGTAGAGGATTTCAAATATTATATTATTAAAGTTCCATAAACAATTATTTTCACATATAAAGATTTTTCGTTGTGAGTGACTTGGATAGAGAATCTGGATGTGGAAGTAGTGATTCCTTGGGCAGAGGTTTTGCACAGATAAAGAAGCTTATAAATAGATGTAGTAGCCGTATTAAGTTTAGTTATTGTCGTACTTCAGATACATACCTTTGTATTTAAACGCAATAAACTCATTCGCTATTAATTGTCAAAAGTTTGTTTAAATAAAAAATTTACATTTTTTAAAAAAACCTAAACCGCTCGACAAAGTATAGCTCCCCCCAACCCTTTAAGGGAATAAGATCAAAATACAAAATAGTCAGTTTCATGTCATTCAAAAAAAAACTGGTGGTGGGGAATGACTAAATGATTGATTGATTGATTGATTGATTTACCAGCGTGCGGTAGGCATTGCTGCCACTCCAAAGTTATACAGCTGGGCCTGCTACGTCCACTCTGGGTTGGACTAAGGTCATGCTTGTTGCCAGCAGCGAGAGCCACATGGCGCATGGTAAAGGAATGTGGGATGGGAGGTGTAGGTATTTGTGAGATGCGTTACCGCATTATGTCGTGAGGGAGCGTTTAAGCCCCCTTTTTTTGTATTTTTGGTTCTGGGCTTCTGCCTATTCTGGGTCTTCTTGTGAGATATGTTGCCGCGTTGTGTCGCTGCTATCTGTGCTCCTATTTGTTTACTTCTGTTTCTACAAGTCTTCTTCTTCTTCTGAGGCTTCTGATTCCTCCGTTTCTGATTCTGGTAGAGTATATATCGCTCCGATTTCTTTGTGAAATTCATTCTTTCCCCTCGCTTTTCTTTCCCAGTATGTCTGGTCCTTTCCCAGTTTGTTCATGATCCTCTCGATTGTTGTTTTCCACGTGTAACATGGTCTCCCAATTTTAAGTTTGTGTTAGTGCTTTCTTCAGTAGGTGTGTTGGTTCCTTTCTTTGGACGTGTCCCCAGTACTTCTTTGCGTACATTTCTATCCTTTTTGTGATTGTCTTCCCTTCTAGTAGTGTTGATGTTTTATGTCGTTGTTTTTGCCCTGTTGTTTTTCTGAGTAATTGGATGATGTCTCTTTCAGCTCTTCTCAAACTTCTTCTGTTGGCTTTTGTTGTTTCCGCGTTTTTAACTCCATATGTCATTGTTGGCAGTATGATGGCTATGTACAGCCGTTTGGCCAGGCCCCATGATAGTTTGTTTTTCTCAATCAAGGGCGGATCTGGACCTTGAGCTTGGGGGGGTAACACTGAACTCAAAATTTTTTGATGGGGGGGGGATCCGAAAAAAATTTTTTGAAGAGCGGGAGGGGAAAATCCAAAAAAAAATTTTTTTTCGTCCCAAAATTTTTTTGAAGAGCGGGGGGGAGAGAATCCGAAACAAATTTCAAAGAAAATTTCTTGGGGGGGGGGTAATTACCCTATTAAGATTTTTTCTTCCCAAAATTAACAAAAATCATAACATTTTAAAACAAAAGTTGATGATTTGCAGAATCTTGGGGGAGGTAATTACCGTTACCCCCCCCCATAAATCCGCGCCTGTTCTCAATGAACGGTATAATTGCTCTTGTGACTCTGTATGCTGTTTTTATTCTCTCCTTTTCAGTTGGTTCGTCAGATATGTTCCTAGGTATTTCAGTTTGTTCGTTGTTCTTAAGGAGTAGTCGCCTATTTTGTGTTCTTCTCCACTGATCCGACTCTCTTTTGTTGATGGGTCTCGCTCCATTATTAGACATTTCTTGAAATTTATTTTCAGCCCAGATGTGTCCAAATGCGGTTTCATGTTTTCTAGGAAGTTGAGAATTTGTTGCTCTTCTTCTGCGACGATTAGGAGGTCATCGGCGTAAGCTAATACGATTGGGGTTCTCAGTGTTTCCGTTTCGTTAAAATTTGGTGTTTCCCTTATTATGTTTTGTATCGCTTGGTCTAGGACCGTGGTGAATAGTCGGGGGGATAGGGGGCATCCTTGTTTGACTCCTCTGTTCTTTTGTCTGGTTTCCGTCATTTGTCCGAACCATTGTATGGCAGTTGTTTCATGAAGGCAGGCTTTTATTATCTTGTTTATTAGATAGTGCGGCACTTCTTTGTTATACAGGGTGTTGACTATAGCTTCGTGACTGATGGTATCGAATGCCTTTTGAAGATCTATAGCGGCTATGTGAAGTTTTGTCCCTTCTCTCCATTTTTCTTCCAGTATTCTTCTGGTGGTGTACATGTGGCCTACGTTGATCTGCCTTTGATGAATTCTGTCTGGTAGTCCGGCGGTCTTCCAATGTACTTCTCTAGTTGCTCGAGCAGGAATTGTGCGTAGTATTTGTATCCTATGCTGCAGAGTGTTATTCTTCTGTAGTCTTCTATGGTCTGTGGCGAGTTGGTTTTTGGGAGGGGTATTTGTATAGTCGTGGTCCATTCCGTAGGCAGAGGTGTGTTTTCTGTCCATACCCTGGTGATGATTTCTAGGGTTTGCTCCTTTAGCTTTTCCGTGCCGTAGTGTATTAACTTGTTTATTTTATCTACTCCAGGTGCGGTGTTTCTTCTAGCTCTGGATATTATTTCTAGCAGTTGGTCTTTTAAGGGTGGCTTGTCCAAGGGCCAGTGGTCTGTTTCTTTTATTAGTTTTGTTCGTTCTTTAGTTGCTTTCTCTTCTTCCTCCAGCTTCTTGGTCCAATGTTGTATTGGTATGTATCTTCTCCTGTGGGTACTGTTGTTTCTTCTATATTTTTTCAGATATCTGAAGGTTTGGTTTAGTCGTTGTCCTGTTGGAAGTGCTTCTATGTTTTCGAAGAATGATTTGCATTTTTCCTCTTCGTGGTTTCTCTCTGCCTCCCTTTTTTCCCTCAGTGCTTCTTTTAGTTTTTCGTTTATATTCCCCGTCGGCTGTTGTTCGCCTGTGGCCTTCATCTTTTTTAGCTGTTCGTACTTGTTATTTTTTTCCTTTCTTGTCGGGCTCATAGGTGATCTGTCCCTTTTTAACGTTTTTCTTGCTGCAGTTTTTATTTTTGTGCCCATTGATGTCCAGTCTAATTCTTCTTAGTTGGTTTTCTATTTCTTCACCGTATTTCTTCCGAAAGTCTTCGTGCTATAGTAGAGAAATATTCCAGGTACTGTGTAGTGTCTTGTTGTTTCCTTGACTTGTTTTTCCTTCTTTTATTTCCAGTTTTCCGTATAGAATTTTGTGGTCTGTATTGATTTCTGCTGCCCTTTTTGCTTTAACGTTCTTGATCCTTTCTCTTATCCCTCTCCATGTAAAGAAATGCTGTGTTTAAACCTCTACGCCCATGATTTGCTTGCAGTTCTGCAAAAAGAGATAACGAATTATTTACATTTTTATAATTGGTTCGGTTGAGGCGCTCATCAAAGGTGCCGCCCTTCTTTGCTTTGAAACCGCGGGCCGGCGAGAACGAGTCGGTCGGTAATCTTTGCACTTTTTTATGACAATTTAAAAGTTGTATAATTGAGAAAGGCAGTGGTTCTCAAATGTTTCCTACCCTAATATTTAAATTGTTGACCTAGGTCAGTTTTTTTCAGTGTCCGTATAGGAAAAACTCATAAAGGTTTTTTGTTTGCCTAGTCGGTCCCCATTACCAGTTTTTTTTAATGAGATGAAACAAACACCCTGTATATTCTAGTTCCAGATCTCCTTAAAAATGTAGGTGTACCAAATTTAATGAAGTGGATCAAGTAAAAAAAATGTGAGGCCTTTGGTTCTTGTACAAACACCTGCTTGATTTACTTATTTTATTTACCCCAATTTACCCCCAGCCCTTCAACGGAATAAGATGAAAATATATTCTAGTTCTAGATCTCGTTAAAATACATACGTGTAAGTCAATATCTTAAACGGTTCGAGAGTAATCGTGCACATAAAAAAAGACAGAAAGGCCGACAGACAGACAGACATTTTTTGCTCAGACTTAAAATCTCGACATTTCATGACATTCTAAACTTATTTGAACAATAAAAATCTTCAAAATTTTTTCTTGCGTAACTATTCCACTGGATGTGGAAGTAATTAAATTAAGGTTTACTTTAATTAAATTAAATTAAATTAAATTAAATTAAATTAAATTAAATTAAATTAAATTAAATTAAATTAAATTAAATGAAATGAAATTAAATTAAATTAAATTAAATTAAATTAAATTAAATTAAATTAAATTAAATTAAATTAAATTAAATTAAATTAAATTAAATTAAATTAAATTAAATTAAATTAAATTAAATTAAATTAAATTAAATTAAATTAAATTAAATTAAATTAAATTAAATTAAATTAAATTAAATTAAATTAAATTAAATTAAATTAAATTAAATTAAATTAAATTAAATTAAATTAAATTAAATTAAATTAAATTTAATTTAATTTAATTTAATTACTTTAATTTAATCAATATTTATATTGACGTTTGAAATGTCACTTGTGTGGTGTCATTGGATTCAGAAAATTATGCAGAATTCAAAAATGCAATAACATATAAGGTGTTCCATTTGACCCTTTTAAATTTTTCTCTCGGTTGTATGGAAGGGCGACCCGAGGTCGAATACCGCCAACGCATTAAACGTGTATTTGTTTTATTATATTGTAATCCCATAAATAAAGGCAATTTATTATTATTATTATTATTATTATTATTATTACGAAAAAGACAGTTCAACTTTTCAACGCGTAAGTTGTGTTACGTTACAATATTGCATATTCAGCATTTTGGTCTTAAAACAAATCCTTGAAACAATTGAGAGAAATATAAACAAATAATGATATGTGTGACAGTCTAGGATAAACATAAGCGGTTCATTTTTGATTCTTTATTTGTTATGAATTTTAACACGCGTAAAGAAGAGTCGAAAAAATAATTCATTTTTAGAATCTGTGAAACTGATAGGTCCACGTAAAAGTAAATTTCTTTTATTTAAATAAATACAAATAGAAATTCGAGAGAGAATATCATGATTTTTGGGAAAAATATTCATAAGTAGTTCTATCACATGGTATAGTTAGTTATAAAATTTTGATTTGTCCCGCTAAGAACCTGATGATTTTTTGACAAGTGGATTCGCAATCTACAGAGTAAAAGCAACCATTCTGGCCAGATCATACACTTAAAATTTCACACAGTTAAAATGAAACACTCCGTACCTAGGTCACGTATATCTTATGATTAATTTCATAATTTATTCACTAAAATTTACTTATTTCGGGATTTTAAAATAATTCCATACAAAATTAAATATTACAAGATAATTAAAAAGATTCCATTCGTATTTTCACTTAAAATGCTCTTTTTTTCACAAATACGGAAATATTAAGTTCGTTATTTGTGGAATAATACCTACAGTATTTTAATATTTTTAAAACACCGTCTAAAATACTTCCATCCAAGTCTCTCTTTACGAAAAAAATTTGCAAGTTGAAATAACTGTTTATGGAACTTTAATAATATAATATTTAAAATAGTCTACCCCAAAAACCCGTGAAACGATATCCCACATCGGTAGTGGTGTGAGGGTGGATGAAGTAAAAAAAAATATTTTGAGGTTTTTGGTTCTTGTACACACACTAAATCACAATTTTTTTTTCACCCCCTTTAAATATGGGGTGGGGGTGGTAATGGGAGTGGCTAATACCAAAACATTTTTTGAGATCTTATAGCTTCTCTTCTATATACTGAATACCAATTTTATGAACTTTTAACCTGTTTGATTTATAACTATTTACCCCCCAATCCTTTAACGGAATAAGATGAAAATATAATCTAGTTCCAGATCACGTTAAAATACATATGTGTACCAAATTTCAAGTCAATATCTTAAACGGTTCCAGAGTAATCGTGCGCACAAAAAAGTTACAGACCGACAGACAGACAGAAAATTTTTTTCGCTCAAACTTAAAATCTCGACGTTTCATGACATTCTAAGCCTATTTGAACACTAAAAATTTTCAACAATTTTGTTGTCGTTACTATACTTCCACTGGATGTGGAAGTAAAATAGTCAACTTGTGTACGTGTTATCAGAAAGAAGAAATCTCAAACACGGATGAAAATTAGAAAATATAATAATAAAATAAACCAATATACACTAAATATTCAAATAACAATGGCACTTGCTATATTGTTCACTATCGAGTGTCTCTCCACTGCCAAATCCAATTCCTGGCGTTCCATGTTTTTACTGAGAAGGCGCTTACGATGATGTCATAACCCAAACAGTGCGCCTCTTAGCCTCCCGCCGTGGTAGCTGTCGATCTTCCAATCTCAGGCCGCTAACTGATGTCCTCAATTAGTTCAGAATTGGATCCAGAACCCTAACAGATATTAATAATAATTACTTCAATGCGAGATTGAATAAACCTATTAGCTTATGCAAAGGCAAAAAAAACTAAGGTTATATGCATGAAAGTTAACTATTAGTATTTAGCAAAGCATCACCCAAACTTTAAACAACTTCACCTCCCTTTTTTTAAGCATATACTTTCGTATTGGGGTTTTCCACATAAATAGGCATGGTTCATAGGTAACATTGTGGAGACGTTAGGCAAACATCTACCCGACATAGCTGTTGGTTGCAGTCTGGTTTTTTATTCCTTATATATTTAAGGAAATGTATAGAGGAGTTCGACAAAATATTTCACTAGTAAATCTATCCGAGTTTCGTGCAATTAATATGAAAAATGTGGGCAAAACATCCACTTGAGTACGAATAAGTCATAGGCAAACATCTACGAAAATTGTGGGCTAACATCCACATGTTCTTACAGAGCCAAACATTTTTTACAATTTTCAAGACTAGGAACAATACAATCATGGTTATCTAGGGTTTCAACTTATCTACGGCTGTAATCATCAAGCTGGTCTTGGCATTAACCTTAATAATGGTATAATTATTATTTGGCAACACTGCAGTTACCTGAAATGGACCCTTATAATTAGAAGTAACTTGCGACTTTGGCCTGTAATAGGCACATCTGTCTTCCATACCATCACAAGATCCCCAACGTTACATTTACGTATGACCTGCTTACGAATTGAAGCTAGATCAGTACGATCCATCTGCTGTTTAATTTCTGACAGTAGGAGAGCATCGGTAAGTCCTCTTAGTTTGCTCTCAAACAATACTTCGGACGCTCGGCGTTGTTCCTAGAGCCTTATGTACTGTAGTAATTAACCCCCTCTGAACTGTCTTAACTTGCGTTTCCACGTCATCTTCCACGTTACCAGTGAGGGCTGCTAATGCACTCAACACAGTACGAGTTACCCTTTCAGATTGGCCGTTTGCTCTCCGTGTAGCAACGGCATTTTGAACGTGTTTAATAGCCAGATCCAACCAAAACTGTTGAAAAGTATGTGATGTAAATGCTGTGCCCCTATCAGTAATTATACGTGTGGGGACGCCAAAAATGACGGCTTTAAGACTCTTCAGTACATGCTTGGTTTTGGTGTTTCGTACAGGTTCAAGAATTGTGAATTTGGCAAATCCGTTTAGCATAACTAACAAATGCATATTTCCCTTTCGGGATTTAATAAATGATCCATGTGCAGCGTCCTGTTCGAATAATACTCTCTGCAATTATTGCAATTCTAAAGTTAAAAGTGGTGTTAAATGTGTAAATTGTGACTTAACTTATCATCCAAGTTGTGCAAGGCGAGTGAAAAATGTGAGAATCATATCAAATGATGAAATATGTTGTTGTGAAGCAACAAATGAGGTACATAACCTCAACAGTGAAAGTAACTGCATAAACAGTAATAATGAAAATTTATTAGAATTACCTCAGTATGAAATCAGTGAATTAAATGAGGATAAAAAATATCTAGTAGTTGAAAATAATTTACTCAAAAGTATAATTCATCATGAAAACTACATCATCAAACAACTAGAAGAAAAAATCATGTTTTTATGTGAAAACAACAATAGCAATGTTTTTTCCAATAACCCCAATCCCAAGGCCTCCAGTAAAGGAAATTGAGGCAGAAAGAGTGAGAAAAGAAATTTGGTTAATTCCTCTTCCTCTTCTAAAAATTATTCACTGGCTATATCACCATCAAATCCACAGATACAACAACACAGAGGAAACAATCCAAACACTCAAATTAATAACAAGCAAATTAGTTACGGTAGATTACAAGCACAAACTAGAAATACAATGGATGACATAATAAATTTGGGTAATTACGAAACTGACAAGTACACTAAGCCAGAAGACAAAAATCAAAATCAAATATATATAAAAGGCAAAGCGATAACTGGCACGAAACTGGATTCTGATGACAAAATTAAAGCCACTCAACGCAAAAGCATGATTTGGTTACATGCTACAAACTTTAACCCTCAACTCACAGCAGATGAATTAAATGATTATCTCAAAAATAGTATTAAAAACGAGGATATTTTGGTTAAAAAGCTGACTATAGAAATCCGGAAGAAGCAATGTTCAGTTCCTTTAAAATAGGGGCACCATCAAATATAGTAGACAAACTTTTCGACGATTCTCTATGGAGCGAAGGCATAAAAGTAACTGAATTTGGCAACAGGGAAAATACTACATTCAAATCGAAATCGTCATACAAACAACATTTTTTTCGCGGACCAAGGGACAACGGGAAATAATATCGAAGACCTACCTTTTACAGACAAAGAAAATATTAAAAAAGGAAAACAGAACAAATTATCAATTCTCTACCTCAACATACAATGTATACATAATAAACTATTAGAACTAAACCTATTTCTCTCAGAAAACAGCTATGATGTTCTTTGTTTTAGTGAAATTTGGTCGTCTGCAGAACAAATAGAGCAGATTTCTTTGAATAATTATATTTTAGCTAGCTATTTTGCTAGATTGAATCATATTCATGGAGGCGTGGGGATTTACGTCAAAGCAGGTCTGGATTTTAAGCAATATAAATGGGCTCATAGCTTTTGTGAAGATATAAACATTGAGATATGTGCGATAGAGCTCTCCAAGTTTAAGTCAATCATATGTTGTTATCGATCACCAAATGGAGATATGCATATCTAACAAATTTTTTAGACAATTTATCCATAGATAAGAAAATTACCTTATGTGCAGACTTTAATGTAGATTTTGCTAAAAACTCAGAAAATGCCCAACAAATAAGAAACATTTTTCTTTCCTTTGGCATGATCGAATGTGTAAAAAATTTCACGAGGTTCATAACAAAATCGGCAACCAGAATCGATAATATCTCTTCAAATATAGAGTGCTGTAACATGAAAGTTTTTAATCCTTATCTATCTGATCATGAAATGTCTAAGTTTTTCTTATTTGGAATCAATTAATATTAATCATTCTAATGATGTACGACAATATTACAGAGCGATAAACAGTCTAACCAAAGAAATATACAAACTATCACTTACAAACTATGACTGGACATATTACTTTGAAACGGGTGATGTTGATGAAATGTCAAAAATTTTAATCAACAATATAACAAAATCATATGAAACATCTTTCCCTCTGAGACCATGCAAAATAAGTAAAAATTAAATTAAATACACTGAGAAGATTAGAATAATGAAAAATAATCTAATACTGTTACACGATTTAAAAAAACATAACAATTTCAAAGAAAACTATGACAGACTTAAAAAAGAATACAAGCTAGCTCTAAAACATGAAAACATTAATCATAATACCAACGTTATTGCAAATGCTCAAAACAAACAAAAAGCGGCATGGACAATTATTAATCAAAATCAAAATAAACCGAATCTTGTTTCTGAAGTCTCCGTGGAAGATCTAAATGCGTTCTTTGTAAATGTGGCAAGTGAAATATCAGAAAACATGGATAATGACAACTCCGAATATCTGAATATGTTAACTGAAAATATCGAGTTGGTTTCTCATTCTATTTAAATCCGGTAACTGATGATGAAGTAGGAATATTAATAGATCAGCTAAGCACATCTAAATGCAAAGATATTTATGGTATAAATAGTGATATGTTGAAAATTGCAAAATTAGAACTTTTATCTCAGATTATACACATCTCATAAACACATGCTTTGAAAAGGGAATCTTCCCGGAGAGTCTTAAATCATCAAAAGTAACTCATATTTTTAAAAAGGTGACAAATCTCTGGTAAACAATTATAGACCAATTTCAATTGTTCCTATTATATCTAAATTATTAGAGTTAGCATATAAGATTAGATTGATACACTATCTAAAAATTAAGAACCTACTAAACCCCAACCAGTACGGCTACATTGAAGGAAAATATACAATTAAAGCTCTAATAGACGTCATAATTTGTATCACAAACGAATTCGAAAATGGAAATATGACAGAAGCCTGTTTCCTTGATTTATCCAAGGCGTTTGACTGCATCTCTCTGGAAATTCTTCTAATAAAACTAGAATGTCATGGTATTCGAGGACCTGCCCTTTCTTTTGTCGAAACTTATGTCACTAATAGGTATCAGTGTGAAGTTCAAAATAACGATACGTCATCCATAAGGTCTCTCAAGTATGGAGTTCCGCAAGGATCCATCTTGGGACCAATACTGTTCATCATCTATATAAATGATATTTCAAATCAAATAAACTACAGAAACGTTATATATGCCGATGATACCACTTTACTATCAACTAGAAATGACTCAAAACTTCTTACAAACACAACAAAGGAAATGCAGTCAGAAGCAATGACTTATTTTAACAATGTTAAGTTGAGACTAAACTTGGATAAAACTCAAACATTAATTTTTAATTTAAACCACCATAACCTTTTGAAAAATAATGATCCGGTTAAATGTCTTGGACTCTTCCTAGACAGTAAATTAACATGGGAGGCTCATATCGACTGTCTATCAAAAAAACTATCCAGCACTATATATCTCTTAAAAAATATAACTAACTTTATTGATCAAAATTACATATTAACGGCATATCATGCTTTGTTCCACAGTGTAATGGGCTAAGGGATATTGCTTTGCCTCTAAAATTTTAAAGCTCCAGAAAAGGGCAATTAGAATAATAACTAGTTCTAATTCTAGGGACACTTGTAGACCAATCTTTAAATATTAGGAATACTTACATGTACTAATAGACTGGCGGTACATGACCAGTCAAGTGCAACGTTTTTAAAATGTATGCCAATCATATATATGAATGAAATTACCATGAATATGCCAGAAACGCAAATTTTAGGCAGGCGTCGCGTGCAGAAGGGTATGCAAATCAATTTTTGTTGTTTTTTTTTGTGTTTTTTTTTTTATTTTAAAGTGGATGCCAATAGTGCCAAACGAAAAGCCGTGAAAAAGAATCCAGCGGAAATTAATTGGCATGCAGTTTCCGCGCGCAAAACGACATTAAATCGTAAAATTTTTTGGTGTTCTTGATTTTGGATGATTTTGATTTTGGATTTTTTTTCAAGGCTTTTCATTTGGCACTATTGGCATCCACATTAAAATAAAAAAAAACACAAAAAAAAAACAAAAAAAATCGATTTCCACACCCTTCTGCACGCGACGACTGCCTAAAATTTACGTTTCTGGCATATTCATGGTAATTTCATTCATATATATGATTGGCATGCATTTTAAAAACGTTGCACCTGACTGGTCAAGTACCGCCAGTCTATAATCAATATATATTTGTATGTATTAAGTATGTTAAAAACCACCTACAGGAGCAACAATTTCAATCTAGCTATGACACCAGACACCAACAAATCATCGCTCCATATTTTCGATTAACAAAGAACATGAACTCCTTTAGATACTTATCAATAAAACTATATAATTATTTACCAAATGATTGAAGGAAATTAAAATCTACCAAATTTGAAAAAAAAATCAAGTTTTCTGAAAGACGAGGTTTTCTATATTGTGAAGGAATTCTTTGATTATTTTGTCTCCCATTCTGTCTAAATTTTACTATTTTCTTTTTAATATCATTTTATTGTTCATGAACTTAATCTTATCTGGTGTGCCAAACTCTTAGGATATAAGTTGTATTCCTGTCACTTCTTTTAAATTGTACGTTTTTTATTTTACATTGTATTTTATGTATTCTGTGTTTCTACAATTGACGAGTGTATATAATGTAATTATCTCACATGAAATAAATAAATCTATCTATCTATCTATCTATGATATGGATTGGATACAACTGACCAGGCATTTTGCCCAAATGAGTTTTATAATAAAGTCAATTAAGACAAAATTTAACATACTTGGTAACATAATAATAATAAACCTCGCAAACAGCAAATTCTGCTGTTAGCGGATGATATTAATATATCTTTACAACTTAGGAGATGTTTGGACTTAAATGTATATGAGCTTACAACAATTAGAAAACTTGGTGCGCTTTTGTATCAAATTATAAAAAATATCGAAACACTAGCAGAAAATTTCTCCCTTCTGGATAATATAATTATAATAGGAGGAACCAACGATATTGATATGAACAAAATACCTTCTTTTCGCTTTATTTGTAATAAACTAAAATTATGTGCACATACTAATATTACGTTTGCATCCTAACAAATATTCTTCGGAAAATAAGCATATTTTATAAGTTTAATACTAGACTTTACGAGTTTCTAGAAAAATTCAATTAACGCAGTGAGGGATATTTTAATTATGTTGAAACAAACAGTCAACGCTCAAGAAAGTTTAATAATCGCATAGTGGCCTGCAATACAGTTGATGCCTTATCTGCCACCAAACGGTCAACCAAAACGTTGACATTCATTCATTTCAGTGACGTGAGTGAAAATTCCCACATCTCTACAGCAACCCTTACCACTGGGAACCTAGTGCCTACTATAATAACTTTAAATGATAGTGTTGATAGTGATCCTGGTTTAGTGGTGACTTCAAACAATAGCGTTGTTAACCAAACGTCTACTCCTAATTTTTTATACCCGCGACTGACAGAAATGTCATTTCTGTAAATAATGTAAATAATCAAAAGACTCATGAAATTCAAACGACAGATGATAAGTTGGGTAATAAGCCAAAAAAAGATATTTATAAACTGAACGCTTTTTACTTAAATATTCAAAGCATAAGTAACAAAATAAGTGAAGTGGAATACTTTTTGCACAAAAATAAGGTAGATATCTTGTTTCTTACTGAAAGTTGAGCATCCGAATCAGAAATTCAAAATGTTGTTTTCTCAAATTTCAAACTAGTAGCATTCTATTGTAGGAAAACGTCTCTTCATGGTGGTGTATGCGTCTTTGCTAGAGAACTGCTGAGAATTAAAACTAAAGAAATTTGCGTAGACATACATGCTGAATTTACGTTAACTGAATTGGTTAATGAGAAAATCTATTTTTTGTGCACATACAGGTCTCCTGTAGGTGATACGGATGTTTACTTCAATGCACTCAACAATGTAATTGATACGATACCCGATAATAAACAAATTGCTGTGGTCGGTGATTTTAACTTAAATTTTAATAATTACGATAATATAGATGTTACTGAGTGTACAAGCATCTTGTTGTCATATAATTTAGGGTAAAGAATTAATGAAAATACAAGAATTACTAATACTAGTGGAACAAAAATAGATAATTTGTTTACAAATATAAACTGCAATAATACGACAGAGAAAGTGGTTGGACCTCATATGTCGGACCACAAAGGTATTTGATTCATTATAGATATAACCTCTAAATCAAAAAACAATTTTATTTTATGTAGACCTATGATTGAAAAGAGAAAAAAACAATTTATTGAATGTGTGAATAATGTTAATTGGTGTACATTTTATGAAAAATCCTAATGAATCTGCTAACTTTTTAGTTAATATTTTATCAGAATTTTATAACCAATGTTTTAAGGAGAAACTTATAAAAAAGCCTATTTCAGAAAATAATGTCTTTACTTTTGACAATAATTTACAAGAATTAAAACGAACATTAGACGCTGTCGACACAATCGCTTGTTCTACCAAAAACGATAATGATGTTCAGATGTGTAATACTCCAAACAATAACCGAATTCTAACTTCCAATAACAAACAAAAAACAGCATGGGATATTATCAACAAAGACAGAAAAAATAAAAACACATATGTAACTTCTGACTTAACGGCTGATTATGTCTCAGACTACTTTGTTGATGCTATAAATAACTTAATGACTAACTTTGATAATGTTAACAATACAAAGTTTTCAGATTTTCTAAAGAATGAACCTAGTGCAAATATATCTTTTTTTCTATTTCCAGTTTGTGATTTGAAAATTTTAACTATTATATCATAATTAAAAAAAACCGCTGCCCAAGGAATCACTACTTCCACATCCAGATTTTCTAGCCAAGTCGCTCAAAATTTTGTATGTGGAAATAATGTTTATGGAACTTTAATAACATAATATTTGAAATCGTCTACCCCAAAAACATATAAAACGATATGCTGCATCGGTAGTGGGGGTGGGGGTGGTGGTAGAGAGTTGGTAGTGGGGGTGGATGGAGTAAAAAAATATTTTGAAGCTTTTGGTTCTTGTACACACACTAAATCACAATTTTTTTTTCATCCCATTTAATAAGGGGGTGGGGGTGGTAATGAGGGTGGCTAATGCCAAAAATTTTTTTTAGACCTTAGCTTCTCTTTTGTATACTAAATACCCATTTTATGGACTCTTACATGCTTGATTTACCCATTTACCCGAAATTTACCCCAATTTACCCCCCAACCCTTCGACGGAACAAGATGAAAATATAATCTAGTTCTAGATCTCGTTAAAGTACATACGTGTACCAAATTTCAAGTCAATATCTTAAACGGTTCCAGAGTAAACGTGCGCACAAAAAAAAGTTAGACAGACCGACAGACAGAATTTTTTTTTTCGCTCAAACTTAAAATCTCGACGTTTCATGACATTTTAAGCCTATTTGAACAATAAAAATTTTTAAAAAAATTTTTGTCGTTACTATACTTCCACTGGATGTGGAAGTAATTAAGTAAAACGTACTGAACTATAATAAGATATATTTCTAGTTGGGCGATATATTTTTAAGGGCGACATATACAGGGTGGGACAATAATGCGTCGGACTGCAAGTAAACTAGATAAAAAGTATTATAACAGGAAATTTATTTATTTTCGAATATACAGGGCGAGCCAAGACGAAATTACAGGATCAAGTGCCTTTTCTTTAATGGAATGCTATGTATATCAGAACATTTTTTGAACCCTCTTTCTAGACTCTATTCATTCCTATATTATTATTGACTATTTCTCAACCACTTGGATGTAATGAATTTTTTTGTTAAAATAATGCCATCTGCAGACACATATTGAAAAAATCACGAAAGTCACAATTATGGGTTTTAAGAAAAACTTATGTGAATACTAGTTACGAGACATCTAATTAATGTTTTTAAATAATTTTTACTTCCTAAAAATGTACAGGGTGGCAAAAAATTACTTTTAAATTAAGAACTTTTTAAATTGAATTATCTCAATTTTTTCAATATGTATATTTTTCGACGATGTGATGTAGACATGAGAAACAAACATTTTTTGTAAGTACTTCGCTATGGCTAATTGCAGCCATTTTCGTTTTATTGAGCCATAAGTACAAAATTCAAGAATAAACTTAAAAAATAGAGGTTTCTTCAAATAATTCATTAGAAAAAATTATAAGTGCTCCACATGCTGCCCATTTTGATTGACACTCGTCTTTATGCAATTTTGAAATGAGCCCATTTAGTGGGAACATTTCTTCCAATCCATTGAAGTGGGTAAATAGTATTTCACTGGTTCCTTACTGTAATAGTTTTTTTGTAAATATTTTTGCAGTTTTCGTTGTTTGACAAGCAATAAAACCTCAGTTTGGTAAATTGTCTTGTATCAATGAACATGTATTGCACTTATCGGTCGACAGTTATCATTTGTATTAAATTTAAAATATTTCGAGTTTTACAAGATGAATTTTAATAAAGCGAAACTTGTAGATATGACTTTTGTTTTGGGCGAGTCGGACATAAATTGTTTGCTTGCCACTAAAAGAAGGATTCCTGATGTTAGCAGCTTCCAAAACCTTCTCGATAGATTTGTGGAAACTGGAAATGTCGAATATAAAAAGTGATAGAATAAAACGTGTTGTAAATCCCCATATTAGTCAGAGAGAAGGGAGCTCATTAGTAGAAATAAGTAGACGGTCTCTTGGTCGAATATTAAAAACAAATAAGTTTCATGCATATCATATTCAAATACACCAGGAATTATCTGATGACGATTTTCAAAGGCGTCTACAGTTTTGTAGTTGGACCATAGATAAAATGCAAGTAGTCACTTTCTTTCATAATGTCTTATTCACTGATGAGGCAACTTTTCATAAAAATGGATTTGTTAATAGGCACAATTTACATTATTATGCTTCGGAAAATCCTCACTTTTTTAGGCAAGTTGATAACCAGCACAAATGGTCTATAAACGTTTGAGGAGGAATTATTGGAGAAAATGTAATAGGACCACATTTCTTTGACGGTACATTGACTGGAGCTATTTATCTTCATTTTCTGGAAAATTATCTGCCACAATTATTGGTGAATCTTCCTGAAATAATTCAAAATAGGATGTGGTTTCAGCAAGATGGTGCTCCACCACATTATTTAAATGCAGTTAGAGACCACTTAAATAATACCTACTCACTTCAATGGATTGGAAGAAATAGACCCACTAAATGGCCTGCTAGATCCCCAGATCTCACAAAAATGGATTTTTTCTTGTGGGGATACGTGAAGGAACTTGTTTATAAAGACACACCAACAATAGTACAAAATATGAAGGAAACGATAACAACTGCTTTTAGATCTATCACACCGGCAATTTTAGGAACAGCAGAAACCTCATTTCAAAACCCCATAGAGATGTGCGTCAATCAAAGTGGAGCACTTCTATTTTTTAAATTTATTCTTGAATTTTGTACTTATTGCTCAATAGAAGGAAAATGGTTGCAATTAGTCATAGGGAAGTATTCACAAAAATGTTCGTTTTTCATTTCTTCATCACATCGTCGAAAAATATACAGGGTGTTCCATTTGAAAAAATTGAGAAAATTCAATTTAAAAAGTTCTTAATTGAAAAACAATGTTTGATCACCCTGCAATTTTTTAGGAAATAAAAATGATTCATAAACAAATTAGACGTCTCGTAACTAGTATTCACATAAGGTTTTCTTAAAACCCATAGTTGTGACTTTGGTGATTTTTCAATATGCATTTGCAGATGGCATTATTTTAACAATACATCCAAGTGGTTGGAAGATAGTAAATAATAATATAGGAATGGATATAGAATAGTATAGCTCTCCGAGCGTTCCTAGCGTTAATATTTCAGAATAAATGACTACTGTCGTTGTAAACAATTAATTTTGTTGTTGGTATAGCTGACCTGATTATCCTACAAAAGTAAAGGTGACAGTTCGTCCCAAGGAATACTTTGCATTTTTTTTTCTATGTGGTAATTGCTCCAACGAATATTAATTTAAACTTATAGTAAATTATTGTGATTATTGTCCCAACGAATATTTTCATTTTTTTTTTCATGTAAAATGTGGCAGTTGCCCCAACGAATATTTAATTTGTGCCAATGAATGTGACAATTGTGATAGAATTAACGTATTAAAAACGTTTTCTGCATTTTTCTTCAATATTTATTTTACTTCTGCATGAATAGTTGAGATTAAATAAAGATAAAATCCTATAGGCACAAAAACCAAATATAAAATGCACCTGAAGTTTCGAACGTTCACTTGAATGAATTTCATATGAAAAGGAAACATTAATCGATATTATCGTTGTCAGCAAATATTACCAGAACAATTGTACGCCTAAGTCGATTTGTGGTTTTTATTAATGTTTCCTTTTCATATGAAATTTGTTCAAGTGAACGTTCGAAACTTCAGGTACATAAATAATTGATTGATTGATTTACCAGCGTGCGGTAGGTATTGCTGCCACTCGCAGGTATACAGCTGGGCCTGCTACGTCCACGGCACTGTGTCGTGAGGGAGCTCTCTTTTTTGTGTTTTTGGTTCTGCATTTTGCCGTCTTCTGAGTCTTCTTGTGAACTATATTGCCGCGTTGTGTCGTGTTTATGCTCTTCTTTTGTGTTTCTTCGAATCTTCTTTTTCTGAGTCTTCTGATTCCTCGGTTTCCGATTGTGGTAGAATATATATAGTTATGATTTCTTTGTGGTGTTCGTTTTTTGATCCTGATCCTCTCGATTGTTGAATTGTTGTTCTCCACTGTAGCATGGTCTCCCTATTTTTAGTTTGTTGCTGTTCGGTGACAGCGCTTTCTTCAGTAGATGTGTTGGGTCCCTTCCTTGGATATGTCCCCAGTACTTCATTGCGTACATTTGTCCCTTTCTGCTCTTCTCAAAAATTTCTTCTGTTGGCTTCTGTTTGTAACGGTTTGTTGTCGGGTAACTGGTTTGGAGATTAATCAGGGTCCAGATTAGTTAATAAGACAGCCCAATAAAAATATAAACAATTTATTTACTTCTTCAAAAGGTAATGTGTGGCAGTGTTACATAACATTCAGGTACAGGTAGGTCTGTATCTTTTACGGTTCTTAGGATAATATTTTCTATTATCTCAGAGAGAGAGAGAGAGAGAGAGAGAGAGAGAGAGAGAGAGAGAGAGAGAGAGAGTAACGATACGATGCGACGTTAGTTGCTGCTACTGGAATGACATCGGGCGAATATCGTCGACTCAAGAAGTTTCCCAGCTCAACACGCTATAGGACGTCTCCAGGTCAGGCTCATCCGCTCTGGTTCTGGCGGCGAAACGGTGTCGGGGAATGACAACACGCTGAAGGATTCCCAGGGTTAGATTGCATTCGTTCCGTCGTGTTTGCGTCGGGAGTTGCACAAAGCTGTAATATGTCCAGCTCAGCACGCTGTAGACAGATTGACAGAATTGCCCGCTTTCTATTAGTTGATTTGTGGCCGGGCTTTTATATCCGAGAGTCCTCGCTTACTGGTGACGTAGAACTGCGTATAGTTTAGTGTCGTGTGCAAATCCATGCCTCTAGACGGGAGCTGGGTAGATTTGCCGTGTGCATATTGGTGTCGTATATAAATCCGAAACCTTTAGTAATGGAACATGAATTTATGAATGCTTCATTACACTCCCCTCTTTCTTTACAAAAAAAAATTCGAAAATAGATCAATGAGAGAATTTAACAACTTTAAACAAAATCAAGAATGGCCAATTCTTTCTTATATACCTAGTAAATATAGAGAAAAAACAAATTTTTAATAACATAAACAGTAGGGTGGGCTGAAAAACACGAAAATTTGAATTGGCAGATGGCCTAGTTTCTAATTTATTACTATGTATCTAAAACTAATTCGGGTAGATTTTTAGCCAAATCGGTGAATCTCTAGCTGGCCCCCCAGGGCCTTGAAAATGAAAGAAAGGGCCAATTTTTCGATTTTTAACATTTTTTAAATTGACATTTGAAATTTTTTTTGATTCTTTATTAATGCCTAAATGCGTGTAGCAAAAGTTTTTCGAATAAAATATTTTTCAGTTCCAGGGAAATTAGAAATTTGTCACTAAAACATAGAATTCGACGAAAATAGGTTTTCTGTATAAAATTTCTAATTTCCCTGGAACTGAAAAATATTTTATTCGGAAAACTTTTGCTACACGCATTTAGGCATTAATAAAGAGTCAAAAAAAATTTCAAATGTCAATTTAAAAAATGTTAAAAATCGAAAAATTGGCCCTTTCTTTCATTTTCAAGGCCCTGGGGGGCCAGCTAGATAATCACCGATTTGGCTAAAAATCTACCCGAATTAGTTTTAGATACATAGTAATAAGTTAGTAAGTAGGCCATCTGCAAATTCAAATTTTCGTGTTTTTCAGCCCACCCTAATAAACAGTATGTAAAACATCTTAGAGCCATGGTACAGGTAAAATAGTTAAAATAAATGAGCACAAAAAAAAATTACAAGAAGTAGGTACCTATACAAATACAAATGTGATTCTTCCGGACGTCTGCGGCAGGGGGGCGGTGGCGGACAGGGGGACGGTGCCAGGGATACTGGAAGCGGGGTCCTCTTGGTTGTGGCACCTGAACTGTCGTTTCCGTTGCGGAGCTGGGACCGGGAGGGCTGCGTCGTCGTTCTAGAAAAACACCTGGAGGCAGGCAATTGGCCTACCTGGGGTCGGCGGCCTCGGGGGCTGGGGACGACATCGGGTACGGTACGTCTCGGACTGCGGACGGTATCGGGGACTGTGCATCTCGGGCTGGGGACGGCATCGGGGACGGTGCATCTCGGGCTGGGGACGGCATCGGGGACGGTACGTCTCGGACTGGGGACGGCATCGGGGATGGTACGTCTCGGACTGCGGATGGCATCGGGAACGGTACATCTCGGACTGGAGACGGCATCGGGGACTGTGCGTCTCGGACTGGGGACGGCATCGGAGACGGTACGTCTCGGACTGGGGACAGCATCGGGAACGGTACGTCTCGGACTGTAGATGGCATCGGGGACGATACATCGCGGACTGGGGACGGCATCGGGGGCGTTACCTCTCGGACTGCGGGTGGCCTTTTGGCTTCGGGTGTCGGAGGCAGGTCTGGCACTTGGACTTCCGACTTCATCACTTATTTTGGATGACTCTGGTTTTACTGGATTTGGTTTCGTTGCGGTTGCGGGATACAGGGTTTCCATAGGTTGGAAAATTCGGGGTCTACAAAATTATTACTGCTCCATATATGGCGGTACAGGATTCCGTCTATAATGCAGTAATCTGGATTTGTTTCTGGACATCGGTTCGTTTAACGTATTTTCGGGACTCTGGACATAAATTTAAATTATTTTACTGCTCCATATATGACGGTACAGCTATCGTCTATAATGCAGTAATCTGGATTTGTTTCTGGACATTGGTTCATTTAACGTATTTTCGGGACTCTGGACATAAATTTAAATTATTTTACTGCTCCATATATGACGGTACAGCGTCTATAATGCAGTAATCTGGATTTGTTTCTGGACATCGGTTCGTTTAACGTATTTTCGGGATTATCCGGAATTGTGTCTCTTCTGGGGTTACAATTGTAGTAGTCTGGATTGCCACCACAAACTCGTTTTCATTTTCGTTTTCTCTCTTGGCTTGGAATATCTTTATATCTCTATGAATTAACTTGAAATATCTTTATATCGCTATGAATTAACTTGAAATATCTTTATATCTCTATGAATTAACTTATATCTCTTTCTCTCATTCGTGAACGTCTCTTCTTGGGCTATCTGGAGTAAACTAAAGTCTCAAAATCTGCTCGGGCGCCAAATTATGTAACGGTTTCTTGAAATCTGCTCGGGCGCCAAATTATGTAACGGTTTGTTGTTGTCGGGTAGCTGGTTTGGAGATTAATCAGGGTCCAGATTAGTTAATAAGACAGCCCAATAAAAATATTTACAATTTATGTACTTCTTCAAACAGGTAATGTGTGGCAGTATTACGTAACATTTAGGTACAGGTTATACAGGTCCGTATCTTTTACGGTTCTTAGGATAATATTTTCTATTATCAGAGAGAGAGAGAGAGAGAGAGAGAGAGAGAGAGAGAGAGACGATGCGATGCGACGTTAGTTAGGTAGGAGGTCTACAGGTCTCCAGTCAGGCTCATCCGCTCTGGTTCTGGTGGCGAAACGGCGTCGGGGAATGACTAACGACTCGGGGGATCCCAGCTCAACACGCTCAAGGATCCCCAGAGTCGGATTGCATTCGTTCCGTCGTGTTTGCATCAGAAGACGCACAAAGCTGTAATATGTCCAGCTCAGCACGCTGTAGACAGATTGACAGAATTGCCAGCTCTCTATTAGTTGATTTGTGGCCGGGCTTTTATATCCGAGAATCCTCGCTTAATGGTGACGTAGAACTGCGTATAGTTTAGTGTCGTGTGCAAATCCATGCCTCTAGATGGGAGCTGGGTAGATTTGCGTGCCGTGTGCATATTGGTGTCATGTGTAAATCCGAAAACTTTAGTAATGGAACATGAATTTATGAATGCTTCATTACATGTTGTTGCCGCGTTTTTTACTCCATATGTCATTGTTGGCCGTATGACGGCTATATACATACATTTAATAAGGTCCCATGATAGTTTATTTTTCTCATTGAACGGTAATAAATAAAATTTATAATCACAGTAAAATCATGATTAACGAAAGTTCAGACGAATAAAAAGGTACCAAAGGAAGAAATAATTATTAAGTGGGTATTTTCAAACTTAGGCAAAGAAATTTAATCAGTAAACAGGAACAAGTAATCACATTTTATAAAATAATCTGCTCAATAAAATCACTATCACAATGTAAATTTGGGTCCTACTGTTAAAAATATAGACGATCACGAATTGTCAACTTTGTATATTTTTCTGTCTCAATCAAACGAGAGATAAGTAATACATGAGGGAGGCCTTGGATTGTTTCAGCAGTAAGCAAATGTATTTTAATGTAGACACATGATTTAAAATAAATAAATAATTTTGAAATATAAAGATGTTTATGTTATTGCTTTGTAATTGTATAAGTAAACAAAAATTCAGTGCAAGATATATTAATAATAACAATTTGCCAGTCCAAAAATAGCAGTCTCCATCTACAAAATAATAAAGCAAATAATGTACAAAGATGTAGAAATAATTCATATTTGCACAAGGAACGAAAACTAGAACAGGTTCAATGCTTATTGAATACGTAGCTTTGTAGTTTATGAATGAACGTCTTTTGTTGGTGTTTGTATTTGTAATTTCAGATTATGATGTTTCCTATTTCTACGTAGAAGGTTAAAAAGTTCTATTGAACTGTAATATTTTACGGGCACTCAGATAACTGTTTTTAGTATCTGTGAACGTGAACATATGTTTTTAGTACGAATCTACTGCAAAGAAATTTGGAATTTTTTCTAATTATGTACACAGGTCTATAAAAAAAAGGTCTTGTCCTAAGGTTTTGATCTAACTTGTCTGAAGTACTTTGACGTGCTGAAACCAATTTTGAACATAAACAAAAATTAGGGCATGAAAGGGGTGGTGGAGGTAGACTGAAACGATAGAAAATTTTTTTTAATCAAAAGTACTACAGAAAAGTTATATTAGAACCTTAGAACAAGACCGATAAAATGGGGTGGTAGAGGAAAATTGCCACGATAGAATTTTTTTTTGGATCCAAAATCGGTTTCAGCGCATCAAATGCTTCAGAAAAGGGCAGTTAAGATGGCCTCAAGAGTAGAGTATTCAAGTTTTGGAACTTGGCAGAGACGTTTATTAAGGCCCACTGTTAAACGCACTCAAAGTCCCCAACTCTATCTATTGCACTAGCGCCGCCATCTTAGAAAAATAGTGCCCCGATAAAGTTTTTTGCTTATATCTCGCTAAAAATTGGAGATGTCGGAACTGTGGATAAAATAAAAAAATATTTTGAGGTTTCTGGTTCTTGTACACACACTAAATCACATTTTTTTTCATCCCCTTTAATAATGGGGTGGGGGTGGTAATGGGGGTGGCTAATGCCAAAATTTTTTTTGAGACCTTAGCTTCTCTTGTCTATACTAGATATCAATTTTATGAACTCTTACCTGCTTGATTTACCTATTTACTCCAAATTTACCCCAATTTACCCCCCAACCCTTCGACAGAACAAGATAAAAATATAATCTAGTTCTAGATCTCGTTAAAGTACATATGTGTACCAAATTTCAAGTCAATATCTCAAACGGTTCCAGAGTAAACGTGCGCACAAAAAAAGTTACAGACCGACAGACAGACAGAAATTTTTTTTTTCGCTCAAACTTGAAATCTCGACGTTTCATGACATTCTAAGCCTATTTGAACAATAAAAATTTAAAAAAAAAATGTTTGTCGTTACTATACTTCCACTGGATGTGGAAGTAATAAAGCATATAAAATTCTGTACAAAAAATGTTATATGCATTTTATTCGTATCTATTATCATACCCTTTAAAAATACGAAACCCAAGAGTATGTTGCATTTTTCCGGCTCTAGCGCAACAGTTTGAGCTAGAGACTTTTAGTATGTTTAACGGTTAACCATAATGAACATCTTTGCAGGTAAAACTGTATCAGTTTTTCCCGTCGAACGTTGAAATTTGTTCTAATTTGACTAGGGTATAACAAACCTAACTACCTATCTGAATTTCTTATTGTTTCTTTTTGTTACCATGATCCTATCGATGAAAACTTTTGAGGGTTGTTTAAATAAATCAGTATTTTATTTTGAACCATTCAGTTACAACTGCATAGAAATTATTATTATTTTATTGTCTTACAATTAGTTCGATTAACATTATACCTTCTTACATCTCGTATATTCAATTTTTTATTTACCAATAGTCTACTTTTTGAGATGATTAACATTTGCTCCTACACAACTTTAAATATGAATTCAACTCTTAATTCGCAAAAAATGGGAAGTTTCAAAAAAATAATTTTATATTCCTGAAATTTGGTATAGAGGTATAAAATTGCATTCTAAATAACTTTTCTTGGTGGAATTTTTTCATATTTTGAAAAATAAAGGTACTTTATTAGTGGTGATTTTTACAACTTTGCTTATAAAACACCCTGTAGAACACCAAATCAAGTCATTTTTGGTACACCTACTTTAGTTTTACAACAAGCAGGACTCAATCCCCAAATACCATTCCACCTCTTGTTACATCTATCCTGGGACACACTGTATAAAATGAAACTGAAATATTTCTGATTTTCAATATACTCATAAATCCATCTATGATTTATTATAAATAATATAAAAACTTATAGTGAAAACCACTATACCCTGCCTCATCAGCTTGTCATGTCACGAGCCGCCATTGGTGTGATGGAGTATTACATTGAAAGCATACGATATACTACTTATAGTCCAGTCACTTTAGGTGAAAATAAGAGTAATATTCGAAAAATCAAAATGAAATTTTTTTTTATTGAAATATCTTTATTTTGGCTTTTCAAGCAACTCTTCAAAAGTCCTCATCAATAGAAACAAGGTAACAATAAAAAATGTAACGTTTAAAGGTCAGGAAAATTAGTTCTTTCTAAATATCTTCTTTTCTATCAGTCTGAGGTCAATTGAAGTCATTATAAAAGTGACAGATCTTAATTTTCTCTACAAAAAAGGTTATATACATTTTTGACGTGCAACGAACCGTTCTTGAGATTTTCACCCGATGAAACGCGACATAAACGTAATACCGATTTATGCACCACCACAGAGGTAGAATGCAAGGCGCGTTTTTATTTTACTTATTTTCCCCAGAAAGTTTTTTTCCATGTTGCAGAAAAAAAACTATTTTCCTTCTTCATTTGGGTCGAAAATTTCTTGTTCTTGCGAAAACTACAAGGTGCATTATTTCATTATTTCGCCGCACTTGAAAATCGTATATAACTTATTTTGCAGAGAAAATTAAGATCTGTGACTTTCATAATGACCTCAACCTGATAGAAGATATTTAGAAAAAAAACTCATTTTCCTGGCCTTTGACCTTTGCCTTGAATTTCTTATTGTTGCCAAGATCCTATCGATGAGAACTTTTGAGGGGTTGCTTAAAGAGCCAAAATGAAGATGCTAGAAATATATTTTTTTTCGATTTTCCGAAGTTAAAACCTAAAGTGACTGGACTATTATACGATAAGAGAAATCAGGTTTTTGAACTTCAATGTAGTTTTTTATCAGACTAATTAATTATGTCAATATTACTACAGAGTTGTGATTTTGGCAAGGTAAAATACATTCCTGTGACGAGTGTTGATCTGGGAATGTAAAATTTAATTTAAAGACCAATTCTTGTGCATCAATATTATTATTAAAAGCTTAAATACAAAATATTGAGATATGCACTCTGCGTCTACGGTTTAGGCTATTAAAAGAGTAGTATCAAGTAGGTCTCGCTGTGGAAAACCGAAAGCCTGCACATTGCAGTGAGGGGACCAAATAACTGAGGCGTGTCAGTAGTCAGAAAATCACGCGAATTTCTATCTATAAATCCATAGTCTTATAGCTTCACACACAATGTATATCAATATGAAAATTAAACGAAAGAAACTTCTCAAAGATACCACCACCAGCGTATCAGACCAATGCAATTAAATATTATCAATTTCAAAATCGTACGATATTGAAGCGAAGAGATGATTCGCGCGTGTACACACAACATAGCATTTTTGAGAGTTTAGTGGAGGTTTGTATTTAGTGTACCAATTATTACTTCCACATCCAGTGGAAGTATAGTAACGACAAAAAAATTTAAAAAAATTTTTATTGTTCAAATACGCTTAGAATGTCACGAAACGTCGAGATTTTAAATTTGAGCGAAAAAAAATTTCTGTCTGTCGGTCTGTCTTTTGTGCGCACGTTTACTCTGGAACCGTTTGAGATATTGACTTGAAATTTGGTACACATATGTATTTTAATGAGATCTAGAACTAGATTATATTTTCATCTTGTTCCGTCGAAGGGTTGGGGGGTAAACTGGGGTAAATTTGGGGAAAATAGGTAAATCAAACAGGTAAGAGTCCATAAAATTGGTATTTAGTATATACAAGAGAAGCTAAGGTCTCCAAAAAAGTTTTGGCATTAGCCACCCCCATTACCACCCCCACCCCATTATTAAAGGGGATGAAAAAAATTTGTGATTTAGTGTGTGTACAAGAACCAGAAACCTCAAAATGTTTTTTTACTTCATCCCCCCTTCTACCACCCCCCCTCACCACCCCCACCCCGCTACCGATGTGGGGTATCGTTTTATGGGTTTTTTGGGTAGAGAATTTCAAATATTATATTATTAAAGTTCCGTAAACAATTATTTCCACATACAAAATTTTTTCGTTGTGAGTGACTTGGATAAAAAAATCTGGATGTGGAAGTAGTGATTCCTTGGGCAGCGGTTTTAATTTTTTTTGTATGATTTCTTGTAAGTGAATATAATCCTCTATGCTATCGATCCTGTAAAAAAGCTTTAGGTCATCAAGATACATTAAATAACCGACTTTATCTAAATCATTTACAAGATAAAAAAAATCTGTAAAAGTATTTATGCAAAACTTCCCTCTCTATTTAGCAGTTTTCATTTATTTATTATCTTTTCTGTAGGCTGACTATCCTGTATACCTTTTTTAAATGAAAATATGTCAGGTTTTCTCCTAGCGATAGTGACAACTAGATTCCAAATATTGTTTTCCTCTGCCGTTTTTTAATTAGCTATTACTTCCACATCCGGTGGAAGTATAGTAACGACAAAAAAATTTTTAAACATTTTTATTGTTCACATAAGCTTAAAATGTCATGAAACGTCGAGATTTTAAGTTTGAGCGAAAAAAATTTTCTGTCTGTCTGTCTGTAACTTTTTTGTGCGCACATTTACTCTGGAACCGTTTAAGATATTGACTTGAAATTTGGTACACGTATGTACTTTAACGGGATCTGGAACTAGATTATATTTTCATCTTATTCCGTCGAAGGGTTGGGGGGTAAACAGGTAAATCAAGCAGGTAAGAGTCCATAAAATTGATATTGAGTGTATACAAGAGAAGCTAAGGTTCCAAAAAAATTTTGGCATTAGCCACCCCCATTACTACCTCTATCCCATTATTAAAGGGAAAAAAAAATTTTTTTTGTGATTTAGTGTGTGTACAAGAACCAAAAGCTTCAAAATATTTTTTTACTTCGTCCACCCCCACTACCTACCCTCTACCACCACTCCCACCCCCACTACCGATGTGGCATATCGTTTTATAGGTTTTGGGATTTCAAATATTGTGTTGTTAAAGTTACTTCGAGTAGTATGGATGCACAGAGGCTTTCTTCGACTACTATGGATGCGCAGTGGCTTTCCTCGAGTATTTTGGACGCGCAGTGACTTTTCTCGAGTATTATAGATCGCAATAGGTTACCTCAAGTAGTATGGATACGCAGTGGGTTACTTTAAGTAGTATGGATGCGCAGTGGCTTTTCTCGAGTGCTATAGATGCGCAGTAGATTACCTCAAGTGATATGAATGCGCAGTGAGTTTCCTCGAGTAAAATGGATGTACAGTGGGTTACTTCAAGAAGTATGAATGCGCAGTGGCTTTCCTCGAGTACATTGGATGCACAGTGGGTTACCTTGAGTAGTATGGATGCGTAGTAGGTTTCCCCGAAGAAAATGCTTGAAGTAGAGGCTTTATTTCTATCGTGTAGTTTACGGCACACAACGATTTTTTATATCTTTGTCATGCCATTTTCTGCGTATTAGTTTGACAGTCAGTTGAAGTATATTAACGCAAAAAAAATTTTTGGAAATTTTCATTGTATAAATAGGCTTAGAATGTCAGGAAACGTCAATATTTTAAGTCTGAGCAAAATAAATTTGTCTGTCGCGTCGGTCTGTCTATTAGTCTTGTATCGTTTTGGTGCTCACGATTACTCTGGAACCGTTTAAGATATTCACTTGAAATATGGCACACATATGTTTTTTAACGAGATCTCTAACTAGATTATATTTTGCTCTTATTCCGTTGCAGAGTTAAAGGGTAAATTGGGGTAAATAGGGGATGTGGCATATAATTTTATGGGTTTTTGGGGTACATGATTTCAAATATTATACAATTATTTCCACATAGTGGAGTGCAAATATAGTATTTTGTTGTAAGAGACTTGGATGTGGAAGTAGTGATTCCTTGGGCAGCCGTTTTTTTTTCAGATTTCTTCCTCGATAATTGTGTCAACTACAGTCCAAATGTTATATCCACCATAATTATGTTTTATAGTGACCATCCTGTAAATTTTTCAAATTCTTATGTTAACTGAATGAGAAATATTATCCATCACATTTTGCATAATTTTTTTTAGGGTGACGACCATCTTCTATAATTACTTCCTCCATTGGATGTGGAAGAATAGTAACTCAAGAAAAAATGGAAAATTTTTATCGTTCATATAGGCTTAGAATGTCATGAAACGTCGATATATTAAGTTTGAGCAAAAAAAATTCAGTCTGTCGTTCGGTCGGTCTGTCTGTAACTTTTTTTGTGGGCAAAATTACTCTGCAACCGAAGATATTGACTTGAAATTTATGTATGTATTTTGACTAGATGTGGAATTGGATTATATTTTGATCTTATTCCGTTGAAGGGTTGGGGAATTCATGGGGGTAAATAGGTAAATCAAGCAAGTCCATAAAATTGGTATACCGATGTGGCATATCGTTTTATAGGTTTTGGGGTAAGTGATTTTAAATCTTATGTTATTAAAGTTCCATAAACAATTATTTCCACATATTTTCGAAAGTACACCAAATTTTACTTCCACATCCAGTGAAGGTATAGTAACGACAAAAAAAATTTTGAAAATTTTTATTGTTCAAATAGGCTTAGAATGTTATGAAACATCGAGATTTTAAGTTTGAGCGAAAGAAAATTTATGTCTGTCGGTCTGTCTGTCTAACTTTTTTGTGCGCACGATTACTCTGGAACTGTTTAAGATATTGACTTGCAATTTGGTACACATATGTACTTTAACGGGATCTGGAATTCGATTATAATTTCATCTTATTTCGTTGAAGGGGGAAATAGCTAAATCAAGCAGGTAAGAGTCCATAAAATTGGTATTTAGTATATACAAGAGAAGCTAAGGTCTCAAAAAACTTTTTGGCATTAGCCACCCCCTTTACCACCCCCACGCCATTACTAAGGGGGATAAAAAAAAATGTGATTTAGTGCGTGTACAAGAACCAAAAGCCTAAAAATTTTTTTTATTTCATCCACCCCCACTACCCCCTATCACCACCCTCACCCCACTACCGTTTTATAGGTTTTTGGGATAGACGATTTCAAATATTATATTATTAAAGTTCCATAAACAATTATTTCCACATACAAAATTTTTTCGTTGTGAGAGACTTGGATAAAAAATCTGGATGTGGAAGTAGTGACCCAAGTAACAATCTACAAGAGGTTATTAAGTCTATATCTGATCATAAAACTGTTCATGGGTTATAAATATCTTCCTTAAAACTATCAATAAAACCAACAGTACTATAGAACCCAAATCTGCAAGATGTTTTCAAGTCTACCATAAAACCTTTTATAAAATCTTCTTAAAACCGTTAGTACTTGCATTCAGTGCATTTTTAAGCCAAAATCACTGGGCGACAAAGCCCAAATATTTTGAACCTAACCTGATTTTACTGTTAATTGATTTCGCGGAAGGCGGCATCGGTGAAAAATTTTTTGATGAGCGGGGGGGAGAAATAAAAAAAAATTACACCTATGACCAAAATCGTTGTCGCCTATTACATCAAAATTTCAATCACTGGGCGACTAATTTTTCCAAGTTTCCAAGTGGGCGACATTTGTGTCGCCCACTTCATTAGTTGAAAACCGCTGCCCAAGGAATCACTACTTCCACATCCAGATTTTCTATCCAAGTCACTCACAACGAATAAATTTTGTATGTGGAAATAATTGCTTATGGATCTTTAACAATCCTCTACCCTAAAAGCCTATAAAACGATACCCCACATCGGTAGTGGGGTGGGGGTGGTGATAAGGGGGTGGTAGTGGGGGTGGATGAAGCAAAAAAATATTTTGAGGTTTCTGGTTCTTGTACACACACTAAATCACATTTTTTTTTCATCCCCTTTAATAATGGGGTGGGGTGGTAATGGGGGTGGCTAATGCCAAAATTTTTTTTGAGACCTTAGCTTCTTTTGTATACACTAAATACCAATTTTCTGGACGCTTACCTGCTTGATTTAGCTATTTACCCCAAATTTACCCCAATTTACCCCCCAACCCTTTGACGGAACAAGATGAAAATATAATCTAGTTCCAGATCTCATTAAAGTACATATGTGTACCAAATTTCAAGTCAATATCTTAAACGGTTCCAGAGTAAACGTGCGCACAAAAAGTTACAGACAGCCGACAGACAGAATTTTTTTTCGCTCAAACTTAAAATATCGACGTTTCATGACATTCTAGGCCTATTTGGACAATAAATTTTTTTTTAAATTTCTTTGTCGTTACCATACTTCCACTGGATGTGGAATAAAAATGCACTGCTTGAAATCAAATTTTAAGCCTTCCTTGAGAACATCATAAATAATTGTGTCTTTAATAATTCTTTGTCGAAAACTTATTGCACTTAAACTGTCTAAATCAGAAAATGTCGCCAAGTTATAAAATATGTCTGCCTCGATTGAAACATCTGCATGTGCTGACGTTTATTGATAAAGTATATCAAAAAACTTTTAAAAATATCGCGCGCCTTTCATTTGTCAGCTTTTTAATTATTATTTACAATTAATTAAAAAAATAGTAACCCTAGTTTTAGCTTACTCAGTATGATTTTGGGTTTTTTAGGGGTTTATATGACATATTAACACATTTTAGATAGTTCCAGGCTAAATGTAAACGGTAAGAATAAGAAAAATATAACTAAACACTGTTGCCCCAACTTTGTTCAAACATGTCTGCCATAGTTAACAGAAAGAAACACGGCTGAAAAATTAATAAAAACGTTTATTTTAATAGAATACCCTATTAAGAGTTTGGGGCTTTAGGAAATATTTTTATAAAACGAAAGGTTTTGTTAAATTCCAATTGCTCCACATTATTACTATTTTAAAGCCTGTAAGACTTTACCCAGCCTTACTACTCTTCTTTAAAACCCTCAAGATTTATCTCTGACAATCTCTAATCCAAATGTACTTAGCTTAGATAACATAACCTAAAAAAACATTATTTATTTCATGTGTTTTTGAGTGTGCGATCATTAATTTCTCGTTATTTCTGTGATTATAGCGCTAATTGAGCAAGAAAAAGTGAAAAACTACAAGTAAGTAGATTTTAAACAGTTTCCTTATAATATCCTTTGAATGCATGATGAGTGTATTAGGTATTATGGTTTATTTACAAAATAAATCCACTGCGGCGAATGTCACATGTTCCATGGCGTTTACTATGCGTTATATGCCCCCTCTCTCAAAGTTTAAAGGCGTAAGTGGGGGAACCAAAGGATTTATAAGTGCTTTATAAAAACCGAAAAGTTTTAACGTAGCTTAATAAAACTACCAAAAAACTATTCGTTAATAGCAAACAGTATTTATGATAACATATATTAAGGGTAAGAGTTATTAGTATTATTGCTTGATTATAAGGAGTACTTAAAGACCATGTTTTAAAACTCCCATAAAACCTAAAGATTTATAGATGTCTACCACAAAACTTTTTAAAATCCACTATAAAAGTTAATGAGTTTATTGTGGCTTTGAATAATGCAGCAATAAGTGGCTATAAAACCAATAGGTTTTAAAGAGCAAAGAGGTTTAACAAATTGCTTTAAAGATAACTTGAAGGCCTTTTTTAAAGTACATATTATCTGCAGATAAATCGGTATGCACAAAAGAAATAATAAAACCCAGTTCGGTTTATTCACCTTCTTAAATCTGTGATAAAACCCGATAAATACTTGTTGGCATTTAAATTGTTACTTGGGGATTCCTTGGGCAGCGGTTTTTCTCGAAAGTTCGAGACATTTTTTTCGAGTTCGCTGGAGTAGGGTATTATAGTAGGTCCTAGACTTCCTCCCTCCACCCGTTTTGTGACGTCACTGGGGCTGAGGGGCGTGGATTGGGGGGTAATTAGTTGGGGGTAATTAGCGGGGTGAGGTTAATTAAGGGTAATTAAAGGTAATTAAGGATAACTAGAGGAGGGTGGGACAAGATGGTACAAAGAGGTACAAAGTGGGATAGGGGATGACGAGGTTGGGGGAGATGGGGGATAAAACAAGATTAAAATATGGATACATAGAGATAACTGTATGCGAAATATTATCGTCCTTCGTCACGCTTTTTAATTTTTTTTGTGACCACCCTGTATTTTTTTCATATTTTTTTCCTTGACAATTGTGTTAATTGCATGCGAAATATTATCATGCTCCGTCACATTTTTTTTTGAGGGTGACCATCCTGTATATTTTTGTTCATGCTTTTCTTCCTTGACAGTTGTGTTAACTACATGCCAAAAATTACTGTTTTCCATCATATTTTTGTCCTTATTTATACTTTTTATGGGGTCCACTCTGTATATTTTTCAACGGAACTGTATCCCAGTTCTTCGTTAGCAGTAGGAACCAAATAACGTCAACTACCTACCAAATATTATCCTTCTCCGTCAAGTGGTTTTGTAGTTGTAGCGCCAACAGACAGATAGACTGACTTGACGGAGTTAAATAGCTCTAATTTTCGTAATCTACGTGAAAATCCGGAGAAATCTCGGAGGGTGATTTTTTCACGATTCCCTTCGGTGAGCGAGGGAAGTAAAAACCGCTAAGGAATCACTACTTCCACATCCAGATTTCCTATCCAAGTCTCTAACAATGAAAACAAAATTGATACAATATTTGCACTCCACTATGTGAAAGTAATTGTTCATAGAGCTTTAATAATATAATATTTGAAATCATCTACTTACATCAAAAACCCACAAAAAGATATGCCACATCGATCGTGGAGGTGGTAGTGGGACTAGCTAGCTGTTGCCAAAATGTTTGAGGCCTTTGATTCTTGTAAACACATTAAAACTCGATTTTATTTTTTATTCCCTATAATAATGGAGTGAGGGTGGAAATATGAGAGATAGTAAAGGTGGCAGATGCCAAAAAAATGTTGAGACGTTGGCATCTCATACATACACTAAATCCTAATTTTAGGAATTCTTGCTTGCTTTACCTATTTTATAAACCTTTCCAGAGTGTTCGTGCCCACAAAAAAGTCAGACAGACTGACGGACATATTTTTTTTTGCTCAAACTTAAAACCACGACGTTTACTGTTACTATACTTCCACGATGTGGTAGTGAAATAAAGAACAATACAAGTTTTGCGTTTTACATCACCAAAATTCGAAAAATATCGGGAATCAATCCAAATTTTGTCAAAAAATCGTGCATGCAATTTAGAAGCTCCATGAATTCTTTGAAATTTTCCTATAGCTATTTGGAAGGTCGGTGTTTGAACACTTGCTATGATGAATTCACTTTCCCCGTTGGTTTATTAGTGTATTGTAATTACTTGAACAATTACTTCATTTTTCTGATTTTTTTCTTAAATATGTAAGTAGACGGATTATCAATTCCAGAAATAAACTACAAACAATAAATACGTGGATTGTATAAGTTTTGTACCACGAGTATAATTAAATAAAATATTTATTCTCATTTTTTTTTTCATTTAATTGTTTTGAAAACATCATGGCAAGCCACTGACATGTAATAATTAACAAGTTAAAATCGGATACGTCACTTAAAAAACATGCCTTTTCTATTTATATCTCTTTCATCTTGGCACAAGACTTATAGGACATCCTGTATAAAATGTAATTTACCGTTTACTTTTCCGTAGTTATTTAATTACTATTAATATTATTCACTGGAATGTTGTTATTTCCTGTTGTAGACAATTGTAAACATTAGTGTAGAACTATTTGTAACACATATTAATTACATATTTCTTTCCGTTTCTGGAAATTTAATCAGTAATTCACTTTGTTGATATGCCGATATAAAATTTAGTAATTTCGTTCATTACCTTGCTACATATACTCTTTTAATAAATTAATTTTTTATTAAGGAATTTTATTTTTAATTTTGTTAGTCCATAATTGAACAGTATACCGAGTGGTTCAGCAGAAATATATCCACGGTATACTGTATAAGATATACTGTCATTTCGTTAATGTTCATTACCCTTTTTGAATATACCAATAATTCAAAAATATTTTTTTTATTTTAAATTTTTATTTGAGGTGTCAAGAAGAAATCGACACTCAAAGAAAATGATAGGTAAATTCAACCAAAAAGAGCATATGAAATCGCGCCTATCTAGTTTCATAGTTAAATCAATCAGAAAAGAATAGTCATACAACTTTATTTGTTTTCGTAAACAAATAGTAGTTTAATAATCATATCTTCTTGTAACAAATTAAATAGTACAATTACATTTTTTTATGTTCACTAACCATTTTCAATTTGGTCTACAATTAAATAGTACGACTTTGTTTTTTGTTCACCAACTAATTTTTAGGTTGATCTACACTTTATTGTATGATGAAGTTTTTTTGGTTAGCCAAATTCTCAGTATTGAGACATCAGACCACCCAAACCAAAGATTAGAGATCGTTTATAAGATCCATCCAAATATATCGATGATCCCTGAGAGAATTTGAACATTGCAATCATGTTATTAATTTTCTATAAATTCATAAGAGTATAAGATAATGCATGGTTGATTATTGTCAGTGATTTGTATGTGGCGTCATCTGGGAATAATTTCTGTAATAGACTACGTGGTAAGCAAGCAAATTTTATGGTAATTCTTTTAGAACTTCTAGAAGACGACAATAATATTGGTTTGTCTACCAAGTACAATAATACAGCGAACTAATACTGGATTAGAATTACAATTCGATAATAGTTAAAAATAAAATATACTATTATCTAGTTTAATTTGATAGAATTCAACAAAATAATAGTCAGACGAAAAAAATAATAGTCTTATTCATCTATTTTTTAAGTTAATGTTTGTTTTGTTGTACGACAACTTTTTATTAATTAAAATAATAATCACCTCTTGTTTAAAAATACCATCAATATAATTTAGTTTAACAAAATTAATGATATTGTTAGTTAACCATTTTTTTTTGTTGAATTTACCCATACTATTTCTTTGAGTGTATGCTAATGAGCTCTTTATTGTGAGCGCTGTGCCATCCCACGTATTTCTTGATCAGGGCGGATTCAAAGGGAGACACAAAACAGAAAAATACTGCAGAATTATATTATCAAAGCACTTTTCTACAAAGTATTTACGCAAAACTTCCCTCTCTAGCACCTTCCATTTATTTGTTATCTTTTCTGCAGGATGACTACCCTGTATATTTCTTTTTAACGAAAAGCATATAAGGTTTTCCTACTGGCAGTAGTGACAACCACATTACACATATTATTTTCCTCTGTCGTTTCTTAATTAGTTATTTTTTATAGTGACCACTGTATACTTTTCACTGAAAGTATTTCAGGTTTCGTCTTCTGTAATTGTGTCAACTACAGCCCAAGTATTAGTTCCGCCATAATTATTTTTTACAGTGATCATCCTGTATATTTTTCATATTTCTTTTTCCCTGACAGTTGTGTTAACTACAGTTGAAACATTATCATCCGTTGCATTTTTTCATTTTTTTCTTTAACGATCCTGTATGATGTATTTAAATTTTTCCTTGAAATTTGTGTTAACTGCATGCGAAATATTATCGTCCTTCGTCACATATCTTTAATTATTTTTTGAGATGACCACCCTGTATAATTCTTTAGTATTTTCCTTCTTTGACAGGTATACTAACTACATGGGAAATACTATCGTCCCCCATCACATTTCTTTATTAATTTTTTAGGGTCCGCCCTGTATATTTTTCATATTTTTCTTCATTTACAGTTGCATTAACTGCAAGCGAAATATTATCGTCTTACGTCATTCTTTAAATTATTTTTCTTTTGGGTGCCCCCCCCGTATATTTTTTAATATTTGTCTTTGACAGTTGCGCTAACTACGTGCGAAATATTATCGTACTCCATCACATTTTTTTGGGGTGACTGCCCTGTATATTTTTCACATTTTTCTTCGTTGACAGTTGCGTTAACTGCATGCGAAATTCTCGTCTTCTTCACATTTTATTTTTAGGATGGCCACCCTGTATATTTTTCATATTTTTCTTCCTTGACAGTTGTGTTAACTGCATACGAAATATCGTCTTCCATCACACTTTTTTATTACATTTTATTACATGTAGAAGAACTCACTACCGCGACACCAATTTATTTATTAGGGGATGCCAGTCACGTTCTATCCCGTTCTTCCACTCCCAAGCGGGCTCGAGATAAGATGCAACTCAATAGACAAGTAATAGGTCAAGGCTGCACTACGTCAGATCATCAAGGACTCTCTCTCTAATAATGGGTTTTACGCCTAAGAGATACTTGTAATTTTTGCATAAAAAAATCCCTATCGAGATTTCTCTCTGACGGGATTAAATTTTGACGTGATTTTTATTTGTATATCTACTAATAACGGATTCTACACTTAATGATTCCTGAAAAATCGCATAAATAAATCCCTATCGAGCTTCCGTAAGGCGACCAGAACACTGAGTTTCAAACTTGCGGAATCATGAGACTCCGATTAACTCAATGTTTCAGGTCTTCCAAACGAAAACTCAAGGGATTAAGACTAGCAACAAGTCATAATATCAATAAAATGCAATTAGTTCAAAGAATACCATTTATTTAATAGGTTTAAAACAAATACAGTGAAATTCTGCAATACCCTATCCAATAAACTATATAATGTAAAAGAATCACGCCTTCCTAACTAAGGCAAGTTAAATTTTACCATACAAATGAGAGCGTAAAATCAACGTCGTAATCATAACAGAAATTATCGCATCCCTCATAGTCTCCTAAAACCAACTCCTTACTATTAAAAATATTAGAAGAATATCAGAAACTAACGTGCAGAAACAAACAGGTTGCTCTTATATGGGTCAAGGCTCATGAAAGCAATACAGGAAACAATACTACAGATTCATTAGCAAAGCAAGCAGCAAGGGAAGGCGATCCCGTTAACCTATTGCTATGTCCACAAGATGTATTTTCTTTATTTAAGTCCAAAATTATTGATGATTGGCAAAATATCTGGAACGAAACAAGAACTTCGTTCTTCATATTCACTGAAACAACCAACAGTCAGCAAAAAGCCTTGGTTTTACAAGAGCAACCTCAAGAAAATAATCGTCTCCACCGTATGCCGACTAAGATTTAACCATGGTTCCTTCCCCAGTCACCTTTATAAGATTCTAGTCAGAGATAATGAACTGTGTGATTGCGATAATATATCAGTCGGTGATGTCAATCATTACATTTTTACGTGTAGCAAGTATGAACTAAGCAGAAAAGAGTTTTTCGAGCAACTAGATGACAATGAAGTAATATTTCCAGTGAGTGTACACGAAACCCGTCTTTGTCCAAAAAATTTTACCATCCGGTCATATCCTTTCTCACAAGTATAAATACACGATTTTAAAGGGAAATTTAATGGAAATTAACATGTCCTCTCTATTGTAATTCTTTCCGTGGTCTGAGTCCCAGTCGAAATGTATGTAAACGTAAAAATCGGCGTTGACGGACCTCTCGGTAATCCTTATCCTTAATTCAAGTCTTGTGTTCTCGTGTTTCTGGTACAAAACAAACGAACAAAAAGGGTACATATTTAAAATGGACGAAGTTAAAAGATATGTCAGGATGAACAGATTTGAGACCCTTAGACTGACTGATGAGACCTCTCGCGTTTTTGGATGCCATTAAAACAAAACAAACAAAAAAAGAGCGTACCCTAACAATCGATTTGGTAGAAAAGATTCATGCAACTTCCCCAGAATTTAATGCAAGCATTTTTAAAATGTATGAGTTTTGGTAATTATGTTAATTATGGCTGAGTGAAAATAATATAAAAACATTTTACTTAAAAAATTTTGGTTCGCTTATGATTAGCTTTAAAATTCTATATCGTGATTATATAATACAGAACGGAGTTCGACTAATACAAGAGTTTAATAACGTTCGGTCAGTCTTACGGCTTACTGGTCCCTACGCAGGTTCAATATAGGGAAAATGACACCGACTCGCCTTCGTGCGACTTTTGGGCAAATCTGCTTTTTGAGTCATTTATGCACAAGGCGGTTTTCTCTATAACTTTATTATTTGGAAAGCCCTACATTTGGCATTCCTACCATCGCTTTGTATTGATCATCCAACGCACTCGTCCAAATTATGAGTAGTTGGGAGAAACCGGCCTTGTCCATTTTTACTACTTTTTGCCAAAATTTTGCCAAATTTTTGTTAAAATGTTATATTCACTCTTATGAATGAAATCAATAATGACTGTATCTTCATGGAGGAATAAAAAAGTTAAAAATAATTTCGTAAAAATTCGGTGTTTATTCGAATTTTCACCTGGTTGTGCCTCATGTCTTAACGAACTCATATCGGTCCTTTTGTGCTAGTTTATGGCTCTTAAGCCTTTCAGACTTGCATGTTATGATTGAAAATATCTTTAAATGAATTTTTTACCTAAGTCGAATTTTTATTTTGCCTTCGATTTAGTTCGATTCTGGGAGGTTCTACAACAACCACAGTACATATTTCATATTTTTCTTCGTTGATAGTTGTTTGTGCTAACAATATTCGAAATATTACCGTCCCCCATCCCACTTTTTCAATATATATTTTTTTTTGATGACCACCCTGTTAATTTTCTCAAATTTCATGTTTTTTTTGTATTAACTACATACGAAATATTATTGCCCTCTGTCACAATTTTCATTATTTTTTTTGTGACCACCATGTATATTTGTCATAGTTTTCTTCATTTAAAGTTGCGTTAACTATATGGCAAATATTATCGTCCTCCGTCACATTTATTTTTTTCATTATTTTTTTTAGGTGACCATCCTGTATATTTCTTTAATATTTTCCTTCTTTGACAGTTGTCCTGACAATATTCGAAATATTACGGTCCTCCGTCCCATGTTTCCATTATTTTTTTATGACCACCCTGTATATTACTTCAAATTTCATATTTTCCTTTGTATTAACTACATATGAAATATTATTGCCCTCCGCCACAATTTTCATTCATTTTTTTTTTTTTTTTGGTGACCACCATGTATATTTGTAATATTTTTCTTAATTTAAAGTTGCGTTAACTATATGGCAAATATTATCGTCCTCCGTCACATTTTTTTCATTATTTTTTTAGGTGACCACCCTGTATATTTCTTTAATATTTTTCTTCTTTGACAGTTGTGCTGACAACATTCGAAATATTACCGTCCTCCGTCCCATTTTTTCATCAATTATTTTTTTTTGATGACCACCCTGTATATTTTTCAAATTTCATATTTTTCTTTGATAGCTATGTTAACTACATGCGAAATATTATTGCCGTCCGTCACATTTTTTTCCTTAGTTATGTTTTTATGGGATCCACCCTGTATATTTTGAACGGAAATGTATTCCAGTTCTTCGCTGGCAGCAGCGTAAACTACCTACCAAATATTATTGTTATGCGTCAAGTGGCTTTGTAGATACAGCGCCAACAGACAGGCAGACATCAAACCGACAGACATACGGGCAGACAGACAGAGTGACGGAATTAAATGGCTTTAATTTATACTCTAAAACGTGAATATCTGGAAAAATTTTGGAGGTTGATTTTCACGATTACAATACTTCCCTTCGGTAAACGAGGGATAGTGGAGTAAAAAACAGGGGAAAAGTCGCTTCCTTCTCGAGTTTTTTTTTTAAATCTTAGAACAAACTGAGACATATACCATTTCGTTAAGTAGGTCGATGTTCATTAGAAATCATGAAATACGACATTTTTTAGTGGTCACGGACATTGTTATTTTTAAAAAGGTGTGAAATTTTGTGTTTTTTTTAATCATGTTTTTTTGAACATCTAATGCCATATCTCAAAACATGAACTTTTCTTTGTTATAAAACACACACTTAAGCGCTTCTATCTGTGTATAGTATTGTTAATTAAAACATTTTTAAGCTTGTTAAAAACTTAGATAACCTTGAAAGTTCAAAAAATACGCAGTCAAATTTTCACTAAGCTACAAACTTTTTTGTTTTTGGAAATTTTGTATAACATGCTGCGAAGAAAATAAAGCCAAAAGACCAAAAAAGTTTTTGATAGCATAATTCTTATTGTGTCTTTGATAGTTTAGGTATTGGGTTTTTTTGGACCGCGCGAATTGCAGAAATTGAGTATTAATACGCCCGCGTCCACTAAAACTAATAACTAGTCTCAGGACGGTGTACGATCAACGTTATTCGTTTTCGTCGAAGGTCAAATTATAAAACCGTAGCCCAAAGAATCACTACTTCCACATCCAGAACTTCTAACCAAGTCTCTCACATCGAAAAAAAATTTAAATGTGGAAATAATTGTTTATGGAACTTTAATAATAAAATATTTGAAATCGTCTACCCCAAAAACCTATAAAACGATATGCCACATCGGTAGTGGGGCTGAGGGTGGTGGAAGGGAGGTGGCAGTAGTGGTGGATAAAGTAAAAAAAAATTGAGGCCTTTGGTCTTTGTACACACATTAAATGACAATTTTATTTTTTTCGCCCCTTTGAATAATGGGGTGGGAGTTGGTAATGGAGGTGGTTAATGCCAAAAAAATTTTGAGACCTTAGCTTCTCTTATATATACTAAATACCAATTGTATGGACTATTACTTGCTTGATTTGCCTATTTACCCCCATTTACCCCCCAACCCTTTAACGGAATAATCTAGTTCCAGATCTCGTTAAAATACCAAATTTCAAGTCTTAAACGGTTCTGGAGTAATTGTGCGCACAGACCGACAGACAGAATTTTTTTTGCTCAAACTTAAAATCTCGACGTTTCATGACATTCTAAGCCTATATGGACAATAAAAATTTTCAAAAATATTTTTGTCGATACTATACTTACACTGGATGTGGAAGTAAAATGTGTAACGATATTCTTTCCCTTATTACCACTTGTATTATATTGTAGAACGTATGGCCATTGTGCGAATTGTGCGTGGATTATCTGCTAAAAAATATTTAAGATAAAAAAGCAATCTGAGTTTCATTGTAAAATGGGGTGGATTTCATGTGGCGTAGTAATAGAGGAGAACGATAAACTTGTGCACAAGCCATGGAAACAGGGTTTGTATAATTGGGGCTGCGGAAATTAAAAGAGATATAATTTAGGATATTTTTTTCTTTTTTGTTACCTAATTTAGGCGAAAATAACACGTTTACTCAATTATTGTGTGGATCTAGGGTAAAAAGGGAGTTTCGGATAGGGACTCTGACACAGGAAATGTCGGATACAAATATTAAGATTGCCACGTTCAAAAAAAAGTGCTTTAAGAAACTGTCTTTTCTATTTAACTCCAATAATAACGCAAAAAAAGGAAAACTCGATAGTTTACTTTTTATCAAAACACTCCAAAATTATTACTTTTCCTAAACTTCTGTTTATGGAATTTTATTAGCCCCCTAGTTGAGCAACTTTTTTTCCATTTACTATAATATTATTTTTTACCATTTTCGAGATCCCAATGCAATGCATTTTCATCCCAGATACTCTATTTGAGATGTTTAATTCCTTTTTGCCTTCAACCTTATTCCTTAATGCGCCAAAATAAGTTATTCCTTCAGATCCTAAAACGTGATAAAACAGTCCGAAACATAAAAAAATAATAATGAAAAGTTCCGTTACACACAATACATAATCATTATTATTCTTAAGTGTCGCGCGCGTGGGCTTTGACAATTCCTCCACACTAAAAAAATCGTAACTAGCAAACTGTTGCTAATAAAGAAAATATTTTTTTTATAAAAACTTTTTTAGTCTATTGACTTTATTTTCTTCATAGCATGTTACACAAAATTTTCAAAAACAAAAAAGTTCCTCGCTTAGTGAAAATTTGATGGCGTATTCTCTAAACTTTCAGGGTCATCTACGTTTTTGGCTTGTTCACATTTTTTTTATTAGCAATCCTATGTATAGAAAGAAGCGCTTAAGTGTGTGTTTTATAATAAAAAAAAGTTTACATCGATAGATCAATTCATTTTTGAGATATGGCAATAGATGTACAAAAAAACATGATTTAAAAAAAAATTAAATTTTACACTTTTTTTAAATAAGGATATCTGTGACCAATAAAAAATGTCGTATTTCGTGTTTTTATGTGTAAAATTATGTTGTCGGTAATACCCACTGTGTCTGATATGTTCTAAGCTGATAAAAAAAACGACACAATTTTACCTCTTCTTCGCTCCTCTAGGAAGTAAAAATGTATTAACCGATGCGCTGCTCCCGCTATTGCCACTTACAGCCAATCGTTATATTGGCTATAGTGGTATAAATTATAATTCATGACTAATGAATTATAATTTATGAGGTCTTAGGCAAACCAAAAATCGAAATATATTTCTTTGGCTAGAAGTACTCACCTACACAAAATTATTTCTACTTTGAATATTTATGTACAAATAAATTTTTGCAATTACATCTGAAAAAGAAATATGTGTTCTAAGAAAATGTTTTTGGAACTCGATTTCTAACTTTTTATTTTTTTTTATTTCAACCTTGAATGTACCAAATTTTCGCCAGCAGTGCATTTTTGGGAATTACCACTCTTGTAGGTAGATGTTATAGAACTTATCAAAATCAAAAAAATCAGATTGAGTAAAATGTTTTTAAACTGCAATGTAATGACTTTCGGACATTTTTCGTTTGTTGGATGAAAGTAAAATTTTCGAATCTACAATAAAGAGTGACTGAGGATCTTCATGGGGGTCGCCCGAAAGCGAGTCGAAGTTATGTTATCCATTATTAGGTGTTGTGAGAACGTTTGTAAAAATTGGAAAACATCATATAACTTGTTTATATTGCTTTAAAGGGCATTTATCAAGTGATTAGTCCTAACGAATCATACTGTCGTCCACAGGCCCGAGCAATAGTGCATTAAAAATAATTGAGGTTGTACGCGATCTTCGTTTTAGAAACGTCAAATTACGGATTTGTGTTTTAACTTTTAAGTTAATTTTAAAATGTATTTATTTACATATGGAAACTGAAGTAGGAAAAATATTGTATGAAACTCAGGCATAAGGTAACTTTTTTACTCATGGGATTGCCGCACACGCCTATGACTTCTAACTAATGAAAAAAAGTACTACTTTATGCAGTTGTTGCATAAATAACTATTTATTTTATATTTTTGCCATTTACCATATAAATACAGGGTGAGTCATGAGGAACTGTACATACTTCTACCGTAAGTAGAGGCGCCTAAGACGAATACCAAGTGACCATTAAAAAGTGTTTGTTCCCTTTCTTTACTATCATACAGAGTGATTTGTGAATTTTGTCCAAAAATTGTTTTGATCATGACATTTTACCGGTTAATCCGATTTGCCCCATTTTGTACAAAAATGTACACTGTGGCCTAACAATCAGCATGCATATCCAAAATTAAAAATATCCAGGGACGGTTTCAAAAAAAATTGTTGGATTGATTCGTATACGATAGTTCACCCTCTATATGATCTATCTAAAACTTGATATGAAATTTGTATAGGACACAAATAGGTAGTAAAACTTGAATATTTGAAATTTTTGTCACTCTCAACACATTTTTTATTAACGATCAATTTTCAAGTCAAATGAAAAGTTTGGCAAAATGGAATATTTTGATATATACTAATATTTATTAATACAAAAATTTAGTTAAAAAAAATAATATCTAAATAAATTTCCAGGCGAGGTCTTACATGTTTATTTACAATACGTATGTATTTAACCCTTTCGCTGCGGATGACGTAAAATCCCGCAAATTATTTGTGGTCTTGTGGTGTGGGTGACGTATTTTTTCACTGGCTGGTTTCAGGTCCTGGACTGCGGCAATTGGACGATTACGCTGTTGAATATTCTTTGTACATGCGTTAACTTTCGTGTAATCGCCGGCGGTCCCCACTCCTTTGCATTCGATCTCCTCCAAATACGTGGACTGCGTGCTCTTTTTACGCAGTTGTTTACGTTTATTTTACACGTTCAGTTCGTTGTGTTAGTTTGTAATGAATAAAAAAGATTATTTTTTTTAAATGCGTTTCTTTTTTATTGTCAAAAGCAAACCTAGGCGCACACTAGTGGTGTGTTAGCCGTCCAATAATTTTTTATTCACATGTTGCAACTGCGGGAAGCGTACATATCCGCGAAACGTGTTCATGGTTTAATTGCGGGAAGCGGACAAACATGCATAGGCTGCCCAATACCGCACACAGGGCACGGAATACAAAATCCACTCCCGCAGTGAAAGGGTTAAGAATTATAAGAAAATAAAAGGAATAACGAACATATCAAAACATCTTAAACATTGCAGAAGAAATTCAACAAAAAAAAGATATGATGGCTTTTAAAAATATTTCGAAATATTTACAGTTTAAATGGGGGAAAGTTAGGTAACACAAATTTTACTACTTATTTCTCTCCATTCTGGAAGCAATTTGACTAATTGGAGAAATGACATTCATTAGATGAACCCCATCAGCCACATTTTTAAGACCTGATCTGGAAATTGATTAAAATGATGGTACTTATTGAACCTAGGCACGAGTTATGCAGATATTATTTTTTTTTAGCTAAATTTTTGTATTAATAAATATTAGTATACATTAAAATATTCCATTTTGCCAAACTTTTCATTTGACTTGAACATTGATCGTTAATAAAAAATTTGTTGAGAGTGTGACAAAAATTTCAAATACTCAGGTTTTACTACCTATTTGTGTCCTAAACAAATTTCATATCAAGTTTTAGATAAATCATATACAGGGTGAGCTATCGTACACGAAGCAATCCAATAAATTTTTTTGAAACCGTCCCTGGATTTTTTAAATTTTGGATATGTATGATGGTTGTTAGGCAAAAGTGTACATTGTTGTAAAAAATGAGGCAAATCGAATTAACCGTTAAAATGTTATGACCAAAACAATGTTTAGACAAAATTAATAAATCACTCTGTATGATAGTAAAGAAAGGGAACAAACACTTTTTAATGGTCACTTGGTATTTTTCTTAGGTGCCTCTACTTACGGTAGAAGTATGTACAGTTCCTCATGACTCACCCTGTATATAAATATAAAAATTATGTTTTGTACTTATTATATAGTTGCAAAAAATGGGCTGGGACGGTTGCCGGCCGGTCCAAAAAGTTTTCCGATAACACAATGGTTTCCTGTCCGGGCCTGTCCATAGAGCTAAGTTCAAGCAAACCAAAATAACAAAAACAAATCAATGTTTATATCGTATTCATCTCCATTCTTTACCATGCTTATATAAGTAACTCCCCATGATCAACGTAATTAATTTTCTTAATTTTTTTTGGATGAAAAAAAATAAGATCAAATAAAAGAAAATTGAATTGTTATTTTTCATGATTTTCTCATTTGATGATTTTCTCATTCAGGGGCAAAACAATGAGAATCACAAATAAGGAAACAATAATTCATACAGTTCAGCATTTTTAAGAGAAACCATGAAATTTAATAATACTGACTGTATGTATACATTTCGATGTTTGCTTCGCTATCACTTTTATGTGTAATTTGGGCGCCCAATAAGCAATTCAAAACAAGTCATTTGGTCTTCAGGTTTTAAGAAAGTTTTGTCAGGGTTGTAAAATGGTCTGTTCCTGTGGTTATTAAGATCTTTTAGGCTTCAAGTATATTTACTTTTATAAGGTAAGTTTTAAAGCATTCTGTAAAACTTATTATGAAGTTAATTTGCTGCCAGGATTATTTGTATTTGTAATGGGTTTATCATATCTGTATAAAACCCTCCATAAAGCTAAATGATTTTACTATCTCTTAAATTCCATTAAGATTTAAAAAGGCTTTAAATTATTCTTTATGGTTTAACAAGTATGCAGTAAATACATTTCAAGTTATTTTAAAAACTAGACATTTTCAATGACTATTAGTACTTATTAAAGCCCATTACAAAACTAGTCTCTTAAAACATCCTTGCCAAATGTTTTGATGAAACCGTTTTAAAGAAAAACGGCATCTATAAATCTTAAAGGCAAATCTTAACTATATAAAACACTTTCTAAAAACTCAATTCATGACAACAAATGTGTTAGAAGTATTTCACAACTTGTAATTATGTCTTTTCTGGAAATGTGGACGAAAATATAAAATAGTGACCATACGTTAAAAGAATTGCTAAAAAGCAGAGAGCTGTGCGATGCTGCCGGTTTGATGCAATCGTTTATTTGAAAAAAAAAATAAAATAAAATTTTGAGATTCTTTGAACGTATATTTCTTTATGTGGTGAGAGTGAAACAGGCAACCTGTCGAGTTTCAAAATGAAAAACATTTGCTGCTCGACGAAGAACACGAAATGGAAAATACTTCACTTAATCTTTTTTAAATGGCATTTGTGATTAATATGGGAAATGGAAAGGTTAAAATGTTGTTTTTGTTAATATAACTGCGTAATATTAGTTTATAATTAAACACTTCTAGGTTCTGAAAATACCAAATAAAAACACCCAAATAAAATGATATGTTATAAAAATGTGTTAGTTTTTATTGCTTTATTATTTAACAAAATTTAAATGTTATTTTAATTAACCAAGTACCTCTATTTTCTTCCGGGTTGTTTTTTCTTCGAGAAAATCATTATTTTTTAGACGAATTGTCACTTTTTCTTGCATCGATCTTAATTCTTTTACACTCATCAATTTTCTGCCCAACTCTATAATAGTAGAATATCCAGGGCCGGATTATCCAATAGGCAAACTAGGCAACTAACTGCCTATGGGCAGGATATAAGTTTTGTTTTTCAATCGATTTATTATATTTAATGTTTATGTTTATGAAACCTACTTTTCGAAGACAATATATTTTAAATCAAATTTCATACTTTTCATTTGAGACTATTTGACTTTGAAAAATTCGGCGGCGTCTTTGAGAACCCCGTAACCCCGCCTATGAATAAGAGCACGTAAATATTTAATTTGCCTAGGGGCACGCCAATCCTTAATTCGGCCCTGAGGATAATATGGTTTGAACCGCATTTTCATACACTACATGCTTTATTGACAATTTCACTAATTGCACTCTTGAGTTGAGTTTATAAGGTGTGCATAATTTTAGTAATTAAGCCGATTTATTAATTTTCGCCCGACAGCAACTAATTTGCGAATAAAGAGAACAATTACTAGAGCAGTAAAAGTGGGAACCAAAACATAGATTTTGCGTCTGAAGACTAAGTTTCTTAGTAAATTTTTTAAGGTAATATAGACTTGAATGCTGTCAGAATTTACAATAATTCAATAGGCTCATTTATCATTTTTTTATTACATTTTCTGAAAGTTCTTTTAATTCTAGAGCGAAATGCAAAAAAAGAATCTTCTAGGTCTCTATAGGATACGTGGCGCTTTCGTGTTATAGCTGCGTGACGTCAATCACTCCTATCGCATCCGGAGACATAGTCGCTTGCCTAGATGTCAATATTTGAATGCCGCAGATGCGTCATACGGATTAAAAGTACCGTTGTATCATGAGTAGTGCAAATACCGTAGGTAATGGAAAAACTAAAGCAAAATGTTCTGTTTTTAAATACTGTATTGTGTCCAAATGTACAAACGCAACCAGAGTATATTTTAAGTGATTTTCACTTGGCGGCATTAGAACTCGAAAATGATGTCTACTTAGGCCCGTAGTCAGGAATCGGAAAAAAATGCTTCGAAAATCTGAAAAAAAAATTTTTCTCCAAATTCAAAAATTAATAAGCGGGGGAATCCAAATTGAAAAACCGCTGCCCAAGGAATCACTACTTCCACATCCAGATTTTCTATTCAAGTCACTCACAACGAAAAAACTTTGTATGTGGAAATAATTGTTTATGGAACTTTAATAATACAATATTTGAAATCCTCTACCCCAAAAACCCATAAAACGATACCCCACATCGGTAGTGGTGTGGAGGTGGTGATAGGGAGGTAGATGAAGTAAAAACATATTTTGAGGCTTTTGGTCCTTGTACACGCAGTAAATCACATTTTTTTTCATCCCCTTTAATAATGGGGGTGGCTAATCCAAAAAAATTTTTTGAAACCTTAGCTTCCCTTGTACATACTAAATACCAATTTTATGGACTCTTACCTGCTTGAATTACCTATTTATCCAAAATTTACCCCAATTTACTCCCAACCCTTCGACGGAATAAGATGAAAATATAATCTGGTTCCAGATCTCATTAAAGTATATATGTGTACCAAATTTCAAGTCAATATCTTAAACGATTTCAGAGTAAACGTGCGCACAAAAGAAAGTTACAGACAGACAGACCGATAGACAGAAATTTTTTTTTTCGCTCAAACTTAAAATCTCGACGTTTCATGACATTCTAAGCCTATTTGGACAATAAAAATTTAAAAAAATTTTTTTTGTCGTTACTATACTTCCACTGGATGTGGAAGTAATTGATAGTGAAACTTCGAAAATGAAAATTTTTAATTTTCAGCTTTTGTGCCGCCGGCACAACCGAGTGGTTCTGGACGGCACTAGTGCCGCCTACTTTATACTTTATTTTATGCTCTGAACGAAACAGTAAAAACCCCCAATAAACTGTTTATTAGTCTACCGCAGGATCCAGTTAGAACATTTTTGACCGAGCGTTTTATTTCCACATCCAGTGGAAGTACAGTAACGACAAAAAAATTTTTGAAAATTTTTATTGTTCGAATTAGGCTTAGTAGAATGTCATGAACGTGGAGATTTTAAGTTTGGGCGAAAAAAAAAAAAATTTGTCTGTCGGTCCGTCTGTAACTTTATTGTACGCACGATTACTCTGGAACCGAAAGATATTTACTTGAAATTTGGTACACGTATGTACTTTAACGGGATCTGGAACTAGATTATATTTTCATCTTATTCCGTCGAACGGTTGGGGGGTAAATTGGGGGGGGGTGTAAATAGGTAAAACAAGCAGGTAAGTGTCCATAAAATTGGCATTTGGTATATACAAGAGAAGCTAGTCTCAAAAATTTTTTTGGCATTAGCCGCCCCCACCCCACTACCGATGTGGGATATCGTTTTATGGGTTTTTGAGGTAGACGATTTCAAATATTATATTATTAGAGTTCCATAAACAATTATTTCCACACACAAAATTTTTTCGTTGTGAGAGACTTGGTGGATAGAAAATCTGGATGTCGAAGTAGTGATTCCTTGGGCAGCGGTTTTTCTAATTTACTAACTTTATTAGAATACTAATTATTTCAATGTTTTGAAAGCTGTCTTCACTCCTTTAGGGGGAGAGTTTCAGAAAATTCTTGCGTAGACCCTAAAAACAACCAACATGCAAAATTTTAGCTTGAGTCAGTCAGTCACCCACAATCAGCGGTATTTCTCTATTAACCCTTTCGATGCGGGTGACGTAAAATCCCGCAAATTATTTGTGGTCTTGTGGTGCGGGTGACGTATTTTTTCACTGGCTGATTTCAGATCCTGGACTGCGGCAATCGGACGATTACGCTGTTGAATATGCTTTGTACATGCGTTAACTTTCGTGTAATCACCGGCGGTCCCCACTCCTTTGCATTCGATCTCCTCGAAATACGTGGGACTGCGTGCTCTTTTTACGCAGTTGTTTACGTTTATTTTACACGTTCAGTTCATTGTGTTAGTTTGTAATGAATAAAAAAGATTATTTTTTTTAAATGCGTTTCTTTTTTATTGTCAAAAGCAATCCTAGGCACACACTAGTGGTGCGTTAGCCGTCCAATAATTTTTGATTCACATTTTGCAACTGCGGGAAGCGTACAAGTCCGCGAAACATGTTTATCGTTTAACTGCGGGAAGCGGACAAACACGCATAGGCTGCCCAATGCCGCACACAGGGTACGGAATGCAAAATCCACTCCCACAGTGAAAGGGTTAAATATAGGTATATACTTATAGTGTTTCGTCATCGCGACATGGACAAATCCATAAAAATCGTTGAGTTTAAGGGAAAATAGTGAAGCAAAGCTCTGGCGCGTTGCGGATGTGGTAGAAAAACATTTTCCGTCGGAAAAAAATCGCGTAATTTTACTTCCACATCCAGTGGAAGTATAGTAACGACAGAAAAATTTTAAAAAACTTTTATTTTTCAAATAGGCTTAGAATGTCATGAAACGTCGAGATTTTAAATTTGAGCGAAAAAAAATTTTCTGTCTGTCGGTCTGTGACTTTTGTGCGCACATTTACTCTGGAATCGTTTGAGATATTGACTTGAAATTTGGTACACATATGTACTTTAACGAGATCTAGAACTAGATTATATTTTGAATTGGGGTAAATTTGGGGTAAATAGGTAAATCAAGCGGGTAAGAGTCCATAAAATTGGTATTTAGTATATACAAGAGAAGCCAAGGTCTCAAAAAAAAATGTTGGCATTAGCCACCCCCATTACCACCCCCTCCCCAATATTAAAGGGGATGAAAAAAAATTGTGATTTAGTGTGTGTACAAGAACCAGAAACCTCAAAATATTTTTTTACTTCATCCACCCCCACTACCACCCTCTATCACCACCCCACCCCACTACCAGTGTGGGGTATCGTTTTATGGGTTTTTGGGGTAGAGGATTTCAAATATTATATTATTAAAGTTCCATAAACAATTATTTCCACATACAAATTTTATTCGTTGTGAGTGACTTGGATAGAAAATCTGGATGTGGAAGAAGTGATTCCTTGGGCAGCGGGTTTTTTTATAGCACCTCGTCCGTTTTTAATGGAATCCCATTCAAAATATAAAAACAAACACCAATCCGTGAAGAACGGAAATGTTTAGCCTTGTAGAAACCTGATAAATGTAGTATTAGTTGTTAAAAAAGTGGCTTGACCGAGTTACAGCGTCATGGCTAAAACCTTGTTTAGATGGTTGATTAGGATCTATACATCCTAAAAAAAGTCTAATCGGACATTTTCCGTGCTGCACAGTAGTACAAAATGAAATGAAGTCGTCTCTTACTCTGCGTGTTTCGGCCATCGTGCGCTATAGAGGTATGAAGATAACTAACAGTGGAAGAAAGATAAAAAGATCCAAACGACGTCGGACTTCTTCGACACAGATTAATGATAGAGTGTACAGAGCTTTGTCCTGCTGGAAGCGCTTCTGGAATGACTTTTGTACAGAGACCCCGGACCTGCTAGCAGGACAATATTCCGCTCATAAAGTTATCCTGCATACAGGATGTAACGTACTGCCAGCAGTACATGCAGCAAAATATGAATAAAATATATATTGTCATTAACCTTCGTAAATCGAAGACCTGCTGGCAGGACTTACGTTAATCGTAAATTGTGCTGCCAGAAGTACAGCGCCTTAAACGGAAAGATATTTTTAGTTGTGTAATAAATAAATTCTGGAGCAAATTGTAAATGATTTAAATCAATGTATAATGCAAGGGGAACACATGACAGCGCGTACACCACAAGCACTCCACCTATAACTGGACTTTTGTTACAGATGTCTTATTCCACTACAAATAATACACTTTCTTTGCACCCTTTGACGAACATCTTCACTACTTAGAGCGATAAGTGTGTGTACCCCAGGTAACCAATCTTATCTAGGAGGTATATTCTCTTGTTGGTGTGGAACTGGTGGATTTTCTCCTACAATGCCTGCCCATTGATTATTTATTAGTTGCAATGCTAGATATGTAGTAAAATCAGTATGCTTTTTTGTACTGTCTCTTTTAAAATATTTGTAGGCCAAAAAAGCATTTGCTTCTATTATACCAAACATGCTAGCAAACATCCGATGCTGCCACTTCTGGGTGTTCCATGCTGCTTCAAGGGCTAAACCGCTTTAACGAATATGGTTGTGAATATCGATCGCTGGAGCACCATCAAAGTACTCCTCAATAAGTTTTATTCTTTCCACTTGTTTGATAACCGTTTTCCCTCTTGCATCTGTTCTTTTTTCTCTCGCGGGTTCGCCCTGCAGGGTTGTACTACAGGTACCTATGAATGTGTGTACTTTTTTGTCACGTCAAGCTATACGTGTTAATTTGACTTCTGGAAATACGCGTGCCTGGTTTCATCATTTAAGAGTAATAACTGACCGACAAGTTCAAGCACGCATAACTTTGGAACTAATAAAGATAGCGCTGTCGGACAAAGATGCGCTTTCAGAGCATATCATTGGCTTCTAGAAAATGTACAAATTTGTCCTGCAGGTAGGTCTCATACTCCTAATATTTAACTACTTCTAGCGTACTCAAATGAGTTGTTTTCGTACTGCCGGCAGGACTCTGTACGCTCTATCATTAAAGTTTTAATCTGTAGTCTAGCTGCACACGTGTTTTCCGCCCTCTTTATACCTCTATGTCTATGCCTCCACCTTTACAGCTACACAGCTATACTAGAGTTCATTCTATCTCCTGCGGAGGATATTCATATTTAGTCCTTCGCACTCTATTTCAATTTTACCTTTTATTTGACATTTTTCTGAAAATTTGACATTTTTTTTAAACTTGTATTTTTAAATCCTCCCCTGCTAGTTAGATTTGCCTCTGTATTTTTCTTACCTGTCTACCCTTCTGCGTGTGAGTACGATTATGTGTGTGTATATGAATTACAGAACATGAAAACACGAAACACCCATATTGCGACTTTCTAATGCGACGGAAAATGGACTTTCTGGGAATAACAACGTAGAAAACGTCCGTTTCCAATTTTTTTACGTATGTCTAAATCCTACCAATGATTTAATCAAAGAAACGGACGGATCGCGATACCTCCCGCAAAAAATTACATTTTACAAATTCATTCATTCCCACGAGCAACGTTCAAATCGTTCGTTTTTATTTTTTTTATGATTGTTTTGAGTGGAAATCTCAAATTACACTGAAAACGGACGGGTCGCGATGACAAAATGACACACTTTCAAATTTATTGGAAAATTTTCCAATTTTCTCTTCATTAGCCACTTGCACAAGGCGGAAAATGTCCGTTCAGATTTTTATAGAGTTCCAGACACCGTACTTCAACACAAAAACCAGGAAATGGACGTGTCGCGATAACAATTTCATTTTTACATGTTCATTATTGTTTTTCGTATTGGAAATGGGTGTGAAATAAAAGTTTGAGTCGCGGTTAATATTTTATTATTAATTTGAATAAGATCACTCGGAAAGCATGTCTTTATATTTTGAAAGATCTAATACAACTAACTCGCTAAAGTCTTAATATTATTATTTTAACTTTACCCAAACATTGTGTCAACCAGTACACTTAAGATTATTCATGTATCAGTATCATATTACATGATTTGTAGGGACTTAAACAGAAACGTTACACAAACACATATAAGTGGACATCTTTATGGTTATTTATGATTATTAATTTTTGCCTTTATTTCTAATGCTCAAACAACATTTCGATCGCTTAGCAACATTAAAGACGTCCACCATAGAGGACTTTTTTTCTTTATTTGAGTATAAACTGTCCGAAAGAGTTTTAAATTCTTATGTCGCGGTGAGGCTGAAAATCCTGGTCGATGGCTCCCGTACTATTAACATTGTGTAAAAATAAAGAGGTTTAGAGATGTTGTTTATTACTAGTAACTTTTTCTTAGAATAAGATTTTATGTCATTAAAAATAAAACGTCCTTTATATTATTAGCAAAATAATAATATATCTTCTTGATAGTGAAAGCTAACACGCAGGGGTGGCTCTAGGTATTTTGCCGCCCCGGGCACAGTTTCATTTTGCTGCCCCTCTCTTATATAAATAACGTTAGGGTCAGGCGGGGTAAAAATGAGACAAAATGACATCATTCAATTCGAGTCATATTTAATGAACGATTGGTATCATATGTAAAAATTACAGGAAAAACTGTATTTCTATGTATTTTTTTACAAACAATTATCGTTAACTGATAAACAAAAATAAACAGTGTCTCATTTTTACCCTCCAAGTGGGGTAAAAAAAAGACAGTGGAGGGCAAATGAAAGACACGTGATTTATTCCCATTCTTATTGACGTTGTGCAAATGGAAGTGCAAAAATAAGACAGAGGAGGGTTTTTTCTTTTATATGTACTTTATTCAGATTTTTTACTAAACAAGAAGGAGCTTGCAGAAGGGCTAGCTTCTCCTAAATTAGGAAGCTGAAATGTGACTGCTTCAGTCTGCCTATTTGGTCTCTTTAGTCTCTTTTTTACCCCGCTTTTAATTTTTTCGTTAAAATCAAATTTTTGATGACTTAAAACTAGCAGATTAATAGACTTGATCACAAAATGTGAAGTATGACACTTCTAGTCGACGTCTGCCAAATAAGGACAATGCAAATAGAGAAACTATAAAATCCCCAAAAAAGTATTAAGGTGCGTTCAAAAATTTTTTAAAAGTGAATTAAAGAGTTTACTGAATAATATTTTTTCCCGCATTAACAGTAGGCATATGACCTCATTGGATAACATAAAACAGTTCTGAATGTACAAAACAAACTTGAATCAAAAATTAAGTTTAATTTATTTCGATCTGGGTTGGATATCACCTTGTCTTTTATTTGCCCCGCTACCTGTCTGTCTCATTTTTACCCCTGCCTGACTTTATCTTTTCAGTCCGTTATTTTTTATAACATTTTAAGAGTCACCTACTAAACATTCTTGATGGTTTGTTTTTTTAGGTACGCCTTCTACAGCCCTTCTATACCCTTCCCAACATAGATCTGCGTCATGAAAGTTTCCCTCAAGCATGTAAGAGAATGCAAGGTAGACATGGTGGAGGGTGAACACAGCCAAAGAACCAAAGAACCAACCCCCTAGAGGGGTGAAAACTACCCTCTGCTGGACGGGGGTGGAGGAAGATGTGGGAGAGCAAATTTTTCTTGTTTTTACTGCGCAATGGTCGCAGTGCACTGTGCAGAACACCCCTTATCTGCTTTGCCCGTACCCGCCTAAGAGGTGGAAACCACCCCCAAATTCTCAAGAAGTATTCGAAAAACTTTTAAGACCGGAAAGATGCAATCTGAGAGAAGAGAAATGGGCCAGCGGTATTGACTTTGCACAGCAAGACCAACCCTTAAAGCGGGTAAAGAACATGCCTCGATGAGTGGGAACAGGAAGGCGTAGAAGGATGTGGGAAGATTATTTTTATTCAGTGCGGAATTTATCAAGCTCTCATACACCTTCTGTTATCTCTTCTCCAACCCTCGAACATTAGTAAGTTTGTAAGAAAGTGACAGAGTATATAGAGTTTAAGAGGAAGCCCTGAAGAGAAACAAGAATTTTAGAGAACCAAGTATGATTGAAGATAAAATGGGGTGTATGGACGAAAAAGACATGATATACTGGTGATATCATGAAATAGAACAAAGGATACAGGGAGTATGAAGCCGGACAATGTAGACTGAGAGACAGGGTGTCGGCGAATGCCAGAGTATGCGGCGAAGACAAGAAGGCAGAGAAAATAAGAGAGAAAAATTTTGAAGGAGTGTGGTAGAAAAGGTGTGTGTTCAATTAAAGTATAGAACACAGAGCTCGGGTAAAAGGTTAAGCCAGACAAGGCGGAGCAAATGTTCGAGGGTTGGAGAAGGGATAACAGAAGGTGTATGAGAGCTCGATAAATTCCGCACTGAAAAAAAAAAAAAAAATCTTCCCGTATCCTTCTGCGCCTTCCTGTTTCTCACTCATCGAGAGATGTTCTTTACCTGCTTTAACGTTGCTGTGCAATATGAAATACCATTGGTAGATTTTTCTTCTCTCAGGTTGAAAAACTCCAGAGTGCTTGTTTCCGGTCTTAAAAGTTTTTCGAATACTTCTTGTGAATTTGGGGATGGTTTCCACCCGTTAGACTGAGGGCTGAGGGCTGTTCTGCACAGTGCACTGTGACTACTGCGCAGTAAATCGTTGGTTCTTTGGCTGTGTTCACCCTCCACCATGTATCTCTTGCATTCTCAACAGCTTGTAAGCTAGAAGCTTTCATGACGCAGATCTATGTCCGGAGGGGTATAGAAGGGGTGCAGAAGGCGTACCAACCCCTTCGGGGGGGGGGGATTATTACGCCCTTGGTAATAATAAATGAGAGTACGAGGGTTGCAAAGTGCCCATTTATACTCCTTTCCGTAATGATACTGATATTCATAACTTTACCCCTATTTAAGGGATATTTTTGGCTCTGCACATAAATTTAAGGGGTATACGATTTTTTTTGACCTCGAATTCGGATTCAGCGTCGAAAAATACATGGTCAGTTATCCACATCACGACGTTTTTTTTTGTGGGACTGTGTTTTTTATTTAGTTCACGACCAAGAGGTCGCTTTATGATCAATATTAGGAACATTTTTACCTTGCAGAAAGCTCTAATAAACCCATGGACTCTAAAGGCATTTTTCTAAGTAAGACATTTAATTGGACTTATAAAATAACTTAATTTGTTTATGATATATGAGACGTTTTTTAAGTAAACTTTAGGTAATAACACAATAACGTACAAAGCCATTGTAGATACTCCGAAAAAATCATATAGGTAAAAAATAAGTACTTCATAACTTAAGATATGATTTCATAGTCAGCTATTGACTTTATTAAATTATTCTCGTCCTAGTGATTGGTTTGAATTGCTTGTTTACTGCTTGGGTTGGCGCAGTGGGAAATTTGTGGCTTTTTTGGACAAAAATCGAAACGCGGCTCATTTCGCAATCGATTGCAGTAATTTTTTTTTTTTTTTAAGTAATCTTCAAGAGGTGTAGTTTGCTCTACCACTGCTACAGTTTGGAAAAAGTCGACTCTTATTTTTACTTTTGACCATTATAGTGGAAGTGGAGTCCAAAGAGTATGCAAAATCGTACTAAAGTTGTGAAACCTACCCCCCCCCCCATTTTCGAAGGTGCTGAACAGAATAACAGGGTAAAAAAGTTTTTAGTCATGCGCATCTCCTTTAACGGCCAAAAACCACCCCTTTTTGTTTATTTGTCATATGACACCTTGGTATCGACTATTTTTGCAGGGATTCTTTGTTTCTTCATAGGGATAATAATAGATGGTGAAAGGTGATGTCAGGTAGTAGACCGCAACCGCCCTTAGCGGTGGAATCAACCCTGTCAGGGGGTGTAATATTGTTTCTTTTTTTCTTGTTAAAGACGTTTACTCCCGTTTTCGAGGATGCTGATCAAGAAAAAAATAGTTTTACGCTGGTTTGACCCTTCCTTCACCCTTAAACTGTCGGAAACCACCCCTTTCATAACAATAATAATGGCTGATGTTAGTGACTCATATTATCATTTTATTTGTTTTTGCCGCCTTTACTGTTTCTGGGTAAATCTTGTGTTCTCGAGGTATCCGTAGCGTTTATTGTAAGACTTGTCACGGTAAATTTTGTGAGAATTGTGCGCCAGAGGATGAAGATGAACCAAGCACAGAAACAAACGAATCCAATGATAATAGTTATGATAATGCTCTAAACTTCCTTATGTTTATACCCGAAGTGTATATTTCCGATCATGAATGCAATGCAATGAAGAAGGAGGCAGTAGCATTGATTGTGATGTTCATTTCACGGGATATGAACCATATAATTCTCTTTTTAGGCGCCTTAGGTTATATTAATGTCTTGTAAAAAATATTATATTGTACTCAAGATCGTGTTCTGTATATATAATTTATTAAAAACAGAAATTTTTAACAATAGTATTATCTTCCTTATATCCCGTTTTAAGGAACATGAATTTCAAACCCTTGCGAGGATAGGTTCATTTTTGATGAGGATGTAAAATGGACAAATAGTGACTTTGAAACCACTCCCACTCAATATACAAATTAGAAAATAATCATAATCAATTTTTCACCCTCCTTACGAACCCTCAATTCACTCTTACCATTGTCCTTGATCAGCATCCTCGAAAACGGGGGGTAGACGTCTTTAACAAGAAAAAAAGAGAAACAATTTTACATTCCCTGACAGGGTAGATTCCACCCCTAATGGTGGTTGCGGTCTACTACCTTACATTGCCTCTCACCATCTATTATATCCCCATGAAGAAACAAAGAATCCCTGCAAAAATAGTGGATGCCAAGTTGTCATATGAGGAATAAGCAAAAAGAGAAGGTTTTTGGCCGTTAAAGGGGGGTGCGCATGACTAAAAACTTTTTTCACTCTGTTATTTGTGTTTAGCACCTTCGAAAACTTGGGAGGGGGGGGGGGTAGATTTCATAACTTTAGCACGATTTTGCATACTCTTCTGACTCCTTACTTCCACTATAATAGTCAAAAGTAAAAATAAGAATCGACTTTTTCCAAACTGTAGCAGTAATAATAATAATAATAATAATAAAGTGTTACAAGATTGATTTAGATACATTAAATTGCTTAATTATTGAACAATTTTTCGAGGAAAATAAACCTTTATGTAAACCTCACATAGTTATAAAAACTGGCCGTGAGTGCTATACCGATACTACAAAAAATACTATTTATAATAAAAATGACTTAAGTAATAAATTAATTCTATTAAAATTCGACGGTACGAATAAGAGTTATATTATAATTAGGTATATTCTGATAATTGGATAAGTATATTAAGTATAACTAACTAGTGCTATAATTTACAATTCTTCATAATATTTAGAAGTAGATAATACAATTTTAAATTGGCCGAAATAACTTAAATAATAAATTAATTCTATTGAAATTCAACACTACGAATAAGACTTATATTATAATTAGGTATATTTTGATTATTGGATAAGAATATTAAGTATAACTAAGGCTATAATTTACAATTCTTCTTAATATTTAAAAGTAGATAATAATAGAATATAATTTTCAATTGACCAAAAAGACGCCAGTGTCAATAAATCTGTGTAGTATTTGGAATGGATAACTTAGAAGCCATTTATTTATTTCGTATTTAAATTTATTTAAGTTACAGTTTTTGATTGCTGGTGGTATATTATTATATATTCTAGGAGCTAAATAGATAAAGCTTTTTTGTTCTATCATTTTTTGGGCCCGAGGTACTGTTATTACATTTTTTTCTTTACTTCTAGTGTGATAATCAAAAGGGAGAGATAAGGTACTCTGTCTGTTTTTATTTTTTAGGTAGTTATATTGGTTTAGTATTAAAACTTTGCAATATAATTTTCTAATAGTTAATAATTCTTATCCATTATATAGTAAATCTGTCGGGTAAAAGTAATCTTTTTGAAAAATGATTAAAAAATCTTTTTTGCAATTTCTCTAGCGGGTCTAAATTGGTTTTGTTTATGCCACCCCAGGCTAGAATACCGTAGCATAATTGCGACTGCATAAGTCCATAATAAACAGTTTTTAATTGTTTTTCAGTTAATATATTTTTTAGTTGTTTGAATGTATAGATGAGATTCCTTAGTTTCTTACATACATTTTCTGTATGTAAGTTCTATTTTAGGTGGCTGTCAAGAATAAGCCCAAGATACTTTATAGATTTTGTACTTTGAATTTTCAGATCGGTTCCTTCGATGGTGATGTTTGTGGACTGTGGAAGATGGCTTTCATAAGAACAGAATTGTAGATATTTTGTCTTTTCTATATTGATTGTAAGGAGATGATTATCGAACCAGTCTTTTATAGTTTTCAGATTTTTACTTACGAGTTGCTCTAGTATCTCCCAAGATCGTGCAGTGAAAAATATTGCTGTGTCATCTGCAAACGATATAGTTAAGCCATCTAATGGTAGGTTGAGCAGGTCGTTTAAGTATATACTAAACAAAATTGGTCCTAGGACCGTGCCCTGTGGCAAACCGTAAAGAACGGTTCTGGGATCACTTAATGTATCACCTACTTTCGCTATTTGGGATCGATTTTCTAAATAACTGGTCAATAGTTCGTGTATCAATAAAAACACAAATGGAAGGGAGGGTTTGATCAACGGCGTTATATATTTTTCCAACTAGGTTTGAAATTGCGTCCTGGGTTGAAGTTCCCTCACGAAAACCGAATTGTTTACTTGATAACAATTTAAATTTGTTCATAAATGATTCCATTTTAGTTTTGATCGCTTTTTCGAAGATTTTTGGAATATGCGTTGTGAGAGATATCAGTCCATAATTTATCGCCTCCAGTTTATCCCCACTTTTATAGACTGGTTTTATAATCGCGGTTTTGAAATGTGAAGGACATATACCGGTATCAAAAATATTATTAATTAGATGAGTAATTAATGGAGTTATTATGTCAACAATATCTTTGAGGGTTTCCGATTTTATGTTGCCATAACCGGAAGATTTCTTATTTTTTAAATTTAATATATAGTTTCGAATTTCTCTATCTGAAACTGGTTTTAAAAGAAAGGTATTTTTCTGAATCTGACTCTCAAAAGTTCTAGATGGTTTCTTAATTTTATTTGCCATGTTATACCCCATGTCGGAATAGTGATTATTAAAATGGTTTGCTATTTCTTTTTTGTTTGTAGATATTTCATTATTATGCAGCTTCATTTTATTTATTTCTGTTTGCGTATTATTATTATTTGTAATGCTTTTAACCTTCTGCCAAATTATTTGTGAATTATTATTTGCTGTAACTTGTTTTTGAAAGAATTCCTGCTTGGCTTTATTTATTAAATTATTTAGTTTATTTTTGAATACACGGTATCTCTCTTTTATTGCAATGTCCTGGGGTTCCTAATGACTTGTTGATCGTTTTTATTGATTGTACTAACCCTGTCGTAATCCATTCTTTTCGCTTAATTTGTTTCTGCTTCACTTTTACAGATGACATTGCTATAGCATTTTTTAATGCATTTTCTAAAAGCATTTTCTACATCACCACACTTATAAGAGAAATCCCAATTTTTTGTTCCTAAAATATTTAATAATCGTTTTTTATTTATTGTTTCAGTATATATACTTTCCTTTTTTTTATATGTTATATTTTCGTTTCGTATGTTTGGAATTGAAACTATAGTACTGTAATGGTCTGAGATATTTGATTGTAGTATAATGGGTACTGGTGTAGTCTGTTTTTTCATGGTTTTTAAGAAAATGTGATCTATGCAACTAGAGAGTTGTCCTTGATGCCAGGTAGCTTTGTTAATCAGAGATTTGTATCTATTTTCATACAATGTGTTTAGGTAGAGTACAGCTGTTGACGATTACTTAAAAAAAAATTACTGCAATCGATTGTGAAATGAACCGCGTCTCAATTTTTGTCCAAAAAAGCCATAAATTTCCCACTGTGTGGCGCTCACACTATTCTGTACTCTTTCTACCACAACGAGAAAAGCTATAGAATTTCTGGATTGATCACTATTTTCTCTATATCATATTCACAGTCCTTCAAGGTCAACATAAATGGATATCTCACTGAATAGGTCTGCCCTTCAAGAGGTAGCTTCGTTAAATAAATTATTAATTGACCTAAAAAAGTGTTTAAAATGTAACCGCTTAAACACATTTAATTATGCATTAATCACAGCAGGGTGGATAACTTGTGGAGTCCCACACAGCTTGCCTTGCCTCTAGTTTCTTATTCTTAGAAAAGGTATCTATTCCTTTGTTCTACCAAAGTTAGATGCCAGTCTCGTATAGAATGGCTTTCCTTCTTAAAGAATGTTTATTAAGATGAGATGGGCCTAGTTGAATACAAGTGAACATGCGGGTCAACGTACTAAGCGATTGTGTTTTTTATGTAATGCCCTTTTTACCGGCCAGGGACGCGAACGGATACGGGGCTATCCAGTCGAGCAACCACATCCTTTAATTGTATAGTACCTTCGAGCGTTGAAAACTTATAATGACCTAAAAGTATTTCTTCCTTAAGCTTGTGGTTAAGGCGTGATATTCAAGAATTACCCACCATAATAATGACTTTCATACGCAAAACGAACGATTTTAACTGATGTGACATATTCCAGCCTAAGAAATACAACTGGCCTCGTAGTGTTATCTACGTATCTGGTTACTTGGTCGGTATTATATGTTTCATTTATTTATGTTATTAAAACGAAGTCGAAAAGGCATAAAACTTTCCAGGCTTCTTACGAAGGCGTAGAAAGGCCACGTTTCTTCTTATTTTATAATTTACACTTATAAACTGGAAATTATGCTAATTTACACTTACAAACTGGAAATCAGGCTAATTTACACTTAGCAACTGGGAATTATGCTAATTTACAGTTATAAACTGGGAATTATGCTAATTTACAGTTGCCAACTGGGAATTATGCTAATTTATTCTATATTAGGTAATAAAGGATATACCGAGTGTCAACGGACTCAATAGACGAGCCATAGTTTCCAGAGTTTTCAAGATATAAGTCTTAAAATTGGCAGAGGTAATATATACCAAAAAGGGCAAATTTTTCATAATTTGACACTTTTCCAACACTTACAGTTTCCCGGAAATGACCCTAACTTTGAAAATTTAAATGGAACACCCTGTATAGTTTTACATTTTTGGATTCCGGAGACAATTTTAAGTATGACTGCGTAGTTTTAAAAAAATTTTGAGACTACTTGATTCTTTTAGGGTTATTTTTATTTTTGCACCTAGAATGCACTCAAATCAATCAAATGGAACAAAACAATAAGAGAAAAATGTAAACGTGAGATTTTTCGAATTGATTTAGTAGTATGTCAACTTTTTCAAATGGCAACATCTCTTAGACACCCAGTATGAAAGAAGTATACTCTGTAAGAAATTTACAGAATAAAAGCTTGTTGTAAAGGTAAGAATTGTTATCAGTGATCAACCATTATTTTCATATATACTTGCCTAATTAAAAGTTGCTTTATAAATAATTGCTAACGTACAAATTCATTTTTCAGGTTATAAACTCGTAGCATCGTGAACAAAAGCAATTGACTCCTTGAACTATTGCAGATTCAGATGGTTCCTTAGTACTTACTCTGAATGTGTTGTTAGTCGAGACAAAATATGTTCACTACTTAGTGACAAGAAGTATTTCCTTTGAGTTTTTTAGCAGTAAACATGGCTATGATCGAGGTATTAACCGCTGTAAATTTTGTGAAAAAGACACCATATAAATTAAGCAATGAAGATTGAGGTGCTATAAATTATTTGAGGTACCTATGTAATAAGATGTACATAATTTCTTCCAGCGGTTAACCCCTGGAAGAATTTTATTTTTCATATATTGTTATGTCATATGTCTTATAATTTTTTGTAAGTCATTTGTTCATTACTATTTTATTAAACATTCCCTTTTTATTATGTTTTATTTATCACTCCTACTACTATATATTGTTACAGTAAATTGAAATAGTTAATTACATCGAACTTGTACTTAGGTACATGCATGTAACTGAAAGCAAAACAAAATATCTTTACTAATTAAATAATTTATTATCCAAGGTCTATTAATAGTTCTAAGAACAATCGAGAAGAAAGTTATAGGTTATAAAGGTCTATATTGTACCAAAAAAAAATAAGTGATTGTAACATAACATATATACCTACTTTTTCTTAATATCTATCTAAGCAATAGGAGTAGGTAACATTCATAGTTTATATACAACTCAAAGGGCTTTTATAGCTATAATTCAACACTTTCATAGCCCATTCAGACTTTGTTTATGTGTTCACTGAACTTAGACCACTTCAAAGTTTTAATGTTATACTTCTTCAATGTTCAATAGTCCAACATTGAGTTTTTAAACACTACACGATATACTTTAAAAGAGCACATTGCATCACTTGTTGACAGCGGGTAGATACTTTGGAATTTCCTTTCTTAATTTATGTACTTCATCAAATATCTTTATGAAGCCTGCAAATTTTCCTTTTGGAGTGTACCTTATTTAAAACAATTTCTGCCATTGCACGGTACAGCTCCCCACCTTCGCTTAACTAAAATTTAAACTAGAAATGATTATTAAAAATACTGACAAACCAATATAAAATATTAATTTTCTTTACCATGAATTGTTTATTGATTGTTTGAGCAGCAGTAATTATTATCATAAGCAGTTTCAGTTTCACATATGGGTTCTAAATTATATCCCTTATTGAGAGTGGATGCCTTCAACTGGATGTATCACCATAATCTTGTAATATGGCTGTTTTTCCTACAACATAAACCCACGTTAAAAATCAAATTTTTACATTAATCTGCAACAACGTACCACTAATAAAATCCTTGGAAGACTCTTGTAAAATCATTTCTTTTAATTGTCTGAAATCAGATGCACTTCTATTGGTTGTAAATGGAGGTTATTTTATAAAAAAAACCGCTGCCCAAGGAATCACTACTTCCACATCCAAATTTTTTATCCAAGTCACTCACAACGAAAAAAATTTGTATGTGGAAATAATTGTTTATGGAACTTTAATAATATAATATTTGAAATCCTCTACCCCAAAAACCCATAAAACGATACCCCACATCGGTAGCGGGGTGGGGGTGGTGATGGGGGGTGGTAGTGGGGGTGGATGAAGTAAAAAAATATTTTGAGGTTTCTGGTTCTTGTACACACACTAAATCACAATTTTTTTTCATCCCCTTTAATAACGGGGTGGGGGTGGTAATGGGGGTGGCTAATGCCAAAACTTTTTTTGGGACCTTAGCTTCTCTTGTATATACTAAATACCAATTTTATGGACTCTTACCTGCTTGATTTACCTATTTTCCCCAAATTTACCCCAATTTACCCCCCAACCCTTTGACGGAACAAGATGAAAATATAATCTAGTTCTAGATCTCGTTAATGTACATATGTGTGCCAAATTTCAAGTCAATATCTCAAACGGTTCCAGAGTAAACGTGCGCAGAAAAAAAGTTACAGACAGACAGACCGACAGACAGAAATTTTTTTTTCGTTCAAACTTGAAATCTCGACGTTTCGTGATATTCTAAGCCTATTTGAACAATAAAAGTTTTTTAAAATTTTTTTGTCGTTACTATACTTCCACTGGATGTGGAAGTAATTGGCATCGTTTCGAACAATAATATTACGAAAAGTTCAATTAGTTGCCATTTGACACTTAAAGAATTTCAGTTTGTTTTTCCTAAGGTCTGAGACTGTGACGTCACGCACACGCCATCCATATAAAACATTCATTTTGCCAACAAGACAACGCTGCAAATAAAAGAAGTGTGCTGTGAAAACAAAAAGTTTGACAGATAATAATACGTGTGTATTGTTAACTTAATAAGTTTGCTCTGTATCTTTAAAGGACACAAAGGGGTTTTCAAACATCGATAGAATTTCTTGAAATTTTAGTATGTTGTTGGAGCTGTCAAAAGAGAGCATTTTGTTCAATTGGACCGGCTTAGCTATACAGGGTGATATAGAAAATTCGGTTCAAAGTATGAATTATCAGTTGTGAGATCTCATATTCTAAATTCAATTAGCGTCATACTTTTCCGGCAAAACATGCCTATTAATATTTTGTGTTCAAAAAATATGTATATATTATTTTAGACTTGGGTGTAGATCATTTTTCCAGTGGTCCACCGACAATGATAAAAATTAGTGGAAATTCCGAACTACCTGTATGATTATATGTTATTGTCTTAAAAGTAAGCATTTTAAAATAATAAATATGTTTGAGTAGCAGTAATTTATAACAAGAACATCAACTATCAATTAGTTAGTTTTCGTGCCGGTTGTCCTCTAAAGCATTTCATTTTGACAAAACTATGGTTCAAAACAACAACTTTGAAACAAAATAATAATTATTACGGTATTATTTGAGGCCCTTCAGCATTTGCAGCATCTAATACATAAGTTAATAAACCATATGATGGATATTTCACTGCTTGCTGGTGTCTCGCATAACCTAAGCACCATATTACACTAGAAACATGAGCACAGACACCAAGAATTCTTGGGTTCTTGCACCCACTTTACAGGTACAAAAGGTACCAGTGACAGGATCAAGCTGGGCATCATCAATTGGAGGAAGCAAACATGATATAGCTCTAGCTCAAGCTATAACGACCAAATGGTTTGATGAAACGTTAAAAGATATGAGAGAGAAATTAAACCTACTAAATGATATATATAAACAACATCCTTCCCCACAATTATACAACGAAAAAAAAGACTATAAAAAACGATATAAACTAGCTATTAAAAATGCCAAAAAATTGATGAATGATAATCTGATCAAAACTTCAAAAAATCCCTCAAAAACCACGTGGAACATTATAAATGACCAGAGAGGTATGTCTACAAAAAAAGTAAACTTTGATAACTTTACCCCCGATGAATGTAATGACTACTTCATAAATATTGCCCAAAGCTTACTTAAAAACATAAATAAAAGTAATACAGATCCTTTGGATAACATAAGAAACATTAACATTCCTCAAGAAAAATTTCACCTCAAAGATGTAACATACAGTGTGTTTCACTTCTCGTGAAGACACCCCTGTATCTTTTTTATTTGTTGCCGAATTAATTTCAAATTTTTATCAGCCATGCAAGTCCATAAGGTGACTTTATTCAACATATAAATGCCGTCTAAATCTAAAACGCCGGCCTACTGCGATAAAAAGAAAATGTCAATTTTCGAGAAATCATAGTAGGCTTAGAGATAGACAAAAATTTTGTTAACAAAAGTTGTTCGGAATCACTTGATATGTCTCCCTGTAAAATTTTGTGAAAATCGGAATATTTTCAAAAAAAAATTTTTTGTTTCACTTCTCGTGAAGACACCCCTGTATCTTTTTTATTTGTGGCCGGATTAATTTCAAATTTTTATCAGCCATACAAGTCCATAAGGTGACTTTATTCAACATATAAATGCCGTCTAAATCTAAAACGCCGGCCTACTGCGATAAAAAGAAAATATCAATTTTCGAGAAATCATAGTAGGCTTAGAGATAGACAAAAATTTTGTTAACAAAAGTTGTTCGGAATCACTTGATATGTTCCCCTGTAAAATTTTGTGAAAATCGGAATATTTTCAAAAAAAAATTTTTTGTTTCGCTTCTCGTGAAGACACCCCTGTATCTTTTTTATTTGTGGCCGAATTAATTTCAAATTTTTATCAGCCATACAAGTCCATAAGGTGACTTTATTCAACACATAAATGCCGTCTAAATCTAAAACGCTGGCCTACTGTGATAAAAAGAAAATGTTAATTTTCGAGAAATCATAGTAGGCTTAGAGATAGACAAAAATTTTGTTAACAAAAGTAGTTCGGAATCACTTGATATGTTCCCCTGTAAAATTTTGTGAAAATCGGAATATTTTCAAAAAAAAATTTTTTGTTTCGCTTCTCGTGAAGACACCCCTGTATCTTTTTTATTTGTGGCCGAATTAATTTCAAATTTTTATCAGCCAAACAAATCCATAAGGTGACTTTATTCAATACATAAATGCCGTCTAAATCTAAAACGCCGGCCTACTGTGATAAAAAGAAAATGTTAATTTTCGAGAAATCATAGTAGGCTTAGAGATAGACAAAAATTTTGTTAACAAAAGTAGTTCGGAATCACTTGATATGTCCCCCTGTAAAATTTTGTGAAAATCGGAATATTTTCAAAAAAAAAAAATTTTGTTTCACTTCTCATGAAGACACCCCTGTATCTTTTTTATTTGTGGCCGAATTAATTTCAAATTTTTATCAGCCAAACAAATCCATAAGGTGACTTTATTCAATACATAAATGCCGTCTAAATCTAAAACCCCTGCTTACTGCGATAAAAATAAAATGTTAATTTTCGAGAAATCATAGTAGGCTTAGAGATAGACAAAAATTTTGTTAACAAAAGTTGTTCAGAATCACTTGATATGCCCCCCTGTAAAATTTTGTGAAAATCGGAATATTTTCAAAAAAAAAAAATTTGTTTCACTTCTCGTGAAGACACCCCTGTATCTTTTTTATTTGCGGCCGAATTAATTTCAAATTTTTATCAGCCAAACAAATCCATAAGGTGACTTTATTCAATACATAAATGCCGTCTAAATCTAAAACCCCTGCCTACTGCGATAAAAATAAAATGTTAATTTTCGAGAAATCATAGTAGGCTTAGAGATAGACAAAAATTTTGTTAATAAAAGTTGTTCAGGATCACTTCATATGCCCCTCTGTAAAATTTTATGAAAATCGGAATTAGGGATTGCATTACCGGTTAACCGGTTAACCGGTTAACCGGTAAACAGGACAAAAAACACATGACGATAATTACCGGTTATTTTAATTTTTTACCGGTTATTTCGGTAAATTCTGACCTTACGATGTGTCACGTATTCAACATTTCTATTTATGTCAGTGACTAGTATTCACTAAATATAGAGTGACTGTCCCAACACTGAGCACATTTAACAATAAATAAATAATATTATAGGAAGGGCATTTTCAGTTGGTGGTATTCTATGTACAAATATCAGACGACTAACAGATACAGCTTTGAAAAACTAGCCCTTTTAATAGGCTATTTTTAAAAAATATTGTATTTTTAGATTAGGTATTCAGTAAATGCCCTATTTGAGTTTATGTTTGTAATTTTTGTTATTTACAGAATAATTATTTATTTAAATTTATTTCATTTATATTTTTTCCTTTTGATAAAAAAACCTTTTGTTTGTTCATTATAATAATAATAATAATAACACATTTATTTTACTCAAAGTAAAAATGGTACAAACTGAACTGTAGAGCTCTTCTTCAATTTGTCCAAATACAAATAACCTAAATCTAAGATTATAAAAAAATATTAATACATATAAATCTAAAATTTCAAGAAAAAAATAATTATTATTTTATTTGTTAATATTCAGTAATGAATTGTAATAATCTAACAAATGTTATATTTTATAATAATAATAACAATAATAACAACAGCAGCACTCAGACATGCGAGCAGACAAGGGGAACGGGCAGACCCCACGAAGCGAAGCAAAAAGGTTAAAAGTAAACAAAATGATATCGGAAAAAGAAAAAGAAATATACGCACATCCACAACGCAGCATCAAGTCTCCTGCTTCTGATCAGCCAAAATGTAATTTTTGACAACTTTAATAAAAAAAATTTTGATTTATATTGTTTATATTCATTTGGAAGTTCATTCCAAAGATGAGATGCAAAATACGTAAATGATCTTTGAAAAATCGCAGTTTCATGCTGAGGCACCAAAAAATTTTGTATGTATCTTGTATTATGCAAGTGATCTCGTGAAATTAACTTATTTCTTAAGTACTGAGGTTCGTCATTATGAATTATTCGCCAAATAAGTGTGAGCATGTGTAAACGTCTGCGGTTTTCCATGTTTAATATGCTATGTTTATTTAGATGTGGTGATATATGTTGTCTATATGGGATACTGTAAATATAACGCATTCATGAATTTTGAAGTTTTTGAATTTTCTTTTTTGCTGTCGCCGATAATAACTTTCCATATACAACATCACCATAATCAACTAAAGATAATACGAGTGAATCACAAAATTTTGATTTACACTCTCTAGATATGTCTTTCGCAAAACTGTATAATTTTTTCAATCGACTGTAAGCGAATTTCAATTTGGAAAAATATATTTCACAAAGCCTAATTATATTAATTATACGTATATAAAAATGTTTTTTGTTAAATTTAGATAATTTTGTACATGGAAAAAGACAATTGCCATTTTCGCCACCCTAATCATTCATTCTAAAAATTACCGGTAAATACCGGTTAACCGGTTATTTACATTTTTATTTACCGATTTACCGGTTATTAAAATTTACGGTAAATTGCAATCCCTAATCGGAATATTTTCAAAAAAAGAGAACACATAAAGAGAACGTTATAAAATATTATTTTGGGTATTCAGCAGATAACTTTCAAAGAAATCATTCGTTCCTTTCATATATTTTATAACAATGATGTAAGCAGAAATACAAGATATTTATTTTTTAAAAAACATAAAGAGAACTTTTTCCAACAAATGAAAGTTGTGAACAAAAATCAGCATTCAATAAAACACTAAAAGGGCTTTTTATTTTTACATATCAAGTTGAATGTAATATCTTTTCTTTTTTTCTTTTTGTTATCTCTCTTCTGGAGGAGTAACTCTCCATCATATCCTTCCTCCTTATCGGCTCAGAAATTTAGGAACATGGACGGTTTTGTTGCGTTGAATGTAAAGAGTGCCGTGAAATTAACTGTCAATATGTATTGTTTTATTTATTTCGTCATTGCTTTCATGACAGAAGTGATTGTTGTTATTTTCTGTGGAGTTTGTTAGTTTTTCTTGTTTTAATAATTTTATTCATACTAAAGTTTCCTTATTTCATATCTTTTCTCATAATGGTTAGAATACTTTTAACTACTGATGAAAAAATTGAAATAATAAAGATAGTCGGTGAAAATGTACGGTCTTCAAGAGAAGCAGCAGAAGAATTTAATTTAAGACATCCTCTAAGACAACCAATACACCATGGTACCGTAGCAAGAATATGTCACTTGTTCAATACAACTGGCAATGTGCTTAAACCGAGAGTACATCTTAATCGAAATCACGGAGATGATAATGTTATATTAGCGGCGTTTAACGCCAATCCCACTACCAGTCTTCGAAATATGGCTCGTGACCTTAATTTGTCGGCATCAAAAATTTGGAGATGTTTAAAACGCCATAAGCTACAACCGTTTAAACCAAAATTTTTACATACCTTGGAGGAAGGTGATGAAGAGAGAAGATTAGAATATTGTTTATGGATCCAAGGTAATTATTTAAACAATAGAGACTTCTTGAAGAAAGTAATTTTCACGGACGAGGCAACTTTCTCCACCAACGGGGTAGTGTCATCACAAAACTCTAGGTTCTGGGCAGTAGAAAATCCTGATTGGATAATAAATTGTAAAAGGCAATATTCCCAGAAAGTAAATGTGTGGTGCGGAATTTTTAACGAAACAATAATAGGGCCGTTTTTCTTTTTTCAAAATATAAATGCGTTAAATTTGCTAGAATTTTTAAATAATGATCTTTGGAATGCAATTGTTGATTTTCCTTTGGAACAATTGTATTTTCAACTCGACGGAGCATCTATCCACAATTCCGTAGTAGTGAGAGCATGGATGAATGAACATTTTCCCCAAAGATGGACAGGACGAAATAGCCCTTTAATACATTGGCCACCCAGATCACCTGATCTCACTCCAATGGATTTTTATTTTTGGGGTCACATTAAAAACAAAGTGTATATGACCAGACCTCAAAATATAGAGCAGCTTTGTGAGAGGATAAGGCAAGCATGTTTAGAAGTTACAGCTCAAGAACTGCGAAGAGTTGTAAAAAATAACAGAAAACGGATTGAGAAGTGTATTACACTTGAGGGTGGGTTAGTGGAAAGGGGCGCAATATAATAAATAAGTAAAAAAAACCATTAACTTCTTTTATTTTTGAACTATTCTAACACTGCGGCTTTTGCTTTATCTGTATTTTTTTTTTCCGACAATATTATCATTCATTATTAGTAGTCTTCTCTGTAAAAACAACAGCCCTTTTTAGGGCCACCAATTTAATTCAAAAAGAATTCGTTATATGACAGCATCCTACCAACCTACATATTGTTGACAGATGTTAAAACTCATTAAAGTAATTAGATTTTAATTTTAATTATTCTAAGGCCGGCATTTTAGATTTAGACGACATGGGGCGTATGAAGTGATCCTGAACAACTTTCATTAACAAAATTTTTGTCTATCTCTAAGCCTACTATGATTTCTCGAAAATTGACATTTTCTTTTTATCGCAGTAGGCCGGCGTTTTAGATTTAGACGGCATTTATGTGTTGAATAAAGTCACCTTATGGACTTGTATGGCTGATAAAAATTTGAAATTAATTCGGCCACAAATAAAAAAGATACAGGGGTGTCTTCACGAGAAGTGAAACAAAAATTTTTTTTTGAAAATATTCCGATTTTCACAAAATTTTACAGGGGGGCATATCAAGTGATTCCGAACAACTTTTGTTAACAAAATTTTTGTCTATCTCTAAGCCTACTATGATTTCTCGAAAATTGACATTTTCTTTTTATCGCAGTAGGCCGGCGTTTTAGATTTAAACGGCATTTATGTATTGAATAAAGTCACTTTATGGACTTGTATGGCTGATAAAAATTTGAAATTAATTCGGCCACAAATAAAAAAGATACAGGGGTGTCTTCACAAGTGAAACAAAAAATTATTTTTTGAAAATATTCCGATTTTCACAAAATTTTACAGGGGGGCATATCAAGTGATTCTGAACAACTTTTGTTAACAAAATTTTTGTCTATCTCCAAGCCTACTATGATTTCTCGAAAATTGACATTTTCTTTTTATCGCAGTAGGCCGGCGTTTTAGATTTAGACGGCATTTATGTGTTGAATAAAGTCACCTTATGGACTTGTATGGCTGATAAAAATTTGAAATTAATTCGGCAACAAATAAAAAAGATACAGGGGTGTCTTCACGAGAAGTGAAACACACTGTATAATGAGGTAAGGGAAGTGATAAACTCTCTAAAAAACAAAAATAGTAAAGATATATACGGGTTTAGTATGGACATTATTAAAAGTATAAAAAATTTAATTATTATCCCAATAACTAAATTAATAAACATTTGTTTCAAAAAAGGACAGTTTCCCTCTAGCTTGAAGCAAGCTATAGTGATTCCAATATTCAAAAAGGGCGATGTTAAGGATATAGCTAACTATAGACCAATATCCTTATTGCCAATTCTATCAAAAATATTTGAAAAATGCATTGCTCTTAGGGTGGCACACTACTTTGAAAGTAACAATATCTTTACCAACTGTCAACACGGATTCCGTCAAAATCGCAGTACGGTATCGGGTACCTTAGAATTAACATCAAAGATATTGGACTCATTTGAAAATCTTGAATACACGGCAGTAACACTCTGTGACTTATCTAAAGCGTTTGACTGTGTCTCACATGAACTCTTAATAAAGAAGTTACATTTATACAATTTTGACGACTGCAGCATTAACTTATTGCAAACTTACCTAGATGACAGATATCAAAGAGTAAAAATGGGAAACATATTATCCTCACAAAAGAAAATAACAGATGGAGTACCACAAGGTTCTGTGTTAGGGCCTCTCTTATTCTTAATATATATAAATGATCTCCCACTCAGGAAGAACTTAAATGATCCAGCGGAATATGTATTATTTGCAGACGACACCACTCTGCGTTCAGCAGGAAAGTCCTTAAACAATGTCATCAAAGATTCATGCGTGGCACTAATCATAGCTGAACAATGGTTTCATTCCAATGAACTTTTCTTGAATAGAACCAAAACGCAGAACATGATGTTTACACTAAGAAATACTGACGACTTAGCCAGCTTCCCAAGTAGTGTGAAATTCCTGCTCGTGCATTTGGACATGAAACTAAAATGGGATGAACATATATATCTTCTCTCAAAAAAAATCAGAAGTAACCTATTCGTTCTACGCAATCTTGCAAATCATGTACCTACCGACACTTTACGAATAGCATATTTTGCTCTTTTGCATTCTCACATTTCGTATGCAATTATAACTTGGGGGCATGCTGCAGATTGCATAAGAATTTTTAAGTTGCAAAGAAAGGCAATAAGGATATTGGACAACTTAAAATACAGAGATGATTGCAAAGCATCTTTCATTAAACATAAAATATTAACACTACCATCTATCTATATTCTACAAAATTTATTATATATTAAAGAAAATGAAGGAACATATGGAACACACCAAGATATCCACGAACATAATACCAGGGGTAAAGACGACATGATTGTTAAGCTCTGCCGCTTAAAGAGGTGTCAAAATGGACCTAATTACTGGGCAGTAAAATTTTTTAACAAACTACCTATAGACATTAGAAAACTACCATTAACCCTTTTTAAGCATAAAATCAAACTGTTTCTAATTGCTAATGCTTTTTATAATTATGACGAATTTTTAAATTGTGATGTTAACCTATATTTTTAATGTGAAAGTGTATTGCACTAACAACCTAAATTTTTAATGTGTATTATTTTATATTGACCTACATTTAAGTGTGTTTCGATTATAGTGTATAATTGTTGACTTGTGTAAGTACATAATATGTATAGTGGCATCAATAAATTATCTATCTATCTATCTATCTATAAAAAGACTATGTTTTACAGCTTGAGTAAATCTAGAAACTATTTTTGCCCTTAACAATCCAGGTTCAAACTGTTGAAATTGGAAAATAAATTCGTTATTTGCTTCTCTTTCCGCGGTGTCTTGAATGTATGCTGGAGCTAGTTTTACTTGGTATGTGCCAAATGTTTTGGAAACTACATACTCTAAAGGTAAAATAGGAAACGCTACATCAACATTGTCCATATTAATCCAAGGACGTAAGTTTCCTATTTCGATTCTTCTCTGCAATAGATTTTCAGGGTTATGTGTTATAGCCAACATTCTTTCAGCAAGTTCTTCATTAGCATCCTGCATTTGAATTAAGCCTCTAAATGCATTTATAAGAGCACAAGCTATTTTTAAAAAGTCGGGCAAATGAAAACAATGCTGCATTGGTATTAAGTCTCAAAAAAACTTAAATGACCGTTTCGCGACTCCACTATCCAACGAGTCTTGGTTATTTTTCTGGAAAGATTTGCCTCTTCAGCAGTAAATTGCCTTAGGTTTCTTAAAAGTACAGGTGGCATTTCGACATTTAAGTGTAAGTTTTCCAAAAAATCAACAGCGTCTCTATAACCGCGATCTACTACAAATAAATCACCATCTTGAACCCATTGTCGTATATTTTGGCCATCTTGTTCCATTTCGTTCCTTATAACCGCAGCGTCATTATTTCGTACATCCGAAAAACAGGGACCATGTATAACTATAATGTACCCATCTGGTGCCACTATAAGGCCGGCCTTAAATAATATGTACTTATGTGACTAGAATATGATTGCCTCTGGATTCTAAAATGTGAACTTTTCGGAGCCTTTAGATATGTACAGTCAGCATACAAGATGGCACAAGGTTGCTCAGGAACTGGATTGTAAAGTTTATTAGAAAATCTATTTACATGTCTCTAAATAAATTGATATCGATTCTGAACATCAGGGCAAGTAAATCCTATATTTTGTGGCACAAAATGATTCATTAATGAATTTCTTGCGATTGTTATTTGCTTTGTGTAGATGGAAAATTCATTATTGATTTTATAAATCCGTCTGATACGCTTGCCTTAGCTTTACTAAAAAGGAGATTAATTGTTTTTTTCTTAACCTTCTGAGTTTCATCCACAGGTTGACAGTAATTAATTGAAAAGCTCTCTAAATTGTTCTTTTGTTAAAGATGTTAAACTTTGAATGTCATTTTCGCTAAAATTTTCTTCGCTTTCATATAAATTGAGAGAATTGTGTGTTACACACTCCCTAAATGTAGTGAACCACTCACTTAACTCCTCACCTGCCATTTAAATTTTCATTTGTATCGAAATGTGATTCTACATATGCTGTAAAGGAATGAGTCCAGCGTCTGTTAAATGCATTAGGCAGCATGTTACTGCTGAAGGCAAAAAAACCTTAGTCTTAACATAAAAGTCCACTAGGGCATGAATGGACAAGCTTTGGATAGCAACATTAGCGTAGCCGTCGTTGCAAATAAAACAGCACCTCCTACGAAATGGTACCTCCATAGAAACTGCTAATGCATTATTGTCATTTTCAATGCACCTTCCAAAGCGTAGGTTGCAATTTAAGTACAATCGAGAATTTTCGTTTAAATCCCCATCTACCAAACGAAATCTCCTTCTAAAAAGGATTGATAGTTCTCTTCGGCGGTAATTGACACCATTTTCTACATTCTATAAAGGTATTCTTATTCTCGCGCCGTTTACATTACAGGTATAACATCTAACCATTTTCTCCTAAAAATGCTATTTGCAACAGGCGTTTTATGGTAATAAAAATAATTGTTATACCTTTTTAATATTTGGCCACTAAAACACTATAACGAAGTAATATTTTGTAAAAAAAATATTTTTAATAAACTGACAAGTAGACATTACCTATTCACTTACTTTACTGTCAAGACCACAATTGTTTTTGGAGAAAAGCCTACTACGTTTTAATATTTAAAACTTACATTTTAAGAAGTAAAAAAATATAATATACATTAATATGGATAATGTTGATGTAGCGTTTCCTATTTTACCTTTAGAGTATGTAGTTTCCAAAACATTTGGCACATACCAAGTAAAATAGCTCCAGCATACGTCCAAGACATCGCGAAAAGAGAAGCAAATAGCGGATTTATTTTCCAACTTCAACAGTTTGAACCTGAATTGTTAAGAGCAAAAATATTTTCTAGATTTACTCAAGCTGTAAAACATAGTCTTTTTATATCATATTTGCCTCCTCCAATTGATGATGTCCAGCTTGATCCTATCACTGGTACCTTTTGTACCTGTAAAGTGGGTGCAAGAACTCTTGGTGTCTGTGCTCATGTTGCTAGTGTAATATGGTACTTAGGTTATGCGAGACACCAGCAAACAGTGAAATACCCATCATATGGTTTATTAACTTATGTATTAGATGCTGCAAATAGAGCTGAAGGGCCTCAAATAATATCGTAATAATTATCATTTTGTTCCAAAGTTGTTGTTTTGGATCATAATTTTGTCAAAATGAAACGTTTTAGAGGACAACCGGCACGAAACCTAACTAATTGATAGTTAATGTTCTTGTTATAAATACTAGGTTAGTCTGCATATTTATTATTTTAAAATGCTTACTCTTAAGACAATAACATATAATGATACAGGTAGTTCGGAATTTCCATTAATTTTTATCATTGTCGGTGGACCACTGGAAAAGTGATCTACCCCCCCCCCCCATGTTTTGCAGGAAAAGTATGACGCTAATTGAATTTAGAATATGAGATCTCTCAACTGATAATTCATACTTACTTGAATCGAATTTTCTATATCATCCTGTATAGTTAGGTCGGTCCAACATACTAAAATTTTAAGAAATTCTATTGGTGTTTGAAAACCACTTAGAGGTGTGAGATGTCTTTTGTTGTTGTTTGTTATTGTTATTATTGTTTAACATGTATACAAGGGATGAAAAAGTGGGCATGTTATTAATTATTGGAGAATGCCACAAAAATTCCACAAACGCCGCAGATTTGTATGCCCAATTTCTGAAAAAATGTATTTCCAACAAGATGGGGCTCCGCCTTATAATGCCGCTCGAGTTATGGGGCTTTTAGTGAACAGGTATAATGGGCGAGTAATTGCAACATATGGACCTGTACGTTGGCCTGCCATGCCGGCTCACCAGATCTAAGCATTTTAGATTTTTTTGTGTGGGATTATGTGAAAGAACGAGTTTTTTATACACCCCCTCAAACACTTTTTTACAAAATCGTATCCGCGAAGTTTTTGCAAGTATAACTCCTGCTATGTTGCGAAGTGTTATGCGAAACACCATTGACCGAACCAGAAAATGTCAAGAAGAAGGGGGGGGGATGCACTTTGAAAATTTACTATCACTTAATTAATCTTTTAATGTTTTTTATTGTTAAAATAAATCATTTCGGACAGCACACTTCTTTTATTTGTCGCATTGTTTTGTTGACAAAATGAATGTTTTGAATCTAGTTTTATTCAATTTCCACGGCATGCTTACTTGAGAAGCGTATTTTCTCGATATTTTAATTATTATCCGCCAAAGAACATGTGTATTTGGGTTAATATCAAACCGATTTTTGATTCCCTTGGTACCTTCACCAAGGGATTTGTCGTGAAAATTAGTATTGAACTACTACTGGGTGTCTAAAAGATGTAGCCATTTGAAAAAGTTGACATAATTAGAAATTAGTGATTTCGGAAATTTTGGTTTGTCATAGCTACTAAACCAATTCGAAAAATCTCACGTTTACATTTTTTTTTATTGTTTTGGTACATTTGATTGATTTGAGAGTATTCACTGTACTTTAGATGCAAAAATAAAAATAGCCCTAAAAAAATCAAGTATTCTCAAAAAACTTTTAAAACTACGCAGTCGTTCTTAAAATCGTCTCCGGAATCCAAAAATGTAAAAATATACGGGGTGTTCCATTTAAAATTTCAAAGTTGGGGTCATTTCCGGGCAAACCGGAAGTGATGGAAAAGTGTCAGTAAAACTATGAAAAATTTGACGTTTTTTGCCAAATTTAAGACAAATATCTGAAAAACTTTGGAAACCATGGCTCGTCTAATGATTCCGTTGATAGCCGGTATACATCGGGTGATTCTCGTAGCCATTTCAGTAGAATAATTTTGGTTTCCCGAAATCGTATTAACATGAGATTTTGTAGCCGGCCATAATCGACTGCTACAAGTCTAAATGAAATATTTACAAAATGGCGGCACTTCCGGAAATACCGGAAATCGACGCAATCTTTGTTTTTTTAAATGGAAAGGCCATTTTGATTTCATATTTGGTTTCTACATTAAATTGTGAGTTCAGAACGTCCCAGTTGTCAACACTTATCTGTCGTAGTCTTTGACATGTCACATTTTCCGCAAATACTCATTGTTGCAGGGGCGCATTAAGAATTGATAAGTCCTGAACCATTGAAAATAAATAAATGGATTTTTTTAATTCAATTCCTAAAGGTTTGGCCGATATTTTGCATCGTTACTGACACTTTTGTTATGTTCCATGCGCCTACTGCGATTTTTCAAAGTTGACAGTCAAAAAATGTTAAACTTCCAAATAGCACCAACCATTTTTGATCCCAGGAATCAATGTAAAATTCAATTATAGATACACTTTTATTATCATTTTGTATGCCTATCTTCAGTCGTTCTTGAGTTATTGGCATTTTTTGAACGAAATATTTTTTTCCCAAGGGTAGTAGGCTTTGGAAACAATCGTTTCATTTCAATTTTTATTAAAAAATCGCATTGCACTAACAAATAGTAACAACAAAATAACAACAAATGAACAAACTAACAAAATAATTATATCAATGCAAATGCTCAATGTGTTCACCGTTTTCATTTAGACAGTCTACAATACGCTCCTGAACAGATTCTTCGAATTTCGAAAGCTTCCAAACGATCAAAAGTTCCAACTATTCGTATTCTCAAGTCTTGAAATTGAACGCGCGGCATGTTATGTCAACTATTCTGTTATTTTTATCCTAAATTAGAAACAACTCAAAGACAACTCATTCGGATAATATTTCATGATGATAATTGCACGAATTAATTGAAACAATAAAACAAGCTAAAAACGTACTCTTCGCCTGTTCACTGAACTTTTTATATAATTGTTACACATTCTATAGGATACTCTTCGCAGTTGTTTGTAAATAATGTTAGTTTTAGACATTTTTAATTTTATAGTACGAATTCAGTTGGTAAACGACTGAGTGTAAAATAAAGTAAAAATAAAAAAAACTGTACCATACCCCATTTGAGTTTCGAACCCGGGACCCTTCGATTCCGAGTCAAAAGCGTAAGAACTACTCCACAACTTAACACGTAACAAACGTAAATTTTTACGTTATAAGAGCTAAAAATATATTCCCACGGTTGTATATTACATTATAAAATGTATATTTGTAAAATATAAAAATATTTAAATATTAAAATGAAATATCATTTCACCAGATTTCTTGCAAAAACATAAAGAACAAAAAATTTTTTTTTCAAATTTAAATCATTAATAACATTTTTATTTACTGATCGATTTTGTTCAAAAACAATAGGGTTCTTCCTCTAGCCAACACTAACTTACTGTCCGAATTTCAGTACAATCGGATTTTTCTTTCTTGAGTTATCGTGCTTACAAGAAACGTGACGGGCGGACAGACGGACATTTTGAAAGTTGTTCAGAATTCGTTCACTAACACAATGATATGAAAATTTTTTCTCTATGAGCGATATTTACGATTTTAGAAATGTGCCGATCAAATACAATATACTCTTCGTTTTTGCGAAGAGTATAATAACAATGACACAGCAGTGGCTACGTTTGATATTTGGCACTACAAGTCGAGGCAAATATTTGTGGCTCGTGAAGTTTAGATGACTACTACACAAGGTGGCCAAGTAGTGGGGAATCTCATTCCACAACCACAGCAGATTTTGCAAGGATCACATCACACCACACACCACATCACATCTATTCATTTGTTGTTATTTGTTGGTACTATTTGTTAGTGCAATGCGATTTTTTAATAAAAAATTGAAATGAAACGATTGTTTATAAAGCCTACTACCCTTGAGGGAAACAATAATATTTCTTTCAAAAAATGCCAATAACTCAAAAACGACTGAAGATAGGCATACATACATTTTAATAATAGTGGCACTAGAATTCAATTTTACATTCTGGTGTAAAAAATGAAGTTTTTGACATTTTTTGATATTAACTTTGAAAAATTGCAGTAGGCGCATGAAACTAACAAACGTGTCAGTAACGATGCAAAATATCTTCCAAATCTTTAGAAACTGAATAAAAAAATCCATTTATTTATTTCCACTGGTTCAGGACTTATGGACTTCTTAATGCACCCCTACCTACAAAGATCAGATTTACGCCCTAGCTTTCTCCATCTTTTTTTACGCTTTTGATTGCAAAAGAAATTCCTGATCATCCAGTTTGATGCTTTTTTATCATAATAAGGTGATTTAGTCAATTCAGATGAATATTTCTCACCCCTAAATATTTCTCACACTTTTGGGGTTTGGGTGTACTGTGTGCATATATTTTATATTAAAACATTCTTTAATTATTTAAATGACTTTTGGTTGGGAAAATGAGAATCTTCACTTTATGGCATCCAAACACCCCTATCCGATCCATAAAGGGGGTGAAAATCATCATTTAAAGGGCCATAAAATGAAAAAGATTCCCATTCTAACAAACAAAAATTATTTAAATACCTAAATAATTTTTTTACTATAAAAATCAAGCAACATTTTTTAAAGTTAATATTAACATCCTACTTAGAGGGGTAAGAAATATTCAGGAGTGATCTGATCTGGCCAAGTCACCTTAATATGATAAAAAAACATCGAACTGAGTATTAGGATTTTTTTTGTAATTAAAACCGATCATCCCTTTTAGGGGCGAGGAGGCGTATGAGTGTACTAAGAAGTAAGCAGATTATTATATTCTGATAGTAACCACTCAATGAGGTGTTCTGGTTTTTTAAAAATATGTAAATAACTATATAGTAGTTAGAGTAGCTTACAATCTTCTTAGGGGTGGTGATGGAAGGTTGGAGGAGCGAATTTGTTTTTTTTTTTACTTCTTTTCTAATTAATTATCGAAACTTAGTATTTAGACTAAAATCAATTCCAATGTCACTCCCAAATAAGGGTTGTTTTTTAATGTGTTCTCGAGAATTTTCGCCAAAACGGGTGACGGATTCGTTTTCGGCACCCCAAAATTAGTAAAAAACGATGATTTTCACACTTTACCATGGATGGGCCAAAAAAGCATTGTCCTTTAATATGTCTCTACCATCAGAAATAATTTACTGTCACTTAATTCACATAAACAGAGCGAATATACCAAGAATAATGAAACTCACGAATAAAACACTCATAAAATATAAACATCGCGCCAGAGATTTAGCTTATACAAAGAGAACCAACTTTTGAAATTGATTTATTGAATTCACTTCTAAATAGTATTAAGGAATTTCCCATTAGACAATTTAAAACAATTTTAAAACTACACCTTTTCGCCAATGCTTTCTGTGATCTATCAGATTTTAATTTTATGTAGTTTACATACGGCACTAGATTTTAGTGCCGTATGGTACTCACCAAGCCGTTTGGTATTTTCAATTTCCGTTTCGAATATTGTCATGCAACAATTGCAAGATGAAATCTACAAAAAAAGATGTCTATATTTATTACCTATTAAACATTTTTTTCTCATCCAAAATTTCTAATGCGGGCTTTAGGTCTAGGAAGTAAAAGATAACCTAAAAATCTATCTAAACATGCGTTCTAACTGCACTGTTTCCAGATATAAGTTATTAAAATGTTACTGAAACTTCCTAACACTATTATGATTTTCAGACTTCTTCTGATTTAAATAATATTAAATATTTCGTTATTTGTTTTAATTTCTATGTATTGTTCAGAATTAATATGAGTTTGTGAAGAATTACTATATGCCCCCTTACTGGTGGGCATATTCCTTTAAAAGCATCATAGTTTTTCAAAAAAGAACAACTAATTTTTCATGACACATGTTTATGTAGATTTTTATGTCACCCTACTATAAACAAAAAACAAAAATTGAAAAACATTGTTCATTATCTGCCTAACAAAAGACATGCAATATGTACCGCATAGCTAGTATGTGATGCAATGGAATTTGAATTTGAACTTAGAGCATTCTGGCACGTGGAATAATAATCCAGCCAATGAAAGAATTAATGCCAAACAATTCACCTGTCCACGACAGAGCATAGAAGAATCATCATCAGTGTAAAATCTACAGTCCAGCGCATGGCCTTGCTGTTACTGCTGGCTCCTCCATGTTACATAGCCGCCGGTTCTTCGCCCTGTATGACATGCACGATCACGCTGGCGGCATCACTGGTTGAGGGTGAGCACGTGTAATTCCCACTGTCTTCTGGTAAAGTTCCCGAAATCAACAAACTACTAGTACGTGTCTGCTTTTCTGTGACAACGCTTATTCCACCTCTCTGGGAATAGTTAATTACACTTCCCCCGTGACACCAGTATATAAAGCTAGGAGGATCCGGAGTTTGTAGGACTATGCAAGTCAGGTTAATGTCGCTTCTACTTCGAATATGCAGCTCTGTGCTTCCTATTATCTGCGCTTTTGAAACTGAAACAATATAGACATGCTGTAAATAGTTCACATTGGACAGCTCACTGTAAGAGATCAGCCGACAGACGGTGTGTATTGATGCTTTCGAAATGTGGGTCTGAAAACGTTTGTTACGAATTCTCTGGACAGCCTGTCGCACTAATACCGCGATTTCCCAAGAAGTACGTCTTCAAAACCAACTCACCATCATCCTATTCTCCCGAATCTTCTAATTTTTCGGCCACATAAACCGAGCAATTGAGCAAGAGGTTACGCGAATGTAGAACTTACATTAGATTAAAATTAAAACTAATATCTAGTTTCACCAGTTAAAGCATACATTTTACCTTTCCTCTACCAAACTATAATAAAAAAAATTGAACAAATCAAAATTAGGGGGTAAATAGGCAAATCAAGCAAGTAAAAGTCCATAAATTGGTATTTAGTATATATAAGAGAAGCTGAGATCTCAAAAAATTTTTGGCATTAACCATACCCATTACTACCCCCACTATTAAAAGAGGTGAAAAGAATAAAATTGAGATTTATTGTGTGTACAAGACCCAAAGGCCTCAGAATAAACAGAGGGGACGCGGAAACGCTCCTGGCCAACAAAGATATCAGAATTGGACTTGTTAAATGCTCGGTAGAAAAGAGAGTGGTGATGACAAAATGCCACAAATGCTGGGCGTATGACCATGCAGCCGCAGACTGCAAGGGCCCAGATAGGTCAAAAATGTGTTATAACTGCGGGGAAGAGGGACACCTATCTTAGGATTGCTCCAATGCTGAACACTGCCCCATCTGCACCGAGCAGGGGCATAAGGCTGAAGCCGGCAAATGCCCAGCATTCAGGAGAGCGCTTTCCCCAAGCGAGAAGACATAACAAGCCCTTTCGGAATGTCGGAGGGATAACTAGTGGTAGAACGCACACCGGCAGCCATGCAAGCGAAAAAGTCGACCTGCAAGTCGACCTGCTTTCTGCCTAAGCAGAATACAAGGAAGCCCCCACACAAGCCAGAAGAAACAACAAGCCATTTCGAAAAGAAACAGACAGCGGGACATCGAGCCGTCAGCGTCCGATGCCCCAGGCTCAGGAGGGCCTAAACAGAGGCAAGAAGAAACATGCTATCCAAATGCAAGACAGTAGACCCACTAAGTGGCAAACAAGACACATAAAGCTCATACAAATAAATACTAACAGGAGCCGCGCCGCTCATGACCTACTATTCGCAACGGCGTCAAACAAGATACTGACCAAAGCAGCCGGATGGATAAGCGACGAAGATTGTGATGTCGCAATATCAATACATAATAAAAATGTAAAGGTCCTCCAGACCGGCCAAGGTGAAGGATATGCGTGGGTCAAAACACCAGAACACACCATACTTTTCGCCAAATAAGACCAACGACGATTTTGTGACGGCCCTGAGAGCACTAGGCCGCAGCATTAGGACCCATAATGGAGGCGTCGTAATCACTGGCGACTTCAACGCAAAGGCCCCTGATTGGGGGGAAAGCAGGTTGGACAGAAGAGGTGATATCCTTACAGAATGGCTGGCAGAAATGAACACAATCCACAATCCATAACCAAGGACATGAACCAACATTTGACAGAAACGGCTCGAAATCAATCCTGGATGTCACACTCACTAACGCCAGATCACCAGGCGCGGTGATGGAGGAGAAATCATTGAGCGACCATCGCTACATCGAGTTTCAACTGGGGACACGTCAAAACCCGCCGGAGGATGCAGACAAATCGAAGTGGGTCCTGAAGAAGCTGAATGAGGATGCCTTCAAGAGGAAACTTCGGGAACTGACTGAGGGCAACACAGCCGATACAGCAGAAACTGATAGAAGTGCTGGAAAAAGCGTGCGAAGCATCTATACCAAGAAAGTGCTGCAGGAGCGACAGAAAGAGGGTATACTGGTGGACAGACGACATAGCCGAACGGCGAGGGAGCTGCAAAGCAAATAGGAGGAAATACATACGCGCAAAGGCACTACAAATACTACCGGAAGAAACTGAGGCACTAAGACAAGCCTATAAAGATGCCAAGAAGAAACTCCAGACTGAAATTAGCAAATCCAAACGGCAGCACTGGAGAGAAATACTGGATGAGATAGATCAGGATGTATGGGGTAAGGGATACCGGATAGTGGTAAAGCGGCTAAAGGTCAGGCCACAGATGCTGCAACTCACAATGGAAAAAAACAACGAAATAGTCGACACTCTATTCCCAGCTCACGAGGCGGTAGAGTGGGCGTAGCCCATAGTAACAAACATACCAGCCTTTACACTCGAAGAGCTAGAACTAGCAAATGCCCGGCTTAAAAACGGTAAGGCATCAGGACCCGACGAAATACCCGCTGAGATCATCAAAATAGCATCACGCAGCATTCCGGAATATATTCTAGGCGCAATAAATGCACTTGCACCGGCGGGAGATTTTCCAGCGAAATGAAAAAAAGCCAGACTGGTGCTCCTGAGAAAAGGGGAAAAACCCATCCAAGACCCTAACTCCTACAGGCCACTCTGCCTGCTCGATGCAGCAGGCAAACTGCTAGAACAGATGATACTGAGAAGACTTAAAACCGAAATTGAGAGAACAGGCGGATTATCGGAAAACCAACAGGGCTTCAGGGAAGGACGGAGCACCATAGGGGCCATAAATGAAGTGATAGCTACGGCGAGGGAGGCCAACAGCTTGACCAGGTGCACGCGCAAGTTCTGCATTCTAGTCACGATTGACGTCAAAAATGCATTTAACTCAGCTTCGTGGCAGCTGATAATGGAGGAGCTCACAAGGAGAGGCGTGGCACCATACCTGCTACGACTCATACGTAGCTATCTACAGGACAGGATTATTCAATTGGAAATACACCCCGACAAGCAAGACAGAGAGTTAAGTAGCGGAGTGCCACAGGGCTCGGTCCTTGGGCCCACGCTATGGAACATCCTCTATGATGGCATCTTCAGAGAACCATGGCAGGAGGGCGTAAAACTTATAGGATTCGCCGACGATCTAGCATTGGTGGTCGCGGCCAAGACCGAGCAAGAAATGATCGAAAAAGCCAACACAGCAATAAGGCAGGTGTGCACCTGGATGCAGGACAATCAACTAGCACTAGCCCCGAGCAAAACAGAGGCAGTGCTACTAATAGGTAAAAGAAGACACGGGCCAATAAGTCTGAATGTGATGGGAACTGAAATTATTCCTAAAAGTAACCTCAAATACCTTGGAGTTACGATAGATGGCAAATTGAATTTCGCAAAACACATTTCAGAGACAGCCGCGAAGGCAGCAAGAACGGCCGCATCACTGGCAAGATTAATGCCAAACATCGGAGGGCCTGCAGAGAGCAAAAGGAGGCTACTTAGCTGGGTCGTTCACTCCGTCATCATATATGACGCACCAGTGTGGGAACCCGCTTTAAGCGTAGAAAGGAACAGATCCAGATTTGCAAAGATACAAAAGAAAATGGCCTTACGAATCTGCAGCGCCTACCGGACAGTCTCCGAGGATGCTGCCCTCGTCATTGCAGGCATCCCGCCAATAGACCTCATGGCGCGGGAGCGTAGAGTCATCTATGAAGGCACCCAAGACAAAAAAAGTGCAAAGGAAGCTCCTCTAGAGAGCTGGCAAGAGCGATGACAAGGTGGAACTAAAGGCGCGTGAACCAGAAGGCTCATCCACAGAGTTGCGTCGTGGATAGGCAGGAAGCGCGGGGAAGTGTCCTACTATCTCACGCAGGCACTTACTGGACATGGGTGCTTTGGAGAATATCTCTGCGGCATAGAGAAGGCAGGCAGCAGCGAGTGTGCATACTGCGACGACCCAGACGACGCGGAACATACAGTATTTCGGTGTAACAGATGGAGGGAGGCGAAAGAGACCTGCATGGCTGCACTGGGACAAACCATCACACTAGAAACGATTATAAACATAATGCTGGCATCCGTTGAAAAATGGGTCATAGTGGAGCGGATGATAGTGCATATAATGAGGGAAAAGGATGAGGAAGAGAAAGAACTAGGACCAAATCCCCTAGAGGAACGACAAGTATAAAGTCAAACAAACCACCACGTTGAAGTAATGCAAGAGCGGTTCCGACGTGATGGAGTACCGGAGGGTTTTAGCCGGTACCTTTCAAGGTGCAGAAAGAGTCCGGCACTACCCAGCCTGATAGATCGCAGCGCTGGGTGTCCAAAAAAGACCCAAAGGCCTCAACATTTTTTTTTTAAATTTACCTACCCCACTACCACCCTCACGACAGATGCGGCATATCGTTTTATGGGTTTTGGGGTCGACGACTTCAAATATTATATTATTAAAGTTCCATAAATAATTATAGTGGAGTGCAAATATAGTATCAAAATCTGGATGTGGAAGTAGTGATTCCTTAGGCATCGGTTTTCTAGTTTAGAATGTTATTGAAGTGTTTCTCATAAGACTGTTACGGAATGAATAAAAGCTTCAGTCGAGCGTTGCCGACTGCGAATGCCTATTAAAAACGACGACTGAATTTTTATTTCCAATTTGGAAGATAAGTAAACTAGCATGGTCCTACTGAAGAGGCGTGTAAACAGTCAGTTTTTATATATTTTATATATATATTAGATACTATCTTTTATTATAATTTCAGGGTAAAATCTATTTTTATAATCGCCTTATTTAGATTTTATTTCCTTCGCTTACCAAAATAAAATATTACAATTATGAAAATTTAAAAAAATACAAAAATTGACGCCATTCAATTCCATTAGTTTGTCTATCTCGGCCTGGTGTCTGTCTGTCTGTCTGTTGAGGCTATATCTACAAAACTATTTGATGGAGAAAAATAATATTTGGTAGATAAATAATATTTTATTAGCAACGAAGAAATGGGATATACTTTTAATGAAATTATAGTGGCCATCCTAGAAAAGTAAATTAGGAACACAAAATGGAGGAAAATAATATTTAGAGAGTAGTTGGCAATATTTTCAAGGAGAGACACCATACAAGGTGTCTGCTGTATACGTAAAAATATTTTGCAGGATAACATTTTGGCCCAAAAGAAGTAAGAAATCCTTATAATTTTTTTTTAATTCAAACCTATTTTTTTTAATTAATCAGAAATAGGCAATGTTTTCAATTTAGCCAGTACAACTATAAACAGAAGTCGGAAGAGACAAGTTTATTGAGCCGACTTGTCGTATCAATAACAAGGGTGTTACAGCGTTGCAAGACCATTTAAAAATAATAAAACAGTTTTACTTTTACCTTGTTTAATCAGTTTTGAAATGAAAACATTAACTGACATTTAATATTAATTTACTCATTGACATCTTAGCAATGTTTCACTAACCACAATTATTCCAAAGGATTTATTAGAAAGAGTTGAACGTTCAGGTCGTTTTTTTGAAGCTCCTTGTGTCTTTATTGAAAAAATGACACTGATCTCGGTAATTTACTGTCTGCAAAAAATGTATTTTAACGATGAGAATCAAAATTGCTATTTTTTTATGTATTATCGAAACTTTCTTTGACCACTGTACCTAATTAAATTAATACCGGTTCATTTAATTTTAATAAACACTTATTTCATTACCTCGTTCATTATACCGTTTTATTATTTTTAGTAGATAAATCGAACACATTGGCAACACAGTATGATTGGAAGCGGCCGGTATTACCACGATTAAACAACGAAGTATAGTTGACTACAGACTTATTATGCGTGTAAAAAATGTCAGCGTCTTTGATCTTTATCGCACCGCCAAAGACGCCGACAGTTTTTACACGCATAATAAGTGTGTAGCCAACTATATTTTCATTGAACCGCAGATGCAGACAGCGGAGGATTCCTTTTATGAAAGAGACACCAGCGTAGGTCACAAGAAAAAATTGAACTTGTTCTCAGTTTCTACTGTAAAACTAATCTACACAATAGTTATATATACTGTCTGGCCTGAAAATATCGTATTTTTAGAAAATAATTAACTTAAGCAAAACCATTGAAGTAAAGCAAAAATTTTATAAGACGTTTTTGCTTCTTTTGCGTCAATATATTACCATGCAAAATATTTGTACGTATACAGCTGACATCCTGTATACACTTACTGTTAATAGAAAAATATTCAGCGTGGTCACCCAAAAAAAATACAAGAATGTACAAAATATCAAAACTGCAACGTATACACTGTCTCTCTCAGATTCGAATGAACTTTACATGATTAGATCAAATATCAGTTTTATCTTAAAAAGTTGTTAGAAGGTATTTTACTTCTACATCGCGTCGTGGAAACATAGTAACGGTAAAAAAAATTTTTAATTATTTTCGTTCAAATAGGCTTAAAATGTCACGAATCGTCGATATTTTAAGTTTGAGCAAAAAATTTCTGTCTGTAACTTTTTTTGTGCGCACGATTACTCTGGACTGGTTTAAGATATTGATTTGGGCATACCTACAGGGTGTTTCATTAATAATTGGACATACGCTAACTGGGGAATCCTATTTATGAGGAGACCACTATTAAGTGTTGTCACTTCTTATAATATAAAATAATTTTGCCAAAAATAGGAAAAACTAAACTACAATAAATGTTCGAATTGTCTTCCATTGGCATCTATGCATATTTTTTATCGCATTTCTAATATTTATTGAGAAGGCCATTTAAAAAAAAAAAGAAAATCGAAATAACCGTAAATGTCAATAACTAATTTGTGAGTTAATTGTGAGTGAGCATTGTTAAAAATGGTTCACCATTACGGTAGAAAATATGATGATTAAGTGTTTTATAAAATGCGGAGAAAATTCAAATTTAGCTTCCAAGCTTTATTTTAGTAGATAAGTTATAGACAGCAATACTTTGTGCCAAAAGTGCCGCCTAGACAATATTTTTAGATATCCAGAAAAGAGACAGCCAGACATAAAAATATTCAACAAAATTTAAAAGAGTTTGGATAAAGCAAGTAGAGAAGCTGTAGAAAATATTGTTTTAGAAACTGCAAGAGAAAATCCTTATATAACATCTCACGATATACAGGAAAATTTAGGAATCCCAGAAAAATTGCGTTGGGTTGCATAAAAAAAAAATAAATTCAAACTCTACAAAATTAGGATTAGACACCATCTGTACCCAAACGACTTTCAAAGGCGTCTCGATTTTTGCCAGTGGTTTTTGCGTCAGTGCAATGAAGTGCCAGGATTTGAAGGAACAAATTATATACGGACAGATGAGGCCCATATAAGCAGTGCCGGAATTTTTAATCGGCATAATAACCACAATTGGTATATGGTGTAGTTTTATTGGATATCAAATAATAGGTCCTCATTTTTTTCATTTTCAAAGATTAATTTACCAACACGATGGCGCCCCAGGTCATACGTCAAATGAAACACGAAATTATTTGAATTCTAAATTTTGGGAGGATTGGATAGGTATCTACCTATATAACGGGTGGCTCAGCCGAGAGGAACACTCTTGTATTTTGAACGGGAGAATGGATTTTTTTCAAATTTATTGTAATGATATGGGATAAAATTTTCAATTATATGATGGAAAGAACCAAAATGGCCGACTTCCGGTTTCGATGTAATTGACATGAGAATCAAATTTTTAAATGGGGCATCCTGTTTTTCTATCTGTCTCAAATTTTATTTGGATTTTCAAAAAATAGAGATTTTTTAATTTTAGTTTTAATAATAGAAGGACGCGATTTTGCCAAAATTGTTAAAAATCGGTACGCAAGTACCTTTGAAATATTATCTCTTCAGATACTAACATGAAACACGATTCTTCATTAAGTTGAACTATATTGGTTTTTCAACGAAAACTATTTTTTTTTTAAATGGAACCCCTATGGGACAACCTGTTATTTAATTAGATTTTTAAATTACGAATAAAATGATATGCTTAATGTATGTATACCTTCTCTTTGTAATTCATAATTTAAAAAAAATGTTTTGATTTCTTTTTTATTTTTATTTTTTTTTTTTTTAAATCAAAATAATATTTAAGTGTCAGATCACACATGTATTTTGGGCAGCAGGATCCAAATATGCAAAAATATGCATTTCATGTAAGTTACATCGAAACCGGCAGTCGGCCATTTTGGTTCTCTACGTCATATAATTGAAAATTTCATCCCGTATCACTACACCAAATTTGAATAAAATCTATTCGCCATTCAAAAGTTACAAGAGTGTCCCTATCAACTGGTATCATTCAGGACTAGTTTATCAATGTCTAGTTAGCTAAGTTAACAATAATTTGATAACTAACAATTAATTTAGCTAACTGGACATTAATAAACAACAAAGTAGTTTCGATATTGTTTAATTTTTAGGAAATAATGGTCCTATTTTGTGGCCAGCTGGATCTCCCGATATAACCCCTGCCGACTTTTGGCTTTGGGGTTATTTAAAAAATATTATATACAAGGTGATACCATAATATACGGAAAATTTATCAGTAGGTTGTCCCCACCGAAAGGAGTTAAAAAAATGAAGAATTAAAAAAAGAGCTCAGGACACCTATATTGATTTTTGTCTATCTGCCATAATTTTAGAGGAAACCTCAAATCCCATCTAATTTGGCCGACCCTGTACTTAATCTCAGTGGCACGACGTAAAAGTAAATCGAGCCGTATCCAAGAAAAATATTAGTCAAATAAGCATTTACAGTCGGCCACGCCCGACTGCAATTTCCATTCGTTCAAAATTTTTGTCTGGTTATAATATGTATACCTACTTGATTAATCAAATAGGTAGGTATAATAAAAAGGTTTAAAATATATTTATTGTGCATTAATAATAATAGGTACTTATGAATAAATTTCTGCAGTACAAGAAATTCCTACAGAAATAAATTTATCATCTATGACCAATGAAAATCTATATAGTTATATTAAAAAACAAAGGGCTCTAGAACTATAGAATAAAGTGTTAATGAAATTTCACTTTCAACAAGTGCATGCGTAACCTCTTGACCTTGACAATTTGCAATCTATTGCCAGAAACTGAATTTCCTGAAAATTGTGTTTAAATTTTTCAAATTTAATCCAATAAAAATAAAATCAAATGTAGACGTGCGATACCTATTAATTTTAAATAGATGGGCGTGATTATTCTCCCAGTAAACATCATCAGCGGATGCAGACCACTAATGAGCGCTGTTGTCAGATTTCGTGTTAAACAATTCGTGCTTGCCCTTTAAAGAAAATCACCTTACCTTATTTCGGATTCCTTTAAAAATAAACTGATTATTGTTTTTTTTTTTAATTTAAATTAAATATATGTAATGAAACAATTCATTAGTATAATTATGTTCATAAAATAGTTGTTCTACTAGTACTAACTGTGTCGATAGGATCATACTCTGTATCAATATTTGAAGGTAAGCGAAATTTTTACTAAAAAATAATCCAAGAAAATGTTAAAGCTCAACGACAAAGCAATGCACTCACTGATGCTGATAAGATTATTTCCTAAAATGAACGAACAAGAAGAAAGTACTAAATGCAGAGAATCTATCTTGCCATGTGTAGTAATTTCATTACGATGATGGCGCTATTTTGAAACCTTTTGCCTTTTGGGGGTTATTGTATGTATGCTTATTAGAAAAAATTGATATTGAAAAAACTAACGCAGATGTTAACTACGTATTTGTAATAGCATGAAAAATATTACCAAAATAAAAAATTATCAATTTTTTTAATTTCAGGGATAATTTTCACAATGTGGCGATGCTACTAATGATGTGGTATTAAGAGGACCCTGGACCGAATAAAATTTGTCCGTTATAAGATATACACACACGAAGCCACTCGCTACGAATGAACATACTCAATTCATGGATGGACTGAATAGGGAGAATAATAAACACACAGCATCTTACGTAAGTTTACTGCTGAAGGGTTTGTTTTATTGTTTTCATGCAACGTACATTGTGTGACAATTAATACTTATTTATGTTCTCCTTTTTCGTAAGACTCCAGCTATTATATAATCTTGTTATTTTACTTGTTTGAATCAAACTGAATAGGTACTTGACAAATTGACATTTACAAAAAGTAATTAGAAATTTATGAACATAAAACAGTATTGTAACACAGGGACACAGGGTGTCTGGTGTATACGTACAAATATTTTGCATGATAATATAGACCCAAAAAAAGCAAAAAAGACGGTCTTGCTCAAATTAATTATTTTCTAAAAATACTATATTTTCAGGCCAGGTAGTACATAAAATATTGTGTACAATTCCTGTGATCTACATCTCCCTTTTTATTATGTTTATTGGTGGACCAAATTATATTTGATTTGGGGTTTTCTCTAAAACTATGGCAGATAGACAAAAACCAATATAGGGTCCTCAGCTCGATTTTCAAGAAACAAAGACGCCTACCGCGATCGTCTATCTTTTCGACTACCGAGCTACAGAGCGTTTTTGGAAAATTGGCATTTTTGGATGACCCTTAAGGCACTTTTTTGAGTAGAATCCGTTGCTGGTAGGAAAAAAATTATGCATGCCTCAGTTTTCGAGATATAGACATAACTTGTGTTTTTTTAAATGGAACAATGTAAATTATTCAATTATTCGATCACAACTTAAATTGGCTATCCAACGATATATCATATGCAAGGCTCGGGAGATTTATCTATGTGACGTCAAAAATCAGAGTAGGCGGTAGCGCGGAAAGATATCTATGCAAGTATGACACAATATATCTTACCTTGTACTTTTTTTAGCGAATTTCATAATATCGTAAAGTTTATGACCATATTAACTTTGGATTTTACAGAATTCTCTAAAAAAAAGTACAGGGTAAGATATATTGTGTCATACTTGCATACAAATCGCTCTGCGCTAACCTAGAGCCAACCCTGATTTAACCAACACAGAGATAAATCTCCCGAGCCTTGATCATATGTCATATTTATTTCTAGAAAAAGTGGTTAATTTTCGAAAAATTTAATATATTTGTGGGGAACAACAACACTTCTTATAATATAAAATAGTTTTGGCAAAAATAGGAAAAACCATAAAAAAGAAAAAAAAAGAAAATCAAAATAATCGTAAATGTCAAAAACTAATTTGTGAAATTGTGAGTGAGCATTGTTAAAAATGGTTCAGTTTAGTAATGGAGAAAAATATGATATGATTAAGTGTTTTATAGAATGTGGAGAAGGTTCAAATTTAGCTTCCGAGCTTTATTTTAATAGGTAAGTTATAAATATTCAAAAGACTACAACAAAATTTAAAAGAGTTTGGATCATTTGTAAAACCTCGAGCAAAAATATATAATGAAGCAGGTAGAGAAGCTGTAGAAAATATTGTTTAAGAAACTGTAAGAGAAAATCCTAAATGTCGTCTAGCGAAATACAGGAAAATTTAGGAATCTCAAAAACAACTGCGTTGCGTACCAGTGATTTTTACGTCAGTGCAATGAAGTGCCAGGATTTGAAGAACAATTATCTGGACAGACGAGGTCCATATAAGCAGTGCTGGAATTTTTAATCGGCATAATAATAACCGCCATTGGGGGTTACGAAAATCCGCACGTAACCGCTACAGTTAATCGTCATGGGCGATTTGGATTTAGTGTATGGTGTGGTTTTATTGGTTACCAAATAATAGGTCCTCATTTTTTTCACGGTAATTTGAATACCACAGCTTGCGACAAGAAATAGAGCCCTTTGTAGACAATATGCCCGTAAGAATTTCAAAACTTAATTTACCAACACGATGGCGCCCCAGGTCATCCGTCAAATGAAACACGCAATTATTTAAATGCTCAATTTAGGGAGGATTATATCACTTAGGACTAGTTTATCAATGTCTAGTTAGCTAAGTTAACTAAATTGATAACTAATAATTAATTTAGCTAACTGGGGATTAATAAACAACAAAGTAGTTTTGATATTGTTTAATTTTTTAGGAATTAATGGTCCTATTTTGTGGCCAGCTAGATCTCCCGATCCCCCTGCCGACTTTTGGCTTTGGGGTTATTTAAAAAATATTATATATGGAGAACGTTCTAATAACATAGAAGAATTGGAAAACAAAACATTAGCCGCGTTTCAAACAATAACTCCTATTATGATTGGAAATGCAACAAATGCTGTAAGAAGGTGTCAAAAATGCATAGATTGTCAATGGAAGACAATTCCAACATTTATTGTAGTTTACTATTTTTGGCAAAATTATTTTATATTATAAGAAGTGTTGTTGTTAATAGTTTTCCATGGCCTCCTCACAAATACGTATATTAAATTTTTCGAAAATTAATTTTCGAAAAATTTAATATACAGTGTGTCCCAGTATAGATGTAACAAGAGGTGTAATGAACAAAAAAATTTGGAATTTTGGAATGGTATTTGGGGATTGAGTCCTGCTTATTGTAAACCTAAAGTAGGTATACCAAAAATGACTTAATTTGGTGTTCTACAGGGTGTTTTATAAGCAAAGTTGTAAAAATCACCACTAATAAAGTACCTTTATTTTTCAAAATATGAAAAAATTCCACTAAGAAGAGTTATTTAGAATGCAATTTTATACCTCTATACCAAATTTCAGGAATATAAAATTATGTTTTTGAAACTTCCCATTTTTTGCAAATTAAAAGTTGAATTCATATTTAATGTTGTGTAGGAGCAAATATTAATCATCTCAAAAAGTAGGCTATTGGTAAATAAAAAATTGAATATACGAGATGTAGGAAGATATAATGTTAATCGAACTAATTGTAAAACAAGAAACAATTACTAACAGAAGATTAATGAGGTTTAAAAATTATAACAAGTAATAAATGTCAAAAACATAACAGATTCATAAACAAATTAATTATTGACCAATACAATTTTTTTATTATTCGACGTAGCTACCACCCACATCCACACACATTTCTGTCCTTCGCCTGAAGTCCTTAAAACTGTTTCGAATATGATCTAACGGTATGGAGTTTACGGCATTTGTAATTCTCTGCTTCAATACTGCTATATCGTTAAGAAGTGGTTCAGCGTAAACCTACTGCTTGAAGCGACCCCATAAAAAGAAATCCAATATTGATAGGTCTGGGAATCTCGCCGGCCACTTGATCGGTCCATTCCTGGCAATCCAATTTTCTCCAAAATTTAAATCCAACCACCGATTAACCATTTCTGTGGAGTGGCCAGGGCAACCATCATGTTGAAAATGAACTAAAGGCATATCGCTTAAAATATTTAAATGTTTTTCAGAAAATCTTTCAAGAAGCTGTAAATAAGTGTGCTGGTTTAACCTTCCCTCAATGAAATAAGGTCCAATAACTCCAACGTGATAAGAAACGGCACACCACACATTCACTTTTTTATAATATTGTCTTCTACAATGAATTCTAAAATTTGGATTTTCAGAAGCCCAAAACCGACAATTCTGAGATGAAACAACACCAGTGGTTGTGAATGTGGATTCATCTGAGAAAATTATGAAATGATGAAAAAATCTCTCTTCCATGATTTTTCCAATGGTCAAACAAAAATCCAACCTACGGCCGTCATCTCCCTCTTCAAGCGTATGTTTATAATTTGCTTTATATGCCCTAATTTTCTTTGCCTTGTAAATTCTTTGGAGTTCAGACTTGCTAATATTAATAAGAGCTGATCTCTCGCTTAGTGGCATCCTAGGATTTTCTATAAGAGAGGCATGAGCTATAATAGCCCCAACATTGTCTTCATCATATGCTTTTATTTCTCTTTTCATGTTAAGAACACTACCAGTAGCCAGAAACTTTTTAATTATTCTCATAGCCTGAGTACGTGACAAAGCAGTGTTTGGAAATTTCAAATTAAATTGGCTCACCACTTCTCTTAGCGAGTTTTCACCGCCAATTCCGTAGCATTGCACAATATAAATTTTTTCACGCACTGTGAGTACCATTTTCACTTAATTTTTTATGCTTGGTTCGTTAATTTGACACAAAAATTAAGGATAATATTGACTACGTTTGACAGATATGTCAATAATAAATGATAAATGTGTACCTACTGCTTTTCTCATAGCCTACTTTTAGCTTCTACATTACACTTTAAATACAGTGTGTCCCAGGATAGATGTATCAAGAGGTGTAATGGATCAAAAATTTTGGAATTTTGGAATGGTATTTGGGGATTGAGTCCTGCTTGTTGTAAAACTAAAGTATACCAAAAATAACTTGATTTGGTTATAAGCAAAGTTGTAAAAATCACCACTAATATCACCTTTATTTTTCAAAATATGAAAAAATTCCACTAAGAAAAGCTATTTAGAATGCAATTTTATACCTCTATACCAAAGTTCAGGAATATAAAATTATTTTTTTGAAACTTCCATTTTTTCAATAAATTAGTATTTTATTTTGAACCATTCAATTAAAACTGCATAGTAATTGTTTCTTGTTTTACAATTAGTTCGATTAACATTATACCTTCTTACATCTCGTATATTCAATTTTTTATTTACCAATAGCCTACTTTTTGAGATGATTAACATTTGCTCCTACACAACTTTAAATATGAATTCAACTCTTAATTCGCAAAAAATGGGAAGTTTAAAAAAAATAATTTTATATTCCTGAAATTTGCTATAGAGGTATAAAATTGCATTCTAAATAACTTTTCTTAGTGGAATTTTTTCATATTTTGAAAAACAAAGGTACTTTATTAGTGGTGATTTTTACAACTTTGCTTATAAAACACCCTGTAGAACACCAGATCAAGTCATTTTTGGTATACTTTAGTTTTACAACAAGCAGGACTCAATCCCCAAATACCATTAGAAAATTCCAAAATTTTTGATCCATTACACCTCTTGTTACATCTATCCTGGGACATACTGTTTTTGTGGTTAACCACTTTTTGCATTTTTATCAGCAACGGATTCTACTAAAAAAGTGCCTTAAGATTGTGTTACTCGATTTTCGATTCGACACTTGGTAATTGAGATATAGAGTCCATCCAAAAATGCCAATTTTCCAAAAACGCTCTGTAGTTCGGTAGTCGAAAAAGGTCGCGATTTGCGCAATTGTCTGTTACTCGAAAATCGAGCTGAGGACACCTTTATTGGTTTTTGTCTATCTGCCATAGTTTTAGAGAAAAACTCAAATCCCATGTAATTTGGTCCACCCTGTATTGGCACCTGCGGCTCAAAGAAAAATTTCATGTGTTTTCCATACTTCCTTGTTTAGCTGTAGGATATGCCATTATTTATCAATCATACAGTGTTGTCAATGTGTTCGATTTAACTAGTTTTAAATTAAATAAATAAGTTTTATAGTAAAAATAATAAAGGGGGGTAATGAAAATGTTTATTGAAATTAAAATCAAAAAATAGTAATTTTTATTCTTATCGTTAAAATAAATTTTTTGTAGACAGTAAATTACTCAGATCAGTGACATTTTTTCAATAAAGATACAAGGAGCTTCAAAAAATCGACATAGACGTCCTACTTTTACTTCCACATCCAGTGGAAGTATAGTAACGACAAAAAAATTTTTAAAAATTTTTATTGTTCAAATAGGCTTAGAATGTCACGAATCGTCGAGATTTTAAGTTTGAGCGAAAAAAAATTTCTGTCTGTCTGTCTGTCTGTCTGTCTGCCTGCCTGCCTGCCTGCCTGCCTGCCTGCCTGCCTGCCTGCCTGCCTGCCTGCCTGCCTGCCTGCCTGCCTGCCTGCCTGCCTGCCTGCCTGCCTGCCTGCCTGCCTGCCTGCCTGCCTGCCTGCCTGCCTGCCTGCCTGCCTGCCTGCCTGCCTGCCTGCCTGCCTGCCTGCCTGCCTGCCTGCCTGCCTGCCTGCCTGCCTGCCTGCCTGCCTGCCTGCCTGCCTGCCTGCCTGCCTGCCTGCCTGCCTGCCTGCCTGCCTGCCTGCCTGCCTGCCTGCCTGCCTGCCTGCCTGCCTGCCTGCCTGCCTGCCTGCCTGCCTGCCTGCCTGCCTGCCTGCCTGCCTGCCTGCCTGCCTGCCTGCCTGCCTGCCTGCCTGCCTGCCTGCCTGCCTGCCTGCCTGCCTGCCTGCCTGCCTGCCTGCCTGCCTGCCTGCCTGCCTGCCTGCCTGCCTGCCTGCCTGCCTGCCTGCCTGCCTGCCTGCCTGCCTGCCTGCCTGCCTGCCTGTCTGCCTGCCTGCCTGCCTGTCTGTCTGTCTGTCTGTCTGTCTGTCTGTCTGTCTGTCGGTCTGTCTGTCGGTCTGTCTGTCTGTCTGTAACTTTTTTGTGCGCACGTTTACTCTGGAACCGTTTGAGATATTGACTTGAAATTTGGTACACATATGTACTTTAACGAGATCTAGAACTAGATTATATTTTCATCTTGTTCCGTCGAAGGGTTGGGGGTAAACTGGGCTAAATTTGGGGAAAATAGGTAAATCAAGCAGGTAAGAGTCCATAAAATTGGTATTTAGTATATACAAGAGAAGCTAAGGTTTCAAAAAACATTTTGGCATTAGCCACCCCCATTACCACCCCCACCCTATTAATAAAGGGGATGAAAAAAAAATTGTGATTTAGGGTGTGTACAAGAACCAGAAACCTCAAAATGTTTTTTTACTTCATCCACCCCCACTACCACCAACCACCCTCTATCACCACCCCACCCCGCTACCGATGTGGGGTATCGTTTTATGGGTTTTTGGGGTAGAGGATTTCAAATATTATATTATTAAAGTTCCATAAACAATTATTTCCACATACAAAATTTTTTCGTTGTGAGTGACTTAGATAAAAAATCTGAATGTGGAAGTAGTGATTCCTTGGGCAGCGGTTTTTCCATAAGTAATAAGTATAATAAGAACGTTTTGTAAATGTTTTGCAATCATAGTATATTGAAGTGCAAGTACTGATAGGCTAGAATGCGCGAGACCGTGCACTTATAGACTTAAAACGGTAGCGGGCGTTCCACAAAACTAATCATATCTTTTACAACGCTTTGTTTAAGCAATTTCTATAGCATTTGTTAACAACAATTTCGATAATAATTAGGCAGCACCTGAATCTAGAAGGAATAAGCTATCCATTGGTTTGAAAATCATTAAGAAATGTTAAAAACAAGCATGTCACTGCGGAGGAAACATAAAATTAATCAAATTTCAGTAATACAAAAATTTTCGGAAAAAAATTGTTTACGCCTTTTTGCAATCGCGGCCAGTTGGTGCCCTCCACATGTAGATCCGCAAGGTCATTCCAGATGTACGAATTTATTCAAAACTATATCTTTTAGTGCACACCTTGACATTTTAAGAGCGTCTTTTGAGAAGGTATATTTATGACTAAGAGGTTAAGTGATCAAAAAATAAAAACCGAATAAAAATTTTAACTTTAAATTAGATCAACAGATGTTCAAAAGGTGCACCATATCAAATGTTCATAATTAGTGGATTGTGTGAGCCGGACGAAAACCCCCATTGTCTGATGCAACCAGATTAGTTCTGCCCCCCGTTTTCGAGGATGCTGAATACCGTGGTGGTGGCAGAATTTCTCGTTGGGGTGACCCAACCCCCGCAAACGGCCAAAAACTACCCACAAACGGGAGTTAACGAGTATTATAATTGTTTGAGGGGCTCTTACTTGGTGATCCCCCGTTTTCGAGGATACTGATGGTAAAATTCCTCCCCGGGGTGACCCACCCGTAAATGGCCAAAAACCACCCACACAATAGGTTCATATAGTAATTGAAACATCTGATTTTTTTTAATTATAAAATATTATATAAAATATTTTCATTGAAGAGATATTTTTTTGCTATTGAGGGGGTGAACGAGTGTCAAGCACTCGATTCGTAGTCCTCTCCAAGTTCTGCATGCTCGAAATTGGGAGGGAAACATTTTTGTCCAGTGGTATGATAAGAGCGCTCTCTCACCCCTTTGGAGGGTAGTTATTGGCCGTTGAGGAGTTGGGCGGGTGTCACGCATGCGTCCCAGGGCTCTCCCCATGATTGGCATGGTCGAAAACGTGGGATCAATAAGTTACATTCCGTAAAACATGATCAATATGCGTTTGGCCCTATTTGGAGGTGGTTTTTGGCTGTTTGCGGAGGTGGGTCACCCAATGAGAAATTCTGCCGCCACCACCACGGTGTTCAGCATCCTCGAAAACGGGGAAAAGAACTACTTTTGTTGCATCAGGCAATAGTCGGGTTTTTCGGGTATTTTTCCGACTCACACAATCCATTATGTTCAAAAGGTGCACTATATTCTTTTTTTAAAAAGAAATGTTAATAATGTACATTTCTTATATGTGTGTGCAACTTTTTATCGTAACTCTTATCACAACTTTATGCAGAAGCCTTGTTTATCTTCTGTCTAAAGAAACAACTAATTTAATTTGTTAGCTTATGTGTGCTATTTGTGAGTTTACAAGCTCTAAAAAAATGAGTTCAAAAATGGTTATTTATAACAGAAGCCATTCACATCTATATTTTATAGTGATAATTTGGTATTGTGAAGGATACCTAACACACACTGACGTTGCTCCTGAAAAATAATTATTCGATGACAGGATTCTTTCAGTTACGGTAACTCTATGATATTTATTTTTAATTCGGAACATTTTAATAGAATAAATTCTTTCACTTAATTGAGTAATTTTTGAGTCATTTCACTTCATACCTTAAAACAGCCTATACCCCTCGTAATATTTATCGCTCATTTTTTATTGAGACAAAAAAAATATACAATATATGCTTTGGATGAGCGTGAGTAAAAGAGGATTGCTACATTTATTAATTGAATGATATATTTGTAATAATGAAATATTATTATTATGAAACACATACTTTATTGCCCTGATTGACCGATCTTGATGAATTATTTTTTTCAATGGTTACAGCTGAGGTTTTATTAGTTTTGATAACATTTTACATAAAAATAGTTAAGTAGTTTTCAAAACAAAAATAAAAAAAATTATTGCCTATTGATATTTCAAGAACAATGGACTTCGATATTCTCCGAACATTCAATAATCGATTTTTTTAACAAAACATGACTACTTCCTTATACGGGAAACGTATACTTTACGCTCAAAAATCATCGTTTCACAAGTAAAAAATTAAAAAACAATATCACTGACTACACTACAATACGTCCTCGTTTACCACACGAAACAGCTCGCGCATTTCTTCTCTCTCGCTCGCACTCATCCAGAGCGAGAATAGTTAATTCAAATACTGGCAACCACTACTTGTGGCCGTTTTTTGACAGGCAACCATGTGTTATCCTAAACAGAAAAAAAAATGTTTAATTTTGATGGGCAACCCGGCTGTTATGTGTTATGTTATCATTAATCTTTCACTTAAATCAAATTTTATTAAAAAAAAACCAGATAGCTGCACGAATAAGCTATCGGATGTTAGACTGTAAGTCACTTCTTGGCCAATGCATCGTTCACCCCCTCGAAGGGTGAAATATTCAATCGTCAGTAACTCGGTAACCCCTTGAGCTATCAGATTCTCTAGGACGTTAACATTTTCGTAATATAAAGTAGAACAAAAAAGTTTATTACAATATATATCAAAAATAGTATAGTTTGTACTTCCACATAGTGGTTGTAGAATGTCATGAAACGTCGAGATTTTAAGCTTGAGCGAAAAAAAATTATGTCTGTCTATCGGTCGGCTTTGTCTGTAACTTTTTTTTGTGCGCACGATTACTCTGTAACCGTTTATGATATTGACTTGAAATTTGGTACACTTATGTATTATAACGAGATCTGAAACTAGATTATATTTTGGTCTTATTCCGGAGAGAGGGTTGGGGGGGAAGGGGAGAAATAGGGGTAAATAGGTAAAGCAACCAAGTAAGAGTTCATAAAATTTTTATTTAGTGTATGTGTGAGAAGCCAAGGTCTCAAAATTATTTTGGCATCAACCCACTATTACCCCCATTTCCACCCGCATCCTATTATTAAAGGGGTAAAAAAAATATAAATTGTGATGTAGTGTGTGTACAAGAACCAAAGGCCTCAAAAATGTTTCTTGCATCAACCACCCCCCACTACCACGACTTCAGAGATTGACTGAAGCGGCAAAACCTCCGATTACGTTAAGCATCTGATTTAATCTGTGCGTGCACATGCAATTAATGGTACCTAAGGACCCTTTTTCAACTGTATATATCCATTTTCTTGGCAGACGACAACTGCAAATACAGATATGATTATCACATAATGAAGCTATGTTAGTAAAAATTATTAAATCAGACATGCTATTTTTAGGATCATCTAACCTGCGTATAGTTCGCTTGGACCTGAAAGATGTACTGTATTGCAGTAAACTGCAATACAGTACATCATCTAAAGATGTCTTGCATATTTTTGTGTTTTTTATGTTCTTAATCAAAAACCTTTGGCCTCTAAATTTATTAAAAAAAATAGAGTTTATATAAACATGACACACATGATTTACATCATGCTTCTGACGATCACCGTGTATGACGAATATGATCCAATTTCAGTAGGAAATATTCTAGCGTTCTATTTTATATATGTTGCAAATTCGAAAAGAAAATTTTAAGTCCAATAGAAATTATAGTATTTAATAAATACTCGCAATCGGTAACGCCCGACGGCAGCTATTATTTATTTTATAATAATTTTAAGGTAACACTGTTATATAACCTAACTTACATAACGTCGGTTCGAATCTGAGAGACAACCTGTATAATGCGGTTTAGATATCTTTTACGTCTTCATATTTTTGTGCGCTTAATCAAAAACCTCAGTTACATTTTGGTCTAAAATTAAAATAAAGGTTGTTTCACATAAAAATGAGAGTTTGCAGTCCTCTGGTGATCACCCTGTAGGAGGGATATGGCCCAACTTTAATAGGGAGTATTCTACTATGCTGTTTTATACACTCAAATAAAATGATAGGTAAATTCAACCAAAAAGAGCATATGAAATCGCGCCTATCTAGTTTCATAGTTAAATCAATCAGAAAAGAATAGTCATACAACTTTATTTGTTTTCGTAAACAAATCGTAGTTTAATAATCATATCTTCTTGTAACAAATTAAATAGTACAATGACATTTTTTTATGTTCACTAACCATTTTCAATTTGGTCTACAATTAAATAGTACGACTTTGTTTTTTGTTCACCAACTAATTTTTAGGTTGATCTACACTTTATTGTATGATGAAGTTTTTTTTGGCTAGCCAAAATCTCAGTATTGAGACATCAGACCACCCAAACCAAAGATTAGAGATCGTTTATAAGATCCATCCAAATATATCGATGATCCCTGAGAGAATTTGAACATTGCAATCATGTTGGGGCGAGCGTAGAGGCGACTTCAATGTGAATATCAGTCGATATTCCGTTGAAGCAACGTCGAGCGCGGTTAGTACTTGGATGGGCTCTCATCTCTCTCTCTTTTGTTAAAAACCAGTCACCCTTCTCTGTGGCTCCGACACTCACAGAGGGGAGTTGGTAGTACCGGCAGCCACTCCACACACCCGTGGGGTAAGTGACTACTGGGTCCGGGAATCGTGTGCCCTGAGCAGACGTAATGAACCAAGAATGACGGCCTTCTGCATTCTGCCGGCTAAGACCTCTGCCGAATTTCGGCATGCCGGTATGATCTTAAGTTCCGAAAGCAGTGTGTGTCTCGTTCCACCGAGGGCTCCTATAATCAGTACCACTATCTTAACAGTATGGTCTGGATACAGTCTGCGGAGTTCGAAGAGCAAATCTCGATATTTTGTTCGTTTTTCCTCCTCCTTCAAGACAATGTTGTTCTCCGCGGGAGCCGAGAACTCCACGACAAACATTGCCTTGAGTTGATGGTCGAGGAGGACTACGTCAGTTCCAATAAATTAGATACTTCTCATTTCCCACAACGGACTCAATATCCCCCGGGGCGTAAGGCAGCACTGGTGTCTCGTCTATCCCATACGAGTGCCTTAGGTGATAATAAAGCACTCGTAATGCTCCGTCGTGCCTCTGGATATAGGCCGAGACTGCATATGTCGGACAAGCCGACAACAGGTGCATTAATGTCTCTGGCGCCCTGCGGCAGGCCCTGCAGCTGACATCAGGGACCTCGATACCCATGACACGACTACGATAGACGAGGGTATTAAATACACCATCCTGGCAAGCCATTATGAATCCCTCGGTCTCAGACTTCAGCCCGGCTGACCTTAAGAAGGCAAAGGTCAGCCTTTCGGATAAGCCAAGGTTCTCTATATTTTTATAGAAAACTCCATGCATTGACTTATCCGTGTGAAGCTACAGAAAGATGGTCTGTTCTGCAGCTTTAATTTGGGCTTTTCGTCGAGCAGGTTCCAACTCGGTGACAGAGTCGGGATTTACCCGCTTAACGTCGAAGGAGAGACCAAGTTCATCGGCTGCTCTTTGTGCTGCCTTAAACAAAAAGGCTCATATTCCTGCACTTTCATGGTCCCGGACCATGCAGAGCAGGGGATCCGAACTCCTGATGACCTTACAGGCTCCATCCAGAACCATCCTATTATGGAGACTCTTCAAACTCAAGAGTCCACGGCCTCCCCGATGTCGTGGGAGGTATAGCCGTGGAATGGACGATTTAGGATGCAAACTTCTATTGAGATGCATCTTCTTGCGGGTTCCTACGTCGAGTTGACGCAACTCCTCTCGAGTCCATTTCACTACTCCAAAGGAGTAGAGTAGGATCGGAACGGCAAGCATGTTGGTAGCAGACACCTTGTTCTTCCCCGACAGTTCTGAGGACCAGATCTGTCGGAGTCGGTGCTGATACTTGCCACGGAGAGCGTTTTTCACTACACCCACTTCTTGAGTGGAGCGTTGCTCGACACCCAAGTAAGTGTACGACTCTCCGGCATCTAGATGATGTAAGATGCTTCCGTCCAGGAGCTGCGCGTCCTCTCCGTAGTTCCCGCATCGTCCTCTCTTGAGATGGACCAGTGCACATTTGTCCAACCCGAACTCCATACCGACAGCCTGCGTGTACTCCTGTACCACCCTGAGGGACTGGTGTAAGTCCCTCTCTCCGGAGGCATAAAGTTTAAGGTCATCCATGTAAAACAGATGGGTGACCTTATGCCTCCTATCGCCGGGGGTACCGCAGTTGTATCCACGGGTTTTCCGGAGCGAAACGGATAATGGCAGTAGTGAGATGCAAAACAGAAGGGGGCTGAGGGAGTCTCCCTGAAATACTCCCCTTCTGAATGTTACGGACTCCGTCTGGACTCGATCGTTACCCGATGTAATAGTAAAGCGAGTCCTCCAGAGCGGCATCAGTTCTTCGATGCATCTCACTACGGGACCGGGTACCGCAAGACATCGGAGCAAGTGAACAATAAGCTCATGTGATGTCATATCAAATGCCTTGCGGTAGTCGATCCAGGCCATGGAGAGGTTCCGCTTATACTGCACGGAGTCCTGCGTGACACATCTGTCAATCAACAGGTTCTCCTTGCAGCCAGCGACACCTCTCTTCGACCCTCGTTGCTCATATATCCGTTCGTAAACCGGTTCAACTGCGTGGAGCACTCGCATGTACAAGATGCGCGTAAACATCTTGTAACATGCGTTTAAACAGGTTATCGGTCGGTAGTTCCTTGGGTTGGACAAATCTCCGTTCTTAGGGATCAGCACTGTCCGCCCTTCAACCACCCAAGAAGGAATTTGCTGCTCCCCGTTTAGCCAGGCATTAAAAATTCTGGCCAAATGGTGGTGGGTGCTCGATAACTTTTTCCACCAAAAGTTATTTATCCCATCGGGACCTGGAGCAGCAAAGTTCTTAGAGCCCTCGAGAGCTCTTCGAACCTCTTCTGGGGTTATTGGTTGGCACACTTCCTGTGGTTGTTGAAACCTTTGACAGAAGGTTTCAAAGTGTGCAAGGGCCGGAGAGTCTCGGTTGAGTGGAAGCTTCTCCTCGTAAAGCGTTTTCCAGAAATTTTCCACCTGATCTACAGTCGGCGGATTCTCTGCAACACGCGGAGGCGGTTCGAAAAGGCGCGAGGGCTTTTGGCGGAAGAGTTTATTTTCCGCCAGCCCCCTCGCCCGCCTCACTAGTGATTTTTTACAAACCACTAGCATCCGTATCCTGTCGAGACAGTGCTGTTTGGTGGTTCACAGCACTGCCTCATTGAGTGTGTGATGGACGCGTCTTAAGTTGGCGGCTATTCGACGCACTTTAGGCGTGCACGGTCTATTGGCCGCCATATAGTCCATCACACATTGGATACGGGATGCGTGTTGCCTCGCCGACCGGATCTTGGCTTCCATCTTTTGTATGCGCCGCCTCGCTCTCTCCTGTGGGGAAGCAGTATTACGCCTCTCCACCTGAGAAAAGCGTTGAGCAGCAGCATACACGGCACAGTTTATGTGCCAGATGTCAGCCCGTTCTGGAAGCGCTTCACGAAGTTCTTCATCCACTCTGGCCAGGTCTTGTGGCCCAGGGGCTTTTATGTAGTGTGACCCCCGTCTGGTACTGAGGCCCTCTGGTATTGGTGGAACGTCGGGGACTGCATCCTCAACCGGTTCATTCGGTGGACCTTCGACCACCTCATTCAACGGCTGAGGAGCAGCTCTCACGTACCCCTGCGACGAAGGTGGGATACATAATCTTGCAGGTTTTGTGGCGTGAAGGCGTTGTGCTCTGGGTGCCTTGCACACCACAGAACATGCATTCGCCCCATGTATCCCCTTCGTGCGGGCTCACTGCTTTTGTAGCAATGCAGAAGGTCGTCCCTTAGCTCATCTGTCCACTCAAAGCGTCCCAGTTCACGTAATTTCAGACGAGGATTACGTAGTGGATATACCATCCTTCGGAGGGGATGTAAAGCAGGCGGTCCCCTGTCTATTAAATGTTAGGCAAGTAAAAGATCCCTACTCTTCTTAAGGGAAGAGGTTCGGCAAAATTTCCAGGTTGGGGGTAGCTGGTCTCCTGGCGTCGGTGATAGGCCCTGGTAGCGGAAATAGGCCGACGTTAAACAGTTAATGATAAAAAAAAATCATGTTATAATTTTCTATAAATTCATAAGAGTATAAGATAATGCATGATTGATTATTGTCAATGATTTGTATGTGGCGTCATCTGGGAATAATTTCTGTAATAGACTACGTGGTAAGCAAGCAAATTTTATGGTAATTCTTTTAGAACTTCTAGAAGACGACAATAATATTGGTTTGTCTACCAAGTACAATAATACAGCGAGCTAATACTGGGTTAGAATTACAATTCGACAATAGTTAAAAATAAAATATACTATTATCTAGTTTAATTTGACAGAATTCAACAAAATAATAGTTAGACGAAAAAAATAATAGTCTTATTCATCTATTTTTTAAGTTAATGTCTGTTTTGTTATACGACAACTTTTTATTAATTAAAATAACAATCACCTCTTGTTTAAAAATACCATCAATATAATTTAGTTTAAAAAATTAACGATATTGTTAGTTAACCATTTTTTTTTGTTGAATTTACCCATACTATTTCTTTGAGTGTATATGTTCCAAAGAATTAGAAAACTTAAGTCTAACAGAAATTATCGTATTTACAAGAAACGGTCTACACACACACATACACACAGACAGACAAACTCCAGTTTCAATGTACCTATTTGATTAAATCAAATATAGTTTATGAAAATAATGAAAATATTCGTTGGAACAATAGTCACAAGAATCGTTGGTAAAACCAAAAGTGCACACCTCGAAAGTTGTTTTAGGCAATAAATGTTAATGTGTAACATTAGTTTAGTTGCAAAATTATTACTATACCTACTGTTTGCAAATACGAAAATAAAGAGTACATTGCATTTGATCGGCAAGTGCCAAAAGATGCCAACAGAAATTTTGAGGCCATTGGTTCTTTCTCAATTTTATTTTTTACCGCCTTTAATAATGTGGTGGGAGTGGTAGAGGGGGTGGCTGATGCCAAAAATATTTTGAGGCCTTTGGTTCTTGTATACACACTAAATCACATTTAATTTGTTTAACCTCTTTTTTTAATGGGGTAGGCGTGGTAATGCTGGTAGTAGAGGGGGTAGCATTAATTATTTCTTAACAGTATCATTCGTAATAATAAAAGTATTTTTAAAAGGTAAGAGCCAACAGATACCGATCTACATTTAAATCCAAAATTGCAGATAGCCATGAAAATGACAGACGTTCGCAACAATTGAATTATTCTTGACATTACTCACTGATCATCTGAAGTAAGTGTATTGAATTTGTTATAAACAAATAAATTAATATAAAATGGTTGAAAAATATTTAAGAGATGAAAAAGTTGACATGTTGATTACTTATGGAGAGACTCAACGTAGAATGAAAATTGTTATAACTTTGACAGTTTCAATAATTACTTCCACGTCCAGTGGAAGTTTAGCAACGTAAAAAAATTGAAAATTTTTATTGTTTAAATACGCTTAGTCATGAAACGTAGAGATTTTAAGTGCGAGCAAAAAAACTTCTGTCTGTCCGTCTGTAACTTTTTTTAACGAGATCTGGAACTAGATTATATTTTGATCTAATTCCGTTGAAAGATTGGGGGTAAATTGTGGTAAATGGGAGTAAGTAGGTAAATCGAGCAAGAGTACATAAAATTGGTAATTATCATATATAAGAGAAGCTAAGGTCTCAAAAAATTTGTTGGAATTAGCCACCGATAAAACCCATAAAACTTTATGCCACATCTGTAGTGGGGGTGGGGGTGGTCGTAGGGGCGTGGTAGTGGACGTGGATGAAGTACCACTGGATGTGGAAGTAAAATGACCTGGTAAAATAATGTTGCTTCACACAGTAAACAAGAAGAATACCAGAAGAACATATTCATAAAATTGGAGGACAATGTCTCTAATAGCGTACGAGATACTGAGTGAGAAATAAAAATTTTTTTTTTTTTATGTTTTTCCCAGCTTCAATTTTGCAATTCCGAATTGATTGATGAACTCGAAATTCGAATGTAGCAGAAAATTTTAGCAAGAACCAGTTTTCGTTTTTGTATACTCTTTAATCTACCCACAGCCCTACTATCAAGCAGGCCCCTGTATGAGGCTATGGGGTACTGAGTTTAGGGGCCCGGGCTTCCGAGGGTCCCGTAGCGGGGGCCCTCCAGAGATTTTGATAATTTTTTTTTCAAATTTCTTCCTTAGGTCTTTATTGAAGATTATTTAAAAAAAAATGGTAGGACATGTACGAATTAGAATTTTTTCCTTATTAAATAAATAATTATTTTGTTGTAAAATCAATTCAAACTAGTACAATACATTCTTCTGAACAAAAAATGGAGAATACATTTTTTTATTTGAGAATTCGTATTACAGGTAAAAATAATTTTTAGTTGAAAAAATGTTTTTTTTTTGACGGCCCCTATCTCAAAAACCTTTAAACCCATTACATACGATGTAATCCTGTTCAAAGGTCTCTCTAAAGGTGCTGATTAAGAATATCTTACTATTTTTTTTCTAAAAAAATCGTTAATACTTTCCATCCTGGAATCTTTATAGGTATATATTCACCACAAAATTTCAGACGAGCGAGACACGAGGGTGGCTCCATGAAAAGTGGGACACAGTATACAGGATGCGCCACTTAAAACTCCCCAGGCTTGTAACTTTCTTATTTTTTAAGTGACGACAATGTTGGGCACATCAAATTGTAGACATTTTTAAAGCCTTAAACATGCATACAGAATGATTAAAAAAATTTTTTTTTTTTGAAAAAACTGTTAAGAAACCGCTGCCCAAGGAATCACTACTTCCACATCCAGATTCTCTATCCAAGTCACTCACAACGAAAAAACTTTGTATGTGAAAACAATTGTTTATGGAACTTTAATAACATAATATTTGAAATCCTCTACCCCAAAAACCCATAAAACGATACCCCACATCGGTAGTGGGGTGGGGGTGATGATAGGGAGGTGGTAGTGGGGGGTGGATGAAGTAAAAAAATATTTTGAGGTTTCTGGTTCCTGTACATATACTAAATCACAATTTTTTTTCATCCCCTTTAATAAGGAGGTGGGGGTGGTAATGGGGGTGGCTAATTCCAAAAATTTTTTTGAGACCTTAGCTTTTCTTGTATATACTAAATACCAATTTCATGGACTCTTACCTGCTTGATTTACCCATTTACCCCAAATTAACCCCAATTTACCCCCCAACCCTTCGACGGAACAAGATGAAAATATAATCTAGTTTTAGATCCCGTTAAAGTACATACGTGTATCAAATATCTCAAACGGTTCCAGAGTAAACGTGCGCACAAAAAAAGTTACAGACCGACAGACAGAATTTTTTTTTCGCTCAAACTTAAAATCTCGACGTTTCATGACATTTTAAGCCTATTTGGACAATACAAATTTTTAAAAATTTTTTTGTCGTTACTATACTTCCACTGGACGTGGAAGTAATTGAAGGGTTAGAAACAGAAATAAGTCAGCTTAAGGGAAAAGAAGATGTGATTACTGTAAAATCGTACTCTGATATGGCAAAAACCAAACCCGATCATGTATTAACAGTCAAACCTAAAAAGGAACCAACAGTTAACAAGGTTAAAGAAGACTTAAAAACCGCTGCCCAAGGAATCACTACTTTCACATTCAGATTTTTATTCAAGTCACTCAACGAAAAAATTTTGTATGTGGAAATAATAGTTTATGGAACTTTAATAATATAATATTTGAAATCATCTACCCCAAAAACCTATAAAACGATACCCCACATCGGTAGCGGGGTGGGGGTGGTGATAGGGGATGGTAGTGGGGGTGGGTGAAGAAAAAAAACATTTTGAGATTTCTGGTTCTTGTACACACACTAAATCACAATTTTTTTTCATCCCCTTTAATATTGGAGTGGGGGGTGGTAATGGGGGTGGCTAATGCCAAAATTTTTTTTGAGACCTTAGCTTCTCTTGTATATACTAAATACCAATTTTATGGACTCTTACTTGCTTGATTTACCTATTTTCACCAAATTTACCCCAATTTACCCCCCAACCCTTCGACAGAACAAGATGAAAATATAATCTAGTTCTAGATCCCGTTAAAGTACATAAGTGTACCAAATTTCAAGTCAATATCTCAAACGGGTCCAGAGTAAACGTGCGCACAAAAAAAGTTACAGACCGACAGATAGAAATTTTTTTTTCGCTAAAACTTAAAATCTCGACGTTTCGTGACGTTCTAAGCCTATTTGAACAATAAAAATTTTTTAAAATTTTTTTGTCGTTACTATACTTCCACTGGATGTGGAAGTAAAAATAAACTTAATTTCTAAGTTTTTTTTTTATCTCAACCGCATGAACTCCGTTCAGGTTTTCTTATAAAGGTTTTAATTGGCTTCAATTTATGTCATTACGTCATATTCGAAATTCTTTTTGGTTTTAGAGAAAGAAATTAAAAACGCTCACTCTTTCCGATTCCAAACTGATTTTTTTTTAAATAACTGAAAAGAATGTAAACAATAATGTTATGCTTTATTTGTAAAAGACATATTACAAACAATATTCAACGTAACAAAAACAAAAGAAATAAATATTTTTAAAAACAAACTTATATTAAAATATACTAAAGAGGAAATTGCAAAAGTTTTATTTTTTAAATTTTTTTATTTTAATAACATAAATTGAAGCTAATTAAAACCTTTATAAGAATACATTAACACAGTTCATGTACAGGGTGAGGTAAAAAATAGTTTCCTTTCTTAATAATTTTTCAATTTCTTTTTTAAATCACTCTGTATTCATGTTTAAAAATGTCTACAATTTGATATGCCCAACATGGTCATCGCTTCGAAAATAAAAAAGTTACAAGTCTGGGGAGTTTTAAGTGGCGCACCCCGTATACAGTTTTTTCTAAATTAAAATGCAGCTCCAGAAATTAAAAATGTTAGGCAATCGCTTCACTGCCTCATGTCACCCACCATTGGGCCCTGGTCACGGGTTGTAGAATGTATAAACGATAAGTTCCACCTGAAAATCGTATAATTTCAAAAATTGAAGCGAGTTGTGATGTGACGAAAAAGTTTTATAAGCAAGTTCGGGTCAAATCTGAATGTAGAATAGGCTTGTTGCATGTGTCATATATTTTAAACTAATTTATATAATGTTATTAAACATTAGCAATTATCAAATCTATTTTCATAATTTCTAACTGGAAAGTATTTAAATCACCGATTAATATCCGGGAGAAGGAGCAAATCTGAGAACACACTCATATTGGACTTGACGTCATCTAACAGAGTATCTCTGCGAGTGCAATGATTTGGACAAATAATTTGTGCAGTTTGCGGTTATTTCTTAAAATCATTTAGTTGTATTCGGTCTATGATATATTAAATTATAATGTGTATTTAAGTGTACCATATTTAAAAGGGTTTAAATTGTTTTAAACAAGACTGAAAAAGCTTACTTCAAAGGTCAATCGGATAATTTACGCCGTACGCCTGCCGGGTGTATACCATATGCTACTGCGTCCCAAAAATGTTCATAAGTAAAAAATTGTAAGTCCTAGAAGAAAAAATTTTTTTTTCAAAAACTTCTTGGCTTCAATTGCTTCGCTGCATGTATATGAAAATTTGCAAAAATAAAAAAGTTTGTTGCTTAGTCAAAATATGAGTACATTCTTAGCGAAGTAATGAGCCGAGTAATAAGTTCATTGTTGTTTAAAAAAAATAATAAACAATAATCCATAGAATCAAAAAAACCATCCTAAGCGTTTATTTGTGTACTTAAATTTAAAAAAAAATTCAGATCGATAGCTCAATTAGATTTGAAGATATGAAGTGTAAATGTTAAAAAACACGATTTTTATAATCAACCAATCAATTTCTCGTTTTTTCGAAATAAAGAATATCTGTACCACAAACAAATCGTAAATAGCCATTTCTTATGTAGAATTGTTCACTTTATGAAGGTCTGGTCTGGTTCTACCCTGATTTTTTTTTTCTCGAGAACGGAGAGACTTTTATGGTCTACTTCGCTCCACTATCAAGCTATTGGATAAATGGAATTAATTTAAAATGTGCGCTAGCGCTGTGGACTCATCTGTTACATGATGTCACACGTTGTTTTCGCTCCTAACGGATTTATTCAAACTTTAATGTTGAATACCGTTTGTAAAAGAAAAAATAAGAAAAAAATCCGTTACACACTGTGTTTTGTATTAGGTAAAAATTCTAAAAATGCTAAAATTATATTTTTGCTGAATTAATGCCGAGGATTCCTAATATTTAGTACAGGCAGCTATTTACCGCCACTCCCCGTTAAATATACACTTGCATAAATTCAAACTAGATGTAAACATCTACTCTTACTCTTTGACGGCTTGTTAAATTTGCTATATAATTGTTGAACATTCTGTAATATACTCTTCGCAGTTTTTTTTTTAAATAAATAAGTAAATTTTTTTACGTAAAATGGCTATGCTCGTGATTAATATTACGAGCCTGATGGTGCCATCTTGATTGGCGAAACGTTCGTCAGTACTATACAATATTTTTGTGCTTGTAGAATTTTATCAAGGGTTACACAGCACTCTTCACATGCATTTTTTTAATCGATTTCTTACAAAGATAATAGGTTTCTTCCTCTAGATAACACTAACTTGTTGTCCAAATTTCGATGAGCTGTCGTGCGTAAAAGGAACGTGATGGACGGACGGACGGACGGACGGACGGACGGACGGACGGACGGACAGACAGACAGACAGACAGACAGACAGACGGACGGACATTTTGGAAATTATTCAGAATTAGATGACTGACACAATTATATGAATTTTTTTTCTTTACTAGCTATATTTATGGTTTTAGAAATGTGTTTTAGAGTATATAATGTCCAAGAGGGAACACAATAAAATATTGCGGGAGTGAGACACTCGGGACATTTAATACTTGGAAGTGATTCTTCCTGCAACGTGCACTTGTTCTATAGTCGCTCCAGCTGTAGTCTATCCATGACTGCCGTAATAATTCATTCTCTCAAGTTGGTCGGAATCTCTGTTTCTATAAATAGCATAATTCTGCACGTACATAAACCATTTGTTTATTAAACATAGGCATATTTACTAACTCATAGAGTCGTTACTCTTTATAGTTTTAAATATTTGCAATTATGTAACACTCTGGTGACACATTGTCGGATTTCAGCTATTCTTAAAGCCCCTAACACATACCTGTTCCTGAAAAGTCTCAACACAACACATAAATCAGAATGCCAGCTGGCACTTTCCCGCTTTTTATGAATGAACACCGGAAAAGTAAATATTTCTCTTAAAATAAGGAGTTTTAGCGCAGGCGTTGTCAGTGACTAAAGTCCACTATGAGATGCTGGATGCTGACGCTCAGCTGGGCGGCGAGGCAAGAACCCGGTGGATTAATTCTTCCATTACATAATCTTATCTAGTTAAACTTGATGTTAGAAATAGCGTATTTTAATATATACGCCGTAGGTATTTAGTAGTTTAATATACATAAATATTCTTAGTTTAATCTGTTTCCTTAGGTGGTCTAACCATACTACCCCTACATTTCAGAAGTGGGATGTGATCTAGTGCCTAGATTAGATTAGATTAAATTTGTAAAAGGAGCTGGCTGATTGTCCTTGATCACCGCTACCCCCGTGGATCTATTGTGGTACTCCTTGTCTAATTTCACTTAGAGCTCCTTATCCAGCTTTGTCTTTTGTATCAGACTCCATACCCTTGATAAGGGCTCCTTGGTATAGCTATCTGCCATTGGTTTTTCTACGCCAAGTAGATGGAACCTCAGTCTGGCTAGGCCTTCTCAATGGCACAGCACATGTACTGAGGTTTCCTCTTCCTCTTGACAGAATTTGCATGTTGCATCCTCTGCCAGGCCCATTAGACTCATATGTCTATTAAGCTTACAGTGTCCAGTTAGAAGACCTACCATTATCTAGTGCCTAACCCAGCGACTGTTCAAGTTGATTTCAATTAAGAGTTAAAGACAAGCATAGTGCCGCACTGTCAAAATTTACCCGAGTGACCTATTGTACAGTGAAATGACATTATGGAATCCTATAACGACATACCCACGATCTGAGATGTGATAAACTGTGGAGAGTATGGCTCAAGAGCTACAGATGCTACGTCATGCCGTAAATATAGGTTCAGTGAGTATGAACGTAAATGCCGAAAGAAAAGCAAATACAAACTGGATGTTGTATAAAGAGATATGCTGTCTGAATTCAGATAGATAGGTTGCGAAAAATTAATGATTTTGCACGCCTTTATCGTTCGAGTGATGTTACAAAAATCCCTTGGTTACTAGCCTGGCTCTATAACGGACCTCCTTCATATCCCATGCTTGGTTTTCTTCAAAGGATCCCAGTTTTTCTTTCATAGCCCGTCTCCATTTTTTTTATACGGCCTTGACAATGCATCTTTTACACTGGTTGGATCACTATCTAGATCAGAACTTTCTAGACCAAAACAACTGACACAATCTCAGATTTTCTTGGTTTTGCTGTTCTTTCTGATCTTAATATAGTAGGAACTTCTTCGGGAGATGAATCACTATCAATGCTTTCAGTGTTTCCTCAGAGTTCTGCTGAGCTATCAGGCATCATCTACTGTTCGTCAATTACTCTATTTTCATCTAGAGGTGGGTAGTACTAGTATGATTCGTATCATTGGTACGAATCCTTGCAGTGGTACGAATGGTATGAATCCCACACAAAAAAAAGATTCGTACATTTCGTATCGCCGATACGATTGATACGAATATGAAATTTCGACACCGGTATTGCGATTCGATACTCTCAGGGGCCGTTGTATAAGGTTAAACTTCAAACGGTGGATGGGGACCGTTTAAACTGGAGATTTCATATTTTAAAATACTGATAACCTCATAATTGAAAAAATTCCCTGTTTTTATATGTAATATGATGGATATATTCGAAATATTTGATTATTACTATCTGATTATTATCAATGTACTGCAAGATAGCATTCGTTTTATACAACGTACTGATTACAAAATCTCTAATATATTACCCTTTTTTCTTTTTTTGTTATTGTCTTTTGTTTAGTTGACTTGCTACAAATGTACAAACATGTATATAATGTGGTCAAATAAACGCTATCTATATTAGACAGTAAATAGATAGATATCTGTTTACTGTCTAATGACGACGAAAAAATTATTAATGTAATAGAAGGTGCTCGAAGCCCCGAGTTTAAACTTTTGGGTTAATATAACATTATAATACTCTGGCCCTAACTAACACCACATATAACATATAATACTCTATAATCTATGCTGAATACTGTGGAGTGGGAGTGTGGGTACGAATAGTACGAATGGTACGAATAGTACGAATAGTACGAATGGTACGAATCAGTATATGATACTGTTTAGTGTCAAGGAATCATTGGTACGAAACATACGAATAGTACTTAATTAATTAAGTAATTTAATGTATCCCGAGGAGTCCCCCAGGGGTCCGTACTAGGGCCCTTAATTTTTATATTATATGTCAATGATCTACCACATCATATAAAAAGTGGGTCAATGACTATGTTTGCTGACGATAGCACTATAACTGTGGCAGACTCAGATATTGATATCCTCCATAAAAAAGTTAATAATGTTCTAGATGAATTTTCTGCTTGGTGTGACCGTAATAAACTTATACTAAATTCGTCCAAAACAACTTTCATAAATTTTTACAATAGGAAACTCTGTATTATACAGAATTTTACATTTTGCTGCAAGAGTAAATTCTTAGGCGTTGTTCTGGACTAAGATCTATCCTGGAAATCCCAAATTGATATAGTATGCAAGAAATTAAACCAGGCTTATTTTGCAGTTATACAACTAAAAAATATCTTTGATCTTAAGGCAGTACTAAATACTTATTATTCACTTGCATACTCGCATATAAGTTTTAGTATATTATGTTGGGGTATGGCCACTGAAAGAGACATAGTTTTTATTTGCCAAAAAAAACTCATACGTTTAATATTTAACTTAAAACCAAGGGAAAGCTGCAGACACAGTTTCAAGTCAAATAAATTACAACTCCATCAATTTTTATTTATAAATGCTTATGTTTCGTAAAAAAAAACTTACACCTTTTTGATAAAGTTTCATCTCGTCATAATTATATCACGAGAAGCAGTGACCTCCTAATACCATCGCATAATTCTACATTATTTAAAAAATCACCATTCTACTGGTGTATTAAATTGTATAATTCTTTACCTCTTGATTTAAAAATTATTAACAATTTTAATTCATACAAACTCAAAGTTAAAAATATGTTAACAGACGGTGCATTTTATAGCGTTGATGCCTTCCTTAATAGATAAATTTATGTTTATTGGTGTTATTCTTTATATTTTGTGTACTTGTACTTTTAGGTTTTACATATATGTAGACTATTTATAATGCGCGTAGGTATATTTATACGTTTATCTATTTATTCAATTTTGTTTTCCTCAACGTATTATTGGTACTTACATTATTGACGTATTAAATACATATTTTTGTAAAATTTACTTATCCTATATCATGTATAATGATCTAAAGGATTAATAAAGTATTATTATTATTATTATTATTATTATTATTATTATTATTATTATTATTATTATTATTATTATTATTATTACGAATGGTACGAAACAGTACATGATACTATTTAGTATCGTGGAATCAGTGATACGGAGTGGTACGAAACGTACGAATCTCTCGATACGAATCTTTTCTTGATACGAATTCATTTACATAAACACACACCACAGATAGTAGACAACCCCCAAATCCAAAGCCAAGGCTGTCCGGAAGGGGGTTACACATTCGGAAAAACGCAGACATACATCCACACCCACCGGTGTTGTCAATACCGGGGCTGGGGGTCGAACCCAGAGCGCGGTAGCGAGTCGATCAGCGTATTCGCCACTCAATACGCGTTAACCGATTGAGCTACCGTGCCGGTACGAATCCTTAAAAAGAGTCGAATCGCCCATCTCTATTTTCATCTATGTCTCCCACTGAAGCTGATATATCGTCGCTATTATCTATATCTGTATTTACTTCACTGTCTACCATGATGCTTACTTCTTTTCCAATCTTTTCCATGATGCTTATGTCTCTGCTGGTATACACTGTATTCCTTTTGGATATTATGATTTATAACCCTCAACATGGTCCTCATAATCCACTAGAATACATTTTTGTTCCATTTTAATCTTTTGGGACATGTATCATAACAGAGCTATCAAATATTGTTAGTAGTTTTATTCAATCCAGAAGCTATAGATGCATTTTTTAAGCCTAAAACTCTTGGCGTCAAATAACAAACAGACTACGACTGTTTACTAGTGAAATATTTTTATCGAACTCCTCTAAACTTGGCACATGACGATTTATAAAACCACGACATGCAACAAAAATGGCAGGTTCCATCTAACGGCTGATGTCCATTATAATCGAAACAGCAGTAGCCCTGACATGGGCACAGTTAGTAAGTATGCTTTTAGAGGACAGAATATTTACTATATAGTGAAATATTTTTATCGAACTCCTCTATACGTTTCCTTAAATATATAAGGAATAAAAAACCAGACTGCAACCAACAGCTATTCTCCGGACTAATGCCCCACCGAGCTTTGAATTACGAATTACAAGCCTGGCCGCGTTAAGTGCAATAACTCTGTATTGCCACAAAACGCTAAAGTTTCGATTGTAACAGACGCCGGCCGAAAGACTTATTCCCACTCAAAGGAGCTCTCGTGCCAGTCACTCCACACCACTTGCAGACTGCAGTTTCGAGCTATTAGCTCTCATCAGTGCAAGGTAGGTCTGAGATTGCTGGAACGAGGCACTTGTTCACTCTTGGTACATGACGAGATTTATAAAACCACGACATGTAACAAAAATGGCAGGCTCTATATAGCCATCTAGTCTATGACTGTTCTATTCTTTCTTTCAGACTTCCCATTATTATTATTTAAGAATTTTTCGAATCCATTAATGCAAAATTCTCCACCGTTGTCTGTTAAATTTCTTAAAACAGTCAAAAACCTAACTTTTTTTTTTAAGAAGTATGCAAATCCCATGCGACTAAATTCATTTTCTAATACTCGTTCTAATAGAAAACATTTTGAGCCAACCAATAGAAATATTTTCCAATGGACCACATATATCTGCATGTATCACCCCCAATAATTTTGTTTGCTTTTTTACCACCCCCTGGGTAGGTAAATCCGTCGACAAGTTCACGTTTCATCTTGTTCAGATAACCACTGTTTATGTTTCCAAACCGACGAAACCAGACTTCACCTGTGGCTAATGCTGGCCTGGCACTGCCAATAAACATATCTCAAGTTTTAAAACATTTACTCTGTAAACGCCATTTCTTAAATCAGCTGTACCAATAAACTCACTTTGTTTACTAAAATCGCGGCAAAATTGACAACATTGCCATTTTTTATAAAATATTCTTTACTGTTACATCATAATTTTGATGTCTAACATTTATTGTTGTTAGACTTGCACCACCCGAACATTTCACAGGAACCTATATCATATTTGAAACCATTATTTCATGCTATTCCACAGGACTATCAATATTTTCTAGTCACTCCTCATTGGCTATTAAATGAGCACTTGCTCAGAATCCACATACCAGTCCAATTTACTCAATGTCTCATTAAAGAATACTGCAGTAAACGCATGTGATGTTTTCCCCTTACCACTGTTAGTACTGTTTTTATTTCCTACATTCGGATATTTATTCTGAAAATATCCCAGTTGTTTACACCTGTAACACCTTATCTTAACAGTAGCATCTAATTTCTGATTTTACGTTTTTCACGTCAACTTAGTTTATTAGCAAATGCGCTTCCGGTATTGACAATGTCGACCTCCATATCTAGCAGTTTGATTTTTATACTCAGGTATTGCTATTACGACGGATTATTTTGTTCAATTGCCACAGTCATTGCTGATAATTTATCCGAAAACCCAGCCAATAATAACGAATCAATCCATTTATCATTTATGCTAAATCCTGTACTGTCGTGAGCAAAAAAAAAATAGGACAACTAATAGGACACCGAAAGAAGTAAAAAAAATAAAATGTTTTTAAAAAATGACCAAAAAAATTACCTTATTTTTTTGTAGGAATGCGCCGCCAATGATTTCAACTAATCTAACGTAACGCGGTACAACCTTATCACTTCATCAGACTTGGGATTGACGCTACTGACAGCAAAGCTGGATAATAAGATAGAAGTGACTTTTTGGTTTTAATCAATCACACTACAAAAATACTGAAATAAATCGAAATAAATCGAAGACGTTGATCTCATGCTGAAATGACAAGCAGATATACGAGATATTTAGTTAAACCGGTCAATGACACGGCCGTGTAACTATTGTTCGACCGGAAGCAAAAAACGCGGCTCTCTAGGGGTCTACACACGATCCAGCGGCACGGAGCCAGCCTTGTCGGCATGCTTTGAACTCATTCGTAAAAGTGAATTGGTCCGCTGGAATTCCAATTATCTTCAAAGCGTACCAACAATGTTGACTACCTGCCGCTGGATCGTGTGTCTTTTTTTTATCTCTCTCTCTCTCTTACCTGCTTGATTTACCTATTTACTACAAATTTACCCCAATTTACCCCCCAACCCTTCGACGGAATAAGATGAAAATATAATCCAGTTCCAGATCTCGTTAAAGTACATCTGTGTACCAAATTTCAAGTCAATATCTCAAACGGTTCCAGAGTAAACGTGCGCACAAAAAAGTTACAGACCGACAGACAGACAGAAATTTTTTTTTCGCTCAAACTTGAAATCTCGACGTTTCATGACATTCTAAGCCTATTTGAACAATAAAAGTTTTTTAAAATTTTTTTGTCGTTACTATACTTCCACTGGATGTGGAAGTAAAATTTGGTGTTTAACATTTTAAAAAAGTGGAGAATAAACATCACAATAAGTATAAATCCTGGATCAGGGACAAAAGATATCCAACTTAACAAGAAACTAACTATTAATATTTCGTTATTGCACCATTTCTAGTTATAAGTCTGTTTGGCATATAATTAAATAACCTTATACAAAACCGCTGCCCAAGGAATCACTACTTCCACATCCAGATTCTCTATCCAAGTCACTCATAACGAAAAAACTGTGTATGTGGAAATAATTGTTTATGGAACTTTAATAATATAATATTTGAAATCCTCTACCCCAAAAACCCATAAAACGATACCCCACATCGGTAGTGGGGTGGGGGTGGTGATAGGGGGGTGGTAGTGGGTAGTGGGGGTGTATGAAGTAAAAAATATTTTGAGGTTTCTGGTTCTTGTACATACACTAAATCACATTTTTTTTCATCCCCTCTAATAAGGGGGTGGGGGTGGTAATGGGGGTGGCTAATGCCAAAAATTTTTTTGAGACCTTAGCTTCTCTTGTATATACTAAATACCAATTTTATGGACTCCTACCTGCTTGATTTACCCATTTACCCCAAATTTAAATCCCAACCCTTCGTCGGAACAACATGAAAATATAATCTAGTTCCAGATCTCGTTAAAGTACATACGTGTACCAAATTTCAAGTCAATATCTTAAACGGTTCCAGAGTAAACGTGCGCACAAAAAAAAGTTACAGACAGACCGACAGACAGAAATTTTTTTTCGCTCAAACTTAAAATCTCGACGTTTCATGACATTTTAAGCCTATTTGGACAATAAAAATTTTTAAAATTTTTTTGTCGTTACTATACTTCCACTAGACGTGGAAGTAATTTTAGACAATATTATGCTCCCTTCTGTGTCACAATTATTTCCTAATAATGAATGATTTTAAGTTTGAGCGAAAAAAAAAATTTCTGTCTGTCTGTAACTTTTTTTTGTGCGCACGTTTACTCTGGAACCGTTTGAGATATTGACTTGAAATTTGGTACACATATGTACTTTAACGAGATCTAGAACTAGATTATATTTTCATCTTGTTCCGTCGAAGGGTTGGGGGGTAAATTGGGGTAAATTTGGGGTAAATGGGTAAATCAAGCAGGTAAGAGTCCAGAGCTGCCAACAGGGTTCCCACCAACCTGGAAAAACCTGGAAACCTGGAAAAGTCAGGGAATCAAAAAAGTAACCCTGGAAGTCAGGGAATTACAGTAAAATTCTCTAGAATCCTGGAAAAACCTGGATTTTCAATCTTCACTTATAAAATCTTTTAATTATTTCTTTTACAAAAATTATAAAATTTGAATTTTATACTTGTATTTCGATATTAATTTTCTTAGGCCAACTCTGCTTAACAAGTACCTAAGGTTAAATTAATGGCCTCATAGAGATACATTAAAACTGAGTTGATGTCAATTAAAATGTGATAAATGCTCTTATTTTGGTCCTGGAAAATTTAATATCTGGACCTGGAAAATCATGGAAAAGTCATGGAATTTTGAATTCTGATGTTGGTGGGAACCCTGGCCAAACTACTTTTGAAAAAGTAGTTAACTACTAACTACAGAGTACTTATTAAAAATTCATTGTAGTTGAAAAGTACTCGAGTACTTTTATTTCGAAAAAGTAGTTTAACTACGTGTCTTCAATTACATTTACAACTACTTTTGTAGTACACTTTAGACTTACACAACATGATTTTTTTTTACCAATATTATTAAAGTTTATTACTGAGATTACCATTTTTATTAATTAAAGAAAAACACAAAAACCCATTCACAAATTGCCATTCGTTTTTAACGTTACTAATATATCAAAATTAGAATCGGGTAATGAATTTATTTTTGGGGCACTTAACATGCCCGCAAAGGAAAACAGACGTTCCACAGGAGCTGATGAAGGTAACGGCGTATGTGTTATAATATACACATAATTGTACGCAGAAATAATACGTATTTATTTTTTATACACATAATTTCTTAAAAGTTGGATAATAATTCAGCATTTAAAAGTTGCTTCGAAAATTATTCTCCAAGTAGTTAGAAGTTGCAACTTCATTTTATTGTCCAATTCAGTATTTTCATCCTTTTGGTCATAATTGGTGATGGCTGTATTAGTTGTGGCCATGATGGGTTCGGTGGATTAGTCAAAACCGAATTTATACATATTTTTAGCTTTTCCTCGATTCTAGTGCTCTCAGGCGGTTGTGTATTAACCTCTGCATCATTTTTTAAAATTTTTAAAACAGAATTTACAAATAACTTTTCAATGTATGTCTTGCTAAGGCAACATTAATAAAATCTTTAATTGACTGTAGCCATGTCAACTTAATACCGGGGCTATATGTTGCTCAGACTCTTTTTGTCACTAAGCAACTGGGCTGGATATTTAATAAGCATATTTCTGAGAAAAACATATAAAAACAGATTCTATGAAAACACATAAACAGTAGTTGCAACTACTTTAGTAGTTAAAATTACATTAGTAGTTTTAACTACTTTTAAAAAGTAATTTGAGTAGTGGATACTCAATACAATACCAATGTATTCACAACTACCTAAAAGTACTTGTAGTTAGTAGTTAAATTGTAGTTAAACTACAAATTTAGTTAACTACTAGGCAGCTCTGTAAGAGTCCATGAAATTGGTATTTAGTATATACAAGAGAAGCTGAGGTCTCAAAAAAATTTTTCCTCCTTATTAAAGGGGATGAAAAAAAAATGTGATTTAATGCATGCACAGGAACCAGAAACCTCAAAATATTTTTTTGCTTCATCCACTCCCCACTACCACCCCCCTATCACCACCCCCACCCCACTACTGATGTGGGGTATCGTTTTATGGGTTTTTGGGGTAGAGGATTTCAAATATTATATTATTAAAGTTCCATAAACAATTATTTTCACATACAAAGTTTTTTCGTTGTGAGTGACTTGGATAGAGAATCTGGATGTGGAAGTAGTGATTCCTTGGGCAGCGGTTTTCTAATATACGTTTCACTATTAAATCGTTTCTCGATATGACACAAAACACCAGGACCACGTGCAGATATCCAAGCCCACATATTAACGGAAAATCTACCACTTTTGTCATTGTTAGATATATATTTCTCATCGAATCGAGTATTCGGAGGTCGGTAAACACGAATACGACCGCTGTGTGTTGACTGGAAAGCTTTTTCGTCTGTAAAAACTACATTGTTCCAAAAATTTACATCATGCACTAAATATTCAAGCGCAAATCCTAGTCGAGCTTCTTTACGCTCAGCTTTCATTAAGTATTTCTGTGCTGCTGGATGACAGCGTAGCTCCGATTCTCTTACTCGCCGGCGACCAGTACTACTCAATCCAGGAAAATTCATTTCTTCAGCAGCCTGAATAACTGAGTAAAATGGATTTTCTACTAATGTACTTACCAATTGCAAATCTTGCTGTTGAGTTGATATCTTTCGTCGCCCTGATCCAGGATTTCTACCAATCGTACCGTTTATTCTCCACTTTTTTAAAATGTTACGCACCGAATTTTTGTTAATATTATAACGCAGTGCAATTTGTCTCATTGACCATCCATCTTCTGCTTTAGCAATAACTCCAACTCTAACTAAATCGGGCCTATTAGTATGTTTGCACACTTGCAATGAGTTTTGACAAATAACTGACAATGTCACAATAGCAGTTTGTGCAACAAGAGTGGATATGATATCCATATCGCACGATAAAGAAGTTTGAGCACGACGCGACGCCGTAGGCGGAGTGCTTCAAATCTTTTGAGAGTGAGATATGGATAATCCACTCGAGTTGTACAGTATACTTTTTCTACGATCAGCTTAAAAAAACTACAAAATTTATTAAACATTAATATATTACACAAATACACACTGACAGTACACACTGATAGTTACTTTTACAGCTTACGCACTAATTTGATTTTAAAACTTTTTGTACTTAATACACGAACTGTGATTGGTCGGTTTCATTTCATATCCATCCTAGAACTGATATGAAATATATCCGTTGAGTTAACTGGAATTGCCTACTTATCCATTCTACAGACTGTACAGAAAACAGCAAATTTACATAAGGGAGTAAAAAAAATTAAAGTCAGATGTACACAACTAGATTTTAGCAAAAATACGTTATAAGACTTGTCCCCCTTTTTTTTGCGCACGACAGTACCTAGTAACTTCTGATCAGTCTCCACAATCTGATTCACATAATTTGCTATTGAATCATAGTTTTCTGGTAGAAATTGAACTTCCTAGTAGACTAATCTTTCTGGCAAATCCTTAGTCATTGTAGCATCTCTTATAACGATGTGGAGATTGTTAAAATCAGCTTTGCTTTAGTCCTAGCGTCACCTGCTGTCAGCACTTCTGCTATACATTTGGACGAAATTAGAAATTTTTCTCTGAGTTGGAAAAATACCCGAAAATCCCGACTATTGTCTAATACAACGAAAGTAGTTCCCCCCCCCCTGTTTTCGAGTATGCTGAACATCGTGGTGGTAGCAGAATTTCTTGTTAAGGTGACCCACCCCCGCAAAAGGCCAAAAACCATCCCCAAATGGGGTCAAACGCGTATTGATAATGTTTCACGGAACCTAACTTATTAATCCCCCGTTTTCGAGCATGCCAATTATGGGGAGGACCCTGGGACGCGTGCCTGACACCCGCCCACCCCCACAACGGCCAATAACCACCCTCTAAAGGGGTGATAAAGCGCTCTCATCGTACCACTGGACAAAAAAGGTTTTCCTCCCATTTTAAATCATGCCGAACATGAAGAAGACCACGAATCGAGTGCTTGACACCCTTTCACCCCCTAAATGGGAAAACAATACCCCTTCAATAAAAATATTTTATATAATATATTATAATTAAATAAATCAGATGTTTCAATTATTACATAAACCTATTTTTCCCAAAAAATATGTACAAAAAATATACATTCATCTTTCATCTTAATGTTTTTTTTCCTATGTAGCATTGCCCTGGGGGTATGCTGAGAACGCACTTTCACCCCTTTGGAGGGTTGTTATTGGCCATTTACGGGGAGGAATTCCACCATCATTCAGCATCTTCGAAAACGGGGAATCACCAAATAATTATAATACGCGTTTGACCCCGTTTGGAGGTGGTTGTTGGCCATTTGCGGCCACCCCAATGAGAAATTCTGCCACCACCACGGTGTTCAGCATCCTTGAAAACAAGTAAGAGTCCCTCAAACAATTATAATACGCGTTTGACTGTTTTTGACTATTTGCGGGAATGAGTAACCCCAACGAGAAATTCTGCCAGCATCCTCGAAAACTGGGGGGAGAATAGCCGGGTTTTCGTCCGACTCACACAATCCACTATACGGCAAACATCCAATCGGAATAGTTTTCCCGTCTTTTTAATTTTGGAATATTAACTGTGTTATTTGCAGCCATACTTCTGCAATCACTTGAAAATTATACGAATGAACGCGATACGCGATTTTTGAAAGGTTAAATCGGACTCGGATAGGACCTGGGCCCAGAACTTGTTGAAATAAAACACGCTTGTTGGATTATCATTACAGACTAAATATTTTTATTTCAATAGAATCTGCAATCATTACAATATTGCTGACATATATATGTATAAATGTAGGATAAACACAGTGGTGTTACATACTAAATGTAGCTGTCTAATATTTTGGGCTATATTAATTGTTACTTGTGCTTAAACGGAATAGGATCAAAATATAATCTAGTTCCAGATCTCGTTATAATACATAGGTGTACCAAATTTTATGTCGATATCGTAAACCGTTCCAGACTAATCGCGTGCACGTAACAAAAAATTAGCGTTATTACACTTTCACTCCACTACATGGATGTGGAAATAAATGTGTACAGGATGCACCAAATTAGATGGGATTTGAGGTTTTCTCTAAAACTATGGCAGATAAATAAAAACCAATATAGGCGTGCCGAGCTCGATTTTCGAGAAACAAACAATGGCGCAAACCGCGACTACCGAGCTACAGAGCGTTTTGATAAATTGGCATTTTTGGATGACCACTATATCTCAATTACAAGTGTCGAATCGAAAATCGAGTAACACATTCTTAAGGCACTTTCTTGAGTAGAATCCGTTGCTGATAAGAAGAAAATTATGCATACCTCAGTTTTAGAAATATAGACATAATTACCCTGTAAATTATTTCATTATTCGATCCCAGCTTTAATTAGCGATTTATCATATGTCATATTTACCTCTAGAAAAAGTGGTTATGTTTCGAAAAATTTAAAATATTTGTGACAAGGCCATGGAATACTATTAACAACAAGAACACATCTTATAATATAAAATAATTTTGCCAAAAATAGGAAAAACTAAACCACAATAAGTGTTCGAATTGTCTTCCATACGAGATACCACGGAGTGAAGTGCCGATTCTGTTGATTTCCCTGGGATGTAAGCATGTTGATTTGGATGCAGTGGATGTAAAACTAACACTGTATCTGATCGAGAAATTAGAGATACAGTGTTAGTTTTACATCCACTGCATCCAAATCAACATGCTTACATCCCAGGGAAATCAACAGAATCGGCACTTCACTCCGTGGTATCTCGTATCGAGAGATCGGCGGATATGAAAATGTCTACCCTGGGAGCGTTTATTGATATCGAAGGTGCTTTTGATAAAATAACCTTCGAGAGTATAGGGATAGCTCTCCAAACCCATGGTGTTCCCAACACACTTAGTGAATGGATAACACACATGCTCAAATGGAGAGCCGTCCGAATAAACGTGGGGAACATAAAGACTAGAGGCATGGTCAATAGAGGCTGTCCACAGGGTGGCGTCCTATCACCCCTACTGTGGGTTATGGTCGCCGACAGCCTCTTACACCGCCTCAATAACTCTGGTTTCTTCACAATAGGTTACGCAGATGACATTACCATCTTGCTAAATGGAAACTTTGAGGGCTTGCTATGCGAACTTATGCAAACAGCCCTCAAGTTGGTCGATAATTGGTGCACAGAACACTTTCTTTCGGTTAACCCCCAGAAAACTGAGCTAGTACTATTCACCAAGAAAAAGAAACTACCAAATATGAGAATGCCCAAATTATCGGGCAGTCAACTCCACTTAGCGAGTGAGGTCAAGTACCTGGGGGTCACACTTTATCGCACTCTGAATTGGAAGAGACATTTGGAAGTTAAGATAAACAAGGCATGTGCGGCATTCTGGCAGTGTCGCAGGGCGGTCGGGAGGTCCTGGGGTTTCTCACCCAGAATCTCCCTCTGGCTGTGATAAGACCCATGCTTAGTTACGCTGCCATAGTCTGGTGGCCCAGAGTAAGGCAAAAAACAGCAGCATCTCAACTGGAGCATGTTCAAAGACTGGCATGTCTCTGCGTTACTGGTGCGATGAAAACGACGCCTACAGCTGCAATGGAGACTATATTCTGCATCCCCCCTCTAAATCTGTACATAGAGGAGGTGGCGTTGAGGACTGCTCTGAGATTGCGATCTGTAGGCCAATGGTATATTAAGGGCACGGCTACGAGACCGTATCCTAGAGGAGGCTACAAAACAAATTCCTCTTCTGGGAATGGAAACTGACCGTATCCCCCCTATATATAACTTCAATAAGAACTTTGAGGTGAGTTTGAATGTGTCCGGTAATGACGAGCCGGACATATCAATCTACACCGATGGTTCAAAAATGGACTGTGGATCAGGAGCTGGGGTTTACTCAGAAGACCTAGATCTACATTCGATAATACCGCTAGGCACACATGCCACTATCTTCCAGGCGGAACTAGTAGGGATCCTGCAAGCGGTAATAGAAACCACGAAGGCAAACGTCAGTGGTAAAACAGTGCGCATATCAACGGACAGCAGAGCAGCCCTGCTTGCCCTAAACAATTGTAGGACAGGCTCGGGGCTGGTTCTGGAAATTAGAAAGGCCCTAGATGTGCTCGCACAAAACAATAGTGTCCAGCTTCGTTGGGTGAAAGGACATGACGGAATTCAGGGTAACGAAGAAGCGGACGCTTTAGCCCGCAAGGGATCTGAGAGCGCCCTGCATGGTCCTGAACCTGCAATAGCGCTCTCAGATTCAGTCCACAGTTCCCTGCTAAAGAAGTATACGCTCAAACGCCATGCGGACGGTTGGGGTGGTCTGAGCAGCTGCAAACATAGCAGAATGGCTTTGGCCACACCCAGACGTAAGCTAGGCAAACACTGTCTCCAGATGTCCAGGAGTAATCTGCGCATTTATGTAGGATTACTAACAGGACACTGCAGACTGAACAAACACCTCCATACACTGGGAATTATAGACAACCCCAAGTGTAGAGGGTGTAATCTGGATGACGAGACCGCCGAGCATGTGCTTTGTCACTGCCCTGCTCTCTCAACGAAAAGAGGATCCATACTGGGGGACTTCTGGCCCAGTATGGCCAGCATAGGTGGCGCCTCACCTGGTCTTCTCCTCAAATACATCACAAGTGTTGGTTGGCTTGAGGATTGAGAGGCTCGGTGGACATGCCACCACTTACGGGGGCAGCACAATGGGCCCGCTTATGAGGCCTGAGTGCACGTGAGCGTAAGCTCACCCCCCGCCAAACAATCCAGATCCAGATCCCATTTTTGGCAAAATTATTTTATATTATAAGAAGTGTTGTTGTTACTAGTTTTCCATGGCCTCCTCACATATATATTAAATTTTTCGAAAATTAAGAACTTTTTCCAGAGGTAAATATGACATATGATATATCGTTGGATAGCTAATTTAAGTTGTGATCGAATAATGAAATAATTTACATTTACCATTTAAAGAAACACAAGTTATGTCTATTCTCGAAAACTGAGGCATGCATAATTTTCTTCTTATCAGCAACCGATACTACTCAAAAAAGTGCCTTAAGAATGTGTTACTCGATTTGCGACTCGACACTTGGTAATTGAGATATAAATGCCAATTTTCCAAAAAAGCTCTGTAGCTCGGTAATCAAAGAAGATAGATGGTTGCGGTTTGCGTCATTGTTTGTTTCTCGAAAATCGAGCTCAGGACACCTATATTGGTTTTTGTCTATCTGCCATAGTTTTAGAGAAAACCCCAAATCCCATCTAATTTGGTCCACCCTGTATATAGGAGTCACTGATTCAAGATTTCCATAAAAATATCCGGCTTCAGCAGTCCGATTACAAATAACACTTCACGTATTATTGTGCAAAACAAGACGGACACCATAAGTAAATGAGATATATTATAAATATTTCATCATTTCGTCACTTTTATACCGTGCGTGTAATTTCCCATTAGGCATGTACATTCACGTAGCGCGAGAGATCTAACAACACAGCTGTCGTAAATTCCTCCGTCGAGCGGAGCATCCCAGCTCTGTTATTTCATTTCAGCCAGCTGGCACGCGCGATGTTGTAATTTTACTCCCTATGCCTAGCGCTCCGCTACACGCACGGTATTGCTTGTAAATGTTTCATTAGGTATTTACAATTTAATGTCCACGTAAAAGCTGTCCCTAGAATGCACTGCTGCGGTCCAGACTCCGGAATATATTGTAACGTCAATATTATAGTGGAGTAAATTCAATCCGAGATTATGCCGTTTTTATATATTAAGGTATAACCAAATTCGACCTTCACCATCTTGTAACTTTTTTAGTACCTATGTCCGAACTTTGCAAAATTTAATTTTTCATATCAGAGAAGATGTGTTTAGCATGCATCGAGACCTTAAACCAAGGGCTTGAGCAACGACTACGAATTTTTGAAAATTACAACACTTCTAATGACCAAGGCTCGGGAGATTTATCTAGGCGCCAGAGACGGTTCTCATATAGACATAATATTATATTGCAAACACCTACTGAAACATTCAGAAAAAAGACGAAATGTGAAATATTCTTCATTGATAGCTGCAATGTATTTTTGGTGATAATTTTAACCTAGAAACGGTAATGATTCTTACAAAAACATGTAATGCATATCTACCAAAACAATTTTGAATCAAACACATACCTTCCTGTTCTGTTTAATATGTGTGGCGTGTTTATTATGTTTATTTTTATAATAATTAAATATAAAAACCCAATAAGCTGCTGGCAATATAAAACATTTTTTCCCAGTTAATAAACCATTTTTATATACAAGGTGTTTCGAAATGATTGGGACAACGCTTAGCCGTAGATACTTGACATCAAAACAAGTCGATTTAACTCAAAAAGTAGTGGTCTAACTCTTTTTGTTTTCAAGATACAAGGTGGCAAAATCAAAAAATTGTATTCGTAATTTGTCTCTATGTTGGAGACTATTATACGCATCTACTTCAAAGTTGGTAGCGACATGTTTTTCAGGTCAATAATTACAATGGTGATATTGCCGATGCCATATTTTATAGATGGCGCTAGTTACAGGACTTTTACGTGACACTTTATAAGAATCAGTACTTCGAGCCCTAGCTATTCAAATTAATTGCAGTTAACATTGAATTTTTATGAACAAGAATATTGTTGACAAATTCATCTTGTCTATTTTATTATATTTAGTAATACTTTTTAGTTGGTTTGTTGAAATTAAAAAACAGAACATAACATATAAACAACAGTATGGTTTCCAGTCTGGCAGATTAGCCCCAGGCCACGATGGTATACCTGCAGAGGCTATCAAGGTAGTGGGCAAGATAGCACCAAATTGGCTCTTAAATATTCTAAACAGACTACTGAGAGAGCAACAAAAAATTGGAATAAAGCGAGATTGGTACTTATGCCAAAACCGAGAAAGGATGGCATAGATACAGTAGCATATAGACCAATATGCTTACTTACTACCATAAGCAAGCTATACGAAAGATTGGTAAAAAGAAAACTGGAGGAAGCTATGGAAAATACAGAAAAACTGTCGGACCATCAAATCAACACTGCATGCTGTAGAAAAAAGGAGACAGCTAATTAGGTATAATGGGACAAAGAAGTGGGGAGCATTAATCACTCTTAATGTCCGGAATGCCTTCAACACCGCACAATGGGAAAAAATCATGAAGGAGTTAACGAGAAGGGAAATCCCACAATACCTCGTTAACATCGTGAGCAGCTACCTCGAAGAAAGATCGTTGGAGATCGAAAGAGGGGAAGTTCTCAAAGTTACAGCTGGAGTCCCGCAGTGTTCGGTACTTGGTCCGACATTATGGAACATCCTTTATGACGGTGTTCTGAAAGAGAAAATGCCGGACGAGACTTAAGTCGTAGGATTTGCCGACGACATTGCTCTAGTGCTAGTAGCAGATAGAGCAGAAGGACTAGTCTCCAAAGCACATGATGCTTTGGAGATCATAGACGTATGGATGAGACGCCATTACTTAGAACTCGCCTCCAGAAAAAACGGAGGCGGTTATCCTCAAAGGGAAGAGGGACAGAAGACATATCAGCTTCCAACTGAGAGACGTTCAAATTATTCCCAAGAAACACGTGAAGTACCTAGGAATAATAATAATCGACGACAAGGGGACATTCGGCGAACACATCAAGCATACGATCAAGAAATTAGACGCAAATATAGCATCACTTTCGAGAATTATGCCCAATATAAAAGGACCCCGCAGCAAAAAGAGGGAGGTCTTATACAACGTGACACAGTCAATACAGTCAATAAACATCCAAAGGAAAGCCCTATTAAGGGTCATACGCGGGTATAGGACGTATCTGTGAGCGCAACTCAAGTAGTGGCAGGGATACTCCCCATAGACCTCTTAATAGATGAAAGGAGAAGAAGACTCTTTGAAAGAGAAGACGAGGGTACGCTACAAGCCAAGAAAGTGGAGAGAGAGAGAGAGAGAGACCAGTCTGGAGAGATGGCAGGCACGGTGGACGCACACGCTGGAAGTAGCTCAGTGGACTAAAGTTTTCATACGCGACGTGAGAAATAGGTCAAGTGCCGACATAGGCATACGGACTACTTTACTACTCAAGTGTTGACTGGACACTGATCCTTCAAGGTCTACACACATAGTATAGGCAAAGCGGAAGAGGAAATATGTGCATGCTGCGAACACAGGGACGCAGTAGCACATACAATGTTGAATGCATTAGATAGGAAGCCGAAAGACAGAGGGTTAATCTGGAAGTCGGAATAGCACTAAACGAGAACAATATCATAGAAGGATGGAGAATAGTGAAAAATGGAGCTCGATGGAAAAGTACATCAGAAAAGTGATGCAATCAAAAGAACAGGAAGAGAGAGACATGCAAAGAAGACATGATAATTAAGACAGATCTCTTCCATATCCTGATGTATGCTACAAAGCGATTCCGAGGTGTGAAGGTGAAGAGGTGGGGGTTTTTAGTGGGTGGAAGTCCCACACTACCACGGAAGATTTTCCCCACCGAAAAAAGAAATCTGGTAGATCAATAAATAATGCAATTGACCCACGACAGAATATATATATAGAGATACAGATAAAGGAAAGCCTTCGCTATGTATATTTCTAGACTTAGCGAAAGCCTTTCATACTGTCGCCGCCACGTTAAGCTACTAAAAATACTAGAAGACATTGAAATCAGCGATGTGCCTTTCAAATTGGTTCAAAGTTATTTACAAGACCGCTATCAGTATGTAAAAATAGACGATATATTGATGCAACCGTTCGGATTCCTCAAGGAACCACGTTAGGGTCGTTGCTCTTTTTCTTGTATATTAACAATCTATTCCATATAAACACTACAAGCAAATTAATCGGATGAATAAACCTTAGAGTGCTGATGTTTTTCCTGTTTATATCAAACTCCAACTTATTTTCACAAGCACTGGGTCCGGAGCCAGTCTCAGTTACTCTAAATCAAATGCCAAGAAGGCAACAGAGAACTGTACTCGTTCCCAGTTCTTTAATTTCAGATCTCCCACCCAGGACTTCGGCAAGTGAAGCTCCTTGTCTTGGTGCCCTCCCGTAAGGCGACCAGAACACTGAGTATCAGACTTAGGGAATCATGAGATCCCGATTAACTCAGTTGTTTAGGTCTTCCAAACGAAAACTCCAGGGATTAAGACTAGCAACAAGTCCTTACATCAATAAAATGCAATTAGTTCAAAGAATACCATTTATTTATTAAGTATAAAATAATACAGTGATTTCCTGCAAAATGATATTATGTGAAAGAATCACGCCTCCCCAACTAAGGTAAATTACTTTTTAACCATACAAGTGAGAGCGTGCGCTAACAATTGATTTGGCAGAAAAGATTCATTTAACCTCCTCAGGATTTAATGCAAGCCTTTTAAAAAGAATTTAAAAATTTTGTATTTTAGTAACTATGGCTGACTGACTGAAAATAATATAAAAATATTCTACTTAAAAAATTTTGGTTCGCTTATGAATAGCTTAAAGGTCCCAGATCATGATTTTATCATTCACTGGACGGAGTTCGACTAATACATGAGTTTAATAACTTTCGGCCAGTCTTACGACGTACTTGTCCCCATGCAGGTTCAATATAGGAAAAATGACAGTGAGTCACCTTCGAAGGACTTTTGGGCAAAATGGACTTTTGAGTCCTTTGTGCACAAGGTGGTTTTCTCTATAACTTTATTATTTGGAAAGCCCTGCAGTTCCTTTCCTACCATCGCTTTGTATCGACCACCCAACGTACTCGACCAAATTACGAGTCGCTGGGTGAATTCAAACTTGTTTTATGCGAGAAACCGGCCTTGTCCATTTTCATTGATTTTTTACCAATGTTTGCTTATAGGCTCTGCTGCTTTTGCCAAATTCGTCGATTTTGCCTTTTTGATACATTATTGCCTTGTTAAAATTTCATTGTCAGTCTTTAGGACAGGGTATACACTATACAATGACTGTACGTACCTCCATGGTCAATGTCTTCGGCGGAGAAATTAAAGATGAAAATATTTTAAATATTTTCTTTTAAGTACTTTTTTTGTGTACTTTTTAAGAAGTATGTGATTCATCTTTCCATGACCACCATATACTTTCACTTTCATATCCTGGACCAAAATATACTTTCCTAAGAAAAAAATTCGGTGTTTCTTCGAATTTTTTTACCCGGTTGTGCCTAGTGTCTTATCGAACTCATAACGGTCCTTTTGGATTAGTTTGTGGCTCTGAAGTCTTTCAGACTCTTGAGAATGTCAAATGAATTTTTTGCCTAAGTCGAATTTTTTTATTTTGGCTTCGACTTATGTCAATTCTGGAAGGTTCTAAAACAGTACCAGAAGGCCTAAGTGTGGCGACCTTCCGTGTGGAGAGTTAATGGTCCAGTTCATCATTTTTTTATTTCCTTTACACTTATGAAAATAATTATTTAAAAAAAAACACAAGTTGGTGATAAAAATCTGTCTGTCAGTAGCTTTAATTTAAAAAAAACGCCTTCTTGCGTTTTAAATATATTGAATTGAGAATATTATGTAAAAATGTCTTTCTATATTCGAATAAATTTTATTCGGAAGAAACATGAAGGTAGAATTATCCAAAAAACCATGATAAAGGGCGTCATATTGTTAAGTTGTTAAATCTCAAAGGTTAATCGTTTTATTAACGTAAAAGGCAAACAGAATCTTGCGTAACAATACGATAAAAGAACCTGCTAACCCGAAAATCCACATATAACAAATCCTTAACAAACGCCTTCTTGGGTTATTATTTGCGGGCTTAAGCATGGGAATGCCTTAGACCGTTGCGGCACTTCTTCATGCTGAGGAGAAAATGCACTTGTCAGGCTGGATTTTTGCCCTATACACCCACCTGCATTTGAAAACACATATATTTTTCTTTTATTAGATCTTTATCGAAATAAAAATGATAATCTACCTGTTTGAGAAAAGAGCACCGTCCTGGGTAGGTTCCACTAATAGTGTTCTTTGTCACTCAAACCCATTTAAAAAATCGGTCACAGTAAAAGTTTTATTTGTTTATTCATAATACATAATACCACAATGCCTCTCATATGGGTCGCAGATAATAAATATTTTCATTGTTAAAATAACTGACAATATTAGAAGTAACAGTTATTTTACAAATTATTTCAAGAACTGTTTATCAAGTCATATATAATACCTCAGTAAGGCTTTGTGCGTGCCCAACCTAGATTCTTTAAAAAAAATCTCCCACGCATCACCCACACAGTTTGTAGTATAGTAGAGGAACCAGATGAAAGATTCATTAAACAGTATAAAAACTGTTACTGGCTTTGTCTTAAGTTGAAAATCGAAGAGTTCACCAAACTTCAACTTTTCTAATTATAAAATATAAAGTAAAAAATTTCTACACAATTTGGTACAGTTCCCAGTCGAGTTTGTACCAGGTGACAAAATATTACTAAAAAACAGTTTATAAAAGTAAATTTCAATTAACATCATTTATAATTAAATGACTGAGTCGGGAAGAATTTAGTGAAGTGTGGCCTTAATTTGTAGGTACATGAGCCGCATATTTTTATATTTGATTTGTACAGTTTTTAACCATGATATACAGGGTGTTTCGTGAGTGATTGACCATATGCTAGTGAGGAGTACAGTACCCTGAGACGATTTCAAAATGACCTTTATTATATTCCTAGTGCCTTTCGTTTCTGATATACCGGATGCCACAGGCTAGCTCCCCCTATATTTCCTTTATTTTTTAACTTTATTTAAAGATAAGTTTACTTGAGAACCAAAATTATTATATTTTAACTTAAAATATTGATTAGAGACAGAAATCCATATAACTAATTAAATGAACTTAAATTTACTTTTTGTGCTTGAGAAATAGAAATACAAAAATAATAATATACATACATACATTATACTTAAACTAAATTAACAGCTAATACATTTACCCTCTTAGTAGCAATCTATTATGCATTCCAACCCAGCTTTGCTACGACTGCAGTTTCCGATAATTTTTTTAAATTTACATTTACAAAATACATTTTGAGAAGTTATATTGGGACAAACATTTATAGTATTATAGTTATTAATTTAGGAATAAGTACGTTATTTTTCAAATCCGAACCAAAATCAATTGGATCGGGAATTTCTGGGTTTATCTCAGTTGCACTCTTCCACAGAATAATTTGATACGCAGCTCTCAACATATGTTGATAAAAGGAATCTTTGGTAGGCGATAAATTCCTTATATCAGACGTCGACCATATAACATTTACTTCCACATCTAGTGGATGTATAGTAACGACAAGAAAAAATTTGAACAGTTTTATTGTTCAAATAGGCTTAGAACGTCATAAAACGTCGAGATTTTAAGTTTGAGTGTCGATCTGTCTGTCTGTCTGTAACGTTTTTTGTGCGCACGATTACTCTGGAACCGTTTTAAGTTATTGACTTGAAATTTGGTACGCGTATGTATTTTAAGGTGATCTGGAACTAGATTATATTTTCATCTTATTCCGTTGAAGGGATGGGGGGTAAACTGGAATAAATAGAAAAATCAAGCAGGTAAGAGTTCATAAAATTGGTATTTAGTATTTACAAGAGAAGCTATAAGGTCTCAAAAGTTTTTTTGGCATTCGTTCTGAGAGACTTGGATGGAAAATCTGGATGTGGAAGTAGTGATTCCTTGGGCAGCGGTTTTTAAAAAAATACCGGGCCATATTTTGAAAAGTAATGAAATCATTGAAGCCACTTTGAGGGTAATGAAGTAATCTTTGTAGTTCTTTATCTTCTGTATGTCTTAAACATTTTTTTACAGCGTTAGTTTTTCCTTTTTTAAATAGAAAACTGACTGTATCACAGTCAGTCAAAGCATAAATGCACAAAAATAAATTACCCAAATTCATTTGAGCACTCATTGTCTTCTCTATAGTTAATTCTCGCATCGTATGATAAATCGGTATAAATACATCAAATCTACGACACCATAATTTTAGACACAAAATACAGGGATAAGACAAAAATATCTGTTGTAGCTTCTATTATTATTCTACCATACTCCAGATTTGCTAAATATAGGATGATCGCAAATATTCTAGTGTCGGCTTCATTATGATTATGATGAGAAAAATGCAATTGCGCTATTATTTTTGTAATTTCATCGGATACTCTGCAGTAATAATGGAAATATACAGGCTATTAAACTAATACAAAAATTATTTTAAATATATTTTACATGAATTTATAAACAACACACAACACAGTTACTGTACACGCTACTCATAAGATTTTTTGTTATTACACTACACCTCAGCAGTAGTCAAGCCTAAAGAGAGCGAGGCAATGCGCGACATACATGTACACTGTATATCTACCAAAAGACGAGCCGGATCACAACGCGTGCTGTACAAATATAATCGTATCTTTTACAACAATAAAGCAATGTAGATAATTCTTTCTCTAAAAACTACTCCATTATATTTTGCAGATTTCATGTCATAGAAGTATGCATCTATCGATAATAGTTTTAAAAATGTCTCGATGCTGAAATTTACCGTGCACTCTTTGGGCTCTCTTTGTTTAAACAATTTCTGTAGCATTTGTTAACAACAATTATAAGAAGTATTTAGCAACACCTGAATCTAGAAAGAGTAAGCTTTCCGTTGGTTGGAAAATAATTAAGAAATGTTAAAAAATAAGCCTGTAAATGCGGTGGGAATATAAAATGAATCAATAGTTAGTGACACAAAAATTTTCGGAAAAAATTTTTTTACGTTTTTTTGCAATCGCGGACAGAATGGCGCCCTCTGGATTCAGATCCGCAAGGTCATTTCGGATAATGTATGTATTTTTTAAAAACTATATCTTCAAGTGCACACCCTATGATGGATTTAGTGGAGCCTGACTCCTGACTAATACGCGCCTCGCTATCATTTGGACGCATGTCTTGTTAACAAATATATACAGTTTTTCCATCGCTTATAAGTGCATTTTTAACAATCTGCCGCAGTTATAGATCATTTTAACAGTTTTTAGGTGCTATTTATAACGTTTTTATTACCTACGTTCAAGTATGCCCAGTAATGAAAAGAACGACGTGCGCTCGAGCGGGGCCTCCAAACGTCGAGACCGTCGGAAAGACCAGGTTTGTTCAGAATATCTACCGTTTATGTGTAAAAACCGCTGCCCAAGGAATTACTACTTCCACATCTAGATTTTCTAACCAAGTCTATCACAACGAAAACATTTTGTATGTGGAAATAATTGCTTATGGAACTTCAATAATATAATATTTGAAATCGTCTACCCCAAAAACCCATAAAACGATATCCCACATCGGTACTGGGATGGGGGTGGTAGTGGGGGTGGATGAAGTAAAAAAATAATTTGACGTTTTTGGTTCTTGTAAACACACTAAATTACAATTTTTTTTCATCCCCTTAAACAATGGGTGGGGGTGGTAATGGGGGTAGCTAATGCCAAAAAATTTTTTGAGACCTTAACTTCTCTTGTATATATTAAATTCCAAATTTATGGACTCTTACCTGCTTGATTTACCTATTTACCCTAATTTACCCCCCCAACCCTTCGACGGAATAAGATGTAAATATAATCTAGTTCCAGATCCCGTTGAAGTATATACGTATACTAAATTTCAAGTCAATATCTTAAACGGTTCCAGAGTAATCGTGCGCACAAAAAAGTTAGAGACCGAGAGATAGACAGAAATTTTTTTTTCTCTCAAACTTAAAATCTCGACGTTTCACGATATTCTGATCCTATATGACCAATAAAAATTTTCGAATTTTTTTGTCGTTACTACACTTCCACTGGATGTAGAAGTAATTATACTTCTATTAATGTCCGATGGAAAATCACAAGGTTTATTCATTACAATTTAACTATCCGATAGTCATACAAGTTTGGCTGCAGGCTTGAAATTTTAGGAAAATCATATATAGGGTAAGCCCCTTCAAATAGTTGATAACAAACAAAATTTTGTTTGGGGGCAGATTTTACATGCTTATCCTACTATGCCCTTTATTTAAAAATAAAAAATCACTTTCAAAATAATTTTTATTTATCCTTATAGTTTGCACTAGTACTTATACCTATTAAGAAACAAAAGAGAGAACCAAAAGGCTATTGTTCACATTTCATTATTAGATATATGATTTTTGCAAAGGCAACTGCGTTAAAGTTCAAGAAAAATTATATTAAAAGTGATTTTTTATTTTTCAATAAATTCAATAAAATAGAAAAACAAACAGCATAGATTTGAAATGTATATCATTGATTTCAGAAAAAAATCTATAATTTTTTTTTCTTTCCCACAGCGGCATCGACTGCTCAGGTCATTAGCCGCTCCCTCCACCAACCATTCTCTTCTAGGACAATTCTCTTCACTAGTATTCTGTAGATCCAGTTTTCCTTAAAATTAGATGTGTATCTACAATTTTTTGAAAATACCAATTTCCTTGATAAAAGTTAATATTCTTTCCACCTCTGTTCTTCCATTACTTAAACATTTCCTCAAGGTGTTTGGTACATGTAAATGTTGCCGTGCTTGACTAAATTCATGACATTCTAAAAGGATATGTCTGACATTACAGCTATCACATCTTGGTTGTTGTTCTCCCCTTAAAGAGATGAAAGGAAGTGAGGTGACTATGGCCTATTCTTAATCGGGTTAACACGACTTTTTCTCGCCTTGTAAGTTTGCCGGGGGGTTCCCATTTGACTATTTCCTGTTTGACAGCTCTTAGTTTGCATTCAGCCCTATCCCATTCTTCCTGCCACAAGTTTGCTGTAACTTTTTCAGAAATCAGTCGTAGATCTGAATGTCGTACTAAATTAGTGTTCCAGATCGGCTGCTTGTCGTGCTGCATTATCAGCTACTTCATTCCCGGTTATACCAAGATGACTCGGAGTCCAAATTTTGTGTGTTTCATTCAGCCATTCTAAAAGGGTTATAATTCTTTGTACCAGCGGATCTTTGGAAAATATATCATTTATTGCCTGAAGAGAGCTGAGTGAATCACTTATAATTAATATGTTGGTAGCATTTAACGTTTCTGAGAACCTTAGTGCCTGCCATATGCTGTATAGTTCAGCCGTATATATGCTGGCCATTGATGGTAGTGACCACATATGTGATTCTTCTCGAATCGAAAAAGCACATCCCACCCCTTGAGGTGTTTTGGATCCGTCCGTGTAAATCTCTACTGCGGGTTGATATTCATTAAGAATTTCCTTAAAACTGTTTCTTATAACATCTGGATTTGTATTATTTTTTGGGTAAGATGTTAAGTCTAAATTAATCCTAGGTGGTGTTATTGTCCAAGGCGGTATTTCACAGAAACCTAAAGGTAAGACTTCTGGAAGATGTAGTCCTAATTGGGTCATAAGTTCACTGGCTCGTATTCCCACTGGTCTAGTAATAGATGTTCGAGATTCATATATATCTTCGATTTCATTATGAAAAAGTATAGAATGGATAGGATGATTTGGAAGAGCCCATATTTTTCCTACATAGTTGAGAAGTAGACGCTGCCTTCTGTATTTTAAAGGTGGAACTCCGGCATCGCAGCATATGGATGTCAGTGGGCTTGTGCGGAAAGCACCAGTAGCTATTCTTAATGCTGTGCAGTGGATGGAGTCCAGAATACGTAGGCGTGATTGTCTAGCTGAGCTATATACAATGCAACCATAATCTATCTTAGGTAGTATTAGTGCTGTATATAATCTAAGAAGAATCTCTCGATCTGATCCCCAATCAATATTTGCCATGCAGCGTAGAATATTTAAGCTTTTCTTTGCTCTCACTGCAAGATCTGTAATATGGGGACCCACGTCAATTTTGAGTCAAAAATTAGTCCAAGGACCTTGGCTGTTGGACGAACTTCGATTATTGTGTTATTAATAATTAATTGGGGCTCCATGTGTTGACCTCTTAATCGACAGAAATGTACGCAAAATGTTTTGGATGATGACAGTTTAAACCCCAGACTTTCAGCCTTTTCCTCTATTATGTTAATATTGATTTGTAATGTTCCTTCTAGGTCATCAGAAGATTTTCCAAGTAAGTATATGACTAAATCATCTACAAAAATCCCGTTTACTGGATGTGATATGGATGAAATAAGCTCATCTACCGCTATAAGAAATAGTGTTGCACTCAAATTGGATCCTTGGGGTATTCCATTTTCAAGTTCATGAGTAAATCTATAATTTATTGAACAGTATGAGCCACCACCTTTCCGTTTGAAAAAAAAAATCGATAAAAAAGTGGTTTGTTTAATTTTGAAGGCTTCGTAAATAGTTATTAATGAAATTAAACGAAAAATAATATTTTTCCCTTGGACTTTACCTGTCGTAGAACAAATTTTGGTATTCCAAAGCACTCTAGAACGAATGTCTTAAAATGCTTAAAAAAAAACTGAACATCGATTCAAAAATTGGCGAAAATCTTATGGTATACTTAGAATGTTGTCTTGAATCCAAATATGTAAAAATATACAAGGTGTTCCATTTAAAAAGTTGCGGTCATTTTCGGGTAAACCGGAAATGGTCTCATACCGTTTTTTATGTCCAAAAATCTATTTTTACAGGTAGTTTATCCAAATTTCAAATGGATAAGTTATAAAATAAGGGTAATATAGGGGGGAGCCATTAGCCTGTGGCACCCGGTATATAGCGTGTTTTCTATTTTTTGTCCAAATTTCGATCGGCCATATTTTTTTATTGGCTTCATCAAATCAAACCAAATTTAGTAGGCATGTTTAACTAATTCAGTACCGTAAGCGAAAAAATATCATGAACGGGATCAATTTTTTCTCATCCTGTATATGGATTTTGGTAAAATTCTCAATACCGAATTTACTCTAATAACGTATTTAAACCATGTAATTAGTTTATTTGGCGTACTTTTAAAGCTTCGAGAATTAACAACTGAGTTTGTTTCATAATAAATCAATTTCAAAAATTGTTGGGAGCCTTCCGGCTACAAAAACATCAGTAATTACATAGGTGACTTTAATTTTGCGGTAAAAAATTGAATTTTACTTTCTGTTAGAATTTGTCACAACGATATTATATCGTTTGCCAAAATAGTAAAAAGGTAAAAATGTCTACAAACTAAAAACTAAATTTATTAGATCAAATAAAAAAGATTAACAATTATACAGAAGTGAAGTAACTGAGAAAATAACGCACCTAATATTTAGTTTAATTAATTAAAAATGATTTTATCAAAAATAAGTATATGATTTCATCGTAACTAACAATAATATGGAATGAAGGTACTGATACAATAGATCGATTAGAGCAGCTACCGAGTTTGGTTGCTGCTGATTTTTTAAATAAATAAATTTCAAATTTGCAAAAAAAAGGCTCCTATATTATTTTATTGTTCATTTATCAAAAATATAAATAAAAAAATGGTTAGCCGAAGTCCATGTCTTTGATTTTTTTATAAAACTAATTGTTAACTTTTACAAAAATGAAGAGCGCTATTAAGTCTTTTCGTTGTACTTCGCATTGGTTTTAATATGTTAGTTTTTATATCCAGAAGTAGAAAAACATTGGCTGACGTGTAGGTTGCTGATTTTCAGAAATATTCCTAATTTACTCAAAAAAATGTCAAAGTATGAAAAATGAATTATCGTATTGAAAGTCAAACAAGCTATTTATTTTTTATTGTTAAAAAAAACCTATTTTTGATTTTACAATTTCTTGAATGTAAGTTTCATTATTGATTGCGTTGCTGATTTGTTCAAATATTTAAATTTGTTTGTCAAAAAAACGTGTAAGGAAAAGAAGCGAGTTGATCTACAATTTTAAATAAAAACATTTTATTAAAAAATATGTTCATTTATATGCAGGGTATTTTAATGGTATACGCATATATTCAGATCTGCGAATACCCACACCTTCCTAATATACGCTAAAATATTTGTTTATCAAAGTGCCCAAAAATAACCCAGAAAATAAATATTGAAAATTGCAAACAATTATCATGTAGGTCAATGAACAGTACAATCATATGTTTCACGAGACCTTGTCCTTGCGCTTGGATGCTCGTCTCAGCTGTGCATTTCATTCAAGCGAAGCATCGAGGTAGGAGTGATAATGTGGGTCCAAATTTATATTTTTTTTTGTTGAAATTTTTTAAATCGAAAAGTGGCATTGGTTTTCACTTCACATACATATTCGCTGATTAAAATATATGTATGTATATTAAAACACCCTGTATAGTTTTAAACATCACTCCCATTATTAAGGCACTTAGGCAATTTTAAATAAAAAAATTCCAATTCAATCGAACGTAATAATACATAGTAAAAAAATAAGAGAAAATAAATATAATGAATTAATCCATGAGAATATAATAATATAATGAAACTATAAATTTATTATTTAAATAAACAAATATGATTATATATCTTAACTAATATTTTTAATTTACTCGCAAAGCAAGGGAAAGTATTATGAAAAACAATTATTTCTCATTCACTGTTTTTTTATTATATTTTTTATAAATAAATTTAAAATAATGTTTTTATGCATTATATGTATGCACGTTAATACTATATACATACAAGCAAAGGAAAAGGAAAATAATTGCAAAAAACATTAGAATAATTTTTGGGACTACATAGACAAAAGCTTAATAAAAATAATTATTAAAAAACGTCAGCCAATGAAAAACCACTGCCCAAGGAATCACTACTTCCACACCTAGATTTTCTATCCAAGTCACTCACAACGAAAAAAATTTTGTATGTGGAAATAATTATTTATGGAACTTTAATAATATAATAAAAAATAAATATCTTGTATTTCTGCTTACATCATTGTTATAAAATATTATTTTGGGTATTCAGCAGATAACTTTCAAAGAAATATATGAAAGGAACGAATGATTTCTTTGAAAGTTATCTGCTGAATACCCAAAATAATATTTTATATTTAATAATATAATATTTGAAATCCTCTACCCCAAACAAAAAATCATAAAACGATACCCCACATCGGTAGTGGGGCGGGGGTGGCGATAGGGGGTGGTAGTGGGGGTGGATGAAGTAAAAAAATATTTTGAGGTTTCTGGTTCTTGTACACACACTAAATCACAATTTTTTTCATCCCCTTTAATAATGGGGTGGGGGTGGTAATGGGGGTGGCTAATGTCAATTTTTTTTTGAGACCTTAGCTTCTCTTATATACCGGGTGTAAACGAATAGTGGGCCACCCCTGTAACTCCTTGTTTTTAAAGATATTGAGATGAAATTTTGTATGGTGAAATTAGGTAAGATTTCCGACTTTTTGAGACTTATCCGCCATATTTATCACTTCCGGTTTCACCGGAAATGGCCCCAATAGTCTTTTCTAAATGGACCATCCTGAATGTTTTTACATTTCTGAAATAAAGATCACATTTTGGATACATCTTTAAAAACAAGGAAGTTACAGGGGTGGCCCACTATTCGTTTACACCCGGTATACTAAATACCAATTTTATAGACTCTTACCTGCTTGATTTACCTATTTACCCCCCAACCCTTCGACGGAACAAGATGGAAATATGATAATCTAGTTCTAGATCTCGTTAAAGTACATATGTGTACCAAATTTCAAGTCAATATCTCAAACGGTTCCTGAGTAAACGGGCGCACAAAAAAAAGTTACAGACAGACAGACCGACAGACAGAAATTTTTTTTTCGCTCAAACTTAAAATCTCGACGTTTCATGACATTCTAAGCCTATTTGAACAATAAAAATTTTTTAAAAATTTTTTGTTACTATACTCCCACTGGATGTGGAAGTAAAATCAGAATAGCAGATTTCAGCCACTATTTTTTTTATGTTTTTTACAAATAAACAAAGCTTCCTGCAAAGTGGCTGACACAATAAAATAATATAGAAGCGTTTATTTTTACCCCATTTTTGAAAATTCACCTCCTTTAAACGCAGCAGTATACAGGTGACTGAAGTTTGTTTTATTGTTTCTTATCACTTTGCGAAACATTTGATATAGGTACACTGACAATAAATTCATTTAATTTTTAGTATATCATAAATTAATAAAAAAAAATTAAATTGCAAAAAAACGCAGACATATAGATTTCAGCCGACTGCATTTATTTTATATCAATGTCAAATTGACAAGCAACATTTAAAACAAGTGACTGACACAATAACTATATAGAAGCGTTTTTTTATTGCATTTTTAATTAATTCTTAATTAAAAACTAGCTATAAGATGTAATGAACAAAAATAATGCAAAAAAACTAACTACAATTATTTTCAGAATGTAAATATTAGGTGCGTTATATCTGGAGATCTGAGGGACCACTCGATTATCTATCCATTTTTGAGGAAAATTTACATTCAACCATCGTCGGACAATTATCGAGTTGTAAATCGATGCTCTCTATCCTGTTGAAAGACAGCAATTAGCAATGCCAGTGAAAAATCATCAATTACCTCCATTAATGTATGATTTAAAAGGTTTAAAGTTCGGAAGAAAAAGAAAGGGCTCATTATCTACATTCCGCACCACACGTTCACATTTATTAGAAGAAAATTGTAATGAAAATTAAAAGTGTCGATTTTCGAAGCCTTCCAATTTTTTTTTTAAAAGTCATCTAGATATTACAATTACTTTTAAAACTTCTCTATTGTTGTATCCTCTTTAAATGGCAATATCATACATACCATCAAGTTTTACCAGTCACTAAAAATAGACAAACATGCGCGTTCTTTCAACAAAAACAAAGCTATCGTTTCAAAAACAGTTAGAACCAGTCATTTGTTTGTTAGCAATATCACTGACAGCGGTCAACGCGCACACATTCGTAGTTCTTGTATCTTTAACAAAGTTTATACCTAGCCTCAGTGTTGTGTCGTTTTGTACTGATAATTTGTTTTAAGTTTCTGACATACTGAATATGGCTACTTTTAGTAACCAAGTGTATTCTGACATACTCTTTTACTTGGCAAAGCAGATGGGAATGCTTACCTTGCTGCAAGATTGTATCATGAACGATTTCATCCACGTAGAAAGATTCCAGATTCGCGTGTATTCGGCAACACTTATCGCCGAATGGCGGAAACAGGTAATTTACATCAAGATGAGCCACCATCACCCCGAAGATGATGAAAATATTCTAGCAGCATTTGCTGCAGATCTCACAACAAGCGTTAGGAAAGTGGCACAGCAATTTGGATTGTCAATTTGGAAGGCTTGGTCAGTAATGAATACAGAAAATAATTATACTTCATACAACATTATACTTCAGTACAGGATCTCGAAGAGGGTGACCCTGTACGAAGAATAGCATTTTGTCGCTTTTTATTGAATGCTGATATTGAGGACCCCACCCCCATTACTTAAAATCTATTCTATGGACGGATGAATCAAAATTCTCCCGTGAAGGCATAATCAATTTTCACAATCTCCATTATTGTGCAGACAAGGACGACAACCCGCAAATGAAGAAACAAACTTCCTTTCAGAATAAGTTTAGTGTCAATGTTTGGATGGGTGTAACTGCTGGACATCTCATTGGGCCTCATTACCTGCCAGATAACCTGAATGGAACCTTCGCCACTGTATCATTTTCCAAAACGACAGATGCCCAGCTCACTACCGCTTGACAGTCCGTCAATTCTTAGATCGAACATATCCCGATCGGTGGATTGGGAGTAGTGGATCTATTCTGTGGCCTGCAAGGTCCCCAGATTTAACGTCATTGGACCATTACGTATGGGGTATGATGAAGGAACTTGTTTGAAAAAGTAGAGCTAACCGCTCTACAACTGCGACAAGAAATAAGATTAAGGACAAATACTGTTGAAGTTAGAAGACGGGCGAGGAAATGCATTAGAAATAATGGGACTCATTTGGAACACCAAAAATAATAAATTTGTTCGCAAATAATAATTTTCATTTTAAATAAAGTTTTTTGAAATGATAGCTTTGTTTTTGTTGAAAGAACGCGCATATTTAATTTGAATGAAAAATTATTGCCGATTGATGGTCTTTTGTCTATTTTAGTGACTGGTAAAACTTGATGGTACATATGATATTACCACTTAAAGAGAAAAAATAGAGAAGTTTTAAAAGTAATTGCAATATCTAGATGACTTTTTTAAAAAATTTTGTAAGACTTCGAAAATCGACACTTTTAATTACCCTTACAATTTTCTTCTAATAAATGTCATTTTTTTATAGGTGACAGAAACTTTTATTATTTTTTTTTGTAGGAAGTTTATGTATTTCGGATAAAGAAAAAAATATTTCAGAATATCAAAACTTAAATTTAATACTTAAATAAATGATAAAATATGAAGATTTTTTAAAAAGTACAAAATCGGAAATATAAAAAAACCGTAGTATGTCTCATACAGGTATGTTGGGTCATGTAGATGCCAAATGACCCCCTCTACCTCCCTGCTCAGAGTCGGCATCGCCTTACCAAACACCCTGTATAGTTGTATTCGCTAGAACAATAGCAAGTGCCCAAAACAGTTTTAAAGATTAACTATGTTTGGTTTTTTAAATATTTATAATAAACCGAAAATAAACGCATATTTCCCTCTCTGCAAAATCCTATTCTTAATGCCATATCTCGTATGCTACTATGAGGATTGTCATCAAAAGCGTCTAAAATTACTTGGTTCACATTTTGCCGATTATTTCTTTTTGGCAACAACTGAGTAACTAATTTGACGTTGTGGATATCTGTCATTGAATTCTCCAGCTACTGCTCCAGTAAAATGACTATTTTCGTCATTAAGTTTAATTATCTCCACTTTTTCATTGAGACTCAACCATTGTTCAGGAATTCTGCAAGAGAAAAATTAAATACAGGCACACGTTTGACGCTTTTAATGACAATTCTCATAATTTCTTGTTTCCACGGCAAAATTTGTTAAAGAGTCTATACAATTTAAAAACCGCTGCCGAAGGAATCACTATTTCCACATCCACATTTTCTATCCAAGTCTCTCACAACGAAAAAAAATGTTGATACTATATCTGCACTCCACTATGTGGAAATAATTGCTTATGGAAATAGTGAAATATTTGAAATCGTCAACCCCAAAAACCCATAAAATGATATGTTGGTAGTGGGGGTGGATGAAGTAAAATAAAATTTGAGGCGTTTGGTTCTTGTACACAAACTAAATCACAATTTAATTTTTTTCACTCTCTTTAATAATGGGGTCATTCCATATCAAATCAACCAAGAAAAAAAAATGACCTCCCGGATTTTAACGAATTTTGGTGCACATGTTTAACCCCTCCAAGGTATTAAAAATCCAGAATTTCAAATTTTTCTGAGGAATAGTTTTTTTCTATTGGACTCAAAACAATAAAAAATTAACACACTTAATTACAACAGGGGTATTTTTAATAATTATTATCTCAGGATGCTGAGGAAGAAATTTTTTGTGTAAGCACTCGTTTTGTAGCTTATGGACTAAAATTTATTTCTATTTAAAAAATAGAATAATTTCTTTGTCTCAAGGTCACCCTCAAGATTATAAATGCTTAAATGGTATTATCTAGAAAAGTAATTTTTTTTGTGGTCGCGAAAGTGGGTCGACCACAAATAAGTAAATAAATAAATAAATAAATAAATAATGAAAGTGTGGGTACATGCGTTGTATAACATATCGCCTAATCGCGTCGCTCACTGGCGCGCGACCCGTCGCGTCGTTTGCCGCGAATAGTGCATATTTAGATGTATATTTATCAGGTTTTGAACATTTTAAATCAAATTAATTTATATTACTTAATATTATCAATAGAACAATGTATAGTTCCTCAGTTTTTAAACTTAAGTGTTGTACTCATTAATATTGTTGACTACAAGTCTACGGCATTAAAATTTTTAAGAAATGTAAGTGGAAAGATATGGTTTTGAGAGGAAAACTTATTCAAATATAGCAGTAAGAGTACTGAATTTAACCTTGGAGATGGCTAACCTAGTATTGAATTTGAGGAAATTTCTGGCTTTGTCACTGCCATGTATTATGATTTCTGGTGGCTAGGATGTGTACTAAGTAAAAATGACGAAACAAAGGAGGTGACAATGTTTTACTTCCACATCCAGTGGAAATATAGTAACGACAAAAACATTTTTGAACATTTTTATTGTTCAAATAGGCTTAGAATGTCATGAAACGTCGAGATTTTAAGTTTGATCGAAAAAAAAAATTCTGTCTGTCTGTCGGTCTGTCTGTCTGTAACTTTTATTGTGCGCACGATTACTCTGCAACCGTTTAAGATATTGACTTGAAATTTGGTACACGTATGTACTTTAACGGGATCTGGAACTAGATTATTTTCATCTTATTCCGTCGAAGGGTTGGGGGGTAAATTAGGGTAAATGGGGGGTAAATAGGTAAATCAAGCAGGTAAGAGTCCATAAAATTGGTATTTAGTATATACAAGAGAAACTAAGGTCTCAAAAAAATTTTTATCATTAGCCACCCCATTACCACCCCTACTTAATTATTTAAGGGGATGAAAAAAAAAATTGTGATTTAGTGTGTGTACAAGAACCAAAAATCTCGAAAATTTTTTACTTCATCCACCTCCACTACCCCCTCTCCTATCACCACCCCTACCCCACTACCGGTGTGGGATATCGTTTTATGGGTTTTTGGGGTAGACGATTTCAAATATTAAGTATATTATTAAAGTTTCATAAACAATTTTTTCCACATACAAAATTTTTTCGTTGTGAGAGACTTGGATAAAAAATCTGGATGTGGAAGTAGTGATTCCTTGGGCAGCGGTTTTTACTACAATACTACTTAAAGTGGATTCTGTCACTGAAACGGAAGGGTCTACAGTCTACAAGCTTAGTCAAGCTGAAATGGCATTATCTGATACTGCTTCAAAATTGTATAAAAAAATAACAATTATTAAACAAAAAATTTTTTTATTGGGTACCACCAATAAATGTTTATCTTTTACGTACAACATATTTCATTGTATATTACCCATTTAGTATTTAATTATGCTTATTACCGGATTGATGTTGTCATGTATGACAAAAGTGGTTGTGGCAGGGAAACGTGGGGGGGGGGGGGGGGGGTTACACAAACCTATTTCCAAGAAAAATAATAACGACTCTTTTGATATATATGTAAATTCAAAATCATAAAATGCAGAATAAAATATTAAACTTTGCGATTAGTGTCTTGAAAGTACACATTGTCCTAAAATAATATTTTTTGTACAATTTTTCCGTTGTTGCCCCACTTTGAAATTGTATCCAATGGTATGTATGACCATTAGGGACCAATACAATTTTTTAAATAATTTTCAAAAATATGCTTTTTGAGAATAATTACTTTTACATTTGTGACCTTGATCTCGACCTTTAAATTTGAGGTTGCAACATTTTTTAACCTCAAATAGAAAAATATTGTTTAAACACCATAAATTGACGTTTGTCCCACCCTTGTATCTCTCACCATTTTGAAGATATTGTGATTTAAAAATCCCTATTTTCCAAAATTACTAACTTTCTTTTAATTTTCAAAGACGTATTACTCAAAAACCAATAATCAAAAAAAATAAAAAAATTGAAATTTTCATGTACAGCACTTTCACCAAAAATTATCAAAATCGGAGAAGTCAAGTTTCAAAATTTTATTTTTACTGGTTGACTTGGCATGGAATGGCCCAATGGTAACTGGCTAATGCCAAAACATTTTGTGTGACCTTTGTTTTTTACAGTGTGTGCTATTTAATACCGCAATACCCCGTTATTTTGGAACACGTTGCCCGATTTTACTATTTTTTTGTTGACAACGTCATTTAGTAAATGAGGAAGAAAAAATAAAAGCTATTCCGTCCAATCCATTTGTTTGAAAAATTTTCATTAAGGCATCTACGTACAGTAACCGAATAATAGAAGCACTATTTGTTTAAAGAATAACTTTTCTTTTTCCTTCCTCATCTTTCTCACCTGATGTTTCTTAAGTCGAGTGACTACTTTACCTTTTTAATAAACCTAACCGACTTTTATACAGGGCCAGTCGAAAAGGGAGAAATTTTAAATTTGGCTATTGAATAACAAACACCTATATCAGATATCAAGCTAACATTTTGTATAGAGGTTTTTGAGACAACTGGAAATCGAATAGGCTATCCAATTTAGCGATAAGAAAATTGCCTAATAGTAGGTCTTGAAAATATGAAAATATTACAAATTTTTCAAAACAGTCCAATAGAGCTCATCGAGCACTATACCAATTTTATGGACTCTTATTTGCTTGATTTGCCTATTTAGCCCAATTTACCCCCCAACCCTTCAACGCAATAAGATCAAAATATAATCTAACGTCCAGATCTCGTTAAAATACGTAGGTATACCAAATTTCAAGTCAATATCTTAAACGATTCCAGAGTAATCGTGGGCATAAAACAAGTTACAGACAGACAAAAAATTTTTTTTAAGCCTATTTGAACAATACAAATTTTTAAAGACTTTTTTACGTAACTACTTCCACTGGATGTGGAAGTAAAAATAAATTTCTGGACTATTGCAAAAGTTTTGAAAATAATCAAAATTCGCATATTCTAATGGTATCTAGTGGTATTTTTTGATTCTGAACAATTTTTCTTAATTACTCTCTGACATCATAAATATTCCGAATTATAGTTTTTTTCGAAAGGATTGATTAAGCCGAGGTGGTGGAGTAGGCGTTTATGTTCGAAATAGCTTAAAGGGATCTACACACGACCCAGCGGCAGGGAGCAGACCAACCGACCTTCTCGGTACACTTTGAAGATTGCCATGCGAACTCGTAAAAGTGAGCTGGTCTACTAGATTGAACTGGTGTGCTCGACTGTCGGTACGCTTTGAAGACCTGGAATTCCAGCAGACCAGTTCACTTTTATGAGAGTCGTTATGGCAATTTTCAAAGTGTACCGAGAAGGACGGTTGGCTGGATCGTCTGTAGACCCCTTAAGAGTTAATCAAGTTTTAAACGATTTTGAGCCCATTGAAGGTGTATAACATATTTGGATAGAGCTTAAAACAGGTGTAGATCGAATACTTATAGGAGTTATATACAGGGTGCCATTAAATAATATAAATCGCTTTTTAGAATATTTAGACAACTTGGTATCTCATATAGCGCCACAATTTCAAAACATTATAATTTTAGGTGATCTTAATGTTGACCAGTTATATAATAATGTAGTATCTCAATGTATGACGTCTTATGATTTCCAACAATTGATAAAAGAACCTACTCGTATCACAAACACGTCACAAAAAATTATTGATGTAATCTTTGTCAATAATTACAATTTAGTAATAAATTCACGGGGCGAGCGTAGAGGCGACTTCAATGTGAATGTCAGTCGATATTCCGTTGAAGCAACGTCGAGCGCGGTTAGTACTTGGATGAGTGACCCATCTTGGGAAATACAGCGTTCTCGTCCCACCTTCTAGCGGCTTGTATATCAGTGTATACGCGGAAGCTACGTAATTTCAGACGAGGATTACGTAGTGGGTATACCATCCTTCGGAGGGGATGTAAAGCAGGCGGTCCCTTGTCTATTAAATGTTAGGCAAGTAAGAGATCCCTACTCTTCTTGAGGGAAGAGGTTCGGCAAAATTTCCAGGTTGGGGGTAGCTCGTCTCCTGGCGTCAGTGATAGGCCCTGGTAGCGGAAATAGGCCGACGTTAAATAAATAGATAAAAAAAAAGTAATAAATTCTGGAACTGTAAATGCCTACACTATCTCTGATCACAGTGCCATTTGTTGTGAACTAAATATGTTTGTACCTCGACCAGAACCTATATTTGTATCATATCGAAATTTTGAAAATTTTGTTAAGCATAACTTTTACCAAGAATTAAATGGGAAAACATTTTAAACTTAAACAATATCGTAGACAAAATTAAATTATTAAATAGTTACATTTTGGAGTTATTCGATAAACATGCGTCATATACTACATCACGGAAATCTAAAGCTTATGCTCCATGGCTTACACATAACCTAAAGCAAATGATGAAACAAAGGGATAAAGCGCTAAGTAAATACAAACAGACGAAATCTACAAATGATCATAACTATTACAAACAAATGCGTAATCTTGTCACAAATGCCGCAAAGAAAGAAAAAGCAGCTTATCTGACCTTTCAATAAAATAATGCAAACAAAAAAGAATTGTGGAAGTCCATAAAATACTTGAATATAAAAAAAAGAACTGCTACTGACATTCCCAGAGATCTAAAAAATCCCGATGAAATAAATGACTGTTTCTTTATCCGTTTTCAGCCCCCCAAATAATTGCCAAGACAGAACCAATTTTTATAAATCTAATAAACATAATGACAGCTTAAAATTTACGCTTAGATTAGCGACAATGGAAGAGGTTAAATGTGTAATACTTAGTTTAAAATCTAATGCCTATTGAAATGATAACATCTGTGCCAAAATGCTGCAGCTCTGTTTGCCTACTGTCTGCCCATATATTTATCATATTGTAAATTGTTGTTTGGAAACTCGCTATTACCCAGAGATGTGGAAGATACCTCTAGTAAAACCCTTGCCGAAGACGCCTAACCCCAAAGCTTATAAAGAAATGCGTCCTATTAGTATACTTCCTTCCATGTCGAAAATTGTTGAAAGAATTATAAATATTCAAATATATCATTATGTAACTGATAATAATATCTTATCAGACTTGTAATCTGGTTTTATGAAAGAATTTAGCACTACAACGCTGTTATTAATTATTTCTGATAACATAATTAGATCTCTTGACAATGGCTTAGCCACAGCTCTCGTGCTACTCGATTTTTCTAAAGCCTTCGATACTCTGAATCACGCTTTGCTTCTTTCCAAACTTGAATATTATCGATTTGATCCCATCTCCATACATTTCTTTAAATGCTACCTAAATAACCGTCGCCACCAAGTTGTAGTTGATAATGCGGGCTCCGAAATTTCCTTCACAACATCTGGCGTTCCCCAAGGATCTGTTTTGGGTCCGATATTGTTCCTTATATCTATCGCCGATATTTTTAATGTAGTAAAATATTCTGACATACAAACAAGCTTTTGCAGATGACACACAATTATCACAAAAAAGCATATCTAGCCTTAAAGCTGCTATATAGAAATGTAAAGCTTATCAATTTTACGTTACGTAAGAAACTCACCGAGTCTCTCGTATTGCCAATTTTAAATTATGGAATTACAATATACACAGCCCCACAAAAAAAAAATGTTCTGTTCACCAGACTAAACCAACATATCTATACGTTTTTGAGGTCGCTGAATCCGAATCCGGGGTCTGTTTGACCCCATCAGATCAGGGTCAAGGTCAATCCAAGGTTAAATGGGGAAAAAACGATTAAGCTAAGGAAACCTCGATTTCTGCATGTTTTTGGGGTCACTGAATCCGAATTCGGGATCTGCTTGACCCCATCAGGTCAGGGTTATGTTCAATCCAAGGTCAAATTGGGAAAAAACCTTTTAAGCGTAGAAAATCACAATTTTTATACGTTTTTGGGGTAACTAAATCCCAACTCCTGGTCTGTTTGACCCATCAGGTCAGGGTCAAGGTCATTCCAGGGTCAAATTGGGAAAAATATTTAAGCTAGAAAACCACGATTTTTATACGTTTTTGGGGTTGCTAAATCCGAATCCAAGGTCTGTTCAACCCCATCAGGTCAAGGTCATTCCAAGGTCAACTTTTGTTTATCAAATGGAAACGCGTTTTTGACCACGGATTCTGAAAGAGCGGGATGTTTTACGTTCGCATATGGTTTGACCTATGATCAAAGTGACGTTTGGTCATCAGAAGGTCGAATCACTCTCTTAAATCAATTTATCTAAGATCAAAGATGATTCGTATTGAGAAATCTCAGTTACAAATTTTTATCGAGCATGGTTTAGCCTCATGATATTTCTCCGATGGGAATTGGAGAACCAGGACAGCAGACACCTATATCCACACGCAACCAACGACTGGCGTCTTCCAATCCTCTGGGAAAAACAAAACGTCTGCCATATACTGACCGCCCAAACATCTCGGTGATAGGGACTGATGAAGTTGCTAGAGCATCACTGATGAGGCCAACATCAGTATCCGAGCGATACGTTTAATTTCTGTGGGAATCCTCTGATCCTGTTATTAAAATTAAAAATCCTGCTTCTTTTCTAGCTTAAATGTTTTTCCCAAATTGACCTTGGAATGACCTTGACCGTGATCTGATTGGTCAAACAGACCAGGAGTTGGGATTTAGTTACCCCAAAAACGTATAAATATGGTGGTTTCCTGCGCTCAAAAGATTTCTTCCCAATTTGACCTTGGATTGACCTAAACTGATGGGGTCAAGCAGATCCCGAATTCGGATTCAGTGACCCCAAAAACGTACAGAAATCGTGGTTTCCTTTGCTTAATCGTTTTTGTCCCAATTTAACCTTGGATCGACCTTGACCCTGATCTGATGGGGTCAAACAGACCCCGGATTCGGATTCAGCGACCCCAAAAACGTATAGATATGTTGGTCTAGTCTGGTGAACACAACATTTTTTTTTTGTGGGGCTGTGTATATTATCCTTGTCTTGACAAAATCTCCCAAAGTAGACTTCAAAAAATACAAAATTGTTGCTGTCGATTTGTCTATCGATTAAAAAATTACGATAGAGTTTCGGTAAAAATAAATCAGCTTGGTTGGCTAAAATTAGAAAATGTATATAAATATCTTATGTCAGTATTTGTTAAACGTATACTGTCTTCTTCACCTCCACATTTACGAGAAAAATTGTATTTAGACGTGATTTACATAATGTAAATGTACGATATGTCGGTCAAATATCGCTGCCCAGATTTTATTCAGCTCTGTTTACTAGGTCATTTACATACAACGCAGCTAAAATATATAACAACCTACGTGATACTCTGAAAAACCTCCCCGTAAACAGTCTTCGTAGAAGAGTAAAGTACACTTTTTTGACATCACAAAGTTGTCGCGACTATCGTTCATTCACGGCATGGTCTGTTATGAATTTATGAATCTATGCTTCATTTTAATTACTTCCACGTCCAGTGGAAGTATAGTAACGACAAAAAAATTTTTAAAAATTTTTATTGTCCAAATAGGCTTAAAATGTCATGGAACGTCGAGATTTTAAGTTTGAGCGAAAAAAAATTTTCTGTCTGTCGGTCTGTCTGTCGGTCTGTCTGTCTGTAACTTTTTTTGTGCGCACGTTTACTCTGGAACCGTTTAAGATATTGACTTGAAATTTGGTACACATATGTACTTTAACGAGATCTAGAACTAGATTATATTTTCATCTTGTTCCGTCGAAGGGTTGGGGGGTAAATTGGGGTAAATTTGGGGTAAATAGGTAAATCAAGCAGGTAAGAGTCCATAAAATTGGTATCTAGTATATACAAGAGAAGCTAAGGTCTCAAAAAAAATTTTGGCGTTAGCCACCCCCATTACCACCCCCCACCCCCTTATTAAAGAAAAAAAAAATTGTGATTTAGTGTACCCATGTACAGGAACCAGAAACCTCAAAATATTTTTTTACTTCATCCACCCCCACTACCACCCCCTATCATCACACCCCACCCCACTACCGATGTGGGGTATCGTTTTATGGGTTTTTGGGGTAGAGGATTTCAAATATTATATTATTAAAGTTCCATAAACAATTATTTTCACATACAAAGATTTTTTCGTTGTGAGTGACTTGGATAGAGAATCTGGATGTGGAAGTAGTGATTCCTTGGGCAGCGGTTTTTTATTTAATTATCAGTTACATTCACAACTAAAAACTGTCTGTATTTTGCTCTTATATATGTTTTCTTTCCTTTTTCATTTTTTTCCTTTCTATTTGTTGCGTCATTGTCTCACATATTTTAACATTTAATATTTTATTTTGCAAAATAAAAAATGTCTTTAGTTTTAAAAATCATATTTTTAATCTCTATTACTTAGCGTTAATGTTTATGTTCGGTTAGGGGTGAAGTAGAGTAGCTTCGGCTAGACTTCGCCTTAGGTATTGTATTTATATATAATACTTGAATAAAGACAATTTATTATTATTATTATTATTATTATTCGTGCAAAATATGAATCAAATACGTATTCGCAGTCGGCCATGCCCGACTGCAACTTCTACTCATTATTTTTGTGAAAAGAAAGTTACCTCGTGGTGTAGCATCAATAAGGGCTATTTACAAAGTAGCTGAACACACAAAATATTAGGAAGTGCCATAAAGAAAAAGCTAAGGCAAAATAGTGAATATCCAATAGACTTTTTTTCACTTGAGGTATCAGCATGTTGGTCATTCATTGCCGAAATATTTTAAATAAAAATATTCAGGGTATTCCGTTTGAAAAAATTGAGTTATGATGATGAGTTAAATATGTAAAAGTTTAAATCATCGTGGTGAACACCCGGTACAATTGGGTTCAATTCTGAGAGTCTTGTAGATTAGTAAATGGTCTTCATTAACTTTCAAAATGGGGGCGAGCGTAGAGGCGACTTCAATGTGAATATCAGTCGATATTCCGTTGAAGCAACGTCGAGCGCGGTTAGTACTTGGATGGGCTCCCATCTTGGGAAATACAGCGTTCTCGTCCCACCTTCTAGAGGCTTGTATATCAGTGTATACTCGGAAGTTACGTAATTTCAGACGAGGATTACGTAGTGGATATACCATCCTGCGGAGGGGATGTAAAGCAGGCGGTCCCTTGTCTATTAAATGTTAGGCAAGTAAAAGATCCCTACTCTTCTTAAGGGAAGAGGTTCGGCAAAATTTCCAGGTTGGGGGTAGCTCGGCTCCTGGCGTCGGTGATAGGCCCTGGTAGCGGAAATAGGCCGACGTTAAACAGTTAAAAAAAAAACTTTCAAAATGAAATAAGCCAAAATGGTCGACTTTCGGTTTCGAAGTAATTGACATGAAAATCAAATTTTTAAATGGGACATATTTGGATCCTGCTGGCCAAAATATATACGATCTGACCCTCAAATATTATTTTGATTTTCAAAAAATATAGATTTTTAAAATTTTTAGTTTGAATAACACAGCCCCACAAAAAAAAAAGGTCGTGATCTGGATGACTGACTGGTATTCCTATGTATTTTTCGACGCTGAGTCCGAATGCGAGGCCTTAAATTTATGTGCAGAGCCTAAAATATCCCTTAAATAGTGGTAAAGTTATGAATATCAGTATCATTACGGAAAGGAGCATGAATGGAATGGAATGAATATCCTTCCGAACATAGATCTGTGTCATGAAAACTTCTAGTTTACAAGCTCTTGAGTATGTACGGGAGACATGGTGGAGGCTGAACACAGCCAAAGAACCAACCCCACTAGAGGGGTGAAAACTACCATCTGCTGGACGGGAGTGGAGGAAAATGTGGGACCGCAAAGTTTTCTTGTTTTTACTGCGCAATGGTCGTAGTGCACTGCGCAGAACAGCCATCAACTGCTTTGCATTTTAAGGGGTGGAAATCACCCCCAGTATTCGAAAAACTTTTAAGACCGGAAAGATGCACTCTGAGTTTTTCAATCTGAGGGAAGAGAAATCTGCCAACGGTATTGAGTTTGCACAGCAAGACTAACCTTTAAAGTAGGCAAAGAACATCTCTCGATGAGTGTGAAACAGGAAGGCGCAAAAGGATGTGGGAAGATTAATTTTTTTCAGTGCGGAATTTATCGAGCTCTCATACACCTTGTGTTATCCCTTCTCCAACCCTCGAACATTTGCTCCGCCTTGTCTGGCTTAACCTTCTACCCGACTTCTGCGTTTTACACTTTAATTGAACACACACTTTTTCTAACACACTTCTTCAAAATTTTCCTCACTTATTTTCTCTGCCATCTTGTCTTCGCCGCATACTTTTGCATTGCCTGTCTCTCGGTCTCCATTGTCTCATACCCCCTGTATCCTTTGTTCTATTTCATGAATTCTCTCATGATATCACCACCATAGCATGTCTTTTTCGTCCATACACCCCATTTTATCTTCAATCATACTTGGTTCTCTAAAATTCTTGTCTCTCTTCAGGGCTTCCTCTTACACTCTATATATACTCTGTCACTTTCTTACAAACTTACTAATGTTCGGGCGTTGGAAAAGGGATAACAAGGTGTATGAGAGCTCAATAATTTCCGCACTGAAAAAAATTAATTTTCCCACATCCTTCTGCGCCTTCCTGTTTCCCACTCATCGAGGAATGTTCCTTACTTGCTTTAAGGGTTGGTCTTGCTGTGCAAACGCAATACCGTTGGCAAATTTCTCTTCTCCCAGATTGAAGATTGCTTCTTTTCGGTCTTAAAGCTTTTCGAATACTTCTTGTGAATTTGGGGGTGGTTTCCACCCCTTAGACGGGTACGGGCAAAGCAGTTGAGGGTTGTTCTACACAGTGCACTGCGACCATTGCGCAGTAAAAACAAGAAAAATTGCTCTCCCACATCTTCCTCCACCCCCGTCCAGCAAAGGGTAGTTTTCTAGAGGGTTGGTTCTTTCGTTGTGTTCACCCTCCACCATGTCTCCCTTGCATTTTCAAGAGCCTGTAAGCTAGAAGCTTTCATGACGCAGATCTATGTCCGGAAGGGTATAGAAGGGGTGTAGAAGGCGTACCAAGATCTTCGGGGGGGTTACGCCCTTGGCAGTAATGAATGAGAGCACGAGGGTTGCAAAATGCCCATTCATACTCCTTTCCGTAATGATACTGATATTCATAACTTTACCCCCATTTAAGGGATATTTTTGGCTCTGCACGTAATTTTTTTGACCTCTCATTCGGATTCAGCGTCGAAAAATACATGGTCAGTCGTCCAGATCACGACCTTTTTTTGTGGGGCTGTGTAATAAAAGGCCGCGAATTTGCGAAAATTGTTAAAAATTGGTCTGCAAGCACCTTTAAAATATTATCTCTTCAGACACCAACATTAAACACGATTTATTCTTCATTAAGTTCAACGATATCGGTTTTTCAACGAAAATTATTTTTTTTAAATGGAACCCCTAAGGGACAACCTGTTATTTAATTAGATCTTTAAATTACGAAGAAAATGATATGCATAATAGGGTGGGCTGAAAAACACGAAAATTTGAATTTGCAGATATAGTTTCTAATTTATTACTATGTATCTAAAACTAATTCGGGTAAATTTTTAGCCAAATCGGTGAATATCTAGCCGCGCCCCCACGGCCTTGAAAATGAAAGTAAGGGCCAATTTTTCGATTTTTAACATTTTTTAAATTGACATTTGAAATTTTTTTTTTTTGACTCATTATTAATGTCTAAACGCGTGTAGCAAAAGTTTTCCGTATAAAATATTTTTCAGTTCCAAGGAAATTAGAAATTTGTCACTAAAACGTAGAATTCGACGAAAATAAGGTTTTCTGTATAAAATTTCTAATTTCCTTGGAACTGAAAAATATTTTATACGGAAAACTTTTGCTACACGCGTTTAGACATTAATGAGTCAAAAAAAATTTTCAAATGTCAATTTAAAAAATGTTAAAAATCGAAAAATTGGCCCTTTCTTTCATTTTCAAGGCCGTGGGGGTGCGGCTAGATATTCACCGATTTGGCTAAAAATTTACCCGAATTAGTTTTAGATACATAGTAATAAATTAGAAACTATGATATCTGCAAATTCAAATTTTCGTGTTTTTCAGCATTGTCTACCTTCTCTTGTACTAAATTTATAATTAAAAGAAAAAAATGTTTTGATATTTTTACTTCCACATCCAGTGGAAGTATAGTAACGACAAAAAATGTTTTTAAATTTTTATTGTTCAAATAGGCTTAAAATGTCATGAAACGTCGAGATTTTAAGTTTGAGCGAAAAAAAAATTTCTGTCTGTCGGTCTGCCTAATTTTTTTTTGTGCGCACGTTTACTCTGGAACCGTTTAAGATATTGACTTGAAATTTGGTACACGTATGTACTTTAACGAGATCTGTAACTAGATTATATTTTAATGTTGTTCCGACGAAGGGTTGGGGGCTAAATTGGGGTAAATTTGGGGTAAATGGGTGAATTAAGCAGGTAAGAGTCCATAAAATTGGTATTTAGTATATACAAGAGAAGCTAAGGTCTCTAAGGTCATACCCCCTGTATCCTTTGTTCTATTTCATGAATTCTCTCATGATATCACCACCATAGCATGTCTTTTTCGTCCATACACCCCATTTTATCTTCAATCATACTTGGTTCTCTAAAATTCTTGTCTCTCTTCAGGGCTTCCTCTTACACTCTATATATACTCTGTCACTTTCTTACAAACTTACTAATGTTCGGGCGTTGGAAAAGGGATAACAAGGTGTATGAGAGCTCAATAATTTCCGCACTGAAAAAAATTAATTTTCCCACATCCTTCTGCGCCTTCCTGTTTCCCACTCATCGAGGAATGTTCCTTACTTGCTTTAAGGGTTGGTCTTGCTGTGCAAACGCAATACCGTTGGCAAATTTCTCTTCTCCCAGATTGAAGATTGCTTCTTTTCGGTCTTAAAGCTTTTCGAATACTTCTTGTGAATTTGGGGGTGGTTTCCACCCCTTAGACGGGTACGGGCAAAGCAGTTGAGGCTTAAAATGTCATGAAACGTCGAGATTTTAAGTTTGAGCGAAAAAAAAATTTCTGTCTGTCGGTCTGCCTAATTTTTTTTTGTGCGCACGTTTACTCTGGAACCGTTTAAGATATTGACTTGAAATTTGGTACACGTATGTACTTTAACGAGATCTGTAACTAGATTATATTTTAATGTTGTTCCGACGAAGGGTTGGGGGCTAAATTGGGGTAAATTTGGGGTAAATGGGTGAATTAAGCAGGTAAGAGTCCATAAAATTGGTATTTAGTATATACAAGAGAAGCTAAGGTCTCAAAAAAATTTTTGGCATTAGCCACCCCCATTACCACCCCCACCCTCTTATTAAAGGGGATGAAAAAAAATTGTGATTTAGTGTATGTACAAGAACCAGAAACATCAAAATATTTTTTACTTCATCCACCCCCACTACCACCCCCCATCACCACCCCCCACCCCACTATCGTTTTATGGGTTTTTCGGGTAGAGGATTTCAAATATTATATTATTAAAGTTCCATAAACAATTATTTCCACATACAAAGTTTTTTCGCTGTGAGTAACTTGGATAGAGAATCTGGATGTGGAAATAGTGATTCCTTGGGCAGCGGTTTTTTAAATATTTTTTGAAATTCAAAATAATATTTGAAAGTCAGATCATATGTATTTTGGCCAGCAGGATCCAAATATGCAAAAATATGCAGGTTGTCCCATTTAAAAATTTGATTTTCGTGTAAATTGCTTCGAAACCGGAAATCGGCCATTTTGGTTCTTTACATCATATAATTGGCAATTTCTTCTCGTACCACTACACCAAATTTGAAAAAAATCTATTCACCCATTCAAAAGTTACAAGAGTGTCCCTATCGGCTGAGCCACCCGGTATGTATATATTGTTTACGCACCATATCGTAATAAACAAAAAAACCGCTGCCCAAGGAATCTCTACTTCCACATCCAGATTTTCTATCCGAGTCACTCACAACGAAAAAATTTTGTATATGGAAATAATTGTCTAATAATATAATATTTGAAATCCTCTACCTCAAAAACCCATAAAACGATACCCCACATCGGTAGTGGGGTGGGGTTGGTGATGGGGGGTGGTAGTGGGGGTGGATGAAGTAAAAAAATATTTCGAGGTTTCTGGTTCTTGTACACACACTAAATCACATTATTTATTCATCACCTTTAATAATGGGGTGGGGGTGGTAATGGGGGTGGCTAATGCCAAAATTTTTTTTTGAGACCTTAGCTTCTCTTTTATATACTAAATACCAATTTTATTGACTCTTACCTGCTTGATTCATCTATTTACCCCAAATTTACCCCAATTTACCCCCCAACCCTTCGACGGAACGAGATGAAAATATAATCTAGTTCTAGATCTCGTTAAAGTACATATGTGTACCAAATTTCAAGTCAATATCTCAAACGGTTCCAGAGTAAACGTGCGCACAAAAAAAAGTTACAGACAGACAGACAGAAATTTTTTTTCGCTCAAACTTATAATTTCGACGTTTCATGACATTCTAAGCCTATTTGAACAATAAAAATTTTAAAAATTTTTTTTGTCGTTACTATACTTCCACTGGATGTGGAAGTAATTAATATACTTCTCAACAAAAATGAAGCTAAAAATGAATATGTTGCTCCTAAATATGGCAAATAGACCACTGTGGTGCGCTGAAATTTTATTTCATAATTTTTAGCGATCTCTTTTTAAGGCTATTAATTTTTTTTTTAATTTTCTTATTTGTTAGAATAATAACCGACAACACATAATCAAAATCGTGTAATTATACTGTACTACAGATTTACGTAGAATGGAATGTGTATTATTTGAGGGCAGTTATCTGAGAGTGCATCGTGAGAGATCTTAAAGAACTCCCGAATAATAAACCATAAAGCATAAGTATTATTCGTATGTGGTCCCTAACAGGAAATGGTACGTGGAATGTTTTGAACTAAATGTGCTACGTCTTATTCAATTCCGAGAACAGGTTGAGGACAGTTTTTATGTACAAGTGCTTTTCTGCTTTACTGCTTTTGACTTCATCCCACCCTAAAACGCCCTTAAAGATACCGAAAACCTCACAAAGTACACAACTTATCCGAAAAGAGATTGATTCAAGATTATACCAATTTAGCGCCATTTTACTTGGGAATGTTTTTGGTGCGTTTCATTCAATATGAACCTGTTGTGAGGCATGAGGGTGGGAAATAAAGTCTGGCGCCAAAGTATACTTTCACTTGCTGTGAACACAAACGACCGAAATGTAAAAAATAATTACCTATATGTATTAGTTTATTTTTCGCGAACTGTGGTGGCTCATTGTTCCTAGAAATGTTTATGATTTTCGTTAGTCTCAGATAGTGGCTTTTTAATAAAATAATTAGTATATTGGCGCCTTTTTTCGTCTCTGACTAATTCATTCTGCCGTTGCAGTTGCATAGAATCATCGCTAAGTTATGTTCAATTCTTAGTAATAATATAACACATAGTTTTATTTAAACAATAAATTGAATTCTTGTTGGAAGACAGTGCAAACGCAAAATTATTAAAACACGGCTAAAAACTCCATACGCAGATAGAGATTACGTAGGTTAATTAGTAGTTTAGTCTATTACGGAGTGTCCGGAAACAATATCAGAATTTTAAGTGGGTGGTTTCCCCACTCAGTAATAATAATAAAAGTTTAAGGCAATGCAACAGGTGTCCGAAAGTGCTTCCTGAGATAGTTTGAAGATGCACTGAACCAAAAATGTCCATAAATATGATTAAAAAGAAGGGCACGTCCCTATACTAATGATATATTTGCGCCCTTTTATTCACAGGCAGTGTTATGGTGGTTTAAAATGCGCCGCAGGCTAAAATTTTGAATTTTTCAACTTCAAACAGGCTCAAATTAAAAGTTAGAAATTTGATTTAAAATTATATAGTCTTCGAAAGGTAGGTTTCGTGAGCGCAAGAGATAAAAATATAAAATAAAATACCAATAAGAAATGTTTTATTATAAAAAAATTGCATTATATTTTCCACTGAACTATACACAAACATATAATATGATAAATATAGATTGAAAAACAAAAATTATCGTGATTTCTTTCTTGCTTATGAACTTTGCTTAAATACCCAACCAGCAAATTTGTTTTATAATTTAAATGTTATATGATTATTTTGTTTTATTGTTATTTTATTAATGCTTCTAAAATGCTAATTGGTTATATTAGAGTTGCAGAAAACACTATTTGATTGTCTGCAACTGAACTCTTATTTTAACATTTTTTAGTGTTTTATAGTGTTTTTTAGTAACGTTCGGCAGTATTTTCAGCACCGTTATAAATATATATTAAAATTATTTTATAGTTGTGTCCTATTATCGTATAAAACAATTATATTAAAGCACTATTTGGGACGGTTTTGCCATTGAAAGTAAATTGTTGTTTCAGAGTCTGCTACATAATTATTATACAGCGTTGCAATCTACTGCAATATGGCAACAGAAATAAAGTAGTTACAAAATAAAATTGTTTACGTGAACATAAAAATGCTGCTGCTCACTATAAAATGTATTTGAAACAATTGATTTCCTGTGTTAGCTGTGTGTTTACATTGCGTCAGAGCTTATGTCTAACACTGAGCAGACTGTAGATCGTACGTGCTAAAGTAGAAATTAAAAATATCAGATTTAGGACAATGGAAAAAACTTTAAAAACCTAATTTTTAGGTTAATTATGCAAATTGCGCCAATACTGTCTCAGTGGTTGCATTTACAACACAATTCTAACACATTTATTATAAAAAAGTTGCCAAAATATCACGAAAGTAAGTAATTTATTGTATAAGAATCGCATAAAAGTTACCTAGATGCATATTGGCCTGCAACGCGCATATGCATGAAAAACAACAAACCGCTGTTTTCTGAGATGAAGTGGGCTCTAACTAAATGGGCAGAACCGTATTGGAAGATTTTACTTTACGCGTATAATTTTTCAAATTCTAAATTTCATTTTTATCTCTGTAATGTCTAACAGTAAATACATTTGCCAGTCTGGCAAAAAGTGTGCACCACGTGGGAAACTTTTTTTGTCAGTGAGTTATCATAAAATATCCTTTATAAAAAGTTCTGCATGAAGAAAAAGTAATTCCAATGCTACAAAAAACGTTACCGATACCAAGGCTATCCGTTATACAAGCATTAATCAAAATTCTACATGCATTTCCGTCGCTTCTTATTTGAACTATCCTCCTTCCTTACCTCTATATTCAAAGGATCAACCCAACCTTTCTATGTAGTACACAGCCTACTAACTAAGATAACCTAACGTAATCTAGCTGTCATTCTTATATTATTTATTTTTTTCATTTAATTTAGGAGTAAAATTTTCTTACCGTATCCCCCACGTGCTTTAATTAATTACCAGAAATTTTTCAAGCACTAGGGAGATTACTAGTGAAAATTTTCATAAAATGAGCAGGGGTGTTAAAATGAAAACTTAAGACGCAATTTAAATAATAGTTACAATAAATTATAGTTTTTATCAAAATGTTTGCTCCGGTTATTTTTACAGGTATTTTTATTCGCTTATAAGTTATAACAAAAATGCAAAATAAGACATTTGTGACAAAAAATTGTTACATTTTTCATTTAAGATACGGCCCTGTCACACGACCGTCACCTTTAAGACACATTATTTTATAGATATTTTGTAAGAATCACTTATATTTTAATTATCTTAAAATGCTTGTATTTAACACAAAATTATTTTATAGAAGGAAGCCATTTTATGAAACCAGCGTTCGAGATCGTAAATATGACCTAAAAAGTTTAAAAATCACAGTTTTATTAATATTTATGGCAGTTAATGCGTGCTAATTATAAAATTATGATGATTAAAACAAATTGGCATTAAATTTCAGTACAAATAAATTTTAAAATGCGAAGTCGATTTTTATAAAATTCTAGAAATTATTAGAAACCTGCAGTAAACATGACGGGCACTTAAAATTCATCAAAAATACATAGCTAATTCACAGTCAAATATCTTTCGCATCAAAAATTGTAAGCTGTATGAGTTAACACGTCTTTAAAATAATTATTAAATAAGTTCCTAAATAAGTTCTTATCCATTATCTAGTAAAGTCATTGAAAGCTTGGTGTACATAGAGATCAGCATATTATATATTTGTTAAGTGTATTTTTTTAATACATTTAAGAAATCGTTTTATTTTATTGGTGTTTTATAGCTATAATATCAAACAGTGAAGTATGTGCTTTATAACGCAATTAAATGAGCTTCAATAAAACTGTTTTATAGTGGGGGTACCGAATTTTCTTAGAGACTGTGGAATTGTTTATACAATTATTTTGTAATGGTTGCAATATCTTTTACAAAATATCAACAGTGACTGAATTATTTTATAAGATGGTGCTAATTTTACATTTATAGCTGTCGTAATAACGTTTTTAAAGTGTTTCTGAGACTAATGTTGTTTTATAAAATCTGTGTCGGAAGCATTTCTGCAGCTTTTATAAAATACCAAATTGCTAGTTGGGTATAATCCTATAAATAATTTTGTAAAATGTTGCTGCAGTACACAGGCAAAAAATTCGGTAATTCTATCAAAATGAAATAATCAAATAACAAATAAATAATTTTCTTGTACATTTTACGTTCCAACAGATCAATGGTAAACGGTAAACGTCGCTCGCCAGCAGTCGGGAGGTAAAATTACTTAGTTTTGAACTACTGAAGCGCCCCTTCACGCATTGGCGCCCCTAGGCTATAGCCTAGTTTGATCGTATATAGACTATATTTTTCGGCGCATATAATAATGCAAGGGCAAATTTCTCGTGGATTCTGCATTGTTAAATATTTTGTTACATATGTCCTACACCAGGGTAACACTAAACTCTAATTTATTAACCTATATACTAATTACAACAAATAATTACTTCACTAATGTTACACTCTGTACTATAATTCAATAATTCAGACACTTGATCACTTTGCCTACTTGTTCTGTCCTTCTGAACTTACAATCTGAACTGTACTACTCTGTGCGGCCACTCACTCTCTATTTATACTCCTGGGTAATTGATTCTCGATCTTTCTACATATTTCTACAATATTCCAGTAGATGTTAACACCGCGTGCCATCTCCAAGACGATTGCCGAACTAACTAACTAACTTAGTTTTCTGTTACTTATACATGGAACTTAGGGGGAATTCCTATAGATGGGGTACAAAGCTATAACAATTTGAATAATTTCTTCTAAACCCTTTCTCGTGCTTATTAAACTTGTTGTGTGAAGTTTACCTTTGCCAAAATATTCTGATGTATCACTACCGCTATAAGCATGTGCAAAGAACATTGTTTCTTTACTGTTTTTCAAAACATTTGAAAATTGTAAGTCGCGAGAACTATACATTCTTGATTTTATTTTGCCTTGGGCTTCCCTTAATAGCCTTATGTCTTTTTCCACTAGAGTTAGGGCAATAATCAGATCAACATCTTGTCCCACTATAATGATTTTTTCAGTCATTTCTCTGGTTAATAGCGGTTTGAACAATTAATGTGTCAGCATCGGCTTTAGCAGTAATATATTCCTTTGGTTGTGAGTATTTTACCAATTGTAAAATGAAACGATCTTTGTTTGCGAGATTGCTGAAGTTCAATGCTTTCTGTGCTGGTAGCAAGGCTTCCAAAAAAGTAATTATTGTCATTAAAGTCATTATTTTATTCGGCAGTCATTTTTAGTCATTTTTTATTTTAAACAGTCATTATTGTCATTATTCTAGGTTTGTCTACACCTCTGATCATGTAGGAACAGAACGCCACTGGGATGTGCTTATTTGAATTTGTTCAAAGATGAAAGATTTATTAAAATTAAAGTATATATAATACTATAGTTGCTTCTCTCAATGATCATACAAAAGCCAGGAACCAGGCTTTATTTTTTGGTAAACAGTACCAATATTTCCCAAAAGTTTTTTAAATTTTTTCAGCGCAGAGAGCCCCTCATTCATTATTTTTATGATGAATTGTTTGATCTTTTCAAAATGCTGACATTAAGAGTCTGCAAAGATTCTTTTAAAATTTATTTAAATACTGGTTTAGACAAAAAATTATATTTTTAAGGAAAACCTCAAGGGTCTGGCGGATATTGAGATAGGTCTTGATACGAAAAAGATAGAGAGAAAAACTTTATTTTATAAGGGCGCGCAGCAACACTATATCTCGGCAGCAGAGCACTTGATTACAAAATCATTGTTAAAAACTGGAGCAATTTTACGATATTATAAATACCTTGACCATCGAAAGATACAGAATATGTCTTCAAAGTATATTATTAAGGTGAGCCAAAAACTTCTGTTCAAGGTAGATCCAGGAGAATTGGGGAATGAGTGGTGTTTTCTTAAAAGTGAGTAGGAAATATTTGATAAAACGAAAACAAAGAACAAAGTGAAGTTTTCAGCGTGGAATATTTTTGGCGAAAAGTTTTTAAAGTTCAAACCTTAAAGATGGTAATATCGCAAAAGTTGTTTTAAGGTATGCCTTTCACTCAGTCACGGTGCTGCTCAAACAATCTCACACCTCACACAAATCATCATTATCACTGCGCACTTTAAATGCAAGGCTTAACATACGTGATGGTCTAGCTAGGTACAACTATCAACCACACCTGTTTGTTGTGCCACAAGTTATCATAATAGATAAGGCCAAAGTTGCCTACAAAAGCTACCAAACCTGTTTAGAAAATCAGAGAAGACAAAAAGAAGAAGAAGAAGAAAGGCGAATACTGGAGAAGCAAAATCGTGTAAGAGAGGAAAAAGAGAGATTAAAAAAAGTGACATGTGATAAGCAAACAATCCAGCAATTAGAGGATAAATTAAAAAGAATTCTCAATGATGAGAAAAGTGCTGGAAAGGAATTAGATCTACTATTAAAGGACGGAACTAAAAGATTAAAGAAGCCATCTCTGAAGGAGATGTTAATGGAGCTAAAGTTGCTCAATGTTTGCTCGACTTGGGAAAAATGGGTGGCATTATACTGGTTAGGGGTGGGAGGCTAAATAATATCAGCATCGTATTCCCCGGCCTTGAAAACGTGTAGAAAACAATTTTCAGCATGTTTGGATGTTTTTTGCATGTTCCGGGTGTTTTTTTTTTAATCTATTTATTTAACGTCGGCCCATTTCCGCTACCAGGGCCTATCACCGACGCCAGGAGACGAGCTACCCCCAACCTGGAAATTTTGCCGAACCTCTTCCCTTAAGAAGAGTAGGGATCTTTTACTTGCCTAACATTCAATAGACAAAAGACCGCCTGCTTTACATCCCCTCCGAAGGATGGTATATCCACTACGTAATCCTCGTCTGAAATTACGTAGCTTCCGCGTATACACTGATATACAAGCCGCTAGAAGGTGGGACGAGAACGATGTATTTCCCAAGACTTTTCCCAAGTACTAACCGCGCTCGACGTTGCTTCAACGGAATATCGACTGACATTCACCATTGAAGTCGCCTCTACGCTCGCCACCGAGGGGGTGGTTTCAATCCACATTGGTCGCTAGGATGTCTGGTTGCAAAGTTTTACAGGATATATTGAGTTTCCTCAAAAATAACCGATCCAACAAGTCCTCGCATGCTTGACAACGAAAAATCCGAGGAAAAATCGAAACAGGGGGTGGTTTTTTGCGTTTAGGAGTAGTTCGAGGGGGGTAGGGACCGCGCGACTTTCACCATCATGTTGGCCGTCCTTGAAAACGGGGGGATTGGTCATCTTTGGTCGCTACCCCTGCACACTTTTTTTGCAAGTTTCGTATGAACTATATGCCATCACTTGCTAACAGCGTTCTTGGGGAGATATATCGCTTTCAAACTTATATTTGCTTGATAAAATACCACACCACCACACTAACTCCCTTTTAACTGTATCCGCTCTCATTTATAATTTTTTCCCTTTTTACCCCCTCCCCCCCCAGGGGGAGGTGGAGAGGTTGGTTTTACTATTTATTCGGTTGCGGGAAATATAAATGCAAAATATCCAAGCTTGCTCACCAGACTTGGCCAGGGTATCCTGGGGTTTTTGGGGTTGCTGATTCCGAACCTAAAGTCCGTTAACCTGTATCACATCAAGTTTAAGGTCATTTGAAGGTCAAATTTGGAGTTAGTGTGGTAGTGTGCTATTTTATCAAGCAAATATATGTTTGAAAGCGATATATCTCCACCAAGAACGCTGTTGGCAAGTGATGACATATTCAGGATTGAGGGGGGGGATCGTCCGTTTAGGGTAAAATCGACTTATTATTGTTAGTAGACATTAAAAAAAAATGTTTTCTGATTTTTTCATCCAAAAATAATTTGGGGCATAAACCGCCCAAATCGACCCTCCTCCTTTATAAACATTTCCAACCCAATTCTTAAAAACTCAATAACTGTGAATCGCCACAACAATTATCTAGAATATCATTTTCTAGTCATCTTTTAGTCATTTTTTTGCCATTGTTTAGTCATTATTTGGTCATTATTTTCGACATTCTTAGTCATTAAGTCATTTTTTATACGTAATAATTTGTTGGAAGCCTTGTGGTAGGATTTTTTTTACTATTATTATTATTTTTAATTGCCCCCGTCAATAACGAACTCACAATCGGCAAGATCAATAGGACGCATAATAACGGGGAGATGATTTTTTTTTTTCATTAATCCTTCTTTCTTTTCCTAATTCCTCTGTTTTCTTTCTTGCACTCGTTTATCTTAGGATATATAAAACTATCACCCAGCAAAAACTAATTCAAACAATTATTTACCAAGATATGTGCAATACGCATTCGAAAGCGTTGTAAACCCACATTTTCATGGAATTATTTAACCACCCTTTCACTTTGCGCGTTAATAACTCAAAAACTGACAGAACACCATCATAAAGCAGCTTCTAGACTAAAAGGGCCCTCTCTTATGAAGGTTGTTAAGACCCTTATTAAATTGTCTCATAAAACTTCTTAGAGTGACACAGTGCCATTCTTGAAAAACTTGTCTAGGCCTTTTTAAAACGTTTACCAAAACCTATTTCAAAGCCAGATGGACTTTTCTATGATATTCTCGCATTTCTAAAAAAACATAGAGGCTACCTTAGAACTGTTTTTTGAAACACCTATAAGTCGATATCAGGAGTGAAAAGCTATAAAATGTTCATGAAGAAATCCAAATAATTTTAATATTACATTTATTATTTCTGAACTAATTAGAGCAAGCATTGGGCCAATACGAAGAACGTAGGCCTATTTCCGCTACCAGGGCCTATCACCGATGACAGGAGACGAACTACCCCCAACCTGGAAATTTTGCCGAACCTCTTCTCATAAGAAGAGTAGGGATCTTTTACTTGCCTAACATTTAATAGACAAGGGACCGCCTGCTTTACATCCCTTCCGAAGGATGGTCACTGCATAATCCTCGTCTTGAAATTACATAGCTTCCGCGTATACACTGATATACAAGCCGCTAGAAGGTGGGACGAGATCGCTGTGTTTCCCAAGTACTAACCGCGCTGCACGTTGCTTCACTGGACTATCGATGATACATACACAGTGAAGACGCATCTACGCTCGCCCCATAAAATGAACTTGAAACTTATAAAAGCAAAGTGGTACACAGTATATACATCTCTCTACATAAGATCGATTTAAAAAAGTCAAAAAGACGTGAGTTATGACAAAACATTTCAAACCAATGGCAGTTTATCGTTAAAACTACAAAAAATAGGCCCAAAAAAACAAGCGCGCCCCAGAAATAATGATGATTACTTAATATCCATAAAAATCTGCATAGACGCGTTAATCAGCAAATAAAAAATAGACTACTTGTCGGTTCCTAGGGTCATTTTCAATCGGTTTTTGTGATTGTATCTTAATTTGCCAAAGAAAAATTAAAAATTGCTAATAATTACTATGGTAAAATTGACCTAGAATACTTTTACAACAAGAAGATATGGCCGGCCAATTAAATAAAACCTAATTGTCATTTGCAGTCCTCTCATTACACTATATATTCTAGTAATGGTAATGACCTAGAACATTGTACCCTAGATGTAGTCCATTTAGTTTTTTTGTAGATCATCACAAGTAATTTCCTTCCTTACACAGGTGCAAATACACTAAGCGAAGATCACATGGGCTTCATAAGGCTATACTAAAATCGTAATAAATCCTTTGGGATTTAAGAGAGCCGCCGCCAAGACGAATCCGCCTGAGAGCTTTAACCTTAACCTATACATTTTTGTCTCCTACTAATAATTTTCACAGATCCAGTGCTGCAGCGAAGTATATTCATTTCGAACTTTTAGTTAAAAGGTCTGTAGGGCCCAGAATACTCTACAAACCCAAAAGGTGTCAAATTTAAAACTAAATTGGGCGACTTTTATGGCGGGTAATTTGAATTTCTGAAAAGTTGTGTAGGTCAAGAGAAATGAAATATTGAAATAAAATAGAGGTAATTGGTTAATTAAAACAACATTTAAATTTTGTTGAATAATAGCAAAACAATAAAGCAATAAAAACTAACGCATTTTTATAACATATAATTTTCTTTGGATGTTTTTATTTGGTGCTTTCAGAACCTAGAAGCGTTTAATTGTAAAATAATATCACGCAGTTGTATTAACAAAATAGTAATTTACGTTACAAGACCGGAAAGAGGTGTTTTGCAAGCTTCCAGGACTCCTGCGGCTCGCCCTGGAATCTGCTTGGGTCGACCTGCAAAACACTGTTTTTCGGTTGTGTAACGTACAATTTTTTTTGCGGCCGACACTGTCACAGAAAATCAATTTTATATTATTTTTTTAATACATTTTCTAACAAATACAACAACAAACAATAATACACTATTATACAACTTCAATTTCTGCTTGTAACGCTTCAAAATCTGAATCCATATTTTCCATAACTTGTCAATTGACTTTTGAAAACTCGTAAAAGTCAAGTTTATTTATCCATATTTGTCCATTTTGTGTTCTTTGTCTAGTAGCAAATGCTTTTTATTTTGAAACTCAACTCAACAACTCACTCTCATCACATAAAAAAATATACGTTCAGAGAAACTCGAGATTTTATTTTCTTCAAATAAACAAATGCATCAAAACGGCAGCATCGCACAAGCTCTCTGCTTTTTAGCAGTTTTTTTAACGTATGGTCACTTTTTTATATTTTCGTCCACAAAAGACATAATTACAAGTCGTGAAATGCTTCTAACACATTCGTTGTCATGAACTGAGTTTTTAGAAAGTGTTTTATGGAATTAAGATTTGTCTTTTAGATTTATACATGCCTTTTTTCTTTATAACGATTTTATCAAAACATTTGTCAAGGATGTTTTAAGAGACTAGTTTTGTAAAGGCCTTTAATAAGTACTAATAACCATTGAACATGTCTAGTTTTAAAAATAGCTAGAAATGTATTTACTGCATACTTGTTAAACCATAAAGAATAATTTAAAGCCTTTTTAAATCTTAATGGAATTTGAGAAGATAAAAAAACCATTTAGCTTTATGGAGAGTTACAAATACAAATAATTCTAGCAGCAGATTAGCTTTATAATTAAGTTTTACAGAACGCTTTAAAACTTACCTTATAAGAGCAAATATACTTGAAGCCTAGAAGGTCTTAATCACACCAACAATAAAGCAATACACTATTTTATAACCCTGACAAAACTTTCTTAAAACCTCCTGAAGATCAAATGACTTTTAAATTGTTCATTGGAGTCTTTTCCCGGAAATAAACGCACTTATATAGTGATTATCATCACCACCTTCAACCTTTACCTACCCTAATTTAAAAATTAAAAAAAAATGCCAAAAATTTGATGTTTTTCCCTGAAATTTCACAATTTGGGACTCAAATTTTTGTTAAGTGGTTCAAAATACATGGAGATATGGTACTCTGATCTCTGGAAAAAACTCTTTTTTTAATTTTGGGTGCCTGTCTGATTATTTATTTTTGGTTAAAAGAAAGAGCCTTCATATCAATAATTATTTCGTGTATGAACTTGATTAAATTAAACTCAAATCATATAGAAAAAAAAGGGAAGCCGCATTTCACAAAGCATTGCGTACATTTTGTAGAATAAAGCTACATTTTCTTAGGATATACATGTAAGGAAGCAAAACAGCAGATATACAGACAAACTCATTTTAGTAACTGGGAAAAAAAAAATTATGGAAAAGTATTCAAAATTTGTGCTGATCCCATACATTGAATAGTGTCCGTTTTCTTGCATTCATCATAATTTAAACACGGATCATTTTTTAATGGTTATTGTTATTTTTTAATCCTTCAGAGATGTTACTTCAACGTTCAATGCTTAATTAATCGCAAATAGTGAGACCAAATAAAGAAATGGCAGAAACAAAGATTGTTTATTTTTTAGAGCAGAATATGAAACTGTAAAAAAAACCAAAGTTGATCTTGAAGTCCTCCACCAAACTTTAACAAATATAGCCATTAGATCCCACTTTTCATATGATGAAACTTTTGTCTGAAAAATTTTTCTCGAAAATTTTTCTTCTCAAATTATTCGCATTTGTCGACTTAAATGCCCCACCCGGTATAGATACTCAACTAGCAATTTGGTATTTTATAAAAGCTGCAGAAATGTTTAGAACACAAATTTTATAAAACAATAATACACTTTAAAAACGTTATTACGACAGCTATAAATGTAAAATTGGCATCATCTTATAAAATAATTCAGTCACTGTTGATATTTTGTAAAATCTATTGCAACCATTACACAATAATTGTATAAACAATTCCGCAGGCTTTAAGAAAATTCGGTACAGCCACTACAAAACAGTTTTATTGAAGCTTCATTTAATTGCATTATAAAGCAGATACTTCACTGTTATTATGGCTATAAAACACCAATAAAATAAAATGATTTCTTAAATGTATTGAAAAAGGCGCATACATATACAAACAAATATATAATATGCTGATCTCTATAATACCAAACTTTCAGTGGTTTCACTGGATAATGGATAAGAACTTTCTTAATAATTATTTTAGAGACGTGTTAACCCATACAGCTTGCAATTTTTGATGCGAAGGAAATTTTACTGTGAATTATGACATATATTTTGATGAATTTTAAATGCCTCTCATGTTTACTGAAGGTTTATAAAAATTTTTGGAATTTTATAAAAGTTGATTTCACATTTTAAAATTTTTTGTAATGAAATTTAATGCCAATTTGTTTTAATCATCATAATTTTATAATTATTACGTATTAATTGCCATAAATATTAATAAAAATTTGATTTTTAAACTTTTTATGTCTTGTCATATTTACAACCTCGAACGCTGGTATAAATATGTCAGAATTGTGTTGTAAATGCAGCCACTGAGACAGTACTGGCGCAATTTGCATAATTAACCTAAAAATTAGTTTTTTAGAGTTTTTTCCATTGTCCTAAATCTGATATTTTTAATTTCTACTTTAGCACGTACTATCTACACCACACCAGTCTGCTAAGTTCTGATGAAATATAAACGCACATCTGACACAGGAAATCAATTGTTTCAAATATATTTTATTGCATAGTTAGCAGCAGCATTTTTATGTTCACGTAAACAATTTCATTTTGTAACTACTTTATTGCCGTTGCCATATTGCAGTAGATTGCAACACTATATAATAATTATGTAGCAGACTCTGGAACAACAATTTACTTTCAATAGCAAAATTTTCCCAAATAGTGCTTTAATATAATTGTTTTATAAGTTAATAGGAAACAACTATAAAATATTTTTAATATATATTTATAACGGTGTTGAAAATAATGCCGAACGTTACTAAAAAAGCACTATAAAATTATTTAGTTTTATAAGCTGAAATGTTTTTTATAGCTTAGTCACGGAAACGTTTCTAAAATAATTTCTTAACTGCTTTATAAGATATTTTATAATTTTGCTGAAAAAACGTTTTAATGATAAATTTATAAAGCAGTTCAGTTGCAGACAACCAAATAGTGCTTTCTGCAACTCCAATATAATAATAATAATAATGTCTTTATTAACCATAATTACGCAATATATATACCAAATATAGATAAAATAAAATATATACAATATAATTACAGTTAAGTTCACTTATTGAAGAAAGTGTTCTTCCACTTAACCATACAATATAATAATAAAACATTTATGTAATAATGCTGTGTAATTAATTATACATGATTTTTTGTCTTTGTCTTTGAAAGCAATATACGGGACATACAAATAAATAATATACAAATATTTTAAATAAACAGTTGATAAATATGAAATACGACGGTAAAAAACGGTATCTGCGAAAACTTAACAAAGTTAAAATGAGAATAAAAATATGTGGCTTGCGTTTGAATTATTATATTAATGATCATAATTCATATGCATATTATGTATTTTTTCATTTCTCTTTTGAAAAAGCTATATTTAGGAATCTTTATTCTCTGTGGGATGGGGTTATAAAGCTTAGTGATGGTATATGAGAACGATCTCTCATATAAAGCGGTCGTATGCAGTGGGGGCGTTAACAAATTTCTGTTTCTAGTATTTACTTGATGTACAGTACCTCGTGGTACTATTTTATCAAATAAATACTGTGGGATCTTGTGCTCCAGTAGTTTGTGGTATAAGCAACAAGTATGGAATATTCTCCTTTGATGCATTGTCATCCATTGTAATTCCAAAATCTTACTTTTTATTCCAAAAATATACCTTACACAAGAGTTTTGCACACGTTGTATACGTATTTCGTCTGTTTTTGCTAAACAAGGATGGTAAATTATATCTGCATAATTAAAATGACTAAGAACTAGTGAGTTACACAGCATTGTCTTTGTTTTTTTATCTAATATAGCGGAACATCCATACAACAATTTTAAATTAGAATACGATTTTTTAAAAGAGTTAGTTGTATGCTGTGAAAATCTTAAATCAGCATCGATGCACAATCCTAAATTACGAGTTATATTCACACTTTCTAATTTTTTCGAATCTAGTTCAACATTTAAGTTTAGTTTACACATTTCTCTTTGCGGCTTACTTCCAAAAAACATTATTTTCGATTTATTCGGATTTATTTGAAGACAGCGATCAGTAGAAACTTTATGTAAAATTTTTAAATCATCATTTATTACATTATTTGCATTCTCGGCATCGTCAAAACTGAAAGAAAAATAAATTTGGGCATCATCTGCATAATAGTGAGATTGGCAATTGTTTAGAAAAGATGAAATTTTAGAGGTATATATAGTAAATAATAAGGGACCCAATATTGACCCCTGTGGGACTCCGCGACAGATACTTAGTGGTTCGGATATATCATTTTCTAATTTGACGTATTGTTTTCGCTGACTAAGATAACTCTCAATCTTAGCTGCGGCACTATTTGTGAATCCATTAAAATGAAGAATAGCTAAAAGTAACTGATGGTTTACCGTATCGAAAGCATTCGAATAATCTATTAATATTAGTGCTGTTAATTTATTGACATCACTAGCAAAGAAAATATCATCAGTTACTTTTAGTAATGCCGTTACGCAACCATGGCTAGGACGAAATCCAGATTGATTATCTGGTATAATTTTATATTTCTCAATATGCTCTCTAATTTGTTCATTTAATACCTTCTCCAAAAGTTTTGACAATGCCGGTAAAATGCTTATGGGGCGCAAATCTTTGAAGTCACTTGGCTCCTTATTCTTAGGTAATGGCTTAACGTGTGCAATTTTCCAGTGTCAGGGGAAAATATTTTTTTCAATACAATAATTAATTAAATGAGTAAGATATGGAAGAACAAATGGACAGCAATGCATCAACATATGTAAATTAATATTATCCGATCCTGTAGCATTAGATTTTATACTAAGTAAATGTTTATTAACCGTATCAATATCCACAACATGAAAATAAAATTCTCCTACATTTGGTTTTATATTATTTGCGTAATAATTTAATGTGTCGTTATTAGGTGTATTTATGTTGTGGCCAGCATTAACAAAAAACTGATTTAAACCATTTAAATCCTGCAAATGCTCAGGTATATCATGATTATTCTTTCGTCGATGAATGCCTAGTTCATTAAGAGTTTTCCAAATAGTTTTAGTATTGTTATTTCCATTACCATTGTTATTATTACCAATTTTATTTTGAAAATATATTTTCTTCTCATTTTTTATTTCTCTATTGACAACATTTTTAATTCTTTTATAGTCATCCCAGTCAGTATTATTTTTTGTTTTTTTAAATTTCATAAAAGCTTTATCTCTTAATTTCATAAAATGTTTTAAATTCTCCGTTAGCCATGGGCATATTTTTTGTAATTTTTGAAGTAATAATTGGAGCATGTATATCAAATAGAGATATCACTAAGTTATTAATCAATTAGCATTTTAGAAGCATTCATAAAATAACAATAAAACAAAATAATCGTATAACATTAGTTATACGTTATCACTTGTTTACTCGTTATTTTTATTTTGATAACGATACTAGTAAATGTCATAATAAATATAGTTATAAATAATATTGATAGTTTTACGCTATCACTTGTTTACCCATTATTTTATTTTGATTATTAAACGTCTAATAAATATAGTTATAAATATTATCAAATGGCCACAAGTTTGATAAACCGGACATATAAATATCCGTACCAAACTCGCAGCCATCAGAAAGTGTTGTAAGCTGTTCTAATAAAGAAGTTAGTCCAATATTGCAGTTTTCTTCTACCGAGAAATCCTCGTAAACTTATTTGGCGCAGTCGGTAGGATAGTGCCCTTTTGGCAAGTTGTTCAGTGCATCGAGTCACCCCCTGAGAAAAATCCTGCATCGAGCAAGAAGTTCCAGAGGTACGACGCCAGAAGTCAATCTTTATTGTTGAGGCCTATCCAAACAACCTACGTGGAGGAGAAGAAAAACGTAAGTCAATACTCAGCTCCTTAGAACGCTTCCCTTTCTCAAATTCAAATTGAAAGTCACTTAATTGTTTAATTTTCAAACTCTTGTGATCCTTTCGGTCTTGAAATTAAATTTTTTCTAAATTCACTTACTATCTCTTAATAGAATTTGTGTGATATTTGGAAAAAAACTATTAGTTGCTAAGTCAGTCTATCGTAGACAACTAAAGAATTAAGTTGCTGTTTATTACATTCTGTAATTTACAGACAGGGAAGAGTCAGATCCTCGACCCTATAATTAAGTAGACCACTCATATGTCATTCACTGATTTACTCGAAAGCCTAGAGGAAGCTATTGCATCTCCTAGCACAAGTAACGAACCAGAAAATAATACTTATACACCTATCCAAGCAAAATTAAGACCCAGTAAATTAAATCCTATTCTTTCTGTTAGTACTCAAAATACAGACATGGCTCAAGTTAATTATCAATTATTAAAAATGTATGTTGATGCCATAAGACCATTTGACGGCAATGTTTTCGCCCTCAATGACTTTGTCACAGCCTGTAACGCACTCGAAGTTAACTACGCGAAACCAAACGATACTCCTGATAACATCAATTTAAACAACTTTTTACTTCAATCAATTAAATCAAAATTACACGGGCAAGCTCTCACCATAGTCGGTTGCCGCTTTGACCTAAATTCCTGGACGGACATCCGCAAAACGTTAATAGACCATTTCTCAGACCCAAGATCAATGGTAAATCTTGAACATGACCTAAGACAAACGACCCGACACAATAATGAATCACTACACGACTTTGGGTTAAGATTGCAAAATTTACAAAGTTTACTATTAGCAAAACTTTCCCAATAAAACGACGGAGCTGCAGAAAAAACAGCTTATACCAAAATTTACGAAAAACTAACGCTCGATACATACACCCATTCCTTACCACAAAACTACCAGGTTATGATACGCTTAAGTCCCTTCACAAAACTAGAGCAAGCTATAAATTTGGTAGCTCGAGAAGAACAATTCAACAAAACATCAAGACAGACATCGTCGCAAAATTTCATAAAAAATAACTTCCATATCAACCAAAATCATAGCTTTAAACCTCAATTTCCATCTCAACCAATGAATTTACCCCCACGTCAAACTATTCAAACACATTTCCCTACTAACCAACAAGTATTCGGAAGACAGAATACAAATCAAAATCAAAACGTCTTTAAACCAAGACCCCAAAACACTCAGTCATATAAGCCCACTCCAATGTCTGGTGTTTCTGTCCAACCTAGACAAAATTTTGCCAACCCTTCAACGAGTAAACAGAATTTTTCGCCCCAATTTCGACCACACACGAACTCCCAAATTAAACGACAATTCCCATGGTTCAAACAATCGAGTCCCCAAAACTTCATAGCCCAAGAATTACACACAGCTGAACTTGATCCAACAGTAGGCTACTACTATTATCCAGAAGAATATCCTGATATTCCTAACCCTCGATTTGCAGACTTAAATATTTCCGAAAACATCGATCTCACTCCAGAAGAGCCAGACGAGTTCCAAAATCAAAATGAAGAATACAATGAGGACGTAAATTTTCTCAAAGAGCCTCGGAACGATCAATCGTCGAATTGAATTCAGTAACCGCCCCTTGTAGTTTACCATATATACAAATCCGAAACCCCCCAATGAAACTTCTCATAGATACAGGTTGCTCCAAAACTATCATTAGACCCCACATAATTGAAAACTTTTATTCTGATTGTATGTACACTAACTCTACAAAAATTAAAACGTGTCACGGAGAGACAGACATACAATTTCATGCTGAAATCCCCGCCTTTGACGAATTTAACTCAGACGACACACTTGACGTATTAGTATACAACTTTCATGAATTTTACGACGGTCTAATAGGATTTGAAGACTTATCAAAATTTAAATTCCTATTAGATTTCAAAAATAACGCCCTCTTTAACCATGATGTTTGCATACCCCTATTATTGAGAACTCCTAACGACACATCACGCACCTATGATTTAAATTCACATGACGTGCTTGTAAAACAGATACCTGTAGATATTTACAGTAGAGAAATTCTAGTTCCATCATTCTCAAACGGCACAGTTACTATCCCTGAAACCCTAACCACTGCAAAAAATGCGACAGTAGAACTTCATAACATGAAGGAATTCTCTACACAAGCTACCTTCGACCAGCCTTTCGATGTTCCATCATATCCAGATCTCGAAACTTTCATACGTCCCCTAGAAAACTCTAAACAAAAAATCGATCTAAATAAAAACTATCCACACAGATCATTTAAATTTCGAAGAAAAATGCACTCGTTTCAGAAAAATCCCAACATACTTTACTTTCCTGACGACAAACCTTCTTTCGCTAACCAGGCAAAACTCAACGTAAACGCAGATTGTCTCTCACGACCCCCTACACAAGAACTTAATGCCATCAACAATGATGACACTAATTCGATGATTGTAAATTCTCCAGATCTACAATCAATTCTAGATGAATTACCCGAAGTAGACCCAGAAATCGCAGACAATTTAATAAAAGACATTGACGAACATACTTTCGACAACAACACTGTACATACAGCTCTTTCAAGTTCCACATTCACAATGCCTTACTCAAAATCAGCCATTAACATTTATAAAAACCAGATTTTTATAAAAGAAAGCGACAACGCAGTCACTAACACCCATATCTTAGAAACACCTTTCCCCGGATACAAGAGACACAGAATTGTACTAAAATCACGGACATCCGATGAGGAGGTATTTAAATTTGTAAAACAGTTCTTACGTTCCACTCAAAATACTCAAAATTGTTTTAATTTCAACGACGAATCTATCAAACACAAAATAATTAGAATATTTCAAAGGTTCTTAAACTCCAACGACTCAATGAGTTGTATAATTTCAAATAAAGTTCTTGAAGATATCTCTCAAGAAGATAAACAGAATCAAATAATAAAATATATGCACGAAGGAAAAACTGTACACCGCGGAACCAAAGTCACAACTAGTTTAATAATGAGAAAATACTATTGGCCTAATATCAACTATCAAGTTGCCCAATATATAAAAAATTGTCACACGTGTAACACTTGTAAATACGACAGGCACCCACAGAAAATTAAATTCCAAAATACACCAATACCCAAGAAACCTCTAGATGTTATTCACATAGACCTTTTTCACTTTTCAAATGAATGTTACCTTACTATCTTCGACCCTTTCTCGAAAATCGGACAAAGCTATCCCTTAAAGTCTAAAACAGGAATGGAAGTACAACAAAACCTCTTAACCTTTATCCAACACTACGGAAAACCTTACAAAATAATTTGTGACAAAGGAAAAGAATTCAATAACACCATGATCATCGACTACTGTGACCTGCATAAAATATCTTTACATTTTACCAGTACCGATAGTCATACATCCAACAGTCCTGTTGAACGCTTCCATAGTTCATTAATAGATAGCATGCGATGCCTAACCTCAGAAAATCCTAATTTCCCCAACTACTACCTAATGAAATTGGCTACTATCGGATACAACGAGTCGATACACTCCCTTACTAAACACACCCCTTTCGAAGTTCTTTTTGGACATTTAGACAAACCCTCTCCGTTTGAAATCTCAGACGAAATTATCACCTCAGACTATATACAGGAACACAAAAACCTTACTCAAGAGCTATACGAACAACTCAGAATAAACCAAGTTCTAGACAAAGAAAACATAATAGCAAAAATCAATAAAAATCGCAAAGAACCAAAAATTTATAATCCGAACGATATAGTTTATATTAGAAATTCCCAAGCTACACGCGCAAAGAATCTCCCTAAATTTATATCAGCAACAGTAATAAAAGACGAAGGACCCGTTATCATTACTAATAGAGGACGATTTACAAAAAATCAAGTACGTGACAACACACTCGAACAAACCCCAGACAATGATTCTGACGATGAACCCTTGTTTCAGGTGAAACAGAGACTAATCCAGGACAAGATCAACAAACATGTCACCACTCCTATTAGTACTACTGTTGATTTTGAGGACATATTGCCTAAAAATCAAGTCCATTCATAACCCCATCTACCTAATGACTTACCAACCAACCCGACTTATTAATAACTATCACTCATTCTCTTACATCATCGACTTAAACATAGTCGAAAATCAAATCCAACAGACTACCGAAAATATGTTAGATTTCCCGAATATATGTACTAATTATTCAAACACGCGTTTAACCCAACTCTCGAAACTAGTATATTCAAAATTCCTAAACTTTCAACCCATGAATCGAAAAAAACGAGGACTAGTTAATGCCATTGGAAAAATTAATAAATTCTTATACGGTACTCCTGACGCAGATGACTTAGAAGACATAAATTCAAAGTTAAATACTCTTATGAGGAATCAACATTCTTTAACGGCTCAACTAAACCTAAGAACCTCTCTGTATACGCAACTAATGGATAGAATAAACAAAACTTTAGGGGTCATTGAAACGAATGAAAAATCAATCATGTTTCACTTGAACACGACAATAAACCAACTTAATAATTTAGGAAAAAACGTATATTGCCAAAGCTTAGCAAACCAAATATCACAGAACTTCCTACTCATTTTAAATCACTTAGAAACTTTAGAAAATGCACTAGTAAACTCCTATTCAGGAATTATACATCATTTCTTCATGTCTCACTCAGACTTAATACATATTTTGAAGACTTTAGTAACTCTTTATAACTCTAGAAACCTCTTAAAAATAGACACTGATGAATATTACAGATTATTTCACATTCAGACTAAAGTTAACAAGAATTTGATTTATGTTCAATTAACTATCCCACTCTTTGACATTAGAGACTTTCAATTAGTCCAGTTAATTCCCATTCCCTTAAATAACACTATCCTCATACCACCAAAACCCTACCTAGTACTGAGTATTGATCATTCTGCCCATTTATGGAAAGACACTGCCTGCCAAACGATCAACAAATACCATATTTGTGATGGAGAACCTCTACCTTGGACTTCCAATTGCTTCCTTAACTTGTTAGAAGGAAAACAACCTAACGACTGTGTCCTACAAAAGATCAAAGTAAATACCGATCTTCTATTAAGGATTTCCAAAGATAAAATTATTTGCTTCCCTCGAGAAGAAGTTGTTATTAAAAGCTCATGCCCAGAACAAGAAATAATCCAACTAAATACTCTCAGCGAAATTACACTCGAACACAACTGTAGCATTATTATTAAAAACACTACCTACTCGATAGATAGTACTAGACTTGAAGGACGTCCATTCTATCTACCGAAAATCGAAAGATATACTATGTCCCAACTACCAGACCTTCACTTAGAAGAATTTCCCGCAGACTTAAGCAAAATGTCTGAATCATTGAAGCAACTCCAACCACTAGAAATTGAAGACTTCAAGACTCCTACTCATCACACTTGGATTCTCTACTTTCTTATCTTTTTGATTATCTTTGTAATTTTAATTTACGTTTTCTTTAAATATTTCAAGACAAAGCCATTTAACATAAAAATTATAAATAAAGGCAAACCGCCCAATGAACCTATTGAACTCCAAGATTCAAACCTTCATGTAAAGGATATGAATCCATTTTAAGAAGGGAGGAGTTATACGTTATCACTTGTTTACTCGTTATTTTTATTTTGATAACGATACTAGTAAATGTCATAATAAATATAGTTATAAATAATATTGATAGTTTTACGCTATCACTTGTTTACCCATTATTTTATTTTGATTATTAAACGTCTAATAAATATAGTTATAAATATTATCAAATGGCCACAAGTTTGATAAACCGGACATATAAATATCCGTACCAAACTCGCAGCCATCAGAAAGTGTTGTAAGCTGTTCTAATAAAGAAGTTAGTCCAATATTGCAGTTTTCTTCTACCGAGAAATCCTCGTAAACTTATTTCATTTAAATTATAAAATAAATTTGCTGGTTAGGTAGCATCACCTAGATGTTCAATATTTCTTGTCGGTTTATAAAACTTGCTTTAGAAAAAGTTTCCATTCGCCATTCGTTTTGGAGTCGCCATTTTGAATTTTTTAATTTTAACTTCAGATTTGTAATCAGGGATTCCAAAAACATAAAAATCCTACGTTTCAAAAATAAATCAAATTAATATTTGATAGATTTAATAATCTATCTATCTAAATTTAGGAGTGGTTTTCACTTATTGGGGGTAAGAGCAAGTGTCGGGATCATACCGAAAATGAAGATGATACCTTTTACTATAATAATAACCCATAAAGAAAAATTATCATCTCATATGAGATTATTCCGAAATTTTACGTATTTTTTAACTCTATGTACGTACTGTACTATTTTATTATATGCTTTTGTTTTCAATGTGTGACAATGTGTTTGAAAACAATATTTATATTCATTATACGCAATACGCACGTACAGAGTAAAGTGAGACATTTTTTATTTTACACAATCTCTTAATTCCATAGATTTACAATAACTTAAACAAAATTTCTAATATATTTTTGCCATTTTTCAGACAGTGGCTATGATTTAAGTAACAAATAAGACACCATAATAATACTGTATAACCTAAAACTACAAATTCCTTAAAGCTACATTTTTTACTTTATTGGTAGGTAATAGGAAACCATCTATAAACTTTAATTTCTTACTTATGAGAAGGTTAAATGCCGACTTGGAAAGAGCGGGAAATGTTAATACCTATGTTCCATGACTGTGCAGGTTGTTTTTAAAATGGGTTATTCTAACTATAAAAATTATCTGCTCCATTTACACATGTGCATTGACATATGACAAGTAGAAACCTAATAATATAATTTACTAAATTACTATTATACATATAATATATGAATTTTTAATTAAAAAAATTCACTCTTGGCCACTTACAAATACAATCTGAGGCTACCAATCTCGATTATGATGAAAAAATTATAACACATTAATACTTTAGTTTTTTAACTTGAAAAACTAAGTGAAACGTGCGAAACATTTGACACAAACAAAATTTAAAGATACAGAAGCTTGAAATTTCGGGTGTAGGGAGGTTTTAGGACAACTACAGGAAAAAATCCTTAATATTCCGCTCCATAACCTCAAAAAAGGGATGAGCAAAAAAAATATTTTGGCCTTTAACTTAATATAATAAAAAAGGAAATTTTTTTTCAAAATTCGGACTCCGAGGATTTGTTGGAATTTCGGTAAGCTTTAATTAAAAAAAAAAATTGTTCATTTCCGACAAGATTTGCGCTCTCTATCCATTTTTGATCCACAAAACTCAATTTGGGACCACTGAGCCATGTCACGGTCACTTTGTTCTGACTTCCTAAGTCAATGAGGGCATTTATGCAATCCCATATGAGTCTTGAATCCACCTCAACCTGCATAGAGCGCCACTTGGCTATCGGAAAACATGGCAATCGACTGGTTTACAGTTTCTTGCCTCATTATTATACTCTTCGCAAAAATGAAGAGTATATTGCATTTGATCGGCACATTTCTAAAATTGTAAATATCGCTAGTAGAGAAAAAAATTTTATTTCGTTGTGTTAGTGAACGAATTCTGAACAACTTTCAAAATGTCCGTCTGTCCGTCCGTCCGTCACGTTTCTTGTAAGCACGATAACTTAAGAAAGAAAAGTCCGATTGTATTGAAATTTGGAAGAACCCTATTGTTTTTGAAGAAAATCAATCAGTAAATAAGAAAGTTATTAATCATTTCATTTAAAAAAAAATTCTTAATTTTTGTCCACACAGGTTGGATGTTTTTTTTTCAGTTTTTTTTCATATATTCTTTTTAACAACAAAGTTGGTATCACAAAATTTAGGATGTCCAAAAACTAACATTATTTACAAGAAAACTGCGAAGAGTACCTATAGAATATGTAACAATTATATAAAAAGCTCAGTGAATTGGCGACGTTTTTAGCTTGTTTCCTTTGCATACCACTGTAAAGCGGTCACTTCATCCAGAAACCCCAGACTTATCGGGATTGTTGTTTTCGATCTTATCCCGTCAATCTCAGCTGGAGGATCGTTTTTCCAGTCCTCTCTAGTATTTTAATTTTAAAATTTGTGTTACAATTATACTTGGGGACTATGGTATCAGTGGGCATTCCTAGAATGGGATCTGCCTTCAGCGCTGAGTATAACTTTTAGTGCTCTATTCCGTGTTGTTGCCTCATGGGTGTTGTGCGTTTCATTAGCCTGTGTACCACTAAACGAGCTTCCTACAGTATACCTATGTATATAAAGATTTCTTCATATTTTCTTTACACACTTTAAAATTCCTGTCATCGAGGAGTTGTACAACTTACCTAACGCAATAGATTGAAAACTCTCCAACCGTAGTGTTTACATAGGCACAATGTACGATATTGCTTAGGCTTAGAGGCTTAGAATGTCATAAAATGTCGAGATTTTAAGTTTGAGAGAAGAAAAAAATTTCTGTCTGTTTGTAACTTTTTTGTGCGCACGATTACTCTGGAACTTAAAATTTGGTACACGTATGTATTATAACGAGATCTGGAACAAGATTATATTTTGATCTTATTCCGTTGAAGGGGTGGGGCTGGGGGTGGTAAATAAGTAAAGCAAGCAAGTAAGTGTCTATAAAATTGGGGTTTAGTATATGCATGAGAAGCCAAAGTCTCAAACATTTTTTTGACTTCAGCCACCCCTACTATCACCCTCATGACCACCCTCCATTATTAAAGGGGGGTACAAAATAAAATTGTGATTTAGCGTGTGTTGGCCGCAAGTTTTTTTACATCGGTCACCCACATAATGAAATTTAAAAAATTAAGTTCCCTATTGTGTTCCAGTCGGCAACTCCAAAGCGTAACGTGTACTATATATAATAAGTATATTATTTACATATAATTTGACACATATTGAAATATTTAAAGAATATATTTTTTCGTCTACGCCCATGTTTTGGAGGGATGATACTGAATACCAAACAAGCCAGATCTATGAAGCTAATGGGCGGTAGGTTTGTCCGTAGTATCTTCTGATGTTTAATTAAAAAGTATGCATTGTAAGAACTGTGTATAAAAACATAAAATATTACACTGCCAGTCAAAATTAGACGTGCTTTTAAATAGTTTTGTTTCGTATTACATACCCGGAATTGATTGGTTTATATCTGCATTATTGCATTTAGTGTTTACATTTCAATATTGACTAGAATTAAACAAAGGCAAAACAAACAATAGTAATTACTCTAATAATTACATGTAACTAGGAGAAAATTAGTTTAATTGTCTTGAACTAAGGCTAGGTTGTTGAATGTTTTCTGCATATTTGTAAAACCCCATTAAGCATATTAAATTTTCTATTTTATCCAATATAACTTGCTCTCGAGTGGTGAAATTATTTGGTTGCTAGAATCAGCTCGACAATATTTTGGCAATTGTAACAGATTTTCTTCGATTTTTAGAACCAACATTTTATCTTATTTCTGACACACTAGGGTGGGCCGAAAAACATAAAAATCTGAATTTGGCAATGATATAGTGTATAGTTTGTTGCTATGTATCTAAAACTAATTCGGCTAAACTTTTAGCAAAATCGGTTAATATCTAGCCGCTCCCCCCCCACACGGCCTTGAAAATGAAGAAAATTCCGATTTTTCGATTTTTAACATTTTTCAAATTGACGTTTGAAATTTTTTTATGACTCTTTATTAATGTCTAAACGTGTGTGGTAAGAGTTTTCCCGAATAAAATATTTTTTACTTCCATGGAAATTAGAAATTTGTCACTAAAAAGTAGAATTTGATGAAAATACACATAATTGTACAACATTCCTAATTTCCCGGGAACTGAAGAATATTTTATTGGGAAAACTCTTACCACACACATTTAGACATCAATAAAGAGTTATAAAAAAATTTCAAACGTCAATTTGAAAAACGTTAAAAATCGAAAAATCAGCCTTTTCTTTCATTTTCAAGGCCTGGGGGGCCGGCCAGATATTAACCGATTTTGCTAAAAATTTAGCCGAGTTAGTTTTAGATACATAGCAACAAATTATAAACTATATCATTTGCAATTTCAAATTTTACTTCCGCATCCAGTGGAAGTATAGTAACGGCAAAAAAAATTTTAAAAATTTTTATTGTCAAATAGGCTTAGAATGTCACGAAACGTCGAGATTTTAAGTTTGAGCAAAAAAAAAAAATTTCTGTCTGTCGGTCTGTCTAACTTTTTCTGTGCGCACGTTTACTCTGGAACCGTTTGAGATATTGACTTGAAATTTGGTACACATATGTACTTTAACGAGATCTAGAACCAGATTATATTTTCATCTTGTTCCGTCGAAGGGTTGGGGGGTAAATTGGGGTAAATTTGGGGAAAATAGGTAAATCAAGCAGGTAAGAGTCCATAAAATTGGTATTTAGTATATACAAGAGAAGCTAAGGTCTAAAAAAAAATTTTGGCATTAGCCACCCCCACCCCATTATTAAAGGGGATGAAAAAAAATTGTGATTTAGGGTGTGTACAAGAACCAGAAACCTCAAAACGTTTTTTTACTTCATCCGCCCCCACTACCAACCCCAATCACCACCCCCACCCCGCTACCGATGTGGGGTATCGTTTTATGGGTTTTTGGGGTAGAGGATTTCAAATATTATATTATTAAAGTTCCATAAACAATTATTTCCACATACGAAATTTTTTCGTTGTGAGTGACTTAGATAAAAAATCTGGATGTGGAAGTAGTGATTCCTTGGGCAGCGGTTTTTTATGTTTTTCAGGCCACCCTATTACACACTATTGTGACTGCCAAGTTACCACTTTACAGCTTGCTATTTTTGTGTTTCTATGCGATTTTTCGGGAATCCATATTAGCGATTTCTTTTATCAAAAATCTGGCAACGTAACATTGTTTAACGCCCTCTAAAACCCAAATATTCCGAGTTTCGTGAAGTGATGAGATTGAATAAACAACATTTATACAGAGCTTTCAATTTACGAAAATTTGAAATAATTATTTTACTGTAAACGGCTTTTGAAATAAGTGAAAATTGTAAAATGCAAAAGAATAGATTAAATAATATTACAATTAAAGAATATTAAAAACAAATGCGTTTTTTGATCGTTTGAAAAAAAAACATTTACCTCTTTGAGTAACATTTAATTTTATTAATTCGTTGTGACAATAAAAATGATCTCAGAAAAGCTATAGGTACACATTCAGGTTTAGTAAACTCCATAATAATCGAAACACAAATATTCATAACAAGTCGATGATTAAACATAATTTAAAATATTTTAACAAGACATCAGTGAAAAACAAAAAGTGTATGAACTGTCAGTTGAGTCAGTCCTTAATGTATTAACTTATGTTGATTTTAATAAGATATGCAAGTAACTGCTTAAATTATGGCTGAAGTACATCTAACAATTGCTGAAAAAGTCAAAATAGTCCGCTTCCCAGACATCACAAGTATATTCTATGTTCGTTCTATGGATATCCGCATTGGACATGAAGGACATAAAGCTGATATCCTTAAGGAGCAGATATGGACCACATAGGATATCCTATGAATATTCTTTTGTCATAATTTTGGACTTCCAAATATCCAATGTAAAACCTTAGGGATATCCTCTGAACATACATAGGACGTATTTGTTACACTATGCTGGCAATGGACGTACAGCGGATATCCATTGTATGTCCATAGACCAGCTTTTTGAATATCCAGGGTTGTATAAATACATCCAATGTCCGTCAGCTCTGACTAGATCTAAAAGATATTTAAATTGTTACTTGGTATGTTAGTATTTTTAATTAATTAGTATTTTGTATTTAACAAACATAATATGCATATCGCATATTCTATAGTGCACATCTGATCCTCAAGGACTCTGGAGATATTGATGAGCCGCCAAGCAGTGGGATGAATTAGTAAGTAACCACACGGTGGCGGTTTTGTACCATCTCGGCCCGACTACAGGATAATGGACATTTAACTTGATCAGTAGTTCCAAGCAAATCACTATTTGATGTTCTCAGAATAAAATTTGTAATTGAAATCGTTTAGTATTAATTTATTAGAATAGAAGATAAAGTGTGACTACTTATTGTCAATGGTTTATAAGTGGCGCCATCTATAAATAATTCCCACAACAAATTACGTGGTAATGCATAAACAAATAAACTTCACTAACAAAGAACGAACAAGCAATTTTGAAAACGGTAAACTAATAATATATATTGAATTTGAGATATCCAAATGCATGTTTAATATATTATGTGATATATGTCTATCCCGAAAAATAGCTGACAAATACATAGGTGTAATCCGTTAATGGACAATCTACGGATATCCACTGGTTATCTCTCGATGGACAATGCACGGATATTCGTAGATAGATCAGAAATGGGCATCACACATATATCCCATAATAGACAATGTGCAGATATTCGTTGATGGATAAAATGGATATTTGTATATGGATCATAAACCAGCATCCAATGTATATGCCTTAATGGACAGTGCACGGATATTCGTTGATGGAGGAGACTGGATATCCAGTGAATATCTCTCCACGGACAATGAACAAATATTCGTAAAAGGATCAGAAACAAAAAAAAATATATTAAATATTAATAAATGGATAAGAAATGAACATCTACTGGATATCGCGTTATGGATAATATACGGATATTCGGGCATGGATATAAAACAAACATTCATACGACATTCATACTATGTCCTTGGACATGCGAACACGATATGGACAAAAAATTGACATGAATATCCTGTTGTCTGGGTTAGTTTGTGAAATTGTCCGTTCTTTTAAAGAAACAGCACATGACTGTGGCAAATATTAACAATGATTTTAACAATACTGAAAGTATTTTTAAATCGAGACCTTAATATTTGAATAATCCTAGGATTAATCATGAATTTAACGAAATTGTGTTACAATATATGATAATGATAATATGATAATCCGAAATTTAGTATTAGGAAAATAGCTTTACAATTGGAAGTATATCCCTAAGCAAAGTGTGGCGGTGTCTTAAATGTCATACAATGAAGGCGTTAAAACCAAAATTTTTGTACACAATTGCAGATGGTGATGAAATTAATCATTTGGAGTACTGATTAGGGGCACAAAGTAATTTTTTAATTGACAATTTTATGAAAAAAAATATTTTCACCGACAAAGAGACATTTACAACTAACGGCATTATCTCATCATCACAAAATTGCAGATGGTGGGCAGTAGATAATCCAAACTTTATAATTAACTATAGAAGTCAGTATTCTGAAAAAATGTCATTCTAACAAATTACACAACCCCACAAAAAAAAAGTTCAGACCAGCGAATCAGACCCATGTATCCCTATGTATTTTCGGTCGCTGAATCCGAATCCGTCAAAAAAATTCGTACACCCCCGAAATCTTGAGCTAGAGCCAAAAAACACCCCTGGACTGGGGTAAAAAGAATATTAAGCTACGAGAATAGTTGTTACATCCTAATCTATCGAATTATACAAATTAAGGTTAAACAGCAGCGTACATACAACAGATATGAAACACACCCCCAGGGTGTGAGTTTTTTAAAATAATTATTCTTTCAATTTTTTAATTTTGATTAAATGTTGGATACAAGGTTTTTAGACAAATCTGAACAAGTTACAGTAACAAAGTTTTCCGATAAAAAAATGCCTAACATGATTTCTTGATTTTCCGCATATTTTGGTGCCACAGGTGGCTTTGCATTTGTAGAAGGCGAATGTTCTTATGGTCATAAGTAGATCCTAATCTGTTCTATACTTGAGAAAAATTTGATTCAAATAGGAAAAAAAAATTAAAAGTTATAAGGATGTCTTCATCTTAAGTGAGTCACACTGTATGTATATACTTCTCGGACTACCATGACTTAATGGAAATAAAATATAAAATTTAATACCTAGTATACATTTTGAGATAAATACTATGTTCTATATATCAATAAAAAGCTTTTTATGGCCTTGTATAGTGTAATACGGATGTTTCTTTAAAAAACCCAAGTATCTCCGATATTTGTTTTCTGGCATGATTTTTGGAAAATACATGTGATTTTCTATAACTTCCATTTTTCATTTTTCGTAATTCCAAAATTAACGAAGTTAAATGGGGTTCACATGTTCACGTGACCACCCTGTACCTACTTGACTAAGTCAGATTGATATAATAAATGTTGCAATTTATTGAAACAGTGACTGTTTATGTGTACATAATTTTTTTCTAGACTGAAATATTTTCTTGCAAAAATTTCCTCAAAATATATAAGAAAACTATTTTTTGTTGGTCGTTGGCCTGAGCAAGTGCAATAAATGTGTTTGTCAATATGCCACGGCTTTGTTTTGAAAACGACCTGTTTCCTTCTTAAGATTCTGACACATTGCTGGCCTCTCAGCTGATTTCTAAGAAACTGTCAAGCCCTGAAATCTCCCGCTAAAGCATTCTAAACTATTTCTTATACTAAAACCGAGTAGAATGCTTAACTTATACTGTGATTTTTCTTACAGAAAAAGCGCGCTGAATTTTTGTAACCTGTTCCTCCGAGACCCAATGGTTATGGCTGTTTCTCTCATATCCTGACAAAGAAGGACCTGTTCCTGGGTGCATTTCTTTTAAGTGAGGTATTATTTAGTTACATCGAAATTCTGAATACCAATTATGTGATTTGGGGGACACTATGTAAACAATTGTAAAAAAAACACAACCTGATGTCCATTCCAGAGGTGGCTCTAGACTTTTTGTCGCTGTAGGTGAGGTTACAAAATGCCACCCTATTGGTTCTAAACAAGTACAGGGTGTCCTAGTGAATGCGCTACACTCGATTTTCGAAGTAGTTTTTCAGATAAATTTATGATTCAAATGCCATTATGGTGAAGAATGTCGAAAACTGTTAAATAGATATTCGGAACAAGAATATTACTACTGTATTTGCAATATTATGATTTTTTTTTTTAGAAAAAGAACGCCATTCGGAAGTGATAATTAAAGTTTACGTGCATTTCTTCATTTCCCTTTAATCAAAAATCCTCCATTTTTACTTTTCAAGAAAATAGTTTTTTCGGCCATAACTTTTTCTTTGATGCTCAATTGTTTTTCTCTTAGTGACATCGGACTCTTCGGAAAAAACTATGGGAAAATATCAGTTAATAATAATAATAATTTTTATTATTATTATTTACATATTATAACAGACAGAGAAATTCGGGCAAATCGACCAGGCGTCGTACACATTAATAAAATTATATAAAAAAATATTTTTAAGAAAAAGCTTTTATTTGAAAAACTGTACTAAAAAGTAAAAATTATTTTTTTAAAATTCATAAACCTGGAAACCAAAAGCTTTGGGAACGGTCATATAGCGCTACTGCATAGTTACTTTGCTCAATCGACCGCCCCCAAAGCTTTTGGTTTTCAGGTGTATGAATTTTAAAAAAAATATTTTTACTTTTTAGTAGTTTTTTCAAATAAAAGTTTTTTCTTAAAAATATTTTTTTATATAATTTTATTTTTTACTTTTTAGTCTACTTATTTTACAGACAGACAGACAATTTTTTTTCATTTGCCACCGCCATCCACCTCTTCCCTCTCCCGTCTTCTCACCTCTCTAACACTACCTCCCACTTCTTCCCACCCCTTTCTCACCTCTTCCCGTCCATTCCCCTCCCCTTCCCACCTCTTCCCCACCCCTTTCCCACCTCTTCCCACATCTCCCCACCTTTCCCACGTCCGCCATATTGAACTTAGAATGACGTCACATAGTTTATCGTATTTTGCTCGTCAAACCCTTTCATTTAATACCCATATCAAGGGGGTAGTGAAGAAAAAGGCGATCCGCCATCTTGGGACGTACGCCATATTGAATTTAAAATGACGTCACATAGTTTATCGTATTTTACTCGTCAAACTCTTTCATTTGATACCCATATCAAGGAGATTGTGAAGAGAAAGGCGATCCGCCATCTTGGTACGTCCGCCATATTGGATTTAGACCGATAATGGCTATACTATGTTGCATTGTCACCGGACTTATACACGTGTGCCAAATTTCGAAGCTCTAGCTTAATTAGAACTAGTTAAAATTCAGCTTGCAAGATTCGACCTAAACAAACAAACATAGAAACAAACAAACAAACAAACAAACAAAACTAACATACGAACATTGCAAGTTAAATAAAAGCTTTTAAAAAGGAGAAGTATCCATCCCGAATGACACAAATATAATTCTCAAGGAAACAGAGCAGTTGAGCAAGTACAAAGACCTCCAAATAGAAGTTACCAGAATGTGAAATGCAGAGACCACAGTCGTGCAAGTAATTGTAAGGGCCCTTGGAACTGTCAAGAAGGGCCAGGACCGGAATCTACTACAACCGCCTGGTCAATCGAGCGCACAAGAAGTGCAGAGGATCGCACTATTTGGAAGAGCGCATATTTTAAGAAAAGTCCTGGACTAGGAGTTTCTGTAATCTTGTTATAAAACCTCCCAGAATCGACCTAAATCGAAGACAAAATGGAATTTCGACTTAGGTAAAAAATTAATTTAAAGGCATTCTTGAGCATAACATGCAAGTTTAAAAAGCACCCGATTCGAAAACTAGTACAAAAGGACTTATATACGTTCGTTAAAACGTAAGGCACAACTAGATGAAAATTCGAAGAAACACCGAATTTTCACTTGGAAAAATGTTTTTATCCAGGCCATTTAAGTGAAAGTATATTGTGGTCATGGAAAAAGAAACAATATACTTTTACGAAATACATTGAAAATATTTATAAATATTTTTAATCTCTTCACAAAAGACCATGAAAGTGAAGATACAGTCATTAATGGTATCATTCAAAAGAGTAAATATAAAGTCTTTACGATGCGACGTACCAAAAGGGCGAACCGACAAATGCGACAAAGGCGCGTAGCGTCTATAGGCAATTATTTAACAAAAATAGTAAAAATGGACAAGGCCAATTTTCTCGAATAAAATAAATTTGGATTCATGTAGCGGCTCGTAATTTGGACGAGTGCGTTAGATAATCAGAAGAAGGCGATACTAGGAAAACTAAATGCAGGGAAAAGACCGCCTTGTACAAAAAATATGACAAAAAACAGTTTTGCCAAAAAGTCGCTCGAAAGCGAAGTCGTGTCAAATCCCCTATATTGGACCTGCATGGGGACCAGTACGTGGCGAGACTGACAGAAAGTTATCTAACTCATGTATTAGTTGAACGCACTTTTGAACTCCGTTCTTGTTAATGATATAATCACAAATAAGAACCTTAAAGCTAATCACGAGCGAGACGAAATTTTTTTTTAGTAAAATATTTTTATATTATTTCAAGTCAGCCACAATAAAACCCTAAATGCTTGCATTGAATTCTGGGGAAGTTGCCATGAATCTTTTCTACCAAATCAATTGTGAGCGCACCCTCTCATTTGTATGGTAAAATTTATCTTGCCTCAATTGAGGAGGCGATTCAATTCAAATTATATAATTTATTGGATAGGACATTGCATAATTTCATTGTACTTATTTTAAACCTAGTTAATAAATGGTATTCTTTGAACTTTTTGCATTTTATTGATAAGATGACTTGTTGTAAGTGTCATCCCTCGGGGGTTTCCGTTTAAAAGACCGGAATTGAGTAGATTGGGTATCTCTCTACCCCACTAGTTTGAAATCTCAATTCATTGGTTATATTACGGAAGCTCGAGAGGGATTTTTTATGAAAACAATTCAGAAATCTTTACGCATAAAATCCATTATCATTAGGTAAATAAGAAAAATTCTGTCACAAAGAAAGACCCAAATTTTTATTAGAGAGAGAAAAACAATTATTATTAAAGGCAGAGGGTCGTTAATCTACGGTAGTGCAGCCTTAGCCTATTAGTTGTTCTATCGAGTTGTATCTTATCTCGAACCCGCCTGGGACTGGAAGAACAGGGGAGAACGCGACTGGCGCCCTTGATAAATAAATTGGTGTCGTGTCACTTAGACGCGTGGTAATAAGTTCCTCTTCTTTGTTGGGGACTGTACTCTGATCCGTTGGAGCAGGTATCACCAATGTCGCCGAAAGGGCCCAATAACGTGGAACGGGCTTCAACTGAGCCGAATCTGAAACGCACTCGAGGGATCGATGAATAGTTTCCAGCTACTTCTGAGAAAATTTGCCGTTTGATAAATCTATAATAATAATAACATTACCTCTGGTTTCCACAATAAAGTGGATAAGGTAAGTCAAAATTCACATAAATTAGTAAAATAACACACAGGCAAGAAAAGACAATGTATGTGTGTGAAGTTGATTGTCTTCGGAAGCTTCCATTACCTACGGAATATCAAAGAAAGGCAATAAATAACATGATATATAACACCACAAAAATGTAAACAAAAAACATATGGCGACACATTCTTCGATTTTAGAAACTTTGATTCATTTATCGAGATTTATAAGAATGAATTAAGCAAAAATTTATATTTGTGTATATATAAAACGTTCAGCTATTATTGAGGAAATTTTTGTTATAGAAGACAGATACATGACTGACATACAGACAGATTTACGAAATTCAAAGACTTTCGTAATCTTCATAATCTGAAATCAAAAAATACGAAGACATCTCGGAGACAGTGCCGGATTTATGACGGGACACTTGGGGCCCGGCCCCGGGGCTCCCAAATTCGAAGAGCAATAGTTAATTCACGTGCTATTAATATTTTTGAAAAGTTGACAATTCGGCGCTTTGAATTCCTCCTCTAGCATAAAGTTTTCACAGCCAATGGGAGCTCGTCATTTTTACCGCCTATCAGCTTCCCAGGCAGCAATTTTAGTAGTTTCTACGTGACAGTTATATTAGTGAAACTTTAAAGGTTTCTGCAACTAAGGACCGTTACGTAATGGAAACTATCCTTCTACCAAGCATTCACCAAAATGGGGAATAGCAATTACGTAGCAAATTACTATTCTAGTACTTCTATCGTTACCGTGTTGACTACTAGGTTATTACGTAAACGGGATGTAACTAAGTAGTAGAAATGACTTTTGGAACATCGGATCAGCTGACAGGAATGAAAATGTAAACTATATATTTGGTTCTTTCTCATTCGAATAGGAAATAATGGCTTATTGAGTTTGAGCACATAATATGTTCAAGGTCCAAGTTAAGGTGATTATGTAGGTACAACATAAGTATATATATATAATAAATAATGATGTTTTGCATTTACCCTTGGTGTGGATATTAAAACCACCACTTGTATTCTGTTAAATGTTACCATGATACTTTGATAAAAAAAGATGCGCCATCCGAAAAATTGTTTTCTCGTAAAAAAATTTTTTTGCAAAAATTATATGTACAAGTGAAACTGCAAAATTTGTTATGGAAAACGTATTTTTTAATTTTATGTACTATAAAGTAATAATAATCAATTAATAAAACATGTTTGCAAATGACCATAATGAAATATGTTTTTTTATAGAATTATATTTTTAACTCTGTCAGTATGGCCGTCTTCATTCAATACCAGAAGAATGGCGATTCTAATTGGAGTCACTTTGTAGTAAAAATCACTTTACAGAACCTTTGTTCGTAGAAATGGCCTAATTTTCACTCAAGATGTTACTATGGAGTTAACCAACTTTGAAGCTCCAAGAAATTTCCCAACAACGTACCAGAGACTTCAAATTGAACACTTGCAGTTATTCATTACTTTGAAGTGGTCCTTTGGTAATGCTGTGCATTACTACCAATTTTCACTTTACAGTTGAGGATGCTTCAAAGTAATGCAGAGTAGTATCCGCGACGTTGCACATTCTGTAACAGTTACTTGGGAGTGTTATAACTATACAATACCTGAATTCAGTAGAATCTTCATAATTGTTACTACAAAGGCCTACCACAAAGTGAATTTTACACTAAGGTCACGAATTTAGTAACAGTTGTCGTGCCTACTATATTAAAGTCCCGATGCCTCAGATGCCAGTTCCCATCACTTTGAATGCTGCTTGGGTTCGCTCTCAATATTTGCGCTTGGTGATTTTCGCACACAAGCGAGAGATAGAAGACACGCTCAGTTTCGAAGCAGCCGTTGACGAGACCAAACGTTCTTTTGTTTTACTTTGTTTTCTTCAACTCATGTCAACGATCTTGCATTAACGGTGATCGCATTGATCGTCACAAAATGAAAAAAGTTGTTCAAGAGGCACTGAAAAGAGGAGAAATGCCAAAGAAAAACAAAGAAAATTGTTCTTGCAAATACCAACCGATTAGATACTTTTTCGCTCCTTTCGCGCCTTCAACAAGTGAGATAGTCAATTCACTGCCAAATAGCGATCAACAAACATACATTACATATAAGACATTATATATAAGCTATTATAAGACATTAAGAAAAGAGAATTGAAATTGAAATTGAAATATCTCGTTATTTTCTTTCCTTTAGTATTAAGAGGAAACTAAATTTTTCTCTATTTCAGTGAGCTTTCAAAGGCCTCCCACCTGAGTACTGCCCCAGGGCCAAATGAACCCTAAATTCGGCTCTGCTCGGAGAGTGATTTTTCACGATTATAATATTTCCCCAAATTACTGTACATAGTTAAGCAACTTAAGAATATCTTTTGTCACGGAACTCTTAGCAGAATTTTGGAGACTAATTTAATTAGCCTTAGCAAAGTCTAAAATACATAATTGCCCATAAGAAGCACAGTCTGCATTTGGAGGATATACAAAATAAATTTTATGATGTACGACACCAAGAATTTTGAAACATTGCTTCATGTGGCTCTCGCTGCTGACAACAAGCTCGACCCAAATTCAACCCAATCCAATTTCTTCAAAAAATGTCGCTAAAAATTGTGAAATGAAATTTCACCGTCCCATAGTGGGATGAAACCCTACTGTGCCACACAAATCACTCTACAGGTAGTCGAGTTAAAAGTTATCAGAAACTTTTTTAAATGGTTGTTTTGAAATTCTCTATCAATCTGTCGAGCCGAATTTTTAATTTTTACCCATTATTTTTTTATAATTTCGACCTAAAATTAAATTTTTACTAAAAAATATCGTTTTTTTCAATTAAAATCAGTCTACCGGTCACAAATATGTAAAGATTCGCACAATTTTAGTTTTAAATCGTTACTTTACAAATACATAATCGATCTGCCAAAGTAGATTTCTCATTTGCTTTTTTTTTCTTGACAGCTGCCAAAATCGCTGTCAAATTTAAAAATTTACAAGTGTGTCTCGTAATTTTGAAAATAATGTGAGTTTTCGTAGAAGAGATATAAAGTGTTTTAAAATTTATTGGTTCCATAATTGATATTAAAATAAAGTTTTCACTTTTGGCAGCTGTCAAAATTTATGACAACTTAATGAAAGTGCCATTTACTAACACAAGTCTACAAAAAAAGGTATCTTCCTAAGGTTCTGATCTAATTTTTCTGAAGTATTTTGACGCACTGAAGCCAATTTTCGACGCAAATTTTCTTTCTGTCGGGTCAGTTTTGTGCAAAATTGGTTTCAGGACGTCAAAATACTTTAGAAAAGTTAGATCAGAATTTTTGGACAATATCTCTTTTTTGTCCTTTTTTAGAGGTAAGGTAGAGGGAAAGTGACATGATAAAAAAGTTGTGTCCAAAATTGGCTTCAGCACGTCAAAATACTTTAAAAAAGTTAGATGAGAACCTTAGGAGGTTGTTTCTTTATTGAGTTGTAGATACAAGATACAACCAGAACAGAAGAAGAAAAGAAATACACGGCAACAGCTTACCTACCGTATATACAAGGATGTACGGACAGAATCGGAAGAGTTTTGGAGAAAAAGAACGTCAAAATAATATATAATGCAAAACAGAAGGTGGCACAACATTTTCCCAGATACCAAGGTCCAGAAGAACTAGAAACACCAGGAGTATATAGCATCCCATGTTCCTGCGGACAAGTTTACATCGGAGAGACCAAACGACGTATAAACACCAGACTCGGAGAACACATAGAAATACAAAGAAGGGACATTCTACAAAATCAGCAGTTGCCGAACATTCAGAAGAAATTGGCCATTCGACAAAACAAAGAAATTAGCCAACACCAAGAATGATTGGCCAAGAAGATACAGAGAAGCCATTGAAATAAATAAACATCCGAATAACTATAATCGTGACACCGGACTACAATTACCAATAACGTGGAAGTTAATGTTCCGCATGAGCAATGATCCGCAACACGCCTCCTGATAACCTGTATAAATAGAGGAGCTCAGTCCAGCAGAGCTCACTTCGCTTCAGAAGAAGACCACGACGAGATGGTCGAAACGTGAAGCACTCAACCAGGTCTACGCGGAAGAAAACCCGGAAACCAGCAGCCAGATCACCAGCTCCGCGAAAGCCTTAGCACCAAGATAACACAAACATTTTTGAATTTGACAGCGACTTTGGCAGCTATCAAGAATTAAAAAAAAAGGAAATGAAAAATCTACTGCGGAAGATCGATTATGTATTTGTAAAGTAAAGATTTAAAACTAAAATTGTGCGAATCTATATATTGTGACCTGTAGACGAATTTTAATTGAAAAAAACAATATTTTCTAGGAAAAATTTAATTTTAGATCAAAATTGAAAAAAATTATAGCTAAAAATCAAAAATCCGGCTCAACAGATTGATAGAGAATTTCAAAACGAACATTTAAAAAAAAGTTTCTGATAATTTTAACTTGACGACCTGTAGAGTGATTTGGGTGGAACAGTAGGGTTTCGTCCCACTGTGCGTCCCCAGTTAATCGAACCTTATTACTTAATATTGATACTGAAGTCGGTTAAAAATATATTTGAATTCGTTATTTGCTCATTTTTACACAGACCTCAATATCTACCATTAGGTAATAAGGTTCAATTAACTGGGCCACGGTGAAATTTTTGGTTGGTTCAATTTTTTTTCAAACATTTTCACCTTTTTTAGTGACCTCATTATTAAGCTTCTGCACACTAAAATATCCGTCGTAGTGACTTTTTAAGCTTTAACGTTAGATTCGTTATCAGAGAAACCTGAAATACTATGTATCAAATTTTATATAAATCTGCAAAAATATTGCAATTATCGCAGCTATATTCAGGGTGGATAAATATGATTTTTTTAGGTTTTTTAAATTATTTAAATCAGATTTTTTTTAAATTTCTTTTAATTAATTTTTTTTTAGTAGACTATAATTGTCGTGAAACTTCATTATAAATGGTAATAAGGAATATCGAAATATCGAAAACAAAATCAATTTCGACTAAACAATAACAGCATGTATAATTAACGTAACGTAATATTAATTTCTATTCACTTGATTCATTAAAAAGGCCATCTTTGCTGCCTTGTCCTCCAATTTATTTCTCAAGTCGCTGTGGACCAAGCCAAATGTTGAAAACATCCTTTCTGCCGAGGCTGAAGATGCAACAGCAGTGGTTAATTGCATAACCCAGGCCTGTAGCTAGGGGAGGGGGCCAGGACGGGCTATGCCCGTCCTGGAATAATTTTTCGCCGACCTACGGCGATTGCAAGGGAGGTAATTTTAATTATCTCCGTGAAAATTTTTTTTTAGATTCTTGCTTCTGCTCATTAAAAAATTTTTCGTGGATTTCTCCCCCCCGCTCTTCAAAAAAAATTTTGGCTCAGCCCCCCCCCCCCCCCAAAAAAAAATTATTTGCCCGACCTGAAAGCACTTTCTAGCTACGAGCCTGGCATAACCTCTTCTTTTATTATAAATTTTTCAGGATTGTGGACTTCGAAATGACAAATCCATCATGCAGAATCATTTTGCAGTCATACTGCAGGTTTGGACATTGAAGAGTCAACAAGCGGCTGATATTTGGAAAGAAACATCAAAACTAGTTGAAAAATTCCTAACGAAAAATTTTCCTCTGCACAACAACAATAGTGCTTTACATTTTTCTTCTGGATTTAAAATTTGAGTTTAAAATTTTTTGTCCTACTTTCTGCTGGCTGTCGGGGTCGGTCGGGATTATTATTCATATATTTTAAACTGATCATAGATACTAATAAATGGTACGGGATAACAGTTGTTTCGTAACGTTCTTTGATTTTAATTTGCAATTTTTCATGGGTAATTTAATGAAATTTATTATCCTGGCGACTTCGGAAAATTTTGCAAAGTTTATAACAGACAAATTTTGTTTCCAATTGTTGCTCACCTTGCACTAGGCGTAGCTTGCTGAATTAATATGTGAACCACCGTCGAGCCATATCTTACAGTTTGAGAAGATTTCATAAAAATCTCTTAAGTGAATCTGTAAGTGATGATTGAACCAATGTAATAAAAAAAACACACATGGGGGTCGAATTGAGAACCTTCTGTTTTTTTAAATTTTACGAAGTCAGTTAAAATGCGTCGACTTTAGTTTTGGTGTATAATCGACGTTTGGTAATATTAATAAATCGGTTTATCGGTTGAAAATTGATGAATTCGTTTATTAAAATAATGTACGTTTATAAATAAATGTGCACTCAAAGAAATAGTGGGTAAATTCAACAAAAAAAATGGTTAACTAACAATATCGTTAATTTTGTTAAACCAAACTATATTGATGGTATTTTTAAACAAGAGGTGATTGTTATTTTAATTAATAAAAAGTTGACGTACAACAAAACAAACATTAACTTAAAAAATAGATGAATAAGACTATTATTTTGTTCGTCTGACTTATTTTGTTCAATTCTGTCAAATTAAACTAGATAATAGTATATTTTATTTATAACTATTATCGTATTGTAATTCTAACCCAGTATTAGTTCACTGTATTATTGTACTTGGTAGACAAATCAATATTATTGTCGTCTTCTAGAAGTTCTAAAAGAATTACCATAAAATTTGCTTGCTCCACGTAGTCTATTACAGAAATTATTCCCAGATGACGCTACATACAAATCACTGACAATAATCAATCATGCATTATCTTATACTCTTATGAATTTATAGAAAATTAATAACATGATTGCAATGTTCAAATTCTCTCAGGAATCATCGATATATTTGGATGGATCTTATAAACGATCTCTAATCTTTGGTTTGGGTGGTCTGATATCTCAATACTGAGATTTTGGCTAAGCAAAAAAAAACTTCATCATACAATAAAGTGTAGATCAACCTAAAAATTAGTTGGTGAACAAAAAACAAAGCCGTTGTACTATTTAATTGTAGACCAAATTGAAAATGGTTAGTGAACATAAAAAAATGTCATTGTACTAATTTGTTACAAGAAGATATGATTATTAAACTACTATTTGTTTACGAAAACAAATAAAGTTGTATGACTATTCTTTTCTGATTGATTTAATTATGAAACTAGATAGGCGCGATTTTATATGCTCTTTTTGGTTGAATTTACCTATCATTTTCTTTGAGTGTGTACATTGTAAAAATTAATGTACTTCAATATCAATAAACAGATTCATAAATTCTCAGCCAATGAACCTTCATTCATTAATATTACGAACATATTTTTTTCAGTGTAGTGGAATCGAGAGTGGAATTTTAATTCAGGTCATGTATACACGCGATAGTTAAATTAAATGAATTACAAACGAGTGGGATTAGTAAAACACACATGATAATAAATAAAGTAGGCAACTTAATAGACCAAGAGTGTGGCGTTAATAAACATTACACTGTGTAATAGCCTAATTACTTCCACATAGACGTAGTGGAGTAGAAGCATAGTAATGGTGAAAAAAAAATTGAAAATTTTGTTTTGTTCAAATAGGCTTAGGCAATTTCATGAAACTTCGAGATTTTCAGTTTGAGAAAAAAAATCTGTCTGTATGTTTGTCCGTCCACTTGTCTGTAGCACGATTACTCTGGAACGGTTTATGATATTAATAATAATAATAATAAATCGTCTTTATTTATTTTTCTGTCTTGGCGAAGTTCAGAATAGCTGCTCTACCACTCAGTCAAGACAATTCATACAATTATTAATTAACATTTTTAGACCATTCTATATAAGAAATACAGAGCAGAGAAATAAGAAAAAAATACAAGTGTTCATATTTAGAATAGCAAAAATACTGGATCATTGTTTTTCTGGATACAACTTTTTTGTGTTACTTTTAAAAGAAAGTAAGGAGAGTGGTTTCAATTCTCCTGGCATAGAAGTGGTTGCAGCTTGATAAGAGAAAGATCGTTGAAATAAGGCAGAAGTATATTGTAAAAACGGCTAACTTTATAAAAAAAACTGTCTCATTTCTACCGCATCGTAAAATTATTTTCAATTACACAAGGAGTTACAAAAACGAGTTACACAAGAAAGTATATATATATTTTTTTTAAATTGAGCACCCTGTGTTCTTTGCGCTAGTTAAGCTTCTGAAGGTTCTCTATTACAGCCTAAAATATTTTGCCAATCGGATGCAGCGTTGTCAATTAATGATTTTTTTCCTGTTTTTTTTTTGACAATTTACAAACATTTTTTTGACTGCCATATCTCCGCGACTTATTAATTGTTTTTTCGAAAAATGTGGTGTTATTTGATGATGTATTTACTGAAAAATATTTTTGAAACAAATTATTATTATACCGAGTGTCTAAAATATTTGTTTACATTTCTTGATATTTAATTATTATTTTTCTCAATTTTTTTAAATGGAATGCCTATTATTTTTTTACATGGATGAAATAACGCATACAATTTCTCACATTTTGAAATTATACACTTTCTTCTAATAATAATGAACGGTTTTTGAGAAATAATGTTTTCGCAGTATTGAAACTAGCCTAACAATTGCTTAAAATGTCCACCATTTTAATTCACGCAACACTGAAGTTTCTTGTTAAATTAACGCTTTACATTGTATAATATATCATAGCTAGAGAGCCGCGGGTTCTGAAACGCGATGAGAAGCTATATGTCTTCCGATTTCTGAGGTGAAACTACATACCTCAAAGACGCTAAATATAAAATATTTTTGAATTTAAGCAGGGCGCGTCCAAGAACGAAGCCAAGATATTTTAAAAAATTTTTAGCGTTATATATATGTCTTCCACTAGGATAATCTTTAATAAAAGTGATCAGTTATCGTCTGACAAAGCGGAAGAAATTTTGGTCACGGCGTATTTGCACAAAAAAACATTGAGCATTTTTTGTCAAAACTTTAAAAACAAAAACAAAATACGTCTTATATATGCTTACTTTTAAGTTCTTTTACTTTATTATGACCTTCATACAAACGAAATTGAGGTGGAAGACTTTTTGGGTAAGGCGCAGTCACAGGGTTGGCCAAAGTAACCACCAGAAAAACTTGCGCGTGCGGCTAAATTTAAAAATACTTGGAGTTCATTTTAAGCTTTGAAATTTTGTATGGGGCTTCTTTAGGGACCAGTAACACTAAATTCACGAGGAAAGAAGTTTTGGCCAATTTTACACCCCTTACTACCCCTTTCAATTATAGCTCTTTTTATAGCTATAATTGGAACACTAACTAGACACCCTGTATTGACTTGAACTTTGGTACACCTGTGTATTATAGCGAGATCTGGAACTTTTGATGTTATTCCATTGAAGGGTTGGGGGTAAATATGTAAAGTAAACAAGTAAGCGAAGCCCAAAAATTGGGATATAGTGTATGTACAAGAAGCCAAAGTCTCAACATTTTTTTTGCATCAGCCACCACTACTATCACCCCCCACCCTATTATGAAATTGGGTGAAAAAAATAAAATTGTGATTTAGTTTGTGTGCAAGAACCAAGGACCTAAATACTTGTTTTGTCATAAGCCACCCACATTACCACCCCCACTCCATTATTAAAGGGGGTGAAAAAATAAAATAATGATTTAGTGTGTATGCAAGAACCAAAGGCCTCAATCTTTTTTTTGTATCTGCCACTCTCGCTACTACCCCCACCCCGTTATTAAAGGGGGTAAAAAAATTCTAATTTAGTGTGTGTACAAGAAAAAAAGGCCTAACAATTTTTTTTTTTGGCATCAGCCACCCCCACCCTCACCGGAGAGGACCCCACACTTTTTATATGTAATTTGGGTTTCACTCCCGGGAACTGAAACTTTGCACAGCGGTAGTTTATGACATGTCGATCAAAAGTATCCACGGACACAAAAAATTTTATGACCGGGTTTCGAGATATTGGCCAAAGAAAGTCATAATTTAACAATATTTTCAACTAAAAATAATTTTTATCTGTAATACGGATTCTCAAATGAAAAAAAAATTATCTTTATTTTTTGTTCAGAAAAATATATTGTACTAGTTTGAATTGATTATTTAAAAATTCTAATTCATATTGTTACGTGTTTACACCCTTTTTGTAAACACCGTGTATCGTGGATCCGGAAATTATAACACCAGGGTAACACTAAACGCTAATTTATTAACTTACTAATAATAATACTAATTACTACAATTACAACTACTGATTACTTTACAAATATTCCACTGTGTACTCAATAATTCAATTACTTTGTTTATTTCTTAACGTTTCTTCAATCAACTGCTCATTCAACTGACTATTAGAACTGTACTAACTCAACTATCTCTACACATAGCTTGTCATTCCTTTATATACCCAGGTTATGTGTTCTAGATCTTTCCATTACATTCCAACACATTCTACAATGTTCTAAAGGATGTCTGTCTCTTCTAGATTTTTCTACATGTCTCTGGATGGTTGAAACACATAACAATATGTACCTACCATTTTTCTAACAAATAATCTTCATAAGTAAGCCATGAAAACAAAAGTTATTGCAAGTGCCAATTTATTTATTTATTTTATTTTTACTTCCACATCCAGTGGAAGTATAGTAACGACAAAAAAAATTTTAAAAATTTTTATTGTTTAAATAGGCTTAGAATGTCATGAAACGTCGAGATTTCAAGTTTGAGCGAAAAAAAATTTCTGTCTGTCTGTCGGTCGGTCTGTAACTTTTATTGTGCGCACGTTTACTCTGGAACCGTTTGAGATATTGACTTGAAATTTGGTACACATATGTACTTTAACGAGATCTAGAACTAGATTATATTTTTATCCTGTTCCGTCGAAGGGTTGGGGGGTAAATTGGGGTAAATTTGGAGTAAATAGGTAAATCAAGCAGGTAAGAGTTCATAAAATTGATATTTAGTATAGACAAGAGAAGCTAAGGTCTCAAAAAAAATTTTGGTATTAGCCACCCCCATTACCAACCCCACCCCATTGTTAAAGGGGATGAAAAAAAATGTGATTGAGTGTATGTACAAGAACCAGAAACCTCAAAATATTTTTTTACTTTATCTACCCCCACTCCCACCCCCTGTCACCACCCCCACCCCACTACCGATGTGGGGTATCGTTTTATGGATTTTTAGGGATTTCAAATATTATATTATTAAAGTTCCATAAACAATTGTTTCCAGATACAAAATTTTTTCGTTGTGTGACTTGGATAGAAAATCCGGATGTGGAAGTAGTGATTCCTTGGGCAGCGGTTTTTAATTTTTGCCTTATTAAATAAATTATTTTGTTGTAAAGTCAATTCAAACTAGTACAACACATTATACTGAACAAAAAAATGAATAATTTGAGAATCCGTTTTACAGATGAAACTTATTTTTAGTTGAAAAAATTGTTAAATTATGTTATGACCTTTGGCCAATATCTCGAAATCCTGTTCTTAAAATTTTTTGTGCCCGTAGAGACTTTTGATCGACCTATCACTGGCAAAGTTTCAGTTCCCGGGAGTGAAACCCAAATTACATAAAAAGCGCGGGGTCTTTTGGATGTGGAAGTAGTGATTCCTTAGGCAGCGGTTTTGTTCATACTGAACCAAAAATACCCATAAATAGAATTAAAAAATACGTTACTATGATGAATTTATTCATTAGAATTGAGACGATGAATGATAAAATTTAAATAAAAAATGATGACGATAATTGATTTTATTGAATCAACGTTTATCTGTACATTAGTTAATAATAGTATATTATTCAACGAACGTGTAATGATGGCTATTACTCAAGAGGGTGACGTTTACGGCACGAGTCGAAGGTGAGTGTCGTAATTCATCTGAATACCATATTATACATTTTTTGCGACTACTCAACAAGAATTTGCGCTTTAAGGTAAATTTGCCGAAAATAATAATTGTGACAAATGGCGGGAAAAGAAAATAAAAAAGCATTTTTAGCTTAATCGATAATCTTCAATTTGGTTTCTTAACATTTTTGGCGCAAGTGCCATAGTTACTGAGATAATTAACTTTTAAAGAGATATTTTGATTTAAAAATGTTTGACGCCATTTTTAAACTTCCATATCTCCGAAAAAACAAAAAGTTACGGAGATTTTAAAAACAGCAAATTATTTCTCGGTTTATGAACGTGTCCATGGAGATTTTCATTTTTTAGCTAGGAGTGACAGTTTTCGATTTATTCGACAAAAATCGTTTTTCTTCAAACATTCAGATCTTTTTTAATATATGAGAGTTGAAGAGCCAAAGAAAGCCATAATTTAACAATACGTCATAATTTAACAATACTGTGTCATTACGGAAAGTGGAAGAATTGCATTTGATGCACATGGTGAATCGCACCGGCGAAATCGAAAATTCGAGCCTACAGGAGCTTACAAAAAGTGAAATTTTTTTACTTTCGGCGAAATCGATGACCTACTTATTAGGACAGATTGAATTGAGTTATGGCACATGCGATATTTTTGAATTTTAAATCGTCTGTTGTGATTGCTCCATACAAAACTGTTAAATAATGAAAATAAACTCTTGTGATTGGTTGTAGCCCATTGAGTAATGAATTATTACCCACGGCTCTGAGTAATAAGCCCCATTACTTGTTTAAAAACGTATCTTTAATAAATGAATTATTCAATAGTGGTAGAAAAATTAGTTTATTAATCTATCTACGTTGTATCAACGAAAATGTGTTAATTTTGTGTTTTTAATATGTTACCATACTTCCACTGGATGTGGTAGTTTTTTTTTACTATTTATTTAACGTCGGCCTATTTCCGCTGCCACCGACGCCAGGAGACGAGCTACCTTCAACCTGGAAATTTTGCCGAACTTCTTCTCTTCCGAAGAGTAGGGATCTTTTACTTGCCTAACATTTAATAGACAAGGGCGCCTGCTTTACACCCCCTTCGAAGGATGGTATATCCACTACGTAATCCTCGTCTTGAAATTACATAGCTTCCGCGTATACGCTGATATACAAGCCGCTAGAAGGTGGGACGAGATCGCTGTGTTTCCCAAGATGGATTTCACCCATCCAAGTACTAACTGCGCTGAACGTTGCTTCACTGGAGTATCGAAATACAGCACAGTCAAGACGTCTCTACGCTCGCCCCTGGATGTGGAAGTTAAAATAGTGTTCTGTCCTGTACAATATACCCCACTAGAAAGTAGCCAATCACGTACCTCCTCTACAACCGTTGGTAACGAAGTAGTTCTTAGGGCTAGCACGCAAGACAATTCGATTTTTTACAGCACGATTTTAAAATCGTGTCCATAGAAAATGTTGCATATTACAATTTTAAAATCGCTACGATTATTTTATCACATGAGCGCGTAGAATGATATATTTCTGCGATAAAATAATCGCGCAGTGAAAAATCGTAGTGCGTGCTAGCCCTGAGTCCAGAGTATAGTTGCGTTAGGTCTAGATATTTAAGAATGAACTTTTACGCAGTTTCATTTACTTACATAAAACACTTTCAGTTCTATAATTTTTTGACGATTTGTTCTTTCATGTTGTACTCAACACATGCTTAGGGCTTATTTATGCCTTTCAATTCTGCTTTTAAATTACAAAATTTGTTGTAAATTCTGCCCCGCTTCCGATTATATTTCTGAAATAAAATTTATTTTAATTATAAATATAAACACACCACATATAGTAGACAACCCCCAAATCCAAAGCCAAGGCTGTTCGCAGACATACATCCATACCCACCCGTGTTGTTATAGAAGAACTCTGTAAAGAGCGTCAAATTGACGCGACACCAATTTATTAGTTAAGGGCGCCAGCCGCGTTCTGCCCCGTTCTTCCACTCCCAGTTGGGTTCGAGATAAGATACAATTCCGTAGACAAGTAATTAGAGGTGGGTAGTAACTCGTATGATTCGTATCATTGGTACGAATCCTTGCAGTGATTCGAATGTTACAAATCCCACAAAAGCAAAAGATTCGTATATTACGTATCGATGTTGTAACTATATCCGTTTGTACAATCGAGACAGTTCGAATTCTTGAAAGAATTTCTCAGTACGAATTTTTTTCTTGATACGGATTCGTTTGATACGAATCATTCAAAAGAGTCGAATAGCCCATCTCTACAAGTAATGGAGCAAGGCTGCACTACCTCAGATCGTCGACTATGCTCTCCCTTGCACGATTTGAAACTTACTAATGGCGTTTTACGCCTTTTGAAAACCCACTAATGATGTTTTACGTCTTTTGGTTTCTGAGATTTTCGCATAAAAAAATCCATATCGAGAGATTTCTCGGACGGGATTTGATTCACAGCCCCACAAAAAAAAAAGTTCAGACCAGCGAACCAGACCCATGTATCCCCATGTACTTTCTGTCGCTGAATCCGAATCCGAGGTCAAAAAAATTCGTACACCCCCAAAATCTTGAGCTAGAGCCAAAAAACACCCTTGGACTGGGGTAAAAAGAATATTAAGCTACGAGAATAGTTGTTACATCCTAATCTATCGAATTATACAAATTAAGGTTAAACAGCAGCGTACATACAACAGATATGAAACACACCCCCAGGAGGGGTGAGAAATCGATCGAAAACATCAATGAGTACTTCATAAACTGCCCCTATAGGGTTGAGAACAACCACCTTCAAGTTTAAAGGACACGAGAAAAACAAGAAAAAACGTAAAATCCAACAGGATTTCTATTTTCATGAATGCTATGATTGGCTGAAATTGCGTAGTACTCTAAAATAGAACTAGAAACTTACGTATCATTAACGCCCTACAGTGTCAACCCTCAGAGGGTGTGAAAACTACCCCCTAAACTAAAAAGTTACAGTATAAAAATGTAGTGTAAAAATTCGAAACACCTGCGTTGTGTGGAAGTGAGAAGAAACTAGACTATGTTCGACGCTATGCTTGAAAACCAGCCCCACGGGGTTGCGAGATACCACCCTTATATCTGTAGAATGCTGGAAAAACAGAGAGAAACTAACCGGATTTACATTTTTATGCTATGATTAGCAAAAATCGTGATGCACACTTCCAGTGTCCTACGGATATAGGGGTAGCATCTCGCAACCCCATGGGGGTGGTTTTCAAGCACAGCGCCGAACATAGTCTAGTTTCTTCTCACTTCCACACAACGTAGGTGTTTCGAATTTTTATAGAAGTCACTGTAACTTTTTATAGATAAATCTTACATAGGGGGTAGTTTTCACACCATCTGAGGGTTGACACTGTAGGGCGTTGATGGTACGTAAGTTTCTAGTTCTATTTTAGAGTACTACGCAAAATAGAAATCCTGTCGGATTTTACATTTTCTCTTGTTTTGTGTCCTTTAAAATTAAGGGTGGTTGTTCTCAACCCTATACGGGCAGTTTATGAAGATTACGTCGGATCTAATGCACTTTAACAAAACTTAGACCTCTCGAGCTTTTTCAACAGTCACTGCTGTTTTGGATCGATTTTTTTATAAATGGGGGCTAGTTTTCACCCCTCACTGGGGGTGTGTTTCATATCTATTGTATGTACGCTGCTGTTTAACCTTAATTTGTATAATTCAATAGATTAGGATGTAACAACTATTCTCGTAGCTTAATATTCTTTTTACCCCAGTCCAGAGGTGTTTTTTGGCTCTAGCTCAAGATTTTGGGGGTGTACGAATTTTTTTGACCTCGGATTCGGATTCAGCGACCGAAAATACATGGGGATACATGGGTCTGGTTCGCTGGTCTGAACTTTTTTTTTTTGTGGGGCTGTGTTATTTGCCGTTATACTTCGAAATTCCTGAGAAAATGCATAAAAACATCTCTATCAAGTTCCCGTGAGGCGATCAGAACACTAAGCATCAGTCTTAAGAAATCATGAGATTCCGATTACTCAGTTGTTTAGGTCTTCCAAACGAATACTCCAGGGATTCAGACTGGCAACAAGTCTCAAGATCAATTAAGATGCAATAGTTCAAATAATACCGTTTACTCAATAGATTTAATACAGTGTTTATTTATTTATATTTATAATGCGAAAGAATCGCGCCTCCCCAACTAAGGCAAAGTAAGTTTTACCATGCAAATGAGAGCATACGCTAACAATCTATTTTTGATAGAAAAGATTCGTGCAACTCCCCCAGAATTAAATATAAGCCTTTTTAAAAGTTTATGTGTTAGTAATTAGGATAATTACGGCTGACTGAAAATGACATAAAAGTGTCTTACTAAAAAAATTTTTGGTTCGCTAATAAATAGCTTCAAAGTTCTCGATATGTGATTATATCATTCACGAAAACGGAGTTCAAAAGTGCGTTCAACTAATACATAAGTTAGATAACGTTCGGCCAGTCTCCGGCCTACAGGCCCTTATGTAGCTTCAATATACGAAAACTGACAGCGACTCGCCTCCGAACGACTTTATGGCAAAATTGAATTTTGGCCTATTTATGCACAAGGCGGTTTTCTCTATAATTTTGGCAACTGAAGAGCCTTGCATTTGGCCTTCCTACCATCGCTTCGTGTTGATCGTCTGACGTACTCGTCCAAATTTCTAGTCGCTAGATGTATCGAAACTTGTTTTATTTGAAAAACCGGTTTCGTGCATTTTCACTGATTTTTAGCAGGTAATTGCCTATAGATGTTTCGCCGCCTTTGCCACATTTGCCGGTTTCGACCTTTTGGTACTTCGCATAGTTAAAATTTTATCTGTATTTTTTTGAATGATATATTTAGTGCCTGCATCCTCATGGTCACTGACTTCGGCGGAGGAATTAAAAAGTTAGAAAAATAATATTTCCTTGAGTAAAAAATTCGGTGTTTCTGCGAATTTTACTTCCACGTCCAGTGGAACTATAGTAACGACAAAAAAATTTTTAAACTTTTTATTGTCCAAATAGGCTTAAAATGTCATGAAACGTCGAGATTTTAAGTTTGAGCGAAAAAAAATTTCTGTCTGTCGGTCTGTCTGTCTAACTTTTTTTTTGTGCGCACGTTTACTCTGGAACCGTTTAAGATATTGACTTGAAATTTGGTACATATATGTACTTTAACGAGATCTAGAATTAGATTATATTTTCATCTTGTTCCGTCGAAGGGTTGGGGTGTAAATTGGGGTAAATTTGGGGTAGATGGGTAAATCAAACAGATAAGAGTCCACGAAATTGGTATTTAGTATGTACAAGAGAAGCTAAGGTCTCAAAAAAAAAATGGCATTAGCCACTCCCATTACCACCCCCACCCACTTATTAAAGGGGATGAAAATAAATTGTGATTTAGTGTATGTACAGGAACCAGAAACCTCAAAATATTTTTTTACTTCGTCCACCCCCCACTACCACCCCCCTATCACCACCCCCACCCCACTACCGATGTGGGGTATCGTTTTATGGGTTTTTGGGGTAGAAGATTTCAAATATTATATTATTAAAGTTCCATAAACAATTATTTTCACATACAAAGTTTTTTCGTTGTGAGTGACTTGGATAGAGAATCTGGATGTGGAAGTAGTGATTCCTTGGGCAGCGGTTTTATTTATGTATTACTTCCACATCCAGTGGAAGGATAACGACAAAAAATTTTTAAAAATTTTTATTGTTCAGATAAATCAGATAATTCAGATTTTTTTGTGCGCACGTTTACTCTAGAACCGTTTGAAATATTGACTTGAAATTTGGTACACATATGTATTTTAACGAGATCTAGAACTAGATTATATTTTCATCTTGTTCCGTCGAAGGGTTGGGGGGTAAATTGAGGTAAATTTGGGGTAAATAGGTAAATCAAGCAGGTAATAGTTCATAAAATTGGTATTTAGTATATACAAGAGAAGCTAAGGTCTCAAAGAAAATTTTGGCATTAGCCACCCCCATTACCACCCCCACCCCATTATTAAAGGGGATGAAATGTGATTTAGTGTGTATACAAGAACCAGAAACCTCAAAATATTTTTTTACTTCATCCAATACCAACCACCCCCACCCCACTACCGATGTGGGGTATCGTTTTATGGTTTTTTGTGGTAGAGGATTTCAAATATTATATTATTAAAGTTCCATAAACAATTATTTTCACATACAATTTTTTTCGTTGTGAGTGACTTTGATAGAAAATCCGGATGTGGAAGTAGTGATTCTTGGGCAGCGGTTTTTTAATGTCTTATCGAAGTCATAACTGTCTTTTTGAACTAGTTTGTGGCTCGGGAGTTCTCAAGACTTATTTGTTATGGTCGAAACAGTCTTTAATTGAATTTTCTATCTATGTCGAATTTTTATTTTTCGACCTAGGTCAATTCTGGAAGGTTCTACAACATTGTCAGCACCGGAGCTGGAGCTCGAACCCATAACGCGATAGACAGTCGGTCAGCATATTCGCCACTCAATATGCCTTAACCGACTGAACTACCGTGCCATATGAAAGATATAATTTTGTAATAGTAAGAAAGATAGCGTGGATAATTCGAATCATTAAAAATTAATGATATAAAATAATTTTTATTAGTACACCAGCTACTTATGTATAGATAATAATAAAATAATAAAATATGTTAGATTAAATATAAACCACAAGATTATTTTTTTCGTAAGGGGGCGAGCGTATAGAGGCATTTTGGCAGCTAATGTCAAAAATTCACATCCCATGTGCTCCTTGGGGTTGCAAGCAAACGGCAAATGGATTTTGATTTAATAAAGTTTTCTTAACACAAATATGTTTGATGAACACCTCAAAAATGTTGCCGATTGATCGTGTGACGTAATTGGGAGTGCGGCGTGTTGCCACTCTATTAGTGTATTATGAGTGCCTCAACAGACTTACATGTGTAGAGTTGTGCGGCAGGAAATTTGACTGTATTAGGAATGAGTGTATAGAGCATAGATGTGTATAATAAAAAAAACGCTGTCCAAGGAATCACTACTTCCACATCCGGATTTTCTATCAAAGTCACACAACGAAAAAATTTTGTATCTGGAAATAATTGTTTATGGAACTTTAATAATATAATATTTGAAATCCTCTACCCCAAAAACCCATAAAATGATACCCCATATCGGTGGTGACAGGGGATGGGAGTGGGGGGTGGATAAAGTAAAAAAATATTTTGAGGTTTCTGGTTCTTGTACACACACTAAATCACATTTTTTTTCATCCCCTTTAATAATGGGGTAGGGGTGGTAATGGGGGTGGCTAATGCCAAATTTTTTTTTGAGACCTTAGCTTCTCTTATCTATACTAAATATCAATTTTATGAACTCTTACCTGCTTGATTTACCTATTTACTTCAAGTTTACCCCAATTTACCCCCCAACCCTTCGACGGAACAAGATGAAAATATAATCTAGTTCTAGATCTCATTAAAGTACATATGTGCACCAAATTTCAAGTCAATATCTCAAACGGTTTCAGAGTAAACGTGCGCACAAAAAAAGTTACAGACCGACAGACAGAAATTTTTTTTTTCGCTCAAACTTGAAATCTCGACGTTTCATGACATTCTAAGCCTATTTGAACAATAAAAATTTTCAAAAATTTTTTTGTCGTTACTATACTTCCACTGGATGTGGAAGTAATACAGTGTGTCCAGTGTGAACTTGACTACACTTGTAATTTGCAAACTTTTATTTTCTTGGTTTTTTGATAAAAAGTCATTCTTTATAAAAACTTCTGGTTAATCTGAAAAATCCTTCTCCGGATTACAATTTGCTATACAAGGTATTCGGAAATGAAGAAAATATAAAATTTTAACAAGAGTAAGTACCTTTCTTTTAATTAATATAATCAAATCTTATGAAGAAAAGTTGTAAATAATGCCAAGTACAGTCCAAATATAAAGCTACATCCACATAGTCAATAATTAATTTTCCTGAAAATCTTTATTTTTTAAAATATGGCGTTATTAAACAAAATTCGTAGGCTATTAATTATTCACCGAGTTATTGATTAAGTGGATGAAACTTTATATTCGGACTCCAGTTGTCATTATCCATCCGAGGACACAGTGTATATAATTAAGTTTATTTGATTAATAACTTGATACACACGGTGATTCTAAGTATTAACAACAATCTGCTACACCTATAAAAATATGATATTTACACAAATATAGGTGATATTTCAATTTAAATGAAAAACAAAGGACATGTACTTTTTCATTTTTCTCAAAAACACAGTAGAGGCCCTTAAAAAAATTAGAAGAAATTCAAATTATTAATATGACGTACCAACCGATTGACGTCATAGTACAGTATCTAGAGGTAAAAAATATGAAAAACTTCGGAATAGTGTAATATTGAACGGATTTCGTTCATTTTTGGCAGTATAATAGTAAATGCTTCACAGAAAAGTTTCTATATTGTGCGGATGCTTGCAAATTCATAAGGGGTGGATGCCACCCCCTCTCAGGGGGTGGCACTTAAAAAATATATATATTTATTGGAACTGAAGTAGAATCAAATTTTAAGAAGAAAAGGTTCTATGCAATTTTTCACATAAATTGATAGTTTTTAAGTTATAACGACTTCAAAATTGCGATTTTAGCTTAAAAAAAAGGTATTTCCAAACGGCTTTCGTCAAGTATCTCGAAAAGTATTTCTTTATCGAAAAAATGTTACGGACCAATTACAGAAAGTAGAAACTGGGAATTAATTATATTTTTTGTTTATTGATGTAGGATTAATAATTTCGGAGATATTTAAGTTTACATTTGGCATCCAAGTGTTCATAAGATAATTATTTAGAGTGAGAGTTAAATATCTCAGAAACTGTGACACTTACGACAAGGATGTTAATAGCTAGAATGACAGGTTATTAATTAAGCTTTCAACTGTTTTTTTATTTGTTTCTGTAGCATAAAAAACAAAGAAGTTGTGACCGAAGCAATGTGCGTCTACACATTTTTTTAATAACGACATCGCCATTTTGTTACTGTAATTAGCCAGTAATTAAAAAACAGGAATTTCAAACACTGTTTCTCATTAATATATAGCATGACGTAGATGCTCAAATTTTTTGGTTTGTATACATCACTTGCTTTAGAAAAAAGTACAGTTTAAACTATAAAGGTATTTTCGATAAAACGTAATTTTTTTTCCTTTTCTAAATATCTCAATAAATATTATTTTATTGAAAAATGGGTAGAGACTAGAGATGCAACGGATATCCGGTTACTATCCGGTATCCGGCCTATCCGGCCACTTTATTACTATTCGGCTGGGCACCGGATAGTGACCTAATATCCGGCCAAAACCGGATAGTTAAAAAATAAAAAGTGGTATAAAAAATGAAACAGTTTTATTATTTTTCATTTATCTTGCATTACAATTATTACTACAAACTGGCAATATCTATAGATAGTTACTAAATTAATACTTAAAGTTTACCAATGGTAAATTATGGTGAATAAAGATGAGTTTTTCAGCGTTTAGAGGTAGTAGACGATTATGTTTCTTTTCGTATAAGTTGCCAGCTTCTGAAACGGGCCTCTCACTGTATACGCTACTGCTGAAAGATAATAGAAAACAAACAAACTTTGACAAAAGTGTATAGGTACTGATTGGAGTTAGTATACCGCCATGTGTAAGGGTCACTATTTCTTTGAATCCGTGCTCCTTTCAAATAATAATCAATATCCTCGACCATTGAATTTTTCTCCGAAACTTTTTCATCAACGCTACTATTTTTTTCGCCACTTCCTCAAAACAGTCCCAAAAAGTGTTGTGAATATCAGCAGTAACATTATTTAGTGGGTTTTTCCTACTTTGTTTATTGGAAGGAGAAGAACTTCTTTTAAATCTGGGGTCTAGAAGAGTTGCCAATAAGTATTTTTTGTCGTTGAGGTTGCCAAAACGTGTTTTCAATCCAACTTTCAATGTAAGCCGGATATTTGGCGGGATATCCGGTATCCGGTACAAGAAGTACGCCGGATATTCGGTATCCGGCCAAAACATTATCCGTTGCATCCCTAGTAGAGACCAAAAATAAAGCTCATAAACTGATAATGAATTTCGCTTATTTATTTATTTACATAGATTTAATAGTTTCGGAGATATGAAAGTTTACAAATGGCGTCCGAACGTTTATAAGACGAAAAATGCAGTTTAAATGTTAAATATTTCAGAAATTGTAACACCTACGTCATGCATGCTAAGAAATGAAATTAAAGACAATTAATTGCGCTTTCAAATTATTTTTTACTCGTTCCTGTAGCATAAGAAATAAAGAAGTTATGACGGAAAAATATACGTATTTATATTTTTTATATAAAAAAGTTGTCATTTTGTTACTCTAATTAGCCAGTAATTAAAAAAAATTATCTCAAATACAGTTTTTCATTAAGATCCAATAAATATATATATTTTTTAAGTGCCACTCCCTATAAATTAGTAAGCCCCGCATAATATAGAAACTTTTCTGTGAAGCATTTACTATTATACTGCCAAAAATGAACGAAATCCATTCAATATGACATTATTCCGAAGTTAAAACCTCTAGTTACTGTACTATCATTTGATTGATCAACGATCAGTTTGAGTACCGTGATACATTACCATCGATCCCTCCATTTCATGAATAAGGTCATTTAGTGATATGGCAGTTTCCTACTTTTTCTTCCTCATTTTAAAGTATAACAAACCAATAGCCTCAGAAAAAAATTTCAGCTCAATTGAATCAATAGCCACAGAGATATTCGCATTTGAATAGAAACACGCTCGGCCGGCCAACAGTCCGTAAAGTGACGTCACTTGGCGTGCGCCGATACCTATATTAGAGCAGCGATTTCGTAAGTCTATCGTGTCGTTTTTTTTTGGCGTAGAACCAGGTCAAATATGTTAGGTTCCTTTGAGTATGTCACCGGGCATATGAAATCATATTTTACATTTTTTTGTGGTCTCGAACTTTTTAAATCAATAAAAAGTGAAAAAAATGTATTTTTAAATAAAATTGTTTTTTTTTGTTTCTACCGCCATATCTTTAAAACTATTAAAGGTACCGAAATTTGTTTTGTGTCAAATTAAAGCACACACTGTAGCGCTTTTACCAATATAAACGGTTTGGGCACAATTCGCACTTTCATTTCTCTAAAAATAAGATAAACTAAAAATATATATTTTATGTATTGAAATCTTCACCAATCGATAAACTTTTTTATTTTTGAAAATATTTACATACATGCAGCGAAGAAAATAGAGCCTAATAATCACAAAAGTTTTTGAAACAATATATTTTTTCCTAAAATGTACCGTGTGGCAACAGCGATTTTTTTATCAGCGCTAAATGCGACATTGGGACGCAATTAATACACCTCGCATGCAGGGTTGGTCAGATTAGTCGCCTAGAAGTGGCGGTTGTCGAAAATCATTAAGTATTCATTGTTCGGATAAAAATTGTGACAATCGAAAATGTGCTTGTTTTAAGGAAGGCCTAAAATGTTGCAACGAGTGCAAATGTCGTTCCTGTAACAACATTATTAAAGATTTCGAGGCAGATATGAACGAATTAGAATGCTATTAATGTAGGGCCTACATAAACTACATACTATCCTACATATTTATCTATCCAAATAGAAAATTTATTTCAACAATAAAACTCGTTTTATGCATACATTTTTACTTTCATTCATTAAAAAATGTCTAATAAACTTACTAATTAGGTGGGTAGTTAGTAACACTGATTGATATTTATAGATTAGGTATTTATCTCTTTATTATTAAAAGGAGACTATTTTATGTTTATTGTACATTTCTTAATATTAACAACATATGATCAATACTACTGTACAATATGAAATATTGAACAATAATATTGATCCCCTAGATGCTTCTGATCACTACTGGTTTTGTATCTATTGATATAAGTTAAACTGCTACCCCAACAACACCAAAGATCGGCCCATCAGCGGGCCATCACCGTGCCAGAAGTTTAATTTCTGGCCCAGTGATGGCACGCTGAAGGGCCAACCTTTGGCGTTTGTAGGGTACGTACACCCCGACCGGGACCATCAGATCGTTGCAGTCGGCAGGCTTGCTACAGCCGAGCGTGCAATATGACTGGCCCGTTAAAAAAAATCGCTGACTCAATACTATGAACGGAACATGAAAAATTTTTATCCTAAAAACTTTTTTCAACTATTGGCTTCAATTTGTACGCAGCATGTATATAAAAATTTTCATAAATAATTTTTTTTCTCGATTGTCTAAAATTACGCTACTGAAAATAACAAGTTTGAGTTTCCTATTATTTTTCCAACTAAAAAAAAATAAATCGGGTTCACGTGGGACGTTGTTCGAAGCGCTATTGTGTCTACTTTAATCTAAAAAAAAAAATAGCTTGATAAAAAACATATTTCATTAAAAATCTATTTTTTTGAGTTTTTCCGAAATAAAAAAGTTCTCCACCACCAAAAAATGTAAAAAATGATTTCGTGTACACGATTATCTTACTAAAGAGTCCCACTAAGTCTGGTTTGGTTCTACGCCGTTTTTTCTCGAAAACTAAGCGACTTTACTTGCAGATTTTACTTTACAACTTGACGTCACAACTCGACTACATGGTTATCTCGAGCATTTTTAAGCGCGCCGACTTTAATAATTTTTTTATACATGAAGGCGGCGTCAGTAAATTCTAATTTTTGGCATACTTACTATACTCACCAAGCTCTTTCAGAATATGTAATAATAAAAAATTGTTAAATGAGCCTATTAAGTTCTCATCTATATTCTAATTTGTCTTTTAAGGTTGTCAAAGATCTGTTGCCAATCAGGAGCCATAAAGTAGAATAAGTAGAGACTAAAGCATCGTGGCTGAAGTGAGTTTGCAATGACGTAAACATAGTGGTAAATAACCTTCATAATCAATTTTGACAACATTTATATTGATATGAATACGTCCTCTTTATATAATTTTTAATTATTTCATTACAATGCATTACAATAATCATATTCTTCATTTACTTATAAGGTACACCCAAACTTTTTAATAATTAAACTTTTTTCTACAGCTATATATTTATTAGGTATCCCAGGATCTACTTGGAATATCACTATTCTTTCAAGTATTATGTATGTTGCATATTTTCTTCTTATATCATCATATGATACAAAATTCCAAAATTCAATAATATTTGGAAGTTACTTCAACACATTCAAAGCATATTGTCAAATTGCCCTGAGTGAGAATACCTTATTATTATTATTTATTATTGTTTCATGTTTTATAGGTCCATAGAGCTATAAAAACTGTTTAATTATTTTACTTCATATGAATATTGACTATCTCTCTGGGAGTTGTTTGGACAGCGATATCGTCAGACGAATTTAGGGGATGTATATAGTCAAGTATTATATAATAGTGCAATCAGTACCTACATTTTTACATTTCAATGTTCCACGGGACACGTTTCTAGACAACTTTTTCGAATTCTGAACCTCTACTATTATACAACTTATTCAATGAAAAAGTTCATGGCAGTCATAAACAATTTCTTGTTTTAATAAATATTTAACATTGACTAACATGTAAAAGTATTTATTAATACAATAAACTAATGTACAACTGCACATTGTATTAATAAATAGAATCATGTTTTTAATAAACTTTTGTCAATAATGGGGCATTCATTAACAATATGAACGATATTTTTTTCAGTGTATAAAGCATGAGAATTTACATGTCTCTGGCGATAGCCCTGAATGACGGATATGTCAAAATTTAATATTCCACCACTCTATTTTACATACGTGCCAAATTTTAAGTCTAAAAGAAGTTGTGATGTTTATAAGAAACAGTCTACATACATACAAAACATAGACATTTCTTATTCGTTATTTGAGTTCAGCTTGTTATGAAACGGACATCTGTATAATTTTTTTTCTGTGATATTAAAAAAAATTGCTACCTATTTAATTGAATCAAATAATTTTAATAATAACTTATTTACTACTTACGTCACGTCTTAATTCTAAATTAATTAATTGTTATTATTTCCTGGCAGGCTGAAGGACCTCGGTCGGTGGCCTTTTGCTATGTATGTATGTGTTATGTACATATTAATAAAAAGCATTTATTATTATTATTATTATTATTTCCCGTAGGTGTTACCTATTAATTTAAACGCTTCCTTGCCGTTACGCCAGTGGTTCAACAGTGTGAGTTGTTAATGGACATTGTACGATACTCGATAAAAATCTATAGAATTAGTGTTACAAGAGATAATAACAGAATTCCCGCCACTTTTATGCCTGATATTGGCGGGCTTATTTTCTGTCTATTCTCAGCGAGATAAAATTTCTGACCTCCTGGAATGATGCGGCGTGATAAATTACGGTTTTAAAATTGATATGTATGTACAGGGTGAACCGAACTAGATGGGATTTGGGGTTTTCTCTAAAACTATGGCAGATAGACAAAAACCAATATAGATGTCCTGAGCTCGATTTTCGAGAAACAAACAATGGCGCAAACGCGATCGTCTATCTTTTTCGACTACCGATCTACAGAGCGTTTTTAGAAGATTGACATTTTTGGATGACCTCTATATCTCAATTACCAAGTGTCGAATCGAAAATCGAGTAACATATTCTTAAGAGACTTTTTTGAGTGAAATCCGTTGCTGATTAGAAGAAAATTATGCACGCCTCAGTTTTCGAGATATAGATATAACTTGTGATTTTTTAAATAACACCCTATAAATTATTTCATTATTCGATCACAACTTAAATTAGCTATCCAACGATATATCATATCATATTTATCTCTAGACAAAGTGGTTAGTTTTCGAAAAATTTAATATATTTGTGAGGAGGCCAACAAAAACTATTAACAACAACACTTCTTATAATATAAAATAATTTTGCCAAAAATTGGAAAAACAATAAATGTTCGAATTGTCTGCCATTGACATCTATGCATATTTATCGTATTTCTAATATTTATTGAGAAGGCCATGGTAAAAAAAAGAAAATCGAAATAATCGTAAATGTCAAAAACTAATTTGTGAGTTAATTGTGAGTGAGCATTGTTAAAAATAGTTCAATTTAGTAATGATGAAAAAATGATATGATTAAGTGCTTGTTTTATAGAATGCGGAGGAGAATCAAAAAGCTTCCGAGTTTTATTTTATTAGGTAAGTTAGAGACAGCAAAACTCTGTGCCAAAAATGCCTCCTAAATATATCCAGAAAACATAAAACCAGACATAAAATATTCAAAAGGCTACAACAAAAGAAGGATACCAATTTTGGACCCAATGCGCCCACCTTAAAAAAGTGTACTATCTTATGTTTTTTGACATGCTGATTATAAATATGACCTTTTTTTTTTATCTATTTATTTAACGTCGGCCTATTTCCACTACCAGGGCCTATCACCGACGCCAGGAGACGAGCTACCCCCAACCTGGAAATTTTGCCGAACCTCTTCACTTAAGAAGAGTAGGGATTCTTTACTTGCCTAACATTTAATAGACAAGGAACCGCCTGCTTTGCATCCCCCCCCGAAGGATGGTATATCCACTACGTAATCCTCGTCTGAAATTGCGTAACTTCCGCGTATACACTGATACACAAGCCGCTAGAAGGTGGGACGAGAACGCTGTATTTCCCAAGATGGGTCACCCATCCAAGTACTAACCGCGCTCGACGTTGCTTCAACGGAATATCGACTGACATTCACATTGAAGTCGCCTCTACGCTCGTCCCAATGTGACCTTAAATTCACCGAAAATTGAGCGGAAAAAGATGGGGTGCCCACTAGAGCATTATTAACTGATATCACAGCCACATAAAAAAAAAGTGGTCTGGCCTGCGGACCAGACCAGTGTATCCTTATGTATTTGGACCTGCTGAAACCGAATCCGAGATCAGAATGATCATACTGCTTCTTTTTTCAAATACATAAAAATACACTGCCACTGGTATGGTCCGCTGAACAGACCATTTTTGGGGTGGGGGTTGGGGATGAAAAACGAATCAATCTGACAATTGTGACTTCGGATTCGGTTCCAGCGGGCCCAAATACATAAGGATATACTGATCTGATCTGCAGGCTAGACAACTTTTTTTGTTTGGGGGGGGGGGTGGGGGGGTTAGAAGTGAAAAAAGAAGCAATCTGACAATTTTGACTTCGGATTCGGTTTCAGCGGGTTCAAATACATAAGGATCCTCTGGTCTGGTCCGCAGGCCAGACCACTTTTCTTTTGGCGGGGGGATGATTTTTGGGGTTGGAGGTAAAAAACGAGCGAATCTGACTTCGGATTCGGTTTTAGAGGGTCAAGATACATAAGGATACACTGGTATAGTCCGCAGGCCAGACCACTTTTTTGGGGGGGTGAAAATAAAAGCAATCTGACAATTCTGAAAAATTCATGATAAGTAAGGCCAAAACTGAGGACTTTTTCCATTTGTAGGGCAGTGTAATTTATGCACTTAAGCGGCTTCTTAGAAACAGCGCAATTTTGGGGATTACGGCTATTGACTTTTTTGTTTGCAAGACCAAGTACAATAACTTCGTACACTTTACAAACTTGGGCGTATTGAGCCCAAAGTCCCATAAGACTGGCACCCTTCTTTAAATGAGTTTGGATCATTTGTAAAACCTCGAGCAAAAATATAAATTCAAACCCTATAAAATTAGGATTAGTCACCATCTATACCCAAACGACTTTCAATGAAGTGTGCAATGCGACTTTCAATGAAGTGTGCAGTGCAATGAAGTGCCAGGATTTGAAGGAACAATTATATCGACAGACGAGGCTCATATAAGCAGTGCCGGAATTTTTAATCGACATAATAACCACCATTGGGCTCATGAAAATCCGTACATAACGGCTACAGTTAATCGTTATCGGATGCCAAATAATGGATCCTCATTTTTTTCACGGTAATTTGAAGATGTTATTAACATTCTACGACAAGAAATAGAGTCGTTTGTAGACAATATGGATGTAAGACAATTTCAAAGATTAATTTACCAACACGGTGGCGCCCCAGGTCATACGTCAAATGAAACACGAAATTATTTAAATGCTCAATTTGGGGAGGTTTGGATAGGTATCTAAAGTATCTAAATATCACTCATGACTAGTTTATCAATGTCCTAGTTAGCTAAGTTAAATAAATTGGTAACTAACAATTAATTTAGCTAACTGGACATTAATAAACAACGAAGTAGTTTAGATATTGTTTAATTCTTAAGAAATAATGGTCCTATTTTGTGGTCAGCTAGATCTCCCGATATAACCCATGCGAACTTTTGGCTTTGGGGTTATTTAAAAAATATTATATGTAGAGAACGTTCTAATAACATAGAAGAATTGGAAAACAAAACATTAGCTGCGTTTCGGACAATAACTCCTGTCATAATTGGAAATGCAACAAATGCTGTAAGGAGGTGTCAAAAATGCATAGATGTCAATGGAAGACAATTCGAACGTTTATTGTAATTATATATTATAAGAAGTGTGAATAGTTTTCCATGGCCTCCTCACAAATATATTAAATTTTTCGAAAATTAATCACTTTTTCTACAGGAAAATATGACATATGATATATCGTTGTATAGCTAATTTAAGTTGTGATCGTACAATTAAATAATTTACAGGGTGTTCCATTTAAAAAAAACATATCACGAAAACTGAGGGGTGCATAATTTTCTTCTTATCAGCAACTGATTCTACTCAAAAATGTGGCTTAAGAATTTATTACTCGATTTTCGATTCGACACTTGGTAATTGAGATATACAGGTTATCAGAAAATATCAATTTTCCAAAAACGTTTTGTAGCTTGGTAGTCGAAAAAAATAGACGATCACGGTTTACGCCATTGTTTGTTTCTCGAATATCGAGCTCAGGACAATATTGGTTTTTGTCTATCTGCCGTAGTTTTCGATCCAGATCCCATCTAATTTAGTCCACCCTGTACAGGGTGATTCTTTTATCAAGGGAAATGCGTTTTTCTTGTGAACTACTGAGGAAAATTATATTCTGTATAAAGTGATGTATTCCTGCTGCCTACTACTCAAAATTAGGGTAGAAACAAACAAAAAATATGCATGATGACGGTGGGCTTTTTTCCCAGCAACACACCAGTTTTATTACATCATTGAAAAGGTCTTTTAATTTTCAATCTTATTGCAAATACCATTTTTTTCTTTTTATTTTTTATGATCTAGTTTATGTTTTTAACATACATATACATACGTATTAATCATTTTTATTGGCAGTCGTCGCTTTTCTTATAAGAAGCTAAACTAAATATTATTCTATAAAATAAAGTGGGTTTTGAAAAAATGTAGTTAAATTACTTCCACATCCAGTGGAAGTATAGTAACGACAAAAAATTTTAAAAAAATTTTTATTGTTCAAATAGGCTTAGAATGTCATGAAACGTCGAGATTTTAAGTTTGAGCGAAAAAAAAATTTCTGTCTGTAACTTTTTTGTGCACACGTTTACTCTGGAACCGTTTAAGATATTGACTTGAAATTTGGTACACATATGTACTTTAACGAGATATGGAACTAGATTATATTTTCATCTCGTTCCGTGGAAGGGTTGGGGGGTAAATTGGGGTAAATTTGAGGTAAATAGCTAAATCAAGCAGGTAAGAGTCCAGAAAATTGGTATTTAGTATATACAAGAGAAGCTAAGGTATCAAACAAATGTTTGGCATTAGCCACCCCCATTAGCACCCCCACCATTATTAAAGGGGATGAAAAAAAAATTGTGATTTAGTGTGTGTACAAGAACCAGAAACCTCAAAATATTGTTTTACTTCATCAAACCCACTACCACCCCTCTATCACCACCCCCACCCCACTACCGATGTGGGGTATCGTTTTATAGGTTTTTGGGGTAGAGGATTTCAAATATTATATAATTAAAGTTCCATAAGCAATTATTTCCACATACAATTTTTTTTCGTTGTGAGTGACTTGGATAGAAAATCTGGATGTGGAAGTCGTGATTCCTTGGGCAGCGGTTTTTTTTAATGGAAGGCACAACTACAGATAAATTAAAACATATAAAAACAACAAAAACTATAAATATATTAAACTTAAACAGTGCAGAATTAAATAGCAATGTTTTAAGAAAAGTAACATTTTAAGAAATGTGAAAAGTTTCAATTTATGTTTAGATAAGATTTATAGATCATATTGAGCAATTACACAGGCACACAAAATAAAAAAAAGTGGTCTTTTTCTGGTTCTCCATTGGGTAAACAGACCTTTTTTTGTGTGTGTGACACCTTATTCGTGTTCAGCACGATGAAATACATATGTTACCTAATGGAGTACCAGAAAAAGATCACTTTTTTATTTTGTGTGCCTGTGTTACTAATATAATTAACTATGTTTGAATTTATTAATACTTGTCTAACTATGCTTAAGTATTGATATCTTCACAGTTTTTTGTTGTTTTTATGTTCTAAAGTGTGCAACTTATTTGCAGAGCACTTTACCACATTATTTAAAGCACACGTCGATTCACTTTTGCACAATACTGACTCCACACTGCCAGCTGCATCAGACAGTTCAATGTTTTTCAAACCATTCCAAAAGGGTGAAAGTGGCTAAAATTATAATTCAATTTAAAAAACAAAAAATCGGTAGGTCTTGATGAAATACTAGTATGTATCATCAAGGAATGTAGTGAAGAAATTAGTCATTACCTCACTATCGTTATAAGTAAATCAATAAATAATAAACGGTCGCTCCCCTATAACTCTGAAAAAATCAAAAACTACTATTATATATAAAAAGGGCGATTTGGAGCAAATCGAAAACTATAAAGCTGTTACAACCCCGAGTACCTTTTCAAAGAGAATAGAAAGAGCAGTATATAACAGAATTACTTCATATTTAGATAAAAATATACAACGTGATCTACCAGAACATGCGGAAAATTTAACAGTAGGTTGTCTCTACCGAAAGGAGTAAAAAAAATGAAAATTTTTTAAAAAATGACCAAAAAATTACCTTATTTTTTTGTAGGAATGCGCCGCCAATAACTTCAACTAATCTAACGCAACGCGGTACAACCATATCACTTTATCAGACTTGGGATTGACACTACTGACAGCAAAGCTGGATAAGATAGAAGTGACTTTTTGGTTTTAATCAAATCACACTACAAAAATACCGAAATAAATCGAAATAAATCGAAGACATTGATCTCATGCTGAAATGACAAGCAGATATACGAGATATAACCGGTCAATGACACGGCCGTGTAACTATTGTTCGACCAGAAGCAAAAAACGCGGCTCTCTAGGGGTCTACACACGATCCAGCGACACGGACCCATCCTTGTCGGCATGCTTTGAACTCATTCGTAAAAGTGAATTGGTCCGCTGGAATTTAAATTATCTTCAAAGCGTACCAACAATGTTGGCTACCTGGCGCTGGATCGTGTGTAGACCTCTTTTAAACAACTCGAATACGTTCTTTCACCAGTAAGTTCGTCGACCTCTTCAGAAGTAGGTCAGGACTTACTCAACATCAGTAGTGTATCTTCGCAAATTGACTAATAATTTAATATACTAAATTACCTCAAAATCCTCTAAAATTTTGCAGGGGCTTTCCCACATTGAAGACTAGCACACCATTTTATTTTCCCGCATTTCTTGGTAGATCACGTTGTATATTAACAAATAGTCAGCATGGTTTTCCAGCTGGATATTCAACATAAACTGCTACCACTGCAGTAACCCAGCTCATTTAGCATTTTTTTAATTCATATTTCGAAAGTACACCTTATACTCAGTAAATGCGCAAAATATTAGATTTTTTTCAACTCCTTCTCCTTTAACGCAGGAAAAACACTACTCTACACATGGTCAAATGAAAACGGAAACGCGCTGAAAAATCTAGCACACATGTTTGATCATATCCTGGTAAGCAGAGAGATAAGAGAAAGGATCAAGAACGTTAAAGCAAAAAGGGCAGCAGAAATCAATACAGACCACAAAATATTATACGGAAAATTGGAAATAAAAGAAGGAAAAAGAAGTCAAGGAAACAACAAGACACCACACAGTACCTGGAATATTTCTCTACTACAGCACGTAGACTTTCGGAAGAAATACGGTGAAGAAATAGAAAACCAACTGACAGGGGAAGAATTAGACTGGACAAGGGGCGCAAAAATAAAAATTGCAGCAAGAAAAACGCTAAAAAGGGACAAATCACCTGAGCCCGACAAGAAAGGAAAAAAATAACAAGTACGAACAGCTAAAAAAGATGAAGGCCACAGGCTAACAACAGTCGACGGGAATATAAACGAAAAACTAAAAGAAGCACTGAAGAAAAAAGAGAGGCGGATAGAAACCACGACGAGGAAAAATGCAGATCATTCTTCGAAAATCTAGAAACACTTCCAACAGGACAACGACTAAACCAAACCTTCAGATATCTGAAAAAGTATAGAAGAAACAACAGTACCCACAAGAGAAGATACATACCAATGCAACATTGAACCAAGAAGCTGGAGGAAGAAGAGGAAGCAACTAAAGAACAAGCAAAACTAATAAAAGAAACAGACCACTGGCCCTTGGACAAGCCACCATCAAAAGACCAACTGCTAGAAATAATAGCCAGAGCTAGAAGAAACACCGCACCTGGAGTAGATAAAATAAACAACGAGTTAATACACTACGGCACGGAAAAGCTAAAGGAGCAAACCCTAGAAATCATTACCAGAGTATGGGCAGAAAACACACCTCTGGCTACGGAATGAACCAAGACTATACAAATACCCCTCCCAAAAACCAACTCGCCACAGACCATAGAAGACTACAGAAGAATAACGTTCCGCAGCATAGGATACAAATACTACGCACAATTCTTGCTCGAGCAACTAGAGAAGTACATTGGAAAACCGCCAGACTACCAGTCAGCATTCATCAAAGGCAGATCAACGGACGACCGCATGTACACCACCAGAAGAATACTGGAAGAAAAATGGAGAGAAGGGACAAAACTGCACATAGCCGCTATAGATCTCCAAAAGGCATTCGATACCATCAGTCACGAAGCCATAGTCAACACCCTGTATAACAAAGGTGTGCCGCACTATCTAATAAACAAGATAATAAAGGCTTGCCTTCATGAAACAACTGCCATACAATGGTTCGGACAAATGACGGAAACCAGACAAAAGAACAGAGGAGTCAAACAAGGATGCCCCCTACCCCCCCGACTATTCACCACGGTCCTAGACCAAGCGATACAAAACACAATAGGGGAAACACCAAATTTTAACGAAGACACGGAAACACTGAGAACCCCAATCGTATTAGCTTACGCCGATGACCTCCTAATCGTCGCAGAAGAAGAGCAACAAATTCTCAACTTCCTAGAAAACATGAAACCGCATCTGGACACATCTGGGCTGAAAATAAATTTCAAGAAAAGTCTAATAATGGAGCGAGACCCATCAACAAAAGAGAGTCGGATCAGTGGAGAAGAATACAAAATAGGTGACTACTCCCTAAGAACAACGAACAAACTGAAATACCTAGGAACATATCTGACGAACTAACTGAAAGGGAGAGAAACAGTAAAGGAGAGAATAAAAATAGCATACAGAGTCACAAGATCAATTATACTGTTCATTGAGAAAACAAACTATCATGGGGCCTGACCAAACGGCTGTACATAGCCATCATACTGTCAACAATGACATATGGAGTTAAAAACGCGGCAACAACAAAAGCCAACAGAAGAAGTTTGAGAAGAGCTGAAAGAAACATCATCCAATTACTCAGAAAAACAACAGGACAAAAACAGCGACATAAAACATCAACACTACTAGAAGGGAAGACAATCACAAAAAGGATAGAAATGTACGCAATGAAGTACTGGGGACACGTCTAAAGAAGGAAACCAACACACCTACTGAAGAAAGCACTAACACTGAACAGCAGCAAACTAAAAATTGGGAGACCATGTTACACGTGGAAAACAACAATCGGGAGGATCATGAACAAACTGGGAAAGGACCAAACATACTGGGAAAGAAAAGCGAGGGGAAAAAATGAATTCCACAAAGAAATTGGAGCAATATATACTCTACCAGAATCAGAAACGGAGGAATCAGAAGCATCAGAAGAAGAAGAAGAAGACTTGTAGAAACAAAAGTACAAAAATAGGAGCACAAACAGCAGCAACACAACGCGGCAACATATCTCACAAGAAGACTCAGAATAGGCAGATGTCCAGAACCAAAAATACAAAAAAAGGGAGCTTAAACGCTCCCTCATGACACAATGCGGTAACGCATCTCATAAAAACCTACACCTCCCATCCCACATTCCTTTACCATGCGCCATGTGGCTCTCGCTGCTGCCAACAAGCATGACCTTAGTCCAACCCTGCGTGGACGTAGCAGGCCCAGCTGTATAACTTGGGAGTGGCAGCAATGCCTACCGCACGCTGGTAAATCAATCAATCAATCAACTCCTTCTCCTTTAACGCTTAAACTTACAAAAGTAAACTTGGCATTAAAGATACTGAAAACAATGATTATTATATTATAGGTATTTCATTTCTATAAAGTTTGGGAATTAGACGAGTTGGTCAACATGTTCAGTGACTTTTTACTATTTTTAGTGATACCAACCTAGTTGTCGCTATGACACAATAGGTCAATAGAGAGCGCGAAAAAGCAGTGTGACGTCACACCACAAGATGATATGGAAAATTATATATATTATAAAATACCTTTTACTTGCAATTAACCAACAGCGTTATCGCCGTAATTTTGTCTGGCTGACCTAAAAGTCAGATAAATTCGGTAAAGTAGATATATATCTAGTTAACCTACCTCTGTAATTTGACACCTCTTATTTCAGCACTTATGTGATCTTTATTATTATTAAAATATTCCATAACCATAAAAATGTCTACACACGGCAAAATGTTGTAATCAGTCATTTTCTAGAGAGCACAAAATATACATATTTTTATGTATAAAAAAATAACAGAATCAAATTAGTTAAATAGCGTAAAATAACATTACACCCGCACAGTGTACACGAAAGCTGTTAAACTGATTATAATCGCAGAACTCATAGAACCACTGGAGTGGTGTGACATCATCCGCGCCGTTGGCCGTTTCAAGTATGTTACGAATTGGAAATCAAATATTAGGGTTAATATTAACGCTAGCGGCCTAATTTTTTCACTAAGTACTTAAAGGGTTAAATACTTACGGAAAATGCAAAAATCAAATTAAATATCATTAAATGAGCTCATTGGTTGTTGGGTTTTTTCGATCTCTCTCGAGCTTTCGACATTCTTGACTCTGAATATCTATCAATGAAGTTCGACTGCATGGAAATAAAAGAAAATATTAATGAGTGGATCATGTCATACACTACACACAGCACATAGAAAGGCAATAGTCAAAATAGAAAATGCAAAATCAAATGAATTTGATGTGGAGCTAGGAACACCTCAGGTGAGTGTGCTTGGACCACTATTATTCCTGTGGTACATAAATGACTTGTCATTTTACATAAAGTATGGTAAGTTGTTTATCTATGCATGACACCACCATACTAATAACTGCTACCACTAAAAAAGAATTGTCCGAAAAAGTACACGTTGCCCAATGGTGCCTAAGAAATCACTTAATTGTAAATGCTAGTAAAACTGTAATAGTGGAATTCACAGGTAAATATCAAACCAAATCGAAGAAATTTTAATAAAGAACATAATAAGGTAGAAATTTTAAGTTCCACTAAATTCTTAGGAACCTATATTGATTGCAAATTAAGATGGAATGAACAAATTGATCTTGCGTGTAAAATGTTGAATACCTCTTACTATGCTCTATAGGGCCGTTACTTTCTGTCAACGTTAAACCACGTTAAGCTTTAAACCGTCTGCCAAATCATTGAAAGTACAATTGTTTCCATAGTAACTGAGTTGGTTTGACCCACCGATAACGTTTAATCGGGACCGAAAGTAACGGCCCTTACACTTAAACAAACTTTAAATAGCGATTCATTATCTAATATATAAAAATCTCGTGTCACAGTGTTTGTTATCGAACTCCTCCGAAACGGCTTGACCGATTTTTATGAAATTTTTGGTGTATATTTGGTAGGTCTGAGAATAGATCGTAGGCTATTTTTTATACCCCTAGGTGATAAGGGTGGCCCTATCCAGAAATTTTCTTTTTATTTTTTGGACAAAAATGTATAATTTATATGGCAAAACAACGTTTGCTGGGTCAGCTAGTTAAATATATATTATGCAAGTGTCTATTCGGTAATCAGTTATAATATTATAGCATGGTAGCAAGCTACAGAAGATACTCGACTATTACAATACAGAAGTGAATTATACGTCTCATATTTAATTTGCAGTCCTGAGCAACATGTAGAGACACTTTTAAAACACACAACATGCTAACTTTCGCTGGTATTTATCTATTATAAACTGTTAACATATATGCATATAAATAAAAATAGTTTTATAAATTACAACGATATTCACAATTGCCCCACTCGAGAAATAACATATACAAAAATAACTTCGCTCATTGCTTCTATAAAAAATCCCCCTATCATACCGGATCGACCGTACAACTTACTATCCCCTGAATATAAGGATATAGAAAAGTTTAACAGCAAAATAAGAAGTTTACTAATTCACAATTGCATCAGTTTGAAACCACCCATGATTAGAGAATATTATTTAGGTATTAAGCAAATCACAACATACACACTTTTTTATTAATACTCTTCGCAAAAACGAAGAGTATATTGTATTTGATCGGCACATTTCTAAAATCGTAAATATCGCTCGTAGAGAAAAAATTTTCATATCATTGTGTTAGTGAACGAATTCTGAACAACTTTCAAAATGTCCGTCTGTCCGTCCGTCCGCCCGTCACGTTTCTCGTAAGCACGATAACTTAAGAAAGAAAAATCCGATTGTACTGAAATTTGGACAGTAAATTAGTGTTAGCTAGAGGAAGAACCCTATTGTTTTTGAACAAAATCGATCGGTAAATAAAAATGTTATTAATGATTTAAATTTGAAAAAATTTTTTTTTGATTTTTATGTTTTTGTAATTGAATAGAAATCTGGTGAAATGATATATATATTAAATATTTATGTATTTTACAAATATACATTTCATAATGTAATATGCTACCGTGAAAATATGATTTTAGCTCGTGTCTTATAATGTAAAAATTTACATTTTTTACGTGTAAGGTGGTGGTGTAGTTTTTACGCTTTTGACTCGGAATCCAAGGGTCCCGGGTTCGAAACCCAAATGGAGTATGGTATAGTTTTTTTTCAATTTTTACTTTATTTTACATGAGTATTTTACCAACTAAGTTCGTACTATAAAATTAAAAATGTCTAAAACTAACATTATTTACAAAAAACTGCGAAGAGTATCCTATAGAATGTGTAACAGTTATATAAAAAGTTCAGTGAACAGGCGAAGAGTACGTTTTTAGCTTGTTTATTATGAAATTACCTACTCTCTGTATATTGTTGCCCTAATCTGGGCACGCTAATATACTAGTCAGGTAAATACTTTGAAACACTCATTATTGCAGAACCATTCAAAACAACTAAACTAGTCTTCTAGCTAATACTGACGCAATATTGAATTACATGAGCATTTTAAAGCAAAAAAATATATTAAAAAAAAATGTCCGTCTGTCCATCCGTACGTCCGTCCGTCCGTCCGTCCGTCCGTCCGCCACGTTTCTTGTAAGCACGATAACTTAAGAAAGAAAAGTCCGATTGTATTGAAATTTGGAAAGTAAGTTAGCGTTAACTAGAGGAAGAACCCCATTGTTTTTTAAAAAATCAATCAGTAAATAAAAAAGTTATTAATCATTTAAATTTAAAAAAATATATTTTCTTAATTTTTGTCACTTGTACTTAAAGGGAAATTTTATTCTCTATATTTTTTTTGTTTATACATTTTACTAATATTTCATAATATATCTAATTCGTTGAAATATAATACTCGAATGATATATATTACAGACATTCAATTTTTGTAGTGATATGTGGTGGTCCAAAGGCTAAAGTTTTGTCTGGCAATCCAAAGGTCTTGTGTTCGAATCCTTGACAGGGTGTATTTTTTCATTTTTTTTCATATATTTTTTTTTTCACAAAAAAGTTGGTATCACAAAATTTAGAATGTCCAAAAACTAACATTATGTACAAGAAAACTGCGACGAGTATCCTATAGAATGTGTAACAATTATATAAAAAGCTCAGTAAATCGGCGAAGAGTATAATGCTTCCACTAGTTTTATCATGCAATTCAATACTTCTTCAGTATTAGCTAGAGGAGTAGTTGTTTTGATTGATTCTCCAATGATGAGTGTTTTAAAGTGTTTTCCTAAGTAGTATATTAGTGTGACCAGATTAAGGTACCAATGTACAGAAAGTAGATAATTTCATATTAAATAAAAAATGAATGACTGAATTATAGAAACGCAAAAAAAATGAAAAATATCTATTCTATGGCTTAGATTGTCATGAAACGTCGAAATTTTAAGTTTGAGCAAAAAAATAATAATTTTTGTGTGTCGGTCTGTCGTCTGTAACTTTTTTTTTGCGCACGATTATTCTGAAACCGGTTGATATTGACTTGAAGTTTTGTACACATATGTATTTTAACGAGATCTGGTAGATTATATTTTGATTTTATTCCGTTGAAGAGTTGGGGGGGGGGGTAAATTGGGGTAAAAGTGGGTAAATAGGTAAACCAAGCAAGCAAGAGTATAGAAAATTGGTAATTAGCATATATAAGAGAAGCTAAGGTCTCAGAAGTTTTTTGAAAATTTTTATTGTTTAAATACCTAGTCGATATTTTAAATTTGAGCAAAAAAGTGTCTGTCTGTCGGTTTGTCTGTAACTTTCTTTTTGTGCACGATTACTCTGGAACCGTTTAAGATATTGACTTGACATTTGGTATTTTGGATTATATTCCGTTGGAGAGTTGGGGGGTAAATTGGGATAAATAGAGGTAAATAGATAATTCAAGCAAGTAAGAGTCGATAAAATTGGTATTTAGTATATATAAGACAAGCTAAGGTTTCAAAAAAAAATTATTGGTATTAGCCATCGCCATTACCACCCCCACCTCATTATTAAGTTGGTGAAAAAAATTAAATTGTGATTTCGTGTGTGTACAAGAACCAAAGGCCCCAAAATATTTTTGTTACTTCTTCCACCTCCCACTACCACCCCACCCCCACTACCGATATGGCATATCGTTTTATGGGTTTTTAGTGTAGAATATTTCAAATATTATATTATTAATGTTCCATAAACAATTATTTGCACAAAGTGAAGTGTCAATAAAGTATTTTCGTTGTAAGAGTGTTGGATAGGAAGTCTGGATGTGGAAGTAGTAATCCCTTGGGCAGCGGTTTATTTTCGTTGTGAGAGACTCGGATAGAAAATCTGGATGTGGAAATAATGATTTTTTATTCGACATTTGAGTTCAGCCTGTTATGACCTGCCTGTTATGTTTTTATACCTATATCATTAAATCAAATAGGTATAAAAATGGCGAGGGCTATGATTTTTTTTTCGACTTTTTAAAAACTACAACGGTACCATATTTGGCACAATTAGTATAAAATTAAGGGCAGACTTCACGCACATCTGTACATTTATTTTGATATTTACGTATTATACACTGATATGGTAATATTAATCCTAATAATTTAACTAAACAACAAACTAAAATGAACATTAAGAGAAAAGCGAAATACAAAGATAAGATTAAAAACTAAATATCAACAATAATAAACAATTACTGAAGTATGGCATGTTTAGTCTGGTTTTAATTATTTAATATTATTAATCCAGAGTGGTATGCCAATATGAAATTTTTTGTTACGCAATTGTTGGGTTTATGTAGTCATCTCAAATAGATCTGAGCGCCACTGGAATTTAAGATTAAAGTAAATCAAACATTCTCCTATCAAATTTTGACCCAGGCGCCATACATATACTTATCCCCTATCCTTTTCCTCGGTTCCTTTCGTAATCGTGTTTTATTATTCCCATAAAGACACCATTAAACAATAATTTATATATGCAAAAAATGTCTACGTGATAGGAAATCAAATCTGTCGAAAGATTTTTAACGGTCGCCCTTGACGGAACAGCTGATTTAATGTCGACCACAATAAAAGGAAATTTGATAAGAAAACCCGTGATAAGATTGTTAAATTTTATTTATATAAAGGTCAAACATTTAATTTTATTTCTTTCTATGTTTATTTAATAATATTTTTGTTGTAATAAATTGTCTGACATCTTGTTAACTTTATATCGATCGGCTCGAAATCCATGTTATTATGTTATTAATTTAGGGTACTGGTAACTGAGTCAGCATATTTAAAAAAATGTATTAGTAATTAGTCCATTAAACTGAACATTATCCACCTATAAAATATTAAAAACTATTTACAAGATTGAATTTCTTTTAAATAATGAGAATTGAAAGCAAAACGAATCAACGACCAGCATTATTTAACAAATTATGCAAAAAACCTTCAGATGTATTGATCCTTTATAAAAAAAAAATAGTAACGCGAAGTCATACTTGTTATACCTACCTGTTGTTACAACCGAACAAATATGTTTAAAAATCACAAAAAAATGTTTGCGACAAAAATATGAAGAAAATAAATAATTTTTAAAATCAAATAACTCGCCTGCGAAAAAGGAAATTCGAAGAAAAGGGAACTAAACATGATCACCGTTAATATAGTAGAGTAAACTTTAACTTGGCGGATCCAAAGGTCGCATCATCATATAAACTAAGAGAATCAGACATACGCAACTAGTTTCTCTCTGCGTCATTGCAATGGCTATATGCGCATAGCATATCAAATCGTACGTCATGTTACCAACTCATACACACGCCAAGTGTGAAGTGTGATGAAGTAAAAAATGTTTTGAGGTTTTCGGTTCTTGTACACACACCCAATAATGGGGTGGGGGGGGGGGGGGTAGTAATGGGGGTGGCTAATGCAAAAAAAAAATTTGAGACCTTAGCTTGTCTTGTGTATGCTAAATACCAATTTTATGGACTCATACCTGCTTGACTTACCTATTTAAACCCCAATTTACCCTCAACCCTTTAACGTAATAAGATGAACATATAATCTAGTTCCAGATCTCGTTAAAATACATAAGTGTGCCAAATTTCAAGTCAATATCTTAAACGGTTCCAGAGTAATCGTGCGCACAAAAAAAGTTACAGACCGACAGACAGACAGAATTTTTTTTGCTCAAACTTAAAATATCGACGTTTCATGACGTTTTAAACATATTTGAATAATAAAAAAACCGCTGCCCAAGGAATCCCTACTTTCACATCCAGATTTTCTATCCAAGTCACTCACAACGAAAAAAATTTGTACGTGGAAATAATTGATTTTCATCTTGTTCCGTCGAAGGGTTGGGGGTAAATTGAGGTAAATTTGGAGTAAATAGGTAAATCAAGCAGGTAAGAGTTCATAAAATTGATATTTAGTATAGACAAGAGAAGCTAAGGTCTCAAAAAAATTTTTGGAATTAGCCACCCCCATTACCACCCCCACCCCATTATTAAAGGGGATGAAAAAAAAATGTGATTTAGTGTGTGTACAAGAACTAGAAACCTCAAAATATTTTTTTACTTTATCCACCTCTCACTCCCACCCCCTGTCACCACCCCCACCCCACTACCGATGTGGGGTATCGTTTTATGGGATTTCAAATATTATATTATTAAAGTTCCATAAACAATTATTTACAGATACAAAATTTTTTCGTTGTGTGACTTGGATAGAAAATCCGGATGTGGAAGTAGTGATTCCTTGGGCAGCGGTTTTTTTTATCCGATTAAAGTTAATATCTTTTTCACAAATTATAGCACCGTAAAAGAATCTGATTTTTTGCAGCTAGGCTTTTTATGGAGAGATCATTCCACATCCAGTGGAAGTATAGTAACGACAAAAAATTTTTTAAAAACTTTTATTGTTCAAATAGGCTTAGAATATCATGAAACGTCTAGATTTTAAGTTTGAGAGAAAAAATTCTGTCTGTCTGTCGGTCTGTCTGTAACTTTTTTGTGCGCACGATTACTCTGGAACCGTTTAAGATATTGACTTGAAATTTGGTACACGTATGTACTTTAACTGGATCTGGAACTAGATTATATTTTCATCTTATTCCGTCGAAGGGTTGGGGGGTAAATTGAGGTAAATGGGGAGTAAATAGGTAAATCAAGCAGGTAAGAATCCATAAAATTGGTATTTAGTATGTAAGAGAAGCTAAGGTCTCAAAAAATGTTTTTGGCATTAGCACCCTTACCCCAATATTTAAGGAGATGAAAAAAAAATCTGATTTAGTGTGTGTACAAGAACTAAAAACCTCAAAATACTTTTTTACTTCATCCACCCTCACTACCAGCACCCGTATCACCACCCCCACCCCACTACCGATGTGGGATATCGTTTTATGGGTTTTTGGGGTAGACAATTTCAAATATTATATTATTTAAGTTCCATAAAGAATTATTTCCACGTAAAAAATTTTTTCGTTGTGAAAGACTGATAAAAAATCTGGATGTGGAAGTAGTGATTCCTTGGGCAGCGGTTTCTTTATTAACGAAATTAAAAAAATATATTTCAACGAATTGATGTATATTGTCCATCTGTAACGTTTTAGGTTATACTACTTTTTCATTCACTCTTTAATAAAAAAACTAAAATGCAGAGTAACTTCCGTGACTTTCTGCTTCAGTCTTAGCATACCCACTCACAATAATTTGAAGTTTCTACAAAAAATATTTTTGAACGTTTAATAAAATATTTCTTGTGTAAGAAATTATTTTGTAAAAATGCCAAATATTTAGAGCTCTGGGTAATTTAAAAACGAAAATAATGGACATGAGATATGGTAGTTCTAGATACTGCCATTGCTAATTGATTTTCCATAAAACAAGTAAAAATGTCATTAGGAATCTTGATTTTTCAGTTTTTCCAACATTTGTGCTAAATTATCTTCGACTTTCAGGAAAATTTATTCCATAATTGTTGGGCAGATATTCTACCAAATAATCCGGTGATTTTAGCTTCAAAAACAACGATTTTTCGGAAAGTTTTGGGACTAGCCAAAAATTAGTCTACCCCTTACAGAATTTCCTCAGGAATCCGAAAAAAATAGTGTTGAATACTCAAAACGGCGACTTTAATTTTTCTTTAACTTTTCGTAAACAAAATGAATTTTGCAATTTAGTTTTTTGCTTATATCTTAGCTTATAAACGTCGTAGAAAAACGTTCGCCCGTCATTTTCTTCGTCATGACCTCCACTATAAGGTATAGGTATACGCAAAGAACGAATTTTTGATTGTTAATAACATTTTATGGCAAAAAAATGAAAAAATTTAATTTTTCGATCCTCGAACATTGAAGTAGGTACTGTAGAAACAAATATAAAATCTGTATGTTAACGGTATTATGAGAAATAGTACATATTTTTACCCTTAATAAAATGCACTCTGTCCCGTTGCATATTTTTTTTTATAATTATTTTATGAAAAAATATCACACTGTTATATTAAAAGATCAAATTAATATTTTACAGTTCTGTTTCGGTGAATACATTGTATCTGACGTACATTTACATAATCAAAAAGAATATTGCAAAGTAATTTTAATTCGCGACTTTTACTTCCACGTCCAGTGGAAGTATAGTAACGACAAAAAAATTTTTTAAAATTTTTATTGTCCAAATAGGCTTAAAATGTCATGAAACGTCGAGATTTTAAGTTTGAGCGAAAACAAAATTTCTGTCTGTCTGTCTAACTTTTTTTTGTGCGCACGTTTACTCTGGAACCGTTTAAGATATTGACTTGAAATTTGGTACACATATGTACTTTAACGAGATCTAGAACTAGATTATATTTTCATCTTGTTCCGTCGAAGGGTTGGGGGGTAAATTGGGGTAAATTTGGGGTAAATGGGTGAATCAAGCAGGTAAGAGTCCATGAAATTGATATTTAGTATATATAAGAGAAGCTAAGGTCTCAAAAAAATTTTTGACATTCGCCACCCCCATTACCACCCCCACCTCCTTATTAAAGGGGATGAAAAAAAATTGTGATTTAGTGTATGTACAGGAACCAGAAACCTCAAAATATTTTTTTTACTTCATCCACCCCCCATTACCACCCCCCTATCACCACCCCCACCCCACTACCGATGTGGGGTATCGTTTTATGGGTTTTTGGGGTAGAGGATTGCAAATATTATATTATTAAAGTTCCATAAACAATTATTTTCACATACAAAGTTTTTTCGTTGTGAGTGACTTGGATAGAGAATCTAGATGTGGAAGTAGTGATTCCTTGGGCAGCGGTTTTTACGTAAAGAATCAATTGTGCAACTTAAACAAATGGATATCTCAGTGGATTTTGCATAAAATTTATTGCAATCAACGGCATTTCAATTGTCATAGAAAAACACGAATTTAAAAACAAAAAATTGTTATCCGATGCTTTGGAGCCGAGATACGAAAAATTCACGTTTTTTGCGATTAACTACGGAGAAATTTGAAAATATTTTTACTTGAAAATTTAACTGAATATTTCTCAGAGTGTGTGTTATCACTTAAGTGCCATGTCCATATATGTTAGAATTAACTGGAAGTCACGATATTTATAATTATCTGAGTGTTTTATTTTATAATCAAAAGTACAATTATAGAAAGCTGGTGACAGATTACATCAATCAGAATTATTATTATTTTTATATCACACTAGGTACCTATAGTAGTCATACATACTAACTATACATAATACAATTCAATTACTAAAATTACGTGTGTCTTGAACTGCGAGGAATTCAGACATCGCTAACAATATATATAAATGGGCCATGGAAAAAAAATCGAGAAAATTGCATCTTTGGCGCTCGCGCTGCTCGCGAACAGCTTCACCGCGGCGGCAGCTTTATTTCTCTTTTTCTCGGCTTCAGGGGTGGCAACTTATCTTTTTCTCAGCTTTCCGATTCTTCGATTATTTTTCAATCATTTAATTACGTTGCTTCATAAAATAAATATTTAAAGATTACATACAATTTATTTGATAATACATTGATGAGTGAATAGTTTTTACTCTTTTTGGGGATAAGAAAAGGTATACATTTGTATTTAAAAAATTAATTTATTGAATATACAAAATAAAGCTTATTTTTCTGTCCTCGTTTTTTTTTTAGGTTGATTTTCTGTGTCAGACTCGCTGTCCGTTTCGTCTCGCACTTCTGCGTACACAGTCATCATCGTCATTGAAGGGGGGGGAGGGGGATCTGGCGTCTAGCGCCAGCGCGAACGCCAAAGATGCAATTTTCTCGATTTTTTTTTCCATGACCAATTTATATATATATAGACTTTTTGTAAGTGATAACACACACCCTGAGAAATATTCAGTTAAATTTTCAAGTAAAAATATTCTGAAATTTCGCAGTAATCGCAAGAAACGTGAATTCTTCATATCTCGGCTCCAAAGCATCAGGGTAAATTTTTTTCTTTTTTAAATTCGTGTTTTTTTATGAAAATTGAAATGTCGTTGGTTGCAATACATTTTATGCAAAATCCAGATATTTACATTTGTTTAAGTTGCAAAATTGATTTTTTGCGTAAAATTTGTTTGCAATATTGTTTTTGAAATACAATGTATATACCGAAACAGAACTGTAAAATATTAATTTGATCTTTAAATATAAGTTTGAATTTTTTTTTTATAAATTAATTGCAAAAAAATAATTAATATTTTGCAACCGGACAAAGTGCATTTTATTAAGGGTAAAAATATGTACTCTTTCTCATAATATCGTTAACATACAGATTTTATATTTGTTTCTACAGTACTTCAAAGTTCGAGGATCGAAAAATTCAATTTTTTCAGTTTTTTGCCATAAAATGTTACTAATAATCAAAAATTCGTTCTTTGCGTATACCTACCTTATAGTGGAGCTCATGACGAAGAAATTGATGAGTACGTTTTTCTACGACTTTTAGAAGCGAAGATATAAGTAAAAAACTAAGTTGCAAAATTCATTTTATTTACAAAAAGTTAAATAACAATTAAAGTCCCGTGTTGAGTGCTTAACACAATTTTTTTCAGATTCCTGAGGAAATTCTGTAGGGGTAGACTAAATTTTGGCTAGTCCCAAAACTTTCCGAAACGTTTTCCTAATATCACCGGACTAAATAAAACCATAGACTAATCATGTTTTTAACATCATTGTGTTTTTATATTTCAACGTTTAAAGTCGCTTCTTCAAGCTGACATCAAAAATGTTTTCATTAATTTGTGTTCTATTATAATATGTTAGACGGTGATTTGAAAGAGTTCAGGTTTTAGGTACGGGCCGAACCGTTGGGAACGTAAAGACCTTTTACAAGTGCCTCTAATTTCCAGACTAACTTGTCTACCAGTCAACTAGATCTGGCCTAGGCCCTAAACCCATACTTTTTTGTTGTACAACATTACAATTTATGAATATTAGATATAACATAACCGCCGCTTCTTTTCATGTTTCGGTCAACGTCCAAAACAAATTTATCATTTTTGAGATGTCTTTCTTATTTCAGAAAATTGGTTTCTTAGTAGTTGTTATGGATAGTGTAACAATCACTTGAAAGGGTTTGATTGTAAAAAAATTATCCATACAACCGGTATGTACTAGTTCTATGCTTTATGAATAAGTAATAAATATTTCTAAGAATTACAACAGTGAGAGACCTAATTCATGAATTTATTTTATTCAATTTAGTGCTCTGAAACTAATTACTTCCACATCCACGTAGTATAGTAACGGTTAAAAAAATTATTTTTTTCTCAAGTAGGCTTGAAATGCCATGAAACGTCGATATTTTAAGTTTGAGCGAAATAAAAAATGTATGTCCGTCTGTCTGTCACTTTTTTGTGCCCTGGAATCGTTTATAATCGTGGGCGTAGCGAGCCAACTTTTTTGCGGGGTTATTTTTCAAATATGCCAACTTCATAAGACTTAAAATGCCATCTCTGTAAATAATTAAATAATAATTCCTCCAAAGAAAATTGATGAGCCGGAAGGGAGAAATTTCTAAAAAAAAATTTTCAATAAAAACTGCCAACTTACACTTCTATGCAATAAATTCCCTATTTTTCGCTATATTAAATCATTCTTTATTTATTTGTCAGTGTGTCATATTTTCGAAATGCCGAAATTGACTGAACATGAAAAAATTCTAATTCTCTCTGAAATTGAAGAGGGATGGTCTATCAGAGCAGTTGCTAACTATTTTCACTTAAATAAAAGTACCTTATGAGTGTGGAGAAAAGGTGGGAGGAGGAAGGTATCATAAAGAGAAAAGACGGTTTAGGCCGACCGAGAAGTTCAAATCTCGCTCAATATGAAGCGCTCCTTGGCTATTTGAGGGAAAATCCGTTTCGAACAGCAGTAGACGCTGTGTCCTTGACAAGTTTTCCAGCATCGAGGTCAACAGCTAGCCGAAGGATGGGAAAATCGGAATTAAAAAACTGTGTAAGTGCCAAGAAGACCATATTAACAGAAGAACATAAGCAAGCCCGCATTCTGTTTTGTTTAAATTATGTCTATCGCCCGTTGGAGTTTTGGAACAATGTTGCGTTTACGGATGAAAAAGTTTTTCAGTCTTGTAATGACGACATATTCGGGTGTACCGTCCTGCAAATACCAGGTTTCACGAACGCTACGTGTCTCCGCGGAACAGGTCCGGGCGATTTTCTGTTAATGTTTGGACATGGATAAGCGTGTATGGCCCTGGTGTAGCGTGGCGTATCACGGGTAATGGTAGATTTAATGGACAGGTTTATAGGGATATTTTGGAAAACGTTATGCTTCCTTCGGTGGAGCAATTATATCCAAACAACACATTCATTTATCAACAAAACAACTGCCCTATTCATACTGATAGGATAATTACTGAATGGTTTGGGAACAATAATATTGAATTATTACCGTGACCTTCGCACAGTCCCGATATAAACCCAATTGAGAACGTCTGGGGTTTGATAGTAAAAAAAAAATATGAACGAAACTTCGGACCAAGAAATGAAGAAGAATTGTGGTCGGCCATTGAAAATTGTTGGGAGGAGCTAAGAAAAGAAGAAAACTATTGTCGTAGACTAATTGCTTCTATACCAACAAGATTTAATCACGTCTTGGAAGGAAACGGAGCCATGACAAAATATTAGGTTGTATTACCTGTACCTATTCCTACATAAATTGACCATCTCTTAAGCTCTACAGAAGCGTCTAAGGCAGTGGCTACCCCAGCCTTACTGTCGAGTTCATAGTGGCCTTATCTCGGACACGATTTTTCAACGTCAATTTTTACATTTGTTATAAATCGAAATCATTAAATCATTAACAAAAATCTAAATTCCAAAAAGACTGATTCACATCACTTAATATTAGTAAAAACTGGATTACTTGATTTTTGTATGGGATTTTATTGCTCAGAAATGTACATCTCGAATTTCCAACTTTTATCCAACTTTCGCCGAAATAAAAGTTGATGAGCGGAGGGAGTGAGAAAATCTAAAAAGAATGTTTTCAATAAAAATTACCAACTTACATCTCGAATTTCCAACTTTTGTCAAGTTCCGCCAAAATAAAATTTAATGAGCGAGGGGGAGAAAATCTAGAAAAACAATTTTCGCTACAAATTTTGTCAACTTGCGCATCAAATTCCAACTTTTGACAAGCCTGACAAAGTTCGCCCCCTTCGCTACCCCCCTGTTTATAATATTCACTTAAAATTTCGTAAACGAGATCTGGAACTAGATCATATTTTGATCTTATTCCGTTGAAGGGTTGGGGGGTTAAATAGGGTAAATAGGTAAAAAAAAGCAAGTAAGAGTCCATAACATTGGGATTTAGTGTATGTACGAGAAGTCATGGAATCACTTTTTTTACATCAGCCACCCCCCACCCTATTATTAGTGGGGATAAGAAATAAAATTGTGATTTAGTATGTGTATACGAATGAAAAGCCCAAATTTGTTATGGTATCAGCCACACAAAGCCACCAAATCCTGATAGAGATGTACGTAACAGTCAAGACAGAAGGAGATAGCTACGCGTCATCATGCCTGACTTCTGTGATTGGTTAAACATTATCATGCAGCCCTCTATGGCGTACTACATACTACTTTGAAACAGCTGCCCTTTTCCAGAGAAACTCAGAGAAGGAATCTTTAAAACATGAAAGCCGCCAAGAGTACGAATATAATTATGCACTAATAAATCTGTGTGTGTTTAGATGAAAGGACCGCGCATAGCACGTAAAATTACATTTAATAATTTGATTCTTTATATCTCTCTGCCAAGGCTTTAGCAACATTTTTGGATCTTTTTAATTGTTTATAAAGTATACAACTAGTGCAGTTTCAGGTTTGTATACATTACGTAAAGATGTCTATCTTTGTAACATATTTACACTTGCCTGCCAAAGAGGTAACATCTAATGACCGGCAGATGTAGTCACGTAAAAAAAAAAATTATTGTTCAAATTTTTGTCTGTCGGTCTGCCTCTACCTTTTTTTATGTGCACGATTACTCTGGAACTGTTTAAGATATTGACTAGAAATTTGGTACAAGTATGTATTTTAACGAGTTAAAGGGTGTGAAAAAAATAATATTGGAATTCAGTGTGTGAGGCCTCAATTTTTTTCATCCACTCCCACTACACACACCCCCGATTTAGGTGATTTCAAATATTATGTTCTTAAAGTTCCAAAAACAATTATTTCCACATAGTGGAGTGCAAATATAGTATCGACATTTTTTTCGTTGTGAGAAACTTGGATATTTTTATTGTTCAAATAGGCTTAGAATGTCATAAAACGCATGAAACGTCGAGATTTTTAATTTGAGCAAAAAAATTCTGTCTCCGTCGCACAGTGGGAAAAATATGCCCTTTTTTGGACAAAAATCTGCCGACAGTAGAGATTTCAATCAAATTAAATTAAAAAAATGGCAAATACTCTTGAGACATTGTACTTTAGAGTAGTGCTGCGGCAAAGTGGCTTTGGGATAACCTAACCTAAAAATCGCAGATATTACTTCCACATCCATACCAGTGGAAGTATAGACACGACAGAAAATTAAAAAAAAAAATTATTGCTCAGATAGGCTTAGAATGTCATGAAACGTCGAGATTTTAAGTTTGAGCAAAAAAAGTCTGTCGGTCTGTCTGTAACTTTTTTGTGCGCACGATTACTCCGGAACCGTTTAAGATATCGACTTGAAATTTGGTACACATATGTATCTTAACGAGATCTGGAACTAGATTATATTTTAATCTTATTCTGTTGAAGGGTTGGGGAGTAAATTGGGGTAAATGGGGGTAAATAGGTAAATCAAGCAGGTAAGAGTCCATAAAATTGGTATTTAGTATATATAAGAGAAGCTAATGTCTCAAAAAAAAATTTTGGCAATAGCCACCCCCATTACTACCCCCACCCCATTATAAAAGGGGGGTGAAAAAAAATTATTTCATCGTAGATGACCATTCGAAAGCTTATTTTAAAGAGGAAGATTAAATAATGTATTTACTACAAATAAGTTGAAAAATTTTTTGAATCCTATACATAACCTCAAAAGTTGCCAGATCCGGATTCAGCGCGAAAAATTACTTCGGAAATTGGATAATGTTAGGTTTAAAACTTTTAGGTTTATGACTATTATTTAATACATACAATGTTTCACTTAAAGGTTATATTAGGTTTAAAGCTGTTAATTAGGTTAGTCTGAATGCATAGGAATAAAATCATGTGGATAAAAAACTATTCTTGTTTTTACCTATCAGTAAAATAATATTTACTTACAAGTCTAAACGCAACTAGTGAAGAGTATTTGGAATATCGTAATTTTTAGATCGACCCCCGTTTTCATTCCTTTGAAGGATCGATAGGATGCGAGTAAGATTAAAAATGAGATCAGCATCAAGAACAACTTTTGATCACTCAAACGTTATTTCACTTGAATCTCGAATTTTCATCAACTTATTATACCTTCAACCCCTATTTTATCTCCTGGTTCATACGTTAAAAACGATTCAAGAAACTTATAAGCAATTAATTTATGATCCCAGTGGCGGATCTAGGAGGGGAGGGCACGGGGGCACGTGCCCCCCCAGAAGTGAGAAATATACCGTGTTAAGATGGCCATGTCCAAGATATAATAAGAGTATTACTATGAATTTTCTTCCGGTGCCCCCCCACAGAAGCCAATCCTGAATCCGCTCCTGTATGATCCCATAAAAATGAAATTGATATCCAATTTACATGAACACTACTTCGTTTATTTGTGACTCTCGACCAAGGAGGTAAACGCAGAACAAAGAGAAAAAAACCGCTGCCAAAGGAATCACTACTTCCACATCCAGTTTTTCGAAAAAAAAAAATTTTACGTGGAAATAATTGTTTATGGAACTTTAATAAAATAATATTTCAAATCGTCTACCCCAAAAACCCATAAAACGATATGCCACATCGGTAGTGGTGATCGGGGTGGTGCAGGGGGGGTTGTGGGGGTGGATGAAGTAAAAAAAAAATGAGGCCTTTAGTTCTTGTATACATACTAAATCCATTTTTTTTCACCTCCTTTTATAATGGAGGTAGTAATGGAGGTGGCTAATTCCAAAATTTTCTTTGAGACATTAGCTTCCCTTGTATATACTAAATACCAATTTTATGGACTCTTACCTGCTTGATTTACCTATTTACCCCCATTTACTCCAATTTATCACCCAACCCTTCAACGAAATATGATGAAAATATAATCTAGTTCCAGATCTCGCTACAATACATAAGTGTGTCAAATTTCAAGTCGATATCTTAAACGGTTCCAGAGTGATCGTGCGCACAAAAAAGTTGTAGACAGACCGACAGACAGACAGACATTTTTTTTTTCTCAAACTTAAAATCTCGACGTTTCATGACATTCTAAGCCTATTTGAACAATCAAGTTTTTTAAAAAAATGTTGTCGTTTCTATACTTTCACTGGATGTGGAAGTAACATCAGCGATTTTTAGGTTAGGTTAACCCAAAGCCACTTTGCCGCAGCACTACTCTAAAGGGTATTTGTTATTTTTTTCATTTAATTTGATTGAAATCTCTACTGTCGGCAGATTTTTGTCCAAAAAAGAGCATATTTTTCCCACTCTGCGTCGGTCTGTCTGTAACTTTCTTGCGCGCACGATTACTCTGGAACCGTTTAAGTTATTGACTTGAAATTTGGTACACGTATGTATTTTAACGAGATCTGGCATTAGATTATATTTTGATCTTATTCCGTTGAAATTGAAGTAAATAGGTAAATCAAGCAAGTGAGAAACTATGAAATTGGTATTTAGTATAGGTATATAAGAGAAGTTAAGGTCTCAACTTTTTGGCATTAGCCACCCACATTACCACTCCCATCCTAATATTAAAAGGGATGAAAAAAATAAAATTATGATTTTACTGTGTGTACAAGGACCAAAGGTCTCAACAATTTTTTTTACTTTATCCACCCCCACTATGAGTTTGTGGGGCCGACGATTTCAAATATTATATTATTAAAGTTCCATAAATAATTATTTTCACATAGTAAATACAGTAGGTATTAACATTTTTTTCGTCGTGAGAGACGGATAGAAAATCTAGATGTGAAAGTAGTGATTCTTTGGGCAGCGGTTTGTTTGTTGTGCCTTTTATCAAGTAAGTACATTATTATTTAAAAAAATAGCCTTGTGAACATTGCGTAAAGGTGCTGTTTTTTCACGACTTCAAAAGGCCACCTAAGCTTTTAGCAACCAGACCGGACCGGCAAGCAATGTCTAGTTTCATTCTATATACAATTCTCTATTAGTACGCAAAATTTCAGCCATATGTCTTATCAGTTAAAGAAATGGTCACTGTCTCCCGGACTAATATACTGGATACGAATTTATTACATATCCAACAACAATCATCGACCATCGAGTCTGTTTATATTAAAAAAATTAAAGGTAAATTCCTGAATCCCGGATTATATAATCTTATTAAAATAGATATACAAGAAGTATACACAAAAAGTGTTTTTATTTTGCAAGGTTAGTGTCGATCCAACATCTTTTTCTATACGTCGGAAGTTATTCAGGCAGGTTTTCGTAATGAATTCTACTCTGTTGGGTGTTAGAAAAATATGTGTACTATACATTAGACGGTTCTAATCAAAACTGTTTTCTACGCATAGGAGGGGATAATACTAGTTGCCTCTGCTGGGTATTAGAAATGAATTAAATGAGTTACTTGGCAGCATCTCTCTCTACCAATGTGGTAAATGCTATTGGATATCCTCGTCCACTATAGAATGCTGAGTTCGTTAGATCGGAAAAAGGAATAAGAGTAGAAAAACAACAAAATAGTGAAGTTAACTTTATACATGGGCGTAGGTCAGAGGAAGTAATTAAATATTCTTAATAATATATTACAGATCTATCAGAAACTTAACAAAAAAAATAGTAAATATTAATATGAATAGTTAGAATTTCCAGTTATATCCAGTAATAATGTTAATTTGCATTATATCTATTAAATATGCAAATCTTTTATTTTCTTGACAGGATACTGCCGTTTATTACTACTTCTGAGATGTGGCAAAGAATCATAAAAATAGTTTCGATCTGGCAACATCACGTCTTAAGGTCACTCTAATTTGTCATTTTATGAAATAAATGGCCAAAATATATAAACCTAGCAACGTTTTGAGCATATAATCACCGTAGGGAAATCTCTGAAAATGCGTGAATTATTCGAATTTAAAAAAATACAGTTTTAGACGCGGAAGATACTTCGACATTAATATATTATGCAGTTATCCAACAGTTATAGTTCGTTCTTTAATGTCGTACCAACCAATATAAAAGACTTACATATTCAGTTCAAATATAAACTTAAGACTAGTACTTACCTAGAGAAAAAAATCCTTATAATATTTTGTTAAATACCTCGCAAATAACTTCTCAGACATGTAGTTTAGTTTGCTAGGAACCTAGGGCATTTTCATCTGCCAACCAATATACACTTTTCTATTTTTGTGCCTATACCAATCATGATATTTTTTACATAATTTATACACATATTTTATTGTACTAGTTTGCTGCTCTTTATTTGTTTATTTTAATGTTATTACGTTTTTTTAAGCGTCTTTATATTTATAACTATGTAACACTAATAAACCTTATTGGTAATTTGACTTATGGAAATACTATTTGTACATTTAACATCAATAAATCATTATTATTATACTCTTCGCAAATACGAAAACGAAGAGTATAGGTATTGCATTTGATCGGCACATTTCTAAAACTGTAAATATCGCTCGCAGACAAAAAATTTTCATATCATTGTGTTAGTGAACGAATTCTGAACAACTTTCAAAATGTCCGTCCGTCTGTCCGTCCGTCACATTTCTTATAAGCACGATAACTCAAGAAAGAAAAATCCGATTGTACTGAAATTTGGACAGTAAATTAGTGTTAGTTAGAGGAGGAACCCTATTGTTTTTTAACAAAATCTATCGGTAAATAAAAATGTTATTGATACAAATTTGAAAAAAAAAATTTTTTGATTTTTATGCTGTAATTGAATAGAAATCTGGTGAAATGATTATTTCAATATAATATCTAAATATTTATATATTTCACATAATGTAATATACAACCGTGAAAATATGATTTTAGCTCGTGTAAAAATTTACATTTTTTACGTGTACGGTGGTTTTGTAGTTCTTACGCTTTTGACTCGGAATATAAGGGTTCCGGGTTCGAAACCCAAATGGGGCATGGTATAGTTTTTTTTTAATTTTCACTTTAAGTTCGTATTATAAAATTAAAAATGTCTAAAATAACATTACAAAAAACTGCGAAGAGTATCCTATGTGTAACAATTATATAAAAAGTTCAGTGAACAGGCGAAGTGTACGTTTTAGCTTGTTTTTTTTTTGTTTCAGGTTGCCGGACAGGACTTCCGTGGTGGTATAGCACTCTTAATTCCGCGTTATGGCGATGATTGTAGGCCGAAATCGCATATACTAGGCATTCAGAAAGCAAATGCATCAGCGATTCTGGCGTCTGACGGCAGGTCCTGCAGTTGATCAAGGACCTCCACACTCATTACGCGGCTTCGGTAGACCAAGGTGTTAATTACATTATCTTGGCAGGCCACAATGAATCCCTCGGTCTCCGACTTAAGTCCAACTGATCTTAAAAGGGCGAATGTCAGCCTAGCCAATGAACATAGTGTTTCTAAGTTCTTATAGTATACATCGTGCATGGGTTTATCTGCATGCTGAATAAACATATTTTCCTGTACAGAAGCTTTTGTTTGGGCCTTCAGACGATTTGGCTGAAGCTCACTGACTGGCTCTGGATCAGCACCGGCTACCTCTTCTGACGTCGGATACGAGACCAAGTTCATCTGCGGCTCTTTTTGCTGTTTTGAGTAATCCTTAGCGCACCCCTGCGATTTCATAATCTCTCTCTAATAGCAGGAGCGGATCTGAGCTCATAAGGAGCATACTCAGTACTTCTCTGTCATGCATACACAACTGTCCTCGGCCCCCCGATGACATGGGAGATAAACACAAGAAACGGACGATCTGGGATGAATACTCATGGATGTTCATCATCTTGCGGATATCTCTATCTAGATATTATTATATTTTATCGTTAAAAGTGTTCAAAATATCCACCGCGATTTCTTATGCAGAGTCGAGCGCGGCGAGGCACTGCATTCAAAATATTACTTAGCATTTCGGGAGTAACTGTATTACATGCCTGTTGAATTCTAGCTTTTAGGTCGTCTACATTCTGCGGTGTCGTCGAAAAAACATTATCTTTAATATACTCCCATAGAAAAAAATCCATTGAGGTTATATCTGGAGAACGAGGGGGCCATCGAATAAATCCATTGGTACCTATCCAATGTTGAGGCAAAATTTTGTCTAAATAATCTAAGCAGATACGAGAATTGACGGGAGGAGCTCCATCTTGTTGAAAATATTGGAAGTTATGTCGATTTTCCAAAGGCAGGTCATCTAAGAATTCATTAAATTTGTTCCTCAAAAACTTTAGGCAGAGACGAACCCACGGGGGGTTATGGGGGGGTACGCTCCCCCCCCAATGTTGATTGAGTTGGGAAAATCACCAAAAATGTAAAAAAGTCTTTATTGGGTATAATTGCAAAAAAGCGAATAATGAGTTGATAAAAATTAAATGACACTGTCACTATGACCATTTTTTTATAAATAATTTTAATTGATATTATTTATGACTAGATGTGACTGATGTGAGAGCCACAGAATAGTCGACGGACAACGCACAACGCCGACGGGCCTACGCGACGGGCCAACAAAATAAACTCGTCAACTCGCGGAAATTCGACGTTCGACCCAGTAGACGGCACGGCCAGAGCATACAATTCTCAAAGACTGTCTTACATTAGAAATATTACTCCCTTTTGCCTTTATCAATACAATGCTTTGTCCTACCTATAAAGTCGTTTGTTGTTGGTTTATACTGAGTATCACTAATATCAGTTACCAACCTCTCAACGAGAGATAATAATAATAACAAATTGTTGTCGGTCAGAAATTGTTAAAATATTAAATTCTTAGAGGACACTGAATCAGAATCTGGGACTATTACAGACGATCCAGCTGCTGGGACCCGACATTGTTGGTACGCTTTGAAGATAATTGGAATTCCAGCGGACCAGTTAACTTTTAGGAATGAGTTCAAAGCATTGTTATAAAATATTATTTTGGGTATTCAGCAGATAACTTTCAAAGAAATCATTCGTTCCTTGATGTAAGCAGAAATACAAGATATCTATTTTTTTAAAAGTTCAAAGCATGCCGACAAGACTGGCTTCCTGCCGCTGGATCGTGTGTAGACCCCTTAATGCTACCTATTGCGTAAAGTAGTATTACTATGAGAAGATGCCAGCAAAAAATATGCGCAGAAACGAGTTTGTGCGCTCCATCATTCTAAACCAATGAGAAAGAATTACGTAACATTCAATGTCAACACCAGTGGCGGCAGTGCCCTGCAGTAGAGCGGCGGCGACGGTAATAATAATAATAAAACAACTTTATTAGGCAAAGTTTAGTAGAACTTACTATTCTTACACTTCTCCTGAACAAAGGTTACTCGTAACAGTTGACAAGTTTTAATCTACTCCATTTTCACAGTTCCTTGACCGCGAAACTTTTATTGAATTACACATTCCTATACCCCAGATAAAGCTATGCCACTGGTAAAAATATTCGCGCATTTTGGCTCCGCCCTGGCATCTTCTCATAGTAATACTAGTCTATCACAATATGAAGTGGGAAGTGGCCGGTAGCCGTACTAGCGCGGACGTTCACGAGCTTGCGCCTCGACTTGCGCGTAATCGTATTGTATAGTGTATTCCACAAATATTTCATCGATACAAAAAGCTCGCAAAAAAGCATAAAGGATGGCGACCGCTTCTAGTTAGTGTATCGCCCGCCTGTCCAATTTGACAACGCTAGTCCACGTTGACCACCAACCTATCATAATTCCGGTAGAGAAAATTTAAACCAATTATATTCAGTGGGAGTGGCCTACATTTTTGTTTGGAAATATGTGACCATTTTTTTTGTGATGATAATAAAGAAGCCGAACACTTTTATGGCCTTTTATGTAAATAGACTGAAATTGATACAGGTCGGTACCCTTTACGTTTTTTTGCGAACTTTTTTATATCGCTGGATTAAGGTCCAGCGGCAGGGACCCAGCCATGTCGGCATGCTTTGAACTCATTCGTAAAAGTGAACTCATTCGTAAAAGTGAACTGGTCCGCTAGAATAGCAATTATCTTCAAAGCGTACCGACAATGTCGGGTCCCTGCCGTTGGATCGTGTGTAGACCCCATTATCGTTGGTACAAACTATATCTTGTTTTTCTCCTCGGTCATTAATCTATAACGGTTACCTCATCCAGTAGCTTTTAGACGAAGGAGAGCGCGGGGTCAACTTAGGTCTAGCGCCTACATCATGTAGTTTAGTTAAACTTCTTTTGCATAATATTTGTATCGCTAGGCTACTTATAGATTAAGTCTGAAATAAAAAAAAAACATAAGGAAATATAAGTTGTAAAAAAAATGGGCAGTTGGCAAATTAGTTGTAGCTTTCCCCCCCCAAAAAAAATAGCTGGGTTCGTCTCTGACTTTAGGTACCTTTGGCCACTCGGGTGACCATCATAAAAATAAGGACATATTAAATTGGTGCCTAAAATACCTAACCACACATTTATTGAAAACCAATTTTGAAACTCAGTTGGTCTATTTTTTTTTTATCTATTTATTTAACGTCGGCCTATTTCCGCTGCTAGGGCCTATCACCGACGCCAGGAGATCAGCTACCCCAAACCTGGAAATTTTGCCGAACCTCTTCTCGTAAGAAGAGTAGGGATCTTTAACTTTCCTAACATTTAATAGACAAGGGACCGCCTGCTTTACATCCCCTCCGAAGTATGGTATATCCACTACGTAATCCTCGTCTTGGAATTACATAGCTTCCGCGTATACACTGATATACAAGCCGCTAGAAGGTGGGACGAGATCGCTGTGTTTCCCATACGCAGTCAAGACGCATCTACGCTCGCCCCACCTCAACATTTTAAAATAATTAAAATAATAGTGCAATCAATTTAGTCAATCAATTTAGTAAATAACAGACAAATGGATATTGTACTTAAATTAAATGACAAAGATATTTTAACTTTCTGCGCAAGGAATGACGTTTTTATGGATGACCTCTATACACTGGTATAACTATGAATACTCTTCCCATAATCGCTCCATGTTACTTTCCTGATTATTAATTTTTTTTGTTAGCTGAATTTGCTTTATAAATTATTTATAATTGTGTTAATGTTTGATTATAGTAAAGATTTGAAGAAATTACTGAATTTTTTAATCGTTTTATTTAATCATACTTCTCCAAGGCAAGTATGATGCTAATTTAAAAAAAAATATATTGATTTAAAAAATGTTTTTATAATTACTTGCTTAGTTTCAATGAATAAACATGGCATGTGATATATCGTTGAAAAGACCAGGCGACCTGGTTGGTCACTTCTGGAGCTAATCCAATTCGAATCCATGACCACTGACTCAATGCCAATCAAGCATGACTTTGACTGCCCGTTTGATGTGCTGATTGAAAGCCGTCAGGTGAGCAAGGTCAAAGTACTGCGGTTGGAGAAAGAGTCACACATCTGGTACACAGATGGATCCAAGATGGACGAAGGTGTTGGTGTAGGCGTAGCAGGGCCTAAATGCAGGCTATCTAAAACCCTTGGTAATGTAGAAGAACGCACTACCGGGCGTCAAAATGACGCGACACCAATTTATTTCTCAGGGGCGCCAGTCGCGTGCTACCTCGTTCTTCTACTCCCAGACGGGTTCGAGATAAGATGCACTTCGATAGCCGAGTAATGAGTCAAGGCTGCACTACTTCAGATCATTAACGGCGCTCTCTCTGGCCGTGGCTTCCCTGGTTTAGGGTTTTTGTACCTTTTGAAAAGCTAAATTTTTGCATAAAAAAAATCCTGATCGAAGAATTTCTCTCCGGTGGGATTAATTTTTGTCGTGCTGATCACGCTTTTATCTGCTAATAACGGAGGATTTCTGAGAAAAACGCATAAAAAAATCTCTATCATATCTCCGTACAGCAACTAGAAGGTCGAGTGTGGTGCAGTAACTCGACACATCCGGTTTCGATACGAAAGTTCCAGGGATTATAGACTAGCAACAAGTCTCAAGATCAATTAAGTTGCAATAGTTCAAAGAATACAAAAAAGGGGTTATGGCAAAATTCTTATTGTAAGAATCGCGCTTTCCCCAATTAAGACAAACGGCTTTCAGACCATACAAGCGAGAGCGCTTACGCTAACGATCGATTAGCAAAGATTCATGCATACCTTCTCAGAATAAAAATGTGAGCTTTTTAGAGATGTCTTAGACTTTTTGTAATTTTATAATTACGACTGGCTGATTTTAACTTAAAAAAGTTTTACTAAATAAATTTAGTTTCGCTAGAGACTACTTAGCTTTAAAGTTCTTGTATCGTGGCGGTTCACGTACTCAAACACATTCATGAGGACTTATGACTGCATAAGTTTGTTTGGCGTTCGATTAGTCCACAACTTACTTGCCCCTATGCAGTTGTTCAATATTATCGAAATGGCAGTAACCCACCTCCGAGCGACATTTAGAAAAAATTGAATTTTGTTTTGTTATGCACAAGGCGTTTTCCTCTATAACTTTATTATTTGGAAAGCCCTGCTGTTGGCTTTCCTACCATCGCTTTGTATGGACTACTCAACGCGCTCGACCAAATTGCGAGCCGCTGAGAGAATCCAAACTCATTCCATGCGAGAAAATGGCCTTGTGCATGTGCATTGATTTTTATCAAAATTTGCTTATCGCGAGCGCGGATCTAGAAATTTCAATATTTTTTTTCTCGTCTGTGGCGCATGGGACCCATACGAAATATGGGAAATAACATCTCAAGAAGCACTTCTCTAAGGTCCCCTAACAAATTTTGAAAAAGCAGTTTGCGAAAATTTTTTTCAAAATTCGATTACCCCCTCCCCAGGTCTAGGGACTCCTGTTTAAAATTATGTTTTTTGTCATATGCATTTTACTTTTCATAAAAATACAGCAACACGTTTTGAAGTTTATGAAAATATTTTCATTACTAACTGAGATATAACGAATTGAAATTTTGTGATTTACAATTTAACAAATCACAAAATTTCAATTCGTTGTATCTCAGTTAGTAATGAAAATATTTTCATAAACTTTAGAACGTGTTGCTGTATTTTTATGAAAAGTAAAATACATATGACAAAAAAAATAATTTCAAACAGGAGTCCCTAGACCTGAGGGGGGGGGGGGGGGGTAATCGAATTTTGAAAAAATTTTTCGCAAACTGCTTTTTCAAAATTTTTTAGGGGTCGTTAGAGAAGTGCTTCTCGAGATGTTATCCGCGCTTGGCTTATCGGCACTACGCCGTCTTTGTCAAAATCGTCGGCTTCGCCTCTTAGACGCATTGCATCCTTAAAATTTTATGCTCATACTTTAGAACAGGACATTCAATGACCGCACCTCAATGGTCAATGTCTTTGGTGGAGGAATAAAACTGGAAAATATTTTCATATTTTCCAAAGTGCATTTTTGGAGTACTTATTAAACTAGTCCAATTTTGGCGTACTTTTGATAAAAATTATTCTCGAGTCCATTTTTGGCGTACTTTTAAAAATATTATTTTCTTCAAAGTCCAACTTTGTTGCACCTTTGAAAAAGTATATTATTCTTAAATCCTTGCCACTGCATACTTTCGCTCTCATATCCTGAACTAAAACATATTTTCCTAAGTGAAAATTCGGTGTTTCTTCGAATTTTCACCTGGTCATTTCTAATGCCTTATAGAACTTATAACGGTCCTTATGGACTGGTATGTGGCTCTGTAGTCCCTCAGACTCTCAAAAATGTCCTTAAATGAAATTTTTGCCTAAGTCGAATTTTGATTCTGTCTTTGGCTTAGGTCGATTCTGGAGGGTTCTACAATAGTAACACCCCCAACCATCTTCCAGGCAGAAATCTATGCTATAGATAAATGTGCCCAGAAATGCCTAAATAGAGGCACTCCTAGGGCAAAGATCTATATACTTTCAGATAGCCAGGCAGCATTAAAGGCTCTCAGGTCCTATACCTTCGAGTCAAAAATTGCCTGGGAATGCAGACAATCCCTTAAGCAATTGGCAAAAAACAACAAGGTTACCTTGATGTGGGTGCCAAGGCATGAGGGAATAGAAGGCAACGAATTGGCTGATAGCCTCGCAAGAAAAGGGGCTGAAGCCCCATTTTTTTTGGACCCGAACCGTCCTGTGGCTTATCTAAGGGATACATAACGGAGGAGGTCCTAAAATGGGAAAAGGAACAAAAGAAGTCCTACTGGAGGAATACTCCAGGTGCAAAAGGTTTACAACCTATTCAACAAAGAATGCCACAAGGCTTCTCGAACTTGAAAAGTCCGACCTAAGGCTGATCACAGGCCTTCTAACTGGCCATTACCACCTGAGATATCATCTCCAGAATATGGGCATGGCAGAAGATGAGAAAGATACTGTGAAGCTGGAACTTAAACTGCGGAACATATACTTTGTGAATGCAAGGTACTAATCCGCATTAGGCTAAAGTACCTAGAACAGGCGGAATTAACGCCTGAAGACATAGGGAAATAAGCTCCAAGGAAAATCGCAAGCTTTGCAAAAAGTCTTGGACTCCTGGGCAACAACTAGTTGCAGAGTAATTCACAAAAGACCTTTTAGGTCGAGGTGAAGAAAGGTCAGCCCAGAGCCAAGCGATCCCTCAAACAATCTACAATCTATCGTTGAAAAGGGAGGAAAATACTCTGTTTAATGCCGCCATTTCCCGCCCGTTAAAAAAAAATTTAACACCCTGAAGAGTAAATCTCAAAACATATCGGCTTTGAAAAAAATTAGAAATACTCTATTTAAAAATTTAAAAAAAAATCGCCTTAGAATTTTCGTCATATCTCTCAAATACAATAATTTTGCTTAAACTTATTCGGCATTTTCGATATTTTCCGTCATAATTCTTAAAGTATGCCATGGATTTCAAATGTCTTTAAACCGTTTTGTAGCTTACAAAAATCGGCACAATTTTCGTAGAAACAATTTTTTTGCACGACCGATATTAAGTGAGATATTCTCGAGGGCCTGATAAAATGGACAGCCTGTATACTAGCATTGTCATAGAATATGTAATTCAGGATTAAATTTAATTTCTAGAAGTACGAGTTTATAATGATAACCATAAAGTCAATCACATCAAAGTTCACCAAATAATATGAATTAGTAAATATCCTAGTTTAGTAAATCGCTTCGTACGCCCTTGGTCTTATGTCATTCTTTCATTCTTTTTCTTATTATTTGTATGGATGTTTGCTGTTTAAATTTCCGTAGTAAAGTACACACCAGATATGAGTATGAAGTAATTTTTAGGGACGAAATTAAATAATAATATAACGACCAAATTAAGCTCGAAAATAAATGTCTCACCTAAAAGGAAGTAAATCGGGTTAAATAATGGGGTCCACCACGCCTACTTTTTTAAATTTATTAAGCTGACACGGGTAGACGTTGTAGTAACACACTGAATCTTAGAACCACATCAGATAAATAAAAAAGAAAGAAGCTTATAGCACTCAACTACCGAAACAATAACAATCGCCACATAAAACAAGTGGAATGAATTGAGGCCTTGTCATTCTACTATACAGTTTTTAGTCAGGAATTCTAGCTTCTAGAAAGACGTTCCTAAAATGTCAGGGTGTGCACTTGAGGTATAGTTTTGAAAATAACATAAATATTAGTCCAATAAATAAGCCGGAAAATGTGGAAAAGTGGTGGAACACCACCGATTTGAAAAATTCCTTTTTTCACGTGTTCCCTAGACCCTCAGGAACATTCATCAGCATTGACCCCTACATTACCTCCGAAAATGAGAAAGTTAGGGGGGTTTGAAGTGCCCCAAAAAGTAGCTGTCATAAAAGAAATTATAAAATTAATATTTCGCGTCGGAAATGGGCTCTAGGGGTTTTTTTTGTACCACAAAAAATATCATAAATAGCCATTTCTTATGTAGAATTGTTCACTTTATAAAACAATTTCTGTAGCATTTGTCAACAATTTCGAGAATAATTGGACAGCACCTGAGTCTAGAAACAATGAGCTTTCCATTGGTTTAAAAATCATTAAGACATGTTAAAAACATAAGCCTGCAAATGGGGTGGGAACATAAAAAAAAATTAACACAAGATTTTATTATTATTTAGGTGTACTAAAGCAAAAAAAAAACAAGTTATGTTGAATAATATGTCTTAGAAGCTTGTCGCGCGCGGGAAATTCATAAAGGCGTTAATTCTGTTTGACAGAAATTAGAAGCACCTAAGTAAGTTTTTTTTTTTCTATTCATCCGACAAACTTTTAAGATAATTAATTCAACAGAACTTATTTTTTTCATTTTAGTACACCTAAATAATATTGCTTTTTTTACATTTTAATTTATTTTTAAATTTTACGTTGTCTCAATTACTTTTACCGTGTGTGTAGTCGCGGGCTAGGCATGGAGAGAAGAATTACAACATCGCGCGTGCCAGCTGGCTGAAATGAAATAACAGAGCTGGAATGCTCCATCGACGGACGAATTTACGGCTGACGGTGTTGTCAAATCTCTCGCGCTACGTGAATGTACATGCCTAATGGGAAATTACACGCACGGTATATTCATTGCGTCGTCCTTACTTAAAATAATACCGGATCCTTCGCCATTTCTTAAAATTCCTCTGAGTTAATCAAATTATGGTTTAAAAAACTAAAAAAACACGCTTTTATAAATACTACAGTAAAAAGCAAAAAATAATGATCGATTTTGAAGTCATCATTTTGATTTGTTAAATTTGGATCGAATAATTGTAATCTGTAACCCCGATAACCCACAGATACCGATTTCCAGTCGAATCCGACGATGATTGATTAAACATATCCGCCATGTTGACGCCGCCATTTTGAATTTTTAAGTTTTGAATACATATTTGTTTTCTACTTATCAAGCTCTTTCTTTTGATACCCATCAAGGGAGTTGTGAAGAAAACGATAATCCGCCATCTTGGGGCGGCGGCCATTTTGAACATATTATGATATTGAGTATACTATACTGTATTGTCATCACACAATTCCAAGTTTCATGATAATACAACAATTAGAATTGGGTGAAATTCAGTTTCTTAGACTTTTTACATACATACATACATACGTAGTTAGTTACAGGTCGACCTAATAAAAGCGTGTATGTATGTATTTTTTCAAAACTATGTCTTCGAGTGCACACCCTATGAACGAATTTGGCAATCCTGATTCCCGACAATTTCCTTTTGAGCGAAATTAAATTTAAATCGAATAATGCATTATGTTATTAAGTACACGTGTTTTAAAAATTTAAATTGAACTGTGAGCAATCATTAAACAATATGTTAATAGTAATTCAATTTTTGCTCCCTGTCTGAATGTTTTTTTGGTATGGCGATAATACATTGCATTTGAAGAAAATATCATATTTATAATCGCAAAAGATAAGGAAATATTCAGCTTTCCTAAACAATACATGGATTGTTACTTTTTCGAAGTGACTCTGGTAGGTAGATAATTTTTGCGGCCAAGCAAATATTGGTTTATATATAACTATGAATTCGTTATTCAGGCAGGTATGTTATTTGCATATAATTGTTTGCAAAATTCTGTTCCTTTAAGTTCAGTAAAAAATGTACAAACTTCCTCTTCTCATATTACATGTGAACCAACAAAGTTAAAAATCGTTGGTAAAGTGCAAGTTGCTTTACTCAATAAGCAATATCCCTGATTTACACAAAACATGATCTAAATTTTAGTTCGAATACAAAATAAACAAATAAAAAAAATATTGTTTTCGTTTTTTATTTTCTACGAAAGCGAAGGAATTTTTTTTTTTTGATTCAGAGTTTAATCTGGGAAAAAAACGTATAGCGATGAAGCCACCCCCAATACCACCACCACTCCCTTCTCCACTACCAACGTGGCATATCGTTTTATTGGTTTTTGGGGCAGACGATTTCAAATATTATGTTATTAATATTCTATGAACTATCATTTTCCTATAGTGGAGTGCAAATATAGTATCAATTTTTTTTCCATTCTAAGAGACTTGGATAGGAAATCTGGATGTGGAGGTAGTGATTCCTTAGCCAACGGTTCTTGAATACATCACTAAAAATAAAATAATTTCTTTCTGGTGATTACACTATCGCCCTCACCTTCATACTAACAAAATGACACTGAAAATAAGTTTATTTTCGGTTTTAGTTTCTATTACCTCCTATATGCAAAACATAGTTAATATAAAGATGTAAAGAATCAAATTTTCTATTATAATTCTAGTTTTAAACTTTTTTAGGGAAACATCATTCCTATTAGTTTAACAATTCAAGGAAATTTATGTTGTTTTAGTGTTAATTTATTTCTTGAATCACTGTAGCCTGGTTAATCCGTCTGTATATACGCGGTTATTCAGATTTTATTCGAAAAAGTGTTTGGAAATGTAGGGTGGTCTCACGAACATTAAAACTCCATTTAACTTCATTATTTTTGGAGTTACGTGAAAACGTTTAAAAATAAAAGTTAAATCAGAGAATCACATGTATTTTCCAAAAATATTGTCAGAAAAACTACTGAACATCTTATTTTGGAGATACGAGCTTTACTTGGGTTTTATATAATTTAACACCCCGTATATTTTACACCATCTTAAATGCCATAAAAACAGCTTTTAAATGATATATAAAATATAGTATTTATCTTACAAACTGTTTGTCCTGTTTACTCTATATTTAGAAGCTATCAAATTAATGGAAAACAAAAGTATGTCGTTTAAAGTAAACAATACGTTAGTTCTGTCAAGACATTTGTTGGTAATTCATTTCACTTTGTTTTAAATAAAATGGAAAATTTCAATGATTGATATACAATGTGTCCCACTTTTCACGATAACACCTTCGTTATTAGTCGTCTAATTCCAAATTTGAATCGGTATCAAAGACCATATAGTAAAACAAAATTTATTTCAGTCATTGACGCATTTTTATTAAGAAAAACAGAATAGATTTTTCAAGAAGTCATAACAAGCATTCTTTCATCTTCATCTTTACACCGACGCATTTCAAACATTAGTTTCATATTCAATTCCGAGATTAAAGTCGGAATTCGGAGATTAAAGTCGGAATTCCGAGATTAACCCATTACCTCCTACTGTACTTATTTGAGTACACCGTGGATTTTTGCCCCCCAGCGACATGTATTAAAATATTTCTACAAACTTATGTCTTGGTAGGACTCTACAATATGTAGGAAGCGTGTAGTTTCAAGGTTTTTTATGAATGGGGCATTTGTAGAAAATGACAACTTAAGAAATTGAGTAAACAAGTTGTGCTAAAACTTGTGCTTCCAAGAATTAGTTTTTATAACGTGAAAGTTAAAATATTCCATCTGAAGTGGTAAATTAGGTTTTAAGGCATGTATTTTAGTTGTTTATAATATCGGGTCACACCATTTTGCATTATTAAAAAAAAAAAAATGAGAAAAATGGCAGTGTACCCATTTGAGTACAATGGGAAGATATGTATAAGTAAATTCGGAATATCTTTTCAGAACTTGCTTCGACATGGATTCTGAGTTCCAGCCAATCGCTTTCAAAAGTTTTTACGGCAAACGTTTCAAAACAGTGGGAGAAGCAATGGAAGACGTTTCTTCTGCGAAGCACGACCCAGAACTAGTTATTATCCCGCTTGAGGTAGATATGCAAACAGATGGGTATTTTCAACTTTCCCAACGATATTCCTGGATAAGTAGAACTTTACTATTCCTCAGACGACAAAATTACCTTATCTAAAGTAGCTGCTAGAAATTGGGAAAGCGATTACGATGGCGATGACGACGTGCCGTTATCGGTTCCATTTACTAAGAAAGTTCAAATAGTAATAGTAAAAAGGAGGAGCCTAACTGGACGAAGAATTATGAAGATATTAGTATGAAGGATAAAACTATGGGCTACGAAGAAAACTAAGGACAATGATAGAAGATGTGAAGAATGACAATCCAGTTCAAATGTTTGAAAGACTGTTTGACAGTAAGGTTATAAAATTGATCGTTGAGCTATCAAATCTTTATGCATCATAAAAAAATAACCATGGTTTTGCGGTGGGGGAGGCAGAAATAAAAATATTTTTAGGAATTTTATTACTTTCTGGCTACTATAAATTACCCCGTGAACCCATGTATTGGTACGTTGACGAAGATGTTTCTGTACCTTTCGTAGCTTCCAATATGTCTAGAAATAAATTCCAGGAAATCAATGTTGCTGACAATACTAAACTTGATAAGTCTGATAAAATGTATAAGCTACGCCTACTGATGAACTTGCTAAATATTAATTTTCATCAGTGGGGTTGAGCTGCTCGACCAAGCAGAGTATCTATTCGCGGAAAGAAATGGTGGTGGTATTCATTCGTTAAACATTGGAATCGTAAATGTATGGAGACTGCACCTAGTAGCTCATAATGATAAAATGGATTTACTTGGTTTTATTAGGGATGTTGCTCCCCATTACCTGAAATCTTTTGGGAAGGCGACTTTTTCGAAAAGGCGACCTGCTTCTCATCCAAGAAGTATCGCGGAAGACGGTGAGGGTCATTTTCCGAAAAAAATCGAAAAACAACTAAGGTGCCATCAATCTCACCTTCGAACAAGATGGAATTGTCTAAAGTGTGGCGTCACTTTATGTATTGAGCGTGATTGTTTCATAGCATTTCATTCAAAGAATTAAATAATAATCATCTGTATGCATTTCTACAACAAACAACAAATAAAAACTTTTTACGACTTTTAAAATTTCGCACTATTTTCATATACATTATCCCGTTGTACCGATTTGAGTACCTACACCATTTTTTTTTTCAAAAACTTACAAAATAAAAATTTTTGTAATAATTTCTCTAGTATAAGTGTGCGTATGAGTGACCAACTAAAGCAAAAAACTCATAAGAATAAAGAAAAAATATTCGTGGGAGCTAATGGGTTAAGGTCGGAATTTCGAGATTAATGTCGGAATTCTGAGATTAATGTCGGAATTAAAAAAATATATACTTCAGTGGCCCTTCTACGCCTTCGTAATTTTCTATTTGATAATATGAAAAAAACAAATTTTTGCTAAAAGATTATTTGTAACAATTAATTGTAACAGGTCTACAAAAAAAAGGTCTTGTCCTAAGGTTCTCATTTAACTTTTCTGACGTATTTTGACGCGTTGAAGCCAATTTTAGACAAAAAAAATTTCTATCGTGTCAGTTTTTATCTACTACTATTCTGGTAATAGACGAAAATAGTGATTTTACACCGTTCCATGAGTCTTTTCAACCGCGAAGGCGCTCTATACACGGATAAAAAAATATTTTAAGTGAGGAATCTGTTTCAAAGGTACCGGGTGTCTCAGCCGATAAGGACACCCTTGTAACTCTTGAACCGGCGAACGGATTTTTTTAAAATTTGGTGTAGCGATATGGGATGAAGTTTTCCAATTATATGATGTAAAGATCCAAAATGGCCGACTTCCGGTTTCGATGCAATTGACATGAGAATCAAATTTTTAAATGGGACAACCTGTATATGTTTGCATATTTGGATGCTGCTGGCCAAAATAAATATAATCTGACCCCAAATATTATTTTGATTTCCAAAAAATATAGGTTTTTTAATTTTTAGTTTTTTAGTCCGAAAGTACTTTTAAAATATTCTGCAGATACAAACATTAAACACAATTTATTCTTCATTAAGTTCAACGATATTGGTTTTTCAACGAAAACTATTTTTTTTTTATAGAACTCCTAGGGACAACCTGTTATTTAATTAGATCCCTTAATTACGAAAAAAGTGATATGCATAATGTCTACCTTCTTTTTGTACTAAATTTATAATTAAATAAATAATAATAATATTTTTTTTTTAATATTTTTTGAAAATCAAAATAATATTTGTGTGTCAGATCATATGTATTTTGGTCAGCAGGATCTAAATATGCAAAAATATACAGGTTGTCCAATTTAAAAATTTGATTTTCATGTCAATTGCATCGAAACCGGAAGTCGGCCATTTTGGTTTTTTACATCACATACATAATTGGAAATCGCCACCAATAAAGTTTTATTCATTTCCTAAAAATGAAGACCTCTCATTGCAATGGGTTCACGCATGTCATAGAGCGAAAAATTATAATTAATCTGCGAACTTTTATAACAAATAAATACATTGTATTTTAGCTGGTACTTGCGCCAAGCATTTCGAAAACAAATGTATTTTTATTAGTCTGAAACACAGATTACTGAATGAAACTCCAGGAGAGATTTGTGATACAGCTCCAACTTTATTACTTCCTAAAACAAGTATTGAGTTGATTAGTTCTTAATAATTCTAAATAATTGTCATAGCAAACGGCCTGAAAGGATGCAAGCCAGAAGTGATTTAAAAAATCCACAGATCATTATTGAAAAAAATTTGTCACATTCAAACAATAACACTAAGTAGTCTGGAGCAAATAGAAACTCAAGCATTTGCAGAAGGAGTTGTTGAAGATTCTTCAATAAATATGTACGTATAATCGTAAAAAAAAATGCAATTCACTATTACACAACCATATATTTATTAAATATAGTCTTCGCTGGTTTATTGAAGCTTAAATAATTGCTGACTATTCTTTACAGGACACTATTCTATTTTATTGTGTTTGGTTAGAACTAGGACATATAGGTTTTAAAATTTGCAAACAAAAAATAAAGAAAAAAATGTCAAAAGTTACGAACAACTGAAAATTAACTTTTTATTATAATACAATATCCGAGAACGTTACAATTTTTGGAATAACAGACAATTGTTGTATTTTGCTATATCAATGCATGATAATACCGCCAAAGAGTTGTATACCGCATAAATTTACATCAAGGTGACGTACAGCGAGATACGCGTAAGCACACCATGTCTATTTACATCATGCTTTTAACTAACAAATCTAATAACTATTCCAATCTTTCTAAATAAGTTTCTTGAAAAAAAGTCTTTTTTCAGCCGTCACACAGTGGGATCAGATCTCAAAAAGCTGGCCACAATTCGTAACATTCGAAGTTTTTGGACTTTCGAATTCGACGTTAGAATTTGCAAAAACAAGATGGTGCATTCAATATGGCGGACTGAAACCTTAAAAAATTATGCAAAAAATCTGAATTGAAAATGGTTTAATGCGCTTCACCTCTTTAGTTAAGAATCTGTTTTTTAAATATAAACTGGCTTCTTCAATATGGCGGACTAAAGATTGTTTTTTAAATTGTTTTACAGTCCACAATATTGAAGTAGCCATTTTATTTAAAAAAATTATAGTATCAGATTCTTAACCAAAGGAGTGAAGTGCATTGAACTATTTTTATTTCAGATTTCTTGGAAAAATTTTTAAGGTTTCAGTCCGCCTTATTGAACTCACCATCTTGTTTTTGCAAATTCTAACGTCCAGTCAGCGAGTTCAAAAATTTACAGATATTAATGTGACTGTACATACTGAATGTTACCAACTTTGGACAGCTCTTTGAGATTTGGCCCCACTGTACGCCAGTTAAATACAACTTTTCAAGACCAATCCAACGGTACAGTCAATGCCAAAATACATTGAGTATTAAACTCAAAAAAACTTATTTGTTTTTCATTATAATAGAAAAATAGTATAAATGACTTTTAAGGTAAACCATGAAAAACAAACATTGTTTGATAGTTATAATAAACTTTATTAACGAACAATTCAGTTTTGTTAGTGTGTAGTACAATATTTGCTTATCTGTTCGTGGTTTTCAACGTTACTATGTTTTCAAGAGATGAACAAGTAAACGCCTTACTAATTTACAGCGAATACTGTAAGAACGCAACAGCAGCTAAAAGTCTGTATGAGCAACGATGCCCTGGAAGACCACACCCCTAGAGGCAATATTTCTTATTTTTAGAGAGGAAATTTAGACAAAAAGAAAATCCCGAAATTAACAATTTTGTTATCGATGAAGCAACAAAAATGTATGTATTTCTCATTATTAGAGAGGAAATTTAGACAAAAGGAAAATCCCGAAATTAACAATTTTGTTATCGATGAAGCAACAAAAATGTATTTGCTTGAATTAAATTGTACTGTTTCGGTCAGAGAGATAGGACGCGGACTGGATTTAAGCCGTGAATCAGCTAGAAAAATAAATTAATAGTTTAAAAAACTATAAAAGTGCCCCACGCTTTATACCCAAATATTATACTTAATTAGAAACACGACTTACACTAAGGGCCTTACGGGGTAGACAGTCAGAAAAGGTTCGATGATTATTTTTTGCTTTTTAGTGCAGTATTCACAAAAACGTGTTTTTTAGTTTTTTAAACCATTAATTTATTTTTTTACTTTTTAGTCTTATATGTAAGGAGAGAATTTTGGCACTTTCGACATTTATGTAAAGAACTCGCCTAAATATTTATAATCTGCGGCCTCGAAAATCTCCAGATATCTATTTTCATACGAATCATACCATAAATTACAAAACTTATCCGCCACTTTGACGCTTCCATTTTGAATTGTTAAATTTGGATCAGATAATTGTAATCTGCAACCTCGATAACCCACAGATACCGATTTTCAATCGAATCCGACGATCATTGATAAAACCTATCCGCCATGTTGACGCCGCCATTTTGAATGTATAAGTTTTGATCACATATTTGTTTTCTACTTATCAAGCCCTTTCTTTTGATACCCATATCAAGGGGGTTGTAAAGGGAATGATAATCCGCCATCTTGGGGCGGCGGCCATTTTGGACATATTATAAGATTGAGTATATTATATTGTACTGTCACCAGAGCTACACAAAATTGCAAAATTTCATGATGATACAACCATTAGAAGTAGGTGAATTTCAGTTCCTTAAACCTTATTACTTACATACATACATACATACACAGATAGATAGATAGTTAGTTACAGGTCGACCTAATAAAAGCGTGTTAATTATTAAGAAAAAGCATAGATTTTGTTCATATAAATATCAGTTGCACCAACATTTATACGAAGATGATGCTGATCGAAGGCTAGATTAGTGCAACTGGTTACTTCACAATTATGATGAAGAATCTCGTGAAATGTATCCTTTTCTCTGCTGAGTCGCGATTCACGAATAATGGTATGTTCAGTAGACAGAATACTAGATATTGGGCTCAAGAAAATCGACATTTAATGAGGCAGGTCAACTTTGATCAGGAATAATTGGAAATAGAATTATTATCGGACCAATACTTTTTCAAGGACGTCTAAATGGTCAACGATATTTAAATTTTCTTCAAAATGAGATTGAGGGATTTCTAGAAGAATTACCCCTTGAGATTTTGAGGAGACTATACCTACTTTCAACAAGATGGGGCTCCTTCCCACAATGCTGCCCAAGTATTAAATTATTCGACAGATAGGTTTGATGAATGGGTTATTGGAACTAATGGTCCTATACGTTGGCCGCCACGTTCTCCGGACCTTACACCTCTAGTTTTTCTATGAGGCTATTTAAAAGAACGTGTATATTATACATTCCCAGCAACATTGAAATTTTGGAAAACAGAATACGCCAAGCATTTGAAACTATTACGCCTATAATGCTTGAGGAAGTTGCACAAAATACAATTTCCAGACGTAGAAGATGCGTAGAAGAAGGGAGGTCTGCACTTTGAACATCTACTCTGTTACGTTGGTAGTCATCGAAATAGTTATTGCGTTTGTTAAGTTCTTTTTACTTCCACATCTAGTGGAAGTATAGTAACGCAAAAAAAAATTTTTTTTGTTTAAATAGGCTTAGAATGTCATGAAACCCAACAAACACAAAAGATCGGCCCATCAGCGGGCCATCACTGGGCCAGAACTGAAACTTCTGGCCCTGTGATGGCCCACTGGAGGGCCGACGTTTTGTGTTTGTAGGGAACGTCGAGATTTTAAGTTTGAGCAAAGACAAAAATTCCTGTCTGCCTGTAACTTCTTTTGTGCGCACGATTACTCTAGAACTGTTTAAAATATTGACTTGAAATTTGGTACACGTATGTATTTTAACGAGATTTGGGTATATTTTGATCTTATTCCGTTGAAGTGTTGGGGGGTAAATTGGGGTAAACGTGGGGTAAATGGGTCATTGTCACGAAAACGTGCATTTGCAGAAAGCAGAAAGTAATTTTAAGAAAAATATATTTATTTATTTTCAAATATAACATTCAGATTAGAATATAAAAATTGTTAAATAGATATTTTTAGTAAGTGGTTGAGCTTAAACTTAATTAATTTTGTTCAAAAAGACACATTTTTATAATACTAGTTAACGCAAGTGGGAAACAAAGTATCAAAAGTAAGATATAATGATTAAATAATAAAAGCTGAAATTAAAAACCGCTGCCCAAGGAATCATTACTTCCACATCCAGATTCTCTATCCAAGTCGCAACGAAAAAACTTTGTATGTGGAAATAATTGTTTATGGAACTTTAATAATATAATATTTGAAATCCTCTACCCCAAAAACCCATAAAACGATACCCCACATCGGTAGTGGGGTGAGGACGGTGATGGTTGGTAGTAATATTTTGAGGTTTCTGGTTCTTGTACATATATTAAGTCACAATTTTTTTCATCCCCTTTAATAATGGGGGTGGTTAATGCCTACAATTTTTTTGAGACCTTAGCTTCTTTTGTATATACTAAATACCAATTTTATGGACTCTTACCTCTTGATTTACCCATTTACCGCAAATTTACCCCAATTTACCCCCCAACTCTTCGATGGAACAAGATGAAAATATAATCTAGTTCCAGATCTCGTTAAAGTTCATATATGTATATCTTAAACGGTTCCAGAGTAAACGTGCGCACAAAGAAAGTTACAGACAGACCAACAGACAGACCAACAGACAGACTGAAATTTTTTTCGTCCAAACTTAAAATCTCGACGTTTCAAGACATTTTAAGCCTATTTGAACAATAAAAATTTTTTTAAATTTTTTTGTCGTTACTATACTTCCACTGGATGTGGAAGTAAAATTGAGGCACGCATAATTTTCTTCTTATAAGGAACGGATTCTACTCAGAAAAGTGCCTTAAGAATACGTTACTCCATGTTCGATTCGCACTCAAATATTTTTGCAAAATTGTTTATAATCCCGTTTCGAACTCTGTTACTTCCACATCGTGGTAGTATTTTTTTAAGTAAATCACCAATACATTGTTATTACCCATCTGAATATAAAATATTCCCCATTGTGAACAATACCGCAACCTAAGTATTTTTTTTTTAATAAATCACCAAAACATTGTTATTTTCCACCTGAACATAAAATATATCCCATTGTGGACTGTACCTCAACTTTTATATAGCATCGCAACCTATATATTTCTCTAATATTAGTTTTTTTTTATTAGTGGTCAATTCGGTAAAAAATATCTCTCAATGTGAGCAGTATGATAACTTATTTTCTTTAATACTCCGTTATGGTTAATGGTCATTTCGTTAAAAAAAATCCCCCACTATGCGATCGTTCATTGTTAATGCTTCTCTCTGTCAATTGTAAACATGTCTCCTTGGGTTGTTGCCTACGTGTATTGAGATGAGACCAGAGGGATTGCAAATGGAACTACTAGTAGGTGTTTTACTTCCCTTTATGTTGAGAAATTGCTGGCTACTCGAAGTGTTACCGCTTTTCAACATTTCACAGTGTTTTCACCTGCAGCAATACATTTTTCCATTTTTACGATTTAGTTACTACTGTCTATCAATTTTGAAACCACAAAATCCTAGAAATTTCATTACATTACCAATCTATATACAAAATAAAGAGATTTTACCTTTACTGTCACGTAGTTCCAAAATTATTGCTTCCAATCACATTTGATTAAGGTGATATTACCCCGTTGTAATATTTTTCTTGAAAATCCGCCCTCCTGGGCGGTGATGGCCCACCTCCACCCGCTGCACGCCGCGCCTCATACTTAAAACGATTTGATGTTATCAACACCTATTAATCTGGTCCGCCGCATTCTTACCATTAAAAAAAAACCGCTGCCCAAGGAATCACTTCTTCCACATCCAGATTTTTTTATCCAAGTCACTCACAACGAAAAAATTTCGTATGTGGAAATAATTGTATATGGAACTTTAATAATATAATATTTGAAATCCTCTACCCCAAAAACCCATAAAGCGATACCTCACATCGGTAGCGGGGTGAGGGTGGTGATAGGGGGTGGTAGTGGGGGTGGATGAAGTAAAAAAACATTTTCAGGTTTCTGGTTCTTGTACACCCACTAAATCAGAATTTTTTTTCATCCCCTTTAATAATGGGGTGGGGGATGGTAATGGGGGTGGCTAATGCCAAAATTTTTTTATGAGACCTTACTTTCTCTTGTTTATTCTAAATACCAATTTTATGAACTCTTACCTGCTTTATTTACCTATTTTCCCCAAATTTACCCCAATTTACCCCCCAACCCTTCGACGGAACAAGATGAAAATATAATCTAGTTCTAGATCTCGTTAAAGTACATATGTGTACCAAATTTCAAGTCAATATCTCAAACGGTTCCAGAGTAAACGTGCGCACAAAAAAAGTTACAGACAGACCGACAGACAGAAAATTTTTTTCGCTCAAACTTAAAATCTCGACGTTTCGTGACATTCTAAGCCTATTTGAACAATACAAATTTTTAAAAAATTTTTTGTCGTTACTATACTTCCACTAACACAAAAATTAAAAAACAGAAAGAAAAACAAATGTACCAAATAAAAACAAAAACTTTAATGAAAGTGAGAAGGAAGTAAAAAGGGAGTAAAAAGGAAAAAAAAATTATTGTAGTAAAAGTTAGTGGATTTTAAGAGCTTATCATCTTTTGTCTATTAGAACACAAAAAAAACTAGTTTTTTGTACTTTGCAACTTTTCTAGTTTCGTGTTCCAACTTAAGAAATAACGCAAGTGAGGTAAACGCAGGTGAGGTTTCGATTCAAATTTTCCGCTAAAAAGCAGATAATGTAGTTGAAAAATAGCACCATTTTAAAAACATATATTTTAACAAAATATCAAAAAAATGATAACTAAATAAATAACATATTGCATATTTTTTTGACTAAAATTTCTTGTTAACAAATGTAAGACATTATACTTATCGTTTCTATACATACATTATTTTGGCGACAAAATTGTTCAAATAGGCTTAGAATGTCATGAAACGAGATTTTAAGTGTGAGCAATAAAAATTTCTGTCTGTTTGTCTGTAATTTTTTTTTGTGCGCACGATGGAACCGTTTAAGATATTGACTTGAAATTTGGTACACGTATGTATTTTAACGAGATCTGGCACTAGATTATATTTTCATCTTATTCCGTTGAAATGGTTGGGGCTAAATTGGGGTAAATGGGAATAAATAGGTAATTCAAGCAGGTACTACCCCCATCCCATTATAAAAGGGGGCGAAAAAAGTGGTTTGGTATTTGTACAAGAACTAAAGGCCTCAGAATATTTTTTTTAGTTCATCCATGCCCTCTACCATCCCCTATCACTACCCCCTCCCCACTACCGATGTGGGATATCGTTTTATGGGTTTTTGCGGTAGACATTTCAAATATTATATTATTAAAGTTCTATAAACAATTATTTCTACATACAAAATTTTTTCGTTGTGAGAGACTCAAGTAGTAAATCTGGATGTGGAAGTAGGGATTCCTTGGGCAGCGGTTTTTTACTTCCACCTCCAGTGAAAGTATAGTAACGACAAAAAAATTTTTTATTGTTCAATAGGTTTATAATGTCATGACACGTCGAAATTTTAAGTTTAAGCGAAAAAAAAATTTTTGTCTGTCGGTCTGTCTGTCTGCGCGCACGATTACTCTGGGATATTTTAAGATATTGACTTGAAATTTGGTACACGTACGTATTTTAACGCGATCTGGAACTAGTTTTTATTTTCATCTTATTTCGTTGAAGGGTTGGGGGGTAAACAGGGGTAAATAGATAAATTAAGCAGGTAAGAGTCCATAAAATTGATATTTAGTATATACAAGAGAAGCTGTAACTCAAATATTTTTTTGGCATTAGCCACCCCCACCCCATTATTAAAGGTGGTGAAAAATTGAAAAAAATTGTGCTTTAGTGTGTGTACAAGAACTAAAAACCTCAAAATATTTGTTTACTTCATTCACCCCCACTACCACCCCCTATCACCACCCCTACCCCACTACCGATGTGGAATATCGTTTTATGGGTTCTTGGGGTAGACAATTTCAAATATTATATTATTAAAGTTCCATAAACAAACTTTTTCGTTGTGAGAGACTTGAATGGAAAGTCTGGATATGGAAGTAGTAATTCCTTGGGCAGCAGCTTTTTAACTTTTGATGGAATATCCATACAATAATATCAAAGCCATTTCTATAAACAAAGTACTGCAAAATATTGTTTGGCAATATCAACAGCTGAGCCACAACAAATATAAAATATCAATTATAACTATTATATGTTAAATTCACTTTTATTTTAAAATATAACTATCTGTTGACATGACGTATTAACCTAGATAACCCCATGTTTAAATCGGAAATTGTCATATCCTATAATAAAACTTTTATAACTGTTTCGCGCCAGGAGTGATAATACCTTTAGATGTTACATAATGGGTATTTTTAACTGATAATTCCCATTTTATTGCTATGTTTATTAGAGACAGAAAATAAAAGTATGTTAAAAATCTGAAATATTTGTGCCACGTGAGATTATTTGTATTTGCATTATTTTTGTATCTTTTTTCTTAAAACTTTAAGTCTGCAGTTTTTTGTGTTAAGTATAAATTTTTTGCATGCCCCACTGGGTGTGTGCTCTATTGTCGCTCAACGCGCCAGCGCTCAATTTTGTTGATAAAACTAATTTTTAACAGACCTCAAGAAATTTAAAAACCGCTGCCCAAGGAATCACTACTTCCACATCCAGATTGTCTATCCAAGTCACTCACAACGAAAAAATTTTGTATGTGGAAATAATTGTTTATGGAACTTTAATAATATAATATTTGAAATCCTCTACCCCAAAAACTCATAAAACGATACCCCACATTGGTAGTGGGGTGGGGATGGTGATAGGGAGGTGGTAGTGGGGGTGGATGAAGTAAAAAAATATTTTGAGGTTTCTGGTCCTTGTACAGACACTAAATCACATTTTCTTTCATCCCCTTTAATAATGAGGTGGGGGTGGTAATGGGGGTGGCTAATGCCAAAAAAGAGACCTTAGCTTCTCTTGTATATACTAAATACCAATTTTATGGACTCTTACCTGCTTGATTTACGTATTTAGCCCAAATTTACCCCAACTTACCCCCCAACCCTTCGACGGAACAAGATGAAAATATAATCTAGTTCCAGATCTCGTTAAAGTACATACCGGCGCAGTAGCTCAATCGATCAAGGCGTATGGAGTGGCAAATATGCTAATCGACTGCCTATCGCGCTCTGGGTTCGACCCCCAGCCCCGGTATTGACAACACCGGTGGGTGTGGATGTATGTCTGCATTTTTCCAAATGTGTAATCCCCTTCCGCACAGCCTTGGCTATGGATTTGGGGGTTGTCTACTATCTGTGGTGTGTTTATGTTTATGTTATGTTTATATGTATACCAAATTTCATGTCAATATCTTAAACGGTTCCAGAGTAAACGTGCGCACAAAAAAAAGTTACAGAGACAGACCGACAGACAGAAATTTTTTTTCGCTCAATCTTAAAATCTCGACGGTTCATGACATTCTAAGCCTATTTGAACAATAAAAATTTAAAAAAAAATTTTTGGCGTTACTGTACTTCCACTGGATGTGGAAGTAAAAAGGAGGAGGTTTTCAATTTGATTCGTATTTTTTTTTTAATACATAATACATAATACATTAATACTTAATCGATCTCTATGATCTCTCGTTCTCAAACTGCAAGGTATTGCTCGGCGGTGGTAACAGTTAAAATTGGAAACAAGATTTTTTTTTAGCTGCAAATTTGCTGAAATTTATATTGATGACTCCAATATGGTTCGCAAAATAGCAATATTTTTTGCAGATTTGATATACAGAGGTGTCAGCATTCAATATCGATATTGGGTAATAAGATTCAATAGTAACTGGGCCACGGTGACATTTTATTTCCTAATTTAGCAACTTCTTTTGTATTTAATTTTTTTTTAAATTACTAATTCTGCTTTTTAAAAGGGGAATATTCTACACTAAAAAATTGATATCATTTTTAGATTGATTTGCACTTTTATTTAGTTCTAAAATTTCTATTAAAAATTGCCATAAGTATCCTATGAGGTTTATGGGTTGGAATGTATATAGGTTGACATTGTGAGAGTAAATTATTAGGTGATAATTTTGTTTAAATATGCATAATGTAAATATATAACTTCAATATTGTTATTTTTCATGCACAATAAGTAAATTTAATTTATTTAATTGCACGTTGTTGAATATATTAAGTTATTAGAGAGTATTATTTAGGTATTAAGCAAATCACAATTTATAGTTGAAATAGTCATAATAGTGTGAGGGGTTATGACGTTATGAGAGGAGAGGAATGAATAGGCCGGGTAAGTAGATCTCCCCGTCTTTACTCCACTTACATTAATATGAGAGAGATGATATCGATGTCGGCATCTGACGAGGCGTGTAGGCGTAAACTATTAGACTGTTATTCTTAATTCAGGACCGCACTTGAGATACCGCAGTCGAGCTTATACTGTCGGGGTGAAGACAAAATTCGCTAGTTACTTTATATTTCTTTATTTGGTAATGGGTTTTTGAAAATAATTTTAGTAAGTTTTGTTACCAATTCATAGCAATGCTTTGGGGGATATTGTAAGTGTAATATTATAAATTATTATTTTTTTATATGTATTTATTTTTTAATATAAAATATATTTTATATAAAAATGTTTCGATCGTGTGAGGCATCTACGTCTACATCTAATCGTGTTTGTGAAAATGAAAGTGATAGTGATTACAGTGATAAAGAAAATCAAAATCCTTCAGTAAGAAAAAACGAGTACATTTGGACATGGACGGAAAACAAATTTGCTTAAATGTTTACGATAGTATTTGAGAACGAAAAGCTAATGACTCTAATTTAGATGATTTAGATGTAATAGGTGAAACAGCATCTCCGACAAAAGTTCCCCGATCGACAATACACAAACTGGTGAAAGAAGGTGCGCTCCCAAGAAAACAACGATCCGATGCCGGTAAATCGAAAACTCTGGACCCATCTTTAGCAAAACTTTTAAAATGAGTAGTTTACGACGCGTATCAGAAAAATGAAATTCCAACTCTTGACGTGATAGACAGAAAACTAAAGGAAATGGATTATCCTCTAAAATATACCAAAAGAACTTTAGGAAATTGGATGAAAAAAAATTGGATTTAAATATCAAACTATTAATAAACGAATGGCGAATTGGCGAAATTCATATCTAGAAGAGATAAAACAACTCGGGGGAAATAGAACCATTTATTATCTAAATGAAACTTGGTATGGTTTTTTTTTTATTTTTGCAATGATTCATCTTTCTGCTTTTATTGTAGTAATAACTTTACTATTACAGTTTATTTTTGGTTTATTTATTGAGACAAATATTTGTTTCTGGTACTAGTTTTAGAGTATATTTTCTGTTTTTATTTTGTTTTTAAAGGTTTCTTGTTACTTTTTAAATAATCTCTTTATCCTATATTAATATTCCATACCCATCTTTTCCTGGCGAGAAATGCTCATACCTCCTCGCGGTTCTTGCTGGGTAGTAACAATTTATATTAAGCGAACTGTAGATATTGGGTGTAGTCGCTACTTTTATTTCAAGTTAATACGTTTTTTGTACATTGAAGCCGTTTTACAAAAAAAAAATTTCATCGAATTTTGCAAAAAGAAAGGTTTCAAAAATGAATTAAACACCACACAACAAATGGGTTTTTGTAAAAAGACTTATTTAAATTCTATTAAATATTGTTTTCCTTCTTTTTCAGAAAAAAATTTAATAAAATGTAAATGAGTCTTTACAAAAACCCAGGGTACCCCGTGTGGGTGCCGGGCGTACAAAGAATAGCCCCAAGGAATCTCCTGCCCGTCGTAAAAGGCGACTAACTGGAGCAGCAGTCCGCTGTCCCACCATCTACTTCTATCTGCGTCCTTACCACATCTTCCTAGTCTATTCCAACCTCCCTTTATTCATTTATCCCATATCAATTCTACCCTAAGTAACTAACCACTGAGAATATGATAAATTTCAAAAAAGCTCGTGCAAAAGCAAGACGGATTATTCGTTCCAGTCGAAAAGCTTCTTGGGAAAACTATGTATCTACTATAACATCTGATACACCTACAAACGAGGTATGGAATAAAGTAAGACATATTGCAGGAAAAGGAAACACATCAATATCCCCTATCCTCCTTTATGAGGATCAATTAGTGTCAGAGGTAAACAACATAGTAAAAATATTTGAAAAGCAATTTGAACAAGCTAGTAGCTCAGGACAGTACACCGAAGAGTTTCTAAATACCAAAATAACTTCAGAAACAGTTTTAAATTTCAGTGCAGAGGAAGCCGAAGCCGATGATTTTAAAATGATAGAATTGGAGGAAGCACTAAGAGATGTTGAAGATACTGTCCCAGGATCCGACAGGATACCATGCGAAATTTTGAAGCAGCTCCCTGATACATATAAATTGAAAATGTTACAATTATTTAATTTAATATGGAGGCAAGGCATTTATCCAAACCCGTGGCGTGAGGCTGTCGTTATACCAATACCAAAACAGGGAAGGGAAATGATTTAAAGCTGCCATCCAGTTATCGCCCCATATCTTTAACATGTTGTTTAAGTAAAATATTAGAGAAAATGATAAATAACCGCCTCACTTGGGTTTTAGAATTTCAAAACCTTTTGTCAAATTTTAAGATGGGATTCCGTAAAAATAGGTCAACAACAGATCAGTTAGTGCTTTTGGAGAATGCATTCAAAAATGCATTCGCAATTCGCAATCATTTAACCGCAGTATTTTTCGATATTGAGAAAGCTTATGACACAACGTGGCGCTATGGAATTCTTAGAACAATTCATAATTGGGGATTAAGAGGAAGGCTTCCTTTATTTATCAAAAGTTTCCTAAGAGAACGTCGCTTCCGCGTTCGTATAGGTAACACACTTTCCAGTACATACGAACTAGAAAACGGGGTGCCACAGGCCACAGGGATCCACCCTTAGCGTAACTCTATTCATCATCGCAGTGAATGAACTTGCAATGACTTTAACTCGTCCAGTTCATGGAGACTTATTTGTCGACGATTTAATTATTTATATGTCTGGGGATTGTACAGAAAATATACAGGAAGCACTTCAAGCAAATATTAATGTTATAAGTGAGCGAGCAAGTGGTTTAGGTTTCAAACTATCTCTATCTAAAACTGTTTGTGTCCATTTCTGTTGGGTTAATTTAGAGTCGATTCGACCACAAACGGAACCAACCCCCCTCTTAGGGTCATTTCAAGATCAAATTATGAAAAAGCCGCGAAATAAACTCGCCTTTTCGGAATGAGTAGGCTTATTTTGGGACTTCGATTTAATATATATATATACAGGTTTTTTGGGTCGCTGATTCCGAATCCGAGGTCAGTTTGTCTACAGTGTGTCCCAGGATAGGTGTAACAAGAGGTGTAATGGACCAAAAATTTTGGAAATTCGGAATGGTATTTGGGGATTGAGTCCTGCTTGTTGTAAAACTAAAGTATACCAAAAATGACTTGATTTGGTGTTCTACAGGATGTAAAAATCACCACTAATAAAGTACCTTTATTTTTCAAAATATGAAAAAATTCCACTAAGAAAAGTTATTTAGAATGCAATTTTATACCTCTATACCAAATTTCAGGAATATAAAATTATTTTTTTGAAACTTCCCATTTTTTTAATAAATTAGTATTTTATTTTGAACCATTCAATTAAAACTGCATAGAAATTATTTTTTGCGAATTAATATTTAAAGTTATGTGGAAGCTAAAAGTATGCTATGAGAAAAGCAGATGATTAACATTTGCTCCTACACAACTTTAAATATGAATTCAACTCTTAATTCGCAAAAAATGGGAAGTTTCAAAAAAATATTTTTATATTCCTGAAAGGTATAGAGGTATAAAATTGCATTCTAAATAACTTTTCTTGGTGGAATTTTTTCATATTTTGAAAAATAAAGGTACTTTATTAGTGGTGATTTTTACAACTTTGCTTATAAACACCCTGTAGAACACCAAATCAAGTCATTTTTGGCATACTTTAGTTTTACAACAAACAGGACTCAATCTTCAAATACCATTCCGAATTTCCAAAATTTTTGGTCCATTACACCTCTTGTTACACCTATCCTGGGACACACTGTAGACAAACTGACCTCGGACCTCGGATCCGGAATCGGCGACCAAAAAACCTATATATATATATATATATATATATATATATATATATATATATATATATATATATATATATATATATATATTAAATTGAAGACCCAAAATAAGCCTACTCATTCCGAAAATGCGAGTTTATTTCACGGCTTTTTTATAATTTTACCCTAAAAGGGGGGTGGGGTTGGTTCCGTTTGTGGTCGAATCGACTCTAAATTGACCTTAGACTGTTAAAAAACATTTTCTTTTTTCTTTTTGCCAAATTTGAGGGGGGCCGAAAACCGGCCTTATTGACCCTCCCCCTGTCTTGGGTTGACTTTCGATTCGAAGTTGACATGGTTACCTTACATTACAGATCTGGAGATAAAAGCAAAAAAGAGGCTGAACATTATTCGTTGTATGTCAAGTATCAACTGGGGCTCAGACAGAGAAACACTCCTGAAACTATTATGTCATTGGTGCTCTCAAAAATGGACTATGGCTGTTTTATATATGGGTCTGCAAGAAAGTCACGTCTGCGAAAATTAGAATCCATTCACTGTGCAGGGCTAAGAATGGCCGTTGGTGCTTTTCGTACCAGCCCGCTACATTCTGTGTGTTGCGACGCGGGAATAACAAATTTAAAATTTAAAAGAGAGTAGCTACTATTAAATTATGTAGGGAAAATAAAAGCTTTGCCACAACATCCTGTTCACTCATGTCTGTTTCAAAACGAATTAGTAGAAGTCTACGAGTCACGAACAACTATAACTCGACCAGTAGGAATTCGATTTAAAGAAATTGCGGACAAATTGGAAATAGCACTACCTGACGTATATATCCTTTAAACGTATGTGAAAGGCAACCATGGGCATTAGTACCACCTGAAATTAGATGCAATTTGATGTATTATTCAAAAAACGAGATAAATAGTACTGTAATCAAAACTAAATTTAATGAAGTTGTACGTGATTACCAAGGTGCATTGCAAATTTATATCGATGGATCCAAGACAAACACAGGAGTAGGATGCGCTTTCGTTACGATGGGTCAAACACACATGTGGACACTTCCATCTGCAAGTAGTGTTTATACTGCAGAACTTTATAGCATTTGGCAAGCACTAAGATTCTCTGAACATTCAGAGCACAATACTTATTATAAGTGACTCCCTTGGCTCTCTTCAAGCCATACATAATAACTTTTCAAAAGACCCTTTGGTACAAATGATCATTTCACTGCTGTTTTGGTTATCACAAATGAATAAAAAAAAAATGTGTTTCATTTGGTCGCCTAGCCACATTGGAATAAATGGAAATGAATTAGCAGACCAAGCTGCGCGTCAAGCAGCGGACAAACAGAATATAGATGATATCCCAGTTCGTCCCCTTGACCTAAGATCTGTATTTGAGGAAGCAATACATAATACATGGCAAATGGAATGGGAGAGAAACGAGTCTAAATTAAAAACTGTTAAGCCACAAGTTAAAAAATGGATGAACTCTCAAAAACTGACCAGAAGAGAAAGTGTGACTCTTACGCGACTAAGAATCGGCCATACTCATTTCACCTCATTACATCTATTAAAAGGAGAACAACGTCCACTATGCAGCACGTGCAATGTTGCTCTTACTGTAGAACATATTGTACTGAATTGCAGGCAATATAGTCATTATAGACGACTTTTAAACCTTCCAGATAATTTAAAGGACTGTTTAGGTAATACTAAGGAGCAAACTGTAAGAATTTTGTTCTTTATTAAACAATGTGGATTGCTAAATAAACTGTGACAGACTGTGAGAGAACATATAAATACAAAAGGCACAGTAGAAGTTAAGTGTAGGTGTGTGTATGTACTTTTATGTATAGTTTTCATTTTATACAGGGCTAATGACTGTTGCAGTCGATGTCCTTTTTTCTCAAAAAAAAACAGGGTGTTCAACTCATTTTTAAAACTTTCTTACACATTGAAAAAGTAAACGAGCGAACAATGTAGTTAAATCCCGCTATGCGTTCTGCAACCATTGCGTCTCTACAATACCGCCCAGATAGGCGGTACGTCGATCACTATTTCGATTGCTCAACTATACATACTTTTTTGTTTATTATGAAATTACCTCATTTTTGTATATTGTCTGGGCACGCTAATATACTAGTTAGGTAAATACTTTAAAACACCCATTATTAGAGAACCAATCAAAACAACTACTCTTCTAGCTAATACTGACTAAGTATTGAATTACATGATAGGATTCCTAGCAAAAAATGTATTGAAAAATACTTAAATTATTTATTGAAATTATTGAACCTTACATTCTTTTCAACTCTAGAAAAATTGTACAAGTTTTTTCGAACTCGTTAGTTCTCGTCACCTACATTCATTCACTATTTATGAGCCTATTCTTGATTTATTTTTTACTAACGAGCTCGAAAAAACTTTTACAACTTTTCTAGAGTTGAAATAGAATGTAAGGTTCAATAATAATTGTTGTGAATGACTGAATTTCAATAAATGTTTTAAGTATTTTCAATATATTTTTTGCTGTAAAATGCTAGGAATCCTATCATGTAATTCAGTACTTCGTCAGTATTAGCTAAAAGAGAAGTTGTTTTGATTGGTTCTATAATAATGATTGTTTTAAAGTATTTATCTTTTTTTTGCGGGGGGGGGGGGGGGGAGAAGGGGAAATCCATCATGGACACCCAGCGCCTTGGATCTATTACGCTGGGTAGTGCTGGACTCTAACCAGCTAAAACCCCTCTGGAGCCCCCTCCCTGTCTTCAGTGTTTCCTCATATCCTGGAACCGCTCTCGCTTACCGTCAGAATATCAGGTCATTCTTAGGTGTTCGAAATAATCTGCCTCCGCAGAGATGTCCTCTTATTACTACACCCTTGAAACGATTAGAGGTTCAAGTTTCTTTCGTCTACTTCCTTGATTTTCATAACTGATGTTATCACATCCTCCAAGAGTTACCAGTTTTCCTCTGATTCTAGCATCCTCAGCACCATGTCATCGGGTGTAACTGGGCCGCCTAGCCTGCTTATGACTCGTAACCTTTCTTCTCTCCACCTGCTACACCAGAACACAGTATGCTCCGCGTCGTCTATCTCTCCGCAGTACATGCATTCTCGGTCTTCAATCTTCCCGATGTCGTAGACGTATTCTGCAAAACATCCGTGTCCTGTTAGGGCCCGAGTAAGGTAGAACCCAACCTCCCCGTGTCCTCTCTCCACCCATATTTTAATATCTGGAATGAGTCTCCTCGTCCATCTTCCCTTACTCGAGATATTCCATCTCTCCTGCCACCTCTGATAGAGTCTAAGATTGGCCTCCTTCCTGCCACTTCCCTCGTGTATCTCCCACCTTTCTTTTGCCAGAAAGTCAATGGGAGGGATCCCTGCCACTATCAGCACTGCCTCGTAGGAGACCGTTCTGTAGGTAGTGATGGGTAAAAGCAGTTATTTTTTAATAACTGTTTAAACTGCTACTGCTATTTTGAAATAACAGTTTAAAATAACAGTTTAAAAATAACAGATCGCTGAGAAGTGCTGGCATGCGCATACCGCAGCGCGCAGTTTGCAAATGTTATTTTAGAGACGTTATTTTATTCTACATGCTGCTGTCTCTATTGCTTATCTGTTATTTTCTCACCTGTTATTTTCTAACGGAAATAACAGTCTGTTAATGCTATTTACAAATAACAGTTATAAAATAACAGGTTGTTAAATAGCAACTCATCTCTATCTGTAGGCACTGCAGACTCTCAGCGCTGCACATCGCTGTACCCTGGCCAGTCTTCTTCGCGTTCTTTCCACTGCCATCGCACTTACCCATACCGGGGCCGCATACAGGAGAATGGAGTGCACTACGCTACACAGCACTCTCCTCTTGCTGGCCTTCGGTCCACTGGTGTTATGCATTAACCTGCCTATGGCTGTTGCCACCCGCCCAGCGTTTTCCTCCAATTTCGTCACATGCACCCCGTATGTCAATTTCGAATCGAGCCATATGCCCAGGTACTTTATCGCCTGGCTCGGGCCAATTTCCAGCTCCCCTACTCTTATTCTCATGATAGGGAGATTCCTCTTTCTGGTTATGATTACCAGCTCGGTTTTTCCAGGGGCAAGTTCGAGCTTCTTGCCCCTTACCCATCTCTCCATTTTTGCAATGGCCGTGTTCGCCGCCTCCTCGATTTCCCTCACTGTTCTGACCGTGACTGTTACTGCCAGATCGTCGGCATATCCGATCACCTTAACGTTCTCCGGTTGGGGTAAGCGTAACGCATCGTCGAACATTATATTCCACAAGGTTGGGCCCAGGACTGATCCCTGCGGAACACCACAAGTCACTTTTCTCCACTGGGTAGTGCCCTCAACCTCCAGCCCTGTCCACCTGTTCTCGAGGTAGCTCTTTACTATCCTGAGCAGGTACGGGGCTATTCTTAATTTTCGCAACTTCTCAACTATCTCACCCCAATCCGCCGTGTTGAAAGCATTCCGAACATCCAGCGTTACTATCGCACAGATCTTCTTGGCCCTCATAGCCTCCCCGGCTATCTCGGTTATGCGCCTTATCGCTCCTACCGTGGATCTCCCTTTCCTAAAACCGAACTGGGTCTCCGATAACCCTCCCTTCTCTTCAATGTCTACCTCTAACCTCCCCCGAAGCAGATACTCCATTAACTTACCTATCGTATCGAGTAGACATACCGGCCTATATGAGGACGGTTCATCTGGTGGCTTGTCCCCTTTCTTTATCAACACCAGTCTTGCCTTCTTCCATCTCTCGGGGAAGTTTCCCCTTTCCAGGGCGCGGTTCATAACCCATAGGATTACCCTAGGTTGTTCTTCCGCCACCAGCTTTACTATTTCCGGGGGGATTTCATCCGGTCCAGAAGCCTTTCCGCTCTTGAGCCTACCACACGCCTCCGACATTTCCTCCTCGGTAAAACGGGGAACTTCTCCCACCTCCGTTGGTCTTCATATTATTTCGTCCCTTTCTGGGAATAGGGCATTCACGATCTCCACCATCTTTTCGGCTGGTATAGTCGGAGGAGGGGCTTTCATGCGTCTCGTCGTAATCTTGAACCCATTCCCCCACACGTCTCTATCTATGTCTTGGCACAACTCTTTCCATTTGTCATTTTTTGACTTCTTGATTGCGTCTCTTAATCTCTTCTTTGTCTCCCGGTAGTGTTGTAAGGCCGCGTTCTCCTCTTGTACCTTGTCTCCTGTTTCCCCCAACGTATCTCCTTCTGGCCACAACACACTCCTCTCTGAGATCGGAGATTTCTTCGCTCCACCAATATACCAAGCCGTTTGGTCTTATAACTCTCCTCCTCGGCATTGCTTGATCGCAGGCTCTAGTAAGTGCCCTGATTAGGTCTTCCTCTGTTGCAGCATTACCACCTGTCACCTGTTCTTTAAGAGCTCTCTTGAAGATACGTCTGTCCAACCGGCCTAACTTCCAGCCTCTTCCCCGTATCACCGGTGTTTCGTTCCGTTGACCCACTTCGTATTCTATATATCGGTGGTCGCTCAATGTTTCCTCCAAGAGAACCCTCCAGTTGCTAATCCTCCTCACTGCGCCCGTTGAGGCCAGCGTTATGTCTGGGATAGAGCCACTATTACCTCTCACGAATATGAACGTCGCTCCCTCGTTTATGACCTGTAGGTTGATCTGGGCTGATCACTCTACTATTACATTTCCTCGGCGGTCTGTGGACTCCATTCCCCATTCAGGAGCTCTGCCATTAAAATCACCCGCTACGAGTACGTCTTTCCTTTTCCTCCTAGTTAGCTCCCTAATCCTATGCCCCATTTCTTCTAGGGCCCCTTCTAGGTCTCCCAGCATGGCGTTGGGTGAGAAGTAGCAGCTGAATATAATCACTTCATTCAGCTCCACCTAGACGAATCCGTGCCCACTCCCACTCCTGTGCACACAGATTTCCCGGCAGCGTCTCGGTTGCCTTCGACGTACCATCCGGGCCTGTTAAAGTATTTACCTAACTAGTATATTAGCGTGCCCAGATTAGGGCAACAATATGCAGAAAGTAGGTAATTTCATAATAAATAAAAAAGTGTGTAAGATGTAATTTGCTTAATACCTAAATAATATTCTCTAATCATGATGAAAGCAAATAAATAAAAGATAACCAATTGTAAAAATATTAAATTATAATTTAATGCAATAATTTTTGTTCGCAAGCAAATTACTCTTTAAATGTTTCTGTTTTTTTTTTTCATGATAACAGATTTAGACAATTCAAGTAATAAGCATTATATATAAGAACGTTTTGTAAATGTTTTGCAATTAAGTATATTGTAGTGCATGTCACTGATCAGTAAAAGCACGCGAGACGTGCACTTATAAACTCAAAACGGTGGAGGAATCAACAGAGCGTTGTGCAAAATAATCATATCTCTTACAACAATAAAGCAATTCAGGCAATTCTTTCACTAAATATGGTTCCACTCTTTTCTGCAGATTTCACGTCATAAAAACATCTATCTGCTACAGTTTTAAAAATGTCTCGATGGTGAAATGTACACTTCACTTTTTGGGAACGTTTTGTTTAAACAATTTCTGTAGCATTTGTTAACAACAATTTGAAGATAATAATTGGGCAGCACCTGAATCTAGAAAGAATAAGCTCTCTATTGGTTTAAAAATACGCCTGTATATGTGATGGGATCATAACATGAATCAGTTTTCGTAATACAAAAATTTTCGGTGTGCTATCCTACGAGGGCAATAAAACACACTGTTTTAGTTGTCGTCCAAACTTTTTATTTTCCAATAACTGAATATTGTATTAAACACGTAACTACACAAATAACAACAACTACTTATCCACATGACTATGTAAACAATAACTATAATAAATATTCGACTATATAAATAACCGTATTGAACACTTTCGTATATGCTCCAATCTGCTGTAGCCGATCGCCAGTCGACTACCGACTCACCCCAGCTTCCTGTTATCGCCTTATTGCACCGGTTTCCACAATCCCTCCTAGTGGAACTTTGCTCCTGGAGGACTGTCCGGTTCCTTCTCTTGGCTCTGCTTCTCCGATGGGAGGTAGTTCATGGTGATATCCTCTGTTGGTCTTGTGGGAACTGATATGGTTGGTGAGCGCTCCGCCGCTTCAGTCAATGCCTCTGGTAATTCTTTGACATGGATATTGTGACGTTTCAAGATTCCTTTAACGTTTCATTGTTGTAACTTAATTTCCGTTTTTCTCGATCATTTCTCGTCCTCCTAATTTCCTTCTTACGTATTTTGATAGTCCTACTATCCACCAAAACTGGATACTAAGATTATTGTTAGAAATCTATGTTTGATTTCAAGTGGCTTTCCAAAAGTATGTGACTTCAGTACATACATGGTCCATGAAGCAACATCGCTAACGACGACTCCATTCTCAAAAAGTAATTCCAAATTTCGACCGTTGGCCATGTTGACCGTTGATTCATAATCAATAAGATCTGTGAATCGCATTCCATCCTCTAACCATTCAATCCAGGTGCCATCTCTTTCTTGACTTGGCTGAATAGAATATAATAAAACAAGCTTCGCCTGTGCTAGAAAGCTTACAAAAGTGTACAGTTTAGCCACAAGACCTTATTAAAAAGAACAATAATTAAATCAGTTGCAAGAAGTTTCTTGCAATACACTAAAATAATACTCACTATCAAAGTAAACAAAAAACACAAAGCCGCCCATTCTTACAAAAAAAAAATAATATAAAGTGTTAATCCGCTAATTCTACAATTTAGAGCACTCAATAATAAAATCTGCGTGCAGAGCTGGACAAGTTACTTAAACAAGTTACAGTTACTTGATACTAGTTACAGTTACTTGATTAAAAAAGTAACTACGTTACATGATAACTTGGTTACTTTTTTTTGAAGTAACTGAGTTACTAGTAACTTTGCGGAAGTAACTAGTTACATTTATAAGTTACTTTTAAATTTGTACTATTCTTGTCAGTGTTACTAGTCACTTTTGTAAGTTGGATTTTGGATAGTTAGGATTATTAAGAAATACTTAATAATGAGGATAGGAGAAAGGAGAGATCATATAAAATGCCTTTCTAAATAATGAATCTGTTTTTGATTAGCTTTTAATAACACCACTTTTTCAAAAAGCGAATCTAATAGTGCGTGCCTTCTTGGGGCATTTATGTGCATCACAAATGGAAATAAACATTCAACCGGAGCTGACGATGGTAACGTGTTGAAACGTATAAAAATGTTTTTAATAATTTTATAGTCATCTAGCATATTTAAATTTTATCTACTATCATCCAGATAATTTAAAAGTTCAATTTCAATTTTTTTCTCTGCTCTGTCTATGTTAACGATAACCTTATCATCACTTTGGGGATATAGTTTTTTTGAAATTTTTGTAAACATTACAAATTACAAGAAGTAGTTCAAAAAGTTTTGGATTAAAGGTACAAAATATGGCGTTTTGTACCGTAAATGATATCACAAAATTGAAAATTTTTATTCTTAAAAACAATTGAAAAATTGTAGAGACCTAATCTTGTAATCCTGTTGTCCTGTTGTCACCCGGTATATGCAGTAAGCGGCAAGAGTATTGTTTACCTTGATTCACATGATGAGCATTGACTTGGTTCCACAACATTTAATAATTTAGTTCTTTTCTTTGATTTCATGTTAAAGTAGACTTTAATAAATTTTCTTTTAGATGTTGAAGGTTTGTTGTCGGGTATATACTCCGGATCTTTATCACTATCGGCTCTAAATGATCGTCAACTTCCTCCTCAGAACTCATATTAAATCAAATTGAACTAAAAATGTACATTTTTGCAAAATATTTTTAGTGAAAATCGTCGAGTTGGCTGAAAACAAAAATGTAGTATTAGGTTAGAGTAGAGTGCCTTTTTATTTGAATTGTGCTTGATGTCTTATACTGAGGTAAGTAAATAAGACATCAAGCACAATTCAAATAAAAAGGCACTCTACTCTAACCTAATACTACCAGCTTACAGTCAGGAAAGTGTAGAGCGGGTGCGCGAGGTGTGGCCGGATAAACGGGCCATGTGTTTTTTAATATGATTAGATGAGAGCAATTTTCAGCGTCGTATGTAGGGCAGGGGCGTAATTTTTTCGACCTCCCCTGCGTATCAATTTTTATTTTCGAGGGAAAAAATTTTTTTGGGGGCGCAAAATTTAAATATGAAGGGGCGTGATTTTTCCGATTTTCTCCCCCCTGCTCATCAATTTTTATTTTCGAAAAAATTTTTGGGGGCGCAAAATTAGATGCTTGCTGAAGTTAGAGGCGGCATTTTAGATTTTTCACACCAGCAGCCAAATCTCTAGAAACGGCCCTGCTTACAGTAACAGTATTAACACTTGCCCGTCCAAATGATAGCAAGATACTAGACTTGTCGTTTTGTTAATAAAGGGAAGGGATTCATATGAATCATAATGATTTTATGTCAAAATAAAAAGTAACTTTAGATAATAATTACTTTCAATAACTGGTTATTCTGAGTAACTTTAGTTACTAAAACTAACTTTGGTTATCAAAAAATAACTTTAATTATAAAAAACAGAGTAACTTTTGGTTACTTCCAGAAAAAGTTGCTAAGTTACAGTTACAGTTACTCATATTATAAAACTAACTATGTTATAGTTACAGTTACCGAAAAAGTAACTAAGTTAGTAACTTTAGTTAAAAGTAACTAGTTACTGCCCAGCTCTGTCTGTGTGTATCAAAAATTTAGTTAATAAACAAAAGTGAAATCCTCAAACTGTCCGTCATATCAAGTTAAATTTATGAAAATAATGAATAACAGAGATTTATGACTAAAATCGATTTACTTAATAACAAAGAGAGAAAAGTCTTATTTGGTTGAATAAATATGGTTATTTTTTTCTTAAATAAATTTGTTATTTATTTGTTTTAATTTATAATGGCAAAATAATTTATGAATCTTTGTTTGTGTTCTAGTACTTACAGCGATATTCGTATCTAAATCTACTTTGCCTCGAGTTTCATAGGTGTGACAGATTTGCTTGTTTAAAAATGATTTATGTTTGTCAGAAAACTTGAGAACTGATTTAGTATACAATAGCTATATTAGAAAATATTATTTAGGTATTGAGCAAATCACAGCTACACACTTTTTATTTAATATAAAATTACATACTTTCTGTCAGGGACCGAAATCCGCACCGTAATTAAAGTTAAAAAAATATGGTCGAAATCAAAGATTCAAATCTTTAAACCAAGATGTAGGAATACCAAAAAAGCCAGGGACCGAAACCGTAACCGAAAACCGCACCGTAATTACTAATTTTTTCTAACAGAAACCGAATTCCCGCGGATCTGTAAACCGAAACCATAACTGAGAACCGAATAGGGAACTTGCCCAAAAAATAAAATTGAATTAAAATACTCAAAATCGTAAACTAACATCATTAAAAATCCCATAGACAACAAAAAATTTTAAAAAAAATTCCTCCAGAAATATAAGCGATTAAAATCTGCCGGATTTTACCCACTCCTGAAACGTGACGTCAGAGGGTGAAAGTCGGATGACGGCGTCAAGCGATTCTGCGACCGATTCTGCTTTCGCATGCTCATTTGTCGGAAACAGCTAGCAGTTGACACAACCTAACCTAAAATTCGTTAGAAAAACATCTTCAATATTCTGAAATGTCACAAAATGCTACTTTTGATTCTTTCGTGCCGAGTCGAATTTTCGAATTTCGCCGTGCAATTTACGTTCAGGTTTATCTGGAAGACTTCTTCTTTACGTCGCGACATTGTACGGCCGTCCCAATGATGTTTTTCGAAAAATATGAACGTGTCAAGATTGCATGTTTTTGCAATTTTTTCGGCTCCGAAATGTAAGCTGTTTTTTGCTATTTTTCGCAGATATCTCCAAAACGGTGGGAACTAGCTCGAAATAAAAAATAAGGTCAAACGAGTACTTTCCACTACGAATCTTTTGCTATCACCAGACTTTTGATTTTTTTTCTTTCGTTTCTTAGATAACTACAGAAATGTCGGCCACGTACGGCAAAAAATCGCAAATTTTGAGCTTCTACTTGTTACTTTTTGCTCCTACGCCAAAACACTACTCTAGCTAATTTAAATATAATTAAATTTGCTAAAACTCATTTTTTTATGTTTTGTATTCCGACAAAAATTAAGGAATTAGAGGGGGCGAGATTTGGGACTTTTTTTTTCGGTAAAATTTCTTCATATTGTCACCGGAATTAATCGGTAATTAACTGAAATCGATCTCATTTACGATGTTCACTTAATATCATGTACTATTTTGACGCTCCGTTAATCTCGGCCCTTCGAAACAAAGATTTCTGAGAAAAAATATTTTTTTAAGATTTACATACACTCCATAGGAAAACGTGTAATTTCTTACATTTCCTCGAATATCTCGATAAATATAGTTTTTTCGAAAAATTTGTAGATAGCTTATGTAAAGAGAATTAATTGAGCTTTCCGACACTTTTTTTATTTTTGCTCTAACATAAAAAACAAAAGACTTATGACCGAATATGTGGACGTCTCAAAGCCAATCGCCGCCCAGTCTATTAATTAGGGTGAATGGCTAAAGTACGCCATCTGTTGGACACCACGCGAGACCAGTTTTCACCCGGTGACGTCACAGTGCTTTTCGTGAGGAGTGGCGAGGATTTCGACTTTAATTATTTATTGCAAAGTAAGTACTGCGATTTAAGAGCTGATATTCGGTGTGGCGTGTTTTTATACATAAATACACACTTTAATGAAATAAAAAAAATGAGCAAGTTCCCCATTGTCGCTGCTATGAAAACTGAAAATGGTATACGTTATTTAATCCTAATCGAAATTAACCGAAATTAATTTTGGTTTCGGTCCCTGCTTTCTGTACATTGGCGCCTCAATCTGGTCACGCTATTATACTAGTTAGGTAAACACTTTAAATCACTCATTATTGCCGAAAGCAAATAAATAAACAGTAATTAATTATAAAAATATCTTTATGATAAAAACATCAAATTCATTAAAAAGAAAATTTGTGGAATATTGTTTTTATTGTCTACAGGGTGTCCCACTTAAAACTCCCGGGGCCATTTTCTCGATAACTGAAAGAGATATTTGAATTCTGTAAAAGGTAATCATTAGACTATATAACTCAGTTTTGAGTAAAAGTGTTCTTTCTATAAATTGAGGTACAGATGGCGCTGTGATGCAAAGGAATTGTTCGATCCCAGAAACCTTGAAAAGAGGTTCATGTGATGGGACATTACATTGTGAGCAACTTTTATAATATGAACAATTTTCGAAAAATCACTGGTTTTTCGAGATATTTGAACTTCAATATGATTTTTTTAAGTAACAATAATCGCCATAACTTTTTTAAAACAAATTTTAGACGATAAGTTCTTTGTGACATTTTTCATAGCGAATTAGGCTAATTTAAATAGTTATGAAACAAATTTATTTCAACTTCTGGTATACTCGGAAATCATATTATTATTTATTTTTTAATGGGATACCCTGTATTATATCATGGTGAAAGAAAGAATATATTATTTTGAGCATTTTTTAAATGTAACCATATTATGTCTACAACTGATAATACAGTTAATAAAATAATTAGGTACAGATACTGTTCATTTTCACTTAATTTCTTTCAAGTAAAACAAAAGTTGCGACTACTACTTGGAAATAAAGATTTTGACATTTCTGTTTATTTCTGTGTATTTGTATGTTCGATTGAATTTTATACTGTAAATTCGATTACTATTTTAATCAATATCATGGTTATGAATTATTTAGATCGTACAATTCAAGAAAGTTGGATTGATAGTAATAGTCAGGTGGCCAGCTCGGTCACCAAATGAGGACTTATTATTTGGTTTTCAATAAAACCACACCATACACCAAATCCAAATCGTCCTTGACGATTAACTGTAGCGGCTACGTGCGGATTTTCATGAGCCCAATGGTGATTATTATGCCGATTAAAAATTCCGGCACTGCTTATATGGGCCTCGTCTGTCCATATAATCCTGGCACTTCATTGCACTGACGCAAAAACCACTGGCAAAAATCGAGACGCCTTTGAAAGTCGTTTGGGTATAGATGGTGACTAATCCTAATTTTGTAGGGTTTGAATTTATTTTTTTTTAAGCAACGCAACGCAGTTGTTTTTGGGATTTCTAAATTTTCTTGTATTTTGCGAGACGATATATTAGGATTTTCTGTTATGCCTGCAGTACACTCTCGCCGAGACCACTCGGCGAATGTCTCGGCGAGACATTTACCAAGGGACCAGGAAGCACGAGGGCGATGTGTACACTCTCGCCGAGACCGCTCGGCGAATGTCTCTGTTTTTAGTAATGTGAATGAAAGACATGGATATTTTTACAATTAATTAATTTTATTTATTTGCTTTTATCATGATTGGAAAATATTATTTAGGTATTAAGCAAATCACAACTTACACACTTTTTTATTTATTACGAAATTACCTACTTTCTGTATATTATTGCCCTAATCTGGGCACGCTAATATACTAATTAGGTAAATATTTAAAAACACTCATTATTGGAGAATCAATCAAAACAACTACTCTTCTAGCTAATACTGACGAAGTATTGAATTACATGACATGATTCCTAGCATTTTAAAGAAAAAAATTATGTTGAAAATAATATTTTCTAATAAAGACATGGACGTTGCTGAAATTGCAGCTGCTGCAGCCTATTGTGCGTTTGCATATTTTAATTATGTGCATACATACAAAAAATATAAAATTGAAAATCCTTGGAAACCAAGAAGATGGTGGATGAAAACAATTCATCGAAATAGTAAGTGTTGAAAATTTAAACGTGATTTTAATTATTATTATTTACCTCACTGTATAACAATGAAACATGCCTGAATTAATAAAGGGTGTAGCCGGTTAAGCATATGAAAAATGCCCATAAAGGAAATTACATGAAATGAACATCAAAATATTCCCTTGACTATAAAAAAATATTTGTTACAATATTACTCCAGAAATCCAAATCGATAAAATTCTCAGAATATGTTAGTTATGAGGTAATCTTTGCAGAACGGCAATCAACCCCCTCATCTGTAGCCTAATAACCCAGCCAGACCATATTTTTAAATAAAATTAATAAATTAATAAGCAAATTAGCCTTATAAATGCTTCTAAACTATGTATGATGTTTTAGGACACCAGATTTTAGGTTTCTCAGGTTAAGTTTACTTAATTTTTCTCCAAGAAATATGGTTTCCAAACGTTTTTTTGTGTAATGTACAAAAATTATATTAACAATGCATCATCGGAATGACACAGAATGACTCTCGTCATCAGAATGACCTAATTACTAACAGTATAATAAACTTTCGAATTGATATGAAAATAAACAAATGAAAACAAAATAGAACAAAATTGTAATGTTTAATACCTATTTAAAAAAATGAAATAAAACAAGAAGTTACAAAATCTACTACGTACTAATTAAATATTTGGTTAAAAAGTGTGTCAATTTCATCGTTATTTAAAACTTTAAAATATTTTGATGAAATTGGAACCGGTGCATCTTTTAATTTGCTCAAAATTCCAGTGCACTTCAGCTCCTGCCTATCTTCCTTATTGGGCCAAAAGAAAGTTTTATTGTTTCAGGCCATGAACGAAACAAGAATCTTGGTACCAATTTCTGTCTGTCTGTAATTAATTCGTGCACAGAAGACACTGCACTATCACCCACTTTTTGTTCCGTGAATTTTGAACACCCTGTATATGAGTTAAGTTTGAAATAAAAGTCACTTTTCACGAGAGAAAATAAAATAAGTTTTTATTTTTGTTCACGTTCTCACAATACTTGATTTTTGTTGAATAGAACTTAATTAGAGCGATTAGTTAATTAGCACGATTAATTAGAACGACTGGATAAGCACTAGAGTAAAAATTTGCCTTTGAGTCTTGTCGCGTTTCTACGTAATATTTTTTTCTGAATTCATCTGGAAGATCTTTATGGTCGATAATTTTCAAATTTTTTCGTCAATTAGGTAAGTTGCAACAGATTTTTAATTAACAATTGCCCTTTTTGCAAAAATTGAGCTCCCCCAGACAAGAGCAAGTGAGAATATACTAGGTGCCCTCGGCCTCGCGGCTTGTGTTCCCTTTGACTCGTGGCCAAAAAACCGACACAAATCGGAGCGTTAACGAGGCGAGGCGAAGCGAAGCGAGGGCGCACGGGGCGATGCGAGCGTAGCAAGTACACTCTCGCCGAGACGTTACGAGGGCAGGCGAGTGCATTAACGAAACAAGGCGAGGGCACACGGGGCTATGCGGGAGCAGCAAGTACACTCTCGCGCTCGCCTGCCCTCGCAACGCCTCGGCGAGAATGTACTGCAGGCATTACAGTTTCTAATATTTTCTACAGCTTCTCTACCTGCTTTATTACATATTTTTGCTCGTGGTTTTACAAATGATGCAAACTCTTTTAAATTTTGTTGTAGCCTTCTGAATATTTTTATGTCTGGCTGTCTCTTTTCTGAATATCGAAAAATATTGTCTAGGCGGCACTTTTGGCTCAAAGTTTTGCTGTCTATAACTTATAAATTTGAATCTTCCCCGCATTCTTTAAAACACTTAATCATATCATATTTTCCACCATTACTAAATTGAACCATTTTTAACAATGCTTATTTACAACTAACTCACAAATTAGTTTTTAACATCTACGATTATTTCAATTTTCTTTTTTTTACCATGGCCTCAATAAATATTAGAAATGTCATAAATATGCATAGATTTAGATGTCAATGGAAGACAATTCGAACATTTATTGTAGTTTAGTTTTTCCTATTTTTGGCAAAAATATCTTATAAGAAGTGTTGTTGTTAATAGTTTTCCATGGCCTCCTCGCAAATATATTTATTTTTTCGAAAATTAACCATTTTCTCTAGAGATAAATATACATATGATATAATGTTGGATAGCTAATTTAAGTTGCGATCGAATAATGAAAAAATTGACAGGGTGTTCCATTTAAAAAAATATAAGTTATGTCTATATAGTGTGTTTCACTTCTCGTGAAGACATCCCTGTATCTTTTTTATTTCTGGCCGAATTCATTTATCAGCCATACAACTCCATAAGACGACTTTATTCAACATAAATGCCGCCTAGATCCAAAAAGTCGGCCTACTGCGATAAAAAGAAAATAGCAATTTTCGAGAAATCATAGTAGGCTTAGAGATAGACAAAAATTTTGTTAATAAAAGTTGTTCAGAATCACCTGATATGCCCCCCCTGTAAAATTTTGTGAAAATCGGAATATTTTCGAAAAAAAAATTTTGGTTTCACTTCTCATGAAGACATCCCTGTATCTTTTTTATTTGTGACCGAATTCATTTCAAATTTTTATTAGCCATACAACTCCATAGGGCGATTTTATCTAACATCTAAAGAGAACTATTTCCAACAAATGAAAATTGTGAACAAAAATCCGCATTCAATAAAACGCTATTACATATCAACTTAAATGTAATATCGTTTTCTTTTTTTCAATGGTTTTATAATATTTGGAAATTTGTATGTATGTATGTATTATGTATGAATGAATCAAATTTACTCACCTCCCGTTATCCAATCGAGATGAAATTTTGCATACACGTGTAATTAAATAATAAATAATTTCAATAATAATTGTGTATGACTTTCATTTGCTGTAAAAAGTTATCTTTATGTGTTAGATTGAATCGTCTCGTGGAGTTCTATAGCTGACGAAAATTTGAAATGAATTCGGCACCAAATAAAAAAGATGTAAGGGTGTCTTCACGAGAAGTGAAACAATTTTTTTTTTTTAAATATTCCGATTTTCACAAAATTTTACAGAGGGGCATATCAATTGATTTCGAACAACTTTTATTAACAAACTTTTTGTCTATCTCTAAGCCTACTATAATTTCTCGAAAATTTCGATTTTATTTTTATCGCAGTATGCCGGCGTTTTACATCTAGGCGGCATTTATGTGTTGAGTAAAGTGATCTTTTGGAGTTGTATGGCTGATAAAAATTTGAAATGAATTGGGTCGCAAATAAAGAAGATACAGAGGTGTCTTCACGAGAAGTGAAACAAAATTTTTTTTTGAAAATATTCCGATTTTTACAAAATTTTACAGAGGGGCATATAAATTGATTCCGAACAACTTTTACTAACAAAATTTTTATCTATCTCTAAGCCTACTGTGATTTCTCGAAAATTGCGATTTTCTTTTTATCGCAGTAGGCCGGCGTTTTAGATCTAGGCGGCACTTATGAGTTGCGTAAAGTGATCTTATGGAGTGGATGGCTGATAAAAATTTGAAATGAATTCGGTCACAAATAAAGAAGATACGAGAAGTGAAACAAAAAGTTTTTTTTGAAAATATTCCGATTTTCACAAAATTTGACAGGGGGTCATATTAATTGATTCCGAACAACTTTTATTAACAAAATTTTTGTCTATCTCTAAGCCTACTATGGTTTCTCGAAAACTGTGATTTTATTTTTATCGTAGTAGGCTGGCGTTTTAGATCTAGACGGCATTGATATGTTGAATAAAGTCATCTTATGGAGTTGTATAGCTGATAAAAATTTGAAATGAATTGGGCGTGTCTTCACGAGAAGTGAAACACACTGTATATCGAAAACTAAGACATGCATAATTTTCTTCTTATCAGCAACGGATTCTACTCAAAAAAGTGCCTTAAGAATGTGTTACTCGACTTTCGATTCGACACTTGGTAATTGAGACATAGAAGTCATCCAAAAATGCCAATTTTCCAAAAACGCTCTGTAGTTCGGTGGTCGAAAAAGATAGACGATCACGGTTTGCGCCATTGTTTGTTTCTCGATAATCGAGCTCAGGATACCTATATTGGTTTTTGTCTATCTGCCATAGTTTTAGAGAAAACTACAAATCCCATCTAATTTGGTCCACCCTGTACATATGCCTCTGATGTGATTATTAACGAATAATAACGAAAAATTACGGGAGGTAAGGAGCAGTATCTAGTTTTGAGGAAATTATCACATTCAAAGCGTTTCTTAACTAACAGTTTATACAAAACTGCTTCTGAAATACTGAAATTGTGCAAATGTTTTTTGTATTTTTGATATGAGAATCGTGAATTTAAGGGATAAGTCGTAAGGACCTTTTCAGCACTTTATGAGCTTTCGATTAAAAAAATTTCATCTCAAGTGGTCAAGTGGATCGGATTGGACATTCAGATAACGGCCAATATGGTCGTTATCGAAACGCTCAATTTCCCCAATTTTTTCAAAATGGAAAAGTTACGCGTACAGGGATTAAGTGTGAACTTTAATATGTGACAGAGGATGGAAAGAACTTTCCACCGATGTATAGTTAGCACAAACTTTGAGAAGTCACCTATAAGCTTAGTACTAATTTTACTGGTCTATAAGTACTTTTATCTTATTTTGATGAGTACTATATCCTCTCTATTTTGTTACCTTTATTCAGGAACACTCTGTATATAGATTTATGGATTTCTTTATGTACGTTGAAAATGAAATATTGTAGCCATTCATTTCAATAGACCAAATGTAGACTGCCGAACAAGTGTAGGGGCACGTACATATTTATTTATTATTTCTAAAAATCAGCTGATCCGACCGGCCTTTTTGCTGTCCTTTTAAATTTTTCCCAGTAGCAGGTAGTTTTTGTCGAGAAAAGTAACAAAGCTAACAATTTCTAGAAAATTTGACGGCATTTCAAGTGGCGTTAAGGATTTGTTATGGTATGTCACAGAAATAAATTGCAAAATGGTCATTTTTAAACTGATAATTATGTGTATGATGTATATTGAAACATTATTTTTCAAAAAATGTTTTTCAAACCAATTAGTTTTGATTAGTATTAAAATTGCGTACTTTATCATATCTTTGAATGAACAATAAAAAAATTGTGTAATAAAAGCCATTGTGCTTAAAGAAAGGGTTGACAGTGAAAGAAAGAGGAAAGTGAAAACAATAATAATAAATAATAATAATAACTTTTATTCACAGTTATTGGTAATTACAGTTTTTTTAGTTATAAATTGTAGCACCTAAGATCTGCACAATCTTGATTGTGCTCCACTTTTATAAATTCATATAATTATTTGCATCTATAAGCAACGAAAACTTATTCTAGGATGAATTAAACATTCTTTATAACAATGTTCCCGTCGAAATAGGAAAAAAAAACCGCTGCCCAAGGAATCACTACTTCCACATCCAGATTTTCTATCCAAGTCACTCACAACGAAAAAATTTTGTATGTGGAAATAATTGTTTATGGAACTTTAATGATATAATATTTGAAATCCTCGGCCCCAAAAACCCATAAAACGATATCCCACATAGGTAGTGGGGTGGGGGTGGTGATAGGGAGGTGGTAGAGGGGTGGATGAAGTAAAAAAATGTTTTGAGGTTTCTGGTTCTTGTACACACACTAAATCACAATTTTTTCATCTCCTTTAATAATGAGGTGGGGGTGGCTAATGTCAAACATTTTTTTGAGACCTTAGCTTCCCGTATATACTAAATACCAATTGTGTAGACTCTTACCTGTTTGATTTACCTATTTACCCCAAATTACCCCCCAACTCTTCGACAGAACAAGATGAAAATATAATCTAGTTCCAGATCTCGTAAAAGTACATATGTGTACCAAATTTCAAGTCAATATCTTAAACGGTTCCAGAGTAAAAGTGTGCACAAAAACAGACAGACAGAATTTTTTTTTTCGCTCACACTTAACATCTTGACGTTTCATAATATTCTAAGCCTATTTGAACAATAAAAATTTTAAAAATTTTTTTTGTCGTTACTATAATACTTCCACTGGATGTGGAAGTAACTGTGTTGGACTTTTTTTTCGGCACAATTTTTCTTATAAGAATCATCAATTAACTTTTTTACGATAAAAATACAAGAAAAATCGTCGATTTTGACTCTTCCGCTACTCAGTTCTAAATATATTTTGATCAGTGAAAGGAGAACGATTGACAACTATATAACATTGACTACATTTACTTCCACATCCAGTGGAAGTGTAGTAACGCAAAAAAAAATTGAAAATTTTTATCGTTCAAATAGGCTAGAATGTCATGAAACGTCGAGATTTTAAGTCTGAGCAGTCTGTCGGTCTGTCAGCCTGCAATTTTTTTGTGCGCACGTGTACTCTGGAATCGTTTAAGATATTGACTTAATTTTGTACACGTATGTATTTTAACGAGATCTGAAACTAGATTATATTTTCATCTTATTCCATTGAAGGGTTGGGGGATAAATTGGGGTAAATGTTAGTAAATAGGTAAATCAAGCAATAAGAGTCCATAAAATTGGTATTTAGTATATATAAAAGATGTTAAGGTCTCAAAAAATTTTTTGGCATTAGCCACCCCCATTACTACCCCCACCCCATTTTTAAATGGGGTGGAAAAAAAAATTGTAATTTAGCGTGTATACAAGAACCTAACGCCTCAATAATTTCTTTTTACTTCAGCCACCCTCACTACCACCACCCACCCCTTTTCTTGATTCAATATTAAGTGGGTTACCTCGAGTAGTATGGATGTGCAGTAGGTTTCCTCGAGTATTATGGATGCGCAGTGGCTTTCCTCGAGTACCATCGATGCGCAGTGGGTTACCTCGAGTAGTATGGATGCACAGTGGCTTACCTCAAGTGGTATGGATCCGCAATGGCTTTCCTCGAATACAATGGATGCGCAGTAGGTTTCCTCGAGTATTTTAGATGCGCAGTGGCTTTTCTCGAGTACTATAGATGCGCAGTAGGTTACTTCTAGTAGTATGGATGGACAGTGGGTTTCCTCGAGTAAATTGGATGCTCAGTGGGTTACCTCGAGTAGTATGGATGCGTAGTAGGTTTCTTCGAAGAATATGTTTGAAGTAGAGGCTTTACTTCAATCGTGTAGTCCACGGTACACAATGATTTTTTATAGCTTTGTCTTGACATTTTCTGCGTATTACTTCCACATCCAGTGGAAGTAATACGCAAAAAAAATTGAAAATTTTCGGTCGGTCTGTCTGTTGGTGTTATCAACTTTTTGATGCTCACGATAACTCTGGAACCGTTTAAGATATTGACTTAAAATTTGACACACGTATGTATTTTAACGAGATCTGGAACTAGATTATATTTTGACTTATTCCGTTGAAGAGTTGAGGGGGTAAATGGGGGTAAATAGGTAAATCAAGCAAGAAATTCGTATTTAGTAAATATAAGAGTAGAGTCTCAAAACATTTTTGGCATTAGGCATCCTTATTACCACCCTCACCTCATTATTAAAGGGGGTGAAAAAAATATTGTGATTTAGTGTGTGTACAAGAACCAGTCACCAAAATTTTTTTTTCACTTTATTCACCCCCACCACCGATGTGGCATATCATTTTATGGGTTTTTGGGGTACACGATTTCAAATATTATATTATTGAAGTTCCATAAACGATTATTTCCACACAGTGGAGTGTAAATATAGTATTTTCGTTGTAAGAGACTGGGATAGGAAGTCTGGATGTGGAAGTAGTGATTCCTTAGGCAGCAGTTTTCATAAGTAATTGTAGTAGAAGTGGCTCATTAAGGATAGTATTTTGCAGAGTGAGAGAAAAATATGCGTTTATTTTCGATTTGTTATAAATATTTAAAAACCAAACATAGTATAATCTTTAAAACTGTTTTAGATACTCGCTTGCTCAATGAAAATATTTCATTATTAGAGCATCTCATTTAACTATATACAAAATTTATGATAAAAACTGTATATGGTTGTATTCCTTAAAGGGAAGTACTTAAAACTATTTCAAAGTTTATACCATTTATGATTGTTTAAATATTTATAATAAACCGAAAATAAACGCATATTTCCCTCCCACTCTGCAAAATTATATCCTTATCTTAAAATGCTATATGAATTTAATTTCGATATTGTGCAAATTATTGTCAAGGAAAATCGAAATACCCAATATAATATAATAAGCAAATTTTTAAATCTAGCAAACCGAGCTAACCAATATCCATTTAATTTTTTTCTGTAACCCTTCTTTTGTCAAATGTGGGCTGGAAACGATATAATCGCAATGCCAGTACAAAGATAAACTTTTAGAATGAGTTATTATAATTGAATAGGGGGGCGAAGGCGAGATAAATTACAAGAATACACGTGAGCTGACGCAGCTTCGCCATATTATAAAATTATTATTATAATTAAGTTGAATAAGTATTAAAACATCATTTAATTTCATTGTCTATTCAAAATATTTTATGCGACTGTTTCTGTGCTTGGTAGTAGTTTTTCTGAGAAGAAAATGAAGCTGATTTTGATAAAGTTCCTATTCTTAGTTAAGATTGAATATTCCATGGGTGGTACCTTACATGTATACAAATCTTCTTTATTACCTGTCAAAATTGGTGTTCCTCGGGGATCCATACTGGAGCCAATTTTGTTCATTGTATACATGAATGATTGGCCTACAAATTTAAATAATGTGAAAATTAATTTATACCCTAACAGTTTGGAATGTTGTTTGCATCCTCTCAGAAATTTCTCTCTGTAATAGAAAAATATATTGTCGAAGATAGAACACAACGTTTATTGCATTAACTGTAGTAAATTCTGATGTTGGCTGATATTGAAGGTACCGTATGGCCAGATGAGCCAGATGAGTTCGTGAAAACATGTATGGTCTATGATTTTCTTGAACAGTTGAATCCATAAATGCCTGTTGCGCCTGTGAAATAGCAACTGCGACATTTGGATTTACCTGATGCATCACGGATTTTACATTTTCAAAATGACAGTAATAGTATGATACTGCCTTTAGCCAAGTTCCCCATCGTGTTATATTGGACTCTGGAGGTAACGCAGTAATTGGTAGAATTTCATGAAATAACCGTACAAGACTTGGAGCTTTAACTTCTAACTTCCATTACATTAGATATGGGGTAGCATTCCCTAATAGTTTCAGCAATCCTATGAAGCCCATCATGTGCTAAACCAGTTACATGAACTATATTCCGATACGATTCCTTTAAAATTCTTTCAGCAGCTTTCATATAATTCACTCCATCGGTAAGAAATAATAAGAACTTGTCCTAATTTTCTGCATATTTGTCACCCCAAAAGTCTTGTAGGCTTGAATTCACTGCCTTCGCTATAATGCGAGAATTTGTAGCTTCTAAAACTTTAGAGGCGATCAAGTATACGCTCATTGAACAATTTTCCTTCAATGCACCCACTAAAACATTCACTACCTTAAACCCGCAAGCATTTATTGTTTCGTCCACGCTAAGCCAGATGTACACTTCTGTGCAATAAAATCCCGTACACTTGAAAAATCAAGTAATCCAGTTTTTACTAATATTAAGTGATGTGAATCAGTCCTTTTGGAATTTAGATTTTGAAAGTAACATTTATTGTGAAATGTCATAAGTAAGGTATTTGGAAAAATGTTAATGATTTAATGATTTCGATTTATAACAAATGTAAAAATTGACGTTGAAAAATCTTGTCCGAGATAAGGCCAGATTCTGAAAGCTCAAAACATTAAAAAGCGGTTTTCTGCATGGCTGTTCTGCACGTGTCTGCCTGTGATAATTTTACTTCCACATCCAACGAAAATATATTTACGACAAAAATATCCCTATAAACCTGTCCATTAAATCTACCATTACCCATAATACGCCACGCTACACCAGGGCCATACACGCTTATCCATGCCCAAACATTAACAGAAAATCGCCCGGACCTGTTCCAAGGAGACACGTAGTGTTTCGTCCCTATTTTTAATTATTAATAAAATAAATTTATTATCAATTTTTATGAATGTAAAATGTAAATTCTCTATATATATATTTTTTGCCTCACTTTTTTCTTCCGCTAGACCACGTGACAGTCAAGTGTGTGGGTGGTTTGCGAAAAGATTGATAACAGACAACTTTTAAAACTCCCTTCTTTAAGTGCTCGTCTCGATATACACATCTATATTTATAAGTCTTTTGTGATTTACATTTAATTGTTATTTTATTAACGAATAAAAATAGGGACGAAACACATAGCGTTCGTGAAACCTGGTATTTGCAGGACGGTACATCCGAATATGTCCGTCATTACAAGACTGAAAAACTTTTTCATCGGTAAACACAACATTGTTCCAAAACTCCAACGGGCGATAGACATAATTTAAACAAAACAGAATGCGGGCTTGTTTATGTTCTTCTGTCAATATGGTCTTCTTGGCACTTACACAGTTTTTTAATTCCGATTTTCCTATCCTTCGGCTAGCTGTTGACCTCGATGCTGAAAAATTTGTCATGGACAGAGCGTCTACTGCTGTTTGAAACGGATTTTTTCCCTCCCCTGGTAGACCATCCCTCTTCAATTTTAGAGAGAATTAGAATTTTTCATGTTCAGTTAATTTGGGCATTTCGAAAATATGACATAGTGGGGGTGGATAAAGTAAAAATATTTTGGGGGTTTTGGTTCTTGTACACATACTAAATAACAATTATTTTTCATCCCCTTTAATAATGGGGAAGGGGTGGTAATGGGGATGGCTAATGCCAAAAAATTTTTTGAAACCTTAGCTTCTCTGGTATACACTAAATATCAATTTTATGGACTCTTACCTGCTTAATTTATTATTATTTACCCCCATTTACCTCATTTTGCCCCCCAACTCTTCGACGGAATGAGATGAAAACATAATCTAGTTCCAGATCTCGTAAAAGTACATAAGTGTACCAAATTTCAAGTCAATATCTTAAACGGCTCCAGAGTAAACGTGCGCACAAAAAACTTACAGACTGACTGACAGACAGACAGACATTTTTTTCGCTCAAATTTAAAATCTCGACGTTTCATGACATTCTAAGGCTATTTGAACAATAAAAATTTTTTTAAATTTTAAACATTTTAACATTTTAACATTTTAAAATCAAATAAAATTCACTTAATATGTTGCATAACTTTCTGTTTTTATAGTCTGGGAATGTTTCAGTAGGGGTTTACAATATATTACATCTGTAAAAGCCATCCCTGGAATCCGATGGGTAAATCCGACCTCTGCTGACAACGAGCGTGATGTTGACTTAAAGTCACAACAACGGATATTTTACTGTGAAGAAGATAAATAAAGAGGCAGCTGAAAAGAGCGAAAAACTTTTTAAAATAATAATTGAACCTTCAACTTTTTAAAGGAGGATCAATTTTGTTTTAAAAATTTTTTGGTTCTGCAACATTTTTAATGTTTTTTTTTTGGGAGGTTTTAGTAATTGTAAGATTTCTGAATACTATGTACTTAATAGAAAAATTTGGAAAAACCACTTTAATTTGCATTGGTGCCAATTATTCTAGTAACTTCTCAGTGTTTGGCTGAATTAGGAAAAATTTCATTAAATAACATTTCCTGAGGTATAATTTAACCTAATTATATTCATTAAGTAAGTTGGGCTTAAGGTGATAGTTGACCTGTCCCTTTTTTTTAATATTACACGACGATTTTAGAGATATTGATGAAAGTATATTTAGAAGTATTAACAGGTTAGTTTGCCCCTGGCATTAGCGTGCCATAAATGTTTCCGGAGGTTGGTCACACGTCAGACTATATTTAATTTACAAGAAATAACGTCTTTAAAAATAAACATGTTTTATTTCTGTTTCACAATTATTGAGAAACATTATTTTGGGTATTCAGCAGATAACTTTCATTTGTTCTTTTCATATATTATTTATGCAAATCTGATCACGTTAGTATATCAACAGGAGGTCTCCCTTACGAGACATCTCATCAACTTCTTTTGCACACTTAATATGTAACATTTAATGAAAACCAAGAAAATATCCATTCTTTCTATATACTGATGATCTAAGTCTGATCGTGGCAGTATACTTATATTATAAGAAGCCTCCCTTACGAGACATCTTTTCAAATATTCTAGCCCTACCTAGAGGACACTCCATCATAAATAAACATTTGTTACATTTCAAAATCAAAATTTCACTCACTCCATGCATGTCTCAATAAATAAAATATTTCCTTCACTTTCGACTGATCAACCTCCTAAAAAATTGATCAACTTTTTGATATTTTATGAAGTGATGAAAGTCGCTTTCATAATAATCATCTTGTAAATAAGCATAATTGGCGCCACTGGTGAGATTAAAACCCAAGATGGATGAGAGCAACAGGAAATCAATCAATTTTTGGTGTAAATGTGTGGTGTGGCATATCGAACGGAGTTATAATAGGACCGTACTTCTATGAGAGTATTTTGAATAGGCGAAGATACCTAAATTTCCTCCGAAATGTTTTCCCGGGCTTATTCAACGATGCTGCACTGAACATTCGACAGAACATGTGGTTTTAGCAAGATGGAGCTCCACCTATTAATAAAAATTGTTACGAATTATTTAAATAATACTTTTCCTATTCCACTAGATTTTTTTTATGGGGTTACCTAAAAAGTGTAGCATATAAAGAACCCTTTAGTTGTGAGCACCTAGTTGCACTGATGTATGTGATATAAATAGTTTAATCCTTAAAGAAATCATTGACATAATTATACACCTACTTACTCTTCTTATTAATGCCTGTGTCCGCCAGGGGCACTTCCCTGATGTATTAAAAGTTATCAAAGTTTTGCCTCTTTTTAAAAAAAAAAAGGTAACATTAATGTTATCATATCATCCCCATATTTGGAAAAATCATTGAAATTATTCTCAAAAAGACTTACAAACTTCTTAGACCGTAATAATGTTTTAAACTGTCGTCAATATGGTTTTAGAAATAAATGTTCCACCACTATGGCAGTATTTAAATTAATGTGCGACACAGTTGAGGGCCTTGAAGAGGGCGAACATGTAGCTATTAGCTTGTGCGACCTTTCCAAGGCCTTTGACTGTGTCTCACATGAAATACTTTTGGAAAAGACGAGTTTTTATGGTATTCAAGGTTTGCCATTGAATCTTTTCTATTCCTATCTTAGCAACAGACTTCAGAGTATCTCTATAGATAATTTACACTCACAACTTCTTCCGGTTATACATGGAGTTCCCCAAGGCTCTATTTTGGGGCCCCTTCTCTTTATATTATACGTCAATGATTTTTTCATTTTACGCCACCAAAAACATGTATCGCTTATTCTGACGATACATCCATTATTTATTTTAATTTGAAAATTCCTGACCTAAGTGAGGATAGCTTTAGTTATATCAAACAAGCTGGTGCTTGGTTCTCTTCGAATAATCTTAAATTAAATGAAAAAAAAAAACAACAAATCGTTTTCTCAACAAATAAATTACTAATCAAGGGTAACAGTGTTAAAACTGGTCCAATCATGTGGAGGACTGTCACACAAATTATCAAGTTCGATATTCATGTCACGTAGGCTAAAAAATCAACTCTGTTCTAAAACCTTTAGAATATGCTATTTTTCATTATTTCATGCTCATATTAATTATGCTATCCTCCTATGGGGTGGATCATCCGGGGCAGCTGTAATATTTCGTCTGCAGAAGAAAGCAGTCAGATTAGTTGTTAATGCAGGTTGGAGGGATCACTGTTTACCAATATTTAAGAGACTTGGTATAATGCCGGTTCTTTCTCTTCACGTTTATGTTACTTGAAATTTGATTTAAAATCTCTTAATTTTAATAGTTTCAAGCATTTAATAAAAATATTGTTTACATTCAATTGATGAATTTGTAAACACACAAATTTGTTGATACTCTGCTTTTTTGGTATGCTCTGGCCATTTAGTGGAAGCTTGCCTATTTTTTATTTTCTTTTTTATATATTTTTTATATTGTGTGAAGTATTTGTATATGTAATGATGTGTATACATTTTTTATATTCCCATATTTTTGTATTTTCTGTTTTTGACTTGTCAAAAACGTGTTTTGTAACTTGGCGGACTTGATTATTAGGATTTGCGCTAGTTGTAGTGCTATTAACCTCCACACTTTAGTAGCTACGGCGCACAGTGGCCCCAAAGTGACTTTTTTTCAAATCAGTCTGCAGGTCTTTTAATACTTAAGCAGTCGGTTTTTTTTTTAAATCTTCGTTTTTTAATTGTCTATTGATCTGTCAAATAAGATTTTCAATTTTTGTCTTTGATTTTTCAAAATTTTCATACAAAATTTTGAAAAATCAGGGACAAAAATCGAAAATCTGGCTTGACAGATCGATAGGCAATTAAATAACGAAGATTTCAAAAAAAAACTTTCCGTTACTGAACTATTAAGAGCTGCAGACCGATTTGAAAAAAAGTCACATTGTCATCAGTCTGCAGGTCTTAATAGTTCAGTAATCGGAAAGTTTGATTAAAAAAAAAACTTGGGGCCTCTGTACGAGGCATCGGTATAGCATGTGCGTAAACCAAAATGGACAATATTTTAAACAATTATTGTAGTAAGTGTTATAATTATAATAGTGATTCTTTTTGTTATAAATATTAGTTACTATGGCAGTTATAACCTAATAAAAGTATTTGCTTTTCTTTTAATTATTGTTTCCTTTCTGTTGTCGATTTGGTCAAATATTCATCGTTGAATTTCAATTAAAGTTATGTGTTACTTTTAAGTGATGTTTTTTTTTTCATTTCTAGAATTAAAAACATATTTCATGTTAGCCACGCTTCACAAAACATTTCTGGGTTCTAATAGTTAAATAAGAAAACAGATAACCAACCAAACAATACAAACAAACTAGATTTGTTTAACTAACTCAACTAAATGAAAAAATGTTTTCTTTCAGAATTAAAAATCCCGTACAGATATCGCAATTTCAAAGCTTCTGCCATCGAATAATTATTTTTCAGCGTCGCGACGCCAAAACTGCAATAGATGAATTAATTATTTATGTCATAAATAATTGCATATAAGTATTACTTCATAACCCTTTTGGTAGATTTAAAATATTATCTTTGGTTTGAAAGTTATTGATCTGTTTGGCTTTAAGTGAAACACCTTGTATTGGCTTTACCGTTTTACTTTGTTTTCAATCACCAATAGTACCACTCCTTCACTGTTGGTTGGTTGTTTATAACAAAAAATTGACCACGAATTCAAAAAATAATAGTAATATGACCAATGAACAGATGTTATAACATTGATTGGATAATACAACTTGCTGGGTGTGCACTGTCCATTTTATTAACTTATGGTAAATATTATAGACTGTGCATCTTTAACCCCAAAATTCAAACGCGCAGTTGAACATATCACTTTTTAGATTTTTTCTGAATTCATTGATATCCAGTTTAAATCTGTGTTAAGTATTTGTTTTTCTATTTTATTTAATTTAATTAAAAATAAAAAATTACTTTCAAAATAATTTTTATTGAACTTTAACGTAGTTGCCTTTGCACTACGATTTGATACAATATTATAAAACAAAAGAAAGGTGACATTCGTAAACAATTATTGTTAGCGAAAGATTTGTGTCCATTATTGATATTTCTTAACATGAACTACACCAATAACGAAAAAACTGACATGCTATTATTTTATGGCGAATGTCGAAAAAATTCTATGCTTGCAGGTCAGATGTATGCTCAGAGATTTCCTGAAAGAACACATTCGTCTCGTCATTATTTCAAGAAATTAGAAAGAAAAATTCATTGTAATTGAAGAGTTGGAGATTAATGTACTAGGAATTGTCAGCCACAATCAATCAGCCTCTGTTAGAGAAATAGCCGAAGGACCACGATCAAATAGAGAAACAGTAAGAAGAATTTTGAAAAAAACATCTCTCTTGTATATACTAAATACCAATTTTATGGACTTTTACCTGCTTGATTTACCTATTTACCCCCAATTTACACCAATTTACCCCTCAACCGTTCAATGAAATAAGATGAAAATATAATCTAGTTCCAGATCTCGTTAAAATACATACGTGTACCATATTTTAAGTCAATATCTTAAATGATTCCAGAGTAATTTTGCTCACAAAAAAACAGTTATAGACAGACCGACAGAAAGACAAATTTTTTTTGCTCAAACTTAAAATCTCGACGTTTCGTGACATTCTAAGCCTATAAATATATTTTTTTTAATTCTTGTTGTTACTAAACTTCCACTGGATGTGGAAGTAAAATTAACTGCACATTTTTCTACCATTAGGTCAAGGAGTCTTGGGAACGACTGACGCTCTATTTTCGTCAAACATATCTTCTGGAATATTGCTTAAGTCAAATTCATCACTCAAAAATGTTATAATTATGACATAAATCATTAAATTATTATTTTCTTTCGGAAAATTATTATTTTTTAGACAAACTGTCACTTGCTGTTCACATGCTCTTGCATCAATTTTGCAAATTCGTTTATACTCTCACTCAGTAATTTTCTTCGGAACTCTATAACAGTATGTCTATATGGTTTCAACTTCATTTTAATATGCTACATGCTTTATTCACTTCGCTTCAGAAGAAGACCACGACAAGATGGTCGAAACGTCAAGCACTCAACCAAGTCTACGCGGAAGAAGACCCGGAAACCAGCAGCCAAATTGCTGTAATTGCACTCTTAAGTTGAGGTTATAAGTTTTGCATAATTAGTAATTAAACCGATTTGCTAATTTTCTCATGACAGGAACTAATTTGTAGAAATGGGCAAAGGAAACTTTCCAATGAAAGTTCCCAGGAAATTTTCGGAAGTTTCCCGAACGAAGTTTTGATAAAAATGAAAGTTTTCAATAAAATATTTGAGTATTCCGAAAGTTTCCAAAGGAAAAAACTTTCCCAGAATTTTGGAAACTTTCAAATATTCAAATATTTTATTGAAAACTTTCATTTTTATCAAAATTTTGCTCCGGAAACTTTCAAATGGAAAGTTTCCTTTATTCATCTCTGCTAATTTGCGTATGAAGAGAACCGAAACGTAGCTTTTTGCCTTTTGAAGACTAACGCGTTTCTTGGTAAACTTTTAATGGCAATTTACACTTGTATGTTGTCAGTATTTCCAATAGATTAATTGTGTAATTTAAACTCTATGGTTACTTAAAGGTAATAATGGGTTCATTTAGCATTTTTTTAAATTACATTACAAGATCCTTTAATTCTAGAGTGACATTCAAAAAAAAAGAATTTTCTAGGCTTTAAAATTAATAAGAACGTCAATGCGCGGCGCTTTCGTGTTATAGCTGCGTGGCGTCAATCACTCCTATCGCATCGGGAGACAGCCGCTTGCCTAGATGCCTAACAGTCTGTATTTAAATGCCGCAGATGCGTCATGCGGTTAAAAGTACCTTTGTATCATGAGTAGTGCAAAGCAAATACCGTAGGTGACGGAAAAACTAAAGCAAAACGTTCTGTTTTTAAGTACTGTATTGTGCCCAAACGTACAAACACAACAGTAAAAACCCCCAATAAACTGTCTATTAGTCTACCGCAGGATCCTTTTAGAAGAAAATTTTTGACCAAGCGTTTTTCTATTTTATGAACTGTTATTAGGATACCAATTAGGGTACTAATTATTTCAATGTTTAGAAAGCTGTTTTCACTCCTTCGGGGGATAAGTTTTAGAAACTTCTTGCGTAGGTCCTAAAAACAACCACCTTGCAAAATTTTAGCTTGCTAGGATTTAAGGTACAGAAAACACAGTGATGAGTCAGTTAGTCACTCACAATCAGTGATATTTCTTTTTTAAATATAGGTATTCACTTAACATTGACTAAAAATAAAGAAGTTTAGAGATGATTATTACTAGTAACTCTTTCTTAGAATAAGATTTTATGTCATTAAAAGTAAAACACCCCCACATTATTAGGAAAATAATCATATATCTTCTTGATAGTGAAAACTGACACGGTAATCATTATTTACTATTTTAAAAATTACAATTTACCGTTTCATCTTTACTCCTCTCATTTCGGCGCTGATTCCGGGTGCCACAGGCTAGTGGCTCCTCCCTATATTTCCTTTATTTTTTAACTTATCCATTTGTACCTGTAAAAATGGATTTTTGGACATAAAAACAGTATGATACCATTTCCCGTTTAGCCGGAAATAACCGCAACTTTCAATTTTTAAATGGAACACCCTGTATATTCTCACATATTTGGATTCAAGACAACATTCTGAGTATATCATGACATTGTCGCGAATTCTTGAGTCGATGTTCAGTTTTTTAAGCATTTTAAGATATTCGCCTAGGGTGCTTTGGAATATCAAAAATTGTTCCACGGAAAGTAAAGTCCAAGGGAAAAATATAATTTTTCGTTTAATTTCATTAATAACTATTTACGAAGCCTCCAAAATTGAACAAATCACTTTTTTATCGAAAACTTTTTTTTTTTCAAATTGGCTCATAGTGTTCAATAAATTTTAGATTTTTTTCTGAATTCATTGATATCCATTTCAAATATATGCTATTTGTTTTTCTATTTTATTGAATTTATTTAAAAACAAAAAATCTCTTTCAATATATTTTTTTGAACTGAGAAATCCGAAAAAAAACAGGCGCCAGTTGTGGCCCAGGGTGCCGGCTGGGGGCTCTTAATCTCCCAGGGCCCCGGGGCACTGCCCCGGTTTGCCCTGCCATAGTTACGCCTCTGTTTTGGAGGCTTCGTAAATACCTAGTTATTAATGAAATTAAACGAAAAATTATATTTTTCCCTTGGACTTTACCTGCCGTAGAACAAATTTTGGTATTCCAAAGCACTCTAGACGAATGTCTTAAAAAAACTGAACATCGACTCAAAAATTCGGAAAAATCTCATGGTATTCTCAGAATGTTGTCTTGAATCCAAATATGTAAAAATATACAGGGTGTTCCATTTAAAAATATTAAGCTGCGGCCATTTCCGGGTAAACCGGAAATAGTCTCATACCGTTTTTATGTAAATAAAAATGATATAAATCCATTTTTACAGGTAGTTTATGCATCCCAAATTTAAAGTTAAAAAATAAAGGGAATATAGGGGGGAGCCACTAGCCTGTGGCCCCCATTATACTGGTGATTTGTGTTAAAACACTCCATCACCATAATTAAATCCACCTCTGGCAGATTAGACGAATCTGCTTTTAATTAGCCGGATTCGCACATAGTAAAAGATGACTTGTGATTGCGGAAGATTATTAAGTGAGATGGGGCTTGGAAGAGAGTGACGTCGGCGATTCGAGCGCCTCAGTTTATGAAGAATTAGATTTTAAAGCAGTATATTTCTGTAACTACTTATCGGGTCGACCTCAAATTTTCAGTGTAATAACTATTTGATGATTACTTCGTACAATTGTAATAAAAAGTGGAATATGGAATTTGATTAAATGACCCCATTGTGCCCAATATTTTTTAAATTGCCCCTATGACTTCTTTTGAGTTTTAATAGGGTAGAAATTAAGTAATTTACAACCTGCCAAATTACTTATTTAGTTCATGAATAAGAGGTAGTTTTTATGATCAGTATTATGTAAGTTTTTATCTTGCAAAAGGCTCTAATAAGCATTACAAACATTAAAGGCATTTTTCTAAGTAAAACTTGTAAAATAATTTAATTTGATTATGACATATTAAGACATTTTTTATGGAAGTTTTAGGTAATTTTTAACACGACACAAGAACGGCCATTGTACTCTGAAGAATTAAGTAATTCTCGACTTGATGAAATGAATCTTGTCTTAGTGGTTCATCTATATTGCTTGTTTACTGCTTGGGAATATATCCTTTAAACCCCTTTTGATACGACCATGTACATGAATGTAAATAATATAATACTTTATCAAACAGGTCTTTCTTCTTAAGAGCCCAGTACCGTACGACCATAGTATTCAAAGGAGGTAAACTGTGAGAAACAAAATTGTAAACAGAGTAGGAAAAATATTCAAGTTTAAGATCAATGGATTGTATTTGTTCGTTTTTTAAACCGAATAATTTACAATATTTTAACAACAAATAATAACGAAAATGTAACATAACATGAACAATGAATATCTTCAGATATTTTTACGTAATAAAATGTTATAATAACACTATAACGTGGACACCTGCAGGACTTAATTAATATAAAAAATTCACAGCAAAATTGAGTAAACTTTGGGTTTTTCAAAATTTCATTTGGTTTTTTTTTTATATTCATTCTCTTTTATTAAAATTACGTCTCTCTAGCAACATTTCGAGAATAAATAAGAGTATCTACTTAGAAAATGTCCCTTAAAGATGTTTTTGTTCAGAAAACTGTTTTTTCTCGGAAATTATCCTGATATAGGCATAGGGTCTATCTCATTTGTTCCCACGGTGGATCTTGCCGTGTAGTGAATCTCGCTTGCTTGATACGGAGACAGTTTAATATCATATTAAGTAATGTTTTAATACTTGTTATATGGCTCGAAAATGAGTTCTCTGCTCATTTATACAGTTTTGTAAATAGTCAAATAAACGTACATAGATCTTAAATACACATTTATGTTTGTTCGATAAAAAACTGGTTAAGAAATATTAATGCACAATGAAACGTGAGCAACAAAAAAAATGTTTATAAGTTATTATAGTCCAATGGAATTAAGTGAATTTTAACCTGAACCTAAAAGAAATTTGCGATAAGTTAATTTTGGCGGGATTGTAATCCTAAGAGGATGCTTTTTAGTTGGCTAAAACCCCCAAATATTCCTAACGGTCTAACTATCCCAAGACCACCCTCTCTAATATAGAATTTACCGTTTTTACCATTTTTTCAAAAACCTTGAATTTCTAGGCAAATTCAGTAGATACCTTTTTTTACAAAGCACAAAATTTACAACGGATTAAGATGCGTATAGTTTGTATTCAAGAAAAAAACTTTCATCATCCAACATATTTAAGTGTTTACATACAAAAATACTTTAGAAAAAAATTCCAAAATATGAAGTGTATTTCTTACTATTGGCATTAGGGCATACACCCTACCAAAATAAATTTGATTTTTTTTATACATAATTGATACATCTAGCAAAACAAAGTTTTACTTCCACATCCAGTGGAAGTATGTAACGACAAAATTTTTTTTTTAATTTTTATTGTTCAAATAGGCTTAGAATGTCATGAAACGTCGAGATTTTCAGTTTGAGCAAAACAAAATTTCTGTCTGTCGGTCTGTAACTTTTTTGTGCGCACGATTACTTTAGAACCGTTTAAGATATTAACTGGAAATTTGGTACACGTATGTATTTTAACGAGATCTGGAACTAGATTTTCATCTTATTCTGTTGAAGGGTTGGGGGGTAAATTGGGGTAAATAGGTAAATCAAACAGGTAAAAGTCCATAATATTGGTACTAGTATATGCAGGGTGCGCCACTTAAAACTCCCCAGGTTTGTAACTTTCTTATTTTTTAAGCGACAACCATGTTGGGCACATCAAATTGTAGATATTTTTAAGTCATTTAAACATGTGTGCAGAGTGATTTAAATTTTTTTTTTTTTAAATTGTTAAGAAAGAAAACTTAATTTCCTTGAATATTTTTTTTACCTCATCCTGTACATGAACTGCGTTTAATGTTTTCTTATAAAGGTTTAAATTAGCTTCAATTTATGTTATTACGTCATATTCGAAATTATTTTTGGTTTTAGAGAAAGAAATTAAAAACACTCCTTCGATTCCAAACTGATTTTTTTTTAAATAACTGAAAAAATGTAAAATAATAATTTTATGCTTTATTTGTAAAAGACATATCACAAACAATCCTTAACGTAACAAAACAGCAAAAAGAAATGAATATTTTTAAAAACAAACTTTATTAAAAAGTAATAATTAATAGGAAATTTCAAAATTTTTATTTAAAAAAAAAATTTTTTTAATAACATAAATTGAAGCTAATTAAAGCCTTTATAAGAAAACATTAACACATTTCATGAAAAAGGTGAGGTAAAAAAATATTCAAAGAAATTAAGTTTAATTTTTTCAAACAAATATTTTTTAAATCACTCTGTATGCATGTTTAAAGGCTTTAAAAATGTCTAAAATTTGGGGGCCCAACATGGTCATCGCTTCAAAAATAAAAAAGTTACAAGTCTGGGGAGTTTTAAGTGGCGCACCCTGTATAAAAGAAGTTAAGGTCTAAAAAAATTTTTTGGCATTAGCCACCCCCAATATTAAAGGGGGTGAAAAAATGAAATTGTAATTTAGCATGTATACAATAACCTGAGGCCTCAAATTTTTTTTTTGAGGCCCTATGTCAGGTTAGGTGATGTTTTAGCCACCCCCATTATTAAAGGGGGTGAAAAAAATGAAATTGTAATTTAGCGTGTATACAAGAACCTAAGGCATTAAAATTTTTTTTTACTTCATCCACCCCCACTATCACCTCTCTAGTACTTGGCGGAGTGGAAGATGATATATCTGATTTTACAATTACTATAAAATGCCATATTTTTCGAGGCCTGTATTAGCTCTAACTCTTCTCTGAATACAAACTGTATAGATTGGTCATTTTATACTTTATAAAAAAGATCTTTAGTTCATTTACTGAGAAATTTAAGATTATTGAGGAAATGTCAAAAAACCGTAAAATTGTGCTTTAGTGGGTAGTTTTGGGGTCGTCCATTTGGATTATTTCAGACTATTAGGCAGCTAAAAATGGTTGCAGTCCCGCTAAAATCAACTTGTCCCAACCCAGTAAATACTAGTCATACAAAATACGTGAAATCGTTCTAGTGGTATAAAATGGTTTTGGTACAATAATTATATATTTATGATGTACCACGCTATTTTGCATTTTTACTACATTTATGACCTACTAAATTTCCACTAAAGGTAGAAGGTTGATTTAAAAGACATTTTAAATAAATTGTTAATATAGGTACGTCATATACGTTAAATCAACAATTAGAAAGACTTCATATCATATTTGCGATATGTATTAATTATTGGTATTAAATACATCTTTCATTATCTATAATAGTTCAATAAACATCAGAACGTATAAAATGCGTGAAATATATGTTCCAGAGGTTTAAAAATGATTTAAGTACAATAATTATAAGTTTATATAGTATATCACCTTATGTTTTTAGTATATTGATTATCTACTAAAGAAACCTGGAGAAAAACTGAGGGCAAAACTATAATACATGGCCTGAAACTGAAAACGAAATACTCAAGGAACTAAACTCATGAGACTTTCAATATATATATATATATATATATATATATATATATATATATATATATATATATATATATATATATATATATATATATATATATATATATATATATATATATATATATATATATATATATATATATATATATATATATATATATATATATATATATATATATATATATATATATATATATATATATATATATATTGGAAACTCTAAAAGAACTAATAAACAACGGCATTCAAGGCAGTTTGGATTATTATATCAAAATCAGTGAACGAATCAAACAGCTTATAAACTTATTTGCAAGATGTTTATAAAATACAATATTCAAAAATGTATCACTACAGTACTTTTAATTATTAAAAAATAGTATATTATTCAACGAGCGGTAAGGTAGGTAATAACTCACGCAGATGAAGTTTACAGCACGAGCCGCAGGCTCGTTATTACCATTACCGCGAATTGAATACTATACTTTATCTACGATTATAACAATAAATATTAAATTGAGAAAATTTTGATCAAATTACTCAGTTTGTTTATTAATAAAATTAACTGAAAAATTTAATTTTTGTACACACTTTTATATTTATTTTACGATTTTTCGGGTAATAAATTATGTATTGTATCATTAGCTACTTGTTTTCATTCTGGTGGTGTACATATTAGTTCATCTTCACTAACCGAATTCATCATTTTTGGCACAATTATTACTTAACTTGATTTGAAAACGTCGAAATTATTCAAACATGATAAATCATCTTCCTCCCCTCAATAATAATGCACCGTTCTGTCACCATATCCGAAAAGAATTTCTCTCGGACAGAGCCAACTTCGTGTCGCGCGCGTTACGTCGATTGGACAATCTAGGCATGAAGATAAAGGTGATTGACTCTGTACCTAGTGATTTATAATAACTCACCCATTATAACTCACGCTATTTGCTTATGGATACTATTAATTGTTCAAAAGCAGTTAATTAATTAGTATATAACCTGATAAGAGTAGATAAATTAAGTTTACTTAACAGAAGAACGATATCAAGTAATCTATCTAATATACAATTAAAAAATACTTTACCGTAATTTTAAATAATAAATGAATTTCAAATTTAAGTCAAGAGGTAAACCAAAGACGTTATTGATTTATAAAAGTACAGTCTCATACAGGAAGATGGCACCACTTACATTGGTTTTAAGTTGCTGATCTACTTTGAGTCACTTTTATCGAACACTTTAGAGAGGCATATTATATGTGAAAGATGGATAGCCCTAAGCATGAGTAAATACCAACCACGCCACGTGGCATGATGGTACTATGATCAATAAGGAGGTTCCCACCAAGGCAAGGCCTTTTCCATTACACTCAGGTTGGGCCTGACCTCTGCGATTATCCTTTATGAGGGATAATTCGCTCGCATAATTTTTGGTAGCCCGGAATGCATACGCGCTTTATAAGTAGTTTATAAAATGTCATATACAATGTTAAAAAAAGGTATTCGTGAAACACCTATTAAACGCGTTTATAAAACATTTATTAAATGTCATAATTTGACCAATTCTCTACTTACATACAGCTTATAAAATGTATTTGTGCAACGTTTATTAATTGTCATAATTTAATTACATTTCTAGGTATAGTACATACAATTTATAAACGTTGATTTGGGTGGACATTTGCCACGATAATAAACATTTAAATTTACGGTTTTCACGTATGGTTTTATAGCATATAAAACATGTTTTATACTTATTAGTGTTTATGGGAAATTTGTCAAATATTAATTTTACTGTGCTATAATGATTCTCAGCTATTATTCTAAAATAGTAAAAGTTTTATATGGGACGATTTACCTACTTAGTTTCAAAACCTTTCCCGATCGTAAAAACACAATAAGTATACATTTCTGCAATTATGCCTTAATTTTGCGGCGAGGTGTATAATAATTTCTAAATATAAACCAATTATTAACTATTTAAATACGGACAAAATTAAAACGAATATTATTTATTTTGAATCCCTCTTTTGTGTACGCCACAGAAAAACGTTATACGAGATTCCAAGAGTGGGTCAAAAAACTTGCCGAGATTCCCGCCTTAAACGTCCTTTGTGGTGCAGTCAGCTGACCGAAGATTCCCAGGCATTTAAAATTATCGGCTATGCGGGTGGTTTTGAAAACAAGTGAATCCCGTCTGAGGAGATACTAAACACACTCAAAATGACATCACGTTATATTATCAAACAAACAGATTTATTGCAGACACAAACAATAATATATTATGTATTGATACCTGACATATACCGATTTTTAATCAATATTTTTCTTAATTCACATAAATAATTAATTATTGAAGTAGGAAATCCTAATATACACAAAAATTAAAAGCAAAAAAACTTTCTAAAAACAAGCTTTTATTATTATTTAGGTGTACTAAAACAAAAAAAAATAAGTTATGCTGAATTAATTGAGTTAAAAGCGCGCGAAAAGTTCATATAAGCATTCATTTTGTTTGACAGAGATTGTAAGTACCTAAGTATTTTTTTTCTATTCACGTGACAAGCTTTTAAAACAATTCATTCAACATAACTTATTTTTCTCGTTTCAGTAGACCTAAATATTAATAAAAACTTGTTTTTAAAAAGTTTTTGTACATTTAACTTCATTTTTAAATTTTTAGTTGGATCTTAATTAATTTTATATTCATTGCGTCGTCCTTACTTAAAATAATACCGGATCCTTCGCCATTTTTAGAAAGCAGCGTCTGAGTGAATACACTATTCGATCAAATTATTAGGGATTGCATTACCGGTTAACCGGTTATCAGAACAAAAAACACATGACGATAATTACCGGTTATTTAATTTTTCTACCGGTTATTTCGGTAAACTCTGAGCTTACGATATGTCACGTATTCAACGTTTTTATTTATGTCACTGACTAGTATTCACTAAATACAGAGTGACTGTCCCAACACCGAGCACTTTTAACAATAAATAAATAATATTATAAAAAGTAAACTCCAAACACCAAGCCCTAAGAAATACAAGAGAGACATTGACAATATCTTACGATAGACAATTGAATATTTCACTGCCGCAAATATCTGTGGAATACATTTAGAAGTATGTTATTACCAATTCTTATTAACTTACCGACCCACCAATATCGATTGAGGAAGGGCATCTTCAGCTCGTGGTATTCTATGCACAAATATCAGACGACTAACAGATATAGCTTTGAAAAACTAACCCCTTTAAGAGGCTATTTTTAAAAAATATTGTATTTTTAGATTAGGTATTCAGTAAATGCCCTATCTGAGTTTATGTTTATAATTTTTGTTATTTAAGAGGATATGTTTGTTATTTACAGAATAATTATTTATTTAAATTTACTTCATTTATATTTTTTCCTTTTGATAAATTAACTCCTATATAAAAAAGTCTATTTGACAGTCACATTTTTGTCACTTTGACAGCGATAAAAAAAAGGTGCGTCGTTTTTTATCACCGATAAAAATGCCGGTTCCTCAAAAGCAGAGTACATCTAGTAGTCGCACGTCACTTTAAAATCTGTACTGTCAGCTATAATTTTTAAGTATTGTGGAAACTATACTGTACAATATGAGTCATTTTGGGAAAATTATAATTATTTTTAATAAATTATTGTTGTTGTTCGTTCACATATTCTGTCGTTAATTTATCTTGCCAAAAAACACTCGAGCTTTTCTTTTATGGATAAATTTCTTTTTAACTCAAAATTTTTCCAATCAGTAATTTTGCTCGAAAAACTGACATTTGACAAAATCGCTCGACCTCCGGTCTCGCGATTTTTTCATGTCAGTTTTTCTTATAAAATCACTCACCTTTTGTTTGTTCATTATATTAAATATACACATATAAAAATGTTTTTGTTAAATTTAGATAATTACTTCCACATCCAGTGGAAGTATAGTAACCCAGGCAACACAAAATAGTATAATAAACGTTTTTATTTAGTTTATACCATGCGTTTAAATTTGGTATACCAAAACGTTTATTAATTGTTCGAATGTCCGCGCAATAAATGTTTTATTTTAGTATCTTATAAACGTTTTATTTCAGTATATCACAAACTATTTATAAACGTTGTAATTTTCCCTGTATTTAACGTTTTAAATAAATGTATATTTTGAATACATTTAGAACGTAGATATATGATTTAGAAGAAACGTATTTTATAAAAACTAAGGAAAAATGTAGATTTATTACTTATACCAAGAATGTGGTCGCCCGGCCCATCAAATATACAGTGCATTCCCAGATGGGTACCGCACTCTTGTAAACTTTCTTATTTTTGATTCGCCTAGAAAAAGTCATTCTTTATAAAAAGTTAATTAGGAATAGTTTTCAACTTAGTTGAATAAAATGTTATTTTTTTTAAAGAGACTTTTCCTAATCAGTATTATCTAGCTCGATCTCTTTTTTATATATCAGATACTTCGCAGTAGCTGAACTTTCTGTGACCGAACTAGTCGAATAAAATTGCCATTGAAAATACGTTGACTGTATAAAAACGTTTACTATATCCATGTATAATATGTTTATGACCTACTAGGAATATACGGATGTGAAGTAAAACTGTACGAGTTATTAGCGGTTTATAAAAATGAACAATATTTTACGTTAAAATGAAAGTGCTGTACCTAAATTTTACAAGATAGTGTCATTATTAAACTAATACAAATATAATTGATTATATACCTTAATAACATGTTGATTTACAAAGAGGTTTATCATATACGTTTAAAAAATAAACGAAAACGATAATTCAACTAATTTTTCGTTGAATAAACGTTTATTTTACTATTCGGTGTTGCTTGGGAACGATAAAAAATTTTTAAAAAACTTGTATTGTTCAGATAGGCTTCGAATGTCACGAAACGTCGAGTTTGAGCGAAAAAAAAAATTCTGTCTGTCGGTCTGTCTGATTGAAGTAAATTCGAAAAACGTAATTTGACGTTACTTCCGGCAAAACCAGTTTAGGCACATCAATATAAGACGAAACAAGTTAAAAACTTCGCAAATTTACTGATCTTTTTATATAATTGTTGCACATTCTATGGGATAGTCTTCGCTTTACTTGTAAATAATGTTAGTTTTTGGACATCCTAAATTTTGGGATACCAACTTTGTTGTGAAAAAAATATATGAAAAAAAATTGAAAAAAAAAACATCCAACCTGTCTGGGATTCGAACACAGGATCTTTGGATTGCAAGGCAAAATTTTAGCCACTGGATCATCACACATTACGGCAAAAATTGAATATCTGTAATATATATCTTTCGAGAATTATATTTCAACGCATTAGATTTATTATTATAAAATATATATTAGTAAAATGCATAAACAAAAAAATATATATTATAGAGATAACATTTCGCAAGATTTTTATTCAAGTACAAGGGACAAAATTTAAGAAAATATTTTTTTTTTAATTAAAAGATTTACTTTTTTATTTACTGATTGATTTTCTTCAAAAGTTATCGGGCTCACATGAAACGTGACGGACGGACAGACAGATGGACATTTTGAAAGTTGTTCAGATTTCGTTCACAACACAATGATATGAAATTTTTTTCTCTACGAGCGATATTTCCGATTTTAGAAATGTGCCGATCAAATGCAATATACTCTTCTTTTTTGCGAAGAGTAAAATAATGGTAAATAGTCTGGGTATTGATTTCCAGCAGTTATCATTTCAACACCTGCAGTAAGTTTTGAGAAATCGTTGATACAGTATCAAGGAGTAGGTCCAGTCTTTGGAGCTATCTATCGGAAAAACTGTCCATAATTTGAAGTTTTGCCACAGGAACTTATAGTTCAGAATCAATTGAACTACAACATATCAAAAATTTATCAAATTTGACAGGCCACCAATTTACCTATAAAACGTGCAGTGTCCTTTCTGGATTATTGCAAAAGTTTTGAAAGTATCAAGTATCTAATCAAAATTCGCATGTTTTGATGAAATTCGGTATACAGGGATATTTTTTGATTCTGAACAACTTTTAATAAATTTTTGCTGCATCTCTAACGTTAAGTAAAATATAGAAAACTCTCATTTTTAAGTGGACATAGTGTGTTGGTGTGACAATTAAAAATATATTGAATATCATGAATACAGGGAGATCGAGAAAGACTGAACGTGCCGCTCCCTAAAGATTGTTTTTGTGCCGCCTACATACTGCATACATTTGTACTATTTTCTGGTACTTTCAACATTTTCGCGTTGGCGACAGTAACCTTAAATATAGTCAATTACAGTATTTACACAAAATGCGAGTTTCTTTATTAACTTGCCACACAAGTGACAGTGAACTGATTGCGTTGAAACACTGATTTATTAGTCAGAAAGGGAGATAAATGATAAATCAAACACAAGCCAATAATAATAACATTCACGAAAATGACAGACATCAGATTGGTAACACTGGTAACAGTGACTAGAGAACCATTCGTTACTCCTAGCAACATAGGAAATTAGTTTCAATAATGTATGTAGAATAGAAATCAATTTTGATAATAATTTTAGTGACTTTTCCGTATGACGTCACGTTCAGTCTCGATCTCTCGGTAGATGCGAATTGAAAAGTTTCATAGCTGAGAAAAATTTGAAATGGATCTGTCGAATAATAGTCGAAATATCAAGGTGTGTCGACTTGAGACGGGACACACTGTATCAAGAAACTAGTAAATAAAATATTCACAAATTTCATTTTCAATATTTATATTTTTAACTTCACCACTAACTTCGAGTTGAATCATATCAAAGCTGGAATCATCGTTGCCGTGTATTTAAAGTTTTTTTTTTATATTTTATCTTTGTATTGTTTTTATACACATCAATTTTGGTATGAAAATATATTTGTTTCTTAACCTTTAACTTTAACAGATTAATTTAGTTTATTTCTGCATCTTTTATAATATTATAATTTGCCATACCGTATCGCGAATAACAAACACCTGCACTTGATTTTAAACATTTATATGCTCTATCTCTTTCTAAAGCTGTTTGCTTAACTTCGTGGTCGTATCAAGGTAAGTTATTTTCTTTACATATAAAAGTGTGTAATGGAGCTGTAGTAGTATATTTCCGCAGGTACCTACTATAAATTTCACCATAAAACATCTGTACAGCTTAATTACCAATTGGAAGATAGCAGTTCAATATTTATACTATTTAAATTATTTGCATCCAATTTTCTTTATTTTCATTAGTAGTTAGCGGCCATACTTTTTAGAAAAACTATTCTACTCTACCGGATTTGGGAGAGTACGCGTTTTCACACACAAATCAAATTAGTGGTCGAGTCGTACACGTACAGTGCAAAATTGAAATCACAACAATGAACATCAGTCAACTAGACACTCGACTGTATCAAACCTATTTTCATTAGTATAATAGTATAGTGGCGGTGGAGTAGAGTAAAAATCGGTTGTAGGAGAAGGCGAGTGAGCGAGTTAGTTTACCACCTACTCTACTCTACCATGATCTAGTACTCTACTCTATCAATTAGGGTGCGTTTGCACGCATCCAGTAATTTAGACGAGTAGAGGCGGTCGAGTAATTTAGTAATTTAGTTAAATGTCTACCACACATGGCCTGTTTGCACGCATCCAGTAATTTAGTCCCACATCCCACAAGCATTCGTGTTTTATGTACTCCTCCACAAATTTTAGTGTCGTTTCTTCAGACCACCTGGCCATATTTTTTATCAATACAAGGAAGAACACACCTTGAAAAATACACTTTACTGGACTGAAATAGTAAATAGAAACGTTTCAAGAATACAGTAGTGACGCTGGAACAAAAGAGGGGGTAAGGCTACTAAACCACTAAAACCGTGCACTCGACAGTTGCCATTTTACTATACTTTCCACTAAATCATTCGACTAAAAAACGCTGTCCGCATTGATCGAGTACTAAATTACTAAACGACTCGACTAAATTACTGGATGCGTGCAAACGCAGAAAGTAATTATCGAATTATATCTTCACCCCGACTACGGTGTCTCTAACTGCGACCCTGGATTAAACAACACACTGAAAGTATACTCCCACATGCCACGTCAGATAGCCCACATCGAATCGCCGGTATCTTCTCTCTCAGTTAATGTAAAAGTGGAGTAAAGACGGGAGATCTAGTTGCCGCCTATTAGTTCCTCTCGCCCCTCATAACGGCTCACTATTAAGATTACTTCAACTGTAGAAAGGTGGTAGGAAAAGGCGAGTTACTTTACCACCGTTTAATCTTACTCTACTCTACCATGATCTAGTACTCTACTCTACCAGTTACGTTTTCATTGGTAGAGTTAGAGGGATAGTTAGTACTTGCCCAAATTACTAATGAAAACTAAGCTTAATGGCTGATTAGTCGTTAGCTCTCTAAATAATTAACATGCCTACTCTCTCGTCTATTGTATAAAGCGGCATTTTGAATCAAACTAACAATAATTATAGGCAAATTAAAAATTAAAATGAAAACACTGGTAGGGCAACCTAAAAGTTTGTATTTCGTTGTTTTCAAAGCCACCTTTAGTTTTTACCATTTAATTAGAAGAAAACTAAATATATTAATTTTTAATGGTCTGTAATTTGAATTTTATTTGTTCCAGATGCAAAGTGGGTACATCACAAGATTCCTTATTAATGGTTGTATTGAATGATACCTTGGTAACATGGTTCCATTTGAAAAAAATTTGTTGAATAATTGTGTTTACTCATAAATTTCTAGCATTACATGGGTCGATTGGAATACATCGGAACAGTCATGGCACACTTAAACTTGAAAATAAAAATTGAATTAAAAAAAGTTTGACATTTGAAATGTCACTTATGTGGGTCAAGCTTCCCTGGGTGCCTGGACATAGCAACATCGAGGGTAACGAGCCGCAGATGCTCTGACCAGAGGCCCCCACAGGGTCCGGAGCCGGCTCTCAGCCACCCTAGATCAAATGTCAAGAAGTCAATAGAAAACTGGGCTCGTTCCCAGTTCGTTGACTTCTGGGCCTCCTATCCAGGACTCCGGCAAGGGAAGCTCCTTATCTTAGGGCCCTTGCCAGAGCTAGCAAATTCTGCGACTAAGCAGGAAACAGGTCAGAATCGTGGCAAGTCCTTTTATTGAACACGGCTCTTTCAGAAAGCATCTGCACACTATGGGGGTGGTGGATAACTCCAAATGTAGGTTCTGCGGAAACGAGGAAGGAACCTCCATCCACGGCCTAACTTCCTGCCCTAGTCTCGTGAACTTGAGGCACAGACACTTCGGCATTGGTTTTGCGGTGCTGGAGGAAATAAGGAATGCCCCCATAGGATTTTGCCCATTGGGTTAGAATCCGGCCTGAATGGGGGAATTCACTAATTTCGTAGCGGTAACGCAATGCGCCACAATAGTGCGGCGACCTTTCGTCGCTCCGCTAAAGGAAGAAGAAGAAGATATCATGGTATTCATAAAAACATGTAGAATCCAAAAATGTTATAATATACAGGGTGTTATGTACAGAGTCATATATCAATTTTAGTTTAAATGTTATTGAGATATTTTTAATAAGACGTTTACGAAACGAATGAAAGTTGTAACTGGGCATTGCTGGGCTTTTTATTTCAAATTCATGATATGTAAATTAGTATGGTAGAAAACCTCCTAAAACTGGGCCATATTCGTCATACAGCGTGATCGCCAAAGGCATGTAAACACTTATGTTGTCTATAAATCGAATTATGTTATAATTTTGGAGCAATATATTGATTAAGCACATAAAAATACAAGGATGTAAACGATACCTAAACTACCATATACAGTAGTTCTTTCAGATTTAAACGAACTTTACATAGATTAGGTTTTATATCAATTTTATTTTAAAATGTTATCAGAACGCATCTATGTATTTAAAACACAAGCCGTTTTCTTTTCTGGCTTCGCCAGCGGCTTCCACTAGACCGATTTTGATGATTATTTTTTTAAAATAAAGCTGTTTATCCACAGATGTGCTATCACTAATTTTTATTTTTATTTTCTTTTCAGTCACAAAACCAAAACAGAAATTGAAATAAATAAGTGCTCGAACTATAACGTACTGGTGGCCCTTACTATATCAAACTGCTTATGTAGAGGTTGACTGAGCAGATCCGAGTAAATCAGTCGAATATCTCTTTTCACATGTTAACATGGAATGGCATGTTATTTCCATTTTTGGATGACGGTAATTGTTTATTTGTTAATTTGTTTATTCTTTAATACTACGAAGGTATTTTGTTCTTTGTCACCCATCTTATACACAGCCCATTAATAATTTAACTGAATATGAAAATTTGTTATCGTTATATGATGCATACGTTGGTCATGTTGAATTGCATTGCATTGCATAGGGTATAGTCCAATAAATAAGCCGGAAAATGTGGAAATGTTTTAGAACACCGATTTGAAAAATTCCCATTTTTACGTGTTGCCTAGACCCCCAGGAACATTCATCAGCATTGACCCCTGCATTACCTCCGAAAATGAGAAAGTTAGGTGGGGGGTTCAAACCCTTTCTCTCTCTAACTCTCCTCCAAAGTTCCCAAAACCCCCTATTTTGGAGGGGTTTTGGGCACTTTGGAGGAGTTCAAACCCCTCCAAAGTGCCCCAAAAGTAGCTGTCATAAAATTTTTTATAAAATTAATATTTCGCCCCGGAAATCGGCTCTAGGGTTTTTTTGGGTCGCTGATCACGAATCCGAGGTCCAAATTGAGGAATTCCATATTCCAGCCTGGAATTAGTGCCATTTTTTTGATGAAAATTCCACTTTCTTGCTGAAATTCAAGAATTCCATATTCTGTACTGAAATTTGTGCCATTTTTCGTGTCGAATTTCACTTTGAAGAAAAAAATTATGTATGAATATTCTGAGTATTTCAAAATAATTTTTCAAGTCAATTTTACTTTGAAGAAAAAAAGTTATGTATGAATATTACGAACATTTCAATTCAATATACGTGGCAATTTTATAAACACTGCAGGAATGCATGCAAATTTTTTCTTCTTTCAAGTGAGGTAAGTGATTAAAAGATAACAATTTTTTATAAAAATATAGCATTTATTGTATTGGTACAAAAGGTGGTACTCTGTGTGATAAAATAGTTATTAATTTATCATTTTTTTTATATATTTTACATCAATCATTTTTGAGAACTGGTAATTCAGGATTTGTTGGTTCTTCTTCAGTGTCACTTTCATCTTCCTGTGCGTCCTATATTTCAGCCGGACAAATCGATTCATTTTCCGTTACGTCTGCAGCTCCAAGTGCCTCGCAATTATTGCAGTTGTTTTTGTGAGAAAATTTACAGGTTTGAGAGCAATATACGCCATTCTTGCGACAACCAAAAGCTGCTCTGCATCCATTTTGGCAGAAACACATTATAGCATTCATAATCTTTTTTGGGGTAGGCGGTTCGGTCATCTTTACGGGACGAAAGGCGCCGTCGATCAATTTCCAACCCCAATCAGTTGGATTCAATGATGGTTCTGTTATGACGAGAATCTGTTAAGAAGCCAATCTAAGATTGCATTTGGTAGTACACCCGTTTAAGATGTTCTCTGAAACCATCCACGGCGGGAGGCAACGTGGCTATATTTACCGTATTCTTCTTCGTTGATTTCATATTTTGTGTATTTTTTTGTCGAAAAAGTATTATATCTGGCCCTGCGCAGTTTTTGCTTCACAGTCAAAGTGACCCAAACGATACCGCAGAGCACATTTTCGTGAAAAAACGTTAATATTTAAATTTTTTCTGAAAAAATGGAATTTTCCATGGCATGCATTCCAGTCTAGAACATGGAATTCTTAAATTTGGACCTCAAAATCATGATCAGCGACCAAAAAAACCTTCTAGAGCTCATTTTCGTGGAAGAACGTTAATATTTAAATTTTTTCTGAATAAATGGAATTTTCCATGGCACGTATTCCAGTCTGGAATATGGAATTGTTCAATTTAGATATCGAAATCATGAACAGCGACCCAAAAACCTCCTAGAGCACACTTCCAGAGCACAATATTCATATTTAAATTTCCGCCCGAAAAAATGGAATTTTCATAAAAAAATAGCACACGAATTCCATACTGGAATATGGAATTCCTCAATTTGGACCTCGGATTCGTGATCAGCGACACAAAAAACCTCCTAGAGCCCATTTCCGAGGCGAAATATTAATTTTATAATTTTTTTTGTGACAGCTACTTTTTGGGGCTCTTTAGGGGATCCCCCAAAGGGAGGTATGCAGGGGTCAATGCCGATGAATGTTCCTGGGGGTCTAGGGAATACGTGAAAAAAGGAATTTTTCAAATCGGTGCTGTTCCACCACTTTTCCACATTTTACACTTTTATCCGGCTTATTTACTGGATTAGTACATGGAGACAATAACAACAAAGAAAGTTTTGACTCGGGTTCGGAAAATATTTGTAGCAAGGGACCGAAACCGAAATTAATTTCGGTTAGGGTTAAATAACGTATACCATTTTCAGTTTTCATAGCAGCGACAATTTGGTTTTCATTTACAGTTTCGGTTGTCAGCAACAATTCGGTCCTCGGTTATGGTTTCGGTTTACAGATCGGCGGCAATTTGGTTTCTGTTAGAAAAAATTAGTAATTACGGTGCGCTTTTCGGTTTCGACTTCGGTTTCTGGCCTTTTACCTTATATAATCTATATAATGGTCGAATCGACTTAGATATGGTTTTCACCATACAATTTGGTATTTCTACATCTACATCATGGTTTAAAGGTTTAAATCTTTGATTTCAACCATATTTTGGTTGTCGGTCGGTCTCTATAATTTAAAAAAATATATTTGACTGAGAAAAATATAATAATAATAGGCTTATTGACATTGACAAAATCTGTTGTATTTTTATCAAAAAATATAGAGGCTGAGCAGCCCAAAAAAATTAAGGGAAAATGTTTCGGAAAACAATGATTTTTGACATGTAATTAACATAATTGCTAATGAAGAAACCTATTTTAGTTTTAGTGAAAAAGATATGCGGGGTGGTCACTAAAAGAATAATATAATTAACTGTACTAAATGTTAAATAATGTTTTAGGACCACTGCAAGAAAAAGGAACTATCTGAGATTTTTGTTATTTTGTTGTTATGTATAAATATATAGATTGAATTTATGTAGTGTCAAAAATAAAACAAATAAATACTCTCATCTTAACTAAAGTTATTCTGGTTCTTATTCAACTGGATCAATCTTTAAAAGCAATCTTTAATAGGTTATGGGCCCAGGTATTTGCTAGGAGAAATCTCGTAAAGTAATAAACTGTAAACAGTTACAAGTGCAGGAAAATGTCAGGACTCAACAGTGTTTTAATACCGATCTTGGAGGGTAATAATTTCAATAACTGGCATTTCAGAATAGTGACAATATTAAAACGAGAACTATGCAGTGAAGCTCTAGAAGCACCACCAGGTGAAAATGCTTCAACTGATGAAAAGAGTAAATTCGATAAGGCTAATGCAAAAGCGCAGTCAATAGTAGTACAAGGTGTATGAGACAAACATCTGGACATAATAAAAGATTGCAAAACTGCAAAAGAACAAATAGTAGCTTTTAAAGGCGTATTCGTCAGATCAAGTTCCTTTACAAAACTTTCCTTATGGAGAAAACTACTTAGTTCAAGACCTGGGACGAATGAAAAGCTAGAGGACCACTTTATGAAATTCGATACAATAATTAGAGAGCTGAAAGATCTTGGATCGAACCTTGATGAAGGTGACAAAGTATGCCACTTATTATTATCTTTACCATCAAAATATGACTCAGTAGTGACAGCTTTAGAGACAGTTTCAGATGTCAAAATCGATTTTGTAAAAGCTAGATTATTAGACGAAGAAATAAAATTAAATTCACGTCAAGAAAGTAAATCTGATGGAAACAATGAAGTAAGCTTCAAGGCAATGACAAAAGGGTGCTATACATGTGGTAGTCAGTACCATTTTCAAGCACAATGTCCGAAACGCAACCAGACAGGTCATAAGTACACTAGAGGTGCATACAGAGGTAATTTTGGAGGTTTTAGAGGTCAGAATTATAGAGGGAACAGAGGACACAGAAATCAAAATGAAAGAAATAACCCAAACACGAAACAGCAGGCCCACACAGCTGAAGAATCAATAGCTCTATATGCAGCAAATATATGCAATGATGAAAAAGAGGGCAAAGTCTCATTTGTTTTGGACTCGGGGGCAAGTAATCACTTTGTACAAGATTATCTAGAAAAATATATATGTGATATCAAAACATTGCCAAATTATGTATCAATTCACATCGCAAACGGTGAAATTCTGAAGGCATACAAGTCAGGTACGTTAAAAGCTAAATATCAAGGGCAAAATATAACTATTGAAGCTTTGACCGTACTGAAGATAAAATATAACCTACTTTCCGCATCAAAAATGACGTCAAAAGGCCATAAGATAACAGTAGAAAAATATAAAACTACAATTAGTGGAATTAATTTTGTTTTAATCTGCGAAAAGAGTAACGAAATGTATGGATAGTATAATGAGTCAGAATGAAAACTGCAATGTCACAACAAATGAAGATATTTGGCATAGGAGGCTTGGTCATGCTGGAAAAGACGCTTTGAAACAACTTGGACTAAAATCTTCAGGAAAAATATGTTCAACTTGTCTAGAAGGAAAGTCCACGCGATCCCCATTTGCAAGCAATGAGAGACGCACAAATGCTATTGGTGAACTTATACATTCTGACATCTGTGGGCCGATAACACCGAACACATTCGATGGAGGTAAATACTTTCAAGCAATATTAGACGATTATTCACATTTTGTAGTGGTTAAGATTTTAAAAACCAAAGATGAGGCTGAATACAATTTAATGGAGTATGTTCAAGAATTAGAAACACAGCATGATGTAAAAGTCAAAAGATTTAGACTAGATAATGGAGGAGAATTCACCTCAAACAGTTTCAAACAATTTTGCAAACAAAGAGGTATGAAATTAGAATATACTATGCCCTATAGCCCCCAATCTAATGGAAAATCTGAAAGAATGAATCGAACGCTATTAAACATGTTAAGAACGAAAATTATAGATTCTGGCATACCAAAAGAATTGTGGGGAGAAGCTTTAAAATGTTCAGCATACGGATTAAACAGAACTCCTACATCAGCATTACCCAGAGGACTAACACCGTCAAAAATACGTCATGGAAGAAACGATCTTAGCAAACTGAAGATATTTGGTTGTCGTGGTTGGTATAGTGTTCTACCAAAAGGAAATAAAATTGATCCGAAAGCAACGAAAGCAATTATGATTGGATATTGTAGCGGAGGCTACAGGTTATGGTTACCAAATGAAGGAAAAGTAATAAGAAGTAGAGATGTAAGATTTGATGAGAGTGTAATGGGATATAAAGAGAAAAGTCAAATAGAAAACGCCTATATTCCCGAGGTTTACCGCAACAACATAGATGGGATGGAAGATATTAAAGAAGATGACCTGGGGATTACAAAAGAAGAAGACAAACAAAATGAAAGTGACCAAAGATCAAGTGATTATGACAATAGAGGACCAATGATGGAAAGAACCACTAGATCAGGAAGAAATATAACAAGATCCAAAAGGTTAGATGATTATGAAATATATGTAGCGTATTGCTTACTCTCTGCATCAGAAGAAGAACCCAAAACATATCAAGAAGCAGGCAGGTCTAAAGAATGGCAGCAAGCAATAAATAAAGAATTAAATTCACATGAAGAATTACAAACTTGGACACCACCCGAATTACCCAAAGGTCAAGTAGCTATAGACACGAGATGGCTTTTTAAAGTAAAACAAGATGGAACCAAAAAGGCACGGTTAGTTGCGAAATGATTCCAAGTACCCAACGACGGAGAAGAATTCAGCTATGCACCAGTGTGCAGATTTCCAACGATAAGAATTCTAATATCCATTTCTGTACAAAAAGACTGGAGTTTAAAACAAATAGATGTGCCAACAGCATTTTTAAATGGGACACTCGAAAACAATGTCTACCTTAAAACACCGGAAGGTTTAAAAACTGAATCAAAATATTTCAAACTAAATAGAGCACTATATGGTCTTCGAAATGCACCAAAATGTTGGAATATAAAATTTAATGAGGTTATGTCAAACTTGAATTTTAAGAGATCCAAATATATGACTACTGCTTATATGAAAAAGATGATGTTTATCTAGTACTGTTTGTGGATGACGCTTTGATAACTGGACCTGATGGTCAAGTAGATAAACTAGTAGAAAATCTCTACAATGAATTTAAAGTAAAGAAAATGACAGAGGTAACAACATTTTTAGGAATGGAGATTAATAAAACCGAAAAGGACTTAAAATTTGTCAAACAAAAATGATTTTACGTTTATTGAAAGAATTTGAAATGGGAGAAAGTCGTTCAATAGCTACTCCAATGGAACAGAATTTTCAGATAAATGAAGACGACCCAGTAGAACAGAATATCCCTTATAGAGGACTGATTTGTAGTTTAATGTATCTATCGATTGTGACAAGACCTGATATTACTTTCAGTGTCTCTTACCTAAGCCGATATCTGGACAAACCTACAACGCAAGCATGGAAAGCTGCTAAAAGGATACTCCGTTACCTGACTTTGACGAAAAACTATGGACTAATGTACACAAAAGGAGAAAGTGGTTTAGAAGGTACGTGTGATGCAGACTGAGGAGGTGATCGAAATACCAGAAAGAGTGTGAGTGGCTTCATATTGTTTTCATGCTGGGAATCCGATTGCCTGGCATTCTCGAAAGCAGAACTGCGTAGCTTTGTCTTCAATGGAGGCTGAATATATATCAGCTGGATCAGCGGCTCAAGAACTGGTAAATTTGAAGGGTATTTTATCCGAATTTGGTGAATCTGAATCTGAACCAGTTACCTTGAATATTGACAATCTCAGTGCAATCTCAATGATTAAAAATTTTGAAAACTCAAAGCCTGGTAAACATATTGAAATAAAATATCACTTCATCAAAGATCTTTGTTTAAAGAAAGAAATAAAACTGAAGTACGTTAGCACTAACGATAACTGTGCCGATATATTTACTAAAGCTTTAGGAAAAGAAAAATTCCAAAAGTTTAGGTTAAGCTTGTTAGTTATCTAAATTGTTTAAATAAGCTGTCCATGAATTTAATTATCTCTTTTTAGCAATTTAAACATATTTTGTTTATTTATTATTGTTAAAATACATTTTAAATTGAGGGGCCGTGTTAAATAATGTTTTAGGACCACTGCAAGAAAAAGGAAAAGGAACTATCTGAGATTTTTGTTATTTTGTTGTTATGTATAAATATATAGATTGAATTTATGTAGTGTCAAAAATAAAACAAATAAATACTCTCATCTTAACTAAAGTTATTCTGGTTCTTATTCAACTGGATCAATCTTTAAAAGTAATCTTTAATACTAAACACGTCAACATTTAACGGAAGAGTATAGAGTACTCTTTTGTTTTTATGAATTACTCTAGAAAAACGTGAAATCATTACGTTGAAACTGGGCCCCGAATTTCTCGAAAATATGAATGCTGGTAGTGAGTTCAAAGGTGTGCCTCCAAAGAATAATGTCTAGAATACGTTTTTAAATATCTCCATTTCGTCAAATTTCGACTGGCTCAGCTACTTTTACTTCCACATCCAGTGGAAGTATAGTAACGACAAAAATTTTTTAAAAAATTTTTATTGTTCAAATAGGCTTAGAATGTCATGAAACGTCGAGATTTTGAGCAAAAAAAAAATTCTGTCTGTCGGTCTGTAACTTTTTTTGTGCGCACGTTTACTCTGGAACCGTTTGAGATATTGACTTGAAATTTGGTACACATATGTACCTAGATTATATTTTCATCTTGTTCCATCGAAGGGTTGGGGGGTAAATTTGGGTAAATTTGGAGTAAATAGGTAAATCAAGCAGGTAAGAGTTCATAAAATTGATATTTAGTATAGACAAGGGAAGCTAAGGTCTCAAAAAAAATTTTGGCATTAGCCACCCCCATTTTCGGGGTAGAGGATTTCAAATATTATATTATTAAAGTTCCATAAACAATTATTTCCAGATACGAAAATTTTTCGTTGTGTGACTTGGATAGAAAATCCGGATGTGGAAGTAGTGATTCCTTGGGCAGCGGTTTTTTTTAATAAAACTATTACGAGACAACTGAATGTTGCAGTGAATACCTATTTGAAAACTAAAAATATATTTTCCATATACTTAATCTCAGTGACACCACGTAAAATTGAATTGAGCCGTATTCGAGCAAAATGTTAATTAAATTGGTACCCTCAGTCGGCCACGCTCGACTGCAACTTCAACTCATTTATATATTCAATTGGCTTTTGCTATTAGTTAATTTTTAATTATTCCACTCATAGCATTATAGATAGGAATTATACGTGCACTTTATGACAAACACTGATTTTACGACTCTTGTTATGTACATGAATGCAAGTAACGGTATTAATAAATACATAGGCAATACAGACATATGTATTTAAATTACTTTAATACCTCCGTAATATATGCTGCATATATCAAACACTGAGCGATGAGCCCTCCCGTGGAGACTCACAGGAAATAATACAGTATGACGCGTAGCGCAGGGTTCCCAGTGGCTATTGCCCCTCAAATTAAGGACTTAGGGATCTGGATCAAAAGGAAAAAAGGATCAAATAAGGACCCAAGATGTATAATTTGTATAATTTTCCATGTTTTATTTAAAAAAAATGCAATACATACATTAATGCTTTACGCAATAAACAAAAAATTAAGTCAGATTTGTCATTAACATAAAAGAAAATTTGCCTTACGTGTAATACGACTTTGACTAGTCTCTTGATTGGAAACGAAATATTTAAAAAAATGTACATCAAACATTTATTGACATGTCTTGGACTTCTTGTTTATAAGCCCAGAAATCATTTCTGACTTTTTTTTCCACTGACAACTACAGCTTGCCTAATTGCGTCCTCTTCTTATTGGCTTTTCTTCTAACTGATTCGGCTCCTTCAACCCTAGCTTGAACCAGTGCTACCTCCTTGTCCCTTCGATGTTGCCTTTTTCAAACGCTCGGTAGCATCCATAGTATGCTGTCTGCTGTCTCCCTCTTCTTTTCTTAGCGCCTGCAATCTCACCTCACCTTCGGAAAGGAATTTTCTATCACTTTCCATTTTTTGTCATGCTATTTCCTCAGCTTGGTGCTTTCCCTTTTCCTCTTTTTTCTTGTGGGCATCATCTTCCTTCCTTTTTTTCTCGGCGTCTAAGTACATTCCGTAAGAGCTGCAGGCGCCACAGGCCAAAGTCAAGAGTTGTTATTGGAACAAGGGATGGCTTATTGTCGAACAATTTAAGGCCCGATTTAACTGCATTTGCAGCATTCAGCATACACGCACCTAGTGATGCCCTTCCTTCCATGAGCGTCTGCCCGGAGCTAAAGAACACACGCTCGACAAAAACGTTGCCATGAGAAAGACCCAGAGCAGCGATTACAATCTGGCGTAACCTAGGATGCTTTAAATTATATGAAAGAGTTCTTCTTTTTCAAAACTGGGCCCAATACTTCGTTTCAATATTAATTTCAGTCTGCAGAAAACCCCACTTATCCGCTAGCGTATCTAGGGGCCCACTTATGGGAAGGGCTCGAGCGACATCATAGATGTGGGTTTCGATAGTGTGAGCGTGCGCGTTTTAAAATGCTTATTACGGTTTTTTAACAAACGATCCGTGTTCAAACGTAATTATTAATGCAGTTCGTTGAAATAGGGACTTTAAGGACCATACTTTGAAATTATGGACTTTGTAGGGACTTTGCCGAAAATAAGGACCAAGTCCATAAAAAGGGACCGACTGGGAAGCCCTGCGCGTAGCGTCTATAGGCAATTATTAGGCAAAAACTAGTAAAGATGGACAAGGCCGGTTTCTCGAATGAAACAAATCTAGATTCATCCAGCGGCTCGTAAGTTGGACGAGTGCGTTGGAGAATCGGGAGAAAGCAATAGTAAGAAAACCAAATGCAAGTCTTTCCAACTGAAGACCACGGTAAAAGGAGATATGTCACAAAAGTTAGTTTCGAGAAAAACGAATTTTTGAGTTTGAAACCTCGCTGACTTATAAGCTATTGATAAATTTAAATAAAAACTTTTGAGTATCATTTAGGAAAATATATTAAACCATTTGTTAAAAGCATTCTGACAAAAAAAATTTGTTTATACAGAAAAAAAATAGAAAACACGAACGATTACCAACTATTCAGGGGAAAAATGGGAATTGTCACAAAAATAAATATATATTCATGAAAACAAGGGGGATTGTCCAGTTTTACAATGCTTTACTTTCTTCATTGTGCCTTTTTATTCTTGCCTTTTTTTTTACTAATTTCCACTTTTTTATTCTTTTCCTCTTTATTTCTTTGTTTGTGTGAGGTAAGTTGTCATAGTAAAGCTGGTTTTCTTCAGAAAAAAAGTTTTTCATATTTTCCAAATTGTTAAATGTTTTATCTGATATTGGAATGAGAATTAGAATAACATGGAAACAGATATATAAGAATAACGTACAAAACCTATATTAACAGTCACATAGCAGATTTTCGGTCAGAAAATAAAAATTCATTACGGTGCAGGGCAGACTCGGGCTCAGGCCTCTTCTGAATTGGGGGTATTTGACTTTTCTCCATTGTCCATTAAAGAAAGATCTGTGCGACATGAGCAGGGGATGAACACTACTTGCTTATATTTCTCTAATATGGTGTGTTGGAGAGGTATATTTATTGATGTAAGGTAACTGTTTAATAAGTCCCTTATTATTTCCTGAAATTGTTCAAGATCCTGTTCATTTTTACTTTCTTTATTTGTATCATTTGTATCATTAGGTCGTTTTTAATAATTCCCCGACAAAAATACAAACAGAATAACATACACCACTTGTTGTAGATAGTCTTAAAACAAATTATCTACTAAAAATAAAATAAAACAATAAAAATAAAATAAAACAATATTCACTTAAGATTAAAATATATGGACCGTCCCCGTTTTTACCATTTTCCTTGTGGACATTCCGCGTTTCTTCCCTGTGTGCGATTTTTCAAACATGAATATCAGACTGTGCTGTCTTTTTACAGTGGAGTTGTTTTTGTAGTAAAATATAGAGGTTTGTCTACTAGCTGGCGGTGCCAGCTGACTTCTCGGTATATTGTGACATACCTCCTTTTTCCCCTGTGGTCTTCAAATGGAAAAGTTATAGAGAAAACCGCCTTGTGCATAATTAAGATAAAAAGGCTATTTGCAAAAAGTTGCTCGAAAGTGAAGTTTCACATCCCTTATATTGAACCTAGGCCAGTACGTCGCGAGGTGAAAAGTTGTAATAACTCATATATAGTTGAACTCAAATCGAACTCCGTTCTTGTGAATGATATAATCACTTAGAGGAACCTTAAAACTATTAGTGTCCCAAAATTTTGAAAAAGTAAAATATTTTTATATTATTCTCAGTCAATGCTAAAACCAAAGTGCATGCATAAACTTCCGATGAAGTTGTGTGAAACCAAAGTCCTCACTCGGCCATGCCCTACTTGGGAAGGCGTTCCATTAGTCGAGTCAATGAAACCTAAAAATCGTCAAAACCTCTTAATTCTCAGCAACAGCTTCGATTTTGATCATTTTTTTTAAATGTGTGTTTTTTAATATTATTCAAAATCAGAAACATCCCAAGTGGCGCAAATAATTATTTAAAAAAATATATTTAAAAATTCTTTTTCGCGGTATTTATAAAACATTGAATTGCTTTTATTGAAAATTTAAATTCAAAAATGTTTCTCACAGACGGGGTTGATAATTATTTATATTGTTTAAACAATAATAACAACTACAGGAAAAATCTACTTTTTTGTATATATTTTTTTCCGATATTCATGAAAAAGTTAATTTAATCCAGTGTTTGAAGGTTTTTCGCTCAGAATTCTTTCGGATAAAACCGATTGAGGTTAAATTTGGACTGTAATTAAGGAAAGGCTCAAGCAACCAAAGTTATATAGTGCCGATGTGTGCTTTTACCCTTGGTTTTTCAATGATAACTTCCTTATTTTTCAAGCTATTCAATCGCTCCAAAAATCATTTTACAGGCAAGTGTAAAGTTGAACTTCCTTGAACCTTTCATTTTTGAGATTTTTGATTTTAAAGGGCTCGGGGAAGGTGGTCCTCGCATTCAAATGCAAACTTACAACTGTGACATCTCAATTAATTTTCATCCTAGAGAGATAGAAAAAAAAACAAAATTTTTAGTAAAAAAAACCTAAATTTTTGTACATTTTTTACGTATCTTCTTTAGTCTTTGAAAAAACGAAAATTTTTTAAGAAATTTCAAAAATCATTTCAAATTTGAATCAAACTTTTTTCAAATATAGGCATCCTAAACCGGTTAAACTTCTAGAACATATTGTTAGTACTTAAACAAAGTAAATTGTAAATGGATTACGTTCAATTTCAATTCCCAATCCCCATTGGTTTCATTGCTGATTTTTTTTTCCAAAAAAAAGAGACAACCATTTTATTTTTATCATAACTGCGTTAGTTTTTCTGCTAACGACTTTTACCAAATTTCATTTTAAAGGTCTTTTCAAGTACTTTTGAAAATGTTTTGTATGTTTTCCTCCGAAATTTTTCCGTTTTTCCATTATTTAACGTTGAAAGGATTGAATTCAGTTTTCGGCGAATAAAAAGTCACCTTGAACGAGCCATAACTCGGTTCGTATTGCATCTACAGAAATTAAAAAAAAATAAATCGATTTTTTATTTTATAGGCTTTATTTTTGCATATAATAAATTTTTTGGTAAAACTTAAAGTTTTCGAGTTATTAGTGAAAAATCGTTCTAAAACATGCATTTTTTAGATGAAAAATCAACATTTTCAATCACGAATAACTCAAAAAGTATTGACTCACTGAAAAAACTTCATAGAACATTTTTTTGCTTAGAATGTATTCCTCTATCGACGTCTGCAGTTATTTTGAAGGTAATAATTACCACCCCCCGAGAAGGAGTGGCATCCACCCCCAGGGTATTTGCGCCACTCGGAATGTTTCTGATTTTGAATAGTATTAAAAAACACACATTTAAAAAAAGAGATCAAAATCAGAGCTGTTGCTGAGAATTAAGAAGTGAAAACCTACAATTACTCGACTATATTATACAGGGTGTTTTTTTAAGTTTGTGGAAAACTTCAAGGGGCGATTCATTGAGTGATTCTGAGACTAAAAGTCTATATAAACATATGTCCGGTAATGCTTCGTTTTCAAGATACAGAGTATCAAACTTTTTTGAAAAATCGTTTTTTCGTAAAAATTTTAATAATACTTTGGCCGATTTTGTTGAAATTTGGCAGTGTTATTTATGGTAGAAAGGGAAAGTCGATTAAAAATATTAAGTCTAGTGGCATCTCGGGGGGCACATTTACCTATTTTTGACAAAAAAAATGTGCGCCACAGACTTTTTAAAACTTTTATAATTTTCTTCGCATTAAGCAACTTTTAGTTGCAACTTTTTTGTCTCTTTCATTTATTTGGTATCCTGCTTCGTTTTTGAGAAAAAAAAACACTTAATTGCATGTCCCTGGGACAAGATAATAAAAAATTGAAACTATCAACTATCAAGAACTGGAGTGTACCTGTTATTTTTTTCCATATCATTAGTCTATTCTAGTCTTATAAATTGTTATAAAAATTAATACTAGCTAAAAAAAAAAATTTAAAAAGTTTAACACTCTGTATCTTGAAAACGAAGCATTACCGGACATATGTTTATATAAACTTTTCGCCCCAGAATCACTCAATGAATCGCCCCTTAAAGTTTGGCCACATACTTAAATAACACCCTGTATAGAAGCTCTTGATAGAATATTGCTTAATACTATTTGAACCTGTTTTGAATCTAATCAATAAATGGCATTATTTGAACTATCGTGTTTTATTTATTGAATGAGTAAGTCTCATCCGTCAAGGGTTTTTGTGTGTTGGTATTGAGTATTGGGCGGAGTCAAGACACCCTTTGCGTTTGAAACTCAATCATCGATCACATCACAGAGGCTCGAGAGTTATTTTTTTATTAAGGGAAATCGGAGATCTCTAAGCTACATAATCCATTAAATTTATAGATAAATAAGATAACGTGTATTAAGAGAGAAACCAATTTTGGGAGAGCGCCATTAGCAGTCGACGGTAGGTACAGCTTTCACCTTTATCATCTATCAAACGTCTCATAAATAAATACAAAACCGCCTGGTAGTGGGAAAAACCACATACGAACAAAGGAGAACGCGACTGGCGCCCTTTAATAAATACATTGGTGTCGCGCCCTTCAGACACCGTATACGAGATTCTCTGCAGTACCTCCTGAACAAGTAGTCCAAGAGTACGAAACGTTCGAAAAACTATATAAAAAACGACATCCCTAATCGGTTATTCTAAAATTAGATTCTCAAATAACCAACTACTCGACAAAGACCATAAACATATAATTTCATTCTTTCAGCAAGACAGTCTGCAGGACTTCCACAATAAAATTATAGAGGATATCCTTGAAAAAAATCCCTAAAAATCCCTATTTTCCTAATAATAAAATTAACACCGTGTCTAGCAAAACAGTAAAAAATGTACCATAATGTACCCCCACCTTTCGACCGTGTATCAGCGATATTGCAACTCTTTGTTGCAATATATAAAAACCAAAATGACACTAATCCATCTAAAACGTACTACGTCGAAAATAACTTGGACTTATCTATTTTCGAAATTTTCTCCTTTATATTTAGCAAAGAAATAAAATTAATTTGTCAAAACATTGTAACAAACCCCGACGAAGACCAAATTCCTATAACACTCAATCAGTTTCATGGGAGAAAGAACAACCTCCATCGCGATACAAATGAAACCATACGCAGAATAAAGAACAAGTATAATTGGACTAGACCAACAAGAGACGCAAAAAAAATTCATGAAAGCTTGTGAAACCAAACTCGGTATATCTGTACAAAACTGAATCAAGCGCTAAATTCATCTTAAACAGTGTGATATATTTGAGTATTTGTTTTTGTCTTCTTTTTTTTTGGCACGATTTCATTTCCTGTTCTCTGAAATTCCTCTTCTTTTTATTCACAACCTCTTGACAGACGTTCTATGATTCATGAATTATTCTAGTTAGTTATCTTTATTGTATAGTACGTCTGCCAGCATTACGCTATATGTCATGGTTGCCTGTTAGACGCACAGCGTTACCAAAGCTCTTTCCCATCAGCCCTCACGAGCTTTTGATTTGGTAGACCATCAGCTGCTTAAGGCCAAACTAGGTATTCGAGAAACTGCTTTACAAATATTTTCCTCCCATTTAGACAACAGGACACAAATTGAAAAAATGGCGGGTGGAGTTGAAAGTAATATTTGTGATATTAAACAAGGAATTCCACAGGGGTCAATTTTGGGTCCACTTTTATATATAATATTTGCTAACGATGTGGTTAGTCATCTACAGAAAATATCGAATGTTCAGGTGGTCTGCTATGCTGATGATACAAACATTCTAGTTACCGGCAACAACCTAACTGAAGCAAAAGAAACCACTGAAAGAGTTTATCAAGAAATCATACATTGGTCTCAAAATAATAACCTAATTCTAAATAAAACAAAGACAGATTCAATACAATTTTTATTGAATAATAATTCCGAGAGCCTAACACTTTTTAATGGTACTGACTGGGAAATAAAAACTTGTGTTGATAGTATACTCTTAGGTGTTACTTTTGATAAACACTTACAATGGACTCAACATATCGAAAAATTATGCATAAAGTTAAGAACAAGTTGTTATTCTCTAAAATTTATGTCTAAACATTGTAGCCGGGATATTCTTAAAGTACTCTATTATGCTAATTTTCATTCGCATCTTAGGTACGGAATTGTAAACTGGGGTAATAGTTCTAATGTGACTAGGGTATTTTTATTACAGAAATATGCAATTCGTATTTTATTAAATTTAAATTACAGAGAGTTGTTAAAATTTTGACAGTCGCTGTTCTATACATTTTTGAGGTGTGCTCATATGTTCATAAACATAAATCAATATTTTTAAGAAATCAAATGAGTCATTTACATGACACCAGAGCAAAGAATTTTCTACTGCCTAATTCTCATAGAAATGCTATGTACCAGAAAAGTTTTCTTGACCAATGGTGTAAGCTTTATAATTCATTAGATGAAGATGTTAGGTCTTCGGGTAGCATACATATTTTCAAACATAAATTTAAAAAAATTATTACTAAATAAAAACTGCTACACGATAAGTGAATTTTTGTAATTTAATATATTTTTTTTATATGACCAATTTCAAAACGTCTTGTTCATGTGTTTTATATATTTTATTGTATTGTTTTTTCTCTGTTAACCGTTTGTTAATTTTTCTTGTGACGTTTTCTACATTGATTTTATTGTATACTTTTATTTGCATATAATTTTTTTGCAATGGGGAAATAATAGTATATTATATTACTAGGAGTAGAACGCACTCTTTTTTTGTGTTGAGCCCAGGATTTGCGGCTGAGGCGAAGCCGAAGCCGCAAACTGGGCGAAATACAAAAAAAGGCGTTCTACTCCGTGTAATATATACTATTTTTTCTTCAAGCGTATTAAAATGCAAAAATTCATTTATTTATCATAAATGTACAAATATTCAAACTACAGTCTTACATGTTGACACAATATGACAAGTGGGTAGTGGATAGCGCGCCACCGGTGGCTTTCGGTATTAACATTATGTTACTGGTAAAACAATACCCACTGCGGTGGCGCTTTCGGAACTAACATTATGTTGCTAGTAAAACAATGTCCACTACGGTGGCGTTCGATACTAACATTTTGTTACTAGTAAAACAATGTCCTACTTCTACTTCTGTTTTTGGTGACATAATTTAAACATTTTAGTACGCCTGAAGAAAAAGACTATTATTATTATTAATGATTAGGAGTTCGTCCTTTTCGCCTTTTAGCATCTGGATTTCTATGAAGCATCAATCATTCTATATTGTCCTCTCTACGGTTGATGTGGCCAAAAAATGAGAGGATTCCATAGAATACGATGATGTAGAGTCACTTAGGAGAGGACGTATTTCTTGCAGAATCGAGGTATTAGTGCGATCGGCTGTCCAGGAAATTCGTAACAAACATCTCCAGACCCACATTTCGAGAGCATCAATACGCCTCACAGTGATGGAAAATGGAAACAATTCTAGCCACGCGGCAATTTCAATCGTACAGGAATACATTGTTTTTATTCTCCTCGGAATAACATGTATTTTATAGGGGAAGTGCGGAAAATGTGAAATTTGGTTAGGTGTTTTCGTAGTGATCTGATCTTCGTGCGCTTATTATTAAATTTCTTTAAACTGTAGAGCGTAGCTCACCTTATGGTCTGCATATCAAAAAACAAATGAGGATCTTTTACGCGAAAAAAGTTATAAAGGCTATTTCAAACCGTTACACCTGTCAGATTTTTTATAAAATGTCAAATGTCTCTGAAACGGCTGGGTTTAGGGATAGAGGATAGAGCATGCTACATGTCTTCGACTCAGAATTTTTAGCTCTTTTCGAAAACTTTGAAATATATAGGGCGTTCCACTTAAAATAAGCAACTTGGTATAAGAGTAAGTGCCAAATGTAATTATTTTATTTGAATTGTCCATACTGACAATTCTCTGTATCGATCGATGCAATTCCCGGTGGGACACCCCGTATATTGACTCCATTCTGATAATTTATTAATTGAGATTCTTCAATGCCCCCTACAGGTGTTACAGTTCGCTACGGCACACAGTTTACATTTGAGCTTCTTAGAATGCATGAGAGAGCTGCAATCATCGCAACTTTTTAAGTTTCAGTTTTTTTTAAGAATCCGTACAAAAAGATGTTCATAAAAATCTCAGATATTGCTAATTAAGGTTATAATTGTAAGAAAATGTATTCATAAAGTTAATATTTCACTACACTCAATGATGCAACTCAACTAGGGTAGTATGTGAAATAATTCTTCAGATTTAATTCACTGAATTAACAATAATACTAATAATGACAAGAAAATATACTCCATCAAAAAGGAAGCGCGTAAAATCCAGGAAGAATATCTAAGAACCGAAACCACTGACGGGGATGCCAAGAAGAAAATCAAAACCAGCATCGAAAATAGGAAAATAGAAGTACTTCGCGCAAAGACGATGCATGAACAATTCTTCCGCGATCTCGACCAGCCAGCAGTTGACAATCTAGCGTCTACAAAGTGGTTGAATGGCTTGGGCTTGAATGGGGAAACGGAAAGTTTAATAAATAGTAACACAGGACCAAGCACTAAACACCTGACACCACCAGAAAATGGTCTCGAAACAGCTTGTTGACAGCAAGTGCTGTGTAGCAATAGAACATGTCAGTTACGTAGTGGCGGGATGTATTACGTTGGCACCATCGGAGTACACTCACCGACACAACAGAGTGGTCAGATATCTTCACTGGGTCATGTGCAAGCCCTTCGATATACCAGTACTGCAAAAATTGTAACGGAATTTCTGTCGAAATAACGTTACAACTCCCTTTAACATTGTATTTTATTAATATTTAGTATTTTTTCGCTGTTTTGCGATCAGTTTAAAATATTTTGTGAAGTTTTGAGTTACAAAGTGCGCGAACCTTTAACTTAATATCTGGTAGGTAACAGTAATTAAGACATTCGGCACTGCTGTGGAGAATTTTAATAATTGACGTTAGAATCGGGGCGAAAATTCATCATCTTTAATCCGACCTTTGGAGACGGCGGTTGTGTTTGAAGATCCTGTCTGGCTTCGTAGCAATGGTGAGATAACTTGTACTTTATTCACTTTTATCTTTGCAATCCTTTAATGTAGTTATTTTAATTGTATCTCTATTTTAAGCTTGTAAGTGGACATATTTTTGAGAATAATTTTGTTAAACCGTGTGTTTTGTTTTAAAAGGTTAAACACATGTTTACCTGTTTGTTCGATAATTATTTAACGTAGGGATTAACTAATTATTATTATCCGCCCATTTAGCATTCTATCTTAATGTATCGTGATTATTTAACGATGTTTAAATAATTATTATCGGCCCACTTGGCAAATTTACCTTTATACATAATTGTGTAACGTAAGGGTTAAACAATTATAGATTGATCCGTGGTGGTCCCGTGGTGTATTCTCTTTTGTGGTTCCTAGATATTTTTTCTGCTGTTTGATGCGTTTTTCTAGGTGAAATACATACTGGTGTGGATGCACTAGAGAATACATTTGTGTACAAGCACAAAAGTTGGTTCAGGAACTGATGGTGGAAATTCTGGAGTAATATGGTACCTAGGCTGGAACCAGGCTCAAAGCCGAATTTGACCAGAAGGTCTACTGCTGGGACACCTCTGGAAGGCGTACGGTGAATATTTTTCATTCATTATCTTTTGCCTAAATTTGTAGAGATTTAAAGCACTCACCGAACGTTTGTCCAGAGATTCCTAGAATTTTGAGGTTTCTGAACTAACGAACCATTTTCTTTCTTCTTGTCTATTGTGTAGCTTCATTAATGGATTAATTATATCGCTATCTTTGTCTTACATAAATTAATCATTAATGAAGTGTCGGTTTTTTATCTTATTCCGGTTAAATGCTGGTAAATAAAAATATATCTAAATATCTATACCTAGTAAATTGTTGTTACTTATGTCTATCTGTCCGTCCAAGTTTAAAATATGATTATCTAGTGATTTAAATGTCACAGAGTTTGCACAAGTTGTCGTCACCTCACCATTGCTATAATTTTGTCTAACTTCTTAGAGTCAATTTGAGAAATAATTATTTTTTAGAAAAGTCACCAGTGAAATGATTATCTTTTGTCTTTTTGGCATTTGGTCATATTTTTAAAGTAACGTAATTTTTTTTTACCTTTTTGGCTAAATCTTTTATCTTAAAGTAACATAAAAAATATCTTATCTTTTTAGCAATATTTTTAAAGTAGATTACCCCTTTTTATATTTAATTTTATCTTGAGTAAATTTTCTTGGCCTTTAACTTAAAATGTTATACTGTAATTTTTTCCTGTTTCTTTTTTCTTATTAAATTATGCTAATTACATAATAAGTGATCTTTGATATAGATTCATTTTGTCTAATTTTTTATTGATATTTTCCTTATCGATTTTCGTGTAAATTTCATGTTCAATTTTTTAGCACGGAAATATTAATTTTTTGTAGTAAAATTTATCAAACCAAAAATATGGTTTATTTAATTTAATATGATCTAGTAATTTTGCAGAGTATTTTTATCGTAATTTTGGTCATAAAAATTTGTCCTTTAACGTAATATCTTGCTATCTTAATTTTTGTTTTTTATAACTTACAATTTCTACTTAGTTTAGCGTGGTAAGAATATTGTAGTTAATTAATTAGTTTTATCGGAATTTTGTATCTGAGTACATTGTACTTATTATCGAATTTTTTTATCGTAATTTCATTTTTCTATCTTGCCCGACTGGTTTTAACCACTTATTTTTCCCATTTTTATGTAAAAATCCCTGGACCAAGTGAAGGGGAGTGACCAGTACAAATCAACATCAAACGCAGGTCTTCGTAAGAATTTGGTGGTCTGGACAGCATCTCCGTTGAGTGAACAGAGCTGATAGTCCAAGCTAATAAGGAGGTTTATTTTTGGGATCCCAGCTCAACCGTAAGTCCCTCACTTACCGAACTTTCGGCAGCTTCCAGCCCCATAGATCGACTACAATCACCTTGTGTAAGAATTTGTACAGTCGTTACATCTATTATTTCTTTGGTCAGAAGAAATAATGTAAAAAACCAGTCAAAATTTGTTTTATTTAACGTACAAATTTTTGTCTTATCATTTTTAACTTCGATTGTCCATTTTCGCAAAGTATCTAGTCAGTAAGTTTAAATATTTTCTTTTGTACAGAAATTGTAAACTTTTCTCATATTTGTTGTAATATATTGTTCTAATTTTATCTACTGTGTGTTATTATCTCTCTAATATATTATCTCTCATTTTTTTGATTTTGTGTAGCAAGTATTTATTTAAAAATACGCTGGCGTCCTTAAGGCCTAATACAACTTAAAAATTTAACTTCACAAAAAAGCACCGACCTGCACTGAGCTAGCAGAAGCTGAGTTAACGCACCTCTTGTTTGGGGAAGTGCTATCACCAACAAAGTGTCGTTATAAAATATTATGAATATACCCTTGAGAAGGTTGTCAAATCATTAATAAAAATTAGAAAAAGTAGAGGACCTAGATTCGAATTTTGTGGAACGCCAGAAGTCGCTACAAGAATTTCCAATCTGTAACGCTGTAGAACTGAAAAGCTTATGATGACATCATAAAATTGAAACGTCTCCTAGTGTTACTGTGAGCATTTCTGTATTGACAGAAAAACTATTCGTAGAAAAATATTTTAGTTTTTATTAATATTAAAACATTAAATAGGCAAAATAGAAATTTTTACCAATTTCAAAAATATAGCAAAAAAAAAAACAAAAAAATGGTTGTCTTAAATAAGAAAAAAATACACAATAAATAAAACAAATAAATAATAAAGTAAATAAAAATAAAGCACATAGAATAACAAACAAATAATCATTATCACACATACAGTAAGTTTATAAAATTAAACGAGAAAAATCAGTTGACAGGAATTCGTCAAAATCATAGAATGCATTTTTTAAGGATTGTGTATGTTTGTACAGCAATCGGTAACACGTTGAAAAATTTTACTGCATAATAGCATGTGCCATTTCTGGTTTTTGAAAGTCGAAAAAAATCCAAATATACAGGGTGTTTGGTAAGGCGATGCCGACCCTGAACAGGGAGGTAGAGGGGGTCATTTGGCATCTATATAACCAAACGTCGCCTAAAAAAAAATGACATTTTTTAGAAGAAAATTGTAATTGAAAATGGTAATTAAAACTGTCGATTTTTGAAGTCTCACAATTTTTTAAAAAAAGTCATCTAGATATTACAATTACTTTTAAAACTTCTCTATTGTATCCTCTTTGTGGCAATATCATAAATACTATCAAGTTTTACCAGTCACTAAAAATAGACAAAAGACTATCAATCGGCAATAATTTGTCATTTCAAAAATTAAATATGCAAAGGTATCGTTTCAAAAACAGTCAGAACCAGTCATTTGTTTGTTAGTAATATCACTGACAGCTGTCAACGCGCACACTTTCATATTTCTTGTATTTTTAACGAAGTTTATAACTATCCTCAGTGTTGTGTCGTTTTGTACTGATAATTTTTTTAAGTTTCCGACATATTGAGTAAAAATTAATTTCAATGGCTACTGTTAGTAACCAAGAGTATGCTGACGTACTCTTTTACTATGGCAAAGCAGATGGGAATGCTTACCTGATTGTATCATGAACGATTTCATCCACATAGAAAGACTCCGAATCCGCATGTTAGCAACACTTATCACCGAATGGCGGAAATAGGTAATTTACATCAGCATGAGCCTGCTACAGGACGTGCACGCCATCACCCCGAAAATGACGAAAATATTCTAGCCGCATTTGCTGCAGATCCCGCAACAAGCTTTAGAAAAGTGGCACAGCAACTTGGATTGTCAATTTGGGAGACTTGGTTAATAATGAATACAGAAAAGAAACATCCTTGTCATGTACTTCAGTACAGGTCCTCAAAGAGGACGACCCTTTACGAAGAATAACATTTTGTCGCTTTTTATTGAATGCTGATATTGAGGGCATCCATTTCTTAAAATCTATTCTATGGACGGATGAATCAAAATTCTCCCGTGAAGGCATAACCAATTTTCACAATCTCCATTATTGGGCGGACAAGGACGACAACCCGCAAATGAAGAAACAATTTTCCTTTCAGAATAAGTTTAGTGTCAATGTTTTAATGGGTGTAATTGCTGGACATGTCAGTGGACCTCATTACCTACCAGATAACCTTAACGGAGATGCTTACCTCGACTTCTTCCAGAATGATCTTCCTCCGCTCCTGGAAAATCTGCCAACTAACCTTCGCCACCGTATAATTTTCCAAAACGACGGATGCCCAGCGCACTACCGCTTGACAGTCCGCCAATTCTTCGATCGAACATATCCCGATCGATGGATTGGACGTAGTGGACCTATTCTGTGGCCTGCAAGGTCCCCATATTTAACGCCATTGGACTATTACGTATGAGGTATGATGAAGGAACTTGTGTACAATAAGGAAATACAAAGCCGTGTATAGCGTTAATGCTATAAATAAAATTAAAATTTATGTAAATATACGTATATTTGTTTACTTTAATACATCTTTTATTTTATATGATTTTTGTGTATTTCAAAGTATATTGTTATTATTTTTTGTTATCGAATGTTTTTTCTTTTGTTTCTTCTCGACTCCATAGGAACTTCTCGATTTCCGGTGAGTGAGTCGCTATAGTCGCTATACCGTGTTTAACTATTAGCAAAAATAGAGCGAGCCGCTCTACAACTGCGACAAGAAATAAGATTAAGGACAACTACTGTTGAAATTAAAAGACGGGCGAGGAAAAATGCTTTAGAAATAATGGGAGTCGCTTTGAACACCAAAGATAATAAATTTGTTCTCAAATAATAATTTTTGTTATAAATAGAGTTTTTTGAAACTATAGCTTTGTTTTTGTTGAAAGAACGCGCATATTTAATTTTTGATTAAATGAAAAATTATTGCCGATTGATAGTCTTTTGTCTATTTTTAATGACTAGTAAAACTTGATGGTATGTAATGATATTGCCACTTAAAGAGGATACAACAGAGAAGTTTTAAAAGTAATTGTAATGTCTAGATGACTTTTTGTTTAATATTTTAAGACTTCGAAAGTCGATAATTATAATTACCATTAAAATTTTCTTGTAATAAATTTCATTTTTTTCTTATAGGCGACAGAAACTTTTATATATTTATTTATTATTTTTTTTGTTGGAAGGTATATTTCGGATAAAGAAAAAAAATTCAGAATATCAAAAGTTAAATTTAGTACGTAATACTTTAGACTTTAGATTTTTACAAAATCGGCAATATAAAAGAAACCGTAGCATTATTCATATAGGTATGTTTGGTCACATAGATGCCAAATAACCCCCTCTACCTCCCTGTTCAGGGTCGGCATTGCCTTCCAAACACCCTGTATATTACCCCCATTACGAGTTGAGTATGTATGTACACTTTCACATGTTATGTAATTAAGTTATTTTTAACATGGACAAGGCACTGCATATAAGTACAGGGTAAAGTGAGTATCTTAAGGCTTATAAAAGCATCTCTACAATTCCTATATGATAACCCATCAACAATTCTGCAGTGAAAAACTGTTGACGTATGTGCCGAGTGGACCCATATTAAAATGGCATAAATAAGGGAAGATTGAATTATTGCATGATATACCATTAAAACCGTTGACTGTGACGAACAATTTTTTTATATTGCGCAATAAGAAAATATTAAGTGATATATTCTTGCAGATGTGGGACGTGTGTTCTAGTAGAGGTTCAGAATTCGAAAAAGTCGTTTAGAAACGTGTCCCGTGGAACATTGAAAGGTAAAAATGTACTGATTGCACTATTATATAGTACTTGATATGTATATACACCCCCTAAATTCGTCTGGCGATATCGGTGTCCAAACAACCCCCAGGGGTGAAAAACCGAACAAAACGGAAAATTAGATTTTTGCTTTATCAACAGTTTTTTAATTTTTGATGAATTATTCATAATAACAAAGTTATGGCTATTTATATGCAAAGGAACTGTATTGTTTAAAGCGTAAAATATTTCCTAAAACCTTGCGTGGCTCTCTTATTATATGAATATTTATTTTGTTATTTTGGCAAATTCGTTCCACTCGTGATTGTGGACACACCAACTAAAATTTTAAAAATTTAATAAGAATAAAAGTTGTAGCGTATACTATCAAGATTCGATTACTTTTTTCAGTTTTAAATTTCGATCATAAATAAGCGAGTTATGAATTAAATAGTTAGTTGTCAAAATTATGCCACAACCCCAGTCGCATCTATCTCTACTTCAATCGTTTTCCGTCGCATTCTAAGATGCCTGCCCGCCCGTCACGCGGCCCGCGGAACTCTATATACTCACGCGCGAATGCATATTTATAATAGGTACTGGCAAGTAGAAAATTGTTAATTACATCTTTTTAGTGTAAAATATGGAGTCTTCATCTAGCAATATGGATTAAACGACAAATGTTTGTAAATCAAATTGTATAATTTAATAATTTGTAACTAAACTGGTAAATTATGTGAAAGTACTACTGACTAAAACTGTTCAAAAATAATAATTTTAGTAAACAATGAGGAGTGTGTAACATTATTATGGATATTAAAAACTCAAAGGTAAAGTACATAAAACCTTTTACTCTGTTTTCACAAGCAAAAAAATATTTATCTTTTAAATAATGGGAAGGTGCTCTGTAAAGCGACGCGACGTTGCAGCAATCAGAAACAGTGGAAAAAATTAAGGAATTGTTGTAAAGCAGATAATACTGCCGTAAATTGATACAACTAAATTTTTTTAAATAAATATCATTTCAGGATGCGCAATAGGGTAGTTCAAATTTATACCAGAGAAAAAATAGGTTCGATTTTTTCTGTCTTACCGCCAGATATATTCGAAAATTAACTGTTCCTCTTCAAATTTAACCCCCATAAGAAAGACTCTTTTATAGGCTCCCAAAGGTGAACCCGTAAATCCACAAATAGAGTATCGCGAATTCCCTGGTTGACTGGTGGAGTAGCTATGTTAAACTCCGCCAGGACTTAATATAAATAAAATTATTATTATTATTATTTTTGACGTACACTATACACTATGTTTTAATGTTTATGATATTGTTCAAACAATTATAATTTATTTAAAAATTTTATTTTGCTATAAATTTAAAGCATATCAAAATATAATTGTTTAAACAATTTCAAATGCTTAAAAATGTTAAGAAAAACTCAAACACTAATTAATAATATAGGTAATATAATAGGTTGTACAAAAAATCACAAATAAACAAAAATAAAAATCAAAAGTACGCGATACTCTATGTTTGCCCTTACGGTCATTTCTAGAACCCTATAAAAGGATCTTATGGAGGTTCTTTCATGGAAATAAAATAGATGGTCTCGGAGGCACGTGTTCAGCCGATTTTGCTCTATTTTCTTTCTTTTCACTACAAATTTGAATTGTCCGCCCCCTATTGCACATCCTGAAATCAAATATTACAGAAAATCCACTAATCTTTGCTGAAATGACATTTATTTAAAAAATATACTCGAATTACGGTATTTTTGTCTGGTTTACAATAATTCCGTAATTTATTCCCGCTGGTTCTGATTTCAGTCTCTCTAATATAATATAATAATATCCACCTTCCTATTATTTCAAAGAGAAATATTTTTTTGCTTGTGAGAGTTTTAAGCCACATTACCTTTGAGTTTTCAATGGCAAATATTTTGCACAGTCCACATTGTTTACTAAAATTATTATTTTTAAACAGTTTTAGTCAGTAGTACTTTCACATAATTTACCAGTTTAGTTACAAATTATTAAATTATACAATTTGATTTACAAGCATTTGTCATTTAATCCGTATTGTTAGATAAAGACTCCATATTTTACAATAATTGTATAAATATATAAGAGTACTTAATCAAAAAAACACTAAAAAATTAACAATTTTTTACATGCCAATACCTATTAAATATACGACTGGAAACGGTTGAAGTAGAGATAGATGCGACTGGGGCTGTGGCATAATTTTGACAACTAACTATTTAATTCATAACTCGCTTATTTATGATCGAAATTTAAAACTGAAAAAAGTAATCGAATCTTGATAGTATACGCTACAACTTTTATTCTTATTAAATTTTTAAAATTTTACTTGGTCTGTCCACAATCACGAGTGGAACGAATTTGCCAAAATAACAAAATAAATATTCGCATAATAAGAGAGCCACGCAAGGTTTAAGGAAATATTTTACGCTTTAAACAATACAGTTCTTTTGCATATAAATAGACATAACTTTGTTATTATGGATAATTCATCAAAAATTAAAAAACTGCTAGAAAGATGAAGCAAATATCTAATTTTCTGCTTTTTTCGGTTTCTCACCCCTGGGGGTTGTTTGGACACCGATATCTCCAGACGAATTTAGGGGGTGTATATACACGTCAAGTATTATATAATGGCGTAATCAGCACATTTTTACCTTTCATGTTCCACGGAAGTCAACAAAGATCTTGATTTCAACTCTACTATTCCTCCCATGTTAACTTACTGTCCAAAATAATGCCCAAAAATTTAACGCAATGAGAGGTCATCTGTACAGAGTGCTGTCTTAAAGAAAAAATCATAGTCTCCGTTTTATCATTATTTAATTCTAGCTTATTGTTTAAAAACCAGTTATGAACCACAGACAGACTGTTTTGAGCCCCTGATAATAAAATGTTACTATCTTTATGGGAATGAGCCAATATTGTGTCATCAGCAAAGAGACTGAAGTTTGTTGAGGGACTACAGTTTGGCAAATCATTAACATAAATAAGAAATAAAACCGGTGCCCAAAACTGAACCCTGAGGGACACCGAATTTAATATCAATGTTACCAAAATTAGCAGTATTAAAATGAACAAATTGATGACGATCAGTCAAATACGACATAATCAATTTTCCGCTACCCTCAGAGAATTTGTAATATTTCAGTTTGTTCACTAAAATATTGTGAAGCACACGGTCGAAAGCCTTAGGATTAAAAATTGCACATGCACAAATTCTTTGGCCTCGAAACCTTTAGTTATTACATTTATCAACGAATTAATTGCTAACGTCGTTGACAATTTTGACCTGAAGCCATATTGACAACTATTAAAAAGATTATAATTTTCGAAATAACTCGTGATTTGAGATTTGAGATCTACCTCAAAGATTTTGGCAAATAATAGCACGATAGAAATATGACTTATTCAAATAAAATTTGGGACACTGAGTTCATGAAAAAATTTACCTTTACTCTTAAATTCGAAAATATGGGCAAGCAGACCACACTGAAGTTATTTCACAAATTAAATTGAATTTTATTTAAAAGGGGGGCTATAAAACACTCAGGTGGACATCCGGTAACTTGGCACCTCCGCCAAATGTTTAAAATCATTCGCAGTTAGATTACTCCGAAGTCTATAAATAATAACGACATTTCTGACAAGCGACATTATATATTTTAAATAACTGCCTACATAGTATGTTTAAGAATGGGAGTGCTCATTTTAATTCTGGATTCTTCACGTTGGTAAAGAACACGGTGAATAGTGAAGTAAATATAAATCTAGCTTTCGCTGTGTAATATTGTAAACACTAACAAGTGATTCAAACGTATTCTTGCAGCAGGGAAGTTCATCGGACGTTCTGGCGGTTAAACATAAGCAAGAACTGAACACACCTTCTGTCTTCGTCTCATCATTATCATTAGGTATTTCTTCTGTTAGTGCGTAGCTTCGCCGTCACGAGATTGAGATTGACGGTTGGCGGTTGCCCTCTTTTGGAGTCACTTAAATTCTATACTGGACCAAAAGGTCAGAAAGGTCCTTTCTTTGAAGATTCCTCAAGAAACGATTTCGCTTTCTTGGTATTGTACCCACTAGTTAAATATACACATTATAACATTTAATTCTTTGGTGGTTTTTGGCGGTAATTCAAATAAAAATTATTAATACCTTTCTTCTAACATTACAGTTTATTACACCATCATCAGAGATACACGATATGATAATTTAAATTAATAAAATAATAGTACAGTAACTAGATGTAAAAAATATGCATAATTTAGGAATAATCTCATATGTAATGGTAATTTTACTTCCACGTCCAGTGGAAGTATAGTAACGACAAAAAAATTTTTAAAAATTTTTATTGTCCAAATAGGCTTAAAATGTCATGAAACGTCAAGATTTTAGGTTTGAGCGAAAAAAAAATTTCTGTCTGTTTGTCGGTCTGTCTGTCTGTCTGTAACTTTTTTTTGCGCGCACGTTTACTCTGGAACCGTTTAAGATATTGACTTGAAATTTGGCACACATATGTACTTTAACGAGATCTAGAACTAGATTATATTTTCATCTTGTTCCGTCGAAGGGTTGGGGAGTAAATTGGGGTAAATTTGGGGTAAATAGGTCAATCAAGCAGGTAAGAGTCCATAAAATTGGTATTTAGTATATACAAGAGAAGCTAAGGTCTCAAAAAAATTTTTGGCATTAGCCACCCCCACCCCCTTATTAAAGGGGATGAAAAAAAATTGTTATTTAGTGTATGTACAGGAATCAAAAACCTCAAAATATTTTTTTACTTCATCCACCCCCCACTACAACCCCCCTATCACCACCCCCACCCCACTACCGATGTGGGGTATCGTTTTATGGGTTTTTGGGGTAGAGGATTTCAAATATTATATTATTAAAGTTCCATAAACAATTATTTTCACATACAAAATTTTTTCGTCGTGAGTGACTTGGATAGAGAATCTGGATGTGGAAGTAGTGATTCCTTGGGCAGCGGTTTTTCTATACACTTTCGGCAAGTCCTGGATTAGGTATGTATAGTTTCAATGACTTAACCGACCGCATAAAACAATTATTTTTCCGCTTAACCCGCTCTAACTAAAAAACGGCACAATGGATTATTCTCAAATTTTTATCGTGTATTCACTAGATATTTGTTAACATACTGTGTTAATATGTAGGTCAAATTCTAATAAGTGTAGAAAGCATTATTTTTTTTCTAAGGCTATGTCGAAAATTTGCATTCTCAAATGTAACATGCGGGAAACTTTTTTATCTTTCGAAATAGACACCAAGTGTATCGAGAAGTAACGAAGATAAAAGATGGACGTAACTTTTTTATTTGATACTTTTTTTTCTAAAATTAGCAGTTTTCGAGAAAATTGTAAATGAGTGATTGTTGGCCAGGTACTGCAATTAATAGCTCTGTATGATCTCTTTATCATTAAATAGGTTTTGCTGTGACTCTCAAGAGGTGAAAATCACCTATATTTAGATATTTAATATTTAAAAAAGTGTTACTGATTTATTTTTTAATCGCAGGATATTTAGGTTTTTGGGATCACTGATTACGAATCTGAAGTCTGGATGGAATTATTTCCTAAAGCAAGTGTTTTAAACGGACAAAAAAACTGAGTATCATGATACACCCCCTCTCCTTTAGTTTTGAAGATAATTGATTGAAATTTGTGATATCCTATACATAAAATAAGCAACACTTTTTGCCATACAGTGATTTTTTTTCACTTCCGGTTTCGCCGGAAGTGACACTAACTTTCGATTTTTAAATAGAACATCCTATATATTATTGCATTTTTGAAGTCTGCATAATTTTCTGAATCCAACGATACCAAATAAGTGACATTTCAAAGGTCGATATTTTATAATACAATTTTTAGTTTTCCATTTAAGTGTGCCATGACGGTTCCTATTTATTCTAAATGACCCGTGTAATGCTAGAAAAATCGAAATCCCGTCAAAAATACTAAATTACGTGATTTATGAGCAAATAAAGTTCATCAAAATGTTTTTTGGGGGGCAAAACTCAATTTTATCAAATAGAACCATATTGGTACCGTGGTACCATTTATTAGTACTATATATAAGGAATTTATTCATATGTCGTATTATAATGTGCGATATATACAAACAAAATTACAACTAAAAGAAAATAAGAAAATACAATTTTGTTCTAATTATCTTGTTATACATAAGGTGGCTTTTAATATAAAAAATGAACACAAAACATTACAATTGTTCAAAATGCTGTCCATTAACGTCAATGCACTTTTGAACTCGCATAGCTGTTTCTCGAAGAACGTTCGCCTCTTGCTGGGCCGTTATGCTATTAATTGCGCGTCTTGCTCGTAGCCCCAGGTCTTCACGGGTTGTAACAGCGGTTGCGTAGACAATATTTTTTAAATGACCCCAAACAAAGAAATCAAGGGGTGTTAAATCAGGTGACCTTGGAGGCCACCTCATAGGACCATTCGTCGAAATTACGTTTTCTCCGAATTTCCGTTGAAGGCGAACAATTACTATCCTTGAATTATGGGGAGGAGCGCCATCTTGTTGAAAATACAATCCCTGTCCTAAATACAAAGGTAACTCATCTAAAATGTTCTCAATCTCGTTTTGCAGGAATCTCAAGTATCTGGCACTAGTCAGGGGTCCTTCAAATATTATTGGACCAATGATTCTACTACCGATTATTCCAAGCCAAACATTGAAACCGAACCGCACTTAAAAGTTACCCTCCCGTAATAAATGTTGATTTTCTTGTGACCAATATTTTGTCGGTTAAATAATCCCAAATTTGTAAACCCAGACTCGTCCGAAAATAAAACCATTCCCAAAAAATCATTGTTTGGCTGCACGTTATTCTGCAAAATCCAATTGCAATATTTCATCCTAAGTTCGTAATCATTTTCGTACAAGTGCTGGTGCAATTGGTATCTAAAAGATTTATAGTGGTATTTGTGCAAAATTCGGCTTACTATTTGGTGACTGATTTCCAATTTAAACCCAATTTACCTTAAAGAAACAGTCTTATCAACTTGTAGTCAAGCCAAAACATTAATTTCCGTTCGTTCCTTAGTTAGGAATGAAATTTTCTTCGGGATCACTGTTGGGCTCTTCTCGGAATTGATTTTAAAGACGTTTAAAATAATTTCTCGCTGGACATTGTCTATCAGGATATCGTTCGGCATAAAGGTTGTCTAGCCGCTACGGCATTTTTTCTACATTCCTCATAAATAATTAACATGTCCACTTTTTCATCTCTTGTATAAATTTGCGGTATTTTGAAGACAATTAACAAGAATTTTGAACAATTTTTAAAGACACAATTAAAACACCGGTAAACCAACAAATGTTTGACAAGCTAAATATTTAATTGTTTTCAAAGCCACCTTAGTTAGTTACTTCTTAACTAGAACAAATTGTATTTTCTTATTTTCTTTTAGCTGTAATTTTGTTTATATTTATCGCACATTTTAATATGACATATGAATACATTTCTTATTAATAGTACTAATAAATGGTACCACGGTACCAATATGGTTCCATTTGAAAGAATGAATTTTGCCCCAAACACCCTTTTGATGAACTTTATTTGCTCATAAATCACGTAATTCAGTATTTTTGATGGGATTTCTTTTTTTCTATCATTACACGTTTCATTTAGAATAAATCGACACACTTAAATGGAAAACTAAAAATTATATTATAAAAAATATTGACGTTTGAAATGTCACTTATTTGGTATCGTTGGATTCAGAAAATTATGCAGAATCCAAGAATCGAATAATATACATAGTATTCCATTTAAAAATCGAAAGTTAGTGTCACTTCCAGCGAAACCGAAAGTGAAAAAAAATCACTTGTATGTCAAAGAGTACCGCTTATTATGTACATAATAAACAAGCTAAAAACGCTCTTCGCCAATTTACTGAGCTTTTTATATATAATTGTTACACATTCTATACGATACTCTTCGCAGTTTGCTTGTACATAATGTTAGTTTTTGGACATCCTAAATTTTGTGAGAAAAAAATTATATAAAAAAAAATGAAAAAAATATCCAACCTGTGTGGGATTCGAACACGGGACCTTTGGATTGCCAAATGTTAGTTTTTGGACATCCTAAATTTTGTGATACCATCTTTGTTGTGAAAAAAATTATATGAAAAAAAAAAAAAATGAAAAAAAAATAACCAACCCGTGGGATTCGAACACGGGACCTTTGGAGGTCTAGCCGCTGCGCCATCACCTATTGCTACTAAATTGATTGTCTGTGATATATATCTTTCAACAATTATACATATTTCAATTCGTATTTCTATGAAATATATAATTAGTAAAATTCATAAACAAAAAAAAATATATTATGAAAATAATATTTCGCAAGATTTCCATTTTAGTCCAAGCGACAAAAATTAAGAGAATATATATTTTTTTAATTAAATAATTAATAACTTTTTTATTTACTGATCGATTTTCTTCAAAAACAATAGGGTTCTTCCTCTAGCTAACACTAACTGTCTTTCCAAATTTCAATACAATCGGACTTTTCTTTCTTAAGTTATCGTGCTTACAAGAAACGTGACGGACGGACGGACAGACGGACATTTTGAAAGTTGTTCAGAATTCGTTCACTAACACAATGGTATGAAAATTTTTTCTCTACGAGCGATATTTACGATTTTAGAAATGTGCCGATCAAATACAATATACTCTTCGTTTTTGCGAAGAGTATAATAACGACATTTTGTAAAAAAAAACTGCGAAATCGCACATTATTTCGGCCATAACTTCTTTATTTTTTACAGGAACAAACAAATAATTTTAAAGACTGATTAATTATTTTCCTTTCACATTCAGCGGAAGTATAGCAACGAAAAAAAAATTGGGAAATTTTTATTGTTCAAATACGCTTAGAATGTCGTGAAATGTCGAGATGAGAAAAAACATTGTCCGTTGTTCTGTCCCGTTTGTCGGTCTGTCGTTCTGTCTGTCACTATTTTTGTGCGCGCGATTACTCTGGAACCGTTTAAGATTTAAGATTGACTTGACATTGGGTAGACGTATGTATTTTACCGAGAAGGGTTGGGGAGTAAATTGGGGTAAATGGGAGTAAATAGGTAAATCACGAAGTAAGAGTACATAAAATTAGTATTTAGAGAAGCTAAGGTCTTAAAAAATTTGTTGGCAGTAGCCACCCCCATTACCACCCCCATCCCATTATTAAAGGGGGTGAAAAAATGAAATTGTGATTTAGTGTGTGTACAAGAACCAAAGGAAAGGCCTCAACATTATTTTTTACTTCCCACCCTCACTACCACTCCCCTACCACCACCCCCACCCCCACTACCGATGTGGCATATCGTTTTATCGTTTTGTCAGATCATATCATATTATTATAGTTACATAAACAATTATTTCCAAATAGTGGAGTGCAAATATAGTATCAATTTTTTTTCTTTGTGAGAGACTTGGATGTGGAAGTAGTGATTTCTTGGGCAGCGGTTTTAATTCTGTTCCTTCGAATTTTTGAGGGATGTCATGGTTTCTAAGATATTCAACATTAATACTAAATACTTTATCCTATAAATGTTTGGTTGTCACCTATGAACTTAAATATTTCCGAAACTATTAATCCTGCATCAAAATAAGAGAAACAAATTAAGTTTATAAGCTTTATTTTTATGTCCATCATTTTTTCACTAAAACTAATATTTATTGAGATATTTACAAAGGAACAAAAATATGTTATTTCGAAAAATCTCCTTATAGTTTAAAATGCAATTTTTTTCTAAAGCAAGTACTGTAAACAGACGAAAAAATTTTGCGTCTAGGTTATACTATAGATTAACGAAGAACAGTATATGAGAAAATATTTCTTTAGTTACTGACTATACTTACATTAACAAAGTGGTGGCGTTTTTGTTAAAAAAAATGTGACGAGGCACATTGTCTATACCTAACTTCTTTTTTATGCTAAAGAAATAGTAAAAAATTAATTTGAAAGTCTGATTAATAGTCTTTCATCTAGGTCGCTTTTTGCCGTAAGTGCCATAGTTTCTGAGATATTTAACATTTAAACTAAATACTTCGTCTTATAAACGTACAGACGAAATCTGTATACTTCCAGATCTCCGAAAAAATTAATTACAGAAATTAGAAAAAAACGAAATTCATCCTCAATTTTAATTTCTCGAAGTTTGAAAAAAAACGGAAATCCTTGATGGGGATTTCTCTTTGGTATTACCGAAAACCTGAACTGTCAAAAATATGTCAACGGGTCGACACACCGGTACTAGCGGAAAGAACAAAAACAAAGAAAATATAAAAACACGAAAAGAAAAAATTACAAGTATGATGGCAGAAGAAAAACACATAATGTGCAGAACTGGGGAAACTCTCTAGATAAGAGGTAAGCACTTTGTTTTAACTATACAACGACTAATCATGATGTTATGTTTTGTGATCTTGTAGATAAGCTGACGTGTTAACAGCACATGATATACAAATATGCTTAAATAACACAGCCCCACAAAAAAAAAGTTCAGACCAGCGAACCAGACCCATGTACCCCTGGTCAAAAAAATTCGTACACCCCCAAAATCTTTAGCTAGAGCCAAAAAACACCCCTGGACTGGGGTAAAAAGAATATTAAGCTACGAGAATAGTTGTCACATCCTAATCGATCGAATTATACAAATTAAGGTTAAACAGCAGCGTACATATAATATATATGAAACACACCCCCAGTGAGGGGCGAAAACTAGCCCCCATTTATAAAAAAATCGATCTAAAACAGTAATGACTGCTGAAAAAGCTCGAAATGTCTAAGTTTTGTTAAAGTGATAAGAAACTGCATCAGATCCGATGTAATCTTCATAAACTGCCCCTATACGGTTGAGAACAAGGACAAAAAACAAGAGAAAACGTAAAATCCAACAGGATTTCTATTTTGCATAGTACTCTAAAATAGAACTAGAAACTTACGTACCATCAACGTCCTACAGTGTCAAACCTCAGATGGTATGAAAACTACTCCCTGTGTAAGATTTATCCATAAAAAGTTACAGTAACTTCTATAAAAATTCGAAACACCTGCGTTGTGTGGATGTGAGACTATGCTCGACGCTGTGCTTGAAAACCACCCCCACGGGGTTGCGAGATGCCATCCCTATATCCGTACGGTGCTGGAGAAACTAACCAGATTTACATTTTTATGGATGCTATGATTAGCAAAAATCGTACACATACACAGTATGTCCCTGGATTGAGTTTACAAAAGGGAAATTATTTTTATTTTTAATAGGGAAGATGCATGAAATTTTAAAATGCTTGAAAAAGTGATTTACTCTTAATTTCCATTACGCAGAAAATGATTATAACAAAAAAAATTCAAAATAAAATTTATTTTCCGTAAAATTAATATTTAGATTATGCTGTAATTTGTAAACAAAACCACGTGACTGCAAACGGTTTTTTATTAGCGTGAAGTCAATGACGACATCCGTTAGTCGGATAATTTGTCCAAAGTAGACGCAGTGTGCTAACCTCTCGCTGACGTCTGTCTACGAACTAATTTTGGAGAATCTTGAATGTAAAATTACCATATTTGTTTTACATTTAGGCACAATGCAATATTTGTAATTCATGAGTCATAATAATGTTGTTCACTAGCTCATTAACCAAATAATAACACAATAACACCACAAACAAGAACTTGGTAAACTGACTGTAAACAATAAACAGTAAACTGACATTTGACAAACCCATCGAAATTGCTTTAGATATACGAAATTACAGAAGCATGTTTCTACGGAAAAAGAAACTTCCGTTCACTATTCCGTCCTTGTCTGGCAAGATCTGATTGGTTGAAGAAAACGTCCGATTGGCTTAACCGTCTATACACAGACCGAGAAAAAGGATGGAATATAGTGCACGCAAGTTTCTCTCTCTGTGTCACTTTCTCTAGTCGAGTGCACCTTCCAGTTTGTTATTAATTTCGATGGACAAATCATAACGGGAAACGTCACAGTGAATGGCGCCAAATAACTACCGTTTTGAAATATCCAAATTCCTCACCGATGAAATTATTTATTTTCTCACTGTATTAACATTCAAAAAATCGTAAATTTTTATAACTTTTTTTGCTACTGTATCGATTTTCATTATAAAAAAAAATCATGCAACTTCTCTATTATATAAAAAATTGCAAGAGGAATGAAAATTTTTGCTTGATTTAAAACAAACAAATCTATACTTAAAACTTCAATAATAATTAACACAGTGTGTTTTTAAAATCGCAAGATAGAACAAAATAATAAATAAACTAATTCAAGAAAATTTCAAACTATTCGATTAACCCACCACCACATAATGCAATTCTATGCTGTAGCTTCTTATAACTGTTAGGGATTTCTTGAATTGTTAAGGATGCAATAGTATCTCTTATCCGATTTTTTTAAATCTTCATATTATTAAGTAAGTTTTCCTTGTAAACAATTTGTTTTAAAAACCTAAAAAACCACTGCCCAAGGAATCACTACTTCCACATCCAGATTCTCTATCCAAGTCACTCACAACGAAAAAACTTTGTTTGTGGAAATAATTGTTTATGGAACTTTAATAATATTATATTTGAAATCCTCTACCTCAAAAACCCATAAAACGATACCCCACATCGGTAGTGGGGTGGGGGTGGTGACAGGGGGGGTGGTAGTGGGGGAGGATGAAGTCAAAAAATATTTTGAGGTTCCTTTAATAATGGGGTGGGGGTGGTAATGGAGGACTAATGCCAAACATTTTTTTGAGACCTTAGCTTCTCTTGTATATACTAAATACCAATTTTAGACTCTTACCTGCTTGATTTATCCATCTACCCCAATTTACCCCCAACCCTTCGACGGAACAAGATGAAAATATAATCTAGTTCCAGATCTCGTTAAAGTACATATGTATACCAAATTTCAAGTCAATATCTTAAACGGTTCCAGAGTAAACGTGCGCACAAAAAAAGTTACAGACAGAAAAATTTTTTTTCGCTCAAATTTAAAATCTCGACGTTTCATGACATTTTAAGCCTATTTGAATAATAAAAATTTGTAAAATATTTTTTGTCGTTACTATTCTTCCACTGGATGTGGAAGTAATTGTCAAGTCAGGGCGCTCCTTGGCGGCTATAAAACTGGACCATTTCTGCGCATACATTTATCTGCAAATTTGTGATTTAGCCAGTTAACAACAATGTTAGAATAATGAGCTGCACATCCTTTGAAAGTACATGGATTGCTGGTAATCAAGAGGTAAATCAATTACGCCATCGAGGAGTGGTAGTGGGGGTGGCTGACGTAAAAAAAAATTGAGGTCTGATTGTTGTACACACACTAAATCATAATTTTATTTTTCACCTCCTTTAATTATGTGGTGGGGTTGTAATCGGGGTGATAATAAGGGTGGCTGATGCCAAAAAAAAAATATGAAACCTTGACTTCTCGTGCATATACCAATTCCCAATTTTATGGACTCTTACATGCTTGCTTTACCCATTTACCCCCCAACCCTTCAACGAAATAAGATCAAAATATAATCTAGTTCCGGAGCCCAATATAATACATACGTGTACCAAAGGAGGATTTTAAAAAGTGATTAATTTTGGCCTAAGCTGAACAACGGAAAATGAACACGGTTTTTTATAGCATTTTTCCCGTAGAATGCGATGATGTATTCGGTTTTACGGAAAAACCGCGGGAAAATGTGGAAAAGTTAAGAGAATGCTTAAAAATTGTGTGTGTTATCACTTACAAAAAGAGCCATGTCTATTATAAATGGGCCAAGGGAAAAAAATCGAAAAGAATTGCATTTTTGGCGCTCGGGTTGACGCTAGACGCCAGATCCCCCCTTCACTGCGAGCGGCGTACTTGGACAGTTTCACCGCGGCGCGGCGGCAGCTTTATTTCTCTTTTTCTCGGCTTCAGGAGTGGCTAGATGGACGTTTTTTTTTTAATTCAACTTATTTTTTTCTCAGCTTTCCGATTATTCGATTATTTTTCAATCATTCAATTACGTTGCTTCATAAAATAAATATTTAAAGATTACATAGGTACAATTTTTTTGATAATACATTGATGAGTGGATAGTTTTTCCTCTTATTAGGGATAAAACAAGGTATACATTTTGTATTTAAAAATTAATTTATTGAATATACAAAATAAAGTTAATTTTTCTGTCCTCATTTTCTTTTTTTAGGTTTATTTCCAAAGATGCAATTTTCCCGATTTTGTTTCCATGGCCCATTTATATATATACAGTGTGTCCCAGGATAGATGTAACAAGAGGTGTAATGGACCAAAAATTTTGGAATGGTATTTGGGGATTAAGTCCTGCTTGTTGTAAAACTAAAGTATACCAAAAATGACTTGATTTGGTGTTCTACAGTGTGTTATAAGCAAAGTTGTAAAAAAGTACCTTTATTTTTCAAAATATGAAAAAATTCCACTAAGAAAAGTTATTTAGAATGCAATTTTATACCTCTATACCAAATTTCAGGAATATAAAATTATTTTTTTGAAACTTTTTTTGAGTTGAATTCATATTGTGGCGAAAACTTTCCGAAAAATCGTTATTTTTGAAGCTAAAATCACCAGATTAAAAACTTTAGGCCGATGTTACCAAAGGGCTGATGGGAAAGAGCATTAATGAGGCCGTGCACCTAAATAGCAACAGTGACAGATGGCGTGATGCCGCCAGACGTGCTATACAGCGGGCGGAGGCCAACAAGAATAATTTTCATAATTCATAAAACTTCTGGCAAGACGTTGTGAATAAGAAGAAGAATGATTTTAATTGACACTTCCAAACAAGAAAAATTTGTAGTTGATGTTGATGATGTTTTATCTTTGTTTTATAAAAATCGATCAAATAATTTGTGAGATACGGTGTGATTCATTATTAGTTAACTTAACGAACCCCGTAGTGGAGTATTACATTTTGCTAGTTTGATATAAAGGGAATTATGTTGTCCCACCCTTCCTCTCTGCTAATTGACGGCATCCTGTCAATTTTAATAATTTTATACTTCTGAAATGAACTATGTTCTTTGTATACTGTGAAGTTTATCTTTCAGCTAAACAAATTACCGTATTGACTGATTTCTTCGACACAAAAAACGAAGTAATAATTGTTGTTCTTGAGCTAACTTGGCAAAACAATCTGAGTTTTTAGTTTTTCTTTAGCGACGATATACCAAAATTACACAGTTATAGTGGAGTCACAGCATTAAAATATCTGTGAAGAAAAAATTATCTGGTTGCAGCAATTTTCCTTTTTAATTTGTTTTAGGTATAATAACAACCCAACCAGCAAATTTGTTTTATAATTTAAATGTTATACGATTATTTTATTTTATTATTATTTTATTAATGCTTCTAAAATGATAATTGATTATATTAGAGTTGCAGAAAACACTATTAAGTTGTATGCAACTGAACTATTTTATAAATTTATCGTTAAAACATTTTTACAGCAAAATTATAAAATATCTTATAAAGCAGTTAAGAAACTATTTTAGAAACGTTTCCGTGACTAAGCTATAAAACATTTCAGCTTATAAAACTAAATAATTTTATAATGGTTTTTTAGTAATGTTCGGCAATATTTTCAGCACCGTTATAAATATATATTAAAATTATCTTATAATTGTTTCCTTTTATCTTATAAAACAATTATATTAAAGCATTATTTGGGACAGTTTTGCTGTTGAAAGTAAATTGTTGTTCCAGAGTCTGCTACATAATTATTATATAGTGTTGCAATCTACTGCAATATAGCAACGGCAATGAAGTAGTTACAATAGTCGGGCCAGATGGGTTACGAAAATGCTATTCATTGTGGTCGGAAATCGCCGCTCAAGGTATGTATTAAAGGTATCAAAAGGTATCAAAATCTTTATTTCTGAAAGGGCAACAAAAAAAACTAGAGGAGTTAGAATGTTCAAATGTTCAACATAACCTCAAAAAACCAACAAACATGCGTTAACGAGTCATTTTTCAACTTTCTTCTATTACTTGGGTTCTAGTAGACCGATTTTGATGAAATTTGGAGAAAAGGCACCTCTTACCAGTACTAAAGTGTACCAAAAAGTGGTATATATAAAGGAGCAGAAAATACGTAACCTTAAAGGTTCTAAGAGCATGTAACTTTGACTTTGGTTCTAGATGAGATATCGAATTTTTTTTTAAGTTTTGTTTTTTTATCTTCGTTCAAATGAGATGAACGAGAATCCTCTAAAACTAGTCGTTACAAAATGGCGGCTATTTTTTTGGAAAAGTACCCGTTTCTCTTATTTTATTAAACAGCTTCTATATAATAAAAAATATATTATTGAATATTTAATATTACTTGCAAGCATATAACGTAACAAGGCATAAATATTGATCCATACACTTTAGTACTGGTATGAGGTGCCTTCTCTTGAAATTTCATCAAAATCGGTGTACTAGAACCCGATTAATAGAAGAAAGTTGAGAAATGACTGGTTAACGCATGTTTGTTGGTTTTTGAGGTAATGTTAAATTATTGAACTTTCTAATAGTCTAGGAGATAGCTACATATATGGGGCCTGGGATATAACCTGTTGGCATTGCTGTTATGTTTTAGCAAATATTTTTCCTGAGTATTTTATCTTATGTGAGTCAGACCTCCCCACCTGACAGTTTTGGCGCTAGCCGCCCCCGAAAATATTCAATTGTGGAACAGAGTATAACCCTTTGGGGCTTGGTGTTAGTTAAAGATGGTATCTTGGCGATGAACATTCGATATATGCCAACATTTATTCTCCGTGCAATTGGCAGCACTGGCGACATCAATTATGGCCAAAATTGGAACGTAGTATCCCTTTCTGACCAGGTGGAAAATTTTCGTTGTCAATGCTCATTGCTGGAAAACCATATGCCAACATTTTCTGCTTGACCATTTTCCAGATTTTTTGGCCAAAAAATTGGACTTTTGGCCTAAAACGGGCTAAAACTGATGCTTTTCATAAAAAAATGTTGGCACCTTCTCAGACTTGTAGTTTTTGTACCAAAGGATAGTCTCTGTGAGAGCCAACATTTTTTTCTCAAATATTTGCTAAAACATAACAGCAATGTCAACAGGTTATATCCCAGGCCCCATATATGTAGCTATCTCCTATACTATAACTCGTCTAGTTTTGTTGCCCGTTCAGAAACAAAGATTTTGACACCTTACCCGCTTTGATAGGACCAATAGAATCAGAGATATTTAAAAGAGAAATTCAAAAAAATAGTCACGTCAGCCATTTTGTATAAAAGTGGCCCAGACAGTTGAGCGGCAACTTCCAACCACAATGAATATCATTTTCGTAACTCATTGGGCTCGACTAATAACTTTTAAAAAAAATCGCTTCTTTCAGCTACATTCGTTTTCAAAAATTTTTGGCTTAATATTACTACACTAATTCTAATAATTACTTATTACCAATATTGTAGATTAGAAAATTTCCTGAAACAATTTTTGTCTATGGTTAATTGTTAAAAATTTACAGCAGCTCCAAATTTGAAGAAGTTTCTTGAATTTCGGAAAAATGTCTGTCCCGTTGTTCAGACGTTATTAATACTCATTATTAATTTTGCAATAAAATTTACTTACAGTAGTATTGTTTCTTTAAAAGAATGAATTTTATTTGAATTTTTCTAGTGTATACTGTCACGCAACAAATTTCTCTATTGCTAATAGTTTACTATTTACACTCGCATAAGCGAAGCACAAATTACATACCATTCTGGCGGCTGTAAATCGTAAAATATTAATAATAGAGAAAAATGGTGTAAACAAAGGTTTTAGCTTTTTCATTTTCTACAGTATTGGTGATATCTAAATTTAAGGTAGAACTAGCAAGAAAGGACATAATTGAGAAAAACTTGTTTTGCCTGTCATTTTTTCAACATGGCTGCCGTCGCGGACATAATATTTTTATTGAAAATTTGAATTAATGCTTGGGTCAACCTCCTCTATAGAATACAAATATAAAATTCCTTGTAGGAATTACTTACGGGTACCCCCCGTTTTTTGCTCTACAGATTGTATTTCAAGTGCTATTGGAAGTTTTGGATCAAATCGGCAATCGCCCCCCCATTGCTTCTTGAATAAATGTATCAACACTGAAATTTTCCCTTATTTTCGTTATTATCGCCGGTCCTAGTAATCGCATCTCAAATATTAAAATACCAAATTGTTACCAATAAAAATTCGAACAAAACTAGAGACCTATAAAATGATAATTTATTAATTTGTAAAAAAATAAAAATCACTAAAAAATTGCCTTTTTTAATGATTTAAGAAATATAATGTAATAATACATTAATTTTAACAAAAGTTGAAACTATGCTTTTTACTGAACTAAACCTTGCTGCCAAATTTTAGTGCAAAATATTTATTTAAACGACTAAAAATAGAAAAACCGCTGCCCAAGGAATCACTACTTCCACATCCAGATTTGCTACCCAAGTCTCTCACAACGAAAAAATTTTCTATATTCAAATAATTGTTTATGTGACTTTAATAACATAATATTTGAAATCGTCTACCCCCAAAAAACCATAAAACGATATCCCACATCGGTAGTGGGGTGGAGGTAGTGATAGGGGGGTGGTAGTGGGGATGGATGAAGTAAAAAAATATATTTTGAGGCCTTTGGTTCTGGTACACACACACTAAATCACAATTTTTTTTCACCCCCTTTTATAATGGGATGGAGGTAGTAATGGGGTTGCCTGTCAAAAACTTTTTGAGACATTAGCTTCTCTTATATATACTATATTTTATGGACTCTTACCTGCTTGATTTACCTATTTAGCTCCACTACCACCACCCCCTTTTATAATGGGGCGGTGGTAGTAATGGGGTCAGCTAATGTCAAAAACTTTTTGAGACATTAGCTTCTCTTGTATATACTAAATATCAATTTTATGGACTCTTACCTGCTTGATTTACCTACTTACCTCCATTTACTCCAATTTACCTCCCCAACTCTTCAACGGAATAAGATGAAAATATAATCTAGTTTCAGATCTCGTTAAAATACATACGTGTACCTAATTTCAAGTCAATATCTTAAACGGTTCCAGAGTAATCGTGCGCACAAAAAAAGTTACAGACAGACATACAATTTTTTTTTTCTCAAACTTAAAATCTCGACGTTTCATGACATTCTAAGCCTATTTGAACAATAAAAAATTTTAAAATTATTTTTGTCGTTAACTGTAAACTTCCACTGGATGTGGAAGTAAACATTTCAAAATTTCAATCGCTTATTGTTTAAGTACGTCGACTCGTGGGAGCACAATTTTTTTTCAACCAGTATGTTTTTACATGTATTTTTTTTTAAATTATCTTCATTTAAACTATTTTTTTTAGAATTCGTTTACATTTTTCGAAGTCGTGGTTATAAACAGATTCAAATAACTATGTGAATTTTTTACCAAACCGAAAACGGCAAACAAATTATGAAAATAGATGAAATATCCAACATTTTTATTTAAAAAAGTAATGATCTACTTGCATTTGAAGCCGATATACGTCAGTCTTTGCGTTTCGGTCGCTTATTAATACATAAATTGATGCTTCTTAAAATTTAGACTAATTACCTTCTAATACATATATTTTTGTCTCAGCTAGTTGAAAACAATCCAGAAGCACAATTGTTAAAAGATATATAATGAAATGATATATATGAAAAGGTGTGTATATAGATATAGACCCGAAAGTCGGGTCTTGAACTCTGGACTCAGGTTGCGGATGTCTATGGTTCAAATTCTGTTCGGGCCACTTTCTTTTATTGTATTATTACTGTTAAAAGTTTTACAAAGCTGTATGCATAGATCCAAGTAACAATTTTAGTTTTAATATATTCTGTAAGATATTCTAAAAGCTTATACCGTGCGTGTAATTTCCCATTAGGCATGTACATCCACGTAGCGCGATAGATATGACAACATAGTTGCCGTAAATTCCTCCGTCGAGCGGAGCATTCCAGCCTGTTATTTCATTTTAGCTAGCTGGCACGCGCGATGTTGTAATTTTACTCCCGATGCCTAGCGTTCGGCTACACACACGGTATCTAAGATTACTTATAATCATAAACGGTGTGGAACCCTTATAAGAGTACAAGGGCCCGCCTAGAGATAGACTTTCAAGTTTTAATAAATCATCTAAATCTTTACTCGCAGAATATTTGAGGAGTACTATAAAACCATACTTCTTGGTTTAGGATGAATACAATATTAAAATTTAAAAGCCACACACAAATACTTTGAGACAACGCTTTGTATTTAATGAAGTAAATATAACTGCAAGTGACTCTATTGCCACACTCATCATTTCATCCACACGATATATGGGGTATATGGGTCGCCATGCATGCATAGATATAGTTGCCTCAATCGAAATAGTGATAAATGTACCGCCTATCTAAGCGGTATTGTTGAGAGGCAAGGAGTGCAGAACGCAGAGCCGGATTTAACTATATTGTTCGCTCATTTACTTTTTATAATATTACACTTTCAATATCCCCCAAAGCACTGCTATGAATTGATAACAAAACTTACTAAAATTATTTTCAAAAACACATTACCAAATAAAGAAATATAAAGTATTTATCGAATTCGGTATATCTTCACCCCGACAGTATAAGCTCGACTGCGGTGTCCGGTCTAATTGCGACCCTGGGTAAACAAGGCACTCATAAGTTTACGCTCACAGGCTACGTCAGATGAATGGCGGGTATCTGTAGTGAGAGAGAATCTCACTTAATGTAAAAGTGGAAGTAAAGACGGGAGATCTATTTGCCGCCCTATGATGGCCTATTCATTCGTCTCACCCCGCATAACGTCATAACCCCGATCACTATTAAGATTTTTTCAACTATACAAAAACCGCTGCCGAAATAATCACTACTTCCACATCCAGATTTCCTATCCAAGCCTCTTACAACGAAAGAATAATAATAGTATAAGAAGAATAACAATATAATATTCGAAATCGTCTACCTCAAAAACCCATAAAAAGATACGCCACATGGTAGTTGGGGTGGTACTGGGGATGGCAGAGGGGGTGGCTGATGCCAATAAATTTACTGAGACCTGAGCTTCTCTTATATACACAAAGTACTAATTTTGTGTACTCTGTGGATTTGCATATTTACCCCCATTTACCACAATTTATCCCGCAGCTCTTCAACGGAAAAGATCAAAATATAATCTAGTTCCAGATCTCTTTAAATGTGTACTAAATTTCAACGGTTCCAGTGTAATAGTGAGCACAAAAAAGTTACAGACAGACCGACAGACAAACAGACATTTTTGTTTGCTCAAACTTAAAATCTCGACGTTTCATGACATTCTAAGAATATTTGAACAATAAAAATTTTCAATTTCTTTTTGCGTTACCAAACTTCCACTGGATGTAAAAGTAATTATGAAAAAAATGAAAATGTGCTTATGTTCTCAAAGCCGCTTTATTCGATGTAATTTTAAAAATTGTAGTTTTGTATTGTTTTCAACTAGTAGACACAAAAATATAAACATTGGAAAACAACCTAAGAATAAGTATTGTTTATTTATAAGTGACCTAAACGCAAAAACTATATTTCGGCTTCAAATGCAAGTAAATCATTATTTTTTTAGAAAAATGCTGTTTTTTTCATCTACTTTAATAACACGTTCGCGGTTTTTTGTTTGATAAAAAATACATAGATTCATTTGAATTTATTTAGAACTACAATTTTGAAAATTATAAACAAATTTCAAAGAAACAGTTTAAAGGAAGATACATTTTTTTTTCTTAATACCATTATAAAATACATGTAAAAATCTACATTTAAAAAAAAATTGTCCCACGAGTCGATATACTTAAACAATAAGCGATTGAAATTTGGAAATGTCTTTTATTTTTTGTCGTTTTAATAATAAATATTTTGCGCTAAAATTTGGCAATAAAGAATATAGTTTCACCAACTTTTGTTAAAATTAATGCAATGTTACATTATATTTTTTAAATTATGAATAAAGGTAATTTTTAGTGGTTTTTATTTTTTTCAAATTAACAAATTATCAAAAAAAATTTCATAGGTCTAGTTTTATTTGAAATTTTATTGCGAACAATTTGGTATTTTTATTTTTGCGATGCGATTACTAATTACTAATTAAAACCATAAAGTTGCTGTAGCAAAACAATTAAATACGAAAGTTATTTTGACTACACTATTATTGTTTATTAACATTTGAAATGTAAATTTACCATCATAAGTCATACTGCTCTATCAACATTATTTCAATTTGTAAACAGGTAATACAGAAAAAATACTAAATATCCCAAAAAAACCTAGTGTTCTGCGTACGGTGATAGTCGTGTTTAATACGCTACAAAAATCTTGAACTGGACCACTTACTTCCCGCGCGAATGAATCTTGCTGCTGTTAGCTGTCTCCAGATGTGATATCTTCAACGGTCTCGCATATTTTCGCAAAACATCTGCATCAATATGAGATGAAACTTAATTAGAGATATCCCGACATTCTCCAATAGCGGACCACAAAACAAACTCACACCTTTTAACAGAAATGTCTGTTTATTAATGCAAGGTTGTTTATTACAAGTAGGTATCTAACTGAAGTAATAAATAACATTTAAATAATCAGGTACTTCTTATTGACTTAGTATTACTATTTTGTACAGGGTGTGGCATGTTAAACCACATATAAATCCGTTAAACATAATATCACTGATACCATACCAGATATACCTGTGTTTTCATTTTTTTATTCGACATTATGATACAAATTCAAGATTTCTCTACGTGTCTCTGATACTGTAAGGGATATTTCACCATTCCAACTAAATAGACTAGTTCACAAGTTCAAACACGCGTTAATTCTTGATAAAGCTCGCAAAAATAGAGTGAGGACTCATTGGATTCGGAATGACGTCTAGAAAAATGTGCAAAAGTTTCAAATCCACACATAAACAATTGCAAAAGTTATAAACAAATTAAGATTGAAAAAATAACGAGTTTCGTTTTTTGCAAAAAACTTGGAAACTATTAATATTTAAGAAATTGTAAAAAAAGATTCTTAAAGAGGAAGAAACTTCCAATAAAAAAGTCCCGACTCCCGGAATTCTATCTCTATTATTAATAATTTTAATTTAATATTGAAAATAGACCTCCGCGCTGCGAACGCTAGCCGTTACGATGCTTTGAAACCGGCCTTAATAAGTAAAAAAAATTTTTATGTTATTAAATACAATTAAATTTTTTTTTTAAATTATGGTATTATTTAGACACTTAAAAGAACAACTATTTTTTTTAGATTTTGCGTTTATATTTCAAGTCGGATAATTGTTAAACAGAAGCCACTAAAATTATTTCGCTTCGTGGAGACCTTATGTCAACTATACATTATGCGATTATGACATAGTGATGTTTTTAATTATTATAGTCCATTAGTTATTAATTATTTAAGCTAACAACAGACTAAAAAATGAAAATGAGGTTGAAAAATATTTTTTATTAATTTTAATTTAGTACTGTTTTATATTTAAAAATACTGGAGATTATATAAACTTTAAATTTTTAGTGCTATTTGTTTAAACAAATTTTATAAACAAATAGATATATTACGTATTTTTGAAAAAAAAATTTGCCATTTTATTTGTTATAAAATATTATGATTTAAAAAAAATTCTTAAAAAAATGTTTTAATTATTTTTATTTTTTTCTTTTTATTATTTAAACAAATTGTTAAGAAAAAATTTTATTCTTAAAATTTATTATTTGCGATTCTTTCCAAGGTGGATTTTTTTTTTGTTAATTTATTTGTTTATTTAATAAACAATTTGTTACTAACAATCGCCGAATGTGTTTATATATTTTTTCAGATAGAAGAAAAAATAACAAAAACAACGGTATACATAAACATGTCAAAATTTTTTTTATATTTTTAATAGAATTTTAAATATAGCAAAATTTAAAATTCTATAAAAAATATTAAAAAAATTTTTTTGACATGTTTATGTATACGGTTGTTTTTATTATTTTTTTTTTCTATTTAAAAAAAATATAAACACATTTGGCTATGGGCAAGTATACAATTTTTTTTAATAATTTTAATAATACCTACACAAAAACAGTTGACCCGTATTTTTTATTTTATTTTTTTAATAATGTCTTATTGTAAAAAAAAAGTTCAAACTGTGTTTAAACGGTTAGATATTGACGCCAATTTTCGGGCTATTTTATTGGCTATGACGTAATAGCGTAATCACCAGATTCTAATTTGTGCTTGAACAGGGAAACGAGTGCTACTTTGCCATATTTCGACAAATGTAAGATATTCTGTACCACTGTACGGAATCCTCTGTAATATTACAATTCTGTATTAGCAAGTTATCAATCAGTCTCAAAAATATATAAAATATTTACTTGCGGGGTATTTGAAACAGTGTTAAAAATTAATATTAAAATTTATTTCAGATAGTGTAGCAGCGGCGGCTGGTGAAATTTCAATATTAGAGAAGTGCTTCTCTAGATGTTATTTCCCAAATTTCGTATGGGTCCCATGCGCCATAGACGAGAAAAAAAAATATTGAAATTTCACCAGCCGCCACTGCAGTGTAGTAGTGCACATTCTTTTTTAGAAATGTGGCAACGTAGCTGGTTACTGTCAAATGTAAAGTGCCCCTCTTTTTGAGGTTATTACGTTATTACGTCACAGATATCCGGCAAACTACCTTATTTTAAATTCACTCTGATTTTAATCATATTCATTTTACAATAAAACCAATAATAGTCTGTAAAATTACCTTGAAATTATATTTATAACATATTGGAGAGTCATACTATAATGCTATATTATTAATATTGTCGTTTTCGTTATTGTCTACTAGCCCATTGTAAATTACAAATTGTTTATTAAATAAACAAATAAATTAACAAAAAAAATTTTTTTTCCGCATTGTAGAGAATTGCAAATAATAAATTTTAAGAATAAAATTTTTTCTTGATAATAATTTGTTTAAATAACGAAAAGAGGAAAAAAATGATTATAAACAATTAAATAATTTTTTTAAGGATTTTTTAAATCGTAATATTTTATAATAAAATGGCAAAAAAATTTTTCAAAAATACATAATTTATCTATTTGTTTATAAAATTTATTTAAACAAATAGCACTAAAAATTTAAAGTTTATGTAATCTTATAGTATTTTTGAACATAAAAACAGTAATAAAAAATAAATTAATGAAAACAATTTTTCAACCTTTCTTTTTCATTTTTTAGTTTTTTGTTAGCTTAAATAATTAATAACTAATAGGCTATAAAACATCGTAATGTCATAATCTCATAAAGTATAGTTGACATAAGGTCACCACGAAGCGATATTATTTTGGTGGGTTTTGTTTAACAATTATCCGACTTGACATATAAACGCAAACTCTAAAAAAAATTATTAATTAATAGGCTCATTTTATGAAAAATCGGTGAAAAATTTTTTTTTTCCAACGGGATATTGTTCCTTTAAGGGTTTAAATAATACCATTTTTTTTTTAATTGAACATATGAAAAATTTTTACTTGTTACGGTCGGTTTCAGGGCATCGTAACAGCTTAACGTCCGCCGCGCGGAGCCCTATTTTCAACATTAAATTGACGTTATTAATAATAGAAATAGAGTTGCAAAAAAACGAGACTCATTATTTTTTCAATCTTAATTTGTTTATAACTTTTGCAATTGTTTATGTGCGGGTTTGAAACTTTTGCACATTTTTATAGACGTCATTCTGAATCACTGATATTTTTACGAGCTTTATCAAGAATTAACACGTGTTTGAACTTGTGAACTAGTCTAAAGGGGGTCTACACACGATCCAGCGGCAGGGACCCAGCCATGTCGGCATGCTTTGAACTCATTCGTAAAAGTGAACTGGTCCGCTGGAATTCCAATTATCTTCAAAGCGTACCGACAATGTCGGCTCCCTGCCGCTGGATCGTGTGTAGACCCCTTAAAAGTGAACTAAACAATATTACCTAAATTATCGACATAATATGACGGAATTATATTTAAGCATAGGATTTTGCAGAATGAGAAGGAAATATGCGTTTGGATTTATTATAAATATTTAAAAACCGCTGCCCAAGGAATCACTTCCACATCCAGATTTTCTATCCAAGTCACTCACAACGAAAAAATTTTGTACGTGAAAATAATTGTTTATGGAACTTTAATAATATAATATTTGAAATCCTCTACCCCAAAAACCCATAAAACGATACCCCACATCGGTAGTGAGGTGGGGGTGGTGAATGAAGTAAAAAAATATTTTGAGGTTTCTGGTTCTTGTACAAATACTAAATCACAATTTTTTTTCATCCCCTTTAATAATGGGGTGGGAGTGGTAATGGAGGTGGCTATTACCGAAAATTTTTTTGAGACTTTAGCTTCTCTTGTATAAACTAAATACCAATTTTATGGACTCTTACTTGCTTGATTTACCTAGTTTACCAAATTTACCCCAATTTGCCTCCCAAGATGATCTAGTGCCAGATCTCGTTAAAGTACATATGTGTACCAAATTTCAAGTCAATGGTTCCAGAATAAACGTGCGCACAAAAAAGTTAGACAGACCGACAGCCCCAATTTTTTTTCGCTCAAACTTAAAATCTCGACGTTTCATGACATTCTAAGCCTATTTGTCGTTACTGGATGTGGAAGTAAAAACCAACCATAGTATAATCTTTAAAACTGTTTTAGATACTTGCTATTGTTCTAACGAATACAAATATATATTTTTTTTATTGTAAATTTCTGTTGTACTTTGTACTTGCATATTGTATTTCTCAATGAAAATAGTTCGTAATTTCATTATTAGAGCATGGCATTTAATTATATACAAAATTTATGATAAAAACTGTATATGGTTGTATACCTTAGAGCAATGGGAAGTATCTGAAACTATTTTAAAGATTGTGACGTGTTTTTCCCAGTGGGAGTGCGTCACTTTGGCACTCGAGTTTTAAACGGATTTATTGCGGAATTCGGTTTTGCTCTGGCGCCAATTCCAAAATGGAATAACGGATTGCCCTCCAACAGCCGATACAGTGGGGTTGGAGTAGCTGCAGTGAAGAGGTCGGTAAGATAGATCAGACAATCACACACACAGCAGTAAAACGCATGAATTGGTAAAAATAAAAATCTTCATTTCAGCTATATACAAAAAAAAAACCGCTGCCCAAGGAATCACTACTTCCACATCCAAATTCTCTAACCAAGTCACTCACAACGAAAAAATTTTGTATGTGGAAATAATTGTTTATGGAACTTTAATAATATATTTGAAATCTTCTACCCCAAAAACCAATAAAACGATATCCCACATCGGTAGTGGGGTGGGGGTGGATGAAGTAAAAAAATATTTTGAGGTTCCTGGTTCTTGTACATACACTAAATCACAATTTTTTTTCATCCCCTTTAATAATGGGGTGGGGGTGGTAATGAGGGTGGTTAATGCCAAAAATTTTTTTTGAGACCTTAGCTTCTCTTGTATATACTAAATACCAATTTTATGGACTCTTACCTGCTTGATTTACCTATTTACACCAAATTTACCCCAATTTACCTCGCAACCCTTCGACGGAACAAGATGAAAATATAATCCAGTTCTCGATCTCGTTAAAGTACATATGTGTACCAAATTTCAAGTCAATATTTTAAACAGTTCCAGAGTAAACGTGCGCACAAAAAAGTTACAGACAGACAGACCGACAGACAGAAATTTTTTTTTCGCTCAAACTTAAAATCTCGACGTTTCATGACATTCTTTGAACAATAAAAATTTTAAAAAAATTTTTGTCGTTACTATACTTCTACTGGATGTGGAAGTAATAAAATAAAAGTTATTCCGATCAGGTATCAAGTAATAAAATATTTTACACAAGTATATAACAAAGTATGAGCATACAATGTAATACTAGAATCTAATACAAGTTGCAACAGTAAACCATGTATTTCGGCAGGCGAGAGCTTTGGCTTAAAGGTTGCCGCAGGCGAGGCGGCGGAAACGGCAGAGTTGGCTAAAGATGTCGGTCTCGGATGACTGGGGCCGGACAGGACTATTGCCCTTTACCCCAATTCATCGCTGTAGACCGGGGACCAGCCTCGTGCAGGGTGGGCGTACTTACTTTACGTCGGCCCCACTCACAAATGTGAGCGGTGCAGACGATTTCGGCCCACCTCCCTGGGTCCTGGCTCATTGGACCTTGCTGGCTAAAACCTCTTCTGGCGTTCTTCGGTCTTCGTTTTCTTTTCTTCGCCAGCTTGTCCCCCCCGAGGGGTAGTCATCGGTCTGTTGGGTGTTTTTGGGTTTTTGGCAGGGATTGACTGCCGGTACACAGAATGCCAATTGACATCCTGTCATCTGGATCGTCGGTAAGGTAAGGATGAGCTGTGTAGCTCGAGGAAGGGCAGACCTAACTGCTTTGGTAGCATTTTTGGTCTGCCCGGAGCCAGGGTGACTACAGGTACTGGACGGTTGTTTGTCCGGTACCCGCAGGGTCGTGGGTGGGTGGTTGGGTGATCGTCATGTCTCTTCCGTGGGGTGGCATCATCGGACGGTGGTATGGTTCTCATACTCACCCGTTATACAGGATTTGCATCTTCGGCCGAAGCGTCTGCTGGGTCGTAGTCAGCAGCTTCCCTGACCAGCGGGTTCCTAGCTCCTCGGCAAGGGCGTAGACCTTCTTGGCTCTCTCCTTGATAATTTCAGTGACTGGGGTGTACTCCAGGTCCCTGAAGATGTCTTCGTTGCGTACGAACCAGGGTGCATTGACCGCCGTCCTGAGGGCGATGTTCTCCACTCGCTGGATCTGCTGGAGGTAGCTCTTCGCTTGGTAGCCCCAGGCTACGGAGGCGTACGTCAGTTGGGGCCGGATGAGTGACCTGATAAGCGTGAGCTTATTCCTCAGGTTGAGCCTGCTCTGTCTGCCCGTCATGGGATAGATTAGAGCTCTCGTCCTTCTGGCCTTTTTGACGATGGCTTCTGTGTTCAGTGATTTTTCAGAAAATGATTTATGCTTTTATATGTTTCACGGCGCTAATGGGGTCGTGTGCAAAATTACCCACGGAAGGCCTCTAGCACAGCGCTCTGCTTGTGAACATGCATGGTTTTTGCGTACATTTTTACCATAGAAAACAGATTCGAGACTTTCTTATACATTTATGATTAAAAAAATTATATTTGAATTTTATTCATAAATATAAATTTTGGTTAGCAAAATTTATGAAATAAAATTCCTAAGTAAACAAAACTATTCGAAATAAACTTTATAATGCATAGACAGGTCAAATTAAACTTTCAGTTTGTGTGTGTGTCTGTGTAATATATGAATATCATCGGATCCTCCGCCATTTTCTAGAAAATCGCGTATGCAAATATATTACACAGACACAAAAAAAAGTGAAAAGTTATCTGTTTCTGGGACTCCATTGGGTAGCTCCCATGTATTTCGACATGCTGAATACGAATCAGATATCTGTTTAGCTCCGTTACCCACCAATTTTTAGTAAATCGCGAAAATAACCTAAATTATGAGTGTAAGAACAAATCTGTTATCGTTATTTAAGTTTCTTGGCGAGTAAAATTTGATAGTCATAAAAATTTCTTTTCCGGCTGAACCGGAAGTATTACGAAAAGTGACTTTCAGACTCAAATTACTTCGATACTTTCAATGGAACACCCTGTATTGAACCTACTAACCTCTCTGTTTCTGGTGTCCTTTGTCTAAACCTAATAATTTTTGAGATATTGGCGACTAAATGTTCACCCGCACTGTAAATATTACAAATGCTACACAATAAATAACATGTTTAAACAGTATTTTAATTCAAGTGGGCTGTGAATAACAAAAGAAGTGTTTACCGATTTTTATTTGGATTTTGACAGTACTGCTGCATTATTTAAGAGTTTCTCTCGACAGTTGTCATTTAATTTTCGCGTTTTATTCTTAATTTACCTTTTATAAGTCTTATAACTGTTATCTGGCTGTGTTTAGGCGTGAGCATCAAATTCAGTCGCCGATATCTCAAAAACTATTAGGTTTAGACAAAGGACACCAGAAATAAAAAATATCGAGAAAGGTTAACAGAATGTAAATTTAAGGTTCTATACAGAGTGGTCCATTAAAAGTATCGCAGTAATTTGAGTCTGAAAGTCACTTTTCGTGGTACTTCCGGTTCAGCCGGAAATGAAATTTTTATGACTTTATCAAAATTAGATCTTGGAGCAATCAAAATGTGCACCGTATTCAACCGTACAACATTCCAAAATTTAAAATCTTTTTTTACAAGAAAGTTATAGGCAGGGTAGTAATATCGTAGGCACCCTGTATTGTATATCGTTTAAGGAGAGGCCGTTGTCAGACTTCATCGCCACATCGTAGACAATACGCACTCGTGTAGTTAAACTTGTATCCTTTAGCACGGGATGAAGTGGTATACATATAATAGCTCGCTAAATTGTCCTTTATTTCTGGTATTTCGGTCATGTGACCTAATTCCTCGTATTCTGACATTATCTCTTTGTATTCTGAATACAGTTTGGAATTTTTTAATAACCGTTTCTCTAGTGCAAATAACCTCTGCAATGCGAATTCCCTAGAATTACCTAACTGATTATAATTCGATTTGAACGGAATTGCCACCGCAAATCGACCTTCATTGTTTCTCTTAAAATTGGCCAAAAAATGGTCTTCGCAAAATTGTTCGGACTTAGATATTAGATTTAAATTCGATTTCCTCGACTTTTTGAATTGACCTATCTAATGAATCGCTTATCAAGCCTGTTTATAAACAATTTATAGATTTGTTCACGGACGAGTTGAGAGCGTTAAATGAATTCATACTGCCTGCCAGTACCCAACCTAACCGAATGTTTTGCAATGTCACATTTGAAGAAACCAATTTAATCTGTCCTACATATAAAAGTTCCCAAAACACGTTAGAACCTAATAGGATATCAATCAGACCTGATATATTAAATTTGGGATTGGCTAAATTGAATTTTACACTGTCTCAAATTTTTATTTGTGTTGCATTAAATGACACCGCAGGTAAATTGCCCGTAATTTCAAGTAAAACTAAATAATCGATTCTCTGACTATAACATAACTTGCGTGAGAATAAGGAAATGATTGGGTTTTTACTTGACTGACTCCAATAATTTAGAAACTTGCTTTATTGCACTGTAAATTTAATTTTTGGCATAAGCGTTTGGTGGCAAATGAATTTTGTGCACCGCTATCTAATAACGCACGAAACTCATGCCAATTGCCATCTCGATCCTTCCCAACCAGCAAATTTGTTTTATAATTTAAATGTTATACGATTATTTCGTTTTATTGTTATTTTATAAATGCTTCTAAAATGCTAATTGATTATATTAGAGTTGCACAAAACACTATTTGGTGTCTGCAACTGAACTGTTTTATAAACTTATCATTAAAATGTTTTTACAGCAAAATTATAAAATATCTTATAAAGCAGTTAAGAAAGCTCCCCTAATAGTTCAATAGTAAATTTTGAGCTATGTTAAATGATGCATAATTATTTTGTCGTCATTTTCATAACAATCGGTTAGTCTCTATCATCATATGGTCTATATGCTTACACACATCTCCTTCTAATGAGGACCGCAGGTACACAATTTTTTCGTAATCGCTGAGCGATTTATTTTTCTGAGTTAAATCAACAAAAGCTTCCTCAAAATCTAACCACTGCATGTAATTCCCATCAAATTTCGGTAAATTAATTGCAGGTAATTCTACTCTTGATGCATTTATGCATAAATTGATAGCTGGTTTTTACTGTGACGCGAACTTGATATTAAACCTTGCCCTGAATCTACTTAAAACTGCTTTTTTTAAGGTACGCTGAACGCAACGCCTTAAATTGAGCTTGCAGAGGAAAAAATGAATTTTCGAATTCTTCGCTCTCCTTTCCGAACATTCGTGTCTATCAGTTAATATCTGAATGTCAGAAAACTCGTCTAAAATAGGATTAAATCATTCTAAACGCGACTCGATTTCCTCAAATATGTCATCATCAATATTTGATTTGTCAGTTGACTCGTAAGACCTGTTTGCTCTCGTTAATTTAGATTTAACTGAACTTCGCTGATATTGTAATTCTTTAATTACTTTGGACGTGGCGAAAACTCAGATCAGGAAATGTTTACGGAAATAAAATGTATATTTTGGAACGAACTCACCCTTGGTGTCCTCGGTACCTTGAACTCGTTCGACAGTTTTCGTCGGCTACTTTTTTTTGTGGAGGAGGGGAAATCTTGCATAGACTCCGACAAGGAGTGTCAGATTCTTACTGACTAAAACCCCTCCCCCTTCATCTCGCTTCCCCCACTGGGGGTCTGTTTCTGCCCTTTTACAATTGTAGAGGTACTTCTTAAAACACCCGTGTCCTGAGAGAGTTTGGGTTAAGTAGTAATCCACTTCTCCGTAGGAGCGATTTATCCATGTCTGAATGATAGGTATCAATTTATAGGTCCATCGTCCATACGTACCGGTTTCCCATTTTTGAGAACATTCTCTTTTGCTACTCTGGCTTCCACTCCATTATATTTTTCTGTCCTTTCGTGTATTAGAAGTTCTATAGTTGGGACTCCCACCGCCTCAGTTGAAATGGTGCGGTATGCACTGCCGATTCTGATTGACATCAGCCTTTGGAGTCGTGCCAGCTTTGCTATTAGTTTTTTATTTCGAGTTACCGTATGCCAGACTGGTGTGGCGTACAGTATTTAGGAGTGGACCACACTTGCCATTACTCTCCTCTTCGATGCTCTTGGCCCTCCTATGTTGGGCATTAGGCTTGTCAATGCTGCGACTGTTTTTTCCACTTTCTCGGCCGTTCTTTTGTCGTGCTCCGCAAAGGTTTGGTATCAAGCCACACTACTAGGTATTTTATTGCCTTGTTGAGCCTGATCGAAGTATCCAGGATGGTGAAATTGATCGGCGCTATTTTTCTGTTAGTGGTAAGGAGGACTGCCTCCGATTTATCTGGTGCTAGCTTTAGTTTTCTTCCTTCCAACCACTCTGCAACTCGCTGAAGGGCAGTGTCTACTTTATTCATCAGTATATGCTCGGTTTCTGCAACTAATGTCATGACTACGTCATCCGCAAAGCCGATTAATGTTACGCTCGCTGGTTGTTCTATTTTAAGGAGATCATCATACAGGACGTTCCACAGGGTTGGACCGAATACTAGTCCCTGAGGCACGCCACTGCTGACTTCTACGGTCTTTGTCTCGTCTTCTGCTTCCAGAATTATTTTCCTCTGAGATAGGTATGATGCTATTACCCTGACTAGGCTCTCTTCTATTCCTGTTTTTCGCAGGTCTTCTAGAATGATTTGCCATGATGCGCTGTTGAAAGCATTTTGCACGTCTAAAGTTATTACGGCACATAGTCTTCGGTGCTGGTGCGCTTAATCAACAGCTTCTCTGGCGATTTGGGTCACGTTATTTATAGCCACTACTGTTTGTCGACCTTCGATGAAGCCGTACTGTCTCTCTGCCAGACCACCAGTGCACACTAGTTCTTCTTTGAGCCTCATTAGCATGAGCTGCTAGTACAGTTTCCCTTCTACGTCTAAGAGGCATATGCCGGGTGGTCTAGAGGTTTATTTCCTTTCCTAAGTAGTACAAGCGTAGCCGGCTTCCAGTCTTCTGGAAATACTCCTCTACGCGCTAGTTCGTTGTAGACTCTTAGTGCGTATTCGGTTTACTTTGTACTACTTCCTTCAGAACTTCTACTGGGATGTAGGCTGGTCCCGGTGCTTTATTTGGTTGTAGCTTATTGCAAGCTATATTCAATTCTTTTACCGTAAAATCTAAGAATATTACCGGTCTATCGCAATCAAAGTTTACGGGGTCGTGCACGGGAAAGAGGTGGTTCACCACTTCCTCCGTCATTTGCATGGACATTTGGGGTCTTGGAGGAAAGCCAAGTATTTGTTTCATCACAATCTTGTAGCCATCTGCCCAGATATCAGAGTCCAGTTTGTCACGCATGCTTTTCCAGCATGCTTTTTTAGAAGTCTTGATACAATTTCGCAGCCTTTTCTTGCTGCTTTTGTACTCTTCCGTCAGTTGTTGGTTTACTTCCGGAAGATTCCTTCTTGTATTTCTTGTACATATCCTTTTTTTCCTCAAGCATTCCCTGCGAAGTTCGGCAATTTCATCTGACCACCAATAAACAGGTGGCCTTCTCATATTGTATTTTATTTTCGACATAGTTCTGTCACAGATCTGCATGAGGGTTTGGGAAGTCTTTTGTAGGAGATACGCCCTCCTCCTGAATAATGCCGACGTCGTTCAGTGTCTCCTGCAACTTTTGTTTGTTCAAACTTTTCATCTGCCACCTTTTGCTTTGCGTTACCATAGCTCTTTTCTTCCCTTCGTCTTTTACTTCGAATATTATATAGTTATGGTCGCTGAGGGTTTCCTTCTCACTCACTTCCCATTTAGCTACTTTGTTTTTAATGTCGTCAGTAGTCAGAGTTAGGTCTAAGATGGACGAGTATTCGTTTCTCTGGAATGTTGGTGCATTTCCCTCATTTACACATATTAAGTCATTTTCTGCCATTCATTCAGTTAGGACGCGGCCTCTCTCATCGGTGACATGCATACCCCATTGTATAGATTTCGCATTGAAGTCCCCCACAATTATGGCCTTCTCTTTGTTAGTCCTTATTTTTCTTCCAATTTCGAAAAGAATTTCTTCAAGTTCATCTAAATCTCTATTTGGGGAGGCGTAGTAGCTGTACATTGTGAAAGAGGCGGTCTCGACGTAAGTGAAACCGTGCCCGTAGCCCTGTCCCTTGATTACTAGGCGTCTATCCAGTACTTTTATAGCGGTATCTAGATGTTCATCAGATATCCAATTTTCCCCATTTTCTGCCTTTGATTGCATTTTCATTGGGTTCGCTTATCGCGATTAACCCTGCATCTATCTTATTGGCAGTAGCTAGAGCCAGGTCGTGAGCAGGGCTGCTCCTGTTTGTATTAATTTGCAAAAACTTCATTTTCTTCATTATTTTCAGGGAATGTTCTCTTTCTTCTGCTCCTATTCTTTGGACACCTTGTACTTCCAGACTGGTGCCCTTCTTCATTACAGTGGACGCAGTATGGGTGGTTTTGGCACACGACTGCTTTGTGTCCTTCTTTTCCGCACTTAACGCATATTCTTTATCTGTCTTGTCCAGTTCCCTCTCCATGATTCTACATCTCATCCAGCCGATCTTAATCTTTTCCATCTGGATAGGTTTTTCTGCATTTGTTGTAGGTATAATGACGGTGACATTTTGCTTATATCCATATGCCGGTCATAAAGCTGTGACTTTGAAAGTCTCAGGTTGGACGGATAGTTCTTTGGAAATTGCGTCTGTTATTTCTTGAACTGTTGCCACTTCGTCTAGACCCTTAATGTGAAGGACTTTCTTGTCTATCAGCTTTGAAGTTGTCGCTTCTGGAATTTTCTCTTTTGTTTCTCTCTTTAGGACCTCGGCTTTGTCTGAACCATTTTGCACGGTAAGGAGCAGGTGTCCATTTCTTGTTTTCCTAATGTCTTTCTCGTCCACTCCCATTTCGCTGGTGTTAATCTTCTGCTTGATTGTTTTTAGCAAATCTGCATAGGATTTGCCATCAGCCTTGACTAGCAGTGCATCTTCCTTGACTTTTCTCTGTTTACCAACGGCGTCTTTGTTGGTATTAATTCTAGGTCTTCTGGGGGGTTTACTAACAACTGTTTGTTCCACAGTCTTCCTCTGGGTGTCTTCTGCCTTATAAAGGCAAATCTGGATATTGGTGTCCGCAAACATCATTCGTGTAATAACTACTCCAAGTACTCCATCGATTTCTGGTATAGCCAATTGAGTTCGTTTTTATGATGTCATATGTTTCTTTATGGCTTTTATAGTTCAAAAAACGAACCTATCCTCGGGCTCTTCCTTTGTCTCACCGTTAGTGAGGATGGGGTAGTAGATATACCTAGATTGCTGGCTAAAATTTCCGTCTATGTCAGGAAAGGCGAGCAAATGGGACATCATTGCCACTTCTCCTTTTGTCTTATTTTGTTTTAGGAGCCCTTCTCTGCCTCCAAACTTATTTATTGCCCTTTTGACCATCTTGTCTTTACTTTCAAGGTCTTTGCTGCAGGGAAGTATGAGCTGACACTCTACCGGAGCATCCCAAATGTAGTCTTGTTTCTCTTCTATTCTGGGAAACGTTTCCTCTTCCCAGTCATCTTCTGTGATGCGTTGAAACGCATCAAAACTTTTTTCTTGTGAGAGAGCTTTCCTTCTTGTCACTCTCTTTTGCACTTCTCTGCACTCTTTACACTGGACGGATTGGCCCTCAATCTCTCTTTTTATATTTGGCTTCCATAAGTTGAAGCTTCTTTCTGAGCTCTTGATTTTCACGAAGCACCATTCTTCCTGTGTTTTGTTTTCTCTGTTGTCGCTTGTGACTTCGTCCAACCAGTCTTTCAGTCTCTTTGAGTGCAGCTGTTCAATTGAAAGGCTGCTTCTTTCAGTTCCTGCTTTGGCTTGTACATGTCTTGAACGACTTTATCCACCTGCTTGGCGTGCGTGGAGATTTTAAATCGTTCTGCTACAACGTTGCCTACTACGGACTCTTCTATTCTTTTTCGTTTGTGAGGCTGCTCACTAGAGCCTTGTTCTATTTCTGCCTAGATCTGTAAGAGACGATGTTCTTTGTCTGGAGGGGGTGTTCTATTTATCGAATCTCGCCTGGCAAAAGGATTTGTTATTCCAGTCGCTGCCATATTTTCCTCGGCCTGGATTACCACCTTGGATACATTGTCCTGAGTTTCATTTTCATTTAAATTCTTCATACTATTCCCACGAGTTGGGACCAAATATTCGTCGCCCTCCAGCAGTTTGCCCTTACTGAAGGGAATGCTGAATAATGCAACCTCCAAAAAAGGGCATTGAAATTGATATTAGAAGTTGCAACAAAAAGTTATTCTTTAGTGCAGGAAATTCTTTCAAAATATTCAGTTTCGTTAGGTAAGTAGAAAAAGGAAAAACTCTAAATTCACCCTCCCCCCCCCTCGTTTCTCTCACCCTTTACTACCTATAAGAACGGTATAAGTTACAATATCTAATATACGGTTATTTATTTATTTAAAAAACAACAATTTTATCTTTTTAGAGTTTTTATTGCAAAAGAAATCCCTAATCACCCAGTTTGATGTTTTTTTATCATAATAAGGTGATTTAGTCAATTCAGATGAATATTTCTCACCCCTGAATATTTTTCACACTTTTGGTGAAGTATTACTTGTTTGTTATATTAAAAAAATCTTTAATTGTTTAAATGATTTTTGGTTGGGAAAATGAGAATCTTCACTTTATGGCACCCAAATAAAGGTTGTTTTTTAATGTGTTTCTGAGATTTTTTGCCAAAACGGGTGACGGATTCGTTTTCAGTTCCCCAAAATTAGTAAAAAAAAAAGATGGCTTCCACTCTTTACCATGGGTGGGCCTTTTGTTAACATTGTTCTTTCGAGTTTTTTTGTGATCCGATTCGACAATTACTTTATCGTGGACACAAGCATGTCCTAGCATATGGAAGACCTTTGTCGCAAATCGTATGTGCGAGATACAGCATTTAACGGAACAGTCAAACTGGCGGCATGGCAAGTAACTGAGAGTGAGATAGTAAACCAGATGGTATATTTTGAAGTCCTTGTTGACAATATTGGCAGGGGCGGGCACCGGAAGTCTGGAATTCCCCTTATATACGCTTTTTTTGGCCGTATATTATTTATTAAAAATTAATATTGGGTATATTTCACATTTCTGATCCACCGCTGAATATTGGTAACTGCGAATATGAAATTCGACAAAAAATGCATATCGGCAAGATCGGTAACTACCAGTTGCCCAATATTAAGTGACAGAAATATAACTAATGCAAACAAATCATTAGATTTGCTAATACCCTAGTTTTCTCCATCTCGCAATAGAGGCATGGGCCGAGGTAGATAAATGGCATATTGATGTGTTCTAGATCGCTTGTTACGAATTTCTTGAGTAGGCCACTGCACGAACAACTCGATTTTCAAGGAGGTGCGCCCTCCAAAACGACTCTCCAACATTCTTTAGCCACATTAATCGGAGAAGAGACCGTAAAAGTTGAGGGTTTGGGTAAAACCATATGGTAAGCGGCGACGAGGACAGCGTCCAAATCGTCACCAAGAAGCTGACGAACAGGCAACTGTAGCAGATGGGGTAATGCTGGCAGACGTGCTTTACAGCAAAAGGCTAACTAGGATAATACATGTTTACGCATGTAGACTTGGTTCGGCCATAGTCTAATAACATAATATAATTAAGTCACGACACTCGAAAAGAGAGCCTCGTTTCCTGAGAGAGACAGAAAAGATTCCAATTTAAAACTCTCGTAAGAGAATTACGCATGCGTTAGCAGGTTACAATGCCAATAAATTATCGTTGATTTACATAAATTGTTCGAAATGATCTTCAACTGCATCAATACATATCTCGGTACGTCGTTCAACACTAAACACACTAAATTATCAACTAACGTTGTCAATAAAGAAAAAAAAAAGAAAAACTTGGTCCAAAATCCAAAAAGCAACACAAAAACAACGAACAAGTAAGTTGTGTCTGTACATAACCAATACTTAACGACTTTAACGGTAAGTCAATAAAATAAATCTTAACCAAAATACACTGGCCCCAAATTCAAAAAGAACAAAAACAACATACAAAAACAACAAACGGGTAGGCCGTGTGTACGTACTTAACCAAGTAACGACATAAACTAAAATATTCCTTGAAAATATCGCAAGGGAGAGTATAGTTGAAGACACAAGTGGATGAAGGGTCTATGTGACATTTTGGAAAAAAACGAGTTTTTTTATATGAATGAAGCTTTTAAGTACACGAAATTCCTCCAGGTACATTACATTTGATTCTAATGCTAAGATATCTGATTTATAACTAGTACTGTTCTGCCCTCCTAACTTAGAAAGCAGTATCTCCACCTTTACTGGTTTTGAGAAAACGTCTTTTTTAGTTTATTTAGCTGGGCCACCACTAAAAACTTAATGAAAATTTTTGAAATTTGTTTTAAGTGTTGCAATATATGGTCAATACTACTTTCTAACTTAGTCAAAGAGGTGTAAAAATGCCCGAAACATACTAGAAACGCAGCAACTCGAAATTGACAAAATCTGAAGTTACTGCTTTTTAAGTTAGGACGGCAGTGTTGAAGTTGGTAGATTGTTAAAAACATTGAGATCAATTATCTCAAAATCATTTTGTTGAAAGAAACGAGTTTTTTATACGGATGAAGCTTTTAATTAAGTACACGAAATTCCCCCAGGTACATTACATTTGATTCTAATGCAAAAATATCTGATTTATAAATTTATAAAGGATACTGTACTGTTCAAGTTGGTAGATTGTTAAAAACTTTGAGATCAATTATCTCAAAATCACTTTGGTGTTACATAGACCCTTCATCCACTTATGTCCTCAGTTGTCTTCAGATCTACTAAGCACTCAAAAAATGTCGGCGTCTTTGATCTTTACCGCACCGCCAAAGATGCCGACATTTTATACCTATCTGCACAAATGTCACAGTATCATGCGCGACCAGACCCGACAATATAAAGCCTATCCCAATATTCCAGCAGTTCTCAAAGAATATTTTTAAAAAGTTTTTGTTTATTTTTCTTCTCCAAAACTATGGGTATTAGACCCCATGTTATATAAGGTTTTTTGTTTGTCTAGTCGTTCCCCGCCACCAGTTTTTTTAATGACATGAAACTAATTAGACCCTGTATACAATGTTATGGCCTTGTGATAATATCCCTCTCGAATCCATGCTTGTGAGGGTATTGTAGAACCTTCCAGAATTGACCTAGGTCAAAGCCAAAATAAAAAAATTCGACTTAGGCAAAAAATTAATTTAAGGACATTTTCAAGAGTCTGAGAGACTTCAGAGCCACAAACTAGTCCAAAAGGACCGTTATGATTTCGATAAGACATTAGGCACAATCGGATAAAAATTCGAAGAAACACCGAACTTTTACTTAGGAAAATATATTTTGGTCCAGGATATGAGAGTGAAAGTATATGGTGGTCATGGAAAAATGAATCACGTACTTTTTAAAAAGTACGCCAAAAAAGTAGTTTGAAAATATTCAAAATATTTTCAACTTTAATTCCTCCGCCGAAGACACTGACCATTGAGGTATAGTCATTATATACCCTGTTCTAAAGACTGACAATAAAATTTTAACATGACAAGCTATCCAAAAGGCGAAACCGACGAATTTGGCAAAAGCGGCGTAGCGCCTATAAGCAAAAATTGGCAAAAAGTCAATGAAACTGGACAAGGCCGGTCTCTCGCATAAAACAAGTTTGGATTCACCCAGCGACTCGTAATTTGGTCGAGTGCGTTGGGCGGTCAATACAAAGCAATGGTAGGAAAGCCAAATGCAGGGCTTTCCAAATAATAAATTTATAGAGAAAACCGCCTTGTGTACAAAGGACTCAAAAGTCCATTGTGCCCAAAGTCGTCCGAAGGCGGTTCGCTGTCATTTCTCCTATAATGAACCTGCATGGGGACAAATACGTCGTAAGACTGGCCGAAAGTTATTAAACTCATGTATTAGTCGAACTCCGTCCCGTGAATGATAAAATCACGATCTGGGACCTTTAAGCTATTCATAAGGGAACCAATATTTTTTAAGTAAAATATTTTTATATTATTTTCAGTCAGCCATAATTACCAAAATACAATTTTTTTAAATTCTTTTTAAAAGGTTTGCATTAAATCCTGAGGAGGTTAAATGAATCTTTGCTGCCAAATCGATTGTTAGCGTACGCTCTCACTTGTATAGTTAAAAAGTAATTTGCCTTAGTTGGGGAGGCGTGATTCTTACACATTATATCATTTTGCAGGAAATCACTGTATTATTTTATACTTATTAAATAAATTGTAATCTCTGAACTAATTGCATTTTATTGATGTAAGGACTTGTTGCTCAAGATTGGTAGAGTATGAGGTGGCCTAATAAATCACGATCCCCACCAAAAAATGCCATTAGCCAATGAGCAGCTGGTGTGAAATCACACCAGATGCAGGGCCTTATTCAAAATATTGTAAGAATTGATGTACTGTTAATTAAGCAAAGAACTCGTAATTGGAACGGGCTCACAATTACGTGCTTTTGAGGTCGGGGGTAATTATTCCGCACTGTTCTGCATGGTGGTTATCAGGATAAGTTGTAGAATGTAACACTACAGATCATAGTACACTTCAGACCACATTTCGGGCCAGTACGGACACTTCTTCTAGAGTGAGATAACTGCGCCGCTACTGCACATTCGAAGAAAAAGAATAGTCTGACGTTTCATCTCCCCACTCATCGTCTCACCTAAAAGCTGTATATTAAAGAACCTCATACTCTACAAATCTTGCTTTTTGCTAGTCTTAATCCCTGGAGTTTTCGTTTGGAAGACCTAAACAACTGCGTTAATCGGGATCTCATGATTCCTTAAGTTTGATACTCACTGTTCTGGTCGCCTTACGGGAGCTTGATAGGGATTTTTTTATCCGATTTCTCCAGAAATCTTTAAATGCAGAGACCATTATTAGTATGTAAATACATACAGATCACGTCAAATTCCAATCCCGTCGGAGAGAAATCTTCAATAGGGATTTCTTTTAAGCAAAAATAACAAAAATCAAAAAACGTCAGACCACTTATCACTGTATAAACAGATCAAAATCACGTCAAATTCCAATCCCGTCGGAGAGAAATCTTCGATAGGGATTTTTTTATGCAAAAATCGCAATAATCCAAAAACGTAAAAGCCTTTATTGTCAGTGAACAATTGAAATCACGTCCTGAGAGAGCGTCGTTAATGATCTGAGGTAGTGCAGTCTTGACCCATTACTCGTCTATCGAAGTGTATATTATCTCCAACCCGCTTGGGAGTAGAAGAACTAGGCAGAACTCGGTTGGCGGCCTTCTAAATATAAATTGGTGTCGCGTCACCTAGACGCTTGGTAGTGAGTTCTTCTAGGGCAAGGTAAGAAGCGACGGTGAAATTTTGTTTTAATACAAGTTTTTTTAAATGTTATTTGCGAGAGTTGGGAGAGGTACCAAAAATACAATGCATCGGCCGGGAATCGAACCCGGGCCGCCCGCGAGGCAGGCGAGCATTCTACCACTGAACCACCGATGCTTGATAAATATATCCACTAGGTTCATTCAGAGCGCCTTCAACACAGCCTAAAGTTGAAATACTTTAAAGAAACGGTAGAACTTTCACTGCTGTTAAATGGTTAACGTTGGATATATATGTTTTATATAAAATAAAATATAAAATTATTACTCAATGTTTAATTACTTACCGTTAATTTGTATGTTTTTCCTTTGATAATTTGTTATTTCTGATATATGCATGTTGTCCTTACTAAACATTAGAACACATTTTGGTCACAATAATATGAAAGAGTGCTAAAGATTCTATTAACAACATATTTAGTTTAAATATTAAAAACAATTAAGCTTAGTTGCTTGTAAACGTTGTTTAATAAAGTAATCAAGATTTATGCTGCTCGCCAAACTTCAATCCTTTTACAATACTCAGAAAACTACATAAAAAGAATAACACGAATGATCACAGCTAAAATTACACGTTAAAATTGCCCAGATCACACACAAACACGGTTACAGTTTAAAAAATGAGTTTTGCTATATTTTTGAAATGTACGTTTAATGGTATTTTTCTTACCACCCCCTAAAAAAACGCTACCTAAGGAATCACTACTTCCACATCCAAATTTATTGTCTAAGTCTCTAAAACGAAAAAAATTACGGTATTATATTTGCACTCCACTATGTGGAAATAACTGTTCATAGAATTTTAATAATATAATATTACCCCAAAACCTTTAAAACAATGTCCCACACGGTAGTGGGGGTAATAGGGGAAGGGGGCTATTGCCAAAAAGAATTTGAAATATTGGTTCTTCGTAAATACACTATCCCAATTTTATGGACTTTTATTTGCTTGTTACCAAAAAGAAAAGATTGAGGCTTTTGGTTCTTGTATACACACTAAATCAAAATTTTATTTTTGACTCCCTTTAATAATGATGTGAGGGTGGTAATGAGGGTGATAGTGGGGATGGCTGATGAACAAATTTTGAGACCTTGGCTTCTCGTACATATACTAAATCCCAATTTTATGGACTGTGAGAAATTCCAGAGACGGCTTTTGCGTAAATATATTATATTGTAAACACCGAATGAGACATTCCTAAACAATATAAAAACGATAAAATTATGAAATATTAATAAAATTTCATAACCTTGTGTCATCTTGTCCATGTTTCCTTGTACAGTACGTAAGTCCCAACTAGCAATTTGGTATTTTATAAAAGCTGCAGAAACAACATTAGTCTCAGAAACACTTTAAAACCGTTATTACGACAGCTGTAAATGTAAAATTGGCACCATCTTATAAAATAGTTTAGTCATTGTTGATATTTTGTAAATGCTGTTGGCAGCCATTACAAAATAATTGTATAAACAATTCCGCAGGCTCTAAGAAAATTCGGTACCGCCACTATAAAATAGTTTTATTGAAGCTTCATTTAATTGCGTTATAAAGCACATACTTCACTTTTAGTATTGCTATAAAACACCAATAAAATAAAACGATTTCTTAAATGTATTCAAAAAGTCGCAGACATATACTTACAAATATATAATATGCTGATCTCTATAATACCAAGCTTTCAGTGATTTTACTGGATAACGGAGAAGAACTTACTTAATTTTAGAGACGTACAGTTTGCAATTTTTGATGCCAAGGAAATTTTACTGTGAATTATGCCATGTGATTTTGATGAATTTTGAATGCCCCTCATGTTTACTGAAGGTTTCTAATAATTTTTGGAATTTTATAAAAATCGATTTCACATTTTAAAATTTTTTTGTAATGAAATTTAATGCCAATTTGTTTTAATCATCATAATTTTATAATTAGCACGTATTAATTGCCATAAATATTAATAAAAACGTGACTTTTAAACTTTTTATGTCTTGTCATATTTACGACCTCGAACGCTGGTCTCATGAAATGGCTTCCTTCTATAAAATACTTTTGTGTTAAATACAAGCATTTTAAGATAAGTAAACTAAAGACGATTCTTACAAAACATCTATAAAATAATGTGTCTTAAAGGTGACGGTCTTGTAGCAGGGCCGTATCTTAAATGAAAAATATAACAATCTTTTTTCACAAATGTCTTATTTTGCATTTTTGTTATAACTTATAAGCGAAGAAAAATAACTGTAAAAATAACCGGAACAAACATTTTGATAAAAACTGTAATTTATTGTAACTATTACCGTTAAATTGCGTATTAAGTTTTCATTTTAACACCCTTGCTCATTCTATGAAAATTTTCACTAGTAATCTCCCTAGTGCTTAAAAAATGTCTGATAATTAATTAAAGCATGTGGGGGATTCGGTAAGAAAATTTCACTCCTAAATTAAATGAAAAAATAAATAATATAAGAATGGCAGCCAGATTAGGTTTGGTTATGTTAGTAGGCTGTCTACTATCTATAGAAAGGTTGGGTTGATCCTACCTATGGAGGTAAGGAAGGAGGACAGTTCAAATAAGAAGCGACGGAAATGCATGTAGAATTTTGATCAATGGTTGATCAATATGGTGGATAACCTTGAAATCGGTAATGTTTTTTATAGTATTGGAATTACTCTTTCTCCATGCAGAACTTTTTACAAAGGATAGAATTTTCTGATAACTCACTAACGAAAAAAGTTTCTCATGTCGTGCACATTTTCTGCCAGGTAGGCAAATACATTTACTGTTAGACATTACAGAGGTAAAAACGAAATTTAAAATTTGAAAAATTATACGCGAAAAGTAAAATCTTCCAATATGGTTATGCCCATTTAGTTAGAGCCCACTTCATCTCAGAAAACAGCTGTTTGTTGTTTTTCATGCATATGCGCGTTGCCTCAAATATATTTTATTGCATAGTTAGCAGCAGCATTTTTATGTTCACGTAAACAATTTTATTTTTAACTACTATTGCCGTTGCAATATTGCAGTACATTGCAACGTTATATAATAATTATGTAGCAGACTCTGGAACAACAATTTACTTTCAAGAGCAAACTGTCCCAAATAGTGCTTTAATATAATTGTTTTATAAGATAATAGGAAACAACTATAAAATAATTTTAATATATATTTATAACGGAGCTGAAAATACTGCCGAACGTTACTAAAAAAGCACTATAAAATTATTTAGTTTTATAAGCTGGAATGTTTTATAGCTTAGTCACGGAAACGTTTCTAAAATAATTTCTTAACTGCTTTATAAGATATTTTATAATTTTGCTGTAAAAACGTTTTAATGATAAATTTATAAAACAGTTCAGTTCCAGACAAGCAAATAGTGTTTTCTGCAACTCTAATATAATCAATTAGCATTTTAGAAGCATTAATAAAATATCAATAAAACAAAATAATCGTATAATATTTAAATTATAAAACAAATTTGCTGGTTGGGGTGTTATTTATAATGTGGCCGCTGAAGCTGAATATTTTTGCTGAATTCTTGAGTCGTCGGCATTATATGCACACTCTTCACTTGTTTTTCTAATTCTGATCTGCTCAGAGCCCTTCCCCATTATATACTGCCAAATATCTGCAACCCGATTTTAAAAATCAAGGACCGTCGTAGCTCAATATTTTTGTGGTAATCTTGATTCATTGACTCTATGTACATCCTTTTTACTTGTTTTTTAATAATCGTTCGTCCGAAGCATTTTAACTTTCTTCTTTATTTATATATTTTTGCACCCGACGGCATGAAACAGGCATATGCCCTTGGGAGTAAATTGGTGTTTGTTTGTCTCTTACGTTCTAACTTTGTAACGTATGAAACCGTTTATACAGTGCGTGTAATTGCGGACTGGGCATGTACTCCACGTAGCGCGAGAGATATGACAACCCAGGTAACAGCAAATTCGCCTGTCGGCGGCATAGATTAAAGAGTCGGCGTTAGACCACTGAAGCATTCCCGTTCTCAGTTATTTCATTTCAGCCAGCTGGCATATGCGATGTTGCAATTCTAACTCCCTATGCCCAGCCCGCCACTACACACAGTGTATCAGGTTTTCACCATACGATTTGTTATTTCTACAAAAAATACAAGTACAGGTAAATTTTTGAATTTCGTCCGCCATCTTGGTCTCGCAATATTGAAATATCAAAAAATGATCAGATCACGATGAAACTGAAATATTGAAAAAGTATTTGTACTTTATCAGCTCAGATATGAAACGGGGTCAAAATATCATGACTGATTTTAGCGCGTCTTATAACCTCGTTATTTTCTGAAAGGGAATTATCTTTATTAAAGTCCCCAAAAAGAGACAAAAAGTATACATAGTAGCATTTTAAGCTACAAGATATATACAAAAACGAAATCTGCTCTGCACAGAAAATTATTTACAGGTACTAAACAAGAAATTTTATTAAGTCTTTAAGAGACGGTACGAGTACTCGCGAAAAGGATGTAACGAAATGCCCACATATAACACTGAAAGTTGCACCAAATTGGCGCTTTTGGCCACAATGTAAAACAAAGTTATCGGAATTTAGGCATGGACTATTTTATCAGTTGCCGGTACACACAAGGGAGAAAGGTAATGTTTCTGTACTTACGGAACTCCAGCAAAATGGACGAAGGCACTGCTATGGTTACAAACTCAAATTTATAGGTCGGTACCAGTTGTAACCTCACAAACTATACAAAACTATACCATAAGTATAGTAACACTGACTCTAAACTGTTATTTTCTTTTTAAATTAGCAGCTAGCATTACACTGATTAAATGCTACTTTAATTCAAAACGTCTATACTGAACAAATTTTGGTATTAACGTCTCCACTACTCGGTACAGTTCACCAAAGAAGTTAAATCTCAAATTCTAATAAACACTTACATGGCTCAAATTCCAACTATAATTTTGACGTCTTGGCGAGCCCGAAGGCCGCTTCGGAAGTGAATATATCACACACATTTGGTGTTTTATACGTCCGCGTAGCTCACTATTTTCTGGGGTCTGTAACCAAGGGCAACGTAGGTATTACGTCATATCTGTACTTGCTATTGGAGAAATAGTTACCACGCGGCTATTTTACCCGCTCATTTTCTCGAAATTCTAGAAGGCTAACTCGTTAACAATCACTGTCCAACAGGGTAGGCGTTAAATCTTGTTTTACGAAACTAACAAAATAGGTAATTTTTATAATAAAGATATAAAATAATGTAATTTAACGGATCTTAATAGAAATTTACGAATACTAAAAAAGTGACCGTTACAGTCTCTTGTCATGTTACTTATGATGACCTCTTCGTGTTACATTTCATATCATATTCGCGAGCCCCCTTCCCATTAAATGCATTACGCGTTTTTTGATAAACCTCCTCTACAAGAATTATGGGCCAAATACATAGAAAAATAGGTACAAGTTTTTATTTGTTATCAACGCGGTAGGGAAAGCTGCTGAAAAATTTTAAAAGGAAACGTACCAGAATGTGCATCATATACATACATAGTACGTGCTTAGCATATGGATTTCATAGAAATATTGAGAGTAATCAGGAGTGCTACCCTAATCTTAATACATTGATATTTGGTGTAGACTAAAGAGAATTTTTCTTAAAGCACCCCCTTTCCCCATTATCTCCCAAAGCCCCTTTTAACCCAATGACGTATTAATCTACCGCCAGAATTATAATATTATAGTAATGTTGACGGTGCTCTAAATTAGTAGGTGTACTGCATTAGGAATAGTCGATTTTTAAATTTTTTTTACAAAATATGGCGTCTGTTCAAAAGTTCGCATAGTTTAAGTATATGCTAATTATACATCTGTCGAGGCTGAATGGTCTCTTTCACAATGTAAATTGATTTTTAATGAAAGGCACCAAAGTTTGATTCTACAGAATTTAGAACAGATATTGCTAATATACCTACATTTATACTTGTGATTGGTAGTAAAAAATGCATGTACTTGCGTATATGTGTTAGTGTTACTGTAGAAGAACTTACTATTCTGTACCTGAGTGACGCGACACCAATTTATTTATTAAGGGCGCCAGTCGCGTTCTCCCCTTGTTCTTCCACCCCCAGGCGGGCTCGAGATAAGATACAACTCGATAGAATAAGTAATAGAGCTAAGGCTGCACTACCTTAGATTATTAACGACGCTCTCTCTCTTTCAATAATAATGATTTTTCTCTTTGACGGGATTTTATTCTGACGGGATTTTATTCATTTACCTACTAATAATGGATTTTACACCTAAATATTTCTGATTTGTTTTCATAAAAAAGAAACATATCGAGCTCCCGTAAGGCGACCAGAATATTGAGCTTCAAACTTGTGAAGTCATGAGACGTCCAATTAACTCAAATTTCCGGTCTTCCGTACGAAAACCCTCAAGGGATTGAGAATAAAATGTAAAAAGTTCAAAGAATACCATTTATTTACTAGGTTTAAAATAAGTACAATAAAATTGTGCAATATCCTATCGAATAAATTATATAATTTGAAAGAATCGCCTCCCCAATTAAGGCAAGGTACCATACAAATGAGAGCGTGCGGCTAACATCGATTTGGTAGAAAAGATTCATGCAACTTCCCCAGAATTTAATGAAAGCATTTAAGTTTATAATTATGGCTGACTGAAAATAACAAAAATATTTTACTAAAAAAATGTTGGTTCGCTTGTGATTAGCTTTAAGGTTCTCGTTTATGATTATATCATTCACAAGAACGGTGTTCAAAAGTGCGTTCAACTAATATATGAGTTGAATAACTTTCGGTCAGTCTCACGACTTACTGGTCCCCATGCAGGTTCAATAAAGGGAAATGACACCACTTCGCTTTCGAGCGACTTTTTAGCAAAACTGTTTTTTGACTTATTTATGCACAAGATGGCTTTCTCTATAACTTTTTTATTTGGAAAGCCCTGCATATGGCTTTCCTACACAGAGAAAAATGATGATACTGTGTAGTTATAACATGGCTAACTGAAAAATATACTGTATGTTAGAGAAATATTACCTCTACTGTGGAATTATAAACATACTCCATGTAAATTTACACTAGTAGGCGTAATATTTCTCTAACGTATAGTGTATTTTTCCTCTAGCCATGTTATAATTACACTGCAAATGTTTATTCAATCATTTTTCCCATTGGATGAATTCAAACTTGTTTTATGTGAGAAACCGGCCTTGTCCATTTTTACTATTTTTGCTAATATTTGCCTATAAACGCTACGCGCCTTTGTCGCATTTGCCGGTTTCGAACTTTTTGTATGTCGCATTGTTAAAATTCTATATTCATTCTTTTGAATGATACTGATAATGACTGTATCTTCGCTTTCATGGTCTTTTATGAAGATATTAAAAAGTTAAAAATATTGGTAAATATTTTCAAAGTGTTTTGTAAAAGTGTCGTTTCTTTTTCCTTGACCAAAAATTATACTTTTATTTTTTGTACATTTTTCCATGACCACACGCCAGCCGATCGGTATAGATCGACAAGGAAGGGGAGTGACAAAACGCACACAAACACTCGGAATATCCATAATAAATAATTTAATAAATATATGTGTGGTATAAAATTAATAACAACCAGTGATTTAATAAATGCTGAGCAGTATTAACATGCAAATGTAAATATAAATAAGGAACAATAATAAGTTTTACGTGATCGTCAGATCAGCTCTACCAACAAGATTTAAGTGTCTCCGTACCTGAGATACGGAACGCGCCCCTACTGTTAGAAATTTACTTTTGGACAGCAATCTTACTTCAAAGAAAATTGACAATGAAAAGAGGTGAAATAATTCCTCACATAAATATGATAAAGTTAACTTGTTTAAGAATGTTCAGGGCCGTACCCAGCTTTGGCGGGCCCCGGGCAAAGTACAATTAATAAAATTTCTTACTCAAAAAATAAACGTCCAAAAAATCCTGACAGGGGCCCGCCAGGATTATTAATTATTTTGTAAGTCCGGGCGGGGCCCTTTATAGGGCCAGGCCCCGGACAAATGACCCGAGAAAACCGGTCTGTGTACGGCCCTGAGAATATTATATGCTATTTCGTCGGTTGCCCCCTTGAATAACAGGTAGGTTTAATAATATTACAACATGAGATAATGCACAAGCTAAATGTGTGGGAGTACATCCAATTTTAAAAAAAAATACAAAAGTGCATATCACAGAATGTCAAATGAGCAATACTTAAATGTTGATAAAAGCTAGACTATGTCTTGTCTCGTTTTAGGTTTTCTACAAATATTTAATACCCAAATAACAGCTGTTTAGTGAGTTTACAAGATATTACAAAAATATGTCACCGACAGAGAATAAGAAAATTTGAATGGGTTGATAGAGTTTCACTACGGGCTGATACTCCTCACTATTCTGTTAATCTATGGTAGGCCCCTTGGGCTGCGACTAATGTAATAAAAAAGATGGACTTAGTCTCCCGATTGAGCGGGTCCTCTACTTGCGTCTTGTTCGGTTGTGAATCTTAGTGGAGCTGCTAGGCACGACCCAGAAACTACGGCAGGTTATGAGGTGTTCTACTGGACCAGGTAACCTTCCATGCGGAGGCGTCCCACAAGATTAATACTCTCGTTCTTAAAATGTTTCCACGCAGTAGATAAAATGATGCTTAGCAGGATACTTACATGGCTCAAGCCCTCACTACCAGAATGATTACGCCAGGGAGATTTTTTAGACTTGAATGATTATGAAAGAATTAAATTCAAGAGTAGCAAAAGGACCTGGAATGAAATATTTCTCCAGTAAATATCTAATAGGAAAATTTAAATAGGTAGCAACCAACTCACTCTAGTTCTTATGAAGTCCTAACACTTCACAAATCAGGAGAGAAATGCCAGGAAATTCTAGATTTCAAAATGGCTACTTTTTTGCCTCTCATATTTTTTGTTCAAAAAAACATAACGTGCTACTTTACAGATTTTAAAATCCCTGCTTTAAACTGTCAAATCAATACCAAAACAAAGTGCAATTTAAGTTATTTAAATACTATGCTTAACAAATAAGCTGTGGGTAAAGCCAGAAACATTTTAAGAACTTTTGACTAAATTTATTTTAAAACTCAATGGTTATTAATTCGAACCTATGTCATAACCTAGCCTGTTTGTTTCCGTTTCAGGTCCTTAAATTGAAATGCTAATTGAAAAAGGACACATAGCACACGGGATGACAGGACAAGTCAGTTTTCAACCGTTACAATTCAGTGTTTCCTCGAATTGTGTCTTATGTTTAAACGAACGTATACAAGTCCTTTTTTGCTAGTTTTCGGTTCTGATACCTTCCAAACGTGTACGTTATGTTCAAAATGCCTTTAAATCAATGTTATAAAATATTATTTTGGGTATTCAGCAGATAACTTTCAAAGAAATCATTCGTTCCTTTCATATATTATTGATCTAAATCTGATCAAGCTAGAATATCAACGAGTAGTCCTCTTACAAACAAACTTGTCAATTTCTTTATACATTTACTATGTCTAACATTCAATATGAAAAACAAGAAAATAACCATTCTTTCTATATATTGAAGATCTAAGTCTGATCATGCCAATATATTGTCAGAAATCCACCCTTAAGAGGAAATCTTTCAAGCATCTCTAGCCCTACCTAGAGGATACTCCATTCAATACGATAAACAAGAAAATAACCATTCTTTCTATATATTGAAGATCTAAGTCTGATCATGCCAATATATTATCAGAAATCCACCCTTGCGAGGAAATCTTTCAAGCATCTCTAGCCCTACCTAGAGGATACTACATCACAAACAAACATTAGTTACATTTCAAAGCCAAGAACTACTGAAAAGCACAATGAAATATATGAATAAAATTTCACTTACATGTCATAATAAATAAAATATTTCAATCAATGTTTGATTGACCAAAACTCTGTAAAAATTGCGCAACCTTTTTCATTCTCTTTAGAACTCATCAGCAGAGATATATGTTCAATTCAAAAACATAATTACTATAAAAAAATAGGAAAACATTTTCTTGTAAAAAATGACAGGAAATATTTATTTAGTTGACACATATCAAAAATAAAAAAGAATCAAACATTGATTGAAATATTTTATTTATTATGACATGTAAGTGAAATTTTATTCATATATTTCATTGTGCTTTTCAGTAGTTCTTGGCTTTGAAATGTAACTAATGTTTGTTTGTGATGTAGTATCCTCTAGGTAGGGCTAGAGATGCTTGAAAGATTTCCTCGCAAGGGTGGATTTCTGATAATATATTGGCATGATCAGACTTAGATCTTCAATATATAGAAAGAATGGTTATTTTCTTGTTTATCGTATTGAATGGAGTATCCTCTAGGTAGGGCTAGAGATGCTTGAAAGATTTCCTCTTAAGGGTGGATTTCTGACAATATATTGGCATGATCAGACTTAGATCTTCAATATATAGAAAGAATGGTTATTTTCTTGTTTTTCATATTGAATGTTAGACATAGTAAATGTATAAAGAAATTGACAAGTTTGTTTGTAAGAGGACTACTCGTTGATATTCTAGCTTGATCAGATTTAGATCAATAATATATGAAAGGAACGAATGATTTCTTTGAAAGTTATCTGCTGAATACCCAAAATAATATTTTATAACAATGATGTAAGCAGAAATACAAGATATTTATTTTTTAAAAAACTACACGAGCTATGGGGCTCTAAAAAAGAGTGATTCTTTTTTATTTTTGATATGTGTCAACTAAATAAATATTTCCTGTCATTTTTTACAAGAAAATGTTTTCCTATTTTTTTATAGTAATTATGTTTTTGAATTGAACATATATCTCTGCTGATGAGTTCTAAAGATAATGAAAAAGGTTGCGCAATTTTTACAGAGTTTTGGTCAATCAAACATTGATTGAAATATTTTATTTATTATGACATGTAAGTGAAATTTTATTCATATATTTCATTGTGCTTTTCAGTAGTTCTTGGCTTTGAAATGTAACTAATGTTTGTTTGTGATGTAGTATCCTCTAGGTAGGGCTAGAGATGCTTGAAAGATTTCCTCGCAAGGGTGGATTTCTGATAATATATTGGCATGATCAGACTTAGATCTTCAATATATAGAAAGAATGGTTATTTTCTTGTTTATCGTATTGAATGGAGTATCCTCTAGGTAGGGCTAGAGATGCTTGAAAGATTTCCTCTTAAGGGTGGATTTCTGACAATATATTGGCATGATCAGACTTAGATCTTCAATATATAGAAAGAATGGTTATTTTCTTGTTTTTCATATTGAATGTTAGACATAACATAAACATAAACATAAACACACCACAGATAGTAGTAAATGTATAAAGAAATTGACAAGTTTGTTTGTAAGAGGACTACTCGTTGATATTCTAGCTTGATCAGATTTAGATCAATAATATATGAAAGGAACGAATGATTTCTTTGAAAGTTATCTGCTGAATATCCAAAATAATATTTTATAACAATGATGTAAGCAGAAATACAAGATATTTATTTTTTAAATCAATATTTTACCTAAGTCGAAATTTCATTTTGTCTTCGACTTAGGTCGATTCTGGTAGGTTCTATAACATTACATCTACCCTCTTTGAGAAAGTATTAAAATAATTGCATCGCATTAACTTTGTTAATGTTAAGGAATTCGCTAAAAAAATATCCAGTCATATATGCATGAAAATGTTTGCTCGATACACATCACTTAGAACCGACTCTGGATTTTGACGCCACGATCCGAGGTCTACATTGCATAGTTGCCACATAGAGGAGCGAAAAAGAGGTAAAATTGTGTCGTTTTTTTTATCAGCTTAGAACAAGATCAGACACAGAGGGTATTACCGACAACATCATTTTACACATAAAAACACGAAATACGACATTTTTTAGTGGTCACAGATATCCTTATTTAAAAAAAGTGTAAAATTTAATTTTTTTTTAAATCATGTTTTTTTGTACATCTATTGCCCTATCTCAAAAATGAATTGAGCTATCGATGTGAACTTTTTTTTCTTATGAAACACACACTTAAGCGCTTCAAATTTTCACTAAGCGAGGAACTTTTTTGTTTTTGAAAATTTTGTGTAACATGCTATGAAGAAAATGAAGTCAATAGACTAAAAAAGTTTTTAGAAAAAAAAAATTTTCATTATTAGCAACAGTTTGCTAGTTACGAATTTTTTAGTATGGAGGAATTGTCAAAGCGTACGCGCGCGGCACTTAAGAATAATAATGATTATGTATTGTGCGTAACGGAACTTTTCATTAATATTTTTTTATATTTCGGTTTTATCACGTTTTAGGATCTGAAAGGATAACTTATTTTGGCGCATTAAGGACTAAGGTTGAAGGCAAAAGGGAATTAAAAATCTCAAATAGAGTATCTGGGATGAAAATGCATTGCATTGGGATCTCGAAAACGGTAAAAAATAATATTATAGTAAATGGAAAAAAAGTTGCGCAACTAGGGGGCTAATAAAATTCCATAAACAGAAGTTTAGGAAAAGTAATAATTTTGGAGTGTTTTGATAAAAAGTAAACTATCGAGTTTTCCTTTTTTTTTTGGGTTATTATTGGAGCTAAATAGAAAAGACAGTTTCTTAAAGCACTTTTTTTTTAACGTGGCAATCTTAATATTTGTATCCGACATTTCCTGTGTCAGAGTCCCTATCCGAAACTCCCATGCATTGCATTTTTACCCTAGATCCACACAATAATTGAATAAAGGTGTTATTTTCGCCTAAATTAGGTAACGAAAAAGAAAAAAATATCCTAAATTAAGTCTCTTTTAATTTGCGCAGCCCTAATTATAGAAACGTTTCCATGGCTTGTGCACAAGTTTATCGTTCTCCTCTATTACTACGCCACATAAAATCCACTCCATTTTACAATGAAACTTAGATTGCTTTTTTATCTTAAATATTTTTTAGCAGATAATCCACGCACAATTCGCACAATGGCCATACGTTCTACAATATAATACAAGTGGTAATAAGGGAAAGAATATCGTTACACATTTTACTTCCACATCCAGTGTAAGTATAGTATCGACAAAAATATTTTTGAAAATTTTTATTGTCCATATAGGCTTAGAATTAGGGATGCAACGGATAGTGTTTTGGCCGGATACCGAATACCGGATATCCGGCGTACTTCTTGTACCGGATACCGGATATCCGGCGTACTTCTTGTACCGGATACCGGATATCCGGCCAACTCTCCGGCTTACATCGAAAGTTGGATTGAAAACACGTTTTGGCAACATCGACGACAAAAAATACTAACTGGCTAGGCCCCAGATTTAAAACCAGTTTTTTTTTTTTATAAGAATCATGCTAAAATATCCCGTCAAATCGTTCTGCTGGAGGATTAAAAAAATAGTTGTAATGATTCATATTCAAGCAGTGATAGTGAAAGTGGTACTTCTCCTTCCAGTAAACAAAGTAAGAGAAACCCGGTTAATGTTACTGCTGATATTTAAAACACTTTCTGGGACTGTTTTGAGAAAGTGGCGAAAAAAATTGTAGTTTCGCAGAAAAGTTCAATGGCCAGAGAGATTGATTATTATTTGAAAGGAGCACGGATTCATAGTAACCCTTACGCATGGTGGTGTACTAACTCCAATCAGTATATACTTTCGTCAAATTTTGTAAAAATATATCTTTCAGCTCCTTGAAGCAGTGTAAGCCTTGAAGCAGTGTAAGCAGTCTTTTCAGAAGCTGGCAACGTATACCAAAAGAAACGCAATCGTCTACTACCCCTCTAAACGCTGAAAAACTCTTCTTTATTCACCATAATTTACCATCAGTAAACTTTAAGTATTAATTTAGTAACTAATCTATAGATATTTCCAGTTCGTAGTAATAATTGTAATGCAGGATGTGAAAAATAATGAAACTGTTTCATTATTTATACCATTTTTTATTTTTTAACTATCCGGTTTTGGCCGGATATCAGGTCACTATCCGGTGCTCAACCGGATAGTAATAAAGTAGCCGGATAGGCCGGATACCGGATAGTAACCGGATATCCGTTGCATCTCTACTTAGAATGTCATGAAACGTCGAGATTTTAAGTTTGAGCAAAAAAAAAATTCTGTCTGTCGGTCTGTGCGCACAATCACTCCGGAACCGTTTAAGATATTGACTTGAAATTTGGTATTTTAACGAGATCTGGAACTAGATTATTCCGTTAAAGGTAAATGGGGGTAAATAGGCAAATCAAGCAAGTAATAGTCCATACAATTGGTATTTAGTATATATAAGAGAAGCTTAGGTCTCAAAATTTTTGGCATTAACCACCCCCATTACCAACTCCCACCCCATTATTCAAAGGGGCGAAAAAAATAAAATTATCATTTAGTGTGTGTACAAAAACCAAAGGCCTCAATTTTTTTTTTTACTTTATCCCCCACTACTACCACCTCCCTTCCACCACCCTCAGCCCGATGTGGCATATCGTTTTATAGGTTTTTGGGGTAGACGATTTCAAATATTTTATTATTAAAGTTCCATGAACAATTATTTCCACATTCAAATTTTTTTCGCTGTGAGAGACTTGGATAGAAGATCTGGATGTGGAAGTAGTGATTCCTTGGGCAACGGTTTTATAATTTAACCTTCGACGAAAACGAATAACGTTGATCGTACACCGCCCTGAGACTAGTTAGTTTTAGTGGACCCGGGCGTATTAATACTCAATTTCTGCAATTCGTGCGGACCAAAAAAATCATTGTACCTAAACTATCAAAGACACAATAAGAATTATGCTATCAAAAACTTTTTGGTCTTTTGGCTTTATTTTCTTCGCAGCATGTTATACAAAATTTCCAAAAACAAAAAAGTTTGTAGCTTAGTGAAAATTTGACTGCGTATTTTCTGAACTTTCAAGGTTATCTAAGTTTTTAACGAGCTTAAAAATGTTTTAATTAACAATACTATACACAGATAGAAGCGCTTAAGTGTGTGTTTTATAACAAAAAAAAGTTCATGTTAATATCTCCATTCGTTTTTGAGATATGGCATTAGATGTTCAAAAAAACATGATTAAAAAAAAAAAATTTCACACCTTTTTAAAAATAACAATGTCCGTGACCACTAAAAAATGTCGTATTTCATGATTTCTAATGAACATCGACCTACTTAACGAAATGGTATATGTCTCAGTTTGTTCTAAGATTAAAAAAAAAACTCGAGAAGGAAGCGACTTTTCTCCTGTTTTTTACTTCACTAACATGGAGTTTCCAGATTAATTGTCCGAGGTCAAATCTCTATAGGGAGATTTATGAATGAGATTGCTCGGAGTGTCGCGTCTTATTTATATCGTTCGGCTGGATTTAAACCTGTCTGGAAGGAAAGCACCACTCTCCAACACACTTCCGGTCAACATAAAGAGTCGTTAAAAGGTAAGTTAAAATACAAATTTCTTGTATAACATAATCTAACGTGTCTAAACTTCTTAGATTTAAATATAAATATGAATATAACCTACTTTTTTGCTTGACCGGCCCTGGCTTGAAGTTTATTGGAGCGAAACGTGCACTTCCTTGGAAAAATTATCAATTTACGACGGTTTTATGCCTTTGAAGGCATTAAGCTTGCCGAAAACCTTGGACATGTTCGAATTGTTCTTGAAAGAAACTGCATAAATCCCTTACAGCTTTCTGTGAATTTAAGACAGTTTTGTGTTTTTGAAATCTGCATGTACCTACTTAAAATGTCATGTCATGCTGTCACTCATAAACAAGAGATTTTAAATATGCAAGAAAATTTACCGCCCAGTATCTATACTTTGAGTTTTGAGTTGAGAATAATAACCATTATACGATTTACGAATAGATTAATGGTATTTACATTATGTTTATTGAATTTAAAATAAACACAGGGTATTTCAAAAGTATCCCTAATTGTTCCATCTATATGCAACTGGTAAAAATTTGGTCTTGGTTATCGAGATGTTGGTCAAACAATTGCTGTTGAAATTAGAAGTAAGCAAGCAACAACAAAATTTACAAAAACTGTTCAAATACGTTCCCAACAAAGATTCATAGTCAGAATTACTTCAATTCGACATATTAGGTCAGAATATTTAGTTTACCAATTTAGTGATAAGCAAATTTACTTCAAATTGTCCCCAATGTGGGATAAGAAATGAAAGTAAATTCCAAATTGAGAACAGGTAAGCAATACCTATTAGTAAGTTAATTTCTGTTAATTTTAAGATACATGTTTCCTATCATTGATCTAAATAAAGCCCTATTTATATCACAAGATAGAATTGCATGTTGGTGAATGGCTGAATAATTATTGGGATGAAAGATGAAACATATATTAGAAGACAACTTTAAACACATGAGGTCTCCAGCCATGTTACTAGTATGTTACCTCCACATCCAGTGGAAGTACAGTGTGTTTCATTTCCCGTGACGACATCCCTGTATCTTTTTTATTTCTGGCCGAATTCATTTCAATTTTTTATCAGCCATACAACTCCATAAGATGACTTTATTCAACACATAAATGCCGCCTAGATCTAAAACACCGTCCTACTGCGATAAAAAGAAAATAGCAATTTTCGAGAAATCATAGTAGGCTTAGAGATAGACAAAAATTTTGTTAATAAAAGTTATTCGGAATCACTTGATCTGCCCTCCCTGTAAAATTTTGTGAACATCGGAATATTAAAAACAAAAAAAAATTTGTTTCACTTCTCGTGAATCTTTTTTATTTGTGACCGAATTCATTTAAAATTTTTATCAGCCATATAACCCCATGGGCGATTTTATCTAACACCTAAAGAGAACTATTTGCAACAAATGAAAGTTGTGAACAAAAATCGGCATTCAATAAAACGCTAAAAGGGACACTTTTTATTATTACACATCAACTTAAATGTAATATCGTTTTCTTTTTTTCAATGGTTTTATAATACTTGGAAATCTGTATGTATGTATTATGTATGAATGAATCAAATTTGCCCACCTCCCGTTATCCAATCGAGCTGAAATTTTGCATACACGTTTAATTAAATAATAAATAATTTCAATAATAATTGTGTATGACTTTCATTTGCTGTAAAAAGTTCTCTTTATATGTTAGATAAAATCGTCTCATGGAGTTCTATAGCTGATGAAAATTTGAAATGAATTCGGCTACAAATAAAAAAGATACTTCACGAGAAGTGAAACAAAAATTTTTGTTTGAAAATATTCCGATTTTTACAAAATTTACAGGGGGGCATATCAATTGATTCCGAACAACTTTTATTAACAAAATTTTTGTCTATCTCTAAGCCTACTATGATTTCTCGAAAATTGCTATTTTCTTTTTGTCGCAGTAGGCCGGCGTTTTAGATCTAGGCGGCATGTATGTGTTGAATAAAGTCATCTTATGGAGCTGGATGGCTGATAAAAATTTGAAATGAATTCGGTCACAAATAAAAAAGATACAGAGGCGCTTCACGAGAAGTGAAACAAAAATTTTGTTTTTGAAAATATTCCGATTTTCACAAAATTTGACAGGGGGGCCATACCAATTGATTCCGAACAAATTTTATTAACAACATCTTTGTCTATCTCTAAGCCTAGTATGATATCTCGAAAATTGCGATTTTCTTTTTATCGCGGTAGGCTGGCGTTTTAGATCTAGGCGGCATTGATGTGTTGAATAAAGTTGTCTTATGGAGTTGTATGGCTGATAAAAATTTGAATGAATTGGGTCACAAATAAAAAAGATACAGGGATGTTTTCACGAGAAGTGAAACACACTGTATAGTAACGCAAAGATAATTTGAAAATTTTTATTGTTCAAATAGGCTTAGAATGTCATGAAACGTCGAGATTTTACTTTTGAGTAAAAAAAATTTTTCTGTCTGTCGGTCGGTCTTTTTTTGTGCTCACGATTACTGTGGAACCGTTTAATATATTGACTTGAAATTAGGTACACGTATGTATTTCAATGAGATCTGCAACTAGATTATATTTTAATCTTATTCCATTGAAGGGTTGGGAAGTAATTGGGGTCAATAGGTAAATCAAGCAAGTAAGAATTCATAAAATTGGTATTTAGTATACATAAGAGAAGCTAACTAAGGTCTCAAAAAAATTTTGTTGGCATTAGCCACCCCCTTGGTCGGGGAGGCACTAGGGGCTTGGATAAGTAATCTAGTTATGGAAGTAGCCATTCCCTAGGCAGCGTATAAACTACGATGTTACATTTTCCAACATTCAGCTTATTCTACTTGTTCTTATTACACCAAGTTTCAATACTCAAATCGTTTTGTAACCATATACAACTGTCAACAGTTTCTATAAACATTATAAACAATAAAGGTTCAATGTTGGAACTTTGAGGAACACCAGATAATATTTCCATGGACTTATAACCAGTTATTCAAATACGAGAAAAACCATAATATGAAAATCAGGGAAATCGAATAAACTCAATTTTTTCAAAAGTAATCCGTGATCCAGACGTCCAAACACTTTAGAGAAGCCTGCATAGACGACGTCGATCTGACCTCCACTGTCATTTCCTTTTTCCAGTGGCGGCTGGTGAAATTTCAATTTTTTTTTCTCATCTGTGGCGCGTGGGACCCATACGAAATATGGGAAATAACATCTAGAGAAGCATTTCTCAGAAAGTTTGAAAAAGCAGTTTGCGAAACAATTTTTTAAAATTCGGTTGCCACCCCTGGTCTAGGGACTCCTGTTTAATTCATTTATTTTTGTCATATACATTTGACTTTTCATAAAAATACAACAATAGGTTTTGGAGTTTATGAAAATATTTTCATTATTACTGAAATTTTGTAATTTACAATTTAACAAATTATTCCATTTATTATATCTCAGTTAATAATGAAAATATTTTCATAAATTCCAAAACCTACTGTTGCATTTTTATGTAATATGATAAAAAAAAAAATTAAACTGGAGTCCCTAGGGCAACTGAACTTTAAAAAATTTTTCGCAAACTGCTTTTTAAAAATTTTTGAGGGGTTGTTAGAGAAATGCTTCTCTAGACGTTATTTCCCATAGACGAGAAGAAAAATATTGAATTTCACCAGCCGCCACTACCTTTTTCCAAGTATTGTGTAATGTGGAACAAGTTCGTATTTGTGACACTACCTGCTATAAATTCATGATGATTAGGGTAAATCGGCTGCTCCATTTTAAAACCTAGTTGGGGATAATGCAATTAAAACACTCAGAAGAAAATCGCTGCCCAAAGGAGCCACTACTTCCACATCCAGATTTTCCATCCAAGTCTCTCACAACGAAAAAAAAATCATAAAACAATCTTTTAAGTTATCCTGTATATTAAATATTTTATTACACAAATTGCATTTAAAAGATTTGTTTTTATAAATATTAGCGTGGCGATTTAGCCCGCAAGACGAAGTGAATGTTGTATTAAAAACATTACATGTAAACATGTTTGCCCCTTTCAGAGTATGACATCAAATATTAATAAGTAGTAGATTATCCCTATTTACCCATATTTTAATCTTGTGTTATCCCCCACCTTGTCCCACCTTCCCCTAATTACCCTTAATTACCTTTACTTACCCTTAATTACCCTTATGGATGAAGTGAAAAAAAATTGAGGCCTTTGGTTCTTGTACACACTAAATTACATTTTTTTTAAACCCCCTTTAATAATGAGGTGGAGCGAGGGGTGGAGGTGGTAATGGGGTAATTTTATGGACTCTTACTTGCTTGATTTACCTATTTACTTATTTTATCGCAATGTATTCCCAACACTTCAACTGAATAAGATCAAAATATAATCTAGTTCCAGATCTCGTTAAAATACATACGTATACCAAATATTTAAGTCAATATCTTAAACTGTTTCAGAATAATCAATCGCACGCACAAAAAGTTTGACAGACCGACAGACAGAAATTTTTTTTGCTCAAACTTAAAATCTCAGGACATTCTAAACCTATTTGAACAATAAAAAATTTCTATTTTTTTTGCGTTACTTCCACTGTATGTGAAAGTAAAAATGAAAATATATTTTCTGTTATATCCAAATGTAGTAGTGTACGCTATTTGAGCGGAAAACAATTTTAAAACAAAGTAAGGAACAATTTAGAAACCCAGTATAGCACAGGTTTTTAAATTGTAGTGGTCCCTTACACTTTGAAATTGGGTAATCGACTAAAGTTGTTGGCACCCCTCCCTAGTTCGAGTCTCAACTGCGGCGGATGGCAATGTCACAGGATATGGTTGTTGTGCGTGTGTCCTGGCCGAGTGCGAGTGTTAGATAAATAGAGAAATATAAATAAGGCGTTAAAAAGTCGAGCTAATGAAATTAGATGTCGAAGACCTTTCATCAACAAGAACAAGATGTGTAGTTCATAAAGAATCTACAGACGATATGGTGAACGTGGTTAATAAAGTTTACGCTAGTCGCGCTGCCATTGACCCTACGCACTTTATTAACTCGACGGATACTGAACTGGGGGGTCGTGTTGTGTATTATGTCAATTATATGCGTGAATTAAAATGGAAAATTTGGAACAAATATTATTATTATTGTTATTTTTGTTTCACAATATAATAGATTGTTTCCTAAATATATATTAGTTTCTATAACAATTTAAAATTCCGAGGTAAAGTACTTTTTGTTTGTTTGGTTATTGTTTTCTTGTTTTCTATTTGTTGTTGACTTGATACATCTATACTTGAATTAAAAATTTGTGTTTTTAAATTCTGTGCGATTTTTTGTTATAGCGTGGAATCTATGTACAGGATGGACCAAATTAGATGGGATTTGAGGTTTTCTCTAAAACTATAGCAGATAGACTAAAACCAAGGCGTCCTGAGCTCGATTTTCAAGAAACAAACAATGGTGCAATCCGCGATTGTCTATATTTTTCGACTACAGAGTGTTTTTGGAAAATTGGCATTTTTGGATGACCTCTATATCTCAATTACCAAGTGTCGAAAATTAAACACGTTCTTAAGGCACTTTTTGAGTAAAACCCGTTGCTGATAAGAAGAAAATTATGCATGCCTCAGTTTTCGAGATATAGACATAACGAGCTTTTTAAATGGAACACCCTATAAATTATTTCATTATTCGACCACAACTTAAATTAGCTATCGAACGATATATCACATGTCATATTTATCTCTAGAAAAAGTGGTTAATTTTGGAAAAATTTAATATATTTGTGAGGAGACCATGGAAAACTATTAACAACACTTCTTATAATATAAAAGAATTTTGCCAAAAATAGGAAAAACTAAACTACAGTAAATATTCGAATTGTCTTCCATTGACATATATGCATATTTATCGCATTTCTAATATTGATTGAGAAGTTTATTATTTATTTTTTTATTATTTTTTAATTCTTATTTTTTTTTATCAGTGTCTAGTTAGTTAAGTTAACTAAATTGAAAACTAACAACTAATTTAACTAACTGGACATTAATAAACAACAAAGTAGTTTAGATATTGTTTAATTACTTCCACATCCAGTGGAAGTATAGGAACGACAAAAAATTTTGAAAAATATTTATTGTTCAAATAGGCTTAGAATGTCACGAAACGTCGAGATTTTAAGTTTGAGCAAAAAGAAGTCTGTCTGTCTGTCTGTAACTTTTTTTTGTGCGCACGATTATTCTGGAACCGATTAAGATATTGACTTGAAATTTGGTACACGTATGTATTTTAACGAGATCTGGAACTAGATTATATTTTCATCTTATTCCGTTGAAGGGTTGGGTGGCAAATGGGGGTAAATAGGTAAATCAAGCAAGTAAGAGTCCACAAAATCGGTGTTTTGTATATACAAGAGAAGCTAGGGTCTCAAAAAATGTTTTGGCATTAGCCACCCACTTTACCACTCCCACCCTATTATTAAAGGTGATGAAAAAAAATTGTGATTTAATGTTTGTACAAGAACTAAAAACCTCAAAATATTTTTTTACTTCATCCACCCCCACTACCACCCCCTATCACCACCTCTACCCCATTACCGGTGTGGGACATCGTTATCGTTCCATAAACAAATATTTTCACATACAAAATTTTTTCATTACTAGAGACTTGGATAGAAAATCTGAATATGGAAGTAGTGATTCCTTGGGCAGCGGTTTTCACTCTAGTTATTATACTAACATCATTCTTAAAGCACTGGAAATATATTTCATGCATTTTACACGTTCTTATGTTTATTGGACTATTATAGTTAATGTTCGATGTATTTTATACCAAAGATTAAAACTTGTAGTAAAATTTAGGTTAATGACATACCAAAATAAAAGTAAAAGAAATACGTTTATTACAGCCAGTTTCACAATTGTTGGTTAACTAATGGTTAGGATTTGACCCACAGTCTATTATAAAATATGTGACATTAACCAGCCAGTTTTACAATTGTTGGTTAATTAATAGTTAGAATTTGACCAATGATTTTATTACTATAAAGGTAAGAATGTCTGGTAAAATTGTGTTTATTAATAATTAACTTTTAGGTTCTGGTTAGTCAACCAAAAAGGTAACCAACGATTGTGAAACTAGCTGGTAATGGTTTATGACCAACATATTTTATAATTTAATAATTAATACATACTACAAATATGAAGTCTTTGCTAAATGTTGATTTAACGTATATGACGTACCTATATTGACAGTTTATTTAAAACGTCTTTTAAACCAAGATTTTCTACTTTAGTAGAAATTTAGTAGATCATATATACACCACAGACATAAAAAGTGGTGCACTCGAAATTTTACTCAAGTTTAATATGTCATAAATTCTAAACTACTTGATTGATTGCCACGAACCTTTTTTATTTTGAAAAATGATTCTTTAAGATCATCAAACAGGATCAAACATTTTTATTGATTAAACGTTTATAATTGATACAGGGAAAAATAAAAGTGACTGTTTTATTCAGGAATTTTAAAACACCCTGTAGATTTGTTCGGCACTTGGAATAAGCTTAAAATACCTTCGACGTTTTAAGGGGAATTCAGATTAATTTTTTCACCTCTTTATCTTGCTTTGTTTAGAAAATACACATGTTTAAGCAAAGTAATGTCAAATGCGTATTAACAGAATTGATATCATATCATATCATATCATATCATATCATATCATATCATTTATTTCACCAATTAAAATACAAAACAATAATATATGGCACGTCAATTGAAAAATATAAAAAATAATATATAAAATATAGGCATAAACCTATAAGTGAACAACATTAACAAACGTAAAAAAAACATCAACACTATGTTATGTTTTTGTATCCTATACAATACAAAACAAAATAATAATAATAGACAACAGAAAAATACGTAACGAAATACAAAATAGAAACAAGTGGCCGTCCAACATTATTGTTGCATGTTCAAACAAGAGCAAGAAACTGAAGGAACAAGGAAGTGCGTACCACGTCAAATGGATGCCACTAAACCAGCCATGTTTTCGGGGTTTGTCAAAAACGCCACGAACTCGTCAGTAGAGTAAAAACCGTGGATTAAAAATAATTTTTTTAATATGCCCTTAAAATGGTTATAGGTCAATAATTTTAATGGATTTGGAAGAAAATTATATAGCCTGAGGTGCGGCGAATTTTTATACGATCTTGTCAGTCGATGCCTAGCTGGCCTTAGTAAATCAGCTTGTCTAGTGCTGTAATTATGAAAGTTTGAATTCCTTTCAAAAGAATTTAAGTGTTTGTGTATATCCAGTAAACTAAGATAAATATATAAAGAAGGTACCGGCATAATGCCCAGTGAAATAAATAGAGGCCTACAGTGCTCTCTATACCCTGCATTGGCAATGATTCTAATTGCTTTCTTTTGTAGACGAAATATTTTTATAGTATGACAAGAATTACCCCATAAAGTGATGCCATAACTAATGTGTGAATGAAAGAGTGAAAAATAGCTCGCTTTCAAGGTTTCCAAAACCAAATGCCTTAGCTGGCGGAGCAAAAATATTATGCTGGCAAGTTTGTGGCTTAGCTGATCAATATGACTAAACCAGTTTAGTTTATCGTCCAGTGTGACACCTAGGAGGTTCACACTGTTACCCTTTGTCACTGTGTTACTCGTGGAAAAGACAAGCTTCTGAGTTTTTTCCTCATTCATTTTCATTTTATTAGTGATGAACCAGGTTTTGGCTTGATCAGAAATTAAAGAAGTCTGTTGATGTAAAACTTGAAGGTTACTATGGGAAGTTAGCAATGTGGTGTCATCAGCGTAAGCAATACACCTATGGGGCAACATAAAATGAAATATATCATTGACATATATAATAAAGAGGACTGGCCCCAATACAGAGCCCTGAGGCACTCCGTGCTTAACTGGATTAAAATGCGAATTTATATTATTTACACTGACGCACTGTTTTCTGTTACATAAATAGGAGCGTAGTAGTTCCAATGGACTCCCACGAACCCCATAAAATTTCAACTTTTCTATGAGTAGTTCATGCGAGACACAGTCACAGATATAAGATGAACAGATTAAACATTGTTCTAAAAGATGAAATGTGTCAAAATGTTTTTAAAATCACAGGCATTCACTCGCTAATGATTACGATTTTTAATTCGTTTTTGTAGAAAACATTGAAAACGTTTTTCTCCACGTCGCTCGGATCGAAAGTCGTTTGTGATTTTTAAGTAATGCCTCAGCAAATATCATCGGAGCAAGTTGCCCGAATTATGGCTTTAGTAGGAGACGGAAGAAGTAAAAGATATGCTGCCCGGGTCGTTGGTGTTCGCGAATCGACTGCACGCCGGGTAATTGCAAGATACGAAGAAACGGGTCATTAATAATAATAATAAACTTTATTATCCATAGACCACATTACAGTAAATGGTATCGGACTTGTCGTAGAAGAGCTGGATCAGGTCGTCATAGATGTACAACCGTTATTGATGATCGGTTTATTCGGCTTCAAACTTTACGAAATCGCTTTCATACAGCAGTGCAAACAAATATTCATTTAAGGCAAGTAAGAGGAAGAGTTGTAAGTGATCGTACAGTAATTCGGAGATTGAAGGAAGTCAATTTAAAGTCTAGAAGACCAGCAACTGCACCAAGATTACTTGCAAGACATCGAAGAGCACGCCGCAACTTCGCTAGACAACACTCAGATTGGAATGAACAAAACTGATCCCGGATCCTGTTCGCTGATAAATCTCTATTCTGTTTGTGTTCATAGGATGGCCGTCAAAGGGTATGGAGAACAGTATGGCGAAAGATATGAGCGAAGCCTATTCAGCACAAAAGAAAACTGTGACGGAAGTTCCGTTATGGTCTGGGGAGGAATTTCATCAGGAGCTCGCACAGACCGTGCTCCCAAGGAATTCCATCACGGCCAACAGGTATATCGAGAACATTTTACAAGACTATCTAATTTCATTTGCACCCTTTATAGGGAACGATTTTATACTGGTTCATTACAATGCGCGCCCTTACACTGCTCACATCGTAGATGAACATCTCGATGAAGTTGGCATAGACCGTATGATTTGGCCAGCAAAAAGTCCCGATAAAAACCCCATAGAACACCTTTGGGATGAAATGGGGCGAAGAATTAGGTCTCGCAATAAGGTTCCCGATACCCTGGATTCTTTAGGAGAAGCGCTTATAGAGGAATGGAATAATATTCCACAGATCAATATTTCAAATTTAATCAGAAGCATACCAAGAAGAATAGAGACTTTAGTCAGAGCACGAGGAGGTAACACAGGCTACTGATCTTTTTTCTCTGTTGAGAAAGTTTCATCTTTATTCTATGTAAGTTCGATTTCATGTTGGTAATTGTAAAAGGTAATGTTATTCTAATAAAATGTTTCTAATTGTACCCGTTTCACCTACAATCGTGTATTTTCTAAACAAATCAAGATAAAGAGGTGAATCAAAAAACAAAATTTAATCTGAATTCCTCTCAAAACGCCGAAGCCTATTCCAGGTGCTGAATAAATCTACAAGGTGTTTTAAAGTTCCTGAATAAAACAGTCACTTTTATTTTTCCCCCTTTCAATTATAAAAGTTTAATCAATAAAAATGTTTGGGCCTGTATGATGATCTTAAAGAACCATTCTTCAAAATGAAAAAATGTTCGTGGCAATCAATCAAGTAGATTAGAAATTATGACACATTAAACTTGAGTAAAATTTCGAGTGCACCACTTTTTATGTCTGTCAGTGTATAATAAAAACGCAAAATCATAATGTGGTATATCATAAACGTATAACTATTATACCAATATTATTTTGGGAAGGTACGGTACTGTTTTGTCTTTACAAATTTCTCTGAGTAAAGGTGAGACCATTACGTTGAAACAGGGTCGCGAATTTCTTGAAAATGTGAGTGTTGGTAGTAAGTTTAAAGGTTTGCCTCTAAATAATAATTTCTGGCATACATTTTTAAGGTGGACGGTTCCGTGAACGTAATTCGAATATATCTCCTACATCCCTGAACCGATTGAAAAAATTTTTTGATAGGCTGTAGAGACAGCTTTATAGAAAGGTAACTAGACTATTGAAAACTACAGAAAAAGAAATTTTTTACTTGTGCGAAAATCAAAAAAAAATTTTTTTTACTTTTCAATAGTCTGGTACCATTACATAATGTTCTCTCTACAGGCCTATTAAAAAAATTTTTGAATCGGTTCAGGGGTGTAGGAGAAATTCTCGAATTACGAAATCATTTTCTTAAGCACGGCACCCTTAAACATTCACACTCCGTCGAATCTCGACGGGTTAGTCTAGTAATTTTTTATTTTGAAATTACTGGTCTGCGTAGTTTTAACTGAAACGCCAAGCATATGCCTTGTTTTAATTTATGATGTAAAATCTAAATATACACAAAACTTTAATTTAGAACCGTGTACTCTGTATATTAAGACGTTAACATCAATATCAAGAGTACGTGGAGAAATATAAAGGCTGTAACTGCCTCCATTTTTAAACGTAACTCAAGATGCGGCAGTAATCTTTAATAGTATGTCTCATTTATAAAAAACTAAACAGTGACGTACACGAACAAACCATTGCGTTATAAAAAACACATTTCTTCCCTGTTCTGGTAATGAAATGATCCCTATCTAACGTATTATGTTTAGACAGAGCAGATGGCGCCGAGCTCTTAGATTAAAACCAGGCATAGTTCACAGTGTACGAGCACACTGTATGTTACTTTTATTTTTCACCTGTTTTTCACAGTTGGAAGTCTCGTGTTTTTGACGGCGGCCCCACATAGCGGTATTCGCGTGTGCCAGATTGGCAACGCGATTTTAAACAATTAGAGACTTTGTTTATTTATATAATTTACCCCCTAAGTGTAGTTCCTCTAACCGACAAATGCGGGATTCACTACATAGGTATAAGGTCATTAGCCTTCAAGTAAACCTGCTTCTCCAGTCCATGTATAAAAATTCAAGGGCGGAGCACAAGTTTGTTGCTATATTCAAACAAAATAAAGTCATTAATATTTAACAAATAAATATTTGTTATAAAATTATTCTTCTATCGAAATTTCAAATAATTTCACCCTTACCTTCCCTTAGGTACACCACCCATATGTCTCATACCCGGTATCATATTGTCCAGATGTTTAGCCAGTATACATATATATTTAAGAAAAAGTATAAATACCTACTAATGACAATCTAACGGTAAGTTATAAAAACAAATTCTGTAAGATGAGGGATCAGTCACCTCTATAGTAGTGCTAAACATTTTTCTGTCTCCTAATATTTCCGTACTCACATAATGTATGGGCTAAGAGTTCAGGTTGGAATATTTAATATCGACGACACAATATTTAAATTTTTTTTTTCGTTTCCTATAATATAAAACATGTCATGTATGTTTGTATGTAAAATACCTTCAAATACGATCTACTAAATACTTTACTACTTTACTACTAATTTTCAGTGGTGTCATTTTCTGCCAACATCTCAATGATTAAATTCATGACAGTTGAGAAAAACCTTTAAATTGTTGGGAAAGGTTCTTATAACTCCCTGATTCAGTACGTCACTGACGTGTGGAAGATCAGCAAACTAGTTTTTATGGTTATTGATAAATTACAGGAAGCATTTTTTAAATTAATATGGCTTTAAAAAACGACCACTCTGTCACTCGATGCTGTTTTCTAGAAAGTTCATCATGTTATAAATAGTTTTTAATTCAATATACCGATGCACAGTAGCACACAGTGGGATCAGTAGCATGAAAACCTAGCCAAAATTCAGGAACTTGCAAAATAGGTCGACATTTAAGGGGAGGTGTTTTCTGTAGGGTGAAAAAACTTAGGTACATCGATAAAATATTCTTAAACACAGTATTTTTATTAAATATAGGTAAGTGACGATAAAATGATTGGAGAAATATGGAAATAATTCCTGAGACAAAAAGAGGGCATTTTATAGGGGGGAAGAAATCACTACCGGAGATTATTCTTTTAATTTGATTTTTGTTAAATTTATATTGAACAAATGTTAAAAAGTGTCTGATTCACAAAATAGATGTTTTGTGTGGGTGAATAAATAATGTAAGGACTTGTATATATTGCACACCCAGTTTCGTTGAGGAAAGTATTTTTATTTGCTTCTCTCGTTTTCGGCGTCTATTGGATAAATAAAACAATTATGCTTTCGTTCAACTCGCTGTAACTCAAAAACGGAACAATTAATGTGTCTCAAATCTGCACCATATTATCACTACATAATATGTTAACAAAATGTGTTAATATAAATGTCAAACATTAATAGGAGTAGAAAATATGATTTTTTGTTGTAACTTTTTTATCTTTCGAAATAGGTAGCAACTATGTCGAGAAGAAATGAAGTTAAAGGATGGACGTAATTTTTTATTTGAAACTTTGTTTTCGAGAAAACTGTATATGCGTGATTGTTAACCCGGTATTTCAATTAGTTGCTACTAGATTTCCACGTTTTTTGTCTTTAAATAAGTTTTTCATATATTCCTTCCATCATTTTACCTCCCTAATAGCACAACATTGTCCTGTGGATATCCTAAGGACGTCCTCGACGAACATACAGGACATCCGATGGACGTTTGTTTTTGGTTCCAAGAACATCCGATGGACAACCGAGGGACGTCCAAATGTCACAACTTTGAACAATATTTGTACATCCCTGAAGGATATCATACGGATGTCCATAAAGTACGATAAAGCACATAAAAAATACCTCAAAACAAAAAATGCAATTGATAAAGAGTATTATCTGGATTTAAAAAAATACGTCAGCGAGGCAATAACAGGAGAAAAAATTGCATACATGCAATTTACATTAAAAAATAATAAAAACAACCCAAAAAAATTATGGCACAAAATGAGAGAGTGGGGTATTAACAGTACTAAAAATTCGAATATTTGCAATCTGGAAGAGAATGCGACACCAAACGAAATAAATAATTTTTTTATAAATATATCAGGAGATAATAGCGTTAACTTAAACCTAATTAATCATTATGAGAATAACATGTTGCATAATATACCCAATAAGTTTAAATTCAAAAGCATAACGAATCAATAAAATCAGAGGCCCTAGGTGTAAATAATATAAATATTAAAATGATAAAAATGGTATTGCCACATATAATAGATGTATTAGTTCATATTATAAATGGGTCATTATATACTGGAATATTTCCTGACCTATGGAAAATTGCATTAGTATCACCATGCCCAAAGATAGAAAATTCAATGAACCTAACAGATTTACGTCCACTGAGCATTCTTCCAGCATTCTCAAAATTTATTGAAAAAGTAGTTGCGAACCAATTAAAGTTATCTAGACGAAAATTCTGTACTACCTGACCTACAGTCTGGATTTAGAAGTAAACATAGCACCCAAACAGCATTACTAAAGGTTGTAGATGACATTAGTAAATCAATGGACAAAACACAAATAACTTTTCTTATTTTACTGGATCAAAGTAAAGCATTCGATTTAGTCAATTTTGAATTACTTATAGCAAAATTAAAATTTATAGGTTTAGACAATGTTTCACTTAGCTGGTTTAGAAACTATATCACCAATAGAATTCAAATTATAAAGTATAATGATTCTTTCTCTGATTCAGAAAAAACTAAGAGTGGCGTACCGCAGGGGAGTGTAATAGGACCTTTATTTATTTTTATTTATGATATAACAGATTGTTTTAGCTATTGCTCCTATCATTTATACGCAGACGATATTCAATTGTATCTATCTGGGTCAGTAAAAGAAATTGATTTAGTAAAACAACACATGAACCATGACTTCGACAAATTGTCGAATTGATACAAAGATAATGGGCTTAAACTTAACCCCAATAAAACAGTTGTACTTTGTATTGAGAACGAACAAATTAGAAGGAATGTAAATCTAAACACAATAGATCTCTTACTTAACGGGACAAATCTAACCTGGACAGAAGCCGCAAAAAGTTTAGGACTACTTATTGATGAATCTCTCAATTTCGAACCACACTTAAACAAATTATTTGGCATATCTTTTATGAAATTAAAAATGCTTAACAGACTGAAATATTTACTAAACTGCGAAACTAAATTAAAACTTGTACATAGCTTAATCTACCTTGGATTAGAATATTGTTCTGCTGTATATTGCCCATACCTAACACAAAATAATAAAAATAAATTGCAGAGAATACAGAACGCATGTATGAGATGTGTATATTGTATACCTTTTAGGGAACACCTTACTTTAATGATGAATTTAAAATAAATATGAGATTTAAGTATTTATATTATGTATTTCTGTACAAACTCGTTAGTTTTAAATGTCCACAACACTTATTTCAGTTATTAGTTTTAAGATCACAAACACATGATGCTAACCTAAGGACTAGTAATCATTATTCGATACCGCAACATACCACATCTAAATTTAAGAATTCATTTTCATATACGGCACCAAAGTTATTAAATAGTGTTATCTCATTATTATCATTATCGGAAACTAGTTTTAAAAGATCGATAAAACTACTATCAAGTGATGAAAATAACTGAACTATTATACTATATGTCTATATGACACGAACATTCAGATATTATAATTATATCATTGTTTTAATATTTAAGTACTATTAATAGGATATTTTTAGATATAAGACATAATTGTACGACTAAATAACTAGGTAAGGTGGAAGATCAATTTATTGAATCTTGTCCTTTTGTGTAATATTATGTATATTGTATTTCTACATGAATTACGCAATAAACATTTTTATTATTATTATTATTATTATATATGGACATCCGAAAAAGTACAACTTCTACATGCGAGTATTTTGCTTGTAAAAATGAAGTAATGTGTAAACATTGTCCTATGGATATCCGAAGGACATCCTCAGCGGAGATTGAGGGCGTCCGATGAATTTCTTTGTTAGCATCCATATATTTTATTTACATTCACATATCTAATATTATATACCATAACTCCAATTTGCTCTCATGAGGGTTGCCTGCAAATTATAATGTTTATTAAATTATTAAATTCATTTTATTTTACTTACTTACCTTTTTACCAGCTGTCGTCGGTAGGGATCGAACCTGCATGCCTGCGTTTCCCCTATAACAGTTCTACTCACTTACCCACTGGGCTATCATGTGTCCATTATTTTCGATGCTAAAAGTAGTATGGTATTTGTAGAAACGTATTTAATTAGATTATCAGTGATAATAAGGTTTTTTTTTTCCATTTTTTATTTGTGTTTCCAACCCTAAATTTTTCCAGTTACTAGCATTTATATTTATTTATAATTATTAAGAAGAAATTATTTAATTTCTAACGAAAAAACTGTGATATTGTGATCGAACTGTCACCAGAGTTGTAAATTGGTAAAAGTAGTAAATTGTTTATTACAAATTAATCAAAAATTTAAAACACAACTAGAGTAAACATTATACACTTCCCTCGGGTATATTGAACTTTTAATATAATTGGTGTACGCAGGCCCGGACAGGACAGGGGGGCAACCGGGCAAATGCTCGGCGGGCCGGTGGCTTACGGGGCCGCCTAAGACCAGAGGTGTTTTTAAGCAATTAAATTAATATAAAATGTAAAAGTGTAGTAAAAAAAAATGAAATGTGGAAAAAGTGTTTATACTGCTGTCATAGCTTGCTGCTTAAATACAACTAGCATTTCTCGGCTTATTCAAACCTGTTCGCAGCATATAAGTTATTTCTAATTATTTCATCAACTCAACTTTCATGTGAAACTGGATTTTCAAAACAAAAACCATAATAAAAATAGGCTTAGAAGTTCAATGACCCAAGAGAAGCTGGAAGCATTTAGGTATGTTTTAATGTCTGTATAATAGACACTTTTAAACAAATTGAAATTATTGAGAGAGAGTAGCAGCAATAGCTCTGGTTTTAAGAAAAAGTCTTACTTATATTTGACTTAGTTATTTGTTACTTTATATGTTATTACATTATTTATTGTATAGCTTTGTTCCGGGGCCCCCACAAGGGAGGGGGGGGGGGGGGGGGTTAGTAGGTATCGTGGTCTGGAGACTAGTAAACGCAATCCTCGCTCATTAATTATGAGACTTGGACTTTTAAATTTCTTCCCCAATCTCCCGCTCATCAAATTATAAAGCACGGGGGTCCGCCAAAAATTTTGAAAAAAATTCCTACCTCCCCCTCGCGCTCATCAATAATAAGGCGCGGGGGGCCGCAAGTAAATTTGGTACCGGGGCCCATGATTTGATGTGGGGGGCCTGCTTTGTTCTGTTGGCTAATGATAAAAATACATTTCTATTTTATATTTTAGCCATTTATCAAATCTTATAAAATATATAAATATAAAATTGTGTTTTTGTACTCATTATAGTTGTAAAAAATGGGTTGGGGTTGGGGCCGGTCAAAGAAGTTGCCCGGTAGCGAAATGTTTTCTAGTCCGGAACTGGACGTACATTCCATAGCATGCTCTTCGCATTTTTTTTGAAAATAATGTTAGTTTTAGGCATTTTTAATCTTATGATGCGAACTTAGTTGGTAAAGCACTGGTCAGTAGAAAATAAGGTAAAAAAAGGTAATTATGTTCAATCTATTTGTGTCTTGAGCCCACTCTTTGTTTTCGTATTTGCGAACAGTATAATAATAATTTGACCAATGCATTGATGTTATTCGCATAACATTTATTGTATTAAACAACTCGCGAGGTCTGCTCTTTTGGCTTTACAAATTTTTAACCTATAACGGATCTTTTTAAATTATAATCACCATCAACGTTGTGAAAATTTGGTATTTTGGTTAACTTTACGGGCTGCTAGTCCCACTGTACGATGAGTTGGATTTAGTTGAGCTGATTTTATCAAAGACGATAAAAAAAAATAATAAAAAAAAAATAATATGAGCAGAAGAATTTTTTTGTTCTGCTAAGTAAGAATAATTTTTGAAAAATATGTGTTAAGTAAATATTTCCATTCTGTAAACGGCGAATGGCTATATCTGTTTGTTAGTGCTTCCTGACTTACCAGGAATTTTAAATTTGGATATAGAAAGGAACTAACCTCAAACTTTAAAGAAAAGATAAAAATTGGAAAATTCCAAATGGGTGCTACATTACGACAACCTAAAATTGATATATTTTTTTGACACTCCAAACGTGCAAAGTTGATAGATCGCCATTGTTTGAATAGTTTGGTTTTTGTTTTAAAAAACCGGTCAAGTATTTTGCGAGATAAGGGTGTTATTCATTGTTGTTTGTGAATTTAACAACCCCGAAACGGAACATTGCCATTTTGTTAGCAGCCCCCCAACTTACGGCACTTTCGGCATTTAGCAATTATGTATATAACATAAAAAACTCAAAACAATGAAAACTCAATACCATAAATAATTATTACTTTTCGAGAAACCCCTGTTTAATATTTGACTTAAATCATCCTGGCTGGCAGCAGCATGGGCTTGTTCTACCCTCTAGCCCTGAGCGCTGTATGTATATGAGTATATGTATATTAGACCAACCCCAAAAAAAAGCTTGTCATATTTTATGTCTCATCCTATAAAAATGTTCCTTTTTATGTAAAAGAAAAAATGCTCGTTTGATTAAAAAAAAAATGAATTTTAAAATGTGCTACGCTATTTCAATCATTTTGCGTTATCTACAAAAATTAGACTGCGCGCTTCATCTAATATATGTTTTTAGTGACAAACAAAAAATATATATAATAAATTAAAAAATTATTATTAATAATAATTATTTACAATGGTGAATAAGTTAAACAAATTCGAGCCTATCTTTAAAAACCCGGGGCCTCAAAAAACAGTATTTTCTATATTTAATGATTTTCCAAGAAAAAAAATATTATTGAAGTAACTTAATTAGTTATTTACAATTTTAATGATATTTTTTTGGTGCTTTTATTAGTAAACTTGTGAAATATACCCTGAAAACTTTAATTTTCGCACTCTAGTTTCTGCTCGCTTACAAGTAATTATAGTAAATTTTGGTTTAGATATGTTTTGGAACATATTTAAAAAGTATTTTCGGCAGGCCTAAAGCAGATTTATTTGAGTTTTTCCTTTTGTCAATTTTTTAACATTTTAAAGTAGATTTTTTTTTATCGGGTTTCTTACAAAAAAATTTTGCTCGATATTTTCAATTATTTATATAATATTTAAAGTGAAAAACCACTTTGGCACTAAAAAACATATATTAGATGAAGCCCGCAGCCTAATTTTTGTAGATAACGCAAAATGATTGAAATAGAGTACTTTAGAGCGTGGTAGCACACTTTAAAATTCATTTATTTTTTTACATAAAAAGGAACATTTTTACAAGGTGACACATAAAATATGACAAGATTTTTTTTTTTTGGGTTGGTCTAATGCTAATGTATATCTACAGTGCCCTGTCATGACTGCTGGAAACGTAAATAGAACACTTCAAATCATCAAAAGTCTTCAATCAGATTTACATTCTTTTTGTATCCTAAAAATTAAATGACCTTCTAGTTACGTCAATATAGAAAAATTAAAAATTGAGATGTTTTCTGGCAAAGGACCAATCGGAATAATTTTTTTTGCAAATTATTTATTGAGATCTAAGGAACATTGGTAAAAAGAAAAAAACAGGCCGCTGGGACTTTTCTATTAATAAACTAGCAATTTCAAGCACTAAACAAATTAAGTAAATTTGTTAATTTGCTATCTCGGAAAGTATTTGAGAAAACCGACTGAAAATGTATACTCGGAGATTTTCAAGGTTCCAAATTACGATTTTTAAGTGAAAATTGGGGCGAGCGTAGAGGCGACTTCAATGTGAATACCAGTCGATATTCCGTTGAAGCAATGTCGAGCGCGGTTAGTACTTGGATGGGCTCCCATCTTGGGAAATACAGCGTTCTCGTCCCACCTTCTAGAGGCTTGCATATCAGTGTATACTCGGAAGTTACGTAATTTCGGACGAGGATTACGTAGTGGATATACCATCCTTCGGAGGGGATGTAAAGCAGGCGGTCCCTTGTCTATTAAATGTTAGGCAAGTAAAAGATCCCTACTCTTCTTAAGGGAAGAGGTTCGGCAAAATTTCCAGGTTGGGGGTAGCTCGTCTCCTGGCGTCTGTGATAGGCCCTGGTAGCGGAAATAGGCCGACATTAAACAGTTAAAAAAAAAAAATAAAAATAAGTAAAAATTGGAAAATTGTATTAATATATTTTTATTATTATTATTTTAATTTAATGCGTAATTTTTAAACTTGAAAATAAGTCTTAAAATAAAATAGTAAATATTTAGTATACAATTTAAACTTTATTTACGTGCATTTTACGTGGAAATTCAGAAGTAAAAAGTGTTTTAATATTGTGGGGAAAGAATTGTTAAAAAATTAAGTACAATTTTGTTTCATTATTTATGTCTACACAATTATAAAAATTGTTTACTTAAAAAATATATAAAAATATAAATTTAATTAAACACCATTCTTTAAAATATTTTTTTTTCAATTTCATTTGAGTTGTTTATAAATGAAAATATTACTCCTCTTGTTCTTCATCTTCATTTCTTTCTTCTTCTTGAACATCGTCGATTTCATTATCGTAAAATAATGTGTTCAACATATTATTGAGATAAATCTCATCTCTTCCTATTGAAAAGTTTGGTACTAATATTAAGGACGTACTAAGAGGGGTGTCTTTACCGTATGTAAATTTGTATGCCCTTTGAACTAATTAACAGTAAAATTAATTCAGTAACGGGTAATTAAATATGATGTATACTATTTAAAATATTTTTACTAAAAAAATGTTGAGTGACACCCGAATATTTTAAAAAATGTTTTTTTTTATTTAAATAAACTAAGGTTAACCCCCAATTGGCGTGAAGGAGAGTTACTCATAAATTGTATAGTTAGGTACAAAATGGCATTATAAACACTTTTTTATTCTTGTAATTTTTCTTAAAAATGTAAACTTAAGCCGGAAAATCTCATTTTTATACTGCATAGCCGCCATTTTGGATCAGCCATCTCGAATTTTCCAATTTTCAAAATTGTAATCAGCGACCCCAAAATCCCCCGAGTATACATTTTCAGTAGGTTTTCTCAAATAGTTTCCGAGATGGCAAATTAACAAATTTAATTAATTTGTTTAGAGCTTAAAATTTTTTGTTTATTAATAACAAAATGAAAAAGTCCCAGCGGCCTGTTTTTTGTTTTTACCAATGTTCCTTAGACTTCAATAAACAATTTGCAAAAAAAAAATTAGGCCGATTAATTCTTTGCCTGAAAACTTCTCAGAAAATATTTATTTTGACGCTACTAATATAAAGAAAATAAAGGAGCAAAGGAGAAGTCATTCAGCATTATAAAAATTTCGCACCCCCCCTCCCCCCATAAAAACTGCTTAAAACCGGCCCTGTTTGTTAGTCGATAATAAAATCCCTAAGAAATAAACAAAACAAATATAATTACAATACAATATAATGAATATGTTTTTATTCTTTTTTTCACAAGACAAGAGATAGATTGTGAAAAACATTAAAACTATTCTGTTTGGTAAAAAATATTAGATATGACAAACGTATTTTATATTCAAACATACATTTTAAATCGACAGCGCCTGAGCGCCCTGTATAAACATAAACACTTGCGACTACTATTTTCATTTTATAAATACCTGCCTCTTATGTATAAGATAGATTACGTCATGTAATGGCCATTGACTACTTTTTCCCGCCAAAACATTCGGCATTTCTGCAGGTCATTCGCCAGGCAGTGGTGTACCTGTTTAAAAGAATTTAATTTCGGTTTAACAAAGTGCAAACATTCGCAGATAATTTCTTGGATGATGAAGAAATGTTGCATTTCTAAGTGGATTTAAAAACCGTTACGCAGTTTTTATCAAGAAATTTCTTTAAACTCAGTAAAGTTTTAATTTATCATCTGCACTCATAGGTTGTATGGATAAAATTCACATTTGTACAAGCAGTATTTCTACTTCTATATCCAGTGGATGTGTGGTAACGCAAAAAAATTTTTTTTGAAAATTTTTATTGTTCAAATAAACTTAGAATGTCTTGAAACGTCGAGATTTTAAGTTTGAGGCAAAAAACAAATTCTGTCCGTCTGTCTAACTTCTTTTGTGTGCACGATTATTTTGGAACCGTTTAGGATATTGACTTGAAAGGTACACGTGTGTATTTTAACGAGATCTGGAACTAGATTATAATTTTGATCTTATTCCATTGAAGAGTTGGGGTTAAATTGGGATAAATGGGAGTAAATAGGTAAATCAAACCGGTATAAAATTGATATTCAATATACGTATAAGAGAAGCTAACTAAGGTCTCAAATTTTTTTGGCATTAGATACCCCTATTACCATCTCCACAACATTATTAAAGGTGGTGAAAACAATAAAATTGTGATTTAGTGTGTGTACAAGAACCAAAGGCATCATTTTTTACAAGCTTTTATTTAACTTGCAATGTTTGTTTAGGTCAAATCTTGCAACTGAATTTTAAAACAGTTATCCCCAACCGATTGAGCTGAAATTTTGCATACACGTTTAGTTTCTAGGACAATGCATGGTTAGCTGACGTTATTCCAAATCCAATATGGCGGACTCCCAAAGATGGCGGACCAGTTATTTTTTATGCACTCCCATGATATGGATATCAAATGAAGGGTTTGCTGAGAAGAATACGAAAATAAAATGACGTCACTAAATTCAATATGGAGAACTCCCAAAGATGGCGGACCAGTTATTTTTTATGCACCCCCATGATATGGGTATCAAATGAAAGGGTTTGCTGAGAAGAATACGAAAATAAAATGACGTTACACTAAATTCAATATGGCGGACGCCCCAAGATGGCGGACAAAATTTTTTAGTTTTAACACTATAATTTGATCGTATAGTGTATTCGTTCATACGTTGCATTCTAAGAAATGGTGAAGGATCCGGTTTAAAATAAATTTTTTTAACTCGGAGAGGAACGACGCAATGAATATATAAAACCGCTGCCCAAGGAATCACTACTTCCACATCCAGATTTTCTATCCAAGTCACTCACAACGAAAAAATTTTGTATGTGGAAATAATTGTTTATGGAACTTTAATAATATAATATTTGAAATCCTCTACCCCAAAAACCCATAAAACGATACCCCACATCGGTAGTGGGGTGGGGGTGGATGAAGTAAAAAAAGATTTTGAGGTTTCTGGTTCTTGTACACACACTAAATCACATTTTTTTTTTCATCCCCTTTAATAATGAGGTGGGGGGTGGTAATGGGGGTGGCTAATGCCAATTTTCTTTTTGAAACCTTAGCTTCTCTGGTATATACTAAATACCAAGTTTATGGACTCTTATCTACCTGATTTACGTATTTACCCCAAATTTACGTCAATTTACCCCCCAACCCTTCGACAGAACAAGATGAAAATATAATCTAGTTCCAGATCTCGTTAAAGTACATATGTATACCAAATTTCAAGTCAATATCTTAAACGGTTCCAGAGTAAACGTGCGCACAAGAAAAAAGCTACAGACAGATCGACAGACAGAAAATTTTTTTTCGCTCAAACTTAAAATCTCGACGTTTCATGACATTCTAAGCCTATTTGAACAATAAAAAATTTTTTGTCCTTACTATACTTCCACTGGATGTGGAAGTAAAACTAATTAAGGCGTAGCTAAAAATTAAAAAATAAAATAAAATGTAAAAAAACTTTTTTAAAAACAAGCTTTTATTATTTAGGTGTACTAAAACGAAAAAAATAAAAATTAAAAAAAAAAATAATTGTCTTAAAAGTTTGTCGCGTGAATAGAAATAAAAAAAACTTACTTAGGTACTTACAAATTTAATGCCTGTATGAACTCGCGCGCGACAAGTTTTTAAGACAATTAATTTTTTTTTACTTTTATTTTTTTCGTTTTAGTACACCTAAATAATAAAAGCTTGTTTTTAAAAGTTTTTTTTTTACATTTAATTTTTTTTATTTCATCAACCCCAAACAAAATTTGTAGACCAAGTAAGGGATTACCTAATAAACACATTTTCCCTAACAAAAATGTTATTAGCCAATGAGCAGCTAGTGTGTAATACTCCAGGAAGCAGGATCGGATCCAAAAGTAAGAGTAGTAAGAGTGTGCGTAATGTTAATTAAGGATAGGATTTTGCAGAGTGAGAGGGAAATATGCGTTTATTTTCGGTTTATTATAAATATTTTAAAAATCATAAATGGTAAAATCTTTAAAATAGTTTCAGGTACTTCCAGAGTATATTTTAAGTAATTTTCACTGGGCGGCACTAGAACTTGAAAATTATGTGTATTCAGGGCCGCAGTAAAAAATTACCTCTAAAACGAAAATTGATGAGCGGGGGGGAGAAAATCTGAAAAAAAAAAATGTTCTCTCCAAATTGAAAAATTGAAGAACGGGGGGAGAAAATCTGAAGAAAAAATTTTTTTGAAACATTTATAATCAGGGGTGAAAATATCAACAAAATTTGATGAGGGAGGCGGGGGTAAAATTCAAAATAATTCTTTTTACTTCGAAAACGAATATTTTTAATTATTAGCTTTTGAGCCGCCGGCGCAACTGAGTGTCACTAGGCGGCAATAGTGCCGCCCACTTTATACCTTATTTTTTGCTCTGGGTACTTGCCATTGCTCGAAGAAATACAACCATAACTACATACTGTAGTTTTTATCATAAATTTTGTATATAATTAAATGCCATGCTCTAATGACATTAGGAACTATTTTCATTGACAAACTACAATCAAGTACAACAGAAATTTACAATATACAATATTTTATATATATAAAATTGTATCTTTATAACAATAGCAAGTACCTAAAAGAGTTTTAAAGATTATACTATGTTTGGTTTTTTAAATATTTTTATTAAATCGAAAATAAACACATAATATTTCCCTCTCGCTTTGCAAAATCCTATCGTTAAGCAAAGAAATTGTAGCTGGAACGGGCTCGCAAAAAAATATATAAAAATGTAACATTTACAGTTTTTTTAATGTTTTTTTTTAAACTGTTTATTTAACGTCGGCCTATTTCCGGTACCCCCAACTAAATTTTGCCGAACCTCTTCTCCAAAGAAGAGTAGGGATCTTTCACTTGCCTAACATTTAATAGGCAAGGGACCACCTGCTTTACATCCCCTCCGAAGAATGGTACATCCACTACGTAATCCTCGTCTTGAAATTACATAGCTTCCACGTATACACTGGTATACAAGCGGCTGGAAGGTGGAACGAGATCGCTGTGTTTCTCAAGATGGATTTCACCCATCCAAGTACTAACCGCACCGCACGTTGCTTCACTGGAGTATCGAGATATATACACAGTGAAGACGCATCTACGCTCGCCCCACTTCTTGAATGTTAATATATCGAGAAAAAAAATTCTTCGGTGAAGAATTTGGATATTCAAAACGGCAATTATTTGGCGCCATGCGGCAGGAGCCCATTTATGAAAGCGTTTTAGTTCTATACGCATCGGTACAGTCTCGAGAAAAGCGATATTATTTTGTTCACCTTTGTGTTTAGTGTATTTTTTTAAACATGCCGTTTACGAGCAACCTGAAACATAAAGTGTTGTCTGAACAAAGTCCAGAAATTATAAACAATGTATTAAAGTTTATGAAGGAAGAAGCAGAAGCAGTTCCCATCTCAAAGGTATGTAGGTACTGTGTTATAGTATTATTTTAGTTTAGATTGTAGAATTTCATTCTATTTTTCTAGTAGCTTACATTGAGTTTTCAATACACTGCGCTACAAAATTATTAGGTTTATCGAACCATGATATTAATTATTGTAATGTTTTTATGCCTTATTTATATTAACGTCCTGGCGAAGTTTAGCTAATGCTACTCCACCACTTAACCAGGACGGCGAGATGAGATACGATCACCCATTCAAGTGACGGACTCGCTCGGCGTGCTTAACCCCGCCGATCGGGGTCTCGTTACTGAAACCGGTACACTCACCTCACCAAAATTAATTCCCAAACTTAAATTCCGTAATTAAATAATTTATAAATACCCGCATCACCTGTAAATTCATTCATTTGAATTGATTGTCTGAAAATAGGACGTTAATGTGCTGAAACTGCAGTAACGTTTTAAGTTACAATAAATTGGTGTTAAACTGATAAATAATAAAGTAATGTGTTCTCGTATCAATCATACTAAACTTCTACCTCCGATTGTACTTTCTACGGATAGCCGCTAGTCTGTCTCCTTACACGACAACGTTCTCTGTTCATCTTGTGCGCATTTCAGAGGCCAACCTACGTTATTTGACTAGTATGTCGCTTAATGCTGGTGTAGCTGTCACTATGAAGAACATAATCAACATTAGGTCTGTTTCTGTAGCATTCACGGACCAGTCAGACATAACACGATTGGTTGAAAGTCGGTCAGCTGACCACGTTAGAAATATGTTGCGCTAAGAATTTTTCTTCCAAATTAAATATATAACTAAATTAAGTCCTCCACTACCATATTTCACAATTTTCGAAAATTCGTCAACAACCCAATTGGTAAGAGCCGGAAAATAATGTTTTCAACCCACTTCACTAAGTTCAGGAAAATCTGACACCTCCGATGTCAATAATAGTTTAAAAATCTTTTTTCGTTAGTCCAATGTTGGTTATCAACTTCGTCGCTGAGATTATTTCGTATATCTTGCTGTTCATATATATTCAATGATTTCATGAGCCAAATCACTATCAGAACCTAAAAGTTCTTATTATGTTAATTATGTTCTCCACGGTAATAGCTACACCAGCACCAAGCTCTAAAGTGGTTTCAATATATCAAGTGATGCACATCACTCCTCTACAGATGTCACACTTTTAATTCGTTTACATTATGTCAAAGTTATTACACACAATCTTTAATTAAACTATTCACAACAATATTAATACTAAAAAACACACTAGCTAAACTTTATCTAATTATAAAATTTTAATTAATTCAACCACCTAAAACAACACCGACTACCTACAATAAAATGACAATAGGATGAAGTTAAGCAGAGTTATTAGAAGCAACGCGAGACAGTATACCACGTAAACACAGTTGTAGCTCAATACAACTAATTGTTCCGTATAGCATATGGAATTTGCACGCTGATACAATTTTGAGTTGGTACTATCACTAGTGTTGACTTGCACCGCTTGTGATTGTCCTTAATGGCAATATAACTGTGGGCTGCTGTTCATATGTGGCCGCCGCGCCGTGACATATTATATATCTTATGCTAGGTATCTCTTTGGAACAATTCAGCCAGCGGAAATTGTGTCAAAAATATTCGAAATAGGTAGTGTACCTATTGTAATAAATCATGATAATGATGATGAAATAGAAAATATAAATAAAGCTAGTAGAGTGGGTGAAACCGTGGGCCAACTGGAGATTTATTTATTTTTAACTATTTTGCAGCAATCTGATTTTACTGAAACTTTTACCAGTGTATCTATATACGTATTGCTATATTTAAGAATTATTCTAAGATGGTTACACTGATGAAACCCTATAAAAATCACCTTTGAAATATTTTTTTTTAAATAAAAATATTAATAATTAAGCAAGGCAATTGAAAAAATATATTTAAATTTCTTCATAATACACCCAATAACATTTTTGATTCATTACTCTCTCTCTCTCTATTAAATTCAGAGAAAAAAAAAGTTTAAAAAATACATCTTAAAATACATACTTTTCAGCGTTACTCTGTTATGAGATAGGTAAGTAAAAATATATAATAATTATATAAATAATAGTATAACCTATTAAACAAAATATTAGTTGTCATATTCGGTTCTGAGGGCACATTTCATATGGATATCATGCTTGACCTTTTGAGAGGCTTATTTTATATGGCCGGCAGTGTTATTGAGAAGCCAATTCGAATCATTAATGGAATACGAAACATCTGCCAAGGCGTTAAGGGCAAGAACATGAATGTTCTAGTACCTGTTAACACCAATAAAACTCAATTATTTCGAAAACTATGAAATGTATGAGAAAAAGACAAATAAATAATTTTTTAATAAAGGAAATCATTCGAATATGTACAAAATTTTGATATGGTCAACCGGTGATGAGATACTATTGAAGTAGATGAAAATTGCGTTTTGTGGTGAATTTAAATCATGGGCGTAGATACGGGGGTAGCGGGGTAATTACCCCCCCCCCCCCCCCAAGGGCTAATCAAAGTATTTTTTTGCCACTTTGCTCCCCCCTTGGACTATCAATTTTGAGACTATGAGACGAGGACTAAATTTTTGTTATTGTGATTTTGCCCCCCTTCTGCTTAATAATTTTGAGACGAGGACAAATTTTTTTTTGTGATTTTGCCCTCCCCGTTCATCAATTTTGAGACAAGGAACATCGTGCGCCAGCCCCAGAGTTTTACTCGGTAACTCGCCGGTTTAATCCGGGCCTCATAACAGATAAAGTTTTTTTTTAAACGTTTAAAATCAATTTGACATTTTTAAAGTTAAATATTTCTATAGGATCTAAAATTATAAAAACTCAATATTGGTTTTGTTTTAGATTATTGTATTATCGAGGTAATGAAAAATGCAAATTGTATTTTAACATTTTTTAGCCCCTGACACAAAAAGGTGTTATAAATTTGGGTTTAAGTTTAACGCGTATGTTTGTAGATTGTAGATTGTTTAAGGGATCGCTTGGCCCTGAGTCGACCTTTCTTCATTTCGACCTAAAAGACCTTTTGTGAATTACCCTACAACTAGTTTTTGCCTAGGATTCCAAGACTTTTGACAAAGCTTATGATTTTCCTGGGACCTAATTTCCCTATGTCTTCAGGCGTTAATTCCGCCTGTTCTAGGTACTTTAGCCTAATGCAGATTAGTACTTTGCATTCACAAAGTATATGTTCCATAGTCTCAGTTGCAGATACACATTATCTGCAGTTGTCATCTTCTGTCATGCCCATGTTCTTGAGACGATATCTCAAGGAGCAATGGCCAGTTAGAAGGCTTGTTATTAGCCTTAGGGTGGGGTGGTGGTTGGAATTTAAGTGCATGGTGCAGCCTTAAGGCACTAAGTGCTGTCTCTTCACATGCAAATGCAGAGGAAGTAAGTCAAGCATTGCCTCCATAGCTGCTATAAGACAGGAGCGCATTGCTCCTGTAGTCCCTAGACAGGTAAGGCGATGCAGTTTCTGCAGCTTTCCTTGTGCTGTATGTTTGTGTTTGTGTGTCTGTCTATGGCTTTATATCTCTTCAACGGGTGAACTGATCTGGATGCGGTTTTCTTTTTGTCGTGAACGTTTTTAACAAGGTTTGATCTCAGTAGACCTTCAGGGAGCTGCACATCATCAATAATTATTCTCACGTACCTCTCTAATGTTTCATCCGATTTAGATGTGGTTTTCTTTATATGAAAGTACATTAAAAGATGATATGATTTTAGTTAATTGATTTGATCTGTTTTCTTACTTTCGAGTTCTTGACGGATTTTAACTTTACATCGCTCCCAGATATTGAAGATGTTTTTTTATTTTTCATCCACCCTTACAATTAAGGGCAGTTCACAGAGAAAAAAAACGATTTTCTCAAAAACGTCTCTAAATATTTTGCTCAAATTAGGTAAATTAAAAGTACATTACAAACATAACAATATACCCATTATTAGTTTACCGTTGCAGAAAAGTTTTCAGTTGGCGAGAAAAAAATGCGGTGTAGCCGTACTATTTATTAACGTATTTATAACATAATACTTATAGAAAGCTAAGAAATATATGCAGGTTCTCAACCTCCATGGCTGATAATTTTACATTAATAAAAATATGCTGGTAATATGTCAAAAGGACTATTGTTGTGAAATGAAAGGATCGAATATTTAGCTTCCCCATTATTTATTACTTTACTTTCTGTGCGTTCTAAAGCCGTAGAAAATTAAGATGATGCTCTCTAATTCTAAGGACCAAGCATATTCAAGCCAATTGAAGGAATCTGATTATTTTTAATTAAATGACTTAAAGTACAATAGATATAATACTTATTTCTCTCTATATATATATATATATATGTGTGTCACGGGAGGAATCTGCCAAGGATTAGAAATATGTCCCTTTAGTAATTCTAAGCAAAAAAATATATCAATATAGGTTAAATTATAAAAGTTACTAAGTTCAAAAAATTTCATAAATAACGCTTTTTGTTTCATAGTAATCGAATATTTGAATCAAATTAATGACTAAATAAGCTACAATAATCTTTCAAAATAGCTTCATATATGGGGCCTGGAATATAACATGTTGAAATTGCTGATATGTTTTAGTATATCTTGGCGATCAACATTCGATATATGCCAACATTTTTTTTCCGTGCAATTGGCAGCACTGCGACATCAATTATGGCTAAAATTGGAACGTAGTATAACACTTTCTGACCAGGCGGAAAATCTTCATTGTCAATGCTCATTGCTGGAAAGCCATATGCCAATATTTTCTGCTTGCCTATTTTCCAGATGTTTGGCCAAAAATTGGACTTTTGGCCAAAACTGGGCAAAACTGATACTTTAAAAAAAATGTTGGTACCTACTCAAATTTGTAGTTTTTGTACCAAAGAATAGTCTCTGTGAGTGCCAACATTTTTTTCTCAATGTAACAACCTTGGCCATAATGGATGTCATCAGTGCTGCCTATTGCATGGAGAAAAAATGTTAGCATATATCGAATGTTGATCGCAAGATACCCTCTTCAACTAGCACCAACGTGTTATACTCCACAATTGAATTTTTTTGGGGCGGCTAACGCCACATAAGATAAAATACTCAAAAAAAGATTTGCTAAAACATAACAGCAATGCCAACATATTATATCCCAGGCCCCATATATGTAGCTATCTCCTAGACTAAAATGACCATCCGCGACTTGATACTCAATTGAGGACGATGAAGTTTGTCTCGTTCTCTAGCACTGAAGAATCAGAACGAATTTCAGCTGCAATCGTTTTACAAAAATTATGAGAGTAAAAATAATATAATTCTTAAAACAATAAATTTTTATATTATCTTACTTTTAGATGTTCGTACTCAAAAGTGAAACGCGGAAACCTTATAGGATGACTCATTTGTCAGTCCATCCGTCTGTCTGTCACAGTGGTTTATCTCCGAAACTATTATACTAGAAACATGAAATTTCACATGTAATTAGAGTTTGGCTATTCGCATTCAGCTCAGGAGTTGATGCCCCGAAGATATTTTCTGACGCCATTTTGTTGGTCAAAATGTGAAAATTAAAAAATATGACCCGAGCAAGTTGGGTATCGCTTGAAAGTTCCTAAAATAAATTTTTAATCTTTTCCTTCTTAACATATTCATTAAATATGTTCGATTTTACTACGTCACTCTATTTATTTCTAGGAATATTGGAAAAACAAAATCTAAAATGTCAAGGACAGCGAATATATATGGAAGACTATAGCGAACTTTCTAATGATATTAATATTTAAGTTACTAATAAAGGTTCATATAACCCATATGAAAGTTCTGAAAAACTTTTAAGTAGTAGTTTAGTAGTTACTATATGTACCTACCTACCTATACCGGGTGCCACAGGATAGTGGCTCTTCTATATTTCCTTTATTTTTTAACTTATCCATTTGAAATTTGGGGTGCATAAACTACCTGTAAACATGAACTTTTGGACATAAAAAACGGTCTGAGACCATTTCCGGTTTACCCGTAAATGACCGCAACTTTCGATTTTAAATGGATCATCCTGTATATTTTTACATATTTGGATTTAAGATAACATTCTGAGTATACCATGATATTTTCGCGAATTTTTGAGTCGACGTTCAGTTTTCGTAAGCAGTTTAACACATTCGTCTAGAGTGCCTTGGAATACCAAAATTTGTTCTACGGCAGGTAAAGTCCAAGGGAAAAATATAATTTTTCTTTTAATTTCATTAATAACTATTTACGATGCCTCCAAAATTGAACAAACCACTTTTTTATCGAAAACTTTTTTTTTAATGGGAAGGTTCATAACTGTTCAATAAATTATAGATTTTTTTCTGAATTCATTGATATCCATTGCAAATCTATGCTATTTGTTCTTCTATTTTATTGAATTTATTTAAAAATAAAAAAATCACCTTTCAATATAATTTTTCTTGAACTTCAACGTAGTTGCCTTTGCAAAAATCATATGTCTAATAATGAAATGTGAATAACTACCTTTTTGTGAATAATAGCCTTTTGGTTCTCCCTTTTGTTTCTTAATAGATATAAGAACTGGCGCAAAGTATAAGGGTCAATAAAAATTACTTTGAAAGTGAGTTTTTATTTTTAAATAAATTTAATAAAATAGAAAAACAAATAGCATAAATTTGAAATGGATATCAATGAATTCAGAAAAAAATCTATAATTTATTGAACAGTATGACCCACCACCTTCCTATTTGAAAAAAAAAGTTTTCGATAAAAAGAGAGGGATTTCTTGAGACGAGGGATTCAAATCTATTCATACTTTTGTAGTTATTTGTAGAGGGCACCACCTACGGTAGTTTGCGTGTCATTTATATCTCATACATTTTTGGCGAATTTTTTTAAATTCTTTTAAAATGAAAATTCATATTTTCCTGTCTAAATGTCGCTACGAGTAACCGTTTTCAAGATATTTGGTTTTAAAGTATTCCATGCAACGAGTAATTCTCAAATTTAATTTATTTATTTGAAAGTCATTATTCTTCGTACTTTTTTGCTAGTTTTGGAATGTAATAAATTTAAAAAATCTGAAAAAATAGAATTTAATTTTATACTGTTCGCTTGACTATCAATTATTCTGTAAATCAAAAAATAATATGATATTTTATTTAATTCAAATTGGTTGCATTGAATATTTTAAAACCAAATATCTCGAAAACTCGTAGCGACATTTAAAAGGTATACCTTTTTTACGTAAAAATGACAGAAAAACATGAATTTTTATTTTAAAAAATGTTTAAAAAATTCGCCAAAAATATATGACATATAAACGACACGCAAACTACCGTAGGTGGCGCCCTCTACAAATAACAGCAAAAGTATGAATAGATTTGAAACCCTCGCCTCAAAAATCCCCAATCACAAAATTTTGTTAAAATATTTCAATTTTTAAAAAAATTATTAAAAAAAAAACAAAACAAAAATTTAACTTTGACACCCTGTATCTCTGTTAATATCAACTTTTGGACTAAGGTAAGTTTGGTTAAATCGTAATATTTCTACGTAAGGAATCTACCATTGCTCTATGTACCATTACTTATGGGACACCCTGTATATATATTTTTCAAAAACATCATCAACCAAGGAAATTAAAATGATTTGAGATGTACTTTTTTTTTGAATCCACGTTACTACAACTTAATAAACCATAATAATCATGAAATATACATACTTTTTAAACGTTCTCAATGAAGAAAGAATTTTTTTGAAGGGCTTTTATTTTTCTGTATATTTTTTATTGCGACGATTGAGTTCGGGCGTGATGCTATATATAAGTATATTTTTCCCATCCATCCTTTGCTTGTATTGTTTAAAAGAAAAAGGCATCTGAAAGCTACAATTTCCATCTTTTAAATGAACCAACACTCATATAGATTGAATAAATTATGATTTAGTGACATGTAATTCAATGCGTCGGTGTCACGGTCATGCGTATTCAAACACGCGCACGCATGGATCTCGCTCCGAGTAATACCGTTACTTGACTATTTGTTTCCGGGAATACCGTGGCTTTAGCGATAAATTTTGTTAGGACATTTTTTGTTCATAAATACGTGATCTATACGTCTGTATTTTTATTTTTCCTACCTTGATTTAATTTCAACATTTTGAAAAAAATGGATGAAAAAAAATTTATTTCTCACTACTTTTTTATGTTCTGCATCCGAGCGAAATGTAAACTGTTCAGGATATTATTCTATATATATTCACGAACTCATTAAAAAAAATTATTCATTTTGCAAGTTTTTGGAGGTAAATACCTTCAACGACTGGGCTAAACTATACAAACTGATTGACCTGATAAGTATTCAAAGCACTTTGATTTCACTTCAAATATTTCATTTAAAACTGAAGAAGGCGGGACATACCCTAGTCTTAACATGTCAATCGCTTTCCGAACTTCTTTATGTTCAATGGACTTAAAAGAACAATTTGTTGCAAAAATGGCTCTGACTACCTGTTTGTCTAATTCTTTCTTGGCTGGCTGGACACTCATTAATTCTATTATTGTTTATTTTTTTTAATATTTTTATTATTTTTTTCACCTTCACTTGACTGATGTTTACAGGTTTTTCAGTGGTTTTTAATCCTGTCGACAAGCCCCTGAATTTCCTTATCACATTTTTTACATATTGCACGCCATCCAAGTTTGCCCATAACTTTTTTTTTGACAAAATGTTGCCAAACACTATCTTCTTTCTTGCCTCGACTAGACTTTAAAAAAAATTTTAAAAATGATTTTTTAAAAATTAATCAGCGATTTTTTTTTATCACGATTCTTGTCCATACACTGGTTCATACTCAAGTGACTGGATTATTTTGTATTTTCCTATTCTGTAATTGTTGAATCGTGTACCAAATAAATAAATAAATGAGAAATGAAGTTTGTTGCTTCGAACAAAACTTATTGTGACTGAAGTATTCCGCGCTGCCACTGGAGAATAACGTTACTAGAAGTAAGCCGAACCCCACTTGGTCACCAATTCAAGGCACGAATTCTCAAATGAAAGTAAAATTTAAACATCCTCGTCCATTTAACCGCGGACAAGGTATTAGCTGATTCATGGTCATTCATTTTACACTTCAAATCATTTTAATTTTCGAGTCCATTGAAATTAGCATCTGGTCTGGCGGTTTACCAAAAAAACGAATTGCGTGTTTATGTCTCGATACCCATACATGTGCACTTTATAATCATGAAGACATTACATTTACATACATCATATATCACATAATTCCTGGAGGTGGTAATAAAATTTTACCGAAATATATAAAAATTCTTATGGAAATAGGAATCAAGTACAGAATACATTTTTGTTGATCATTTGTGATTAGAAAAATATTATTGTGATCTATAGTCCACTCACGTTTCGCCAGCCATGTTGGAGACCCAAGTAACAATTTAAATTCCTTTTAGGTTTATTTAGGTTTTATCAGTGCTTTATAATGACCACCTCATAAACCAGTGATTTATGCCAGATATGTCAAATGCACTTAAAGATAGTCTTATCTTAAAGAAAGTTTTAAAAAGGCTTTCAAGAATTTACATTAAAACTAAATTATCTTGTATTGGTTTATGACTAACTTATCAAGGTATTTGCCAAGCCTTCAATAAAACTCTCTAGTTGTTAAGTCCAACTTAGGAGGATCAAGTTTTATTGAAGAATTTAGGGAATGTTGAGGTTTTATTATCGCTTTATAAAATTATCTTGAGGTAGTTGTTAATGCTGGCCTATAAATCTAATATGCTTTGAGATCACTAAGTTTCGAGTCGAACCTTCATAAATACAACTTATTAGAGTTGTAATGAAATGGGCAGAAACTTATAATAAGTCAGGCTTAACCATAAGAGGATTTGGTTTCTCTTTGTTCAGACTATAGTGCTTTAAAATAGGTAGTTTTAAAACTGTATTAAGAAATATTCGTTGGCATTTCATGTATTTGTGGATGACATGTGTATAACATAACACACATAGTAGAAAATCCCCAAAATCCAAAGACAAGGTTGTCTGGAAGAGGGCAGGCAATATCCATTACCTACCGGCATTGCGACATGGCAAGCGGTACTACCAAATGTGGCAAAATCTTAAAATCAAACCGAATTTTTAGGTTAGGTTTAACAGGCGCCAAAAACTCAATAGGCCCTAAAGCGGTTGCGTTGATTACTTAAAGGGTTCAGAATATGTTTTAAAATAGCTTAGAAGTTTTAAAAAATATTTTAAAACCAATGAGACTTGAAATAAATTTCTACAGGAACAAATCGGCGTACTTAAAGAGCAATTGATAATTTAATAGACATTTTAAGACAAAACACGTTAGAAGTAAAATTATTCACAACTAGTAGGATTTATGCTTACAGCCGCCATTATTTCTAGTAACCAAGCAATCCAAGGAACAATTTTGGTTTCTTAAATATATATACAAGGGAGCTATAAAACTATTTATAAAATGCCTTGAAAAATCTATTTAGCTGTAACAATATCCTTAATGCCATCATAAAGCGACTTGTAGACTAAAAGGGCCCACTCTTATGAAGGTTGTTAAGGCCTTTTTAAATTCCATCATAAAACTCCTTAGTGAGGCATAGTGCCGCTCTTGAAAACCTTGTTCGGGCCATTTTAAAACCTTTCTTAAAGCCTATTTTAAAGCTGGCGGAAGTTTTTTATTAGTTTCCTGAATTTCCAGAAAACACCTAGAAGGCTACCTTAAAACTGATTTTTAAAACTCTTATAAGTCCATATTAGAACTAAGAAGCTATAAGAATGTCCACGAAGGAATTCAAATAATTTTATTATTGCATTTATTTTTTCTAAACTGATTTAAGCAAACACACCATCAGACTTATTGAAGATAAAATGGAATTTGAAATTTATAAAGTGTAAAGTGGCACTATAACCTCTCTAAGGCCGATTTAAAAGGTAATAAAAAGACATCAGGTATGACAAAAAAATTAAAACCAACGGTAGTTTATCGTTAAAACTACAAAAGAAAGGCCCAAAAAACAAGGGCGCCTCAGAAATAATAATGATTTTAATATCCATACAAAATTTGCATAGACGCGTAACCAGCAAATTTAGAAAAGGCTGCTTCTCGGTTCCCATGGTAATTTTCAGTCGTTTCTTGTAATTTTACCTTAATTTGCTAAAGAAAAAGTGATAATTATTAATAATTATAATTGTGAGATTGATCTTGGATATTCTTATATAACAAGAAAAACATGGCCGGCCAACTAAGAACCTAATTGTCATTTTACAGTCCTCTCATTAAACTATATATTCTAATAATGGTAATGACCTAGAACATTTACTCTAAATGAAGTCCTTTTAGTCTTTTTGTACACTATCACAAATAATCCCTTCCTTACATAAATGCAAGTGCACTTGACGAAGATCGCATGGACTTGATAAAAGCTGTAATAAAACGTTTGGGATTTAAAAGAACCACCTCCAAGACGAACCGCGTTGACATTTGATACAAAAAACTTAAAGCTTAACCTCAAAATAATTTCTTCCATAAAAGACATAATTACACATCAGTAAGTCGTGAAATGCTTTTAATTAACACACACACACATGCACCAACGACACTTCAGGCAAACATATTATTATTTTTATAATGAATGTTTTATTGAGGTTTTAGAAAGTGTTTTATGGAATTAAAATTTGCGTTTTAGATATATAGAGGCCTTTTCTTCTTCATAACGGTTTCATCACAACATTTGTCAAGGATGTTTTAAGAGTCTAGTTTTGTAATGGCCTTTAATAAGTACTAATAGGCATTGAAAATGTCTAGTTTTAAAAAGGATTTAAAACGCATTTATTGCAAATATGTTAAAACCATAAAGAATAATTTAAAGCCTCTTTAAATCTAAATGGAATTTAAGACGTTCATAAAACTAATTAGCTTTATGGAGAGTTTTATATAGGTATGATAAACCCATTAAAAATACATATTATCCTAGAAGCAAATTAGCTTTAAATTAGGTCTTACAGAATGCTTTAAAACTTACCATATAAGAGCAAGTATACTTGAAGCCTAAAAGGCCTTAACTATAACATCAATAAAGCACAAGACTATTTCTCAACCTTGACAAACTTTTCTTAAAACCTCCTCAAGTCCAAATGACTTTTAAATTGTTCCTTGGGAATGTATGGGGGTCAGCAACTTTGGGGAGGTTCCAAGTTTTGGTTTTGTGAAGGTTTTAAGTCACCGAAAAGAAAAATTAATTAAGTATCCATATTTTTTTTTATATTGTGTTTTTAGGGGGCGCACGAATTTTTAAGAACTATCTAACCATGTCTTACAGTAAACTTAGTCCCGTTGATGATTTTTGGGCCACTGTGAGGACTCCCAATACTTTATTCGTAAATACTCGCTCTCAGTATTCACCATGTTCATTTTATAACTATGCATGGCGGCCCATATATTGTGTGGATCATGTGAGTGTGGCAATAGATTTATTTGCTTTTATATTTACTTCATTAAATATAAAACGCATTTCAAATTTTAATATAATGCTTATCCTAAACCAAATATAGTTTTATCTTCAAATATTCTACGAGTAAAGATTTAGATGATTCATTAAAACTTGAAAGCACTAATAGTAGTTTTAAAAAGAGACATGTGGGTCTTTCTCTAGGTGGGCCCTTGTACTCTTATAAGGGTTTTAAGTCAGACCATTTATATTTATAAGTAGTCTTAGAAATATGCTCTCAGAATATCTTACAGAGTATATTAAAACTAAAATTGTTACGTGGAGAAGATTAAAATTTAATTTTCGAGGCAACAATTTTAGTTTTAAAATACTCTATAAGATATTCTAAAGGCTTACTTCTAAGACTTCTAAACTTACAAACATAAATGGTCTGAAAGGACTCTATAAAACTGATTTAAAACCCTTATAAGAGTGTAGGGGCCCTGCTAGAAAAAGGCCTACATGCCCCTTTTTAAAACTACTATTAAAGCATTCAAGTTTTAATGAATTATCTTTACTCTTATAATATCTGAAGAGTATTATAAAACCATATTTGGTTTAGGATAAGCATTATAATAACATTTAAAAGGCACACACAAATGCTTTGAGAGAACGTTTTGTATTTAATAAAGTTAATATAAATGTAAATAAATCTGTTGCCACATTCACACTTCATCCACTCAATATATGGGCCGCCATGCATAGTTATAATAAAATGGACATATAACGAATACTGAGAGAGACTACTTATAAATGAAGTATTGTCCTCATAGTGAGCTAACTTTACTGTAAAACATGTTAGATAGTTCTTAAAAATTTTAAAAACGAAAAAATATATGGATAATTTTTTTTTCCAGTGACTTAAAAATAAATAAATCGGTAGTATCCGCCCATAATATGGTTCAATGTTAATAAGTTGTTTTTAAAAATCATTTCCCTTAGATAAAAATTAAATTTTTTTTGTTCAATCATCCCCAACATGGCCCACATTTCCAATATGGCTGATTGTTACACATTGCTTGATCGCTAGAACACAGCCGCTTTAAGACATATAGGGTTTGTGGCCCCTTGTATAACCTAACCTAAAAATTCGGTTTAATTCTAATATTTTGCTACTTTTGGAAAAAGTTATTATAAATGATCGAGTGCCGGCATGGTAGCGCAGCGGGCTAAAGCTTTTTAGTGACGAGCACGCTGTCACACTGTCTTTTTTTTTGCTGGAAGGGATTCATCATGGACATCCAGAGCTTTGGACCTATCACGCTGGGTAGTGCCCAACTCTAACCGAGCTAAAACCCCTTCGGAATAGTGACCCCCCTCCCTATTCTCCAGTGTTTCCTCATATCCTGGAACCGCTCTCGCTTACCGTCAGAATATCAGGTCAGTCTTAGACCTAACGGTGTTCAAAATGATCTGCCTCCACAGAGATATACTCTCCTTACATGATATCATGTCCTCCAGGAGTTGGCAGTGTTTCTCTTATTCTAGCAACCTCAACAACATATCATCGTGCGTAACTGGGCCGCCTAGCCTATCTTCTCTCGTAGCCTTTCTTCTCTCCACCTGCTACACCGGAACACGGTATGCTCCGCGTCGTCTATCCCACAATACATGCATTCCCGACCTTCGATCTTGCCGATGTCGTAGACGTACTCTGCGAAGCATCCATGCCCTGTTAAGACCTGTGTTAGGTAATGCCCAACCTCCCCGTGTCCTCTCTTCACCCATCTTTTAATATCTGGCATGAGTCTCCTCGTCCATCTTCCCTTACTCGAGGTATTCTATCTCTTCTGCCACCTCTGATAGAGCATATCGTTGGCCTCCTTCCTGCCAATTCCCACCTTTCTTTTGCTAGGGGGTCGAGGGGATCCCTGCCACTATTAAAACTGCCTCGTAGGAGACCGTCCTTTAGGCACTGCAGACTTTCAGTGCCGCACATTGCTGTTTGCGTTCTTTCCACTGCCATCGCACTTACCCATACCGGGGCCGCGTATAGGAGAATGGAATGCACCCTCCTCTTGCTGACCCTCGCCCAGCTTTTTCCTCCATTTTCGCCACTGCACCCCGTATGCCAACTTCGAATCAAGCCTTATGCCGAGGTACTTTATCGTCTGACTCGGGCCGATTTCCAGCTCCCCTACCTTTATTTTCACGACAGGGAGGTCTTTCTGGTTATGACCACCAGCTCGGTTTTTCCAGGGGCAAGCTCCAGCTTCTTTCCCCTTACCCATCTCTCTATTTTTTCAATGGCCGTGTTAGCTGCCCCCTCGATTTCCCTCGCCGTTCTGGCCGTGACCGTTATTGCCAGATCTTCGGCATATCCGATCATCTTCACGTTCTTCTTTTAGGGTAGGCTTAAAGCATCATCGAACATTGAGCCCAGGACCGATCCCTGTGGAACACCACAAGTCACCTTCCTCCACTGGGTAGCGCCCTCTACTTTCACCCCTATCCAGCCTGATCACACTATCTATCGCATATTAGGTTCGATCCTCATCTCCGACACTAGCAATGTTGGAGGTAATGGATATTGTCTGCGCTTCTTTCCCTTCCGGACAGCATTGACTTTGGAATTGGGGGTTGTCTAGTATGTGTGTTGTGTTTATATTTATTCATTCATATATGCACGTCATCCACAAACACATGATATGCCAATGAATATATCTTGCCACAGCTTTAAAACTACCTATATTAAAATACTATAGTCCCGACAAAGGGAAACCAAGACTGATTTATTACAAGTTTTTGTACGTTTAGTTAAAACTCTAACGAGAATTTGTAAAGGCACCACTGGAAACTTAGTGACCTCAAAGCCTATTAGATTTATAGGCCAGCATCAACAACCACCCCAAGATAATTTTATAGAGTTATTATTATAAAACCAACATTTCCTAAATTCTCCAATAAAATTCAATCCTCCTAAGTTTGACTTAACAACTAGAGAGTTTTATTGAAGGCAAATACTTTGATAAGGTGATCATAAACCAACGAAAAGATAATTTAGTTTTAATGTAAATTCTTTAATGCGTTTTTAAAACATTTTTTAAGACAAAATTATCTTAAGTTCATTTCGCATTTAATAAATCTGGCATAAATCACTTGTTTATGAGGTGGCCCTTATAAAACAGTAATAAACCCTAAATAAATCTAAAAGGCATTTAAATTGTTACATGGGGATATATGGGAATTTTGAAATTAACTAAAAAGCTTCTTTGTAAACGTTGTTTGAGGAAGAATTACAGAGACGTGTACAAAGAGATTGATTGCGTCACTGACATGGGAGAGAGCCACGTAGAGCTGGCCGTAGGAAACAAATTTCTGGAATGTTCCAGAATACTTCGAATTTTCTGAAATATTACAGAATATTCTGGGATATTTCAGAAGATTCCCCAATGTTCCAGAATGCTTTCGAATTTTCTAGAATATTACAGAATATTCTCGAATTTTCTGGAATATTATAGAACATTCCGAGATATTTCAGAAGGTTCTCAAATTTTCCGAGATATTACAGAAGTAGAATTATGAAAGTGTATTGTAGAGATCAAACTGTATCTTCGGTTCTACTAAACCGATTTTCATAAAATTGGCGTAGAAGTAGGTCGATTTCTATGAAATAAAAACTAAATGTTACTCCAAGCTTAGATAAATTTACCTGTGAAAATTCTATTCAAATTGGTTCAGTAGTTTCTGCGTGATGCGCGTTCAAACAAACAGACACACAGACAAAAATTCCAAAAACTATTTTAATGTATTCTATTACTCATTTGACGTCCCCCCAGATTAGTTTTTTGCAAATATTTTCAATGTACAGACACGCCAACTTTACAGATTTATTAGTATATGTATAGATGTGGGTCGCCACGCAGTCACGAAATGGACATATTAGTCTAGGACATATATGGGACCTGGGATATAACATGTTGGCATTGCTGTTATGTTTTAGCAAATATCTTTCTGAGTATTTTATCTTATGTGAGTCAGACCTCCCCCCTGTCCATTTTGGCGCTAGCCGACCCAGAAATATTCAATTGTGGCACAGAGTATAACACTTTGGGACTTCGTGCTACCGATTATTATGTCAAAAAGGATACAAAAATGACACATTTAGCGAGTAATGACCGAGAAATTATCCTTTTTAATAAAACAAAGTATTTACATGTTTGGGGGTGGTTTGAGGGGTTACATTGAGAAAAGAATGTTGGCACTCACAGAGACTATTCTTTGGTACAAAAACTATAAGTTTGAGAAGGTGCCAACAATTTTTTTTGAAAAGCACCAGTTTTGGCCAGTTTTTGGGCAAAAGTCCAATTTTTTGCCAAAAATCTGTAAAATGGAAAAGCAGAAAATGTTGGCATATGGTTTTCCAGCAATGAGTCGGAAAGTGTTATACTTCGTTCCAATTTTGGCCATAATTGATGTCGCCAGTGCACGGAGAAAAAATATATCGAATGTTGATCGCCAAGATACCCTCTTTAACTAGCATCAAGCCCCCAAAGTGTTAGACTCTGTTCTACAATTGAATATTTCCTGGGGTGGCTAGCGCAAAAAAGGGCAGGGGGGGAGGTTTGACTCACATAGGATTCAGAAAAATATTTGCTAAAACATAACAGCAATGCCAACATGTTATATCCCAGGCCCCATATACCGGGTGCCACAGGCTAGTGGCTCCCCCCCTATATTTCCTTTATTTTTTAACTTATCCATTTGAAATTTGGGATGCATAAACCACCTGTAAAAATGGATTTTTGGACATAAAAACTTTTGATTTTTAAATGGAACACCCTGTATATTTCCCTGTATAATACGCGAAAATCTTATGGTATAGTCAAAATGTTGTCCTGAATCCAAATATGTAAAAATGTACAGGGTGTTCCATTTAAAAATCGAAAGTTGCGGTCATATCCGGGTAAACCGGAAATGGTCTCATATCGTTTTTATGTCCAAAAATCCATTTTTACAGGTAGTTTATGCACCCCCAATTTCAAATGGATAAGTTAAATCATAAAGGAAATGTAGTAGATGAGCCACTAGCCTGTGGCACCCGGTATGTAGCTATCTCTAGACTATATGGCGAATACTGAGAACGATTCAGCTTATATTTATTTAAAAAAAAAAAAATTACACAATCAGAAAATACACGTATTTGCCAATTAAGTTTCGGAATAAAACTTTTCTTTGGCAAATTACCATAAACACTACAGAATATATTCATAAAATATCACTGAAATATGTGCACCTATATAATTAAGTACATAACATAATTTTGTCTACACTTCTACTAACTAAATAAGTTATGTAGACAATACAAGCTAAAAAAAGACTAAAACAATACATTTTTAATCAGAAAGAATAACAAAATAACAAGACTAATAATCAAACTCCATAATAGTAGGGTAGTTGCTTTTTTTCTTTTTAGTTTATTTTTATCTATTTATTTTTCTACTGTTTTTTTGTTTTTTTTATATTTAAGGGGTTTTGTTATATTTGATCAAATAATTGGTTGATAAGGACACGATTTTCGTGTACCCATTTTTTTAAACATTTTCATAAAATAAGTATGTATTACTGAAATTTCTTATGTCCAAAGGTTATATTTATATATTATTATTTTGGTTGAAAAATAAATAAAATTTCTCTGACCTATCCTTTTTTTCATTAAAGGATACAGCTGATATTTGATATAAACCTTGTAGCATAACTATGTATTGGTAAGTTCAATGGCCTGGTTTTAAACACGTACTTAAGAGTATATAACTGTTGAATATTGTTCACTCCAAACTCACTGAATAATTATATTGTAGGGTATCGCATTGGTTTAGAAAGTATTAATTTCATAAGAAGTTTTTGAATGGTTGATACGTTCCTTAATATCGTGTTATAGCCCCCCACACTAACAGACCATATGTAATTATCGACTGTACTAAAATATAATATGCCATTCGTAGTAGCTTAAGAGTTAATACGTTTTTTAAAGTTTTAGAAATATAGATAAGCTTCCTTAATTTACTACAAACTGCATATACTCGTTCGTCCCATCTTTGATGGTAATCGACAATTACTCCTATATATTTGACAGATGTCGTTCTCTCAATGCTAATATTACAATTACAGTCCTCCGGAATGTATTTTAATTTTATTAAAATTTGGCTGCGCAACCGTGTTTGAAAAAAAGGTTAGAAATTTGGTCTTACCATAGTTTAGCATAAGTAAACTATCTCTAACCATGCTTTAATATTTTGTAGCAATTTCCCTGTTTTTCTTTTTATCTCTTGCCAGCAGTTTCCCTCAACATACAGGGCAGTGTCATCGGTATATGATACATATGATACAATATTGCAAACTTCTTGTAAATAAAAAATGTCGTTTATATACATTATGAGAAATATGGGGCCTAGGCAGTACCCTGCGGTATCCCGCTTTTTAAAGTTCACGGCTCACTGATTGTGTACCCATTCTTTACATATTGTACTCTCTGATATAAATAACTTTTTATTGGTTCTAATATTTTACCTCTAAAACCATATGCCCGCAATTTAGTATTAATTGTGAGATATAGTATCGAAGGCCTTAGCTAGGTCGAGGAGGACTGCTAATGAAGGTTTTGATTTATCAACGTTCTGATATACTTGATCAATTAATTTATTTATGGCATTCTGTGTATACAATTTTTCTTGATAACAGAACTGTTTTGCTATTTTTTTATATAGATGGAACACATAAATGAAGTATTGGAACTCCTCATAGTGGGCTAAAATTTTCAAAAAGGCTAAGTTTACTGTGGGTTAGATAGTCCTTAAAAATGAAAATATAATTTTACCTGTGTTAGGTAATGCCCAACCTCCCCGTGTCCTCTCTTCACCCATCTTTTAATATCTGGCATGAGTCTCCTCGTCCATCTTCCCTTACTCGAGGTATTCTATCTCTTCTGCCACCTCTGATAGAGCATATCGTTGGCCTCCTTCCTGCCAATTCCCACCTTTCTTTTGCTAGGGGGTCGAGGGGATCCCTGCCACTATTAAAACTGCCTCGTAGGAGACCGTCCTTTAGGCACTGCAGACTTTCAGTGCCGCACATTGCTGTTTGCGTTCTTTCCACTGCCATCGCACTTACCCATACCGGGGCCGCGTATAGGAGAATGGAATGCACCCTCCTCTTGCTGACCCTCGCCCAGCTTTTTCCTCCATTTTCGCCACTGCACCCCGTATGCCAACTTCGAATCAAGCCTTATGCCGAGGTACTTTATCGTCTGACTCGGGCCGATTTCCAGCTCCCCTACCTTTATTTTCACGACAGGGAGGTCTTTCTGGTTATGACCACCAGCTCGGTTTTTCCAGGGGCAAGCTCCAGCTTCTTTCCCCTTACCCATCTCTCTATTTTTTCAATGGCCGTGTTAGCTGCCCCCTCGATTTCCCTCGCCGTTCTGGCCGTGACCGTTATTGCCAGATCTTCGGCATATCCGATCATCTTCACGTTCTTCTTTTAGGGTAGGCTTAAAGCATCATCGAACATTGAGCCCAGGACCGATCCCTGTGGAACACCACAAGTCACCTTCCTCCACTGGGTAGCGCCCTCTACTTTCACCCCTATCCAGCCTGATCACACTATCTATCGCATATTAGGTTCGATCCTCATCTCCGACACTAGCAATGTTGGAGGTAATGGATATTGTCTGCGCTTCTTTCCCTTCCGGACAGCATTGACTTTGGAATTGGGGGTTGTCTAGTATGTGTGTTGTGTTTATATTTATTCATTCATATATGCACGTCATCCACAAACACATGATATGCCAATGAATATATCTTGCCACAGCTTTAAAACTACCTATATTAAAATACTATAGTCCCGACAAAGGGAAACCAAGACTGATTTATTACAAGTTTTTGTACGTTTAGTTAAAACTCTAACGAGAATTTGTAAAGGCACCACTGGAAACTTAGTGACCTCAAAGCCTATTAGATTTATAGGCCAGCATCAACAACCACCCCAAGATAATTTTATAGAGTTATTATTATAAAACCAACATTTCCTAAATTCTCCAATAAAATTCAATCCTCCTAAGTTTGACTTAACAACTAGAGAGTTTTATTGAAGGCAAATACTTTGATAAGGTGATCATAAACCAACGAAAAGATAATTTAGTTTTAATGTAAATTCTTTAATGCGTTTTTAAAACATTTTTTAAGACAAAATTATCTTAAGTTCATTTCGCATTTAATAAATCTGGCATAAATCACTTGTTTATGAGGTGGCCCTTATAAAACAGTAATAAACCCTAAATAAATCTAAAAGGCATTTAAATTGTTACATGGGGATATATGGGAATTTTGAAATTAACTAAAAAGCTTCTTTGTAAACGTTGTTTGAGGAAGAATTACAGAGACGTGTACAAAGAGATTGATTGCGTCACTGACATGGGAGAGAGCCACGTAGAGCTGGCCGTAGGAAACAAATTTCTGGAATGTTCCAGAATACTTCGAATTTTCTGAAATATTACAGAATATTCTGGGATATTTCAGAAGATTCCCCAATGTTCCAGAATGCTTTCGAATTTTCTAGAATATTACAGAATATTCTCGAATTTTCTGGAATATTATAGAACATTCCGAGATATTTCAGAAGGTTCTCAAATTTTCCGAGATATTACAGAAGTAGAATTATGAAAGTGTATTGTAGAGATCAAACTGTATCTTCGGTTCTACTAAACCGATTTTCATAAAATTGGCGTAGAAGTAGGTCGATTTCTATGAAATAAAAACTAAATGTTACTCCAAGCTTAGATAAATTTACCTGTGAAAATTCTATTCAAATTGGTTCAGTAGTTTCTGCGTGATGCGCGTTCAAACAAACAGACACACAGACAAAAATTCCAAAAACTATTTTAATGTATTCTATTACTCATTTGACGTCCCCCCAGATTAGTTTTTTGCAAATATTTTCAATGTACAGACACGCCAACTTTACAGATTTATTAGTATATGTATAGATGTGGGTCGCCACGCAGTCACGAAATGGACATATTAGTCTAGGACATATATGGGACCTGGGATATAACATGTTGGCATTGCTGTTATGTTTTAGCAAATATCTTTCTGAGTATTTTATCTTATGTGAGTCAGACCTCCCCCCTGTCCATTTTGGCGCTAGCCGACCCAGAAATATTCAATTGTGGCACAGAGTATAACACTTTGGGACTTCGTGCTACCGATTATTATGTCAAAAAGGATACAAAAATGACACATTTAGCGAGTAATGACCGAGAAATTATCCTTTTTAATAAAACAAAGTATTTACATGTTTGGGGGTGGTTTGAGGGGTTACATTGAGAAAAGAATGTTGGCACTCACAGAGACTATTCTTTGGTACAAAAACTATAAGTTTGAGAAGGTGCCAACAATTTTTTTTGAAAAGCACCAGTTTTGGCCAGTTTTTGGGCAAAAGTCCAATTTTTTGCCAAAAATCTGTAAAATGGAAAAGCAGAAAATGTTGGCATATGGTTTTCCAGCAATGAGTCGGAAAGTGTTATACTTCGTTCCAATTTTGGCCATAATTGATGTCGCCAGTGCACGGAGAAAAAATATATCGAATGTTGATCGCCAAGATACCCTCTTTAACTAGCATCAAGCCCCCAAAGTGTTAGACTCTGTTCTACAATTGAATATTTCCTGGGGTGGCTAGCGCAAAAAAGGGCAGGGGGGGAGGTTTGACTCACATAGGATTCAGAAAAATATTTGCTAAAACATAACAGCAATGCCAACATGTTATATCCCAGGCCCCATATACCGGGTGCCACAGGCTAGTGGCTCCCCCCCTATATTTCCTTTATTTTTTAACTTATCCATTTGAAATTTGGGATGCATAAACCACCTGTAAAAATGGATTTTTGGACATAAAAACTTTTGATTTTTAAATGGAACACCCTGTATATTTCCCTGTATAATACGCGAAAATCTTATGGTATAGTCAAAATGTTGTCCTGAATCCAAATATGTAAAAATGTACAGGGTGTTCCATTTAAAAATCGAAAGTTGCGGTCATATCCGGGTAAACCGGAAATGGTCTCATATCGTTTTTATGTCCAAAAATCCATTTTTACAGGTAGTTTATGCACCCCCAATTTCAAATGGATAAGTTAAATCATAAAGGAAATGTAGTAGATGAGCCACTAGCCTGTGGCACCCGGTATGTAGCTATCTCTAGACTATATGGCGAATACTGAGAACGATTCAGCTTATATTTATTTAAAAAAAAAAAAATTACACAATCAGAAAATACACGTATTTGCCAATTAAGTTTCGGAATAAAACTTTTCTTTGGCAAATTACCATAAACACTACAGAATATATTCATAAAATATCACTGAAATATGTGCACCTATATAATTAAGTACATAACATAATTTTGTCTACACTTCTACTAACTAAATAAGTTATGTAGACAATACAAGCTAAAAAAAGACTAAAACAATACATTTTTAATCAGAAAGAATAACAAAATAACAAGACTAATAATCAAACTCCATAATAGTAGGGTAGTTGCTTTTTTTCTTTTTAGTTTATTTTTATCTATTTATTTTTCTACTGTTTTTTTGTTTTTTTTATATTTAAGGGGTTTTGTTATATTTGATCAAATAATTGGTTGATAAGGACACGATTTTCGTGTACCCATTTTTTTAAACATTTTCATAAAATAAGTATGTATTACTGAAATTTCTTATGTCCAAAGGTTATATTTATATATTATTATTTTGGTTGAAAAATAAATAAAATTTCTCTGACCTATCCTTTTTTTCATTAAAGGATACAGCTGATATTTGATATAAACCTTGTAGCATAACTATGTATTGGTAAGTTCAATGGCCTGGTTTTAAACACGTACTTAAGAGTATATAACTGTTGAATATTGTTCACTCCAAACTCACTGAATAATTATATTGTAGGGTATCGCATTGGTTTAGAAAGTATTAATTTCATAAGAAGTTTTTGAATGGTTGATACGTTCCTTAATATCGTGTTATAGCCCCCCACACTAACAGACCATATGTAATTATCGACTGTACTAAAATATAATATGCCATTCGTAGTAGCTTAAGAGTTAATACGTTTTTTAAAGTTTTAGAAATATAGATAAGCTTCCTTAATTTACTACAAACTGCATATACTCGTTCGTCCCATCTTTGATGGTAATCGACAATTACTCCTATATATTTGACAGATGTCGTTCTCTCAATGCTAATATTACAATTACAGTCCTCCGGAATGTATTTTAATTTTATTAAAATTTGGCTGCGCAACCGTGTTTGAAAAAAAGGTTAGAAATTTGGTCTTACCATAGTTTAGCATAAGTAAACTATCTCTAACCATGCTTTAATATTTTGTAGCAATTTCCCTGTTTTTCTTTTTATCTCTTGCCAGCAGTTTCCCTCAACATACAGGGCAGTGTCATCGGTATATGATACATATGATACAATATTGCAAACTTCTTGTAAATAAAAAATGTCGTTTATATACATTATGAGAAATATGGGGCCTAGTGCAGTACCCTGCGGTATCCCGCTTTTTAAAGTTCACGGCTCACTGATTGTGTACCCATTCTTTACATATTGTACTCTCTGATATAAATAACTTTTTATTGGTTCTAATATTTTACCTCTAAAACCATATGCCCGCAATTTAGTATTAATTGTGAGATATAGTATCGAAGGCCTTAGCTAGGTCGAGGAGGACTGCTAATGAAGGTTTTGATTTATCAACGTTCTGATATACTTGATCAATTAATTTATTTATGGCATTCTGTGTATACAATTTTTCTTGATAACAGAACTGTTTTGCTATTTTTTTATATAGATGGAACACATAAATGAAGTATTGGAACTCCTCATAGTGGGCTAAAATTTTCAAAAAGGCTAAGTTTACTGTGGGTTAGATAGTCCTTAAAAATGAAAATATAATTTTATAAAAATATATGGGTAGTTAATTTTTCTATTCGGTGACTTAAAAATAAATAAATCCGCCCATAATACGGTTCAGTAAATTCTTTTTTTTTTATTCTGGCCAAACCTCCAAACCATTTCTTTGAAAAATGTTCATTAAGGCACCTACGTACAGCAACCGAATAATGTATAGAAGCACTATTTATTTAAAGAATAACTTTTCTTTTTTCTTCCTCATTTAGTGTCTGATATTCCTCAAGTCGAATGACTACATTACATTGTTAGTAAACCTAACCGACTTTTATACAGGGCCATTCGAAAAGTGAGAAATTTTAAATTTGGTTATTGAATAACAAACACCCTATATGAGGTATCGAGCTAAAACTTGCATAGAGGTATTTGAGGCAACTGCGAATCGAATACGCTATCCAATTTGCCGATAAAAAATTGCCTAATAGTCGATCTCGAAATTTCGACCCATTTAGAGGAGCTGGAGGAGGCCTTGAAAATATGAAAATTATAAATTTTTCAAAATAGTCAAATAAAGCTCATCGAGCACTATATCTCAAAAAAAATTTTTTTTTAAATCGGTCAGCGCTTTATTAACACGTTCAGCGCCAAGCTCTCAGGGCGAATTTTCGTTATTTTTAAGAATTTTATTTTTTTATATTAGTCGGTGTATCTTTTTAGATACACAATGTTTTAACAATGTGTATCGAAAAAGATACACTGACACTGAACGTGTTAAATAGCACACACTGTATATATATTTTTTCATATTTTGATACTTCATCCACATTTTAGATATTATTTTCTTGCCGTTTTATTCTTTTCGGGTATCCAACCTGTATATTTTTCATTAAAAGTTATCAGGTCTCTTTCTTGGCAGTACCTGTCAAATATTATTTTTATCTATCAGATAGGTTGTTTTTAAATATGACGTCAACAGACAGACACGACAGACATACAGACATACTAATGAAATTTAAACAGGTACCTTATTTTCTCAATCTGCATAATCTGAAACATGATGATATGAAGACAATTCGTAAAGTGATCGTTTCACGATTATAATTAGTTACAAATAATATTTTCTGAACACTAATCAAAATTTTTATTGTTATCATCTCCATACAGCCTAAATAAATAAAATTAGAAAATAATTGACCCATGGAATGCAATTTAACATGATCAGGGTGTTTGAATTTTTTTCGACGACTCGAATGTTCGTCATTATCAAATAAACAATGAAAAGCAGCGCAAAATAAACAATTGCCGTCACGTATAATGGGAATAACATATCGTTTCATGATGAAAAGATATTCTTCAAAAAACAGACAGAACTTTTTTTGCTCAAACTTCAAATCTCAACGTTTCATGACTATTCTAAGCCTATTTGAACAAAAACATAATTTCAAAAATATATAAGTATTTTTGTTTATTACTTCCACATCCACGTAGTACGGTGGAAATATAGTAATCGTAAAAAACGATTAATATACTTCCACCCCACTACGTAGATGTGGAAGTAATAAACAAAAATGTGCGAAAAAACATATATTAATTTGATGTTACCGACTGCAGTGCGTGATACACAGGCTGGCCGCTTCTACTTACATGCTCATGAGCCTTCAACATTTAATTCCTCACGGAACGCGTATAGTTCGAGCGCAGTTATGATTTGATTATTTGAATTTCTATTTCGTTTTACGTATGAAAATAAAAATTTAATAAATTAAAAATTAGTGATGACACATCTGTGGAAAGACAGCTTTAATTTTAAAAAAGAATCATCAAAATTGGTCCAGTGGGAGCCGTTGGCGAAGCCAAAGAAGAAAAGCACCTCGTGTTTCAAATATATACAGAATCGGAGAGCGTTTGTTTTGGTATTGCACTAGTTTCAACGATTTAAACGACCGCCCACAATAAAGACGTCTACCAGTACTCTAGCAGAGGTAAACAGTGACACGCCCATTAAGAGAAGCATGTACACGATTGCATGCTTCGCTCTCGCTTGCTCTTATCGCCATCCCAAAACCAACACTTTCAGATACTGTAGATATCATACCTGCATAAAAGCCATATCTGGCATTTACCACTTCTTCCCGATCAGTACTTATAATCAAGGCTCGGGAGATTTATCTCGGCGCCAGAGACGGCTCTCATATAGACATATTATTATAATGCAAACACCTACTGAAACATTTAGAAAAACGACGAAATGGTGAAATATTTCTCATTGCTAGCTGCAATGTATTTTTGGAGATAAATTTAACCTAAAAACGGTAATGATTCTTACAAAAACATGTAATGCATATCTAGCAAATAAAAAAAAAACAATTGTGAATCAAACACATACCTTCCTGTTCTGTTTAATATGTGTGGCGTGTTTATTATGTTTATTTTCGTAATAATTAAATATAAAACCCAATAAGCTTCTGGCAACATAAAACATTTTTTTCCCAGCAAAATAAACCATTTTTATATAATATTAAATCATACATAACAAACGAAGATAAAGATTAATGGTATAAAACTGCCATGTACCGTGTGTATCACAAATGTACACAACGTGATAAAGTGAATTTTATTTCATTTTAAAATGTTAAAACCGCTGCCCAAGGAATCACTACTCCCACTTCCAGATGTTCTATCCGAGTTTCTCACAACGAAAAAAACATTGATACCATATTTGCACTCTACTATGTGAAAATAATTGTTTATAAAACTTTAATAATATAATATTTGAAATCGCCTACCCCAAAAACTCATAAAACGAATGCCATATCGGTGGTGGGGGTGAGGGTGATGGAAGGGGGTGGTAATGGGGGTGGATGAAGTAAAAAAAATTTGCAGCTTTTGGTTGTTGTACACTCAAAGAAAATTATAGGTGAATTCAACCGAAAAGAGCATATGAAATCGCGTCTATCTAGTTTCATAGTTAAATCAATCAGAAAAGAATAGTCATACAACAACTTTGTTTTCGTAAACAAATAGTAGTTCATATCTTCTTGTAGAACAACAAATTAAATAGTACAATGACATTTTTTTATGTTCACTAACCATTTTCAATTTGGTCTACAATTAAATAGTACAACGACTTTGTTTTTTGTTCACCAACTAATTTTTAGGTTGATCTACACTTTATTGTACGATGAAGTTTTTTTTTGGTTGGCCAAAATCTCAGTATTGAGGCATCAGACGACCCAAACCAAAGATTAGAGATCGTTTATAAGATCCATCCAAATATATCGATGATCCCTGAGAGAATTTGAACATTGCAATCATGTTATTAATTTTCTATAAATTCATAAGAGTATAAGATAATGCATGATTGATTACACTGGCCGACAAAAACAAAAAAATGTTCTGTCTTTATAATCAAACATATCATTTCCTATGTATTTTGATGAGCTGAAACCAAATTTGGCAAAGAAAAAATTTTTTCTACCGTGTCAATTTTTCTCTCCACCCCCATATAACCCCCATAAATTCTTATAGAGGATATTTTCTGAAAAATTTTTTTAAATTATTTTTTATGATTTTTGTATGGATTTTTTGTGTCGTTGATCATGAATCTGAAGTCAAGAATAAATTTCGATTTAATGGCAGCTGTCAACAAGCAGAGCTGCCAAAAGTAGTTATGCAGTACCAATACTGGCGCAATTCAAGGTCAAGCTGGAGCTGCGGCTGTAGCTGTGACGTCAGCACGCCTGCAGCCCCGCGGGGGGCGGGCAGGTGATAGATGATAGATCCTATGATCTAGGTTCTAGTGTGAGGTGAGATAATGCTAGATGATAGATCCTATTATCTAGGTTGTAGTGTGAGGTGGGATCTTCTTAGATGATAGGTGATAGGACCTAATGGGAGGGGGGAGATCCAATCCCCGAGCTTAGATATTAGATTATAGCTAAAGATAAGAGATTATATCTAAGAGGGCGTGGCTAAGAGTATATAGGATGTATCTAGTAATAAAAGAAGTATATAGGATGTATCTAGTAATAAAAGAAGTATACAGGGTGTATTTAGTAATAAAAATAAGTATATAAGGTGTACTAGTGATATGGTGTATCTAGTAATAAAAATAAGATGGCTGCCGTTTATTGTTTATAGTTATTGACGAATAGTATTGCATGTTTACGTTAGAGGGCGTTAGAGGTTAAGAAAAATGGCTACAGACGTCCATCATTGAGTTTAAATAGACAAGTCTTATATATGAAATAAATATTCATCTACTTCAATACGTAAATTTTATATTTGAATGTTAAAACTGTGACCAAATGCAGAGACGTTATCGGATTCCAGGAAATTGTTAATGTAAATAAATGCGACTGTCTACGGCTATATGTATATTTAAAACGTGATTAATTGTCTTTAGATAACAGCATCCGACGGTTATAATACAATGACTAATAAGTCACGTGATCTATTATAAGGAGCGTCTCAGGGTTTGGAGAGAAATAATGTAAACAATGAAATCATCATATTTTTTCCCATATTTTTCTGCTTACACGATACGAAAAGTGGGGGTGGAATACAGCATAAAAGTAAAGACCTGAGATCGCTGCATTCATTCACAATCTTAAAGTCGATATATATATATATACAAGCAGCAGCAGCAATGTCTTTCGCAAAAATTAATGTTGAAGCTCATGTCACGCCGTTCATGAAAATCTATGAGCTGGAAGTCGATAGAAAATATAAAGTGCTAGATATATATAAAGCACTTTCACCGTATGGTATCCAGGTCCAAGTAATCCTCGAAAATTGTAAAGTGAGTCTACCAGCCAGATACTCACGCATTATTTCTGATGATGATATGGTAACGCTACAACAAACCATTATACTAAAAGAAGTGTACTTGGTATATAGAGGGCTAGCAGGCACGACCACTAACATTGAATTCATTGAGTCCTAAAGATGGATCCCGAAACATATAAGAAGAGGTTACAGCAATTTATGAACAATTTAAAATTACTCGGAGAAGACGTTAAGTACGTTGAAGTTTTACGTACATTTCAACATGTCAGTATCCGGCCGAAGAAGTCCAAGAACAGTTCAGTTCAGCGAGGACGTTAAAATTCATCACATTTACCATTGGAGCTATGCCCATAGAACTGCTAGATGTGGTAACTGGATGCAAGACGCCCGCGATCGAGATCGTTTTCAAATTAAAATATTACGATACGCTCAAATAATTAATCCAGTACTTGAACATAAATATTCTGTTATTATATCACAAAACATGTAACCTCTTTCTTATATGTATTAATAAATTAATTTAAAAAATGGTTGACTATTATTACCCATTTCCTAATTAAATGAAGAATTCAGATTTTTTTTTTTCAAGTTTATTGTAACGAAAATGTTCATGCTACATTTTATGTCTTTTTTAATGTCGAATTCAAATATGCAATCAAAAAAATTAAATCTTAAAAAATAAAGCCAGCCCAGGCAAAAAATGAAAAAATTCATATTTTTCAAGTTTATTGTAATGAAAATGTTCATGCTACATTTTATGTGTTTTTTAATGCTGAATTCAAATATGCAATCAAAAAAATTAAATCTTAAAAAATAAAGCCACCCCAGACGAAAAATAAAAAAAATAATTTAATTTTTATAATATATTTTATTTATCTGAACGCATAATACAGTAATAAAGCTTATATATGTACATGGAATACATAACCTATAAAAATAATAGCAATAATAATAATAATAATAATAATAATAATAATAATTAATATAAGTGCATAAAAATTAAACAATGCTACTTTTTTCAATCCAACTGTTATGGGAACTGTCAAATCCAAGCCATTTAACGAAAACCTTATTTCCTTTCTTCCTTAAAACTTTCTCAACGAGATACATGTCTGAATGTTTAACCTTCTGCAGTTCTTCAGTATAGAAGCATCCTTCTATTGGTTGTTTCTGTGCATCGGTCAGTAAGTATGTTATGGGGCTGGTGTAATTAATTTTTGAAATAGTAAATATTTCATTAGACCAATTAGGAGTATAACCTTTATCGAACACGCCTCTGTACTTGCTTATTCTCACATGATCGTTAATTTTAAATTTAGGTAATTGCGTGTATGTAATTGTAGGATAATTGTAAACGGATTTCAAGAGTATTTTTTCATTCTTTTTATTTACATCTACAGGTTTCATGCCGATGGTACGATGCCTAGTATTATTATATTTCTTAATAATATCAGCAAGTAAATTATACCACCGAAAAGAACCATTTATACTAAATTCTTTATACATCATAGATTTTATAGTCCTATTTACGCGTTCGACTACTGAACATTTTTTAGTGCTATACGAAGAATAATGATTAATTTTATATTTTTTCATTAATTTTTGAAAATTAATATTATAAAATTCGGTTCCATTATCAGTCTGTAAATTGACGGGGATTCGTTTATCTGCGACTAATATTTTTTCCATAGCTCGAGTAACATTTACGCCAGATTTAGATTTAACTGGTTCAGCCCATACGTACTTTGAAAAAACATCAATTACAATGAGAATATATTTATAATTTTTATTGTAATTAGCATATGGAATCATTTCGACTAAGTCAGCCTGAAGCAATTCATTTAAACCTCTAACTACGACTTTTCGTCTCTTAAAGTTAATTCTAGCCGGCTTATGTATTTCATTAACAATATCTCTTTTTATAGCAGACATGTTTACAGTTCAACAATAATTTACGTACTGTTAAATTAATCCAGCGGTTCGATTATTTTACTTTCTAATAGTTCCTCTAAAATTCTATTTATTTCATTCGTATGACTTGAATTGCCTGCCTCCTGTGAAGCTATCAAAAGCCTAAGACGATCGACGAGTTCATTAGGATCGTCCCAATATACGTAATCAATAGCATTATCGGTGACTTGCATCATTAATTCGCCGCCTTTTACTTTACCAGGAGCACGTTGCCGAGGTTCGCGAGCGTAAAGCATCGGTTTAATAATATGCAGGTACTTCCAGCTCTTACTACCGGACTTTTGCTTTTCAGAATCATAATTTCTCTTATGTGCGCTAGTCCTTTTTACAATATCAATGTACTGTTTCTTATCATCATAGTTATAGTGATGCGAACGTTTTTTAAATAGTAATTCATAAAGACCGCGAGTGCCCTGATACTCTTTATTATTTATTATTAAATTGTCACCGTCAAACTGAATGACAGAATTTCCAATATAATATTTATCTTCTTCGGGATTATATCGTACACCATATCGAAAATCATGTGTATTTTCAGTATCATGCATCATCTCAGATATATACGTTTTAGGCAGATCGCTAAATTTCTCAAGATACTTCTCATCTGACTGGTCGCCTTCTTCAGAGTCGACAATCGACGGTGACGGTGTAATATTAATATTTTTTTCATCCTCTGAGGGTTCAGACTTTTTCTTAATGTTTAAATTCTCGTCCGTCTCAAGCTTGATATGTTTAGCTATCGAATGTAAAGGTGCGGTGATTGGGGCAAAAGACTTTTCGATTTGCAGATCGTGCATTTTGAGTGCCTCTAATTTGCGCTTTACGGCTTTCCGAGCTTCGATAATTTTATTAGTAATGTCCATGTCGACAGGTGCGTCAGATAACATGTGTAATTATCAACTGATTGAGATAGTAAAATCACAGGTATATATACTCGTCAAACCCCTTTCTGTATCGGCCATGTTTGATATCGCTATCTTTATCTATCACTAGGAATCCGTATTTATCTTTCCAGCATAACGAGCACATATGTTTGAAATCCTCAAAGCTCATATCGGTATTAACGTGATCGGAATATACATGTCTAAGATTCATGTCATCCTGCTTGAATAATATCAGTAAATTTGCATTGTCTCTTATCAGATGTTTCGGAATGCGGGTATAGGTCTGACAGAGATAGAAGCTGTCTATCTGTTTATGCCGTCCCATGCTAAAGTAGTCACGCATTACACTTTGATTGTCGCAAGCTACGTCATCAAATATAAAAATGGAATTAATTTTAGCTTGCGCAGGCGTCATTATTACATCGCTATCCTTGAATTCATGATATCCCACGATCGAGCCGAGTACTTTTCTAAGATATTCGTATTTAGGCTGGTAGAGAGATTTCGAGTAGACGTAAACATTCTTGAAACGCAAGCCGTGTGGATGAGTCAGCAGGCTTATCACGATGTTTGTTTTCCCACAATTTGAAGGTCCGCATATGATACACCTGATGCTGTCGGGTAACAGAGGACCATGTCTACTATCTTTTTTCACATGACTATCGAAATCGAGATTATCGATTTTCAGACTGTTACCTGTCTTGATGAAACGCATGATTGACACTGAGGTATTTCCACCAGGAGTTTAAGTATAAATAGCTTTCGGTCACCTGTAACACCTCAGTCTACTATTACATGTGATAGAGGTAACATGGCTGTAAACGCTCTCATAAATAAATTACCTTTCGAAGCCCATATCCCTGGCTATCGTTTCTGCGGCCCGGGTACTAAATTAGAAAAAAGACTGGCGCGAGGAGATCGCGGAATTAATGGTCTAGATGAGGCGTGTCGTGACCACGACATACAATATTCTAAAGTCAATGATGTGAAAGGACGGCATATTGCCGATAAAGAATTGGCAAAACGTGCTCTGAAGCGAGTATTTGCTAGGGATTCGTCCATCGGAGAAAGAGCGGCAGCAGCCGGTGTAGCAGGCATCATGAGTGCTAAAGTTAAATTAGGCTTGGGATGTAAAAAAAGAAAATGTGGCGGTACGATGACGTTTAAAAAAATATCCAATAAAATTCGTAAACTAGTACGTGGAGCTCCCTCCGTCGGGGATGCTATTAAAAAGGCCTCTCGTGCAGTACAGCGTATTAAAAAAGATAAAAAAATATCACCGATGGCTGCTCGCGTTATTCCTATACCGAAGACGGGTGGCGTTCTACCGCTAATACCAATATTTGCCGGACTTAGTGCTCTGGGAGCGCTAGCCGGCGGATCTGCAGGTATAGCGAAAGCTGTAAGAGATTCTCAGGCGGCAGCCTCCCAGCTTAAAGAATCTAAACGTCACAATCAGGCTATGGAGAGTATCGCCCTCGGTAAGGGACTCTATCTTCGTCCCTATCGAACGGGACTTGGACTATACATGAATAAAAACACCAACAGCAAGTGACTAGTAAAATTACCAAATCGAGCGCTCACCGACGTGGATCTGAAAAAATATGTTAAGATGTTAAATATACCTAATTTTCGAGGAATATTTATGCGAGACCGACTACCTAAACGCGTACATAAAATTGAGACGGGCATTGTGAACTTGGATAGTGATAGCGGTAATGGTACTCATTGGACTGCATACTTTAAGAACGGTTCGAAAGCCGTTTATTATGATAGTTTTGGTAATTTACAGCCTCCTCTCGAATTAATAAAATATTTAAATTGTTCTATTGAATACAATCACAAGCAGTATCAGTCTTATGACACAGTAAATTGTGGACATCTGTGTTTACAATTTCTATATAATGCGTCATGCTTTTAAGTCACGTTCATTCTCAGAGCTAACCTTGAAGCCGCAACATGTCTTGTACGTTTACATTATCCGGCAAATCATCTAATTTAACCGCGCACTTTTCCCCACCCATAGACCTTGAAGACGGCGCTGAATATTCGCTTGCTTTAATAAATTTCGAGGCGTATAACTCCATACCGAACATAGACGCTACAAATAATCATATATATTATGATACAGACGATAAGTTTATAAAAATTCCGGAGGGCTCGTATGAAATAGAAGATATAAATAATTACGTAAGAAAGCATTTTATTCTGAATCATGGTAACGATAGTCATATTTCTATAGTATCCAATAAAAATACGTTAAAAGTGGAAATAAAATCCAATAAGATGATAAATTTTGAAAAGGCCGGCGGTATTGGCAGTTTGTTAGGATTTACATCTCGTATATATCTGATTTCCCGGCAAAAATTCAAAAAGTAAACGCTATATGCGTGGAGTGTAATCTCATCACGGGCAGTTACATGAATGATAGATCTGTACACATTATTCATGAATTTTTTCCTAGCGTGCCTCCCGGCTATAAAATAATAGAGTGTCCCGCTAATGCAATTTACCTGCCGATTAATAAGAGGCATATAGATAGCATATCAATTAAGATAGTCGATCAAGACGGTGATCTTGTTAATTTCCGTGGTGAGGTCATCACGGTAAGACTGCACTTGAAGAAGAATGGGTCTTAGTTTCCGAAATAGTTTAAAAGGAACACCTGCTCGCGCTCGAAACAGTTCACCTGTAACCTTCAAGGTGTTAACATCTAAAAATAGACGTTTTCTTTACTCTCTCGGTTACAAAGTGCTAATATGAATCCGAATATTTTAAACGTGTTTGAGAAGCCTACGTTTGAAACCGCGATAACTAATTTTGAAAATCATAGTCATGGACCATATTCAATCAGAAATTTAAATAATAACGACGAAATTCGTATACCCATTCAGCAGCAGGATGTGTATACTGCGCCGTATGCTAGTTCGCTGTATATGCGGGGCCGGTTACTTAAAGAGGATGGTACGGTTTCGAACACAGCGGTCTTTGATAAAATGGGGTTATTGTATCTGTTTGACGAGATACGATACGAAGTGAGCGGTAAAATTGTGGACAGCAGTAGAAATCCAGGCCTCGCGACTGTTATGAAGGGATATGCATCATTCACTCCGAATGACGCGAATCACTTAGAAAATGCTGGGTGGACTGATGTGGATGATAATTTTGCAGACGAGAACGGTTACTTTGACGCATGTATACCTTTAAAAATATGTCTGGGGTTCGCAGAGACCTTTGAAAGAATTATTTTAAATGTCCGTCAAGAGCTGGTACTCGTTCGCAGTAGTATTGATACAAACGCAATCATAAATCTTGTAGCCGATGAAAATATTAAAGTAGAATTGGAAATCGTTCAATGGCGTGTACCACACGTGACTGTATCTGACGTTGAGCGATTAAAATTAATGAAATATCTAGAGAGGAATATCGATTTGCCTGTACCGTTTAGAAGCTGGGAATTACATGAATACCCCATGCTGATGGAATCGCAGACGCATACTTGGAATATTAAAACTTCGTCTCAGTTAGAGACACCGCGATATATTATTTTCGGCCTTCAAACGGGTCGTAAAAATGGAGTCGCTAAACGTATGAGTGAATTTGATCACTGCGAGTTGACTAATTTTAAACTTTTTTTAAATTCGGAATCATATCCCTATGATAACTTGAATATTAATTTTGAGAAGAATTTCTGTGCTACTCTGTATGAAATGTTCTGTCAATTTCAGAAATCTTATTATGAAAAAGAAAATGAACCTCTGCTTACTAAATATAAATTTAAAACTAAAGCTCCTCTGGTAGTTATCGACTGTTCGTGTCAGAATGAGGTTGTAAAGTCGAGTGCAGTGGACATTAGGCTGGAATTTAGCACTAATAAAAATATTCCGAAAGACACTGCTGCATATTGTCTTATAATTCATGATAGATTGATTTATTACAATCCTTTAACCAGTATAGTTCGTCCATACTAATATGTATATAATAGACGTGCAGGGCTTCCAGCATAAAAAGGAGTTAGCTTTTACATGTAAAGAAATTTCAATTTTTAATATTACCGATGTCTCGTGTGTACATCGGATAATTAAACCGACTGTTAGTTACGGGCTTCTTACACACAACATTCAGAAGCAAATTAATTGGATAACTGATCATGTGCACGGTCTCCAATGGTCCACGCCTTATGATAATCTCCGGTACGGCGACCTGCAGGACTTCATCGACGGTCACGTACTTGAGAGAGAAGCAAAAGTTTATGTCAAGGGACTGGAAAAGAAGCGATGGCTTCAGCATTATCTGTCTAATAATAATAATATTATAGACTTATATAATTGTAATAATATGAATAGTTTAATGTTAAATAATTTAGAATATCATTGTCATAAACATATTAATAATCATTTACGCTGCTCTAGGCAGAATGTCTACTCGATATATCAGTGGTATATTGTAAATAAAGATAAGGATTTTGAATAAACAAATTTATGCTAACCATACTGGCTTTTATTTCTGTATACATGTGTGCGTGTATGAATGACGAGCGGGGTGGGGGGCAGAGAGGGAGAGAGAGAAGTGGGGGGAGAGCTCTCGCTTCGAGTCAGAGCGCGGTGATCAGTTAGACGTTGCAAAGATGCACAATCAAACGGGGCTTAGAGAGCTGATAGCGGGCAATATATGCCAATGTTCGATGTGCCAAGTCCCACCGGAGGGCTGGAGGTACCTGGGGCTGCCTCAGCCCCAGGACCCCGTAACGCAACCGACACCACCACCACCACCACCACAGGAGATGCCCCGGCTGATGCTCTTAGCCGACATCATGAAAGGTATTTAAAATATTTTTTCTGTTTCGTATAACTCAATACTTATAGATATTTTTTTAAATTGTTACAGACTCCATTGAACTCAGAATTTCTTCGGAGATTTGGAGAGGTCGATCTGTCAGCCGGCGAGACCAATAAATTTCTTTTTTTAATTAACATACGATCTGCCCTCCCGCCGGATAGCCAGACCAGTGTTTTTATTATTTTATTAATTCTACACAATTTTAATTGTATTTTTTTTTTTTATATTAATAAAAAATGTTATTAATAATCTTTTTTTATTTCAATGAGTTGATAGCATCTCATACTTATTAAGTGTCTGAACAGCTCGAACAGCTCCAACAGCTCCAACAGGTGTAACAGGTACCGTACCTGTTACACCTGTTGGAGCTGTTGGAGCTGTTGGAGCTGTTCGAGCTGTTGGAACTGACCATATATAATACACGTATATGTATATGTATATGGGCTGCTTGAACAGCTCCAACAGCTCCAACAGCTCCAACAGCTCCAACAGGTGTAACAGGTACCGTACCTGTTACACCTGTTCGAGCTGTTGGAGCTGTTGGAGCTGTTCGAGCTGTTGAAACTGACCCTATATAATACACGTATATGTATATGTATATGGGCTGTTTGAACAGCTCCAACAGCTCCAACAGCTCCAACAGGTGTAACAGGTACCGTACCTGTTACACCTGTTCGAGCTGTTGGAGCTGTTGGAGCTGTTCGAGCTGTTGAAACTGACCCTATATATTACATGTATATGTATATGTATATGGGCTGCTTGAACAGCTCCAACAGCTCCAACAGCTCCAACAGCTCGAACAGGTGTAACAGGTACCGTACCTGTTACACCTGTTGGAGCTGTTGGAGCTGTTGGAGCTGTTCGAGCTGTTGAAACTAACCATATATAATACACGTATATGTATATGTATATGGGCTGCTTGAACAGCTCCAACAGCTCCAACAGCTCCAACAGGTGTAACAGGTACGGTACCTGTTACACCTGTTGGAGCTGTTCGAGCTGTTGGAGCTGTTCAAGCTGTCTCACCTGCCTCTCTCATGATCATCATGTCAGGATAGGTATTAGGAAATAAAAACACGCATTTTATAAATAATTTAATTTATTAAATGTAAAATATTTATATTACAATACTTTAATACTAATTACAAAAAATGTAGACGAACTATGTCAAGCGTCTTAACATAATCTTCTAAGGTAGTGGATGGCCAGTGCCCGCTGTCTGGACCAGAGCTCCAACCAGTCGGCTGCCCAGAGCGACCTTTGGATATATTATCCTCCAGCCATTTTATTAGCTGCTTATGCTCTTCATTGAAATTAATATCTAATTTGAAATGTATATTATTCCTACCAATTACTCGAAACAAAATTTCAAGAAATTCGTATTGTGTAAAGTAAGCTGCCTCGCAAAATGCTTTATTAATCGACCAATCAATACTTTTATAATTATCAGAAATATTTTTAGCCGGGTACGATTTCGAATAAAAATCAATTGACATATAATCATCATTACACGTTAATAATTCTTCTAAAAAAATTCTAAAATAACTATTATTCGCGGCGGGATAATGTCTGTTAATTACTTCTCGTAATCGATACACGGTAAGGTGAGTAATACATTCTCTTTGGAAAATATATTCCAACTGTTGAATAAAAATATCGTTTTGAAGTTTTTTCGTAAATATTTTTTTCATTAAATCGAAATTAGAACTATCTCTTAAAGCCATCCAGTATAAAGCTTTGTCCGGTATAACAATCTTTTCTAAAATTTTATGAACTAATTGATAATTACCCCGATTCAATGCATTTTGAATATACCTCTCATATATGTCGCGAGTGATAAGTACAAGCTTGTACTGCAATTCTTTTTCTAACCCGTCCATCGCGATCAAAGTCTCTAAAGTAAATGAATCCGAACGGCTACTGTCAAGCGCTTCACTGCGTCGATGACGTCATCTGACGAGCCGAGACTTGTTGGAAATTATATCCCCAAGGTTTCGTATCGGTATTTATATAATTTATAATTCTTTTATCATCATACGGACTGAGTGCCACCTTATTCTGTTTGATGGTATATATTTCATGTTTCTTTGATCGAATTAATCGCTGCTCTTTGGTCAAAATTTCTAGTCTTCAAATGTAATTTTTCTGATTATCTAAGAGGAATGGATACCTCTAGATATCATTATCTACCTATGACTACTGCTATATTATTATATGATGGAATATAGTAAAAATCATAACGATGTTGTGCGTCTAACAGGTAACCAAGACAGATGGCGTAATGCTGTCATACGTTCCATACAGCAAGCAGAAGTCCAGTAGGATAATTCATGAATGTGAATCGATGTAAATAATAAGAACACCATAATATATCCCTGTTTAACCAGCGTCTTTGTAGAAAATTCAATTAGCTGATTGATGCATAACACATTGCCTCACCATCTTCGTATTCTATCTTGAGAACAGAACGCGGGATATTCAAATCATATGTATAAAATAATCAAGTACTTAACTCGTTTAAAAAATATCATTAGTTCGAGGATGCTGATGTGAGGTGAAGTACGGTACCGGTTTCAGTGGTGAGAAATCGATCAGTGAAGTTAAGGCACGCTGTTTGAGTCCGATACTTGGATGGGTGATCGTATCTCATCTCGCCGTCCTAGTTAAGTGGTGAGGTAGCATTAGCTAAACTTCGCCAGGACGTTAATATAAATAGTACAAATAAAAATAAAAAATAATAATGTAAATGTCTTTTACGAAAGCTAAAATTAATTCTATTTTACCTTTTGATGGCGTAGCTAGTGACAAGCAAAGATTGATACAAGAGACCTTTAGCATGAAAACGATAGATATACGGCTTCTATCACAGTCATGCCTATACGCACATCTGATAGAAAAAATACTAATTTTTAAATATTCAAGCAGGTTCCATTATTATTCTATATATTTTATTTCCGTATAAGCGTCCGTATAAGCGTCTCTATTACAGTATTATGTATTTAAATAAATGAAATATATTATGAGTTTTTCACATTTTTGTCTGAGGTGGCTTTATTTTACAAGACTGAATTTTTTTGATGACATATTTGAATTCGGCATTAAAAAACACAGAAAATGTAGCATGAACATTTTTAATGCAATATAAACTTTTTATTTATAACTATTTTTCATTTTTCGCTTGGGGTGGATTTATTTTTTGAGATTTAATTTTTCTGATTGCATATTTGAATTCAGCATTAAAAAACACATACATTGTAGCATGTACAATATTCATTTCGATGAATTTAAAAAAATGATTTTTTTATTTCATCCGAGGCGGCTTCAACATGAATGTTAGAATACTAATTTCTTTGACTTAATGACTGCCAATAAAGTGAGCTTCTAGTGTTTAGTTTTATGTGATACTTCACCCACCACTCTTCGATGTCTTATAAATATAAATATATTAATGAAAAATAAATTAATTGACTGCATTAATATATTAGCTTCCCTAGAATAAATGTCAGGATCCGAACCTATGCTTCCATACGAAAATTAAAACTTAAATTCGATGTCTTAAGCCACCGACTTCTTTAGAGATTTTTAGATTTGATATTATGAATTAAGAAATTCCTCAAATTCTCAATCGCACTGCTTACAATTGTTTGTCCTAGCCTAATATTTTAATATTTCTGTATTAATTATTAAAATCTTACTATTCACTTCATTATCGGTATTTAATTTAGTCACTTAAATTATAAAGTACTGATATTTCTTGATATATTATAATGTCCGGTTCTTAACTGAAAATATCTGCAATTGTATTAAAAATTTCAATCATATTGTTTACACTATTTTTACATTTTTAATTACGTACAGTTCCTTTCAGTTCGCTGTCTTCATCTAAAGTAATTAAGTTGCACTAAGCGTATACATATACCTACTGCTGGGAGTCATTTTAATAATCGATCAGCCGTTGTTTATATTAATAAATTCCTCGAAACTGATAACGCCTCTGCATTTGACCGCAGTTTATACATTCAAATCCATACCTATCTTCTGAAGCAGGCAACTACAATTTTTCCTCATATAAGACTTGAATACATATATCGATGATGGTTTTATCATTATTAATAATATTATTATTGTCATTATTATTATTAATATTTATTTACATATACATGTGGCCATAAATAATCGCTTCTATTAGCCATTTTACTCATATATTAACACACGCTCTTCTTAGACCGAGCTCTAGTATAAATATTTGATAGCTCCACTCATCACAATGTAGACTGGGAGATGATGCTGCTTTTTTACTCGGCAGTCGAGGGTCACGTGACTTTGCAATGGACGATTTCTAAAAGGCCCTCGAATTTTCATAATCTGTTCGTCTTTTACATATAAAACAATGTTAAATTGCTATATCGCTGCGGGGTGGCTACATATTCCCATAAGAAACCATGTATTGTAAGACACAAAATTCTTCGCATGCATCTTTACCGTATACCTATCTTATGTTAGTAGACTATCAGAAATGATTTCATTTGTTTACATTAACAATTTCTCGGAATCCGATAACAGCTCTGCATTATATTCTTATTAAATTGAAATCTAAACGTAGAGAAGCGAATGAATATTTATCTTATATAAAACTCGGGCTAAAGAGACTTGTCTGAAAAGCGTTTATATTGGGTCTCGATATTTCCTTTGATCTAGCCGCTGTAGTTATCTAAAGGTAATTAATCACGTTTTAAATATACATATAGCCGTAGGCAGTCACATTTATTTACATTAACAATTTCCTGGAATCCGATAACGTCTCTGCATTTGGTCACAGTTTTACATTGAAATCTTAACATATAGAAGTAAATGAATATTTATCTCATAATTATAAGACTTGTCTATTTAATCTCAATGATGGACGTCAGTAGCCATTTTCTTAACGCCCACTAACGTAAACATACAATACTATTAGTCAATAAACGGCAGCCATCTTATTTTAGACACACCCTGTATACTCTCAGCCACGTCCTTTTAGATATAATCTCTTATCTAAGCTCGGGGATTGGATCTCCCATCTCCCCCCTCCCATTAGGTCCTATCACCTATCATCTAAGAAGATCCCACCTCACACTACAACCTAGATAATAGGATCTATCATCTAGCATTATCTCACCTCACACTAGAACCTAGATCATAGGATCTATCATCTATCACCTGCCCGCCCCCCGCGGGGCTGCAGGCGTGCTGACGTCACAGCTACAGCCGCAGCTCCAGCTTGACCTTGAATTGCGCCAGTATTGGTACTGCATAACTACTGCCAAACTACTTTTGAAAAAGTAGTTAACTACTAACTACAGAGTACTTATTAAAAATTCATTGTAGTTGAAAAGTACTCGAGTACTTTTATTTCGAAAAAGTAGTTTAACTACGTGTCTTCAATTACATTTATAACTACTTTTGTAGTACACTTTAGACTTACACAACATGATTTTTTTTTACCAATATTATTAAAGTTTATTACTGAGATTACCATTTTTATTAATTAAAGAAAAACACAGAAACCCATTCACAAATTGCCATTCGTTTTTAACGTTACTAATATATCAAAATTAGAATCGGGTAATGAATTTCTTTTTGGGGCACTTAACATGCCCGCAAAGGAAAACAGACGTTCCACAGGAGCTGATGAAGGTAACGACGTATGTGTTATAATATACACATAATTGTACGCAGAAATAATACGTATTTATTTTTTATACACATAATTTCTTAAAAGTTGGATAATAATTCAGCATTTAAAAGTTGCTTCGAAAATTATTCTCCAAGTAGTTAGAAGTTGCAACTTCATTTTATTGCCCAATTCAGTATTTTCATCCTTTTGGTCATAATTGGTGATGGCTGTATTAATTGTGGCCATGATGGGTTCGGTGGATTAGTCAAAACCGAATTTATACATATTTTTAGCTTTTCCTCGATTCTAGTGCTCTCAGGCGGTTGTGTATTAACCTCTGCATCATTTTTTAAAATTTTTAAAACAGAATTTACAAATAACTTTTCAATGTATGTCTTGCTAAGGCAACATTAATAAAATCTTTAATTGACTGTAGCCATGTCAACTTAATACCGGGGCTATATGCTGCTCAGACTCTGTTTGTCACTAAGCAACTGGGCTGGATATTTAATAAGCATATTTCTGAGAAAAACATATAAAAACAGATTCTATGAAAACACATACACAGTAGTTGCAACTACTTTAGTAATTAAAATTACATTAGTAGTTTTAACTACTTTTAAAAAGTAATTTGAGTAGTGGATACTCAATACAATACCAATGTATTCACAACTACCTAAAAGTACTTGTAGTTAGTAGTTAAATTGTAGTTAAACTACAATTTTAGTTAACTACTAGGCAGCTCTGTCAACAAGCTGTCAAATTTCACCAAAATGTAAAAGTTGATTTTAATTGTATATTCATAAGTATTTTAGGTCGCTAAATACAAATCCGAAGTCAGAAATGAATTATGACTTAATGACACCTGTCAAAGAACTGTCAAATTTTACTAAAATGTAAAACATTGATATAAAATGCACATTCTTAAGTTTTTGAGGTCGCTGAATACAAATCCTAAGTCAAAAATGAATTTTGAATTAATGACAGCGTTAGCAAACTGTCAAAATTTCCAAAAAAGATAAAGAGATGATGTTTAGTATATGCTGATATTAAGCCAAGCTTAACATAATTATGTTTACATTTTAGTAAAATTTGACTGTTTTTTGACAGCTGTCATTAAGTCATAATTCATTTCTGACTTCGGATTTGTATTTAGCGACCTAAAATACTTATGAATATACAATTGTATATATATTCTGACTTCGGATTTGTATTTAGCGACCTAAAATACTTATGAATATACAATTGTATATCTATACAATTTTATATTCATAAGTATTTTAGGTCGCTAAATACAAATCCGAAGTCAGAAATGAACTATGACTTAATGACAGCTGTCAAAAAACGGTCAAATTTTACTAAAATGTATAAAATTGATATAAAATGTACATTCTTAAGTTTTTGAGGTCGCTGAATACAAATCCTAAGTCAAAAATGAATTTTGAATTAATGACAGCGTTAGCAAACTGTCAAAATTTCCAAAAAAGATAAAGAGATGATGTTTAGTATATGCTGATATTAAGCCAAGCTTAACATAATTATGTTTACATTTTAGTAAAATTTGACTGTTTTTTGACAGCTGTCATTAAGTCATAATTCATTTCTGACTTCGGATTTGTATTTAGCGACCTAAAATACTTATGAATATACAATTGTATATATATTCTGACTTCGGATTTGTATTTAGCGACCTAAAATACTTATGAATATACAATTGTATATCTATACAATTTTATATTCATAAGTATTTTAGGTCGCTAAATACAAATCCGAAGTCAGAAATGAACTATGACTTAATGACAGCTGTCAAAAAACGGTCAAATTTTACTAAAATGTATAAAATTGATATAAAATGTACATTCTTAAGTTTTTGAGGTCGCTGAATACAAATCCTAAGTCAAAAATGAATTTTGAATTAATGACAGCGTTAGCAAACTGTCAAAATTTCCAAAAAAGATAAGAAGATGATGTTTAGTATATGCTGATATTAAGCCAAGCTTAACATAATTATGTTAAGCTTGGCTTAATATCAGCATATACTAAACATCATCTCTTTATCTTTTTTGGAAATTTTGGCAGTTTGCTAACGCTGTCATTAATTCAAAATTCATTTTTGAATTAATTAACATAATTATGTTAAGCTTGGCTTAATATCAGCATATACTAAACATCATCTCTTTATCTTTTTTGGAAATTTTGACAGTTTGCTAACGCTGTCATTAATTCAAAATTCATTTTTGACTTAGGATTTGTATTCAGCGACCTCAAAAACTTAAGAATGTGCATTTAATATCAATTTTTTACATTTTAGTAAAATTTGACAGTTTTTTGACAGCTGTCATTAAGTCATAATTCATTTCTGACTTCGGATTTGTATTTAGCGACCTAAAATACTTATGAATATACAATTAATATCAACTTTTTAAATTTTGGTGAAATTTGACAGCTTATTGACAGCTGCCATTAAATCGAAATTTATTCTTGACTTTAGATTCATGATCAACGACACAAAAAATCCATACAAAAACCATAAAAAATAATTTAAAAAAATTTTTCAAAGAATATCCTCTATAAGAATTTATGGGGGTTATATGGGGGTGGAGAGAAAAATTGACACGGTAGAAATTTTTTTTTTGCCAAATTTGGTTTCAGCGCATCAAAATACGTAGGAAATGATATGTTTGATTGTAAAGACAAAACATTTTTTTTTGTCGGCCAGTGTTATTGTCAGTGATTTATATGTGGCGTCATCTAGGAATAATTTCTGTAATAGACTACGTGGTAAGCAAGCAAATTTTATGGTAATTCCCTTTTAGAATTTCTAGAAGACAACAATAATATGGGTTTGTCTACAAAGTACAATAATACAGCGAACTAATATTGGGTTAGAATTACAATTCGATAATACTTAATAAAGTCTACTATTTATCTAGTTCCATTTGACAAAATTCAACAAATTATTAGTAAGATGAATAAATTATAGTCTTTTGCACCTATTTTTTAAGTTAATGTTTATTTTGTTGTGTGGCAATCACCTTTTGTTTAAAAATACTATTAAATATACTTCAATTTAACAAAATGAACAATATATATACTATTTTTTTGATTGATTTAACCCATACTATTTGCAAACAAAAGCGCTGATGCGACGTCTTAATTCATCAAAGTGGATGCCAGAACGATGTTATGTTTATGTAAACAGAACTGCGGGTTAACTCTACAATAATATTGGTTTATCTGTCAACTATAATAGTAGAGCAAACTACTACTGGATTTACAAGTACAATTCGACAATAGTTAAAAATAAAATATACTATTATCTAGTTTAATTTGACATAATTCAACAAAATAATAGTCAGACGAAAAAAATAATAGTCTTATTCATCTATTTTTTAAGTGCTGTTTGTTTTGTTGTACGACAACTTTTTATTAATTAAAATAACAATCACCTTTTGTTTAAAAATACCATCAATATAATTTAGTGTAACAAAATCAACGATATTGTTAGTTAACCATTTTTTTTGTTGAATTTACCCATACTATTTCTTTGAGTGTACACACACTAAATCACAATTTTATTTTTTTCACTCCCTTTAATAATGGAGTGGGAGTGGTAATGGAGGTGGCTAATGCCAAAAATTTTGAAACCATAGCTTCTCTTATATATACTAAATACCAATTTTACGGACTCTTACTTGCTAGATTTACCTATTTACTCCCATTTACCCCAATTTACCGCCCAAACCCGTCAACGGAATCAGATCAAAATAAAATCTAGTTCCAGATCTCGTTAAAATACATACGTGCACCAAATTTCAAGTCAACATCTTAAACGGTTCCAGAGTAATCGTTAGACAGATAGACCGACAGACAGAAAAAATTTTTTTGCTCAAAGTTAAAATCTCGACGTGTCATGACATTCTAAGCCAATTTGAATAATAAAATTTTTTTGCCGTTACTATACTTCCACTGGATGTGGAAGTAATACGTAACTTACTTTTATCGGAAATCTACTATATTTGTGGAACGTACTAAAGACGTAGTTGATTCTTTTACAACTGCAGCGTTGAAGGCATTCGATCCTGACCGAGTGTCAACATTAGATTCCAGTACTTTTATATGTTTTTTACTAATGCGGTTTTATTATCTCCTTTAATTAGGCGACGCAGCCGAAATTGTGAAACATTGCTTTGACAAACTGCCTTTAGGTATACCTATACTGTGGCAATTCTATGCATTTACATCAACATTTAATAAAGGGAAAGGGTATACCATCTGAGATCGCAGTTTCCCAATTGTCCAGTACAAATCTAGCCATAAGTATGTAAGTATCTACAAACCTAGCGTGAAATTATAGAGAGTTGACGGAATATAAAAATGTGTACATATGTGTGTGTTAATTCAATGTTACATCCCCCAATACCTCCTCTTCGAGTGAGTGTTTATAATAAACTGATCATAAAAACTGATCTCTAAAAAAAGTACAAGGTAAGATACATTGTGTATACTTGCATACAAATCTTTCCGCGGTAACCTAGAGCCAACCCTGGTTTTGACGTCACAGAGATAAAATTTCCGAGCCTTGCTTATAATTGTTTTTTTTTATCTATTTATTTAACGTCGGCCTATTTCCGCTACCAGGGTCTATCACCGACGCCAAGAGACGAGCTACCCCCAACCTGGAAATTTTGCCGAACCTCTTCTCGTAAGAAGAGTAGGGATCTTTTGCTTGCCTAACATTTAATAGACAAGGGACCGCCTGCTTTACATTCCCTCCGGAGGATGGTGTATCCACTACGTAATCCTCGTCTGAAATTACATAGCTTCCGCGTATACACTGATATACAAGCCGCTAGAAGGTGGGACGAGATCGCTGTGTTTCCCAAAATAAGCACGTTGCTTCACTTGAAGTATCGATGATACATACACAGTGAAGACGCATCTACGCTCGCCCCTTGCTTATATTTGATTCAGCAGGGTTGTTGCCGTATTGGAGCATTATAATACTTACTTCAAGTAGACAAATCTGAAGAAACCAGTCTTAGAGAAACAATCGTTTTTTGCAAAAAATATACAGGGTGTCCCACTTAAAACTCCCGGCGTCATTTTCTCGCTAACCAAAAGCGATATTTAAATTCTGTAAAAGGTATCTACTAGAATATATAAATGTTCAGTTTTGATTAAAAATGGTTATTTTACACATTGAGGTATAGATGGCGTTGCGATGCAAATAAATTTTTCGATGCTAGGAATGATTAAATGAGTTACATGAGATGGAGAATTATATTCTGAGCAACTTTTATGATACGAACAATTTTCGAAAAATCACTGGTTCTCGAAATATTTGAACTTCAATATAATTTTTTTGAATATAAAAATCGTCATAACTTTTTAAAAATACATTTTAGGCAATAAGTCCTTTAGGGCATTTTTCATAGTGAATCAGGCTCATTGATGGTAATGAAACATTTATTTCAAAACACAAAATTTTTTTTTTAAGTAAAACAAAGGTGGGGCTGCAACTGCTATTTGGAAATTAAAGATTTTGACATTTTTGTTTATTGCTTATATCGAAAACTAGTGATTTTTCGAAAATTGTCCATATTGAAAAAGTCGATTAGAATACAATTCTTCATCTCATGCAACTCATTACATCATTCCTAGGATCGAAAAATTTATTTGCATCGCAACGCCAATATATACCTCAATGTGTAAAATAACCATTTTTACTCAAAACTGAAGTCATTTATCTATTCTAGTAGATATCTTTTACAGAATTCAAATATCGCTTTTGGTTACCGAGAAAATGGCGCCGGGAGTTTTGAGTGGGACACCCTGTACATAAAATAAAAATTTGTGGAAATTGTTAAACAGTGAAGTTTCACTTCGTTCAGCATCAACAAGGACTTGTATCAAGTAACAGACAACTAAATCAACTTGTTCTCATATTTTGTGCACATTTGCAACCTGTGAGGTCTGTCTCAAATTTCAGGAGCAAAAAATACAAAATTAGACTGTCCGCTGTTGAACGAAGCGCTTTTACGTAAAGCTTACCTATGAAATAACATACAGGAAAAGGATGTTTCCATTAAAAATTTAACGCCCTCCGTGAAGCAAATTCTGCTTACTATACCATTAAATCTATTTTTAAAATTTAAATCTCCCCCATTGAGGCCAGTCCTGGGTGGATTTAAATAAGAAATGTTTGGTAAGAGGAGTTTCTCTGCATTTTCCGATGTACCTCGACGCAAATGAAGCGTACTTACATTTGCAGAAATTAATTAAAAATAGCAAAACGGGTGATTACTTCCACATCCAGTGGAAGTATAGTAACGACAAAAAAATTTAAAAAAAATTTTATTGTTCAGATAGGCTTAGAATGTCATGAAACGTCGAGATTTTAAGTTTGAGCGAAAAAAAATTTCTGTCTGTCGGTCTGTCTGTCTGTAACTTTTTTTTGTGCGCACATTTACTCTGGAACCGTTTGAGATATTGACTTGCAATTTGGTACACATATGTACTTTAACAAGATCTAGAACTATATTCATCTTGTTCCGTTGAAGGGTTGGGGTTAAATTGGAGTAAAGAGTATGAGCGGGTAGCAATGTAAAAAGTGCCCCCGCACCTACCGAACTTAAATGGCTTCCATAAGATGTCTCGTATGCTGACTGTCTTGTGTACAAAGTTTCAAGCTCGTGGACTCTGCATGGGGTGGAAAAAAAAATAATTTACCTAAATGTCTTATTTTTTTTCTCACCTCCTATTAGGCGATCGCTTTGTAATTTGGCACAAATAATATTAGTATTAGGGTAGTTTATTTTAAAAAATATTACTCTTCTACGATGATTTTATGCATTAAAAAAAAATTAGTATATTTTTTCAATGGCCTGAAGGGTGACTACCCTGTTTGACACTATTACCATATTTTGATATAATATGTATTTAAACTGTAACTATAACATATAACAGTTACAGTTTTATTAATGCGGTGGAACAGGATAAAAATAAATAAGAATTATCTAAACTTGCAATATTACGAGTATAGTATTTAATATTTAGATAGGTAATCATATAATTCATTCATGTTTAGTTATTTCACTTCAGATAAGACATCGCAAAGAAAAAGAAGAACAAAAAAACGTCGAGAGGAAAAAGAAGTGCAAGAAAGAAGACGTCAAGAGGAAGAAAGGCGGCGTCAAGAAGAAAGACACGAATTGAAGGAAATAATGGGAAACTTGGAAATAAGGCGTCAAGAGGAGAAAGAAGAACAAGAAAGACAACGTCAAGAAGAAAAAGAGGAACAAGAAAGACGCCAAAAAGAACTAAGCAAAATTCTGAGCGATCAAATGAAAATCCAACAAGGAGCTATGAATTCAATCACTAACGAAATCAAAGAAGAGATTAACAAGGTCGAAGATAAAGTAGGTGTGGTCAAGACAGAAGTCAATCAAATCAAAGGGGAAGTAAGAGACATCAAAGAAAAGATGAGTGAGGTCGAAGGAGAAGTGGAGCGCCTTAAACGACAATTGAGAGTGAAAGGAGGCCAGCTGGTAGCATCATCAGGTCCTCGTTTAAAACCTCCCTCATTTGACGGCCAAACCTCATGGACAACGTACAAGAGACAATTTGAGGTGGCTGTAACTGCGAATAACTGGGATAACGAGGAAAAGGCTATGACATTATTTCTGGCGCTAAGAGTTACTTCAGACCATCCCGGTGGAGAAGCAAAGGGACTTGAAAGTCTTGGAAGCTGCATTAGACTTGAGAAATGGCGACCAACACCTTGCCCAAGTATACCAGGCTCAGCTAAAATCAAGGACGCAAAAGGTTGGGGAAAGCTTACAAGAATTCGAAGCTGCGATAGAAAGACTGGCACACCTGGCATATCAGAGTGCACCAAGAGAATTTCAGGAACAACTAGCCGTAGGAGCCTTTTTAGATGGCATCAGGGCCGAAGAGGTCATGCGAATTCTTAGAATATCGCGGCATCAAAGTATTAGCGAGGCTTTTGTGCGTGCCCTCGAAGTAGAAGCTGCCTTTAAAGACACCCCGCGGTCAGAAGTGCGTGCTGTGACAGTTGAAGAGGCACTAAAAATACAAAATAAGTCATTTTTCAATTGGCTGCCGGACCGCTGGCTACTCACGCCCCCGCTCTGCCACAGCCACATCTGTCTTACAAATCTCCGTAGCTCCATCTCATACTGTTACATTCTCATACAGTGTCAGAAAATGTTTCATTTGGGTCGGCAATGAGAGAAAGCGAGAACGAACCAACTAGGCTTTTCTTTTTTATCGTATAACACATCCTACTCGTGCCACCTGCTTTCCCCACCACGTGTACGTGGGCAGCTCTGTCTGCGGAAAATATAAAGAATTATTTGACTCGTTTTGAAAGTATAACGAGTTAAATAATTTTAGTTATTAAAGCACGTAATAATATTACCTATACTTAACAGAGCCAACTACAATAAATGGTACTGACATTTTTAATAGCAATGATGTACGTGTTTTCCTGATCGCGCGTCATTATTTGATCCCTCTACTAGAGCACTGGTACACGCCTTTATTGTAGGCGGTCTGTCAAGCCGTTGAAACTATGCCTGCCACCCAAATCCAAAATCTTCCGATACTGTATATAGTATCTTATCTCCGGAATTTTAAGTGTGTGCATCGTACTCGTGGTTTTCTTATATTATTTGTATTGTACCTAATACTTAATTTTTCCCTTTTTAAAAATCTTAGATAGTAGTTCGTGTTTTGCACGAAATGGAAAGTTCTACAACTGATAGCAATAGCTCTGAGGTTCTGAGAGCAAAATCAGCTCACTTATTTAAAATGCAAAAACAGTAACAATGTTTATAATATGTAAAAAAAAACCGGAGGTACTATAATCGAATCAATCAATAAAACTTTCTTTACTGCCACAGTTAGATGAGGAAAGTGACTTGGATAAATAATTTTGTTTTTTATGAGTTATCATGTTCCTAATGGTTAATGAAATAAGTCTTATAGATGTTCGTATGTAATAATAATAATAGCCCGTCTAATGCTCTAAGTGAATCCCATTACGACCACAAAGCCTTCAATCCTACTACTTTGTTTGAGACATCCTTAAATTCTGGTCGCAATATGGGTACAATTTCTGCATCACTCAGTTACTCTTGTCTGAATGAATTATATGATGACCTATGTAAATATTAAATAATGTTAGAGAATATTATTTAGGTATTTTGCAAATCACAACTTACACATTTTTTTATGTATTATGAAAATACCTACTTTCTGTATATTGTTGCCCTAATCTGGGCACGCTAATATACTAATCAGGTAAATACTTTAAAACACTCATTATTGGAGAACTAATCAAAACAACTACTCTTCTAGCTAATACTGACGAAGTATTAAATTACATGATAGGATTCTTAGCATTTTAAAGAAAAAAATATATTGAAAATACTTAAATCATTTATTTACATTTAGTCATTCACACCTTTTTTATTTAATATGAAATTATCTACTTTCTGACTAGTATATTAGCGTGCCCAGATTAGGGCAACAATATACAGAAAGTAGGTATTTTCATAATAAATAAAAAATGTGTAAGTTGTGATTTGCATAATACCTAAATAATATTCTCTAATCATGATAAAAGCAAATAAATAAAAAATAATTAATTGTAAAAAATTAAATAATATACTCGTAATATTGCAAGTTCAGATAATTTTTATTTATTTTTATCCTGTTCCACCGCATTAATAAAACTATAACTGTTATATGTTATAGTTATAGTTTAAATACATATTATATCAAAAAATGGTAATAGTGTCAAACAGGCAAGCTTCAAGCCATTGAAAAAATGTATTAATTTTTTTTTAATGCATACAATCATCGTAGAAGAGTAATATTTTTTGCAATAAACTCTCTTGACACTAATATTATTTGTGCCAAATCACAAAGCGATCCGTCAAATAGGAGGTGAGAAAAAAAAAACATTTAGGGGTAAATTATTTTTTTTCCACCCCATGCTGAGTCTATGAGCTTAAAACTTTGTACACAAGACAGTCAGCATACGAGACATCATAAGAAGCCATTTTAGTTCGGCAGGTGCGGGGGCACTTTTTACATTGCTACCCGCCCATACTCTTTGAGGTAAATAGGTAAATCAAGCAGGTAAGAGTTCATAAAATTGGTATTTAGTATATGCAACAAAAGCTAAGGTCTCAAAGAAAAATTTGGCATTAGCCATTTTTTTATTTTATCCACCCCCCACTACCACCCCCACCCCACTACCGATGTGGGGTATCGTTTTATGGGTTTTTGGGGTAGAGGATTTCTAATATTATATCATTAAAGTTTCATAAACAATTATTTTCAGATACAAAATTTTTCGTTGTGAGTGACTTGGATAGAAAATCTGGATGTGGAGGTAGTGATTCCTTGGGCAGCGGTTTTTTTACTTTTTATGTTATAACTCGGAAACAATGTAATAATTCTTAAAAAATATAGAATACTTTTCCCTATTCTATAACTAAAAAAATGAACTTTGTATGACTAATACAACCCGCGTTATTGCGGTACAAAATTAGGGTAAAAAAATGCGAAAAATTCTTTTACTTCCACATCTACGTAGTGGAGTGTAAGTTTTTTCAAGTAGGCTCAGAATGCCATGAAACGTCGAGATTGAGACCGTAACCAAACCGGAACCGGAAACGTAACCGAAACCAGCACTAATTACTAATTTTTTTTCCTTAACTTTTTTCTAACTTCTAATTTTTTTTAATCGAAACCCAAACCGAAATTAAACTACAAAATAATACGTTGAAGTATAATTGGTTGAATAAATTAATTTGTCTTATTCAATGCAGTGGTCATCCGGTATCCGGTCCGCTAGTTCAACTGTGTAAACGGCGCGTCGCGAAAAAAATCTTAATATCGATTGACAGGCCCACAAAAAAAAAATTCGTGAGCGAGAATTAAGACCCACTTTTCCTTATGTTCTTCGGGGCGCTGAACACGAATTTGAAATCAGAATATGTAGCATGTTTGTGGACGAATTTTCGAGCTAGAGGTAAAAATTGGACGAAAATCGTGAAAACTCGAGATTTGTGATATTTCTAGGTTCGAAATGAGTAGAAACAAATTGAGAGACATGGATGTATCATTTTTTGGAGAAAACACAGTATTTTTCAAAGTATTCCATTAGTTGATAAAACCTCAGGTGAGTTCACTTTGGACCGCACTATTACAAAATTTCCGAGGATATTGCTAGCAATGGTGGTTTATAAACATATTCATGTGGATTGAATTGGGATTGTACTTGTGTTCGCGGTGCTGAGCAGAACTGCACACAATGAAGGAGGCGATGGTAGTGATGAAAATAACTCTGGAGATGATGATTACACTTCATCTACCAGAAAAAGCAAAGAAGCACAAAAGTTTACCCAGGCAGAGCTCAATGACTTACTACGTGAGTTCGGACTACCAAAAGATGCCGCGGAATTATTGGCTTCCAGATTGCGAGCGAAAAATGTCTTAGAAAAAGGTACTAAAGTTTTCTTTTATCGAGATAGAGATAAAGCATTCCGACAATATTTCTCCCAAGATTCAGATTTAGTGTATTGCAATAATATTGACGGGTTGATGAATGAGTTAAAACCAAATATATACAAAGCAGATAAGTGGGGATTGCTCATTGACTCATCAAAGAGAAGCCTCAAAGGTGTATTATTGCATAATACAAATACATATGACGCCTGTACCCATAGCGCATTCGACAGTGTTGGAAGAAGAATACACCAATCTAGAGATGATAAAAAAAATTAAATATGAAGAACATAAGTGGAAAATTTGTCGTGATCTTAAAATTACTTCCATGATTTTAGGTCAGGATCTACAAAATATCCTTGCTTCATTTGTGCATTCACAAATGGTAGAGGTCGAAACAATCGCTACAAAAAAAAAAGATCTGCGATCGTGCCTCTTACTGGGTGATGGTTCAACCACTGGTTGAACCATAGAAAATCCTCCCTCCACCCCTGCATATAAATTTAGTTGATGAGGCAGGTTGTAAAAGCGCTTGACAGAGTGACTACTTTGAATATTTGAGACGAACATTCAGTCAGCTGTCGGAAGCTAAACTTAAGAAGGAATTTTTGATGGACCCCACATTCGAACAATTTTGAAGGATGATATGTTCATTACAACGATGACTCCAAAAGAAAAGCCGTATGGGAAAGCTTTAAGGCAGTAGTCCATCAGTTCCTAGGGAATCACTACGAAAACACTGTAGCTGAGATGAGATGATCAAGAATTACCAAAAATTAGGTTGTTTAATGAATTTAAAATTACATTTCCTTGACTCGCATCTAAGTTATTTTCCTGACAATCTAGGTGACTTCAGTGAAGAGCAAGGCGAACGATTCCATCAAGATATCAAGGAAATGGAGAAACGATATCAAGGAAGATAGGGTATCAATATGATGCCATACTTTTTTGGTCATTAAAGAGAGAAACAGTCCAAGAGGTACATGAACGAAAAAGAAATCCATTGCGTGGATCATTCGACGAAAAAGGAGTCCGGAAACGAGCAAAAAATAACTGATCTCCACATTTAGAGGAATGCGTTTTGATAAACGAATTAAGTTACGACACTGAAAATAGAGAGATAAATTCAGACCGATAAATGTTGAAATGCTCAAATAAAAAAGGTGATTGTAACAGAGGTATAAAGTCGTCCGAAGGTAAGCGTCAAATGTATATTGCGGTTTAGACATTTTCATATTTTTGTGTGGTTAATCAAAAACTTTGTCATAAAACAGAGTGTAAACTTTTATCTTTTATATAAATAAAAGATGAGGCACGCCTTTAGCAATCGCCCTGTATGACGGATATGACCTAATTTCAATAGAGCATGTTCTACCCCGCCATTTTATACACGTGCCAAATTTGAAACAAAATTTTTAACTCTAAAAGAAGTTATGGTATTTTCAAGAAATAGTCTACACACATACAGAGTCACAGACATTTTTTATAGGTGGGAGCCCGTTACATCAAAATTTGGTTCGTTTTTGTGTGCTCATTCAGAATATCATGGTATGACAGAAATACCTGTAATACCGGTTTATTGCATAGTTTTGACGGAATTAAAAAAGTAGCGGATTAAATTAATTTGTTTTGGAGCCAATGTTTCTTGTAAAACTATTTCTGTTCTGCTTTTCTGACAACCAGCACAGTATAGTGTCGAATACTATTACAAAGGTGGGTAAACTCGGGTCCTGCTTACTAGAACAGTATTCATGATCTCCGTAAGAATAAGTGAGAAAGATTTTGGGTTCACTTTGAAACTCTGCACGACTCTTTCTCTTTCTAGCTCCCAAAAAGTTGAAACTTACCTATTTTTGCTACACTACATGCCCAGTACATTGCAGTAAGGTCACCCAACAGCCTATTTGAAGGTCTAGGCCATGCTGCCCCTTCATTCGGCTGTAGATTAACTACTCTAAAAATTAGCCTATTTTTTATATACACTTGTTTAAACTTATAAAGCTTCAAGTATAAGAAAAAAAGTTAATCGTTTGTTTCATGAAATTTAAAAAAAAATTAAAAAAAGTTCTTCTATTCATTGAATAATTTGGAAAATATTGATATGAAGATCATTGGGGTGTTATAGATATTTTTTTAAATTTACTCTCAGACAGTTCTCTCAGTACAACTGGTATGACAGGTATTTTCGTCAGTTTTTGGGCTGTCATACCATGATATTCTGAAAGAGAGCACAAAAACGAACAAAATTTAAAAAAAATTATTTCCACGCCATAACGTAAAACTTTGTTACCTACCGCCTCCTTCTAATAGATATGACAGACATTTTCGGCAGAGTAGAGGTTGTCATACCAGGTTTTTCTGAAAGAGCATATAATTTCCTAAAAAATGCTCTAATTGAAATCAATTTCCGCGAAAACGGTAAAACATTATTTTTTTTAATGATAATAATAATAATAATAATAATTTTATTGTCCAAATGACCTACAAAAGGTATAGGACTATGAAAACAATGCTTAGTCGCGATTGCTGTTTTAAAAGTACAATAAGACACAACATAAATGCAAATAAATACAAATACAAATAAAAAATACAAATACAATAAATACAAATTAAAATTATAAAGTACAAATGCAATAAATACAAATAAAACTTAAAACTATCAAATTCTACGCACTTAAATATTCTCGAGGGGTAAACCGCAGACAAAATAGCTGTACACTAATTCCCCTTTGCATAGTAATACCCAACAATACCTGGACATTTTATGATAATACCTAGTAATACCTGGGTATTTTGTAAAAATATCTAAAAATACCTAATAATTCCTAATAATACCTAAAAATACCTAATAATACCCAATAATACCTAATAATGCAACGGTATTAAATTTTATAGTAATACCTGGATATTTCTTAATGGCAATCAGTAATATAAATTAATTCCCACTAATAAATAGATAGTAATGCACTATCTATAGAATATGAAAAGAACTAGCGGATTGTTCAATACTTATACTATCGTTCACTATAATTCTATTGTATTGGTTGCCAATAATATCATATTTAGTAACTTTAATAAAGTAGCTATACGAGCGTGAATAGTAAATATCCAGTTTGTGTAATGGTTAATTTTTAAGTAATATAGAAATAAATTAAAAAAATAAATAAAGAAACAAAAAAATGTATTATTTAGCTCTAACAGTATACAGGAAATAAAATAATTTGAATCCCAACAAAATAATAAAGCCACTCACAACCACTACTTCCATCCCCACCCCCACTACCGATGTGGCATATCATTTTATGTGTTTTTGGGATAGACGATTTTAAGTATTATGTTACTAATATTCTATAAACAATTATTTCCACATAGTGGAGTGCAAAAATAGTATTTTCGATGTAAGAGACTTAGGGTAGGAAGTCTGGATGTGGAAGTAGTGAGTCCTTAGGCAGCGCTTTTTCTTCAAGCGTCAAAATAAGAAATTGCGACCTTAATTACTTCCACGTCTAGTGGAAGTATAGGCTTAGAATGTCGAGATTTTAAGTTTGAGCGAAAAAAAAAATTCTGTCGGGCTGTAACTTTTTGTGCGCACGTTTACTCTGGAACCGTTTAAGGTATTGACTTGAAATTTGGTACACGTATGTATTTTAAAGAGAACTGGAACTAGATTATATTTTAATCTCATTCTGTTAAAGGGGGGTAACTAGGGGTAAATTTAGTGTAAATGGGTAAATAAAGCAAGTAAGAGTCCATAAAATTGATATTTAGTATATATAAGAGAAGCTAACGCCTCAAAAAATTTGTTGACATTAGTCACCTCTATTACCACCATCACCCCATTAATACAAGGGTGAAAAAGATAAAATTGTGATTTACTTCGTGTACAGAAACCAAAAGCCTCAAAAAAATGTATTTCTTTTTCCACCCCCACTACCACTTCCCTACCGCCGCCTCCACCACCACTACCGATGTGGCATATCGTTTTATGGGTTTTTGGGGTAGACGATTTCAAATATTATATTATTAAAGTTCCGTAAACAATTATTTCCACGTAGTAGATTTGGATAAGAAGTCTGGATGTGGAAGTAGTGATTCCTTGGGCAGCGGTTTTTTGAAAAATAACAAGAAAATTATAAAAAAATGACAAATATTAGAACTACCTAAAAAATATGGTGTATTGATTTTATAATGTAAAATAACGTTAAAAAAAAGTTAAAACCGCAAGATACGAACCCGGGACCTCCAGATTACGAGCATATCACTCACTCAGCTATTCGGAGCTACGTAAAATGTTACAATAGTCTAGATTATTTTCGTAGCGGACATTAGATATAAAATAACTGAAATATTCATTATCATAAACTTTATGGTATTTCGCAGGAAATGATGTTTTTTGCCGATTAATTTCAATCAAAGTTTCACTTTTCCTGCCTAGGCTAGAATACACTCACTTTCCAGCTTAGGCAGGCAAAATGATTGGTCGCTATGGCAGCTAAATATATTACACTTTTTAGAAGGAAAGAATTGTAATTAGAAATTATTTTTAACACATTTTTTTATTTATTATTATTATTTATTAAGGCAAACATATGTATTAAGACATAATTCACCTGTATATGAGCATACAAAAGTTACCTGATTACTTAAAATAATATAATTCGTTACAGGAAACAAAGAAATAAAAAGAAACAAAAAAAAATTCGTAACATCAATAACAGAAATCTGTACAGAAATAGACAACATATTAACTGCTTCACTTTGATGAGATTTAAGAAAAAAATGGTATATTGTATTTTATAAGAAATACTTGAACAAATATAAAAAAAATTAAAAAAAACATACACACGGATTGAATTAAGAATCTTCTTTTTCAAAAATTTTTTTGAACTCGGTTGAAAAAAGGGGATCCCTTTATTTACTTCCCATTGTGAAGCGGAGTCAACTCTTTCCCCAGTGTGCGCCATACCGACGATGTGTCGAGAATGTATTGCATCATACTTCAGTTCAATCAGCTAAAAGTTGGGACCGTTAAGTTTACGCGGGATAATATACAGAATCGGAAAGTGTTCGTTTTGGTATTACGACTTAACTGATCGCCCACAATAAAGACGTTTACCAGTACTCTAGCAGGGGAGCAAATAGTGACAAGGCGGAAACAAATTGAAATTACGCCGACAGAGCTGCCCACGCACATATGGTGAGGAGAGCAAGTGGCACGATTGTAGATTGTAGGATGTGTCATACGATAAAAAAAAATAGCCCAGTTGCCTCGCTCTCGCTTGCCCTTATTGCCATACCAACACCAAGACTTTCCGATTCTGTATGAAACCACGCTTCCTTTCCAATTGTTACCTTATTTTCTTGTTTTCATTTCATTAATTCATTAAAGTTATGTTAGACGTATAACGACGTAATTCACGTGGAAATATTTTACAATCTTCCTGAACAACATATTATAATATTATTAGTAAAAAAACATTTTGAGGTTTCTGGTTCCTGTACACGCTAAATCACATTTTTTTTTCCATCCCCTTTAAAATGTGGTGGGGGTGATAATGGGGGTGGCTAATACCAAAATTTTCTTTGAGACCTTAGCCTCTCTTGTATATACTAAATACCAATTTTATGGACTCTTATCTGCTTGATTTATCTATTTACCCCAAAGTTACCCCACAACCCTTCGACGGAACAAGATAAAAATCTAGTTCTAGATCTCGTTAAAGTGCATATGTGTACCAAATTTCAAGTCAATATCTCAAACGGCTACAGAGTAAACGTGCGCACAAAAAAAAGTAGCAGACAGACCGACAGACAGACAGAAAATTTTTTTCTCTCAAAATTAAAATCTCGACGTTTCATGACATTCTAAGCCTAGTTGAACAATACAAATTTTTAAAAATTTTTTTTGTCGTTACTATACTTCCACCAGATGCGGAAGTAATTATTATTATCTTCGGGGTGACAGACCGCTGAATGTCCGCGCTAAAGCAAACATATTACAATGTTGTTATAAAACGATGAAAGTGCTGTCCGTTCTTTGTAGTAAGTATACCTAATTTGTTCATTATTGAACTTCTATGTGAGATACATTAAAAATTTTAGTTCAAATACTATTAAAAATTTAGCATGGTGCAATTAATTACATTAATTTGGTTGATGTTATTTAGTAGAAAAATAGGCAGATTTCATTCCAGTGGATTCAACAAAATAATTTCGGTTCCTTGTAGGAGTGTGTATAATCTATTTTTCAAGCATAGAATAATTTGCATCGTTATTTGCAGTTTGCTACAGTCTCCTATTGTTATTTTCAGATATGTCAAGTCGTTTTATAAACAAGATACTGTTGACAGAAATAATAAGCTATTTTTGCATTTACATAAAAAGTATGTTTTAGAGAACTGCGACGAAGAATATATTTAAAACAATTATCTATTAAATATTTATAACTTTTTTTATATTTCTTTAAATAAAAGAAATAATTTTAAATAAAAAAATAACCTCTTAAAAAACATTTCAAATTTGTTGGAATAACTTAAATCATTATAAAAATGTTCCGATGTATACAAAATTTTAAAAAACTTCCAATAACCTTATGCAGCTATATTTACAAGAATATTACCTAATAATTACCTACATAGTATTGAAAAATACCTGGTATTACAAGAATAATACCTAGTAATACCCAGCATTCTCTTAATAATTCCTCATAATACCTAGTAATACCTCAGAAATACCCATTAATACTTAAAAATACCCAATAATACCTAAAAATACCCAATAATATCCAGTAATACCCGGAAGCTGTACACCAAAATACCTCAGCGGTTTACCCCTCGAATATTCTTCAATAGAATAGAAACCCATATTACTCAAATAATTAACCATTTCGCTTTTAAATAATTTCATATTATTCCCGTTTTGAATGGAGTTCGGAATTTTATTATATGATTTAATCCCCATGTAATTGGAACTTTCCTCAAATTTTGCTAAATTGTGTAACGGTGTGTTCAAGTTGTTTCTTTCACGAGTATTATAAGTATGATTAAAATTATTAGTCGGAAATATATGTAAGTTCTTCTTAACAAACAGAACTATTTCTAAAATATAAATACATGCTAAAGTTAATACATTTAGGTCTTTAAATATGTTTCGTCAAGATGAATATTTAGAAACACCCCCTATGTAACGAACTGCTTTTTTGGAGTTTGAATATTCTTTCAAAACGACGTGAACAACCCCAAAACATAATTCCATGGGATGCTCTCGAAACAAAATGTGCATAATAATAATGACATAACGGTGAATCTACCAGAGATTTGTGTTAATCGATATAATGCAAAACAAACGGGAGCAAGTTTCTTTGCTAATGAATCAATATGTGATTCTCAACTAAGTGCATTATCTAAGTGCACGTCAAGAAATTTAGTTGATGATACTTGTTCCATTGATTTTCCTTCAATTCTAATTAGGTGGAGGTTCTAGGAGAAAAAGTGACAAAAACAGTTTTAGAGACTTTTAAAAATAATTTATCTGCTTTAAAATAATTTGAAAATTTGGTTATATTAGTATGTGTACTGTTTATGGCCTCTAAAAAAGTATTTTTGCAACATAAATACGAATTATCATCTGCGAACATAATTAAAAAATCCTCAAAGAAATTAGGCAAATCATTAACATAAAACAAGAAAAGCAGTGATCCAAGGAATGATCCTTGTGAAACTCCAAAATTTAATTTTAATTTCTGTGATTTGACCCTATTTACCTCAACTACCTACATCCTACTCGATATGTAAGAAACTAACCAGTCATTCACTTTGCCCCTTAATCCATATTTTGCAAGCTTTTCAATAAGTAATGTGTGATTTATTAAATCAAAGGCTTTACTTTAATCCATAAACATACCGATACATTTGTCATTATTATTCAAATCTTCTTTTGCTGGGTCTTCTGATTCGTCGGTTTCCGATGCTGGGTTGGATTTGGGTCATGCTTGTTGTCAGCAGCGAGAGCCACATGACGCATGTTTTTTTTTCCTCGCTTTTCTTTCCTAGTTTTACTTCCACATCCAGTGGAAGTATAGTAACGACAAAAAAAATCTTTAAAAATTTTTATTGTTCAAATAGGCTTAGAATGTCACGAAACGTCAAGATTTTAAGTTTGAGCGAAAAAAAATTTCTGTCTGTCTGTCTGTTTGTCTGTCGGTCTGTAACTTTTTTTGTGCCCACGTTTACTCTGGAACCGTTTGAGATATTGACTTGAAATTTGGTACACGTATGTACTTTAACGGGATCTAGAACTAGATTTTCATCTTGTTCCGTCGAAGGGTTGGGGGTAAATTGGGGTAAATTTGGGGAAAATAGGTAAATCAAGCAGGTAAGAGTCCATAAAATTGGTATTTAGTATATACAAGAGAAGCTAAGGTCTCAAAAAAAATTTTGGCATTAGCCACCCCCGTTACCACCCCCACCCCATTATTAAAGGGGATGAAAAAAAATGTGATTTAGTGTGTACAAGAACCAGAAACCTCAAAATGTTTTTTTCAAACATGTGTGCTAGGTTTTTCAGCGCGTTTCCATTTTCGTTAGGCCATGTGTGGACTGTATGTGCATTGAAGTCTACTGATAGTATAATGGACATTTTTTTTGATTTTTCATATCGTTGGTGTGTGCCGGTTTTCTGTTTCTAATTGATGGCTTAGTGCTCCGTATAGACTCTCTTCGGTTATTACTGATTTCTTTCTCCTCTTTGCCGCCTGGCACGATTTCACTGCACTATATATACCATTATTTACTGCGTTAGAGGGGAAGCACTGTGTAAAGTTTTGGTTTGTATACCTAATTAAACAATATCTAATTTTTCTTATCAATTACTGAAAATGTTCCGAGATATGTATTATTTTACAAACACATCCACTTATAATTTGTGTTCGTTATTTAATGTTTATGCTCCTCTTTTTGTGTTTCTGTTTCTACAGATTTTCTTCTTCTCCTTCTGAGTTTTCTGATTCCTCGGTTTCTGGTTTCGGTAGGGTATATCGCTGCGATTTCTTTGTGGAGTTCATTTTTCCCACTCGCTTTCTTTCCCAGTATGTTTGGTCGCTTCTCAGTTTGTTCATGATCCTCTTAGTTTTGTTTTCCACGTGTAACCCGGTCTCCCCATTTTTAGTGTGAAATATAATGTAGGATTTTTCACTTAACGAGCGCAGTTTGACCTGAAAAACTTCACTTGATAATTTACCTAAGAAAATATAAGATAATATAATGACCATACTGTAAGAGGAATGCATTTGATTATTATGTGCGTTATGCTAATATGTACCACCCTGTAGAATTTTTCACTCAGCAACGGTTTTTGTCACCCTTTTTTCATTGTAATTAAAAAATATTTATTTGAAACCAAATACCTTAAAAGGAATTTTCGTCTGCACGACTATTTTTTATTTATTCTTTCAAATACAAATATTTGCATTTCTGTACAAAAATGAGTATTAAAAAATTTTGTCTGGTTATAATATATCTATCTATCTGATTAAATAAAGTAGGTATAATAATATGCATACAGCACGAAAATGTAATTTGTTTTTTAATATTCGGAGTCTGTGGAGTGTATGCAGTGCTTGTATAATTAGTAGATGCATTACGAATACTAATAAGCGGTTTCTTATTTGGCATTTCTATTAGCGCGTATTTACGAGATCTTGTGGAGCAGATGTGAACGATAGGATACCCCCTTGCAGCTGTGATTTTAGTAATAGTTTCTTACCCCTAGACATCGTACTTGCAGCTTTCTCGTAAGAAGTCAGGGGTGCACTGCGAGGCATATGTGCAGTAGTGTTAATCAAACGTTTTGTTAACCCCTCTTGGCACACGCGCTTTCTTGTTATTTGAGGAAACTATTTATGTATATGATTAGGAGCAGTATGAGATTAAAGTTCCTTCGCCCCTTTTACAGTTAACATTGTTCCTAGAGGTTTTTATACAGGGTGATCCGTAAGTAATGATCCATGAGCAATTGTATAATATCCAGGAAAATAATTAATTCAATAATTTCCTTTGAATCTGTGACAGGAGGCGAAATTATTAGTATAATTGATAATATGAAAATCAAGAATTCAACGGGTGTTGATAGCAGATTCTCTTGCACATCATACATAGACAGTTTCCCCAGATTTAAAAATTAGATAAAGTAATTCCCTTATTTAAAAAAGAAGATAAGAAAATCATATTCCCATAACTTTACTAAGCTACTTATCCAAAATTCCTGAGAAAGCAGTTGCCAATAAAATACACCTATATTTAGAATCAAATAATTTATTTACTGATAGTCAGTCTGGATATAGAGACAATAAATCTACAGAATTTGCAAATTTGTTCAAAAAATCTAACACTACCTCGATATAGGTAAAAAAGTAGCTAGTCTTTTCTTTGATCTAACTGCCGCTTTTGATTCAGCTAATCCGAAAATTTCTGGAGGTCAAGTTATAAACAGTAGGAATAAATGAAAATATTCTGAAATGGTTAACCTCTTATCGGGAAAATCGGAACATTTTAGTTTCAGTAAATTCAGAAATGTTTAATATCGTTAACATAGAAATCGGAGTAGCTTGAGGTTCCGATATTGGTCCATTTACTTATTTTTGCCAATGATTTACCAGATTATATAACAGAAGGGAAGGTATTTATGTACGCGGATGACACATCTTTCATAATCCACAGTGACACCATTGAACAGAACAGAACTGCTACAGTCATTAAACAATTTGACGACTGGTGTTTTAAAAATTCTCTAATTATTAACATGAAAAAAAACGAATTTTTGTATTTTACAAATATTATATCTAATCCCAAAATAAAATATGTTGAGACCGACACGAAAGCAACAATCTCAGGCTCCGTGATAGATTCAACATTAAATTTTACCGCCCCACCCCACCCCCCAATTGGATAATTTGTGTACCATCAAGTTAGCAAAAACCACATTTACAGTTTTAAACTTAAAAAAAGAATTGAAAATTTATGCATTGATTAATGACATGTTACTACTGTTCAGCATATTCAGTCATTAGCTACAACGTTAGGATATGGGTCAATCAGCTGAGGCGAGTAGAGTTTTTGTAATGCAAAAGAGAATTATTTAGATTCTGTTTGGTTTGAACCATAGAGAATCATGCAGAGATTCATTTAAAACAAAAAACAACCGCTGCCTAAGGAATCACTACTTCCACATCCAGAGTTCTTATCCAAGTCTCTTACTACGAAAATACTATATTTGCACTCCACTATATGGAAATAAGAAATAATTGTTTACGAAACTTTAATAATATTATATTTGAAATCGTCTACCCCAAACACCCATAAAACGATATGCCACATCGGTAGTGGGGGTGGGGGGCGGTGGTTAAAGTGAAACAAAATTTTGAGGCCTTTGGTTCCTGTACACACACTAAATCACAATTAAATTATTTTCATTCCTTGAGTGGGGGTGGTAATGGGGGTGGCTGGTACCAACAATTTTTTTAGATCTTGGCTTCTCTTATACAGTAGTGGCACTTTAAAATATTGAGTTGATGCCAATGTACGGTAGAAGAGAAGAAAATGGACAAATAATATGCTGAAAAGAAACAAATTTAACCTACGCTGTTGCCACTTTTCTCTTTAGCTACTTTTAGTCGTCGGCGGAACTCTTAACATGCTGAAGTGCCTGCCATCAATGTTAATATATCGCTTTCTTTCACGTACATTATTTTGCTATTTATATTTCACTCTATCTTACTATAGGCGTCTGAATTTAAGATGCCAGCGCCGAAGTGGAGAACTCGTGAACTAATTATAGGCTTTTTGTTTGTTTATGTGGAGAATACTTATATTGATTTTTTTCTGTTTATTGTTATTTTTGGCGTTAAAAATAATAACAATAATATATGATCTAAAGGTTTACAAGATTTTGTTGTAAGTGATTTGCAAGACGTTAATGGCATTATTCAGCAAAATTCATATTTTTTTTAGGTTATCTAGTTTCTCCCTTGAAAAGTACAGTTTCTTCGACATAGACGGTGTCTGGCTAGTTAAATATTAATAAACTTAAATATTTCTTTAAATTTATATACAGTTGTAGTTTAAATAACTTTTTTTTTCAGGAAACATGAGTGACATTTGGGTTAAGCATATTGCAATGTATGGAACATTTGTAAAGCACTAAAAATGTAAAAATTCTAAGTGTGTGTATGAAGCGGAATATGATTTAAATGCAGGACATATTATTTTGTGTGATACAACCCATATTCAACACAAAACTTAATAAATAAATGTGTATGCTCTATGTTTACAAACAAGTGTCTCAGATTCAAATACCCATGAAATTAGTGGTGCATTGAATATAACTAAAAAGACATTTATTAATTCTTTACGTAAAATAAATGAAACAGTATTTTGTAAAATATGAAATAGAAATATTCAGGGGTTAAAACATAATAGTGCATGGTGCAATAGTATATATTACTTTTAAATATACTGGAATTACATATATTTACTTATTTCAAAAATTTCACTTACGATGTGTGATTGTCTAGGACACTATTATTGCTTATTTTCAGACGCCTATAGGGATCGACCCAAGATTTCTAGGTGCCACTAGTGTATACCGGGTGCCACAGGCTAGTGGCTCCTCCTATATTTCCATTATTTTTTAACTTATTCATTTGAAATTTGGGGTGCATAAACTACCTGTAAAAATTAATTTTTGGACATAAAAACGGCATGAGACCATTTCCGGTTTACCTGGAGATGACCGCAACTTTCGATTTTTAAATGGAACGCCCTGTACATTTTTACATATTTGGATTCAAGACAACATTTTGAGTATACCATGAGATTTTCGCGAATTTTTGAGTCGTTGATCAGTATTTTTAAGCATTTTAAGACATTCGTCTAGATTGCTTTGGAATACCAAAATTTGTTCTACGGCAGGTAAAGTCCAAGGGAAAAATATAATTTTTCTTTTAATTTCATTAATAACTATTTACGAAGCCTCTAAAGTTGAACAAATTACTTTTTTATCGACTACTTTTTTTTCAAATGGGAAGGTGGCTCTTAGTGTTCAATAGATTATAGATTTTTTCTGAATTCATTGATATCCATTTCAAATCTATGCTATTTGTTTTTCTATTTTATTAAATTTATTTAAAAATAAAAAATCACTTCCAAAATAATTTTTATTGATCCTTATACTTTGCACTAGTAAGTACTTATGCCTATATTAAGAAACAGAAGAGAGAACCAAAAGGCTATTATTCATATGATTTTTGCAAAGGCAACTACGAGAAAAATTATACAACATCGGAAAGTGTTTGATTTGGTATGGCAACAAGAGCAAGCGAGAGCGAAGCAAGCAATAGGGGCGTGTTACTGTTTGCTTCTGCTAGAGTGCTGGTAGAGGTCTTTATTGTGGTCGGTCGGTTAATAGCGCAATGTCAAACGCAAACGATTCTGTATTAAAGTGATTTTTTATTTCTAAATAAATTCAATAAAATAGAAAACAAATAGAAAAACAAATAGCATAGATTTGAAATGGATATCAATGAATTCAGAAAAAAATCTAGAATTTATTGAACAGTATGAACCACCACCTTCCCATTTGAAAAAAAAAGTTTTCGATAAACAAGTGATTTGTTCAATTTTGAAATCGTCGTAAATAGTTATTAATGAAATTAAACGAAAAATTATATTTTTCCCTTGGACTTTACCTGCCATAGAACAAATTTTGGTATTCCAAAGCACTCTCGACGAATGTCATATAATGCTTAAAAAAACTGAACATCGACTAAAAAAATTTTCGAAAACTTCATAGTATACTCAGAATGCTGTCTTGAATCCAAATATGTTAAATATACAGGGTGTTCCCTTTAAAAATAGAAAGTTGCGGTTACTTACGGGTAAAGTGGTAATGGTCTCATACCGTTTTTATGTCCAAAAATCCATTTTTACAGGTAGTTTACGCACGCCAAATTTCAAATGGATAAGTTAAAAAATAAAGGAAATATAGGAGGAAGCCACTAGCCTGTGGCACCCGATATATTAAATGTCAATTTTATGGACTCTTACTTGCCTGATTTACCTATTTACCTTTACCCTCATTTACCCCAATTTACCCCCCAACCCTGCAACGGAATAAGATCAAAATATAATCTAGTTCCAGATCTCGTTAAAGCACATATATGTACCAAATTTCAAGTCAATATCTTAAACGGTTCCAGAGTAATCGTGAGCACAAGAAAAAGTTACAGATAGACCGACAGACAGACAGAATTTTTTCTGCTCAAACTTAAAATCTGGACGTTTCATGACATTCTAAGCTTATCTGAATAAAAATTCTCAGATTTTTTTTACGTTACTACACTTTCACTGGATGTGGAAGTAATTATGACTATTACGTGCACTTTGCACATTTAAACTTTCTTGTTTCACACAAAAACATACACAAAAACTTAAATAAACTTCAAACGAATAGTGACATATACAGTTATCCCACCAGAAGTGCAGGGAAAATGCACATGAAGAATTTTAACCTTAGTAAATATAAAAAATCAGCCGCTGGCCCTGTGCTGGTAGTTATATACAATGTGTCTTACTTTTCATGGAGCCACCTTCAATCTCGCTCATTTGATATCCGAATATTTTGAAATTTTGGTGGTGAATATACCGGGTGTAAACGAATAGTAGGCCACCCGCCACCCCTGTAACTTCCTTGTTTTTAAAGATATCGGGATGAAATTTTGTATGGTGAAATTAGGTAAGATTTCCAACTTTTTGAGACCTATCCGCTATATTTATCACTTCCGGTTTCACCGGAAATGGCCCCAATAGTCTTTTCTAAATGGACCACCCTGTATGTTTTTACATTTTTGAAATAAAGATCACATTTTGGATAAATTTATACTATTTTGAACAATTTATACAGTGTTGCACGAAAAATAATTCGAAGTTTAGTTATTAATCTAGATGGCTGCGAATATGTTAAAATTAATTTTGTTCCAATGTAATTCATATAAAAAAATAGGAGAACGACAATATGTCCAATAATACATCATACAGGGTGCTGTAAATTCATTAAAATCACATTTTTCAAAATGACTCATTTGTTTTAAACCTTATGATATGGGCCACCCGGATATTCAGAAAGCTCTATTTAGTAGGGGTTAAACGGTACCAAAAGTTCCGTAATGTGTAATCGTTACCGGCAGGAATGACAATTTGTATGTACATTGTACATACCTACTATTTTCCTAACAAATAACCTTCAATGGTAAGTAAGCCATGAAAACAAAAGTCAAAAGTTATTGCAAGTGTCAATTTAAGTATACAATTCTTGTCTAGTTCTGATCACTAACTCTTCTTGGCTCTTATACACTATATTTTTTAAACGATCCCACAAATTTAAATGAAGTGGAGACCTAGGGGGAACTCCTACACTTGACTTCTTAGACCTATCTATCTACCTATAGACTTGTCTTCTAAGCCGGGGAACCATCAAGTTGATAATACAAGTTTCTTCTGACATCTTGCTTATTAAGAAAGGGTTGAATTTCATTTTTCAACAAATTTGAATACGCTTCCCCATTTAATCTCGGAATAAAAAAAGGCCCAATGATCTGGTCATTCCATAAACCACAGCAGACGTTAACTTTTGACACATATTACCTTTTAGTACTGATAAACCAGTGAAGATTTTCGTCAGCCCAAAAACGGTAATTCTGGGAGGATACTACCCCATTGGTGGTAAATGTTACCATATGACGTTTTTCAGAAAATTTATATTGCTTAATAATTTACCCTGGGTCCAAAAACACAAATTCAATCTTCTGTCTGTATCACTCTCTTCTAGGGTATGTAAAACTTTTGGGTTGAATGTTTTTTTTCTACGTTTTTTCAAGCAACGCCAAACCATCTGCTTACTAATATTTAGATTTAATGCTACTTGCCTTATGCTATGCTATATCTTTTTTTTTTTTTTAACTATTTAACGTCGGCCTATTTCCGCTACCAGGGCCTATCACCGACGCCAGGAGACGAGCTACCCCCAACCTGGAAATTTTGCCGAACCTCTTCCCTTAAGAAGAGTAGGGATCTTTTACTTGCCTAACATTTAATAGACAAGGGACCGCCTGCTTTACATCCCCTCCGAAGGATGGCATATCCACTACGTAATCCTCGTTTGAAATTACGTAACTTCCCCGTATACGCTGATATACAAGCCGCTAGAAGGTGGGACGAGAACGCTGTATTTCCTAAGATGGGTCACCCATCCAAGTACTAACCGCGCTCGACGTTGAAGTCGCCTCTACGCTCGCCCCGTGCTATATCTTGGATCTTGGATTTTCTCTAAAATATTATAAAATGCGTTCTTCGTTTTCAATATGCCGATTTTGTAAATTATAATTCTTTGGTCCTAATATACATACATTTCATGTATTAAAACTAGCGAATGGGAGACTGATGTTCAGGATGCCATAAATTAAATTCAACAGGTTGTCTAAATGATCTGGCATTATCTCCGGCTAAACGAAATAAGTCCTCTTTTTTACTTCCACATCCAGTGGAAGTATAGTAACGACAAAAAATTTTTTAAAAATTTTTATTGTTCAAATGTCACGAAACGTCGAGATTTTAAGTTTGAGCGAAAAAAAAAAAATCTGTCTGTCTGTCTATCTGTCGGTCTGTAACTTTTTTTGTGCGCACGTTTACTCTGGAACCGTTTGAGATATTGACTTGAAATTTGGTACACGTATGTACTTTGACGGGATCTAGAACTAGATTATATTTTCATCTTGTTCCGTCGAAGGGTTGGGAGGGTAAATCGGGGTAACTTTGGGGTAAATAGATAAATCAAGCAGATAAGAGTCCATAAAATTGGTATTTAGTATATACAAGAGAAGCTAAGGTCTCAAAAAAAAATTTTGGCATTAGCCACCCCATTACCACCTCCACCTCAAAATGTTTTTTTTCTTCATCCACCCCCACTACCATCCCCTATCACCACTCCCACCCCGCTACCGATGTGGGGTATCGTTTTATAGGGGTAGAGGATTTCAAATATTATATTATTAAAGTTCCATAAACTGTTATTTCCACATACAAAATTTTTTCGTTGTGACTTGAATAAAAATCTGAATGTGGAAGTAGTGATTCCTTGGGCAACGGTTTTTTTTGTATTGTTAAACACCGAACCTTATTTATTACACAAAAATCTACACTTCACTTATTATCTAACATTAAACCATCATTCACGTACATTTTTTAACTGATTAACTTATTTACGTTCAACAATAAATTGACACTTGTAATAACTTTTGTTTTCATTAGGTCTTTATTGAAAGGTATTTGTTAGAAAAATGGTAGGATGTACGAATTAGAATTTTTGCCTTATTAAAAAAATAATTATTTTGTTGTAAAATCAATTCAGACTAGTACAATATATTATTCTGAGCAAAAAATGAAGAATACATTTTTTTCACTTGAGAATCCGTTTTACAGACAAAAATTATTTTTAGTTGAAAAACTTGTTTTTTGACGCTCCCTGTCTCAAACCCTTTTGAACCCATTGCAACGTAATCTTGAACCCATTGCAATGTAATCTTGTACAAAAGGGGTTTCTAAACATCTTACTAGTTTTTTTCTAAAAAAATTGCTAATATATTTTTTTTAAATCAACCCCCTTTTTCCATCCTAGAATGTCTCCGACAAAAATCAAATGTAATTACGTCTAAAGACTGACTGACTTTATAGGTATATGTGTATTCACCATCAAAATTTCCAAATATTCGGATATCGGATGAGCGAGTATGAGGGTGGCTCCATAAAAAGTGGGACACACTGTAGCGTGAACTTCCTATAGAAATAAGGTCACAAAATTCTTTTAGGTTAATTAGAAACAAACTGTTTTGAATGAACATTGTTTTTATAACAAGATCGAGTTTTTTGATCGGATATGAAGAAGTTTCATTGTGCATCTTATGTATTAATAAATTGTACTATACTATAGCACATACCTTTATATGTGCAATGTGCATATATTTATTGGTTTGTTTTTATGTTTTTGTTATTGTTTATTTTTATTTTAATTCATTTTTTATATTTCTGTCTTATATTTTATGCGAGATATGATGACAAAACCAATATTGTTCGTGTAACAAGATTTATGGCGAATAAAATTATTCTACTCTATTCTATGCTGCGCCCTCTAGGATCTACACAAAAGATGGGAGCATATTTGAATGTCTCATCTTAAAAAATCCCTATCACCAATTTTCATACCAAAATTTGAAAAAATTCAAAAGTTATGAGAGAAAATTAAAAATATAATATTGAATTTAACACCCTGTATCTCTATGAACTTTCGGGCTAAGGTAAGTTTAGCTAAATCTCATTTTAATGTCAGGAATCCACTGTTGCTCTATGGATCATTACTTACGGAACTCCCTGTATGATAGCTACTAGTTATTAAAAACGAAGTTGCTTTCGTAAAATAAATCTATTTTTGTATTGCATCTATTTAATTCGCTAAAATTTAAACACAATGTTTAACGACCGAGTGTACATAGGGTTTCCTTTCTATAATTGGCCAGCAACTCACACTGAACCAATTTTCATATTTTGTTTTTGAAGTTAAGCTATTAATAATAGTTCTATCACCATCAACTTTTTTTCTGATAATCACCTAAAAGAAAATAAAAAGAAAATCGCTGGTAAAACCAAAGGTGCATACTTGCTTTACCCAATGGGTAATGTCCCTGATTTTCACAAAAAATGACTTGAATTTTAATTCGCTAAAAAAATGAACGTATACAGGGTGACTGGAAATTGGACGTATTCCTTTGAAGGGGTTAAAGTAGAGTTAATTTGCAGTTATTTAATCATGCGTTACACTGTCCGAAAATGAGTAGTTTTCGAGATAATCCAGTATCAATTTTTTTGAAAAAATTCCCGATTTTTAACCAAAAAATTAATGAAAACAAACTGCTTATTTTTGGGCACTTATTTGACTATTTTCTGATAGCTAACAAATCAGTGAATAGTTTAAAAAATATAAATTCTCAAAATTACAACATTTGAAGTAGCGGGTAAGTTCATACATGATAAAAAAATTGAAACTTTAGTTTACATGCAAGTGATTTCCTCAAAAAAATTGTATGACACTTACCTTACCAATTGCTTAAATGACTTCCTGGTGTCATTAGCTATCCAACAAGGTACAAAGGCTGCCAAAAATCATACGCATTTGGAAAGAAATTTACCTATCTATTTACCTCCCCCCCCCATTTACCCCAAATTTGCCCCCCAACCCTTCAACGGAATAAGATCAAAATATAATGAAAATTCCAGATCTCGTTAAAATACATATGTGTACCAAGTCAATATCTTAAACGGTTCCAGAGTGATTGTGGGCACAAGAAAAGTTACAGACCGACAGACCGATAGACAAATTTTGATTGGCTCAAACGTAAAATCTCGACGTTTCGTAACATTCTAAGCCTATCTAAACAATAAAAATGTTCAAAAAATTTTCCTCCACTGCATGTGGAAGTAAAAATAGTTATTAATATAATTGTTTCAAATTTCTTACGTTTAATTACTTCCACGTCGTGGAAGTAGTAACGGTAAAAAAAATGAAATATTTTTTGTTCAAATATGCTTAGAAACGTCGAGATTTTAAGTTTGAGCAAAGAAAAAAAATTCTGTTTCTAATTTTTTTTTTGTTTCCACGATTACTCTGGAACGGTTTTTAATATTGATTTGATATTTGGTACCCCTAGATACTATAATAAGATCTGGAACTGAATTATATTTTGATCTTATTCCGTTGAAGGATTGGGAGGTAAATGGGGGTAAATAAACAAAGCAAGCGAGAATAAATAAAATAGGGATTTAGTGTATTTACGAGAAACCAAGATCTCAAATTTTTTTGGCATTTGCCACCCCCATAACACCCCATTACTATTCCTACCCCATTATTAAGGGGTAGGAATGTCTCTTTTTTTTCCTTCTTAAATGGGTAGCTTTTGCTATCGCATCCACTAAGTACATAGGTAGACATAAAACGGGCCGCAATGAAAGGAGGAGCTTTAATGCCTGTTGCTGCTTCTTTAATTATTTTATTGCAGAATACGAATCGAACTTTTGAAACCATAACTTTACTTTCATTTTGGTGCAAAAAAACAGTGAAACAAAAATATATCTGTGTTACTTGCCACTATTACTGGTTGAATCTGTACATGATATAAGCTGATTCTAATTATAATTATTATTTGTGATGCATTTCACGTAGCTGATATAAATACATTCATATCTATCATATTTAGAGACAATTTCATTTATACAAATATTTCTAAAGTTATTATGAAGTACAATTAAGGAATTTGAAACAACTATATTAACAACTACATCTTTTAAACAATATAACGCCGGTAAAACTAACGCAGGAATATTGTACCTAGTAATACAGTACTAAGTAGATGACAAACGACTACCCGCATTCCTCGGTTTCTTACTTCGTAGCGCGCTCCCTCGCAGAACAGCCAAATTTAAAAAATCGTATCTACCGTTTCACGCAAGATATCAATATGAATCATTCACTGAAAATAATTTTGGTATTTTCCTGTAATTTCATATGATCTCATTTTTGTCGATTTCCCAAAATAAAAAAAATTCTCAAAGGCTACATTTCTCAATGCGCCGACGGTGCACAGTGGGAAAAATATGCCCTTTTTTGGACAAAAATCTGCCGACAGTAGAGATTTCAATCAAATTAAATTAAAAAAATGGCAAATACCCTTAAGGCATTGTACATTAGAGTAGTGCTGCGGCAAAGTGGCTTTGGGTTAACCTAACCTAGAAATCGCAGATATTACTTCCACATCCAGTGGAAGCATAGAAACGACGAAATTTTTTTAAAATTTTATAGTGTTCAAATAGGCTTGGAATGTCATGAAACGTCGAGATTTTAAGTTTGAGCAAAAAAAAATGTCTGTCTGTCTGTAACTTTTTTTTCGTGCTCACGATTACTCACGATTAATCGTTTAAGATATTGATTTGAAATTTGGTACACGTATGTATTTTAATGAGATCTGGAACTAGATTATATTTTCATATTATTCCGTTGAAGGGTTGGAGGGTAAATTGGGGTAAATAGGTAAATCAAGCAGGTAAGAGTCCATAAAATTGGTATTTAGTATATACAAGAGAAGCTAATATCTCAAAAAAAAATTTGGCATTAGCCACCCCCATTACTACCCCCATCCTGCTATAAAAGGGAGTGGAAAAAATTGTGATTTAGTATGTGTACAAGAACCAAAGGCTTCATTTTTTTTACTTCATCCACACAGGTAAAAATAAGGATAGTTTTTTATTCATATGATTTTATTCCTATGCATTCAGACTAACTTAATTAACAGCTTCAAACCTAATATAACCTATAAATGAAAAATTGTATGTATTAATAACAGTCATAAACCTAAAAGTTTTGACCCTAACATTATCTGCGAATAAAGGAGTCATGAATGTTATTGGGCAGCTGAGGGTCATTTCCGAAGTAATTTTTCGTGCGGAATCCGAATCTGGCCTCAGAATTGACCCATCATGTCAACAATAAAAGCGTGTTTTTTTAGTTTTTTAGATTATTAATTTTATTTTGCAACTTTTTAGTCTTGTTTTACCCATATCAAGGAGGTTATAAAGAAAAAAGTAGTCCATCTTGGCGACAGACGCCATTTTGAATTTTTGATGACTTAATATAGCCTATGTTGCATTATCACCTGACTTACAGGCGTATGCAAAATTTCAAACCTTTAACTTACCAAGAAGTGGGTATGTGCGTTTTAGATTTCACACCCTCTATATATATATAGCAACGCTACATAGCTTATTGTATTTTACCCGACAAGCCCTTTCATCTGATACCCATATTAAGAAGGTTAAGAGAAAAAAGTAGTTCGCCATTTTGGCGGCGGACGCCATTTTGAATTTTTGATGATGTAATAAAGCCTATGTTGCATTGTCACTTGACTTACAGGGGTATGCAAAATTTCAAACCTCTAACTTACCGAGAAGTGGGTATGTGCGTTTTAAATGAAACACCCTGTATATATATAGCAACGCTACATAGCTTATTGCATTTGACTCGCCAAGCCCTTTCATCTGATACCCATATCAAGGAGGTTATAGAGAAAAAAGTAGTGCGCCATTTTGGCGACAGCCGCCATTTTGAATTTTTGATGAATGTAATATGACCTATGTTACATTTTCAATTAACTTATGATCCCATAAAAATGAATTTGTTACCCAATATACATGAACACTACTTCGTTTGTTTGTGACTCTCGACCAAGGAGGAAAACGAGGAATAATTTTTAGGTTAGGTTAACCTAAAGTCACTTTGCCGCAGCACTACTCTAAAGTACAATGTCTTAAGGGTACTTGCCATTTTTTTAAATTTAATTTGTTTGAAATATCTACTGTCGGCAAATTTTTGTCCAAAAAAGGACATATTTTTCCCACTGTGCGGCGTAGAGGTTCATGCTACATTTTTTTCTAAAATTATTAGATGTGTTTTGATTACCCTGTTGCATTAAATACATTGTGAGCTACAATTAAAAAAAATGGATTTTTAGCTTATCTTTTGTGAAAGAAAACGCCAGTTATATTTTAAAAACTCAATTTTTCACGATTTCCGAAATAAGCGGATTAAGGGTTGAAGGCAATAAATACCTGATTTTTCATATGACTTCTGGATTCGGATTCAGCAGAAAGTTTTACATCGAATGCGACACTTTCCAGCTGTATGTCTGACAGGTACTTAGGACTGAAAGATAAACGTCTCCAGAATCTGGACTAATTCAAATAACTATTTTCGTGTTCATTTTGAAAAAATTGTTCGTATCTCACTTAAAAACTGTTGCATTTAGAATTTTTGCTTGATAAGAAACCATAAAAAAATATAGTTATTCTATTTAAGAAAAATAAAGTTGAAGTCACTTCCGGTTTCTGTTCGTCCAAAAGTAGCCCACTTTTGTCTAATTTACGTATACCAAAAATGAAATTTTCAATATAATATAAAGTTCAAGAACAACCAAAAAATTTGGGGGCGTACATTAACCGTGGCCACCAGGTATACCGTGTTACAAAGGATTAGTTTTACAAGGCGCCTTTTAATTATCTTTTAAGGTAGAAGCTTGAAATTGGGTTTGTAGATATTCCTCATTGGGGCTCATATTTTCCATGAAAAAACACTTGAAATGCCACTTCCGGTTTTTCCGGAAGTTGGTCTAAGTCAAGAATTTTAAATGGAACCTTGTATATTTTGTTATACAGTTGGATAGAGATTAGAATTCTTTTTTCAACGATATATCACATGTTGCCATTTTTTTTCAAAATGGCGGCGTAGGAGCCATTTTTTCTAAATGTAATATGCTGGTAGCCTGGCGTTATTAATGAAACTGATGCCAAACAACTTGTTAAGATAACAAGCAAAATGTGTTTTCTTATTGGTTTTTAATTAAATTTGACAAACTTTTAATTTGTCACAAAATGGGATACATTTTCGATATTGTTTAAGATGTTAATATTTTTAATAAATTTTCTCGAAAATTTTGAATGGACACCACTACCTATTCAATGCTAACATTAAAGTGTGTCTTATAACCTACAGAAAAATTTATAATACAATGCACTTTGGTTTTTGGTTTTAGTTTTCAAAGTTTTTTCTATTTCAAGCAATAATATTGGCTTAATGAACTAAATGAAGAAATTACCTAAGTAAATGAATATAATAAACACTAAATTGAGAAAAAAGTTATTCAATTAAATGTTCTAAGCGTTGGCCGCTAGTGCTTCTGACGATACCGAGATTTTTTCGGTCTCACTCTCGGTCTCGTAACGAGGCCCGAGCCCGAGCCCGAAAGCAAGACCGAGACCTTGCGGCCGAGACAGAGAGCGAGACCGACACCGGTCCCCGAGAGTCTCGTTCAATATCGGTCTCGGTGCATTTTTTTAAAATATATTTTCCTAACAATATAGTGAACATATCTTTAAGGGATAACATGTTCATTAAATATTTTTTTATAGGTGAATTATGGAAGACAACTTAAAATAAATAAAAGAGTTTATTAATACTCGCAGTTATAAAATAAGAACAAAAAATAATGTATCTAATACGTAAATAATTTTAGTACGTAATAACAAAATTTATTATAAAAAAAATTAAAGCTTTTCTGTATTACCTTAAGGTAGTTCACTTAACATGTCGCTTCCACTCTTAAAATCAAAATATAATTATATACACAGGTCATAGGACAGAAGCACTTTTGATAGTATTCCATTTACTTGATTTAAAATATTTTAGGCTAAACAGTATATAGAATAGTAAGATTAATTTACATTAAAATTAAAATATTGTAGGCTAAACAATATGTATTACTTTAAGATAGTTTATTTACACATCGCTTTCAAACTTAAATAAAAATGTAATTATGTATACAGGTCGAAGCGCAGTTTAATCCACGTGCAGGTCTTCCTTTGTGGATTTTCTGCGTTTATTCACCTACATAATTTTCATATGTCACATTTTATTATAATTCTGATCTTTTGGTGGTGAATAAATATTATTATTATTATATTATTATTATTAAATCCACAAATTGCCCATGAATTCAAACAATTCAACTTCTGGCAGAATCTTTATTTAAACAGTTTCGGTGTTTCCGTATTACTAAGACTGCTTTGGAGAATAATCTCTCTGAAGGTACTGACGTAGCTGTTACGCTGAAAATATCTCATGCCATCTTAGACATATGAGGAAAATTTGTTTGGTGCATTCTCCACCATAACAGTATATCTGTTTCTTTTTCAACTCTAGGTCCAGTTGTGTATGCCTCAAATTGTTCAGCATATGTAAATTTTTTATTGTTTCCGTACAGTAAATCAATGTTATCATCATCTGATGAATCCATGTTTTCGACACTATTTGCGTATTTTTCATGTCCTCTTTGTTTTCCGTATTTTTTTTTGTAATTGTTTTTGTGGTATCATCTCCTATGTATTTTTTGAGAATTTCATGAAAAGTTTGCAGAGATTTAGATTTAATTTCCTTTCCCCAATCGGTCATGTCAAAAGTGTCTACTTTATGACGAGGATCTAATATTAAAAAGGCACAGTATACCCAATTAGTCATTCGGTAGTTTTTTAACATTTTGTCTCTTCCTGCCTGGAGAGCTAATAAAAGTGCTTGGTCAACCGAATCTCTATCCTGTTTACCATCTAACTCAAAAATTTGGGTTTCGACATTGTCAATCAACATATTGAAGTATACAATTACAAGTGGCAAAGTTGCATATTTATCACCTCCAAGGGCCGTTGAAACTTTCTTAAAATTCTTGAGGAACTTACAAATTTTACTGATTAATACCCAGTCCTTTTCATCAATTTTTAAACCTCTAAAGTCTTTACTAATTGTACACTTTGTGTTAAGGGCATCTTTCAAATGGAGACCAGTTTCCAGCATATGGCAGGTACTATTCCAGCGTGTGGAAACATCAACTGGCGGAGATTTATATTTGGTATTTGTTATTTGACAACAGTTGATTAACCTATTTTACTTCCACATCCAGTGAAAGTATTCCTTCCACATCCAGTGGAAGTATAGTAACGACAAAAAAATTTTCAAAAATTTTTATTGTTAAAATAGGCTTAGAATGTCATGAAACGTCGAGATTCTAAGTTTGAGCGAAAAAAAATTTTCTGTCTGTCGGTTTGTCTGTAACTTTTTTTGTGCGCACGTTTACTCTGGAACCGTTCGAGATATTAACTTGAAATTTGGTACTCATTTGTACTTTAACGAGATCTAGAACTAGATTATATTTTCATCTTGTTCCATCGAAGGGTTGGGGGGTAAATTGGGGTAAATTTGGGGTAAATAGGTAAATCAAGCAGGTAAGAGTCCATAAAATTGGTATTTAGTATATACAAGAGAAACTAAGGTCTCAAAAAAAATGTTGGCATTAGCCACCCCCATTACCACCCCCATTATTAAAGGAGATGAAAATTTTTTTTTATTTAGTGTGTGTGCAAGAAACAGAAACCTCATCATATTTTTTTACTTCATCCACCCCCACTACCACCTCCTATCACCATCCCCACCCCACTACCGATGTGGGGTATCGTTTTATGGGTTTTTGTGGAAAAGGATTTCAAATATTATATTATTAAAGTTCCATAAACAATTATTTCCACATACAAAATTTTTTCGTTGTGAGTGACTTGGATAGAAAATCTGGATGTGGAAGTAGTGATTCCTTGGGCAGCGGTTTTTACACTGTTCAGAGTTTTTTAACATAATCTCTTTCGCTAGTATTCGCAATCGCATCAACTTCCTGTAGTATCCGTTCAGATTGGTTGATTTCATTTGTGCCATCGCCATTTCGATCGTCGTTTTCTTCACTTAGATATTCTTCATCTTGGATTTCACTTTCGCTGTCAACAATATTAAGATCATCTGCCAAATCTTCTAAACGCAAAAGTTTTAAAACGTCTTGTAGGTACGTCCAAATTAATGATATGACAAAAACAACGAAAATGTTGTGATACTGGATCAAATTCAATATTGTTTTCCTTCATCAGTTTTCCCAGTTCTATCATAAACGTAGTGTTACAAGAAACATTGTCAACTGTTATTCCTTGGATTTTCTTTTCTATCCCAAAGTCAATAAGCACGTTAAAAAATATTGCAGCAATGTCCTTGCCGGTATGGTTGCCATGTGCTGGAACAAAATCCAAAACAACTGATTGTAGATCCCAATTTTCATCCACGAAATGTGCTGTAATGCCATAAAAAGATTTATTGGCCACAGACGTCCAGCCATCCATCATAAATGAAATTTTCGAAGAATTGGTCTGTAATTGGACTTTAGCCTTGTTGGTCTCAAATTGACTAAGCAACTTATTCCGCAACGATTCCTTTTTTGGCATAGATATATCACTATTTAAAGCTGCAAAGAACTCTTGTGTTTCACTGTCGTCAAAAAAAGTGAAGGGTAAGTATTTTATGGCCACCCATCTGACAATCAACTTGTCAAGTTCATTTGAGTTTACAATACTACTGTTAATGCCGCTTGATCCATTCCTCTGAAATAATAAAACAAAAAAGTTTAATATCTGCTACTAAATCAGTTTAAAACTACATGTAAATTATACTCTTCGCAGATTTATTAATATTTCCATATAATTGTTGCACATTCTATATGATACCCTTCGCATATTTTAAAAATAAGGTAAGGTTTAGGTTTTTTAAAGTTTAATCATCGGATCCTCTTTAATTATCTGGTGATGCCATCTTGGTTATCGAAATGCTCCTAAGTATAATATGCTGTATTATACTTTTTTTAAATCATATTTAAACTTGAAATCCTCTTTATTTATTGAATTAAAATGTTAAATAAATTTACAGGCCGACTTTTTTCAAAAACAATAAGATTTTTCCTCTAGCCAACCTAACTCACTGTCCAAATTTAAAAACTATCAAACTTTCCATTCTTAAAATATTTTTCATGAAACGGGACAGACGGACGGACCTTTTGAGAGTTATTAAGAATATGAAACGTTTATAAGCTTCCTTACCTATTCATAAAATTACAACAATTTTACCTGCTGTGTAAATGCCTCTTGGATAGTCCTTTGAGTTGGAAGAAGGCTTGATTCGCCAAATTCTTGCGGAAACAAGGATTTATAACAACTCCTGAGATGTTTTTTTAGGCCAGATGTATTATGGTCTTTCATTTTAATATAATTATTTTTTTTTTGTTCACATGTTAAACATTTTCCATGTTTATCACCCTCGATTTTTTCATATTTAAAATATTTCTTATAGTCTAATTTGTTCGTTTTACCGCTGGAGGTATCCCTGTCAGCATTGTTATGATCCACCACTGGCACTTCATTCTCAAGATCCAACACTATAACCTCAACTTCATCGTCATTTTCACTTTCTGGTGTTTTTGGTGAACTTATTTCCACATCACTCTCTTGTGGGCTTACGCATTTTAAGACTTTACAGCGTTTGCGTTTCGGCATCTTAATATACTTGATTTTATCAATTAAAAAACACACTTAAAATTATCGCACAAATTGTTTGTTTTGGATTGGTCCATTGGCTCTATTTGATCTTGGAGAAATTCCAAATACATTTCTCCATTTAATGGTCGATAGAAAAATATTGGACCAATGATATTAAGTCCTATTTAGGGTTTGCAATCCCGAAATCTCGAATCCGAAAATCCCAGGATCCCGGCAATATTTAGATTATGGGATTGTAAAACAAGATGGAACAGTTAGGGATTGCATTACCGGTTAACCGGTTAACCGGTTAACCGGTAAATAGGACAAAAAACACACGACGATAATTACCGGTTATTTTAATTTTTTACCGGTTATTTCGGTAAATTCTGAACTTACGATGTGTCACGTATTCAACATTTCTATTTATGTCAGTGACTAGTATTCACCAAATACAGAATGACAATATCTTGCGACAGGAAACTGAATATTTCACTGCCTCAAATATCCGTGGAAAATATTTAGAAGAATGTTATTACCAATTCTTATTAACTTATCGACCTACCAATATCGATAGAGAAAGGGCATTTTCAGTTGGTTGTATTCTATGTACAAATATCATACGACTAACAGATACAGCTTTGAAAAACTAGCCCTTTTAATGGGCTATTTTTTAAAAATATTATATTTTTAGATTAGGTATTCAGTAAATGCCCTATTTGAGTTTATGTTTGTAATTTTTGTTATTTACAGAATAATTATTTATTTAAATTTATTTCATATATATTTTTTCCTTTTGATAAAAAAACCTTTTGTTTGTTCGTTATAATAATAATAATACATTTATTTTACTCAAAGTAAAAATGGAACAAATTGAACTGTAGAGCTCTTCTTCCATTCGCCCAAATACAAATAATCTAAATTTAAGATTATAAAAAAATATTAATACATATAAATCTAAAATTTCAAGAAAAAAATAATAATTATTTTATTTGTTAATATTCAGTAATGAATTGTAATAATCTAACAAATGTTACATGTTTTAATAATAATAATAATAATAATAATAATAACAACAGCAGCACTCAGACATGCGAGCAGACAAGGGGAACGGGCAGACTCCACGAAGCGAAGCAAAAAGGTTAAAAGTAAATAAAATTATATCGGAAAAAGAAAGAAAAATATACGCGCATCCACAACGCAGCATCAAGCTTCTGATCAGCCAAAATGTAATTTTTGACAACTTAATAATTTTTTTTTTTTTTATATTGTTTATATTCATTTGGAAGTTCATTCCAAAGATGAGAGCAAAATACGTAAATGATCTTTGAAAAATCGCAGTTTCATGCTGAGGCACCAAAAAATTTTGTATGTATCTAGTATTATGCAAGTGATCTCGTGATATTAACTTATTTCTTAAGTACTGAGGTTCGTCATTATGAATTATTCGCCAAATAAGTGTGAGCATGTGTAAACGTCTGCGGTTTTCCATGTTTAATATGCTATGTTTATTTAGATGTGGTGATATATGTTGTCTATATGTTGTAAATATAACGCATACATGAATTTTGAAGTTTTTGAATTTTCTTTTTTGCTGTCGCCGATAATAACTTTCCATATACAACATCACCATAATCAACTAAAGATAATACGAGTGAATCACAAAATTTTGATTTACACTCTCTAGATATGTCTTTCGCAAAAGTGTATAATTTTTTCAATCGACTGTAAGCGAATTTCAATTTGGAAAAAATATGTTTCACAAAGCCCAATTACATTAATTATACGTATATGAAAATGTTTTTTGTTAAATTTAGATAATTTTGTACATGGAAAAAGATAATTGCCATTTTCGCCACCCTAATCATTCATTCTAAAAATTACCGGTAAATACCGGTTAACCGGTTATTTACATTTTTATTTACCGATTTACCGGTTATTAAAATTTCCGGTAAATTGCAATCCCTAGGAACAGTCTTTTAATAGGCTTAAAAGTGTCGCTTTTGATACTGGATTCGGAATATAAACCTTGGAGATTTTGTTAAATTATTGGAACCACTCAAAGTCACAGTGGAGGCACTGAGCTGACGAATTTATTTATGAAATATCTTTTTAAAATTCATGTTAAAGCAAATTATACAAGTTGACATGCCTCTTAGTGCAGAAGAATCACCCAACGCAGAAATTGTTACCTGGGTATCATCCGATTGCAAAATTTCACTGAGCGATAATCAGACGCACTATTCCAGGTTCCTAAAAAAATGTCATTAGGGAAATTTTAGAGAATCTTGTAAAAAATTTCAGAGATAATTGATGAAGAAGACCATGAGGAAGATAAGATTCTCTTCACAGCGCAGAAAAATCATTGGAAACATTTTTAACAAAATGTTAGAAAACGCAATGCACCCAATTCGAATACGCCCTGAAACCGATTTGATGTCATCAAATTAAAAAAAAGAACTGACTTTTCGAAAATGAAGGCAACACGGATATGTACCTTCAGCTTCAGCATATATGAGCAACTGATAACGATACTGCCAACTAATGTAGAATCTGAAAAAAATTACACAAAAAAAAACTTTCTAAAAACAAGCTTTTATAATTACGAAATGGGCATGTACATCCACATAGCGCGAGAGATGTGACAACCCAGCAATAGTAAAAGCCGCCTGCCGGCCGGTACTCGACTACTGAAGTATCGAAGTATCCCAGCTTTGTTATTTCATTTTAGTCAACTGGCACACGCGATGTTGTAATTCTTACTTCCCATGTCTAACGTTCCGTTACACGCACGGTATCTAGATACATAATGGCATTAGTTTGTGTGATCCTGAGAGATTCACAATCTAAGGCACTTCTTCCCATAAGTTCTTGATTGGCTAGTCGATCTATTCGCTGCCGATTCGGGCACCATCGGTTCAGTTTGATTATCATAATCTCAGTTTGACACTTTTGACAGTATATCCGCCACTAATGTTAATAAGCGTTTTTCGTGTTTTTCGATCAAAATGTGGTGAAGAAGTCTTTTTATTTTAAGTTGTGATTTGCTTAATAGCTAAATAATATTCTCTATTCATATTTACACAGTTTAGTGACAATATATTCAGTGCAAATAAATAGTGAAGTGCTGTGCCGTTTGCAGAAAGCAGTTTAGAAAAGAAGAAAATCGATCGTTCCATAGTCGTAACATGATGAAGTTCAGCTTACAGTTATAAAGTAAATAGAAATTAAATTTTAATATCCTTTCAATACATATTTATCTTACTGTAATATCGTATGCCTACATCACGTTATATAAAGAGCCGGTAATGCAGGAATTGCAATAATTCATTTTAATGAAAATATTTACCATTCTACACATTTTCTACACACACAACGCCACTGTTGCCTATGGGATGTGATGTTCATCTATTCTTTTTAATGGACATATAATGTGACTATGTTAGGAGCAAACAAGGTATATAGTGAAAAGATAGCCGGTTATGTATCTAGATATAAGTTCTTTAATGGGAGGTAAGTACCTAAATATATTTTTTTTCAATTCACGCGACAAGCTTTAAAGATAATTTTATATTTTTCACTTAAAGAATAATAAAAGCTTGTTTTTAAAGTTTATTTTACATGTAATTTTATTTTCAAATTTTTAGTTACGTCTTAATTGGTAGTAGATGCATTAAAAGTACCGAATCCTGCGGCATTTCTTAGAATTGAACGTCTGAGTAAATACACTATCCAATCAAATTATAGTTTAAAAACTAAAAAACACACTTTTTGGTAACATATTGTAACGTGTTTCCACCCCTAGGAAACTACCCTTGCAAATTCCGTGGGTTCCAAAAATTATAACAAGAGATGTCCACTAACACACTTTATTAAATAATTTACTGGATACTTCACAATACTGATTATTAACTTGAATGAACTTTACTGACTAAAAATAACAATGTTTATCACTTTGTCTTAACCTCACTTGTCAAATCCAAACTTCTCTACTTTCTATACTTTCTGAACTACCCGCCGAGAATGCGGTCTTTTATACCTAAAAATGACAGATCTCGATTTTTCTGTGATGACGCCACCATTCTCTAGATAATTCCAGATGTCATCACTCTAGAACTACTACTGGTAGGTTCTTTCTCGAGTAGGTGCAAATACATCTGAATTAATTGAAGGGGTTGCAACACATCACAATATTATAGTATTGTCATCAGAACTACACGTATATGCAAAATTTCAGCTCAATTGGAAATCTTTAAGTGGTTCAAAATTTACTTGCAAGATTTGACCTAAACATATTAACATACAAACAGGGCAAGTTAAATAAAAGCTTGTAAATACGATTTACGCAACTGATAACATTTGTACAAAAATTAGATACTAATTTGGAGTTAATAACCTTAATGAATTGATTTTTTTACGCTACGGGTTTAGTCAACACTGTCAGTAATAAATTTTTGTTCAGATATTCATGTATTCATTACGTATCTACTACTTACACTATTATTTTTTCAATTCCTAATCCCGATCCCGAAATCTCGGGATTCCCGGGATCGTGGGTAGTGGGGATGAATGAAGTAAAAACAATTTTAGAGTCCTTTGGTTTTTGTGCACACAAAATCATAATTTTATTTTTTTTTCACCCCCTTTAATAACGGGGTGGGGTGGTCATGGGGTGGCTAATGTCAAAAATTAACACAGGGCCTGCAGAAAATCACAAAAAAATTTTCCTCGAAAATAAAAATTGATGATCGGGAGGGGGGAGACAATAAAAACAAAATTCTAGTATAGAAAAAAAAATGTATAAACAACTAAATAGAATGTATATTCAAAATTAAATAAAATAATAAAAATTATAAAATTTTAAAACGAAAGTTGATGGCTTACAGGACCTTGGGGAGGTAATTACCTCTTAAATCCGCGCTTGTTTCCATTCAAAATTTTGAAAATTGACATTTTAAACAATATCGAAAATTTGAGACAAATTAAAAAAGCTTGGTAAATTTAATTCAAAAACAATAAGAAAACACATTTTGTTTGTTATCTTAACAAGTTGTTTGGCATCAGTTTCATTAATACGCCAGGCTGCCAACATATTACGTTTAGAAAAATTGGCTCCTATGCCGCCTTTTTGAAAAAAAATACCAACATGTGTCGTTGAAAAGAGAATTCTAATCTCTATCCAACTATATAAAGGGTTCCATTTAAAAATTCTTGACTTCGACCAACTCCCGGAAAAACCGGAAGTGGTATTAAATTGTTTTTTCATGGAAAATATGAGCCCCAATGAGCAATATTTACAAACCTTTCAAGCTTCTACCTTAAAATACAATTAAATGGCGCCTTGTAAAACGAATCCGTTGTAACCCGGTATATTGTATGAAATATTATTCCCTAAATGACGAACCTAATATTTCTGTATTTATGAAAAATGAAAATACGATTGGAATCTTTTTAATTATTATCTTGTAACACTTAATTTTGTATTGAATTATTTTAAAATTCCGAAATATGTAAATTTAATTATTAAATTAGAAAATTATTTTAAAAATACATGACCTAGATACGGGGTGCTTCAATACAGATTGAATTGAGAACCTTCTCCTTTTTAAAATTTTTGTGAAATCGGTTAATAAAACAGTTACAGATTTTTGAGACGTGAAAGTTCTGTTTGCCTCATAGTACATCGGTCCGCAAGAAAAAGAAATATTTAGACCCTTTCTAATGGTTGTTTGTGCTAATGTCTAACTAGAACAGAGTATTACGAAATTGTTAAAACCTATTGTATTATCCAACAGTCAACAGTGAAATTCTATTGTGGGTTGTTGAATAAAATATAATAATTATAGAAACTCTCATCGAAAAACCGTTAAAACAAGACCTTCATAATCTTGATAAGTTTATAAATGATTGAAAAATTTGCATATACCGGGTGTAACACGATCATAGTATACCTCCAAATTTTTCTTTATTTTTACAGATAAACTATTGAAACTTGATACATTTTCTGTACTTGATAAACGTCACTTCTTGACACAATTAATCTTTTTCTACTTCCGGTATCAACGGAAATGGCTTGTATATCATTATATTTTTGGATTTTACAAGAGAAAATGAAAATTATGTTATCCAATTTAATTATAATTACACAATAAGTAGGTTGTAACACATTACAAAAAAAAAACACAAAAAATTATACTGTTGTCCATTAATTTTAATACTCTTCTGCAGTCGCATAACTGTATTTCGAATAACTGAAATCAGTAGTTGTTCTGTTACATTATTTACTTGTAGTTCTAGGTTTTCGCGTGTTGTAATCGGAGTTACGTAAAAAGTAGATTTTAAATAAGGGGGGCCTTTCATTGCAATGAAGTTTTCTCTAAATTTCTCTTGAAGTCACTATTCTAGAGTTATGGGGACGCCATCTTGCTGAAAATACATTTCCGGTTCTAAATTCAAAGGCAATTCCTCCAAAAAGCCCCAACCTCATTTTGTAGGAAGCCTAAGTGTTTCAGCTAGGCAAGATCTAAGTAGATAATACAGGTGCCCCAATAGTACCTCCGCATCCTTTTGTATTAGACCGGATAAATACCATCCGGTCCCGGCGATTTGAATGAGTCAAATGTCGATATGGTCCATCTCAGTTTTTCGTGTGTTATTACCTCCGACGCTTTTTTTTCAGTCTACGGCAGTTGCTTATGATCTGAGTTCCGTCGCCGAGGGCTTCGTTTCACGAATCCTGTCCTTGGGAAATGAGCGTCGAGGAGACAGTCAATTGTCTCGTCGTCATTATTTGTGTAAGACCCATCTGGGAAGCGTTTTGCGTAGCTACTGCTGGTAGGTCTACGATGGTCTTCAGCTCTCTCTTTTCTGCTTGTTTATCAAGCTTTTATACCTTCGCTGGCTAGATTTGTAGATCCCAGTCAGCCGATACTTTAGAGCGTGTTCTTTTTTCCACCAGATGCGCTATTTTCTCCCTATTCATTTGTAAGTTGCACTTATTTCCAAACGCGGAGTTAATGGCAGTCTGCAGCTGTAGAGCTGCTGCTCCCACTTCTCGCAGGTTTCTTGGTCTACAGGACATATCCCTCCAGCCCTTAACTCTATTCTCCACCGTTGTGGATGCCAGGGTTAAGTCAATCACCTGCCCCACACTGTGTGTTGGGCATTGGCATCACATCCGAGAACTAATGGCATCTACTTTTCCTTTGCAAATTGTATTAATTTATTGGACTCCTCCGATGGGGGTGGGGTAGATGAGTCGTATAGTAGATATGCCGAACAGACGATTCAGTCTTCCGACCTTCCTCCCTTGTCGAACTCGCCCTAACTACAATTAGACGTACATGCAGGTTCAGGGTGTGCCTTCTGTAGTGCAATAGAAGATATTCCCATTTCTTCGGTCCAGTCCCTTGATGAGTCCTTGATGAGCCCATGGTTTCTTGGTTTCTGGATAAGAATGACATCCGTTTGCATCGCAAACAGCTGACGACCAAATAGACTATTTGCCGCCGCGCTGCGACGCAAATTGATCATTTATTCAGGAAATTATGTAGAATGTAATAATAGACAGGGTGTTCCATTTGAAAATCCAAAGTTGGTAGTACCACTTCCGCTGAAACCGGAAGTAGAAAAAAAATAATTCAGATGTAAGTATTAGGCGTTAATAATTTATTTGCAAAAGTAAAGAAAAAAAATGGGTTGTTGTGTTCGTGTTACACCCGGTATACATTTAAAACTGTATTTATTTATTTTTGCATTAATCTTGCGGGTCGCGATCTTCAGTGACTATTATTGTTTATTATTATATTATTCTTAGATATCACTGAGATTATCACAAGAGGTTATAAGAACTAAGTATACGACTTTTTGTATGCGTTGAGTCACACTCTTCAACAATTTTTGTACAAAATATTTTCTAATATACACACATAATAATGAAATTATCTGCATAACAAATGAGAAGCCAGGATTAACGATAGTTGCGATCAACGAGGATACAAACACAAATATTTGAGGTCAGAGGTTTGGAAACGAGAATTATCTGTTGAAGTGTCGAATAAGTATTCTTGTATGCTTTCGTTGTTTGTATAATCATATACATATATACTGTACTCTATTGTCTGTTGTACAGGAGATCGCCTTTGTAACAACTGTAATATCATTGATGTGATGCATTTCTTCTCGTTTCTATAATACCCGACATTTAAATATTTCTTTGAAGTTACACATTACCTTTTAAATATGTATAAGCCTGAGTCTCAAAACGAGTAGAAATTGAAGTCGGGCGTGGCCGATTACAATTGTAGATATAATATTCAACGTGTGGTATGTTACATTTGACAAAATCTTAATTTTGAAACTTTCAAAACCACACGACATTGATAGATTGATAGATAGATTATATATAAGTAGATAAGCAAAGAGAGTTCTGGAGCGGAAGTGACTTGGATGGCATGTGTCCATCGAGATCTGACCATGAGCTGTTGGTCATTGTCGTCGGAGCTGAAGAGTGCTGCATTACGCGGTATGGGGGTGTGTGTGAAGTCTGTACCTAATGCCCTTCTGGCTAAGAAATTGGTCATTGTCGTCGGAGCTGAAGAGTTCTTGTGGTGAAGAGTGAAGAGTGCTGTATTACGTGGTATGGGGGTGTGTGAAGTCTGTACCTAATGCCCTTCTGGCTAAGAAATATTTCAGCATGACTGTGCAGAGATTTTAAATTTAGGTAAATTGAATATAAACGACGACGACGGTTGCTGGCCCCGAGACATAGGAGTGAGAGGAAGTGATAAGAAAACGGATATGTGATAAGAGAGAGTGTAACATTTGTATAGAAATGCAAATTAAATGAAATTTTTATCATAACCGCCGGTTAGGGTGGGCAATATATTTATTTATTATTATTATATTATGGTGATGTTTGAATGTGAACATAGGCGTACATAAATTAAAAAAAAAACTGTTGAATTTAATCAAATTCAGATATAAATTAAACAAAAATTGTATTGCTATTTCATTTATTACACAAAAAAAAACATTATAATATTATTCATTCACACTGCTGCGGAGAGACATGACATTTTTCCTAATAATTTTAATTATACACTTTACAATTAGGAGAGAAGAACAAACTGTAATGTAATACAGCAAACCAGACACCGCTTCCACTCCAATATCATAATTTTGTTTTTCAGAATTTGCATTGCTGATGATGGTAGGTGCAGTACAGGGGGTGGCAGCACAATAATTTTAATTATACACTTTACATAAATTAAAAAAACTGTCGAAACCAGGATTTGAACCCGGGACCTCTAGAACTTCAGTCTAATGCTCTCCCCACTGAGCTATTTCGACTTTAATCAAATTCAGATATAAATTAAACAAAAATTGTATTTCTATTTCATTTATTGTACGATACTTCCAATCTCAATAAAAGTGGCCGTTAATTAATTATATCGCAAGGAAATAAAACCGAGAAAGCGTTGATATGTTATTTCATAGGAAACAGGAAAAGATGATAAACCTGCCTACATAGCCACAAAGTGCACGTGATGACAAAGCAAGTTGAAGGAAGGAAGTTGATAAATATATTCCATTAGTTGGTTATGTGAAAATATCATTTAGTACTGATGTAGATGTCGACGAGTATAAAAGCATAAACTGAGATTGAGATCACTTACTTTCCAAGTTATAAATAATTTTGTTAGCAAGTGTTTGTGCGCATTACTGATTTAACGTAAGTTCTATTAATTTATTTTATTGCAATTTATCTCAATATAATACAAAAAAATATTTTTAGATGGACTTAAATAAACTGAATGCCGTATCACTTTTAGATACAAAGCCAACCATCAAATTAACGGACCTCCCACTAGATACACCTGTTCCAATAATTTCAGCAAAGCTAATAAAAACCAAATTTGGAACAACGGTTCTATTAGAATTCGGTGACAGCACAGCATTTTTACCAAAACGAGTGGTTCCCCATATGAAGGATAATTTGGAGAATTTCACAGCAGGAAAATACAGCCTGATCTTTAAAGGTCAAAAAGATGTTAATAAGCCTGCATTAGGAACAACATTCGAATTTATTGAAACCGAAAGTTGGACTCAAAGTGCATGTAAGTAATTTATTATGCATTTTGAAGATATTTATTAAATGCCATTTTTCTTTTAATTTTAGCTGATTCACAACAATTCTAAAAGTGGCTGTGGGCGGATCCATACACATAAAGAGCTGCAATAATTTAGGAGCTGCAATAATTTAGTATGTATAAGTGCATTATTTGTAGAAAGAAATTCAAAATTCGCTTTTTTGTTGAAAATCACGCATTTTTTTATAATAATAATACAATATACTCGAAAGTAGATATTTCTATTTATTTGTTATATAATGAAAATTTATTTAAACGATTGATTCATCAATTTGTGGGGTTAGATTATACACAAAACATTGAAAAAGTAAAACAATTATTTATAAATATTCAACCTAAGTTTACTGCAGCATTAGAGTTCAAACTCTCGAGCATAGAAGTTTGCAAGAAGTGTATTGTATTATTAGATAAAATTTGATAATGGATATATGTAATTTAAGTGATGAAATTGTGAAGAAGTTTCAAAATGTAACAAAAATTTTGAGTGAGTGTAAAAATATTATAGGTCGGGAAAAATGGTTAAAATTAGTGAAAGGGCATTTAAGTTTGCTTAACCAAGCATTAAAAAATCGCAATTCTATTGGAATTCGTAGAAAAATTCATACAAATATTGGACATTTAAAAAAAGTTAAAATTTTAATAAAAAATTTAGGCAACATTGGATGGGGTTTGAGTGGTAGAGTAAATAGAAGTTCTAGAATTAAATGGGAGGATATAAATTCGGTATTTTCAGGTCGCATACGTTCAGGTTTAATAATAAATTTAATACATAAAGATATGAGACAGTTCCTTGATGATTCCTTCTTTCTATTCAAGTCACGAATAAATAATATTCTCAAATCACAGCCGGCAATCAAAGTGAATGCATGTTTTTGTGGGGAATTCATTAAAAATAATAATATTAAGTCAGAAGAAATGGAATTTAAATATTTCAACACTAAAAATGCCTCAATTGATATCAGCACTGATTTAAAGTTGTGGTTTCAGGAATATATTATAGATAAAATTTTAAATAAATTAGAGGAATTCCAGGAAAAAGAGTCGGGATTTGTGCTACAAAAAATAATAAGTTTAGAAATAAATATTAATAAGGTTGAAATGGGTAACGGCTCATCTTTCATTAGACTTCCCAATCAAATAGCTAAAAAACATGCATGTGTCAATGTTAAAAATTATGATGATGAAGCATGCTTTGCCTGGTCCATAATTTCGGCTTTGTATCCCGTTGACAGTAATTCCGATAGAATATCATCGTACCCCCACTACTCCGAAATTTTGAATTTAAAAAATATTAAACTTCCAATGTCACTACTACAAATTACAAAATTTGAAAAACAAAATAACATTTCTGTTAATATTTATATGCTAAAATTGTTTGGAAATAATTTTCATTCAGTACCAGCTCGTTTAACTAAAACCAAATTAGAAAAACATGTAAACTTATTAATGATTCAAAATAACTATACAGATGAGCGTGAAAAAAGTACTGATGATGATGATTCCAATCTTGAAATAAAATATCATTTCTGTTGGATAAAAGACCTTTCCAGACTTGTGTCTAGTCAAATGAGTAAACGTAATGGAAAACTGTACATTTGTGATATATGTTTAAATTATTTTTCTAGTGAAGCAAAATTAAATTTACACACAGTAGACTGTAAAAATGTTAATAAATGTAAAATATCATTTCCAAAGGAAAAAATTGTAAAGTTCAAAAATTATAATTATAAAGAGCCTGTACCGTTCATATTGTACTGCGATTTCGAATCAATGCTAGAACCATTTTCCGAAATTAGTCAAACTAAAACTTTAAAATACCAAAAACATACTGCTTTCAGCGCAGGATTATATTTTAAATGTTCGTATGATGATAGCTTATCGTATTATTGCAGCAATCGTGGTTTTAACTGTATAGAGTGGTTTTCAAAACAATTAGAGAATATCGGTGAATTTCTCGAATCAAAATTAAAGACTATTGTACCAATGGACATTTCTGAACATCAGCAAAAAGAGTTCGCCGCATCAACTCACTGCCATATTTGCGAATCAATATTTAAACCTGAAGATAAGAAAGTACGTGACCACAACCATTTCACAGGTAAATACCGCGGACCGGCGCATGAAAACTGCAACTTAAATTTTAAAAAATCATTTATAGTACCGGTCGTCTTTCATAATTTATCTGGATATGACGCTCATTTTCTAATCAAAGATCTTGCAAAAACCGGTCAGATCACTTTATTGCCAATCAATAAGGAAAAATACATATCGTTCACAAGAAGTGTTGAAGGCTCGGTAATAAAATTTCGGTTTATCGATTCTTTCCGATTTATGGCCGCATCGCTGGATAAACTATCATCATATTTAACAAAAGGGGAATTAACAAATTTGCAAAAAGAATTTAGTGATTTAGATAGTGAAAAGTTTAATATGCTTACGAGAAAGGGCGTCTTCCCATATGATTTTATAGATTCTTTTAAAAAATTATCTGAAACTGAGTTGCCGGCAAAAGAACATTTTTACAATAAATTAAATGACTCTAATATAAGCGATGAAGATTACCAACATGCTCGGAATGTTTGGGAAAAATTTAATATTAAAACACTAGGTGAATATTCAGACTTATATCTAAAAACTGATGTAATTTTATTGGCAGATATTTTCGAAAATTTCAGACAAAAATGTTTAAATATTTATCAATTAGATCCGGCACATTACTATACACTACCGGGCTATACGTGGGATTGTATGTTAAAGTTTACAAAAGTAGAGTTGGAACTTTTACAGGACATCGACATGCTTTTATTTATTGAACGTGGTATTCGAGGTGGTGTAAGTCAGTGCTGTAATAGATATGCTAAGGCTAACAATAAATTTTTGTCAGAATATGATTGTTCAAAACCTAGTTCTTATCTATTATATCTTGATATAAATAACATGTATGGATGGGCCATGGAAGCCTTTTTGCCCTACAAAGGGTTTCGGTGGGTGGAGAATTTTGAAAATTTTAATGTGATAGATGTACCAGACGACTCAGAAAACGGATATATTCTCGAAGTTGATTTAGAGTACCCGGAACATCTACACGACAAACATAAAGATATGCCTCTCTGTCCGGAACATCTAGTGCCGCCGGGATCAAAATTACCAAAACTGATGACGACACTCTACCATAAAACCCGATATGTAATACACTATAGAAATTTAAAGCAAGCTTTATCCTTGGGGATTAAACTTATAAAAATTCACCGTATATTAGAGTTCAAACAATCTCCATGGCTAAGACCGTACATAGAGTTAAATACAAAACTGCGCGCAAGTTCGAAAAATGAATTTGAAAAGAATCTATTTAAGTTACTAATTAATGCAGTTTTTGGTAAGACTATGGAAAATATTCGTAAGCATCGGCTTGTAAAATTGGTGTCGAAATGGGAGGGTCGATATGGTGCTAAAAATTACATCGCTAGCCCCAATTTCCATAGCCGTGCTATATTTGACGAGAATTTAGTGGCTATTGAATTAAATAAGTCTGAAATTTTTTTCAACAAGCCTTTATACATCGGATTATGTATTTTAGATATATCGAAAACTTGTATATATGATTTTCACTATAATTTTATGTTGCAAAAATTTGAAAATAATGATGACTGTAAATTGCTGTACACCGATACGGATAGCCTTATTTATGACATAAAATGTGAAGATGTTTATGAGAAAATTATAAAAGAAAACATTGCTAAATTCGATACTAGTGACTATCCACCCAACAACCGATACAATATCCCTTTAGTTAATAAAAAAATTCCCGGGATCATGAAAGATGAGTTAAATGGTAGCATAATGACCCATTTTGTAGGTTTACGGTCAAAGATGTATGCGCTTAGAGTTGAAGGGGAAAATGTTATAAAAAAATCTAAAGGGGTAAAGACTAATATTGTAAAAAATAAAATTTCATTCGATGACTATAAGAACTGTTTGGAAACTAAAACCGAACTGTACCGAACCCAAAGAACCATCCAATCACATTTACATAAAGTCTACTCGGTTAAGCAAACTAAAGTTGCTTTGAACCCCTCCGATGATAAAAGATATTTAATCCAGGATTCAACAGATACATTACCTTGGGGTCACTACTCAATTATGATAGAATAAATTGTTTTTAGTTGAAACGTAAGGGTAAACATGGAATTACTGCCGCACCATGCCAATTTTATCAGCGAACCATTTTTTACACATCTTCTTAGCAATGAAGTGAAAAAGATGAATCCAAAAAAAAACTTAGTTTAATAGCGTATACTGCTTTATGTCAAAATCAAACTAAAATAGAATGTGCTTATTGTTAAGATTAAACTATTGTAGTAGCTATTGCAGCTCTTTTGTATTTAAAATAATATTTTATAAAACTTATTACTGTCTGTACATTATAAGCTCTTTTTTATGTGTTTAAAATAATATTTTATAAAACTTATTACTGTCTGTACATTTTAAGCTCTTTTTATGTGTTTAAAATAAAATTTTATAAAACTTAACTCTGATTTTTATTTCTAGGAATTAGGAAAAATCAAAAAACACTTCATTATCATACATACTTTATTTATGATATAAATATTTTCAAAAAAGATGTGATTTTTTGTCTACATATAATACATTTATCAAAATTAACTGAACAATCACTACAACATACTGTATGCTTACAGGGCATAAAAACAACAGAGAGCTCATTTTCTAAACAAATTTTACATAACAGTTTATTACAAGTTTCAACTTGATTAATTTTTACATCCTGTGCTTCTTCTGATACTAGCATTTCTTTTATCGCTAGTGATGACGTTACATTTTTTTCATTCTTGAGCTGATTATATTCACATTTAGAATTAAAGCGGGCATGCTCTTCCCACACATTATCTCCAGAACTCCAATTCATTAAACCCACACCACAGTGAAAACATATGACTTGATCACCTGTGCCGGTATAGTAGAAACCTACCTCAGCTAATTCTCTCGGTTTTTGGCTTATCTGAGGGGGCCAGTTCTCAAATGTTTTTAAGCGGCTTTCCAAAGTCATTTTATCTGAATAAAGCGGGGTCCGTCTTCTCTTAATAAATAACGAATTATCCTCACCATTTTCAAAAAACGCACAGTCGGGGCTCCATCTCAAATGATCTACTGTGGGATCATCACCCTCACACCAATTACATAATTCAATTTCACATATTGGACATTTAACTATGTCTTCTTGACCAACATAAATGAAACCAGCTAGAGCTAGAGTAGACTTTGGAAATTCTGATAACCAATTTTCAAATGTTTCTAATCTTTTCTCATACTGCACATCCATTTTATATACCAGTCAAATAACTACTGAATTGGGATAAATAATAAGATGGTATTTATTTGAAAATATTTATTCAAGCATTTAATATAAACATTTTTCTATCTAAATCATTCATAACCTTAGCTCTATTAAAATGTAAACATTCACGAATACAATGCATTTGAATGGAATGTGGTAATAAATCACATAAATATAACATTACATTATCTGAAGGCAGTTCATAATTAGATTCACATAGTATATTATTGGTGACATTCAAAAAATTATTGTAAAATCCAGCAAAATCTAAACCATTTAATACATGTATAGTTGAATTGATAAGCCTACTAATGTCAATAAATTCACGCACAGTATTTTCACATATATAAAACGTAACAAAATCGTTAGCCACTTTCAACATCTTAGCACCCATAAATGATGATGTGTTGATAATGTAATTTGAAAACTGCTTCACCGCAGCAGCCTCCTCATCCTCCCCAAATCCACTATCAGCATCGAAGTAATTATTGGAAAGTTGTTTAAGGTAAGTAATAAAATCATACCAATCTTCAGCATCGAAGGAAATGTTATGAGCTTTATTGATCTGCTCATTAGCGGCCATTAATATTTTTACAGCTGGAACATTGTTTCGTGCACTACTTAATCCAACTTTTATTCTATATGAAGAGTTTTTCATGGCGAATACACGTTCATAAATGTACTTTTCTTCATTTTGGATTGCAACTCTATACTTTTCGGTAATTCGATCAACTTCCCGCCAATGATCGAAATCTTCAGAAAACGTGGGGCTAGGTGTGTTTGATGCCATGTTTCACGACTAACTAACAGTAACAGGCTTGATATATTTCAAATAAATTAGCTGCACCAGCAATGCTTCCGGTTAATCAAAAGGCCTCTTATCGAGCTGAATTTGTGCGTGTTTTCCATAAGAACCAATGTTAAATCACATAATTCTAGTCAATTGAAACAATTCCCCATTTAAATACATGCAAATCGAAACACATCAGAGTATATTTGTGTTGTCTATCCAACTATTGTGAGATTTATCTAAACCTAACCATTTAACAAAAATTTTATTGCTACGCTTACGTAATACTTTTTCTATTAAATAAACATCCGAATATTTAGCTTTTTGAAGTTCTTCGGCATAAAATCCACCGGCGATGGGATTTCCACGCAAATCCTGAAGAAGGTAGGTGATGGGATTGGTAATCTGTACTTTAACGATTTTAAATAATTCCGTTGTCCAATTGGGAGTGTATCCTTTTTCAAATACATGTTTATGCTTACTAATACGAACAAGGTTGCCAACTTTAAATTTTCTCGGATCTGTCGCCATCTTAATAAAGTTATAAGAGGAATTTAAAATAATTTTTTCATTTTTCTTGTTTATTTCACATGGTTTCATACCCGTAGTTCGATGGCGTTGCGTATTGTAATTATCAGTTATTTGAGGTAGTATATCAAGCCATCTGTACGTTCCGTTCAAACTAAAGTATTTGTATAACTTTTCCTTTAACGTTCTTATAACACGTTCCACAATTGCAGCCTTTTTAATGCTGAACGTACTATAATGGTTAACGTTGTACTTTTTCATCAGGCTGTTAAAACCAGTGTTATAAAATTCAGTACCTTGATCTGATTGTAAATTTTTAGGTATTCGTTTACCATCTTTGAATATTTCACCAACAGCCTGCGTTATCTCTTTTCCCGATTTAGTTTTTAAAGGTTTGGTCCAAACAAATTTCGAAAAACAATCAATCATCACTAATATATATCTAAAGTTACTATTAACATGTGCGTGATCCATTACAGCCAAGTCCATTTGCCAAAGATCATCAAAACCTTTTATGATAGTACGCCGACGCTTGAAATTTTTTCTAGCTGGTTTATGGAGTTCGTTTATCACTTGAATTTTTTCTTTTGTATGCTCCATGACTACTCACCAGCAGCAGTGTTATCAGTGAACTAACTTTTTCTTTTTAAGATTGGCCATATCTAAATAAACTTCAGACATTTGTCTTACGACGGTATCTCTAAATTCATTTAGCTCCCTTTCAATATTTTTTATAAAATTTTCCATCGATATTATTTTAGCAGATTGATTTAGCTCCCCTTCAATATTTTTTATAAAATTCTCCATCAATGTTATTTTAGCAGATAGATCTAGATCTGATATCTTATCCAAGTTTAATGTATTTACCTGTACAGCCGATTTTAAGTTAGAAATTGCATTTGACAAATCAGTAATTATTATAGTTCTATCATTTTTGAGTATATTTATTTTATTTGAAAACTCGTTTCTTAAATTCCCAACATCTTTCTTGATGATCTCAAGCGATTCGTTGAAACTCTTGTATTTATATTCAAATTCTCGAATAGCATCTATTGAAGACATTTCAATAATTGTATGGAGTTCCTTATCTAGAGATTTTAGGCTACCATCTACATATCTTTTATTACAAACATCATTATCATTAGTAGGTGACTTAACATTACTAAGTTTTAGGTTTTCCACATCTATATTTCCATCCTCGGTGAAGATGAAGCCATGCCTATAAGGTGAAAGTAAATAGGAACCACTACTTGGAACACTATCTTGGCCTATATTAGACCTACCGAACTTGTCTACGGGCATATTGTAAATGATGATACTTAGCAAAGTTGTAAATATTTAAGCAATAACACCTATTTCCTTCAGTTCCGATAATATACTCAAGATCTCATTATCGTGAGAATCTGTGTTTCCAGCGCTTTTTGAGGCTATTAAAAGTTTTAGTCTATCAACAAGTTCATTTACGTCATCCCAGTAAACGTATTCTATTGGTTTTTCATTGTACACAGCCATGCCAGATCCGCTTTTCGAAGGAGCATTTTGTGACTTACTCCTAATTCTTGGATCATATCGAGGTTTTACATATAGAGGTTTTATTACACTCGTATATTTATAGTGCCTATGCCCCCTTCGTTGCTCCTGCGGATTGTAATCGCGTTTGTGAGCACTGGTTAAATCTAGAATTTCTTTGTAATTTTTTAAATCAGTTTCATTGAACCCATTGGGGTTTTTCATAAATATCAATTCATATAACCCTTTAGTACCCGGGTATGGTCTATCGTCGATCACAAGGTTATTATCAGCTATTTTCAGTTCTTTATTACCCATAAATAATTTGTTTGCTAGAAAATCAAAACGAGCACCAGATGTTGTATCGTAACTATTACTATCTGTGAAAAATCCTTCAATGTAATATCTCGCTAATGGTGGAAATTGCTCCAGATATTCATCTATAACAGGTTTATTATGTTTAACTAGATTATCGTATTGTTCTTTAATTTCATCAAATGACAGTTCTGGTACTTCTTCTTCTTCTTCTTCGAGAAAGACTTCACCGATTTCCTCATCAGGTAGAAAGTTTACTGATGGTGGTGATGGTATCCGTCGTTCGGTTAGTGGTGCGGGTGTTACCGTTGCTGCTGTCGCCGCCGCCGCCGCTACGCTTTTAGATGTGTTTATTTTAATATCATGTAATGGTTCTACAATTGGTTTGAATATACGATTGAGAGATTCGTCTTCTTCAGCCTTTCCGAGCTTTAAAGCCAAATATTTCTTTCTGATTGCCCTTGACACTTCAGTAATTTTCTTTTTAAGTAACTTCTCCTTTTCTAAATCATGTATGTGTGGTTTTACTACTTTATATTTCTCTAGAGATATTTTTTTATACTTCATTTTTTATACAGGTCTCTGTACAGCTTTTTCACAGGTCTGTTACAGCTTTTCACAAGTCTGTTACAACTTTTTCACAGGTCTGTGACAGCTTTTCACAGGTCTGTTACAGCTTTTCACAAGTCTGTTACAACTTTTTCACAGGTCTGTGACAGCTTTTCGCAGGTCTGTATCTGTTAACGTGTAGAACAGTAATAAAGCTGTATGATGTATCATATACATATATACTGATCGAATCCTTTTCGATAGCGTCCGTTGTTCAAATCAAAATCTTTAACTATTACTAATACACCATATTTGTCATTCCAACATTCAGCGCATAGTTTTTCAAATTTATCAAAAGTCATGTCTGGAGTTACGTGATCATCATAAACATGTTTAAGATTCATACGGTCCTGCTTGAATAAAATAATACAGTTACAATTATCTCGTACCAAATGTTTGCCAATATGTGTATAGGTCTGACATAGATAGAAACAGTCCACAAGTCTATGTCTACCCATACTGAAGTAAGCTCTTATTTTATCTTGTTTGTCGCAAGCCACATCATCGAAAATGAATATGGAATTGGTTCTAGCCTTAGAAGGATCGATTATACCTTCACTATCTGTATACGGGAAATAACCAACACCTTTCACTTTTTTCAATGCATCTTCCAGCAATTTATATTTCGGTTGATATAGAGATTTGGAATAGACGTATACATTTTCAAACCACAGCCCATTAGGATCGAACAATAAACTTAGTAGGAGATTCGTTTTGCCAGCGCCACTGGGCCCGCATACAATCGCTCTTAAAGCGCTAGGAAATAATGGACCATGTTTTTCGGTTGCTGGACATTGTGAGAAAATATCCAAGTTCTCCACTGGAAGTGACAACCGCTGTTTAAGAAGCCGCATCGTAGACTCACACTTTCAGTGATGTGCAGCAGCTTATATATATATATATATAAGTAGGTATGCTTTGATCTTTCTTCAAAAGTTCCCACGGTCCTCAAAAAGTTCCCACGGTCCTCAAAAAGTTCCCACGGTCCTCAAAAAGTTCCCACGGTCCTCAGCGGAGTCCGGTCTCAACCGTCCCCATACCTACTATATATATATATATATATATACACTACACCTTTACATTATTACTCATTATCAGTTTAGATGTTGATGTTGAAGGAGGGTAGTGGAGTAGTAAACTCTCTGATAAATAAGTTACCATTTGAAGCGCATTTACCAGGATATCAGTACTGCGGTCCAGGCACCAAGTTGGAAAAACGGTTAAAGCGAGGTGATCCAGGCATTAACGATCTCGACCGAAGCTGTCGCGAACACGATATAGCCTATAGTAAAAGCTCAAATTTAGAAGATAGACATAAGGCTGATTACGATCTTGAGCAGCGTGCCTGGGAACGAGTCAAGTCTAAGGACGCTAATTTGAAAGAGAAGTCGGCCGCTTGGGCTGTTGTTAACGCTATGAAGGTTAAACGGAAGATGGGAATGGGGGTTCGCAGGCAAAAAGTCGGTTTTCGCAAAACTATCGATGTTGTTAAGAGATTGTTTAAAAAACCTAATAATAATAATCTAAGAAAAAATGCTAGTATGGCCTTGAAGCTAGCGAAATCAGCTATGAACGCTGCAGGTGGTCGAAAAAAGATAAAAGCACCACGCATACTACCATTACCCAAGACCGGTGGATTCTTACCGCTAATCCCTATTTTTGCCGGTCTGAGTGCTCTAGGAGCTCTATCAGGAGGGGCTGCAGGTGTGGCAAAAGCTGTCATCGACGCCAAAGCTGCAAAGAAAAAATTGGAAGAGGCTGAGCGGCATAATAAAACTATGGAGGCTATAGCTTTAGGAAAGGGGATGTATTTGAAACCTCATAAGAAGGGCTATGGGCTGTACCTGAAAAAGCAGCAAAAAAACTCCCAGTGAAGCTACCCAATAGAGCCCTTCTTGATGTAGATTTGATGAAGTATGTTAAAAAATTGAAAATTCCACACTTCAGAGGTGTCTTTATGCGTGACTCGTTACCTCACGCTCCTAGAACATATGAAAGCGCAATTATTAATCTCGACACGCAAGAAGGGCCTGGCACGCATTGGGTAGCATATAAAAAGTGTGCTGACAATGTTATTTATTTTGATAGTTTTGGCGCGCTTAAACCACCAGTAGAATTAATACGTTACTTTGGTGATAAATGTAAAATACGATTTAATTATGATAGTTACCAAAAATTCAATACAATCAATTGCGGACATTTATGCTTAGAGTTTCTTTATAAAAACGGTAATATCCCATAAGTTTCATTCAGTATGTCTCAGATATTCACGATAAGAGGTCGAGGTGCCACTCTTTCCATAGACTTTTATAATCCAATTGAATTGGATCCTCAGTACGATTACGCATTAGCTCTAATTGGTTTTCATACCTATAATAGCATTCCTAATATCGAAGAAGGTGTAAATAACAAGCTTTACTATTGGGAGCTAGGTGATAAAAGTAAAGAAAAAGTAATTTCGATTCCGACTGGATCTTATGAAATAAGTGATATTGAAGCATATCTACAGAGTCAAATAACGTCACCGGTGAAAGGTGTTGAATACTTCTCGTTGAAACCCAACAATAATACACTCAAGTGTGAAATTAGGAGCAAGCACGAGATAAATTTTATACCTAGCGATAGTCTAGCCAGTTTACTGGGCTATTCAGCTCGCGAGTTAAAACCCAATATTTTACATCAATCTGATTTGCCTGTAGAGATAGTGAAGGTTATAACGATCCACGTAGACTGTAATATTACCACAGGAGCATTCTACAATAACAAACCATCACATACCATTTTTGAATTCGCCCCATCTGTAAATCCGGGGTATGCCATAGACATAGAACCAAAAAATCTAATATTCCTTCCAGTAAATAACAAACGGGAAATAACTAATATCACCTTGGAGATACTGGATCAAAACTCTAAACCTATTAATTTTAGAGGTGAGGAAATTATTATAAGGTTGGAATTGAAAAAATTATGGGGTTAATAATTAAACCATTAAAGTATTTAAATAAGAATTTTTCAAATCAACATCATTCATTACCAGTCAAGTGTTCAGGTAAGAAGGTGGCATCATCTTTAACGTCAGCAAATATCTTGTATTTAAAATCTCTGGGTTACCATGTTGGAAGAACTACAGTTATTCCAAGATCCACACTTTGATAATTCCTTCAACAGAGAGGAAACTCGAACGTATCACCCGTTCGTTAAGTCGTTCAGAAATAATGATGAAATTGAAATTGTAATTCATCAGCAAGATGCTTTATTATTAATGCATGATGCAGCTTTATTGATTGAAGGAACGTTGAAGAAAACTAGCGGTGATGGAACTATTGAATTTACTAATAATGCCGGGGCATACATGTTTGATTCCATTAGTTATGAGTTGAATGGTAAAGAAGTGGATAAAGTGAGAGACGCAGGTACTGTGAGTCTGGTGAGAGGCTATCTGTGCTATGATAAAGATGATAACACGCTTAGCCCAGCAGGCTGGAATTTTCCTGAGGGCCAGCTGGTAACTTATGATCCAGTAAATGGAACATTTTTCCTGAGAATTCCATTAAGTCATTTGCTCGGGATATTTCAAGATTATAAGAGATTCATGTTTGGAAGACAGATTATAAGATTGGTTAGAGCTCGAACTGACGCTAACTGTTATAAAGTAGCGGCAGACAATGCTGTAGCTGAATTAACTATAACCGATATTCAACTTAAAGTTAAACATGTATTTTTAAATGATGAAAAAAAATTGGAATTGCTAGATAACATAAACAGAGATAAACCGATTTTCATTCCCTATAGAACGTGGGAGATTCATGAATTGCCTTCTTTAATGGCTGGAGCTGTGAAAGAAATTTGGTCAGTTAAAACTTGTACTAACGTAGAAAGTCCTAGATATGTTATCGTGGCATTTCAAACAAAACGAAAAGATCAGAAGAAAGTAGATATTACACACTTTGATAATATTAATGTGTCTAATATAAAACTGACTATAAACTCGGAATATTATCCGTATGAAGATTTGAAATTAAATTTTACTTCACGAAACTATTCCGATGCTTATCACATGTACACTCAATTTTCCAAAATATTTGCTTCAAACAACACACCCATAAAGCCCATATTAGATTTTGTAGCGTTCAAAACACGCGCCTTATTTGTCATTGACTGTTCCAAAAGAAACGATTCGATAAAGTCAGCCACTGTCGATGTCAAATTAGAAATCGAAAGCAGGGTAGCGTTTCCAAATGATACTAGAGCATATTGTATAATTATCCACGATCGAGTTATGGAATATTTACCGCTTAGTGGAATCGTAAGGAGTGCTATATAAGATATATTCACTAAGAAGTTTTCTCAGTCTACACCACACACCACCATGAAGATAATGATTGTTGATATTCAGGGATTCAGTTTACCTGATTTTTATCCGAAAGAAATAACATTTATTAGTGAGCGACAAACAGCTCATTATCTGTTGAAAGCTCCATTTCCAGCCAACAAGTTAGACCATAAACTACGAAAACAGATAAAATATTTAGAGCGTTTTCATCATGGTTTGAAATATGATAGTGGTTACATAGACTATTCCATGTTAGATGACATATTACAGAAGCACTTATTGAATAGTAATATTGATATGGTGTATGTTAAAGGGCATCAAAAGCAACAGTTTCTCGAAAATAAGCTGTGTGAACTGGAAGAAACTTCATCAACCATTCCTAGCATTATCAACATAGAGAATATGACTGGTGTACCAAAATTTATTAGAGATATACCTTATTGTCCTAATCATTTAAATAATAAATCAATGTGTAGTTTAAGAAATTGTACTAAACTTTATAATTGGTTGCATTCTTCTTTACCAAAATAAAAAAAATATTATAAATACATTTTTTTTCTTCCCCCCACCACCCTTTTTAGATGTTAAAAGTAAACATGCAAATCAATGTGAATTAGTAAATAGTAAGATGTCGTCACGTGCATACATATTCATTTTTGTTGCACCGCTGTTGTGTCGTGGTGATTATTTCGAGTCTTCTGTACACACTAATAATGGCTCTGTAAATATTAGTCATCATGTTGATAACACATCGATACATGTACAATACAGCAATCTACATAGAAAATATCCTAGTGTAAATGTTTTACGAAGGTTGTCCAACTACAATCAACAGACTAATTTATCTATTATTTCGGCTGCTACTACTCCAAATCAAGCCCCACCAGCAAGAAATGTATCAGCTACTACTACAATTCAACCCCTACCGGCAAGAGGCTTATTAAATTTATCACACCCATATCATCAGACTCATGCAAATGATATGTATGATGAATTACAGCTATACCGAAAACTATACAGAGATCTGGAAATAAGATTATTGGATGCCAATGCTAGATTTATGAATGATTTAATATCATGTGAAAATAAATTAAAATTGAATTTGGATAGTAGTTGTGAAAGCGCTGAAAACTTAAGAATTTTACTCACTAATACAACGAATGAAATGTTAGAGCTAAGATCTGATCTCACTGCGTGTGTAGCTAACACCGAGGGATTAGAATTTGAAAGAGATAAATACATAGCCAAATATATGGAGGTCAAACGATTGCCTAAAGCCGAAAGTTTTATTTCCCTCAGCAGCACATTACCCCCACCTACAATCTCTAACACTACTGATAGGAGTTTGTTAAATTTGCAATGGCAGTATTCTTCCTGTATGCAGGAACTGAGACGGACGGAAAGTAAACTAAATACTTGTAAAAATAATTTAGTATCCTAGCGAATCTTATAGCAGCATGTCAGAGTTAATAGTGAGGTTAGAAAGACACTGCAAACAGTTGGAAAAGTTAAAAGAGCATATAAAATTTTATGAGCATAAGCAGTGTATGTTCTCCAGTTTCAACAAATTAGATATGAAAGATGAGGAATTAATATGGGATCGAAAAGTATTTAATAATTTAACACGTTTTAATACATCATCATCATCATCATCAGAGAGAGGCCGCCAGAGTCGTCGCATTTCCCCAACGCCCATATAATACGAGACAGGATATGATTTATATCACATTATTTTTACCCACCTATATATGGATTTACTAAAAAAATTATAGTTTGTTTACTGAGAACAATGGTGATGTTAAGTTCGCATTTCATAATTTTACATGCGGTACTGCAAAATATCCTGTACATACATCAACCTTATGGTAGTCGAGAAGTCTTTGTATGTTTCGATGGAAATGGGGGAAAAACGATAGCTGGCCATCGAACTGGATGTTGATGACTCCATATGCAGTTAATAATGCACCTACTTTTACAGCGAACATTCCAAACAATACAATTCAGTACAAATTAAGAATACGATTTCAAGATAATACAATGGGTGATACCTATTGGGAAAAATTATGTGCTGCCACCCCCTGTACTGCACCTACCATCATCAGCAATGCAAATTCTGAAAAACAAAATTATGATATTGGAGTGGAAGCGGTGTCTGGTTTGCTGTATTACATTACAGTTTGTTCTTCTCTCCTAATTGTAAAGTGTATAATTAAAATTATTAGGAAAAATGTCATGTCTCTCCGCAGCAGTGTGAATGAATAATATTATAATGTTTTTTTTTGTGTAATAAATGAAATAGCAATACAATTTTTGTTTAATTTATATCTGAATTTGATTAAATTCAACAGTTTTTTTTTTAATTTATGTACGCCTATGTTCACATTCAAACATCACCATAATATAATAATAATAAATAAATATATTGCCCACCCTAACCGGCGGTTATGATAAAAATTTCATTTAATTTGCATTTCTATACAAATGTTACACTCTCTCTTATCACATATCCGTTTTCTTATCACTTCCTCTCACTCCTATGTCTCGGGGCCAGCAACCGTCGTCGTCGTCGTTTATATTCAATTTACCTAAATTTAAAATCTCTGCACAGTCATGCTGAAATATTTCTTAGCCAGAAGGGCATTAGGTACAGACTTCACACACCCCCATACCACGTAATACAGCACTCTTCACTCTTCACCACAAGAACTCTTCAGCTCCGACGACAATGACCAATTTCTTAGCCAGAAGGGCATTAGGTACAGACTTCACACACACACCCCCATACCGCGTAATGCAGCACTCTTCAGCTCCGACGACAATGACCAACAGCTCATGGTCAGATCTCGATGGACACATGCCATCCAAGTCACTTCCGCTCCAGAACTCTCTTTGCTTATCTACTGA